>CM022391.1:3410293-4748400 GCA_011833715.1 Carcinoscorpius rotundicauda | reverse complement strand
CCATTCCCCTCTCTATTTCTATATTATCTGTATATACCATCCCCTCTCCATTTCTATATTATCTGTATGTACCATCCCTTCTCCATTTCTATATTATCTGTATGTACCATCCCTTCTCCATTTCTATATTATCTGCATGTACCATCTTTTCTACATTTCTATATTATCTGTATGTACCATCCCTTCTCCATTTCTATATTATCTGTATGTACCATCCTTTCTCCATTTCAATATTATCTGTATGTACCATCCCATCTCCATTTCTATATTATCTGTATGTACCATCTTTTCTCCATTTCTATATTATCTATATGTACCATCCCTTCTACATTTCTATATTATCTGTATAAACCACCCCTTCTCCATTTCTATATTATCTGTATAAACCACCCCTTCTCCATTTCTGTATTATCTCTATGTACCATCCCCTCTCTATTTCTATATTTTCTAAATGTACCATCTCTTCTTCATTTCTATATTATCTGTATAAACCACCACTTCTCCATTTCTATATAATCTCTATGTACCATCCCCTCTCTATTTCTATATTTTCTAAATGTACCATCTCTTCTTCATTTCTATATTATCTGTATAAACCACCACTTCTCCATTTCTATATAATCTCTATGTACCATCCCTTCTCCATTTGTACATTATCTGTACATTCGATTCCCTCTTATTTTGTATATTATCTGGAGATTCCACCTCCTCTCGATTTCTTTATTATCTGTAGATTCCACCTCCTCTCGATTTCTTTATTATCTGTAGATTCCACCTCCTCTCCTTTTATATATTATTTGTTGATTCCACCCTTCTCTATTTTTATATTATCTTTTTCTACCAAATTTTCTCCATTTCTAAATTATCTGTATGTACCATCCCTTCTCCATTTGTATATTATCTGTAAATTTCATCTTCTCTACATTTCTATATTATCAGTAATTTCAACCTCTCTTCATTGTATATTATGTGTGGATTACAAACCTCTCCATTTCTATATTATCTGTACATTCCACCCACTCTCCATTTGTATATTATCTGTATAAACCATCTCTTCTAAATTTCTATATCATCTGCAAAAACCATCCCCTTCTCCAATTCTATATTATCTGTATAAACCACCCCTTCTCCCTTTGTATATTATCTGTGTAAACCACCACTTCTCAATTTCTATATTATCTGTATGTACTAACCCTTCTACATTTCTATATTATCTGTATGTACCATCCCTTCTCCACTTCTATATTATCTGTAAAAACCATCCTTTTCTCCATTTCTATATTATCTGTTTAAACCACCCCTTCTCCATTTCTATATTATCTGTATAAACCGCCCCTTCTCAATTTCTATATTATCTGTAAAAACCACCACTTCTCCATTTCTATATTATCTGTATGTACCATCCCTTCTCCATTTCTATGTTATCTGTATAAACCACTCCTTCTCCATTTCTATATTATCTGTATAAACCACCCCTTCTCCATTTCTATATTATCTCTATGTACCATCCCTTCTCTATTTCTCTATTTTCTAAATGCACCATCTCTTCTTCATTTCTATATTATATGTATAAACCACCACTTCTCCATTTCTATATAATCTCTATGTACCATCCCTTCTCCATTTGTACATTATCTGTACATTCAATTCCCTCTCATTTTGTATATTATCTGGAGATTCCACCTCCTCTCGATTTCTTTATTATCTGTAGATTCCACCTCCTCTTCTTTTATATATTATTTGTTGATTCCACCCCTCTCTATTTTTATATTATCTTTTTCTACCATCTTTTCTCCATTTCTAAATTATCTGTATGTACCATCCCTTCTCCATTTGTATATTATCTGTAAATTTCACCTTCTCTACATTTCTATATTATCTGTAATTTCAACCTCTCTTCATTGTATATTATGTGTGGATTACAAACCTCTCCATTTCTATATTATCTGTATATTCTAAATCTTCTGCATTTGTATATTATCTGTAGATTCCACCTCATCTCCATTTGTATATTATCTCTACATTCCACCCACTCTCCATTTGTATATTATCTGTATAAACCATCTCTTCTCCATTCTATATTATCTCTATGTACCATCCCCTCTCTATTTCTATATTATCTGTATGTACCATCCCTTCTCCATTTCTATATTATCTGTATGTACCATCCCTTCTCCATTTCTATATTATCTGCATGTACCACCTTTTCTCCATTTCTATATTATCTGTATAAACCAATCCTTCTCCATTTCTACATTATCTGTATAAACCACCTTTTCTCCATTTCTATATTATCTGTATAAATCACCCCTTCTCCATTTCTATATTATCTGTATGTACCATCCCCTCTCCATTTCTATATTATCTGTGTAAACCACCCCTTCTCCATTTCTATATTATCTGTATGTATTAACCCTTCTCCATTTCTATATTATCTGTGTGTAGAATCCCGTCTCCATTTCTATATTATCTTTATGTACTATCCCATCTCCATTTCTATATTATCTCTATGTACCATCCCCTCTGCATTTCTATATTATCTGTATGTACCATCCCCTCTGTATTTCTATATTATCTGTATATACCATCCCCTCTCCATTTGTATATTATCTGTATGTACCATCCCTTCTCCATTTTTGTATTATCTGTATGTACCATCTTTTCTCCATTTCTATATTATCTGTATGTACCATCCCTTCTACATTTCTATATTATCTGTATGTACCATCCCTTCTCCATTTCTATATTATCTGTATGTACCATCCGATCTCCATTTCAATATTATCTGTATGTACCATACCATCTCCATTTCTTTATTATCTGTATGTACCATCTTTTCTCCATTTCTATATTATCTATATGTACCATCCCTTCTACATTTCTATATTATCTGTATAAACCACCCCTTCTCCATTTCTATATTATCTGTATAAACCACCCCTTCTCCATTTCTATATTATCTGTATAAACCACCACTTTTCCATTTCTATATAATCTCTATGTACCATCCCTTCTCCATTTGTTCATTATCTGTACATTCAATTCCCTCTTATTTTGTATATTATCTGTAGATTCCACCTCCTCTCGATTTCTTTATTATCTGTAGATTCCACCTCCTCTCCTTTTATATATTATTTGTTGATTCCACTTCTCTCTATTTTTATATTATCTTTTTCTACCATCTTTTCTCCATTTCTAAATTATCTGTATGTACCATCCCTTCTCCATTTGTATATTATCTGTAAATTTCACCTGCTCTACATTTCTATATTATCTGTAATTTCAACCTCTCTTCATTGTATATTATGTGTGGATTACAAACCTCTCCATTTCTATATTATCTGTACATTCTAAATCCTCTGCATTTGTATATTATCTGTAGATTCCACCTCATCTCCATTTGTATATTATCTCTACATTCCACCCACTCTCCATTTGTATATTATCTGTATAAACCATCTCTTCTAAATTTCTATATCATCTGCAAAAACCATCCCCTTCTCCAATTCTATATTATCTGTATAAACCACCCCTTCTCCCTTTGTATATTATCTGTGTAAACCACCACTTCTCCATTTCTATATTATCTGTATGTACTAACCCTTCTACATTTCTATATTATCTGTAAAAACCATCCTTTTCTCCACTTTTATATTATCTGTTTAAACCACCCCTTCTCCATTTCTATATTATCTGTATCAACCGCCCCTTCTTCAATTCTATATTATCTGTATAAACCACCCCTTCTCCCTTTGTATATTATCTGTGTAAACCACCACTTCTCCATTTCTATATTATCTGTATGTACTAACCCATCTACATTTCTATATTATCTGTATGTACCATCCCTTCTCCACTTCTATATTATTTGTAAAAACCATCCTTTTCTCCATTTCTATATTATCTGTTTAAACCACCCCTTCTCCATTTCTATATTATCTGTATAAACCGCCCCTTCTCAATTTCTATATTATCTGTATAAACCACCACTTCTCCATTTCTATATTATCTGTATGCACCATCCCTTCTCCATTTCTATGTTATCTGTATAAACCACCCCTTCTCCATTTCTATATTATCTGTATGTACCATCCCCTCTCCATTTCTATATTATCTGTGTAAACCACCCCTTCCCCGTTTCTATATTATCTGTATGTACTAACCCTTCTCCATTTCTATATTATCTGTGTGTAGAATCATTTCTCCATTTCTATTTTCTCTGTTTGTACCATCACCTCCCCATATCTATATTATCTGTATGTACCCTCACCTCTCCATTTGTATATTATCTCCATGTACCATCCCATCTCCATTTTTATATTATCTGTAAAAACCATCGTTATCTCCATTTCTATATTATCTGTTTAAACCACCCCTTCTCCATTTCTATATTATCTGTATAAACCACCCCTTCTCAATTTCTATATTATCTCTATAAACCACCACTTCTCCATTTCTATATTATCTGTATGTACCATCCCGTCTCAGTTTCAATATTATCTGTATGTACCATCACCTCTACATTTCTATATTATCTGTATGTACCATCCCTTCTCCATTTCTATATTATCTGTAAAAACCATCCTTTTCTCCATTTCTATATTATCTGTAAAAACCACCCCTTCTCCATTTCTATATTATCTGTATAAACCACCCCTTCTCAATTTCTATATTATCTGTATAAACCACCCCTTCTCCATTTCTATATTATCTGTATGTACCATCCCTTCTCCATTTCTATGTTATCTGTATAAACCACTCCTTCTCCATTTCTATATTATCTGTACAAACCACCTTTTGTCCATTTCTATATTATCTGTATGTACCATTCCCTCTCCATTTCTATATTATCTGTATCTACCATCCTCTCTTCATTTCTATATTAGTTAAATGTACCATCACAATTCTATTTCTATATTATCTGTATGTACCACATTTTCTTTATTTCTATATTATTTCCATGTACTATCCCTTCTTCATTTGTATATTATCTGTATGTGCCACCCCTTCTCCATTCCTATATTATATGTATGTACCATCCCCTCTCCATTTCTATATTATCTGTATGTACCATCCCTTCTACATTTCTATATTATCTGTAAAAACCATCCTTTTTTTATTTCTATATTATCTGTTTAAACCACCTTTTCTCCATTTCTATATTATCTGTATGTATTATCCCATCTCCATTTCTATATTATCTGTATGTACCATTTCCTCTCCATATCTATTTTATCTGTATGTTCCATCACCTCTCCATTTGTGTATTATCTCCATGTACCATCCCATCTCCATTTCTATATTATCTATAAAAACCATATTTATCTCCATTTCTATATTATCTGTTTAAACCACCCCTTCTCCATTTCTATATTATCTGTATCTACCATCCCCTCTCCATTTCTATATTATTTGAATGTACCATCCCAATTCCATATCTACATTATCTGTATGTACCACACGTTCTTTATTTCTATATTATCTCTATGTAACACCCTTTCTCCATTCCTATATTATATGTATGTACATCCCCTCTCCATTTCTATATTATCTGTAAAAACCATCCTTTTCTCCATTTCTATATTATCTGTTTAAACCACCCCTTCTCCATTTCTATATTATCTGTATAAACCACCCCTTCTCAATTTCTATATTATCTGTATAAACCACCACTTCTCCATTTCTATATTATCTGTATGTACCATCCCTTCTCCATTTCTATGTTATCTCTATAAACCACTCTTTCTCCATTTCTATATTATCTGTATAAACCACCTTTTCTCCATCTCTATATTATCTGTATGTACCATCCCCTCTCTATTTCTATATTATCTGAATGTACCATCCCCACTCCATTTCTTTATTAACTCTATGTACAATCCCCTGTTAATTTCTATATAATCTGTATCTACCATCCCCTCTCCATTTCTATATTATTTGAATGTACCATGACAATTCTATTTCTATATTATCTCTATGTACCATCCCTTCTTATTTCTATATTAACTGTATGTACAATCCCCTTTTAATTTCTGTATTATCTGTATCTACCATTCCCTCTCCATTTCTATATTATTTAAATGTACCATCACAATTCTATTTCTATATTATCTGTATGTAACACACGTTCTCCATTTCTATATTATCTGTGTGTACCATCCCTTCTCCATTTCTATATTATCTGTATAAACTACCCCTTATCCATTTCTATATTATCTGTATGTACCATCCCCTCTCCATTTCTATATTTTCTGTGTAAACCACCCCTTCCCCATTTCTATATTATCTGTATGTACTAACCCTTCTCCATTTCTATATTATCTGTGTGTAGAATCCCATCTCCATTTCTATATTATCTGTATGTACCATCCCCTCTCCATTTGTATATTATCTCCATGTACCATCCCATTTCCATTTCTATATTATCTGGATGTACCATCCCGTCTCAGTTTCAATATTATCTGTATGTACCATCCCCTCTCCATTATTATATTTTCTGTATGTACCATCCCTTCTCTATTTCTATATTATCTGTAAAACCATCCTTTTCTCCATTTCTATATATCTGTATAAACCCCCCTTTCTCCATTTTTATTTTATCTGTATAAACCACCACTGCTCCATTTCTATATTATCTGTATGTACCATCCCTTCTCCATTTATATATTATCTGTGTAAACAACCCCTTCTCCATTTCTATATTATCTGCATGTACCATCCCCTCTCCATTTCTATATTATCTGTGTAAACCACCCCTTCCCCATTTCTATATTATCTGTATGTACTAACCCTTCTCCATTTCTATATTATCTGTGTGTAGAATCCCATCTCCATTTCTATATTATCTGTATGTACCATCCCCTCTCCATTTGTATATTATCTCCATGTACCATCCCATCTCCATTTCTATATTATCTGTATGTACCATCCCCTCTCCATTTCTATATTATCTGTATGTACCATCCCCTCTCTATTTCTATATTATCTGTACATACCATCCCCTCTCAATTTCTATATTATCTGTATGTACCATCCCTTCTCCCTTTCTTTATTATTTGTATGTACCATCCTCTCTCCATTTCTATATTATCCAAATGTACCATCCCCACTCCAATTCTATATTATCTATATAAACCACCCTTCTCCATTTATATATTATCTGTATAAACCACCCCTTCTTTATTTCTATTTTATCTGTATGTACCATCCCTTCTCCATTTCTATATCATCTGTATGTACCATATCTTCACTATTTCTATATTAGTTGTATGTACCACCCCTTCTCCATTCCTATATTATCTGTATAAACCACCCCTTCTCCATTTCTATATTATCTGCATGTACCATCCCCTCTCCATTTCTATATTATCTGTGTAAACCACCCCTTCCCCATTTCTATATTATCTGTATGTATTAACCCTTCTCCATTTCTATATTATCTGTGTGTAGAATCCCATCTCCATTTCTATATTATCTGTATGTACCATGACCTCTCCATATCTATATTATCTGTATGTACCATCCCCTCTCCATTTGTATATTATCTCCATGTACCATCCCATCTCCTTTCTATATTATCTGTATGTACCATCCCCTCTCTATTTCTATATTATCTGTACATACCATCCTCTCTCAATTTCTATATTATCTTTATGTATTATCCCTTCTCCCTTTCTTTATTATTTGTATGTACCATCCCCTCTCCATTTCTATATTATCCGAATGTACCATCCCCACTCCATTTCTATATTATCTATATAAACCACCCTTCTCTATTTATATATTATCTGTATAAACCACCCCTTCTTTATTTCTATATTATCTGTATGTACCATCCATTCTCCATTTCTATATCATCTGTATGTACCATATCTTCACTATTTCTATATTATTTGTATGTACCACCCCTTCTCCATTCCTATATTATCTGTATGTAGCACCCCTTCTCCATTCCTATATTATCTGTATGTACCATTCCCTGTCCATTTCTATACTATCTGTATAAACCACCCGTCATCCATTTCTATGTCATCTGTTTGTGCCATCTCATCTCCATTTCTATATTATCTATATGTACCATCCCTTCTCCATTTCTATATTATCTGTATGTACCATCTGCTCTCCATTATATTATCTGTATGTATCATCCCTTCTCCATTTCTATATTATCTGCATAAACCACCCCTTTTAAATTTCTATACAGTGTTCCCTCGTGTATCGCGGTAGATGCGTTCCAAAACTCTCCGCGAAAGGAAATTTTCCGCGAAGTGGGATCACCGATTTTTACGTATATATTTATGTGCATTTGGACTTTTAAAATTCTCCCTGTACAACTACTTAACCCTCCCATTACAATACTGTTCATTATTGCTGATTTAATAAGAATAATTATTAAGATATTAAGCCTTAGAATTAAAAATTACTTCCTCTTCTGTGGAAGGTGAATCGGCAATTTCTTCGTTGGTCGTTACAACTTCAGGAACAGTACTTGCCACCGGTACCCTTTCTTTCTTGCTCGGCTGGAAAATTGGCAGTTGTTTTCTCTGCCTCTTTGGCCTATCGAAAATCATTTGATAAGGAGTCATCAGTTTTATTTTATTGCAAAATTGTACTGATCGAACCATATCGTTGTCCCATTCCTGTGAGCACTCCTTCACTTCGTTAATTAGTTTCCTTAGTTTACCTAACCGTTCTAACGACCATCCACTTTGCTCGATTGTTTTCTCGGCTTCTTTCGGTGTTTCCTTTTCGTCTTCTTCCTCGGCAGCAGACTTCGTCAGTGCTTCTAAGTCTTGGTCGGCGAGTGGTTCGGATTCTAAGTTAATCAGTTCATCTACGTCTTACTTCGTCATATCGGCAAATCCTTCACCTTTGATTAACGAAGCTAACTGTACAGCTTTTTGAACAGCCGAGTGTTGGATTTTTTCAGGCGTGAATCCCTTGTCGTCGTGCACAACCTCAGGCCACAACTTCTTCCAGCTTGAATTAACGGTGCAGGGCTTCATCTCTTGCAATGCCTTATGAACATTTTGAAGACATGTAGCAATGGTGAAAGACTTCCAGTACTCCTTCAGGGTGAACGTGTCGTTTTCGGCTTCGGTTTCGGTGGCATTATCAAGGCTACGTACGAGGTTGGACACGGTATTCCTTATGTATAAGGCCTTGAAAGCCCTGATAACTCCCTGGTCCATCGGTTGTATAAGGAACGTAGTGCTGGCTGGCAGTAATTCAACCCTAACGCCTTCATACGAAAGATTTCTTGCGTGGCCACCGGCGTTATCCAAAAGAAGAAGGACATTGAATGGCAAGCCCTTCTCTAATGAATATAGCTTAACTTGAGGAATGAAACTCTGATGGAACCAATCACCACTCAGAGGCTTCGTTATCCAGGCAGTAGAAGTCTGGATAGACTTGTAAATTAATGTCGGCTTAAACATAAAACCAGCAGCATTACCAGTCATTAAGAAGGTGAACCGGTCTTTATGAGCTTTAAAACCACGGGCTTTTTTCTCACCTTTAAACAGGAACGTTCGGGAAGGCATCCTCTTCCAAAACAGGCCAGTCTCGTCCATGTTGAATACCTGTTTAGGCCTATATTCGCCTTCAGCGATTATTTCTTTAAAAGTGTCCCGAACGTAAGCTTCACCAGCCTCCTTGTTAGCCGAAGCAGCCTCTCCATGTAACGATACGTTTTTCAGGCCGTATCGTTGCTGAAATTTCTGAAACCAGCCTTTGCTTGCAGAAAACCGTTTCTTAGGCTGGGAATCACTGGACGTTCCTGGCTGTGGGTTGTCTGCGTCTTCTTCATCTTCATCCTTTTCCGCGAAATTATCATGCAACATCTTAGCATTCGTTGTAATAATGTTAGTATCCAAGGGAACACCTTTCTTACGGCAGTCAGCTATCCATATGGCCAAAGCAGCTTCTATCCGAACGATACTCTTATTACGAGATGTTACAACCCTCTTAGCCGTTGTATTAAAAGTAATAGCAGCAGTCTTCCTAATATTAACTTCGTCCTTCTTGGTGTAGCGAATGGTGGATTCGTTCACTCCGTAATGGCGGGCTATGGACGCGTAAGAGTTTCCTTCTTTTACCATATCCAATATCTTCACCTTTTCGGCGATGGTCATCATTTTCCGTGACCGTTTAGGCGTAGAAGCGTCCTTAGAAGTATTAGCACGTTTCGGAGCCATTGCAGGGGCTTCAAACACACACAAAATTTCAAAGATGCTGCCGTGGATGAAATCACCAATCACAGGTCAGACATGAACATTGACAGCACCAATCACAGGCAACCAAAATGGGTAGCTGTCATTGGCCGTCTTTCATTTCTGCACCAATCATAGCCCGTCTTGCACATCGCTACGCCATGAAGCTGACCTCGCGTAGCCTTCGCAGACGCACAATGCGTACATCTATAGCCTTTCCAGTTGTTTCTGTTTTCATTTTTACGCTGTTATAAACTCAAATATATGTTAAAATCTCAAAATATACCTATTTGTTTCTTTACTCTATTAATTATATTTATTTTTAATATTTTAATGGTATTTAATGCTATATTTTAGATTTAATGCTTATTATTTTATATATACATGTATGTATATATATATATATATATTTCTGGGGGTCGGCCGAGCCCGCGAAGTGGCGAGGGAACACTGTATTATCTGTATGTGCCATGCCCTCTCCATTTCTACATTATCTGTATAAACCACCCCTATCCATTTCTATAATATCTGTATGTACCATCCCTTCTCCATTTCTATATTATCTGTATGTACCATCTGCTCTCCATTTTTATATTATCTGTATGTAACATCCCTTCACCATTTCTATATCATCTGTATAAACCACCCCTTCTCCATTTCTGTATTATCTATATGTACCATCCCTTCTCAATTTCTATATTATCTGTATGAACCACCACTTCTCCATTTCTATATTATCTGTATGCACCATACCTTCTCCATTTCTATGTTATCTGTATAAACCACCCCTTCTCTATTTCTATATTATCTGTATGTACCATCCCCTCTCTATTTCTATATTATCTGTGTAAACCACCCCTTCCTCATTTCTATATTATCTGTATGTACTAACCCTTCTCCATTTCTATATTATCTGTGTGTAGAATCCCTTCTCCATTTCTATATTATCTATATAAACCACCCCTTCTCCATTTATATATTATTTTATGTGCCACCCCTTCTTCATTTCCATATTATCTGTATAAACCACCTCTTCTCCATTTATATATTAGCTATATGTACCATCCCTTCTCCATTTCTATATATCTGTATAAACCACTCCTCTCCATTTCTATATTATCAGTATGTACCATCCACCCTCCATTTCTATATTATCTGTATAAACCACCCCTCTCCATTTCTGTATTATCTGTATGAACCACCCCTTCTTCTCCCCAGTTGTCCACACTCCTTATAAAGATAACTTTCTATTCGAAGGACACAATATTCAGAATTACGCACTTAGTCGACTGAATACAAACTATCTTGCTAATAGCTGTTTACATATTTACACACCTGTATTACGTCCTACAAAAACTACACAATTCCATATATTTTATAAACACCTGTTTACAGAATGTCTTGTCATGAATATTCCAATAAAGTGATACACAATGTTTATAGATGCATTTTTCTCAGCTGTACAAAACTGGTACCCTAATACAGGCTATCTACAACTGTGTAACTCCATTATAATACAGGTTCTCCACAACTGTATACTTGTACCCAAATACAGGCTGTTTAGAACTGTATACTTGTATCCTAATACAGGCTCTCTACAACTGTATACTTGTATTACAGCTCTTCTAGCTATTTCAAACTGTGTTGACGTTTTTGTGTTTCGTTTCTTTTGTTGTTGTTTGTAATGTCATCCACCATTTCACAAGCTAAACAAGTAAACCAATCACAGTCATTTCAGTTATTATAAAATACAGTTTCTAAGATTTATGGACGAAATAATTAAATCGAATCACGACTAAAAAGCTTTGTTTTCAACACTCGTATAAGAAAACTAATAATTCGAGGTCGAACGGGTGAAGTACAACAAGACATGCTATGACGTTATGAATATTTGTGTGATCGTAAAAATGTGAAAGTTTCCAACACAAGACTGGGAAAATGGTGTTACGTCCATTTATTTTTATCTAAATAACAGTCAACTGGTAGGACAGTTCCGACTCGCTGAAACTTTATGCAGAATATATCTGTACTGAACCAGTTTTACTCACCGGTACGAAACTCGGATAAATGTTAATTTCTACTGAACCAAGGCATAGCTGTAAATGATATATTAAATTTAAAATTGCATTGTTTACAAAATTATCCACTAGATGTCAGAGTACCAAGAAAACGCGGTATCAGAAAAGTAACAAACGAGTTTCACAAATTGTAACAGATACACGTCACAAATTAGAAGTTCATCTTAGTTAAAGTTAAATTAATCTACAAAGTAATACAATAAGAATAATGCAAGACAAACGGCATGAATTTAAACATGTTATTCATGTGTAACAAACTATTACATCGGAAGACATTGTAAAGGTAAGCTCAGTTTTTAGTCTAAACAATTAGTATCAAGGATACACTATACGATAATCCTTTAAAAATGTAGAATCATCTGATGTAAACGTGTAATGTTCAGAAATATAAAACTTAAATTTACATATTAAAATTTGAGTACCAACAAAACAAAAACTCAGTATACTACCGACTGTTCTTTTCAGCCTACATAGAAATTCATCTCACAATTTAAAATATCTTTTTCTTAAAACACCCATGTTTCATTACAAACAAAATTGTACGCTATAATAATGTTTATAACTGCAGTAATATGTAAACCGAAAATAACATGTAAATAACTGTTACTGCTAATGTTTATACACTTCACTCACCTCGGAGATACAGTAACCATGTCGTTTTGCCACAAATTTTAAGCTATCTGCGCTGTGTCTCACAGGGAAAAATCAAACCCTAAATTTGAAATTTGCAACGAACAAAGTAAATTTGATTTACTTCCAACTCTCAAAAGAATGATACTGACCAATCATAGAATGAAAAATAACATATTTACGAAGCTTAAAACATTTTTTTTTTCTGTTTAGGTTTTAACTCCGGAAGCTGAGAATAAACGATACATAGATAGCGCTGCATAAATAGTTTATTGTTGAGCGCAAAGCCACAAAACAGGCTAACTGTACTTCCTCCCACCGAAGGTATCGAAACTAGAAATTTAACGTTATAAGCCCTCATATTTATCCCTGAGTCACTGAGGGCTATTGTAAAATATCATATTTCTAATCATTGTTCCATAATCCATACACTGGAAATATTAATGCTTTTTTGAAATTTTATATATAATATTGATTATGTAATTTTTCATATACAGTATATGAAGCATGATATTTTTTATCATATAATTTAATTGCATTACTTTACCTACCCTTTGGAAAGACGCACACAATTTAAAAACAGATGCTGACAAAATACTTTTCAACTTTCCTAATTATCCACAAAAATAAAACTAAATACTACATGTTGTTAGTGGCCTTTTTTGTAATTATTCGTACTCGTAACAGATTAGGCTTAGCTCTTAAAGAGGAGTAAACAATATTTTCGAGACCTTAACGGATCAAATTTTAAAATTATTTAAACGAAACTTGAAACATTTGACTATTAGTCATTTAAACAATGATTTAAACATAGAGACATTTCAATCCATCCTTTCTTTTCTGCTGTCACTGATCGTGGTCTATGTATAGACAGAGATGCGGCTACTAATAAGATATAACACTTGTAGACGACACTGCCAACAACTTGTTTCATGTTTATTCTACTCGTTTTATATTCTCGATAATAATGACGCAAAAAACGATTTCTTTTTTTCTCACGAAGAGGGACACGTGTCTGAGCGTGCAACAAAGATTTCTTTAAATACGCTTCATTTCAGAATACCTTGTTTTGCCGTTTACTGCTTCTCGTTGGATATTAGCAAAGGTATTAAATATCTCTGTGACAAATGCACCAGGTTCATCGTTCAACTCACAAAATGTCCTCTCAGAATTCTACAGCCCGATATTTTAATCTTGAATCGGAATGCTGACATCAATTTGTTGTTCTTCTCTTGTGTGGGTTATTCATCTTAGACCCAGTACTGGTTTTTTCTCAATACGGGATTATTTGAAGCCCCGTAACGTATACTGTTGTCTTCGTACTGATTCCATTCTCTATTCTCACTTGGTTCAGAAGAATCCTTTCCATCATAAGGTGCATTTAAAGTCGTTTCGTTCACCTCCGGCCTGTCTGGTTTCGTTAGGGGTGTGACCTTACAGGTAGGCACGGTCGGGCTTACTTCTGTCCACTCACTGCCCTCGATACCATAGGGAGGAGGAGGTGGTGTGGGGTCCATATCGTTATGTTTCGACTTCTCAACTTTGACCCCTCGCTTAGGAGTAACACGACAGCTACTGCCAAGACTGGACGGAGATGTAGGGGGCACGGGGGGAGGAAGTTCGTCCGACAAAGATGTGCTTACATTTGATGGAAAACGCCCTGGATTCAGATCTGTCTGCGCTGTCTGGGATCCAGAAACCTTTCCGTCTATATGACCCCTTGCTGACCGCTTGGACCTTTGTCGCGCTGTAAGATATTTGACAATCAACACGATAACTAGCGTCAAAACAACCAGTCCAACTACTAAACAAATGACCAACAAATGGTCATCGCTGATAGGAGGCGTATGAATATCCTCTTCCAGTTCTTGCTCTCTGTCGTCTACATCCGGTTCCAGAGTCGTTTCGTCTAGGCCATGTGGTTGTACACTCGGTGACACTGGTACATCGCTGGTTGATTGTACCGACGACGACGGGATCTTAGGCTGTAAGATGACAACGAATCTTCCAAGGGCAGGCTGCACTCCTGGAGCCGTTAACACGTATTCAACTCTATCGGCGACAGAGCCTCGAACCTCAATGTCCTTGCTGTTGTAAATGATTACTTTCTGAATAATGTCGTGATGAGTAAACCTATTTAGGACTTCGGCTTCGCGTCTAACTCTCGGACCAGCAACTTTCTGTAAGTATCCATATTTAGGCTGTTTTGTTATGGAGTACACTGGATCGCCGTCTGTCTGCTCTGCTAACTTGGACGCATCTAGTGCACCTAAAGTTAATACCGCAGAGTCACCACAGCGAACTTCGAAAGGCCCTTGTTTAACTAGTGGCACAACTGTTATGTTTATTATCTGGTCCGACAGAATATTTTCGCCGTAGGTCACTGTCACTACGAAGTAATCCTGAGGGACTGTCATGTCCAATTGCATATAATAAACTGAACCGTTATTGATGTCTTTTTGCTTGAACTGACTTATAATTTGCTCTCCAATGAAAGTACGACCGTACGTTGGTTCCTTGGTCACTTTATACAGTATGCTTTCAGAATCGCCATTCGTAGAAGCTCCAAGATTTTTCGGA
Source organism: Carcinoscorpius rotundicauda (assembly GCA_011833715.1). Classification (NCBI taxonomy): domain Eukaryota; kingdom Metazoa; phylum Arthropoda; class Merostomata; order Xiphosura; family Limulidae; genus Carcinoscorpius; species Carcinoscorpius rotundicauda. The sequence continues at coordinate 4,732,901 of CM022391.1, read as the reverse complement.
GTAATTGTTACTGTTGTTGTCCCCTGTAGAAGTTCTAACATTGTTTTGTTAACCAGTGTAAGGGACAGGGGCACCACTATGATGTTGAAAGCTTTGTAAACAGGTTTATGTTTCCCATCACTTACTTTGAAGTGAAACGTCCCTGGTCTTTTACTCCCATCATGGACGAAGGACAGCAAACCATTATCAAGGTCTTCCTGCGTAAAACTCTGGACCAGGTGCGTTTCATTTTCTTTCTTGACCACAATACCATTAGTAGCGTTACTTATTATCTCGTAGATAATGTCTTTAGGAACGCCATCTAAATCTTTGGTGTACAGGTCATCTGAAGAAATCACTATCTTCTGACCTTGAACGACGTCAATCTTTGGAGTCTTCGTCATTAGTTCAAAGGGCTGATCGTTAACGTAAGTAACGTTAATGTGAAGAGTTCCGTTGTAAAGTAAGATATGAGGAAACGCCTCCTCGCCCGAAATGTAGAAACCCAACGTGAGAACATCACTAAAAGTGTCAGAATCGTCGTGGTGGTAAACCAACAATCTGTCCCTAACATCTGTGCGATTAAATCGGACTTGATGGCTCTCAGAAATATTTTCATTGTCTAATGACACCCACCCGTGGGTAGGGAAGGCTTCTACGATGATTTCAAGCTTACTCGTCAAGTCCTCTTTACCTTGCCATGCAGATAAAAGCCGCGATAGATCAATGTGTTCTGGTCCTATCGAAGAATTACCTCCTTCCAGAACGTCCAAAGGGTTAAGCTGAATTCTTCCTTCCAGGTTTCCAATTCCCAGATTGTCCACTGAAATTTCTATATTAAAAGCTACGCCCTTTAGAGGGTCGGCATGTTGAGTTTCAATGTCGAATATTATAGTGTCCGTTGTAGCAAAGCTCTTCATGGGTTTCATGTGTTCGTACAGTAACATATTTTTATTGATTTGGCCCTGGGTAAATTGGGTCACAGGAGACAGGGCCCCACCAGGGTTTTCGAGCAGGATGCGGCCCTTTTCTGGCTCTTTTCTTACGTGATACACGATTTCTCTGTCCGAATCTTTATCATTAGTGGTCACTGACAGATGATCCTTCGTTAATGACTGCTGCATCCGAGGAAGCACCCTCAACTTCTCATTCACTTCCAGAATCAGCTTCAGCTCCCTGGCAGTAACTGTGAACACGTGGGGAGAATCTTTATTAAACCCGTCACTAACTTGGATCCGGAAACCTCCGGCGCTCTCACCTATTGATAAAAATAAACATTTTCATGTACACAGAAGTAAAGAAGATTCCAGTTATGGATTTACCATTCGCTCTCACTGGATCTATGTGATCTTAAACACAAGTTTTTACATAAAAAAATGTGCTTTCGTTTACTTAATGTTCTAGTCCAGACGTACATATCGTTGTTAAATAATAAAGACCTACAAGACACAGATGTTGTTTACGAGTGACGAATTGAGAACTTATTCAAAGTGTTAGAACGACACATAGGTTCAAAATTTCGAAAAATATGATACCCCGTAAACTAGAGGGTTCCCTTTCGAAGTCGCTCAGGTTACAAGGTATCGTATGTTTGGATTAAAATATTTATTAAGGAAATTAATTCGCCTGTAATGAAACTACAATACGGTATGTAAAGTAATAAAATTGGTTGTTGTCATATTCTTCTAATTTTTAAGCCCAATAAAGAAGTTTTGTTCGGTTTAAATTATTATTTTTCTCTCTGGATCAATTTTCTAATGAGAGTGCTACCTTTACACAACTTCAGTATTCAGTATGTATTCATCACTAGCAGATCGATAAATACAAGAAGATATAGGATAATATTTAAATATGGCGCTGGCCACTGGCTCACAAAGATCGTCTGTTGCTTATACTGAAGCCTCGACATGTATCTTTTGCCTCATTTAGAACTACTTAAACCTTTCATTTCTGTGATGAAACATATGAAACATAGAAAATGAACACAAATGCTAATATTTTATACATCCTAGGGCTGAAACTGATAAACCAACTAAACACGTTCCAACACATTGAAAAATTCGAAAGTTTAGCGCGAAAGGAAACGACTGCAGCAAGTGACACGAAGTTTCAGAATGTTTGGTATCATGTACACAAGAACGACTATCTGGACTCGGACTGAATAACGTGTACGTGTACATTGATGCAAATAATTAGTTCCCTGCCAGTACTCCAGACAAGTATTTGTGTCCCTGGGGTCACGGCACGCCTTATCCACACCAATTCTGTATTGCGCAACAAGTGCAAAAGTTAGTGGATGTTATAAACCAGTTTGATTCCGAGGTCCGAAACGATGACCACCAAAGACACTTATAATTTAGGCAATGACTCACTCAGGATGGATTTCGAACATTTGGTGTATCCAAAGTTTGGCATTCTTCATGGGGAATGTTGTTTGTTCTGAATTTCGCGCAAAGTTACACGAGCGCTATCTGCGTTGACCATTCCTAATTTCACACCGATTATAGACATAAGAAGACTACAATGTTTCTTTGGTTACGAACAGGATATCTCTGGTGTAGCCACTGTCAGTGTCGAAATCGTCCAGTAATGGGTAATATAAAATAATAATAATCGTAATAATACGAATTAAAGAACGGTTTAATCAATAATTACAATAATTACAGTTAAAATGGAAACCGTCCCATTACGTACAGATTACTTTCATAAGCCTGGTAATGTATATGAATCATAAAGTCTTCCAAAGCAACAACACGCCAAATCAACATTAGTAGCTGCAAACTACCAACTGTGTACATCTAGGCTTAACACCATCTATATACACTAGGTGACATATAACATTTTGGATTGTTTAGCGTAAAACTATTCAATGGGCTTTCTGACCTCTGTTAATTTCCGGGTTCTAGCAGAGGACTAAATAACCTTCATACAGTCCTGTATCAAAGTCAAAACATTTTTTATAAATAAAGAGTAAATGTGATTATTAAATACTTTTCGATGTATTTTTACGAAATCTTTGTAAAACCTATGCAAATTTTTATGTGAACAAGACGTTTATTAATTAGATTTTTAGTTTTGTTTTTGAATTTCGAGCAAAGCTACACGAGGGCTATTTGCGCTAGCCATCTCTAATTTGGCAGTGTAAGACTAAGAGGGAAGGCGGCAGTAGTAATTACCACCCACCGCCAACTCTTGGGCTACTCTTTTACCAACGAATAGTAGGATTAATCGTCACATTATAACTCCCCCACGGCTGAAAGGGCGATCAAGTTTGGTGTGACAGAGATTCGAACCTGCGACCCTCGGGCCATCAAAATATTTATAAAATTGTCCATAATTAACTTCATTCACGTTTGTTTCTGTTAAACGTGTGTACTTTTTACCTGGAAACGAAAAATTGTATTTTAAAACTGGAGCGAACCAAAACATTCATTATGATCGTCAATAGCCGAGTGGCTATTGACACATTGTACACATTATTATTATTATTGTACACATAACTATAATGTGTATAGTTTATGTATCTTGACAAAATAGCTCTATATTTTTAATTTTTGTAGTATAATCAAAGGTAAACCTGTAGTTTCACTTAAGTTGGTAAAATACACTTGTAACTGCTGTATATATTTGAACTTACTTACTTTATATTTCAAGAAATGATGTAATAAATTATAATGATTTAATGTTATATTTCATTATTTTGAATATATTTTTTTTAAAGTTGTGTTTAAAGAAAAATGCTAACCTTTACCAGCATTTTATTTGAAAAGCAAGTGATTTATTCAATTTGTAAGGTATTCTGTTTTGAAAAAGACGAAAAATGATAAGACATGATAAAAACAGTGTTTTAAACAAAGATTTATCAAGTATGATATCTTCCATGTAAAAATATGAATTACAATTTTTGTTACAATAAAATTAACTCTTTCTGTACAAAGTGGATGAATTTCACTTACTTAGATGTGTGAAACGTATTAATTGTATCTTAATGAAATTCAGCAAGCTTTTCATGAACATGACTAATACTGCATGACTCCACATTAATGTGACAGGCAATATAAATCCTATGTATTCGTTAATGCAATAATTAACAAACATTAGCAGTACAAACAATATTACTTTCAGTAAGGCTAGTCCTGGTTTGTTAGAAATTTTGTCATCTCCAGTACAACCGGTTATACGTTAGGTTTTTAAATAAATTTAATTCAGATATATTTAACCATCAATAACCAGAGATTCATCTCCTTACGTAAACTTACACTGTTTTCTAACCGAGGTTTGTTTATCTTACGAGAATAGCTTCTCCAGGTTTCTGTAACGACTACAATTCTAATTTTTTCCCCTTGTTTTTACTTTGTTAATTTGTTGTTAAGCGCAAAAGCTACATTTTGGGCTCTCTGTTTTTTAGCGTCGTAAGTCTTTAAGACTCAACACTGAGCCACCAGATGTTTTTTTACGTATATAAACTTGTTTACCAGTAATTATGTGTTGTAGTAATAAAAATGTTGTTATCTATTTTTCGCCCCTAAATTTTTTTTAATATTTTTGTAAGAACGATTAAGATACCGAAAGTTTTTAAGTGTGAAAGATTACAAAAAAGAAAGGATAACATTTCAAACAGTTTCCACAGATACAAGTATTCTGAATACTGTCTACAAATACTAAATACTACCTACTAATACTAAACTATACCTACCAATACTAAATACCACCTGCAAATACTGAAATCTACCTACAAATACTAAATTCAATCTAATAATACTGAATAATACTAAATACTACCTACCAATACTGAACAGAACCTACCAATACTAAACTCTATCTACCAACAATAAATACTACCTACCAATACTAAACTATATCTACCAACATTAAATACTACCGACCAATACTGAACAGAACCTACCAATACTGCACTCTATCTACCAACATGAAATACTACCAACCAATACTGAAGAGAACCTACCAATACTAACTACACTCTATCTACCAACATTAAAAACTACCTATAAATAATAAACACAACATACCTGTATGAACGAAGATAACTAACCCTCTATTAATGTCATCTTGAGAGAATTTTTCAATCGGTGTTTTGGTGTCATTTTTCAAGGCAACATATCCATTACTTAGAGCGGAAATGTCAAACACGATGTCATTAGGCCCTGAGTCGTCGTCCCCAGCAGCAAGATGGTGATTAGTGATGGTTGCTAAGGAGCCCTCCCAAACCTCCAATCCTGTATTGTTGATAAGGTGGGGAGTCTCGTCGTTTACGGGGGTTATCGTGACATGAATACTACTGGGGGCACTCTCCTTGTGTAAGGTCGCAGCCTTAGCAACCACAGTAAACCAGTCTCTTGTTGTTTCGGTCCCGTCGTGAGTGTAATGTATCAGTCCGCTTTTTAATTGGAACAGTGAGAACGTTAATAGCTTGCTACCGGGTACTTTACTGTTTGTAAGGTAGCCATGTTTGGGTTCTTCTATGACTAAGTATTCCGATATCCAATCGTTGTAATAAGGATTGGCTACATTTACTTCCCCGAGCGTCAGAGATGTTTCTCCACCTTCTACAACGGTAATGTTTCGAGTCCGAAGAAGAATCACATTGGATATAATACTGATAGTAAACTGAAGACCTCTCATGGTTGTTATTCCGTTTGTAACATCAAATATAAAATAATCATACGAGACGTTGCTTTTCGTCTGTATGTACTCAATGACTCCTTCATTTATCATAGCTTGAGTGAACCTTCTGATGGACGTCTTGTCACTAGTTTTCATATTATGGTGCGTGCTGTTTTCGTTAACACGAATGAATCCCATCTGGGGATCTAATGTGATAATGTAAGATATGTTAGCTGGATTAATATTAGTGTGAGCAATGTTCAGCGACGCCGGGTCTATGACCACGGCTTTACCCTCGTCCACGTAGATTGTCTTGTTGCTTAACACCTGGAGTGACTCCCAAAAACTTTCGGGAAAGACTTGAATGTTGAATATCCCATCTACACTGACCTCCTCCACAAATGCCAAGAATTGGAATGAATCGGAAAAGCTCGGACTGTTATCATTCTCATACTCAAGTAGGCTTAGTTCTAAATCTCTGTATCGGAACTGATGAACTGCATTTCCGTTAATCGTAAGTTCCCCGTAACGTGGCCGAGAAACCACTTTGAAAGTGAGGTCGTTCTTGCTTAAGCCAACGTTTGTTTCCACGCTGAGGTTCCCTGTTGTTATACACCCAGTGTCGCCTCTCTGCACTACTAAACCTGTATTTCTTGTAACGTTGATGAATGGATCTGATGCTTGTATTTCTAATATCCCTGTGACGTAAAACTGTCCATCTGTGATCCACAGCACGGCTTTACCATAAGATGGCCCATTGTGTCGGAACAGTAATCTTTCTTCATCCAAGTCATCTTGGGTAAACTGGAAAACCTGGGTATCTAGCGAATCCGTATGGAAAAGGGCACCATTTGGAATACCTCTACGAGTGTACTGAATATCGGTGGGTTTGGAATCAATATCCAGGTCATCATATCTCAGGTCTTTGGAGGTAAGCTTTCTTTCGCCATTAATTTGAACGAAAAATATTTTATCAACACTACGAACTGGTGGGTTATCATTCTCCATGGTCACTCCAATGTGAAGAGTTCCATAATACACAAAATCATCATCCGAGTCTTCAGCGAATGCGGTAAATCGAATCTTGTCTTTATTGTGTTCCGAATCATCGTGGATATACAACAATCGTTTTTCTTCAATGTCTTTGTTTGAAAACGAGACCGGATAATCCTTTTCGACACCCGTGAGAGCGGAGTTCATTAGTCTTAATACACCGTACTGAGGCTGATCCGTAACATTGAAAATTATAGTTTCCGTTGTTGGAGTTTTCACGTACAGGCATCCCTTGTTAATCTCCGTCTGCCCACCTTCTAGAACATGTAGTTTTTCAACCTCGATCATGGCATCGGTGACGACCGGAGTGTGAATGACAGAAAAAACTTGTGGTTTGGTGGCGACTCCAGTCGAGGCTACTTTAAAATGAAACGTATCATTAATAGCTGAGTAAGATTTCCGAAGCAACTTATATTTGATAAACTCGTTTCCAATATCTTCTTGAGTGAAGACAGAACCCACCTTTAGCTTCCATGGTTCTTTCACTCCAGGTTTGGTAAGGAAAAGATGGCCATAAGATGGAAGAGATAAGATTGTATAATGTATCTTAATTGTGGGAGTTTCAACAGGTGAAGTTTGATACTGTAAATGGTCCGAAGTAAGGGTGTCTTCGGTTATTTTGTTTAGTACTAGGTTGTTATTACTAACTTCAATCAGAGACACCGTAATAAAGAGGATACGAAAATCATAAATTGTGGGCATTTTTATATCCATGCATGACACTGCAAACTTAAATTCATCTTGGGAAGGTTTTCCTGAAGTGTGCACGTACCTAACCTTCAGTTTGTTTACCTGTCTCTGAGTGAAGTGGTTCACCGGCCGCCAACGCCCATTGTTTCTTCGTTTCTGAATATTACCATGTTGTGGTAGTCTTGTTACGTCGTAACGAATCTCCAGGTCTTGGTCTGGGGAATTTGTAGCGAAAGTCAAGTTACTGTTGGTGATAACAGCGTATGAATTGTAAGGAAGCACTATTCCCGTATTGTTTATCAGTGACAACATCAAGTCAAACGTTGCTACCCTCAGCACCATAGTCTGCCCTGTTTCGATCCCGTCAGATACCCTCATGGCAATACGAGTATTCGCTGGCCCTCGATGGACGTAGTTGATTTGTTTGTTGTTTATTTCCTCCTGTGTAAAAGTGTCCACAGGTTTTCCTGGGTCTCGAATATTTTCAACAAAACCTTCATTATCTGTCCTTATACTGAGTACCGAATAAACTAATGAGCTAGCCTCGTTATCAGGATCTTCCGTATGTAATACGTCTGAGGTCAAGGCTATCTTAGTGTGCTTGGCAAGCCTCAGTACTTTACTAGGAGGGAGTATTAACTGAGGTGGGTCATTGACGGGAGACACTTTAATGTGAAACACAAATCTGTGACGTTCTTCTAAGAACGGTGGCAAACGGTAATTACGTGCTCGGAATTCAAGCTCTGTGACAAACTCGTCATTATGGTTTTCAGATCCATCGTGTGTGTATCGGACTTTATCAGTGTACAGATCCAACAGGGTAAAGATATTGTCCGCTATTTTATTCCAGATTTCGATTTCTAATGTTCCGTGTTTAGGCGACTCCACTATATGAAACAAAACGCCGGACTCTCTCACTCCGTACTTTTCATAGTCTAGCACGATGCTGATATGTTTCGATGTTATCAAATCGTTTCCTCCCTCAGAAACTTCCAGTGGGTTGAGGGCCAGTATCTTCACGTCCAAGGGAAGTGAAGATTTGGTAAAAAGCCTGTAACCTGAGCTGAAGTTACTACGAACACATACAGAACTTTCACAGGTGCAGCGAAAGCTATCTAAACCTTCCTGGAAACACACTGCTTCCTCGATGCAGGGTTTCTGAAGACAAGGATATTCCCAGACACAATCGGACCGGATACCCTGGCTGACCTCTACCTCTCTGTGACCCCTCACTTCATTATTGATCCTAATATTTTTTAAGCACCCAGCTAGAGAGCTGTTGGCTCCTCCTGCCAGGACAGACTGTAAACCTTGCTGCAGAGCGCGTGTCTTCCTCTTAGGTTCAATTCCTCCCACGTAAAGGTAATCCGTAAAATCAAAAAACCTGTTTTCTCCAAGCCCGGGTCTAATGTTTTTGCTTTCTCCATCCACCGTCAGTTCTACGTAGGTTGGGCTAAACTGAGTCTCAACTTGATGCCAATGTCCATCATTGACATCATTATCTGACTTCAGCACAACCACGCCGTTACCTTCATTAACGGATAGAGTGAGTTTGCAACCGATGATTTCGACTGCGAAAAAGTCAGTTTCTGAAGGATTTCCTGAGTTGTAAAACAGTACAGCTAATTCAGACTGTGTACGGACATCAAAGGATACCGAACCTCCGTTTCTGGTACTTAAAGCTGGAAGGGCCAAGAAAGACTCGTTCTCGATAAAACTGATGGGTTGATGAGAAGACGCTTCAAATTCATCACTGCAGTCCCACGTGACACCATGAACACTGAGCTCGTCTGCCGAATCGACTGCCAGCCCCAAAATGTCCATGTTATTGAAGAAAAATTCATCTAAACACCCGCGGAAATTTTTAAGATTTCCCAAAAACAAGTCGTCGAAACCGCCCAGCCCTCCAATAAAGATCCCAGACTTGACATTCAACTCAAGAAAGCGTCCTTTTATATGTAAGTAAGTGGTGTGTATTCCATCTATCCTCAAGTTCAGTTCAGAACCAATCTTCTGTATTTCTATTTCATGCCACAAGAGGTCGTTGAGCTTCAGACCAGGTACTGACGTCAGTTCTTCTTCTCCAGATCCTAAGTTAATGCGAACCTGAAATAATATTTATTATTCACTCAAGAAATAAGAAATAAAATTGTCTCCCTACGTTTAGATGTGAAATGTGACATAAGAAAGATGTAATACCATCATTAACTATGAATACCATACCACAGTCTCAAAACACGTGTGTATTGATCATTATATATTAACAATCTCACATACACTTCTTATAAAATTTCAACGTAAAGCAACACAGAGGCTATTTGTGTATAGCCATACCTATATTGGGAAGCAGCCATCTTGGGTCACTCTTGTCTTACTGATCAGTACAATATGACTGCTATTTTCATAAAGTAGGAATGAAGTAACGAGATGTGAACTTTAAATATTGGGATCCACACTCTTGCATGCTAATCACTTTTAAAAGAATATAAGCAGTTCCATCTTTGTATGTTTATTTATCAATCGGTCCGATAGATATAACTATGACTTTTGAATAATGGTAGCAGTGACGACACGGGTAACTACAGCTTTCAACAAAGCTAACGTCGGTTAACCAGCCACTGACGACACGGGTAACTATAGCTTTCAACAAAACTAACGTCGGTTAACCAACCACTGACTACACGGGTAACTATAGCTTTCAACAAAACTAACGTCGGTTAACCAGCCACTAACGACACGGGCAACTATAGCTTTCAACAAAACTAACGTCGGTTAACCAGCCACTGACGACACGGGTAACTATAGCTTTTAACAAAACTAACGTCGGTTAACCAGCCACTGACGACACGGGTAACTATAGCTTTCAACAAAACTAACGTCGGTTAACCAACCACTGACTACACGGGTAACTATAGCTTTCAACAAAACTAACGTCGGTTAACCAGCCACTGACGACACGGGTAACTATAGCTTTTAACAAAACTAACGTCGGTTAACCAGCCACTGACGACACGGGTAACTACAGCTTTCAACAAAACTAACGTCGGTTAACCAACCACTGACTACACGGGTAACTATAGCTTTCAACAAAACTAACGTCGGTTAACCAACCACTGACGAAACGAGTATTCGAATACAACTTTTAATAAAGCTGTTTGCAATTAAAAAACAATTAATGTTTAAATGTTGGTAATTAAAGAAAGCATGAATGTCTTGGTATTTGTAGTTAAAGAATCAATAAATGTTTTAATGTCTGTAATTACAGAAACAATAAATGTTTTATTGTTTGTAATTAAAGAAACAATAAATGTTTTAATGTTTGTAATTAAAGAAACAATAAATGTTTTAATGTTTGTAATTACAGAAACAATAAATGTTTTATTGTTTGTAATTAAAGAAACATTATATTTTAATGTCTGTAATTAAAGAATCAATAAATGTTTTAATGTTTGTAATTAAAGAAACAATGAATATTACAAATATACAAAGTTCTGCTATACTTGTAAATATTTTCCGTTATTAAATATTAAAAACAATGGTCCCTATTTGTGAGACATACCTTTATTTCGCCACCATGAAGAGTGACGAAACAAAAGTCTGGAGGTCCAGCAGCCAGGAACAGCAGAGAGTCAGCACGCAGGGTTTTGAATCGGAAAAATATGTCGGTGTCGCTACTAGCATCTTGTAGTGGAACAGAGACGTAACTGGCCCCATAGAAAGATGCTGCGAAAAATTAAAATTGATCAAATTTCAATGAAAAGTATGCTAAATCTTGACCTTAAAATACAACATTTTGGTTGTGAAACCTCCTGTGTATTACTAAGAAATTAAGACAAGGCTTTTAAATAATATTGTGGCCTGGCATGGCCGAGCGCGTTAAGGTGTGCACTCGTAATCCGAGGGTCGCGGGTTCGCGCCCGCGTCGCGCTTAACATGCTCGCCCTCCCAGCCGTGGGGGTGTATAATATGACGGTCAATCCCACTTTTCGTTGGTAAAAGAGTAGCCCACGAGTTGGTGGTGGGTGGTGATGACTAGCTGCCTTCCCTCTAGTCTTACACTGCAAAATTAGGGACGGCTAGCACAGATAGCCCTCGAGTAGCTTTGTGCGAAGTTCCAAAACAAACAAACAAACAAATAATATTGCAAAAAATGAACAAAAAGAACAGTTTTGTGTCATCTTCGGATAAAAGTTTGATCACTCTTGTTTCTAGAATTTGGAATGAATACTTTAACAACTATATTAGGTTTAGAAGCAGGTAGTGGGCCAGGACGTAACAACTATATTAGGTTTAGAAGCAGATAGTGGGCCAGGACGTAACATTTTTACAATTATATTAGGTTTAGAAGCATGTAGTGGGCCGGGACGTAACACTTTAACAACTATTTTAGGGTTGTAATCAGACTGTGCACCAGAATGTAACACCTTAACCACTATGGGTTACAAACGGATACTGGGTTAGAATGAAATATCTTGTTGTAGCGACTGGTTATGCAAAAAAATAAAGTAACTTGTTTGTGTATTAATAAGAACATGCTAAAATATGTTGTTATTAAAGTTTAAAGTATTTACTTAGTTATTCAGTGGTTATCTTAAATGCTGTAAATATATGTAGAAAAGTGTGGTACATGAATTATAAATAATAACCTAAATGTAAGGGAGTGTTTAAAAAAAAAGTCTCCCTTACTTTGTTTCACCGTGTAATTCGAATCATTTTTCGTTTCTTTGTTTGTTTGTTAGTTTTTTTTTAAATTTCGCGAAAAGCTACTCGAGGGCTATCTGCACTAGTCGTCCTTAATTTACCAGTGTAAGATTAGAGGAAAGGCAAGCTACTCATCACCACCCTCCGCCAACTCTTGGGCTACTCTTTTCAATGGGACTGACCGTAACATCATAACACTCCAACGGCTGAAAGGGCGAGCATGTTTGGAGCAACGGGGATTTGAACCCGCAACCCTCAGATTACGAGTCGAACGCCTTAACCCACTTGGTCATACCGGGCCTATTAAAATTAGTGCACGTGTTTATAAGTCGAACATTTGTCAGGATCCTAATAGATCGGCGATAAATCGTAAAATAAATTGACTTGTTTTTTAATTAATACTTAAAAATAAATATATACAAAACTATCAAACGCACGTGTTCAGGAAACATAAAGCGATTCTTCCACTCAAGTTGTGTTTAACGTTTCTACCATATTCGTGTATTTTATCACTCGTGATTTCACCTTTACACAGAAGCGGGCAAAGTTCCGACAAGATTGGTAGAAATTGAGTTGCAAAATGTCAGTTACACGACTGACTGCTGGTTACGTCTTTTTCGAAGACCAGTTCCGATGAATTCAAAACTGAAAAGTGCTTCTTGGAATATCGAAGTAACTATATAATAAATAAAATAGGCCTAATATAGTGAAAGAATGTGCATCTGATATAGCAGTAGAATGTTAGCCGTTTGTTTGTTTTTGATGTACAGCACTTTGCTTGTCACTAATCACAAGAGTTATTTGGATAACGTGGGACATACTCTCACAATTAATTATCCATTATTATTCAGTAAGATAACTGGTTATTTATTAATTAATGGATTTCGTTTCCTCAGACGTAACCACTGAGCTGCTGCGGGATTTCCCTGTTAGAAACGCCAACACCGAACACTTTAACAGAACTGTCAACAAGTGAACTTGTAAAAGTTTATAATGTTTTGTTTCAGTCTATACTATTGATTTCGGCATATTAAACATGTGTAAATGTTTGTTTTAATGTAAAACTACAACGTACTATCTACTATTTCCACAGTGAAGAATCGAACTCTGGATTTTGACGTCGTAAATCCGTAAACTTAGCGCTGTTCAACCGGAGAACAACATACAAATCTTTATATGATATTTCATTTTTACTACGATTTCGGACATAATCACGCGTATATTTTGTCCACCGCTACCTTAACTAATTTATCACAGTTGTGAACTTCAGAAGTTTGTTATTAAAACAAAACAATTTCGGCCCGCCATGGCCAGATAGTTAAGGCACTCGAGTCGTAATCTGAGAGTCGCAGGTTCGAGTCCCCGTCGCATCAAACATGCTCGCCCTTTCAGCCGTGGGGGTGTTATAATATGACGGTCAATTCGTTGGTGAAAGAGTAGCCCAAGAGTTGGCAGTGGGTGGTGATGACTAGCTGCCTTTCCTCTAGTCTTACACTGATAAACTAAAAAAGGTTAGCGCAGATATCCCTCTTGTAGCTTTGCGCATAACTCAAAATAAACAAACAAATAAAAAATAATTTATACGTAGGGTCGGCCAAACTTGAATTTCAGTTTTAATTATTTTGCTTTCAACAAAGTTTATATCATCTCTTACAAAAACCTCACAACTATCAGCTGAGAATCATAAAATGTTTCTCAGTTTTCTCTCTTGATGTCCTTACGATATCTCACTATGTGAAATCATAATAATATAGAAAGTGAAGTGAAAATCGACGGTTTTTTTTTCTTTTTCGAAACTAGCTCTGGTTGTCTACTGTGAATCACACAGAAAGTGTCTATGTTACAATTCTATCTACGAAATCAATCAAACTGACTCAAACACGAAGAGTTATTGGATCGTAAGATATTTCTAAAGTTGTGTAATCATTTGAATACACTGAGAAGGGTAGTAAATCACTTAGAAATCTATTGTAAGTCTGCTATCATTGCTTTCCCGGTTTAAATTCAACAAAATAACAGCAGATTGCATGTTAAGAGTACCTTACAAAGGTGGCATTAGTACCACAGTAACGGTTACGAATAGAAATCATTTTCTACCATTTGATGGCCAATCTTGTAACACGTTTTATCTAAGATAACGTAAATAATAAACTTCACGTTGTTACGGTAAACTTAACTCTTTCAGTACTAATAAGGCTATAATTTTGTTGTTAGCGGGAAAACTGTAACGTGTAACGAATCCAGAGAAGTCTTTGTTTTGTTTTTAATTTCACATAAAGCTACACGAGGGCTATTTGTTCTAGTCGTCCCTAATTTAGCAGCGTGAAACTAGAGGGAAGGCACATAATCATCACCACTCACCGCCAACTCGTGGGTTACTCTGACTGACAACTAGTGGGATTGATCGTCACATTATAACGCCATTACGGATAAAAGGGTGAACATGTTTGGTGAGATAAGGATTCGATCCTAGATTGTAAGTCAAGCGTCCCAACAACTTGGCCATGCCGAGCCAATGAATTCAGAAAGTTGTAATTAAAGTTATCTATCACTCCTTTAGAAGGTGATGATCACACTGTAATTACTAACTAATATACAGGGTGGTCGCTAGAAAAGCGGAAAATTTGAGGGTCAGATGAGATCATGAATTAAATGCGTGCTTACTCATTTCTATTTTGATTTCTTTACATCATGAATAAAATGCATGATTTTAATAATTTTGAGCATCTATGAGTGTAATATAACATATGCCTTTAAAAAACTTTGTTAAAGTTTTTCTTTGTAAAAATAAATAGCTGTTTGACAAATTTTCCGCTTTTCTAGCGACCACCCTGTATTATAAAACCGTATTGTTCATACCTCAGTTATGCGAAGAGGTGACATTTTATTAAACTTACCATGTTTCCTCATGGTAAATCTATTAAATTAGTAAATGTTGCTAGACCATGATTTCCTAATGAGAATATACCGATAATATGTGGTACCAATACCTGTCACGTAGGTTCGTCACGTATTTCCAACACCAGCAAACAGGATATCTTATCCACCTATCCTACAGACAGTGGGTAGTGGGTTCAAATCAACTACATCTTTCAGCAAAGATAGAAGACTATAACAAAAACTTTAACTTCTGTATATCAGTAGAAACTAGCTCCATTATCTTACGACAGGTGTATGAGAACGAAATGGAAACTAGAAACAAGCAGGTGAGCATTTATTGGTGGTGTTACGTCGACACTTGTAATGACACGTTACAGAAAAGAAAACAATACTAAAGTGGAAAATACACAGATGAAACGTAAATAGAATATATACAAAACATATTTTGTTTATTACTTTTTACTTACTGAATTCTAATGACGATTACGGAAACCACGTGCCAAACAATGTATCACCTAGGTTATACCCAACACAAATGACGCTGTTAAACAGTGAGTCAACTGGGTTATACCCTATATATGTGATGTAGTTAAACAGTGTATCACCTAGGTTATACCATACTCGTATGATGTAGTTAAACAATGTATCACCTTGGTTATACCATACTCTTATGATGTAGTTAAACAATGTATCACCTAGGTTATACCATACTCATATGACGTAGTTAAACAGTGTATCACCTAGGTTATACCATACTCATATGACGTAGTTAAACAGTGTATCACCTAGGTTATACCATACTCATATGACGTAGTTAAACAGTGTATCACCTAGGTTATACCATACTCATATGATGTAGTTAAACAGTGTATCACCTAGGTTATACCATACTCATATGACGCAGTTAAACAGTGTATCACCTAGGTTATACCATACTCATATGACGCAGTTAAACAGTGTATCACCTAGGTTATACCATACTCATATGACGTAGTTAAACAGTGTATCACCTAGGTTATACCATACTCATATGATGTAGTTAAACAGTGTATCACCTAGGTTATACCATACTCATATGACGTAGTTAAACAGTGTATCACCTAGGTTATACCATACTCATATGATGTAGTTAAACAGTGTATCACCTAGGTTATACCATACTCATATGATGTAGTTAAACAGTGTATCACCTAGGTTATACCATACTCATATGATGTAGTTAAACAGTGTATCACCTAGGTTATACCATACTCATATGACGTAGTTAAACAGTGTATCACCTAGGTTATACCATACTCATATGACGTAGTTAAACAGTGTATCACCTAGGTTATACCATACTCATATGACGTAGTTAAACAGTGTATCACCTAGGTTATACCACACTCATATGACGTAGTTAAACAGTGTATCACCTAGGTTATACCATACTCATATGACGTAGTTAAACAGTGTATCACCTAGGTTATACCATACTCATATGACGTAGTTAAACAGTGTATCACCTAGGTTATACCATACTCATATGACATAGTTAAACAGTGTATCACCTGAGTTATACCCTCCATGTATGACGTATTTAAATAATTAATAACTTCGTTCAGACTTTGCTTAGTAATCATCTATTATGTTATTATAAGTTACAGCTTTCACAGTAAGGGAAAATATTGATAAAACAGATACGACGGTCATAGAAATGATCGTACCCGTTCTAAAAAACAATATTACTTATTATAAAATCAGTGACTTGTAATAACATAATTGTTAAACAGTATACCACCTGGGTTATAACCCTACACGGTTATGTAAGGCTCTCACAAAATCGGGTTTAAACATTCATCTAGTTCGAATCTGTGTATTTGTTCACTGAGCTTCTAAACATCTAAAAATATATAGTTTAAAATAAACAAACGCTGTGCAAGAGGCAGCCTTTCTGACGTCATATGTTCCTCTTATAAAAAGTACTTTCAGTGCTCGTTGCTGAAGAGACTGTCTCCGTCTCTCTGTGTATGTACATGTGTTTCTCAAATATAGTCATGATATTAAAAACTGCAAAGGACAAGAGCTAAGCATTCGTACGTTATCATGAATTCCCTACCTTTAAACTCAGTATTTCAATAAAAACAAGAACGTTATTCTGACTAAGTTCTTTTGAGAAAGTTATTTTGACTAACAACAATTACGGAATATAATATATATATGTATATAGCAATAAGGAAAGCTACACGACGGATATCTCCACTAACCGTCCCTAATTTACCAGTGAAAAACTAGAGGGAAGGCTCCTAGTCATCACCTACCACCGCCAACTCTTGAGCTACTCTTTTATTAACGAATAGTGCAATTGACCGTAACATTATAACGCACCCACGGCTGAAAAGGTGAACATCTTTGGTGTGGCAGATATTGAAACCCGTGACCCTCGGATTACGAGTCACAAGCCTTAACCTACCTGGCCACGCTGGGCCAATATAAAAGAATCGACAAATGAAACAACTGACAAAATCATAAATGGTTACTTTGTTTTGATTTTTTAGTACTTTAACACATCACAATTCACTTACTTAATATATTTCACGTCTTAAGGGTTTCTGTTCACGAAATTCATGACATAAATAGTTTCTCAACCTCCACAATACAATGTGTCGTATCATCCCTGTCGGTCTGATGGGTCTTGGTGTTAGATGAGTTTTGTCAACACTGGATATGTCAGATTTACTGTTAGCTATATTAGATGAGTTTTGTCCACACTTGATATATCAGATGTACTGTTAGCTATATTAGATGAGTTTTGTCCACACTTGATATATCACATGTACTGTGAGCTATATTAGATGAGTTTTGTCCACACTTGATATGTCAGATTTACTGTTAGCTATATTAGATGAGTTTTGTCCACACTTGATATGTCAGATGTACTGTTAGCTATATTAGATGAGTTTTGTCCACAATTGATATGTCAGATGTACTGTTAGCTATATTAGATGAGTTTTGTCCACACTTGATATGTCAGATTTACTGTTAGCTATATTAGATGAGTTTTGTCCACAATTGATATGTCAGATTTACTGTTAGCTATATTAGATGAGTTTTGTCCACACTTGATATGTCAGATTTACTGTTAGTTACAAGTTCTTCTCTACTTTTTCGTACGTTTTTCTTTATAGGTTTTGTTTTTATCTTCCTGATAGCACTTACTGTTTTATTGCTATTTATCTGAATGTTTTTCATGTTGACTGACTTTACTGATACTGAGATATGAATCTTATACATTTTGTACGAAGTATTAACTTTTACTTATTTTTTCACATTATATTTATTTCCCCTTATCGTATCTTTCCCTTCACACACTCCCCTTGTATCCTACTGTTGTACTATGTACTTTTCAATAAAGTATAGTTTCAACTGTACGCTCAGTGGTCGAAACGTTAGAAGACTTAACGTAATATCTTGCAAGACCACCAGAGCCTCGAGCAGAATCAGTGACTCCATTAGTGTCTGGGAAGTATCAACTTCAACCTTTGGTAATCAGCGTCATCTCCAATGAAGGTGGAGTTGGCGGTAATGGTCTTCGTCTCTTGACCAATCGTTCTAAACATTCTATAATTTCTCGATGGGGTTAAAATGAGGGGTGCTAAACCTATGTGGAAATCTCAGTGATTCAATGACGAATGATATAAGCTGTGTGAATGGGGGTTTTAACATCAAGGAAGTAATAATGCTCAATTTGGTAAAAGTGGAGTGTTACGGACTGCTACAACTAAACAGGTGATACGGCCATCCAGAAGAACTAAGAGATGAAAGTCCATGTCATCACAATACCCTGCCTATAGAACGTTACACAGTGTAGAAATGGTCTTTAATTTTAGGGTGTTAATATTCCATTGTAGTAAGAATTACTAATTTTAGACTCTAGGACAAACTAATGACCTCAAAGTTTGATAAACTTGAAAGTAACATAAAATAACTCAGTTTTAGTTAATTCTGAACATTATTTTATCAGTATGCACATATTAATAAACTCTGGTTCAGAATATCTGAAAACTGATAGCGCTATCCAACTAAATTATACATCAATTTAAAGCTTAAGAAGACACGAAAAGCACGAATCTGATATCTGATAGTCAGGGTGTAACGTTTTACACCCTAAGATTAGGTTTATTACCTGCAGTATTTGTCCACTTTAGGGAGTAAATAAGCTGAGAACTGACAATAATTTCGTTGCTAGGGCGGTTGATATGAGAAGATTTTAATTTTCAAAATCAATTTTGTAGTGTAATGTAGGGGATGTTTTGGTAAAACGTGTTTTTTTTAGTGATATGTTGGGGTGAGGTAAAATGATACTATAGTGGTATGTAGAGGTGTTTTGGTAAAATGTGTTTCAGAAACGGAATGTTGATAGCTTCAAGTAGAAAATATCTATTTAAAAAAATGATTACAAAACAGAATGGGCCAGAAATACCTAGGTTGTCTTCGCATTCTTACGCTACCAGTGTGAAATATGACTACCTTACACGTTTCTTTCGGTACAGCGGTATGTCTCCGGATTTACACCGCTGAAATCAGAGGTTCGATTGCCCTCGGTGGGCTGAGCATATGGCCCTTTGTGGCTTTGCTATAATGAAACACACATACCTTGAATATTTGGCCCGGCGTGGTCAAGCGTGTTAAGGCGTGCGACTCGTAATCCGAGAGTCGCGAGTTCGCGACCGCGTCGCGCCAAACATGCTCGCTCTCCCAGCCGCGGGGTCATTATAATGTGACGGTCAATCCCACTATTCGTTGGTAAAAGAGTATCCCAAGAGTTGGCGGTGGGTGGTGATGACTAGCTGCCTTCCCTCTAGTCTTACACTGCTAAATTAGGGACGGCTAGCACAGATAGCCCTCGAGTAGCTTTGTGCGAAATTCCAAAACAAACAAACAAACACGTTTCTTTCGACCCTTGGCTGAGGTAAGTGACTTTCATCAGGGGAACGTTTTCCTAAATTAAATCTCCGAAGTTACCCACTAATCAGTCTGCCGATAATGATGGCCATCTCTTCCGTCTAGTGTTTCATTAGAGAATCGTTTGTTAATTTCGCGCAAAGCTACTCAAGGGCTCTCTGCAACTACAAGGGAGACAGCTAGTTAACACCACCCACCGCCAATTCTTGGCCTACTCTTTACTGATTACAACGCCCCCTAGAGCTAGAGAAAGAATTTTTGGTGGCGGGATCTGAACCCGTAAATCGCAGCTTGCCCTAAGCACCTGGCTACGCGAGGTGCCGTTATCAACAGAAGCGACTTGATCTGAGAATATTTAGCTAATCAATCAATTTAAAGACAAAGTTCGAACCCGAACTTTAACAGTCCAATTAAAGCAGATTGATAAATCTTTCAGTCTATTACAGCGACAATCCATTCTCCATTTACCTGTGTACTTCACCTCTGACGGTTTTATTTAAGGCCGGTATATTGTGAGCATACGTGCAACAACAAAAACAACTTTTGCGAGAGACCGAGGCAGATATGTGGATACCGACCAAGCTGCAAGTCTAGAAGCTTGTAACGCTAAAAAATTGGTTTCGATATCTCTGGTGGGCAAAGTACAGACAAACCTCTGCGGAGTTTTGTGGTTAACAAAAAAGGAAATAAACAATTAATAAACATTTTTCCTTTGTATTTTCTTGACTTGATTTACTTTAACCCTAATTCGAAACATTGGATTATTAGTTGTTGTAAGTCATTCAAAACCCTCCAGGTTGACGTAAGAAATCCAAAAATTATATTCCTCTCAATCTTGTTTTTGATTGGTTATTACGAATGTATTTTTTTGTAAACTGTCACTTGATGAACATAGATTTTAAGAAAGGCGTATTTCTTGTACGATATTTTCAGACATCAATTTTTCTTTCAAAACACAAATGTGTATTATGATTGTCGGAACAGTTTTATTTCCCAGAATATTGAAAAATAGAGTTTTCTGAAATATAATATTCGAATGTCATCATCAGACGCTGTTTCAACACCCTTCCGCTGTTTTCGTGTTTACTGTGGTGTAGAAAGCACGTGCATGGAACCTGTCTGCGCTATAGATTAGTTCCGACCGAATGGTTTGATCCAGCATCGTTTTCCGGTAGAAAATACCGTGGCGAATCAAAGATAGGCTTAACTTTGTGCTTCTACGCAACCCCACCTTTGTCCTATCCTAAATGTATATTATTACTTCGATACACTAGTAAATCTTCGTTTACTTACAACCGAACTACAATATTGAAATTACAAATGGTCAATTACACAATTAAAATATTTTAAAATTATAACTCCACTCAGTGGAGTATTACTGTGAAAAACACAGAAATCGATATTTAATAACAGAACTAGATAACAACAATGAAGTAGCTTTAGTAGCCACTTTTAACCAACCAAGAACAAACACTTTCAAATTAGCGGTATTTTTCTAACCAATTTTCAACTTTACCCTTTACATAGAGACACTTTATTTCAAAATCCAATCAAGTGACGGACGGTTCACGACATTCTGACAAACACGAAACTTTTAATTATACGTTTTGTGATTCAGTAGCAATTTAATATTCGCTTTATTTACTATTAGGTTTTAAACAATGTGTATGTATGTATGTTAAACTAGAATACCAGTGTAACTAACATGTTGCACATTATAAATATTAAACACGAGTACCAGTCTGAGTAAGGTATCAGACGATATATATATATATATATTAAACACGAGTACCAGTCTGAGTAAGGTATCAGACGATATATATATATATATTAAACACGAGTACCAGTCTGAGTAAGGTATCAGACGATATATATATATATATTAAACACGAGTACCAGTCTGAGTAAGGTATCAGACGATATATATATATTAAACACGAGTACCAGTCTGAGTAAGGTATCAGACGATATATATATATTAAACACGAGTACCAGTCTGAGTAAGGTATCAGACGATATATATATATATATTAAACACGAGTACCAGTCTGAGTAAGGTATCAGACGATATATATATATATATTAAACACGAGTACCAGTCTGAGTAAGGTATCAGACGATATATATATATATATATTAAACACGAGTACCAGTCTGAGTAAGGTATCAGACGATATATATATATTAAACACGAGTACCAGTCTGAGTAAGGTATCAGACGATATATATATATTAAACACGAGTACCAGTCTGAGTAAGGTATCAGACGATATATATATATATATTAAACACGAGTACCAGTCTGAGTAAGTCCCACGTTATATATATTAATGTTTTCACACATTATACATATTTAATTTGGGTATCAGTGTAAGATATCACACATTATACACATTTAATTTGGGTATCAGTGTAAGATATCACACATTATACACATTTAATTTGGGTATCAGTGTAAGATATCACACATTATACATATATAACTTGGGTATCAGTCTAATATACCACACATTATACATATATAACTTTGGTATCAGTCTGAGATATCACACATTATACATATATAACTTGGGTATCAGTCTGAGATATCACACATTATACATATATAACTTGGGTATCAATCTAAGATATCACACATTATACATATATAACTTGGGTATCAATCTAAGATATCACACATTATACATATATAACTTGGGTGTCAGTCTAAGATATCACACATTATACATATATAACTTGGGTATCAGTCTAAGATATCACACATTACAATATACCAAGTAATATTATAAACATACATTTGAATCTTATTGTTTAAAAAAATGTTAGGTGTCTCTGCTGAGTCACGAGTTAAAGTAAATGAATTAAGTTTTAATTGGTCTAAATATAAAACCAAAATAATAAATATGTTGGTAAAATGACGCTGTCTGTCTTCTTTAATATTATAACAAATATGAGGTTAAGGTGCGTGTTTAACATTTTTAACCTCCTCTATCAATGGTGTTCTTCACCTTTCTTTCTAAGTCTACATATTTCATACGATACTCGACATTTGAATGTATCTTGGAAGAGGTTGGCAAAAACTTCGCCCAGAAATAACTATATATAAAATCCCTGAAAGGATTTTATCCGTATACCTGCTGGGAAAGTGAACAAAATCTTTACTATTCAATAACATGGAAGTTGGTTACATAACTCACATTCATGCACGCGTAAAGAAAAGAAACCCTTTAAACGTTGCCAAGGTTACCAGAGGTACCTCATTCACGTTGGTTTGTGTGACGTTAAACCGACAAACGTTCGTAATGCGTGGGAGAGAGCGGTCACTGATAGCTCCCGTCATTGTGAAAATTCTATCATATCAAGCCTGTTTCAGGATACAGGTTTGGGAAAACAGATACAAGAACGAAGATGTTAAAATTAAAAAATAAAGTATGTTAGAAACGGGGAAGGACGAAATTACAGATGGATTTCAAAAACTAAAAGGAAAGAAATAACTGATAAAATAAAACAGCAGAAAACTAGATATATAAAGACGTAAATTATACATGAAAAAATAGGTGTTAGAGAAAACAGAAATTAGGAAACATACAACAAAAATATGGTGTGAATTAGAAAAAGAAAAACTGGTGTGTATCAATAGAGGTGGAAACCTTAAGATTCTCCTCAGCTAATCAAATTACATCACAAGCATTTTGTTTTGTGTAACCTCAGTTTCTTACTATGCTGATATAAACCTAAGGACGTCTCACTTGAAAATTTTAATCATCGAAAGAAAGGAAAACAGAACTGTTGTGAACTCTGATCTAAGTAAATATAAAATACAAAAGACGAGGTGGTTTCTAAAGATCGGGTCAGGTATTCGTCAAACCTAAGTGTTGACTTTTCGTTTCTAAACATAAGGAATTTCAAGTTAAGACAACACATTCTAACGTGTACTAAGTCAAGCGTGGGTAGAAAGCTAAAGGCTGGCTGGCTCGGGTGTTTACACTCTGATAATAGAATTTCTTCCACGAGTCGACTGATGACAAACACGTGAATGTGAACACACGCCAGAACTGAAATATGAGGCCTATTTTGTACGGAGTAATAGTACGGCTCTGATCACTTGACTGTGTGAAAGGAATGAAAGAGTACGTGTACCTGTGTGAACCCCGTCACAGGTTTTCCGTTCAAAGCTGTAAGATCAAAGTGAATACGAGAGAGATGTTTAACTGAGTAGATATGATATTTTATCTCTTATAAAAGAAAATATACATTTGTGAATGAAGAAAATAACGTCACCTACAACACAGAAAATCCACCTAGAAGTTTAGATCGATAAAAGTACTTGTCACATACCGTCCTTTCGGGCTGTGGATCGGAAGGTCCAAGGTTTCCACTGCAATGCAGATAAACACTCTTCATACTTTCTTATGAGAGTGTGTTATAAGAGCAACAGATAGTCACGTTATCGGATTCAAAGCTCTTACGTCAGCGGACAATCTAACCAGTTAACTAAATATCTGCCGACAAGTAGTGGACGGCCGAAACTAACCAAGACGTGACCGTTTATCCCACGTAAACCTAAAATCCCATTCAGATTGAAAACACCGCGTCACTCGCTCTTAATATGCTAATGATAACTTGTTTATTTTATAATGATATTTAAAAGAAAACTGTTAGCTAACTTATTCAATGTATCGATAAACAAGAATGAAAAATGTTCGATTTAAATTTCCATTTGTTAATACTTTGAAAATCAATTCAGAGACGTACACTACGATTAACAAAGTTGAAGGGTCCAACTTTAACAAACTTTGAAAGTGAGAAGAGCTCGAGTGATGTAAGTTAGTTATATTATTACTTATCTTGTTATTAATAAATAGCAAGAGTTCTACTTGTTTCTCTTGTTCAGTTTTTAACGATAGATGGAGTACATGATATTCGACTTTGGTTCGTTTTGAATTTCGCGCAAAACTACTCGAGGGCTATCTGCGCTAGCCGACCCTAATTTAGCAGTGTAAGACTAGAAGAAAGGCAGCTTGTCATCACCACACCCTGCAAACTTTTGGGCTACTCCTTTACCAGCGAATAATGGGAATAATGTTTGATGTGATGGGGATTCGAACCCACGACCCTCAGATTACGAGTGGAGTGTCTAAACCACGTGACCATGTCTGATATTCGAAAAGCTGAAATTAAATCGTATCACAATAAAAACAGAACATCCTTCTGTAAATAAAACAGCCTTCTATTTCAACTGTAAACAGAGCAACCTTCTATTTCAACTGTAAACAGAGCAACCTTCTATTTCAACTGTAAACAGAGCAACCTTCTATTTCAACTGTAAACAGAGCAACCTTCTATTTGTACTGTAAACAGAACAACCTTCTATTTATACTGTAAACAGAGCAACCTTCTATTTGTACTGTAAACAGAGCAACCTTCTATTTGTACTGTAAACAGAACAGCCTTCTATTTCTACTGTAAACAGAACAGCCTTCTATTTTTACTGTAAACAATTGTGTCTTGCAGCCGTTATCAGTCAGACTTTATGACATACTAATACAATATATTAAAACAATATTTTTTTTAGAATTATAATATAGGCTTTGTACCTTATTAGTTACACTTCATAGGAGAACAGAATTTGTCCAGCCTCGCAGTCCACTGATCTTTATGTTTTCACTGAAAGAGGGAGCTGTTATTTTACTGTTTTATTCATGACACTCTCCATACAACATAGCGTTCTGGGGACTCTTACTAGAACTTAATGTTATAATATAGTTCTACACACAGCAAGAGTTTATTCTGAATTCCAACATAACAAAGAGCAGGCGAGGTTCAAGAAATAAAGTTTCATTCACCGTCCTTGTTGGTGAAATAAAATTATTCCTGTTTAAAAACAAATAAACAAAAACATTAACGATCTCTTTCCTTCATCTATAAGTTAACTTAATTAACATGCTCGTGGAATCTAGTTGTATTTCAACGTATCCGAGTTTTCCAAAACAAGACAAATAAAGTGTCGGCGACACAGCTGCACTCTACAGAAACGATAAGACATTGAAAATGAGTTGTTGGTTTCCATCTTTATGTCTGTCAAAATATATCTTTAAACTTTATAAAACAAATATAAAACGCCATGTTTTAGTGTACATATTACAAATACAGCCAAGGAAGGACATAAAATATGTACAATATGTAAATTACCACAAAATATTTACATCGCATAAAACAGGAAAAACGAGTGACATTATATCTATATAAAAATTATAATGCTGTCTGTTGTACGTCCGTGTAACTACCTTGAAGGGTGTGGATAGACCACCAAAAATATAAATGAAAGTTCATTAGGTCCATGAAAAGATGCATACAAATTTTCCGTTTTTGTGTGTGTGATTTTTATGTTGTTTATGTTGCGTTTTCGTGTGTATTCGTTCCATGCTTATGAACCATCATGAAATTTCACAAGAATGTTTTTTTTAGGTCCGTAGGGAGAAGATACGTGCACACTTCTGGTTTGACACTTTGTTTTTGCATTTTTTATGGACGATTTTCCAGCTTTTCTTCATTATTATATATATATAAGAAAAAAGTTTTTTTCTGCTGATGTCAGGAATATATGGTATACAGCAGTATATGGTTTCGTAATTTTTTGATTCGTGAGATATATTTACTTTAGTTGGTTGATTTTGCTTTCTGTCCATGTTTGTGCGTATAATGTTTTCCACGATTTGTGGAGGAAACTTATTGATGTTGATGAAGTATTATTTTATTTTGTCTAATTCATCGTTAATTTTGTATGGTAAGCATAGTTTTATGGTTGTGTTTATTTCGTTACCTAGTATGTTAAGTTTTTGTTTTGTTTCATGTCTTGAATCCCAGTATGGGTAATTTTTCGGTGGATTTTTATTTAAAATTGTGAGTTGGTTCTTGTAATTTTGAGGTTAAGAAATGATATTTGATTGCTTTCTCCTTGTTCACATGTAAAGTTAATGTTGGGATGTATGGCGTTAATGTGATGGAACAAAAGATTAAGTGTGTGTTTTGTAGATGTGAATCCCGCAACCGTGTCATCTACATATCTGTACCAGTATAGTGGTGGATGTAATGCTGTGTTAATTGCTTGTGTTTCAATTTGTGTCATAAAAATATTGGCTAGAACTGGTGATACTGGGTTGCCCATGCTTAGGCCATTTGTTTGTATAAACGAGCCATTTTTACAAATATATTTGTCTACAAGAGGGTTTTCTCGACATCACTGATTATTGGTAGCTTATTGTTATAAACAAACATTAGTTTGGTAGCTTATTGTTGTAATGAAATATTAGACTGGTGACTTATTGTTATAATGAAACATTAGTTTGGTTGCTTATTGTTATAATGAAACATTAGTTTGGTTGCTTATTGTTATAATGAAACATAAGACTGGTGACTTATTGTTATAATGAAACAGTTTGGTAGCTTATTGTTATAATCAAACATTACTTTTGGTGACTTATTGTTATAATGAAACATTACTTTGGAAAGTTTAAATTTATAAAACATTCGTCCTTATTTTCCATGTTTAGATACTTATTGTGTGTTTTTTGTTTTTCTAAGACATAAACGAGCTGTAAGTTTATTTTCTAAGTGAGTTATTAATTCGTATGTAAACGCCAGCTACAAATTCTGCCCAAGACTCAAGGGGGAATAAGGCGCATGCGCGATACACAAGTGGAATCAATTATTAAATGAAAAATACTCTTGGGATAAAATAACGCACGTCATTTCTTTATTACGCCACAACGATATCTTAAGTGAAGTTTACATGCAGATTAAAACTTATTACATTATACCGAAAAAAGCGCCATCACTCATGAGAAACTAACCACAATCAGAGAAACGTTGTTTACTGAGTAAAAATGCTTTAATTTCGTTTGTCATAGTCACACTATCTCATTGTTGTCAGCTCGTGTTAAACAAGGAAGAGTTTAATAAATAAACCGCTGTTTCAAAAACTCTCATTAATATTTTAAACATATATGTTAAGTTAGGAAGCTCCCTCGTGCCGAGTAAATATTTTACAACCAAAGTAACTAATCAAAACCTCAAACGTTAACGAATTGTGAACTTAGAACGTCAAGAGCAGATGATTAAAAAAAAAAAAACACTACCGTAGACCCTAGCATCAAATTTGATGCTAAATTTTTATCATGTCGCAAAGACAACCTGCGAAAAATCACCAACGTTTTTGAATTACCCTCGACTTTGAAATATGGTTCAGAGGTCAAAGAGCTCTGCAGTAAGAGAAAAAGACGACAGAAAAATACACCTCATAATTCTTGACCCTATCTCCAATCACCCTACTTTTTTCTTTTACTTAGTCTAACAATTTATGGCGTAACTTCATACGAATGCAAAACAGGTCCACAAACTGTTCAGCATTATACTTTTCATGTTTTATAAATGACCTTGACTTTTTGGTTATAAAATCACACTCATTAAAACACTACTAACTGATACGTCTAGATCGTATTACGCTGGGTGGTAAACACAAGCTGTGGTCCCTTCATCAAGGTCAAGTGGAATGAACCTATCATCTCTACCTTTGACTATAATTTAGCATTGCTTCTTAATAATAATGTATGTCTGTCCACAGTAGTAGATACAAATGTGATCCCACATGAAGTTGTTCCCCCGGTAATTCAACGGTAAGGCCGTTTGAATTAGGAGGTTTGATACCCGGATCAGACACAATTAATACAGCCCATTACATATCTTCACCCTGACCCACGTGTGAAACAAGGTAATCTCCATAATTACACGTTTCTAACTGTCACCAAACTTACTAAGCCATACACACGTTTGTATACAGACTTTTCTTAAAACTAATATTTACATCAATCAATTAATAACGCATTGTGGTTTCAAAACATCCTGCTTTAATAAAACGATGTGTACATACTACTGGCTATCAGAAACCCTACTCTAACGTTTAATACCCTGCTTTAATATAATGATATGTACATACTACTGGCTATCAGTAATATGATATTTAATAATACTAACATATTGTTCTATTGTGAAATACGTTTTAAAGACTGTGTGTGTGTTTCTTATAGCAAAGTCACATCAAGCTATCTGCAGAGATGCCAACTATTTCAAATGACTGAGTGTAATGATTGTAGACAGAGCCCATACAGATATCGTAACACTACTGGATAGAGTTTTGAGTCATCCATGTCTGTGGATCCATCTGTGGCTAAACTGTAAACATTGTCAATAAGTATGCTTGAAATCATTTTGTCACCTTCACCACCCAATATTTGTACAATGGCTGTAGTTTTGGTTCTAGCACAGCTATATTTTTTCGCTATATCAGAGTCTGGGAATATTTTTCTGATTAGATGTCCTGCATGATCGTTTACAGCTAGCGGTAAATTATGAGCAATGACGAATTGCACGAACATCACTTCCGCATTTATGGTTTCATATTCTGAATTCTTACACATAAATGTCGTTATCTGCATCATTTTTGTCTTCTTCTCAGCCTTTTGTTGGTGAGATGCCGATTTTGTATGTCTGGAACAATCGTATATCCCGCCATGCACCACAGAAATATCGATGTGAAAAACTGTACAAAACGCATGGCTGTCACTGACTTTTGATGCACTATACTCTTTCCTAAATTTTTGATTCACAGTTTTAGTCCTTTTAGATTTGGCAGAAACAAGACAATCTGGTGAACGAGGCCTCTTTTTTCCGTTTGTGATCGATCGCATTAGTGTTTCTATGCTGCTAACAAAACGAGAAACACCCATCTACGCGAGCACTGATTGGCTGACAAACATTGATGACGTAACTATGGATTCCCCACGTACCCAGTACGGATGAGCACTGCACTCAAACTATTAGTAGAAGTCGGAGATACAAATATTTTTTATTATTTCAAGCACGAACATAATTATCGCAAGTAGCCATGTCTTTTATTTATTATCAAAATTTATTTGTATCTCACTAGAAATTTTCTTTTGACCCCTTTCAAGCCTTGGGGCAACAATTTATCACTTTATTGTATATTTGTCTGTATGAGCGTATAGTCATAATGTATACACCTAATTCGTAATGGTTGGCATCTCTATATCTGCTGAGTCAACCGAGTTGTTTTTAAAGATAATAGAAATATATTTAAATAAGTAAACATACAGACGAATTATTCTGCATCCAACTTATAGTTTCATTTAATTTCTAAACATGGGAAAGAGTGAATATTAGTTGTCAACTTTGTTTTGTTTGTAACAATATTCTTGTTAAATATTCACCCTCTCCCTTGTTTAGAAACTAACTAAAACTACAAGTTACTGTTAATTGTAGAGAGCAGTATACATGACTTCGTCCTGCAAGTTTTATTTGAATATTTCTGCACAGGATGAAAGAAAACCTGACACCTCTCAGACAAATCCCCGCTGTATATGCAGTAGTTATATAACAATGCTTCCTATCAGTCATCCTAAATTGTTAGATTGAGGTCACGTGTCACCATGTGAAGCAAAGCGGGTAACCAGCTAATGGCTCGAGAGAAGACGAGTCTGCATAATTAATATTTACTCCAGTTATTCTGCATGCAGTAACCGCTCGTAGCTACCAGTGTGATTATAATAGTTTGGCCGTAAATAAACTTATAATGATAAACGAAAAACAGACAGAAGATACAGATATAGTCAAGAAAGTTATCACACCCAATATTCAACATACAAGTTTAAGTCATTAAAAGTTCTCAAAAAAACTAACTACATGACTATTCAACACTACAGTGACTAGTTTTTGTTTGTTTGTTTTTGAATTTCGTGCAAAGAAAGCTACACGAGGGCTATCTCAGCTAGCTGTCTCTAATTTAGCAGTGTAACACTAGAGGGAAGGCAGCTAGTCATCACTATCCATTGCCAACTCTTAGGCTACTCTTTTACCAACGAATAGTGGGATTGCCCGTTGCATTATAAACGCCCCCACGGCTGAAAGGGCGAGCAAGTTTGGTGCGACTGGGATTCAAACCCGCAACCCTCATAATATGACTCGAGTACCTCAACCACCCGGCCATGCCAGGCCAAGGTGGCTAGTTTACGCTCCTTTAGTTTCGTGATGCGTAAAAACTACATCCGTACTTTATATTACTCCTCGTGCCGTACTCTAGTCTGTTTTTTCTCTTCTACTTCAATTCTAACAGGTTTCATTGGTCTTGGTTAGAACGAACATCTTCCCATAATTCCTTTAGTCACCCAAATACTAGATGGTAGTAAACATTATTTTCAACGTTCACAGAATAATGCTCATCATTTCTGAAATAGATCAAACTATTGCAAGTTTAAATTAATTAAATATATCGCTTATTCAAAAAAAAAAAGATAAAAATCTATATCATACTTTATTATTTAAACTGTCACTAGATGGCGCAAGGTAATGGAATACAAAATTTAAACTTCCAAAACGTATGTATAATGAATGTTGAAAGAAACTTTCATAAAAATGTGGTGATAAAATTATTTTGAAAGAATAGAATACATGAAAATACAGTTGGGTATTATAAAAGAACATTACACAAGTATTCATTACATATTACATATCCCCCCCAAATATGTTTACAGAACCACTAAACTTCTACGATGTTTTTCAAAAAAAAAATGTTAATCTCTCCCCCCCCAAAAAAATATTAAAATTACAAAACTAGTTAATAGTTATTCGCTTAGAGCAAAGTCGCAGACTATCTGCACTCCCCCTCTTCAAGGAATTTCACATCTGAACGTGGGTAGTCTGCAAACAAAAATTCAATTTTTGCGAAACTTGTCCATTATCACGAACAGTTTGAGATGTACTTGTTAACAACTGTGCTTTGCTAACAATTAACTTCTTCAAATTAGACCAACTGATGGCTTATAAGAGATCTAGTAATCAATCCTATAAATGCAAAGATAGTCATTGCGCGAATTTCTCAGACGAACTTGAACAATGATGGAAGGTGGCGCGACATCATATCCGCATCGGTTGTATTTCTTGAATTATTTCTGTCACCACTGGTAACAGAAGAGACAGTGGAATGGGAATTTTCCGTTTTAAAGATTCTCACGTGTTTATTGCTTACATTCCACATTCCCGTGAGAAGTTTTTGAAATTATTACCAGTAGAATTTAAAATGACTAGATTCTTCACTTCAGTACTGTTGTTGTTGTCAGTTAAATGACACTTGGTACGAACCACTGTTGTGATTTTTACAGATACAGTTTTAAGATTGATAACGAATTTGACAATAAAACGTTCAATGCCAAAAGAAAGATTTATAATAATAAACTAGTAGAAGTAAATAAAAACATCTGGAGACAAATTACGACCTTCATTGCAATGGTATTTATTTAAATACAGGATTTCTGAAGTAATACAAAATAATTCTAATCGCAAAAACTGGGATTTATATATATCTACCTGTCTTAGGTTTAACACTAGTTAAGCCTTCTTTAAGTATGGCGTATATTCGACACGTAAATTAACACTGTAACCTGTGTCCGTCTTTTACGTTAATTTCGTTTGGGGTAACCTGTACCGTAATTAATACTGTCAGAGAGTAAACTTATAACGTTATTCTACAGTCTTGAGTTAGAACTTTTTACGAATTTGATAAGCTTTTCACATGATAATGTACGAACTCTACGATATAAAGAGGAAAAGCTGTCCGTTTGTCACACCATTATCTCGACCGTTGGGGATACCGATCGACTCCCAACTTGTACGAAAATGCGTTTCTTACTACCACGACAAGGAGGTTTTTCATTTCAAAATTCTTTCAACCATACATAAATCTGAATATCACTATAATAGATTATTGTATGACAATATGAACACGTCAATACCACAAGTCAATATGAACACAAAAATATTGAATAATAAAATGAAAACAACGACGGCAACCTGCTCTAGCCGTCCCTAGTTTAGTAGTATAAAACTAGATGGCAGGTAGTTAGTCATCACCACCCACCGCCAACTCTTGGGCTACTCTTACCAACAAATAGTGGAATTGACTATAACTTTATAATGCCCCCACGGTAGACAGAGCGAGCATGTTTGGTATGACGGGAATTCGAACCCGTGACCCTCAGAGCGCCCTAGCCACCTAGCTATGTGTGGCCAGCTTCAGAAAGGTAAAGAGTCCAATGGTTACAAAGTGCATATGTACAACGGTCTGTTTTGATTGGGTGAATGTTTTCTTTTTTTAACTTTTCTACAATCCCTTTAGCCAATTCTTTAAACACCTATTTAATGTTTTCAACACATTAAGTTCCGAGTTGTTGGGTGGAACGGACACGTAAATCATTAAGTTTGGACTAACATACGATAACTTGTTTTAAATTACTAACGACTTTCAGGTCTAATTTGCATAGAAACACACCTATCTGTTGAAAAAACAGAGGTTTGTATTCTCAAACGCATATACTTGTAACCTTCTTGTTTTTATTCCTGAATAAACAAATTATTAAACATTAATACGATTCAATATTCAGAGTACCCCGTTCTGGAATTTCTTTACGTCCTGATTTTAACATCAGAATATAGCATTATCAAAGACGACAGCGGCGTCTGTGTTCCACGAACAACGTAAACCAGGGTGGTGTGAAGAGATACCTGCTGTCATAGGTAACGTAGCGAGATTCTAGGCCTAGCAGCTCAGTATAAACTCATTGAAGGTTATTATTTGGCAACACTAAATTATGAACGTGTGATAATGAAAACTACATAATTCATTCACAGATTAAGGACGACTTCTGCACATACAATAAGTTTATTTGTTTTGTAACACAAAGGTATAAGCAATGTGTTACATGTAGTTTTGCCGCTACATGTATCGAAACTACAATTTATCGTTATAAACTCTCAGATTTAACACTGAGCAACTGGAGATAGGAGAGACTAAAACACTGTAAGTAAATGGTAAGGGAGAAAAAGAAAGAGATTTATCTCAGTTATTAATGAAAATTACTTGTACGATGAAGCTCTGACGGAAAATTAAACATATTCATATTATGTGCTTATTATTTACATATATGTGATTTTATAGTCTAAGCTTACATAGAATCACTCGCTGTGATGGCCAACAGTAAACCGATCCGAGAAATGAAACAAGTTATCTGATTGTTTTATTGCTCGTCTAACAACACGGGAGTCAAATTCGATTTTCACCTCTATTTCATAGTCTCAGAAACTATTATCTTACTTCCTATTGAACAATTGCCCCCCAGTGGCTCAGCGGTATGTCTGCGGACTTACACGCTAAAATCCGGGTTTCGATACCCGTGGTGGGCAGAGCACAGATAGCCCATTGTGTAGCTTTGTGCTTAATTCATAACAACAACAACTTATTGAACAAAAAGATCTCCTACTGGTAATAAATGTGGCCTCATGATGTCCGGGAAAGAATTCCTTCTCTCAAAAGGAATAAAGATATCTTACTCAAGAAAAGAGTTATCCAATTAGGAAGAGTTAGTCTTTGAAAAAAAAACATATTAGTTTTACAATACATAAAAATGATCGTACCCTGCTCTTCATAGAGTAGCGAAACAAAGCTATTGGTTAGATTAAAAAACAATACCATTTAATTTGTATATTTAAAATACGCCCACACTTTGTTCCAGTAAATGACATAATTACATCTTGATGTGGTGTGGGTGTGTTGACTTTCAACAATAATCTTACAGTTGTATTAGAGATACAGCCGTGTTACTGTACATTCACAGTTTATCTTGATGTGGTATGGGTGTGTTGACTTTCAACAATAATCTTACAGTTGTATTAGAGATACAGCCGTGTTACTGTACATTCACAGTTTATCTTGATGTGGTATGGGTGTGTTGACTTTCAACAATAATCTTACAGTTGTATTAGAGATACAGCCGTGTTACTGTACATTCACAGTTTATCTTGATGTGGTATGGGTGTGTTGACTTTCAACAATAATCTTACAGTTGTATTAGAGATACAGCCGTGTTACTGTACATTCACAGTTTATCTTGATGTGGTATGGGTGTGTTGACTTTCAACAATAATCTTACAGTTGTATTAGAGATACAGCCGTGTTACTGTACATTCACAGTTTATCTTGATGTGGTATGGGTGTGTTGACTTTCAACAATAATCTTACAGTTGTATTAGAGATACAGCCGTGTTACTGTACATTCACAGTTTATCTTGATGTGGTATGGGTGTGTTGACTTTCAACAATAATCTTACAGTTGTATTAGAGATACAGCCGTGTTACTGTACATTCACAGTTTATCTTGATGTGGTATGGGTGTGTTGACTTTCCGACAAGAAGACAGAAATGTTTTTCACAACGAAAGCTGAAACTGAGACATGTCACGTGTCATACAGGCTACATACACCTAATATCGATTTCACATCTCTTTCTGACAAGCTGCTTATAAGTATGGTCGTTCAGGCTTGATTAATTACTTGTGTGAAATCGTTAAAAAATTATCCCAACCACATTTCAAGATGTGTGCGCATAAAAAAAACGCTTGCAAACAATTACTCACACGATTTCAAACTATTCTGTCAAATTAAAAAAATTACATAATGTGAAAAGTATGCACTTAATGAAAGCAATACACTGAATACAATATTCATGTCAACATTACGTCAAGTTATTGTGTAGAGCCATATCGATTAAAGAAACTCATTTTCTTACGCGGGGCATGTACAGGAAACTATAAAAATCAGACAAGTTGAGCATATTAATTAATTAAAACACAAAGATGAGAAACTTCAATCGTGAATAAGATACTGATAAATGTTTTATTGTTTACATAAATCGAAAAGTTACGTTATGTGTATAAGTATTTTTAAATTAAAGTATTAAACAATACCGTGATAAATGTTTTATTGTTTACATAAATCGAAAAGTTACGTTATGTGTATAAGTATTTTTAAATTAAAGTATTAAACAATACCGTGATAAATGTTTTATTGTTTACATAAATCGAAAAGTTACGTTATGTGTATAAGTATTTTTAAATTAAAGTATTAAACAATACCGTGATAAATGTTTTATTGTTTACGTAAATTTAAAAGTTCCGTTATGTGTGTAATTATTTTTAAATTCAAGTCTTGAACAATATATAGATCGAATGATTTATTGTTTACACAAGTTTCAAAGTTGCACTTTATCTGTATAAATATTTCTTTAATATAAGTCTGATACTACACACTGAAAAATGGTTTATCCTTTACGTAAATCTAAAATTTGTTTTTCATATTTAATGCTAGATTTAATAATAAGAGTTTTACTCGAGGGCATAAATTGGCCATCTTGTTTGATTTGTTTGGAATTTCGCTCAAAACTACAAAAGGGCTATCTGTACTAACAGTTCCTAATTTAGTAGTGTAAGACTAAAGGGAAGACAACTTGTCATCACCACCCACCACCAACTCTTGGGTTACACTTTTACCAGCGAATAGTGGGATTGACCATCACATTATAACGCCTCCACGGCTGAAAGAGCGAACATGTTTGATGTGACGGGGATTCAAGCCCGCGACCCTCGTATTACAAGTCGAGTGTCTTAACCATCTGGCCATGCTGGGTCCCCCGGCCAGTTTGTATTTATAATGTATTTTAGTTAACTCACTGAATTACTTACATTTACAAATAAAACAAAAAGGAGTAAATATCTCATTTGATACACTACATTTCTTTAAATTAATTTTGGAGAATTTTATTCCTCGTAAAAAAAACGCACACAAGAGTAAACTGAAAACAAAGTGTAAATTGTGTTTATTAGACACTAACTCCCCACGAATATACTGATGTAGTACCTCTCCACAAGGTTAAGGAAGATTTTCTATGTATCACTGAACTTTGACCTTCAACCCATGGCCTTCAAAAGTTAATCAGGTTTAAAATTTTGTACGTACTAACTGTTACATAATATAAATTCATACAGTCTTGAGATATCCTGTCTACAAGAACAAAAGGTACGGATAAATGCACACCAACATGACCAGCTCAGAGGGGCTTCGCAGTATGGGCACAAAAATAGTTGACTTCTTACACTTTTTACTTCTTTATTAAGCTGTTGTCAAAATGCTTCCTGTACCTCTAAAAACGATTGAGGTAAGACCCGTCTAAGCGGTTTCACATTTATGTATACACAAGCAGTTTTCAAAATGTTATCTTATCATCTCATAATTTAGTCTAGAAAGGTAATTTTACCGTTTAATATTTAAACCAAGAAAGTAATGCTTTATCACGAATATTTATTTTAGAAAAGTAATGCTTACAGTGGAATAGTTAGCCCACAAAACTATATTTGCCATGTCAACAATTTTCAGTTACTTTGAACACAACTTTTGCTAAAAGTAAAAGGCCAAATACTGATAACAATTTCTCAACAATAGCGATCACACAGGTGACCAAATACTGAAAACAATATATTAACAATAATTAACTCACAGATGACCAAACGTTGACAACAATTTCTCAAAAATAATTAACACACAGATGACCAAACACTGACAACAATTTCTCAACAATAATTACCACACAGGTGACCGAACACTGACAACAATATATTAACAATAATTAACACACAGATGACCAAACGCTGACAACAATTTCTCAAAAATAATTAACACACAGATGACCAAACACTGACAACAATTTCTCAACAATAATTACCACACAGGTGACCAAACACTGACAACAATATCTTAACAATAATTACCACACAGGTGACCAAACACTGACAACAATATATTAACAATAATTAACACACAGATGACCAAACGCTGACAACAATTTCTCAAAAATAATTAACACACAGATGACCAAACACTGACAACAATTTCTCAACAATAATTACCACACAGGTGACCAAACACTGACAACAATATCTTAACAATAATTACCACACAGGTGACCGAACACTGACAACAATATCTTAACAATAATTACCACACAGGTGACCAAACACTGACAACAATATCTTAACAATAATTACCACGCAAGTGATTTCACTCAATTTATAATTTATTTCTTGTTATCTGAAGACAAACTGTATTAAAACCGTTTTCTGATGTGGTGGGAAACAATTTATTTATTTAGTACTTCTCGTAATAATCAGTTACCTATTCTCTCGGCAACATACGAAGTCCATCGGCCCAGCTCTACTTTCTACGGGAAATTAAATACCGATACACCGTATATTTACATAATCATACGACATATCCGGTTCTTGCTTTCCTCTAATTAGATGAAAAGTTGATCCGCGTGGAAACTAGTTAGCATACAAAATTAAAACCGCGAATACTGGGGCTGTCCTGTGTGGCTACTTCATAGTAAAGAACGGCTTTAGAGAATTTGTAAAATAATTTATTCTGAAGGTATAAATAGTTGTTTGCCTTTTTATCATATACTTAGTGGTAATGACGGTGTTACACGTACCTCGTCTAATGTAGTTCTAATGTTACTTTAACTTCGATGGAAGTTTTAGCGTAAAGCTACCGCACGAGTTGTCTTCACTCCGTTCATTGGAGAATCGAACCCATGCTTTTAACCTTTCACGTCCGTTAAAGTACCGCTGACACACTGGTGAATCTTATTAGATGTAAGTTTGGACGCATCATTCAGTACACATATCAAAGGTAATTTGATGGTGTTTACAATCTTTATAAACGAAGGTGGACATGACAAATAATCTTGTCCTTTAATCACGTTAATTTTACTCGTGAAAACGCTATACGGTGGCTCACCGACAGTGAATGAACTTACAACGGCGAAATATTGGGTTCCGATACCCGAGTTAAGCAGAGCATAGACAAACCATTGAGTAGCTTCGTGCTTTAGAATAAATACAAAACATTTCCAAAAGGTATAATTTTTCAGATACTGCGTTTATACAGAGCCAAAAATTTATGTTAATAAGGGCAGAAAACAACTGTCTTAACTTAATTTTTATACTACTGGGTAACAGGTCATTTGCGCGAATATTCACTGGGTTACGTCACCATACAAGTTAAACAAAAACTGTGACGTGAGCGTAAGAATATCCACATTTCCCTCTGTCGTAAATCACGTTTCAGGTACTACTTTAAGGGAATAAAAAGAACAGCGTCGTTTAAAACACACAACTGTTACTACAGCCAGCAAAGAAAGTAAAATCGA
The DNA here is from genome assembly GCA_011833715.1 of Carcinoscorpius rotundicauda. Classification (NCBI taxonomy): domain Eukaryota; kingdom Metazoa; phylum Arthropoda; class Merostomata; order Xiphosura; family Limulidae; genus Carcinoscorpius; species Carcinoscorpius rotundicauda. Next base: position 4,693,864 of record CM022391.1, on the reverse strand, counting down.
CAGACTTGACAGATAAAGGTTGTTTCAGGAAGAGTAACTAATGGAATTACTCTGCACTTTGTAAAAAAGTGAGATATTTTTAAAAAGTGACAACTGTGGTAACGTAAAGCTAGTTAAACGGCCAACTTAGGAAAAACATGGCTGATAGGATCCTTCCTGATGTTCGGGGCTGGAAAGAAAAGTAATATAGAGCGTTCCAGATTTTATAACATGACACGTTAAAACAAAAACCTGGAACTGGTAGACACGCCAGGGCTGTTTCTTATAAAGACGTCTCAGAAATCAAACAAACCAGAACCAACACGATCTGGGTGATTAGGCTACTTGGTTGAAAACCTAAAGTTCGTACAGCTGTTGGTTGATTTACGGAGCACAGCTGCGACCCGTGGACCACAAGGAATGGTACATCACAAATGACACACGTCAATAGAAAGGAAAATCTTCAGGTTATTTTCGACAAGGATAACACGAAATAACTTTTAAATTCTGAGGATGAAAAATTCGACAGATCATCTGGATACAACTGTAAAAGAATTAATTAATATGTAAACCAGACAACCTGTGCTGTAAAGTACGGGTGTGATTGAATATCCGAAGATGTGTTTGAAACACAATAAACATTCATGTAACTCAAACAACCAAACTTCGGGGATATCGTCAGGAGCTCTTCACACTCACATCTAAACTCTGGTGAATCGTTTGCCTCTCATACAAAAACATCTTAAAGAACACATAAACATCAGGGGGCATCAAAACCTCAGTTTATGAAGTAATGCACAAGGAGTGCCTGTAATCTTCTGTTCATACATCAACTGTAGTAGATCTACAATATCATATTATCCTGTTACTACATCAACTGTAGTAAATCTACAATATCATATTATCCTGTTACTACATCAACTAAAGTAGATCTACAATGTCATATTATCCTGTTACTACATCAACTAAAGTAGATCTACAATGTCATATTATCTTGTTACTACATCAACTGGAGGAAATCTATAATGTTATATTATCCTGTTACTACATCAACTGTAGTAGATCTACAATGTCATATTATCCTGTTACTACATCAACTGTAGTAAATCTACAATGTCATATTATCCTGTTACTACATCAACTGTAGATCTACAATGTCATATTATCTTGTTACTACATCAACTGGAGTAGATCTACGATGTCATATAATCTTGTTACTACATCAACTGGAGCAAATCTATAATGTTATATTATCCTGTTACTACATCAACTGTAGTAGATCTACAATATCATATTATCCTGTTACTACATCAACTGTAGTAGATCTACGATACTAGTCCAGTATGCTCACACACCAAAGTGAAAGCCATGTTTGGTAAGGTCAAACTCAGTGGCTAGTTTTGTAGTATAGAATGATTTGCTGTTTGCGATCAGTCTCGCCAGTTAAAAAAAGCTATAAAACTGAAATGTATCAAGCTGATCAGATAGCGGAAAAAAATATCGGTGTCACGAACTCAAGGACGTGAAAATATCTGAAAAGTTACACAAGACTAGAAATTCGCTCAGCAAAAAACACGTTTCTCTCCCCCTTTCTCTAAAGTAAACAGAGGGGACTAATCTGTTTCCAGGGGGAAAATGTTATAGCAAAATTTCCGCTGCAGTGATTGAACCCATGGAAGAAAAATTTGCCCTTAGAAACTGCAGTACAGATAGCCCTTTGTGTAGCTCTGCGCTTAACTACAAAGAAACAAAGTTTGTCCAGCTGTGGGGATACGGTTCAGTGTCTAGTCTTGTGTATTACGTTGTTGATTGACGAAAATTAACTCAAGGGATCATCTCTAAATTGCTTTATCAGATGGTAAAGCAACTGATGTCAGAGTAATAGAACTGTGTGGCAAGTTGCACACCCTGTGTTCTCAAGATGCCTGGTATGGGTAATAACTCTGTAATTAAAATAAAGTACAGAACAACATTTCGACCTTCTGACCTTAAGGTGACCTAAGAAGGTCGAAAAGTTCTCTACTTTATTTTAATGAAAGCCTTAATACCCATACCAGGCGTCATGATAATACATTTTTACTTCAAGTAGGTTTCTCGTCTTAACAAAATTGCACACCCTCTAGCGGAGACTGATTCAAACAAGTGGAATACATAAACAAAGACAGGTTAGCAATGTCGTTTCCCGACACTTTGGTCACACTCAGAATTCTATCGAATTTCCTAGTGGAAGACAAAAGGCTGTTTTCCAACCATCACACAAAACAAAGACTGGTTGGACTGGTAGAAAATTTAGACTGGAACTGAAGCAAAAGAGAAAAGCAAAGAAATAAGCTAAATTTTCGCTAACTGGAAAAAACAACAAAAATGTAAATGGGACGGCAACTGCCCCCCGCTAGTACAGCGGTATGTCTCCGGATTTACAACGCTAAAATCAAGGGTTCGATTCCCCTCGGTGAGCTGAGCAGATGACCCTTTGTGGCTTTTCTCTAAGATAACACACATAAACACAGGGACGGCAAGTACACGTTTACTGATTATGTAATACATTCTTGGGTTTAATAAGTTTCATTTGATCTGGACCCCTATGGTTTAATTGCATAATTAAAATCGACATTAGAGACGAGGAGACAGAGCGACAATTTGAACAGATGTCTACGTAGAACCATAAGATAGCTATTCTAAAGCCTTCTTTCCACATGTTGCGAGTTGAGTACCTTAACCACTAATCCAAAACGTCGTATGAAGAAACGTTCGTCTATACTTGTTTTGTTTTCTCGTAGAGGGAAAATATATTTTACTGGATTTTAACTATAACACATTTGTTCCAATCAATTTGTCTATGTATGTAGATAAATAAGTCTAATTTTTGAAAGTGTGTAAACATTCAAGTTACTTACGCAAACGAGCGTTTCTCGCTAATTTTTGACTTAACGCAGAAGATAACAGCGACGTTTATCGTTTTTCAGAAGCATCAATATTAGATGAACTCACCTTCAGACTTGCGAGAAGTTTCGAAAAAAGACTTCGTTTTAATAGCTATTTAGTCTGGCTGGCCACCTGGTGTAAAAGTAATGAAGACGAAAATGCCACACTTTAAGCCTATCAACTCTTCATTTAGTACACGAATCTTCGAGTGCTGGATGCTAATTACGTGCTTCTCACACGCGCACGTGTAAAGTGTACATTGTTAAACGAACGTTATTTAATCGTCGGCTAACCGAAATAACGCACATCGTCCGTTGATTGTGTATTAGTCTTTGTATGGTAATTGTCTTAAATCAAATGAGGCGAGTAAACACGTCACTGATTTTATTTATAGATTAAGTTTAAACTATACAAATCTTTGGTAATGAGAAACCTGTTAGATTTTAATATTATAATAATAACACGCATCTAGCGAAACAAAAAAACAGCCAGCAGTAACACAACGTGAATAGTGGATAAACACGAAAAATGAGTAACATTGAAAAGAAAGGACTCTACAACAAAAAATTTATTTTTCTTTAATTATAAAACTCTACGTTTCGCCTTACAGCTTCTTTAAGTAAATTCTACTAGCCCCCCCCCCGCAAGTACAGCGGTATGTCTCCGGATTTACAACGCTAAAATCAGGGGTTCGATTCCCCTCGGTGAGCTCAGCAGATAGCTCGATGTGGCTTTGATATAAGAAAATACACAAATACAATTCTACTAAAATACGAACCGAAACTAAATTATTAACTGTCAGTTACGACTTGTGTCTCAGCGAAACATTTCGGGAAAAACTAGAAAGCGAAACGTTGAGTGTCCATTAAAGAAACACAATATAAAATCGTTTGTGTTGTAGTAACAAAATCTTTTTTATTTTATAAATACACACTCCAGAAATTAAATGGTGAATAATGTAACTATAACCTTCTTATCGTTGTCGTGAACACATATGAAAACTGATACGTTCTCACAATGTTGAACAAAACTGTGATTAGAGTCCGATTCTCATAAAGGAAATGTCATGATACACTTAGGAACCCCTCAATTTGGACTACTAAACAAAGTAAAAGCCGCCAGGAATACCCGTCGCCATACTGGTGTTATTTTGAATTTCGCGCAAAGCTACACAAGGGCTACCTGCACTAGCCGCCTAATTTAGCAGTGTAAGACTAGATGGAAGGCAACTAGTCATCACTACCCACCGCCAACCCTTGGACTACTGTTTTACCAACGAATAGTGGGATTAATCGTCACATTATAACGACCCACGGCTGAAAGAGCAAGCATGTTTGGTGCAACGGGGATTCGAACCCGCGAACCTCAGATTACGAGTCAAGTGCCTACTGGTGTTGTCTAACTCTTCCAAACAAATAACAGAATTAAATGTCGCTTTAATAATGCACTCGTGGCTAAATAAACTGTTTTCAGCAGTGTTAAGTCTCAGACCGCAGATTATTAGACCTGCAGCCCAACAAGTTAACAACTAAGCGAAGACTGACCGAAATTATTTGATTAATAACAAATAATTGTTATTTTCAGACGGTGAGTACATTCCAGACCAACTAGGCATAATGGTTGTTGTAAGTCTCTTTGAACTCGAAGAGTCATATGCTCGGTCAAATTAAAATATTGTCCACGTATTTTGGAGTCAGCTTACGAGCAGATTTTACTGTCATATGGAGAAAAAAAGTGTTGTTGTTTTTTTAATTGTGATATCGTGTGGTCTGATGATTGAGTGAGCTTCAAAAGTTCTTATCTGCTTTCGGTAAAAGATAATTTAAACTTTATGCGTTTGCCCTCACAAAGTTACTGACTCTGGGGAATATCTTGTAATAATTATAATTAAAACACGACTACACGAAGTAAAGCGTACCTGCTTTAGAAACAGTCATCACCGCACACAGATACACAAAGTAAATCGTTCTTGTTGATTTCATTGCTGAGAATAAGCGGGAAACCGGGCAAGTAGCATCCTTCACTTTACATTTACAGAACAAGGGAGAATCGAACTCCGGATCATCGACGAGTCAGAACAGCCCAGCCACTGCAAAAAAAAAAGAAAGGAAATTCAGAACTCTTCGTAACACATAACACAAATTAAAATAATCAGAACATGAACAACACTCAGTTAACACAACACCTTTAAGTGTTCAAACGTTTCATCTTTACTCTTTTCTAATGACATTCAGTTAACACAACACCTTTAAACGTTCCATGTTTACTCTTTTCTTATAACACTCAGTTAACACAACACCGTTACATGTTCAAACGTTCCATCTTTACTCTTTTCTAATAACACTCAGTTAACACAACACCGTTACATGTTCAAACGTTCCATCTTTACTCTTTTCTAATAACACTCAGTTAACACAACACCTTTAAGTGTTCAAACGTTCCATCTTTACTCTTTTCTAATGTCATTCAGTTAACACAACACCTTTAAACGTTCCATCTTTACTCTTTTCTTATAACACTCAGTTAACACAACACCGTTACATGTTTAAAAGTTCCATCTTTACTCTTTTCTAATAACACTCAGTTAACACAACACCGTTACATGTTCAAACGTTCCATCTTTACTCTTTTCTAATAACACTCAGTTAACACAACACCATTACATGTTCAAACGTTCCATCTTTACTCTTTTCTAATAACACTCAGTTAACACAACACCGTTACATGTTCAAACGTTCCATCTTTAGTCTTTTTTCAGTAATATAATCTATTTCTTCCATTACTTTATTTAGCTGCTTCTTCCATTACAATAATTTCAAAAGAACATCAAGTTTTTTTACTTCTGTTATAAAAGTACATCAAATGTATTTCACTCGTACAATTCCGTAACACTTAACTAATAATAATGAGGAAGTTTAGAAAAGATAGTGAAGTAATGTCTCTAATTAGGCCTAACGGCTATCTGTAGGCTAAAGTTTGGTTAAAGATGTTAAAACAGTGTCAGGTTACGGTTTAAGGGTAAAGAATCCAATGGACTTCCAGTTAAATATCACACAACAATACTACAACTGTTTGGGTTGAGAAAATATTTTATATAGAAGAGCGAACAACGTTTCGACCTTCTTCGGTCATCATCAGGTTCACAAAGAAAGAGGTAACTGACCGGAAGCTGACCACATGTTTGGAAGGGGTTGTGTAACTGAGTCTCGCAATGTAGAGGGCGGTGTTAGATGTTTGAATATATAATTTTATCTATAATATTAATATAGGTATAATGGCGTTCCTTTATATTGGTTTATTTTGCATTTAAGTTGTTGTATAAGTAAGGCTTCTTTAATTTTGCGTTTGTTTATCTTTGTTTCTTTATTTAGTATTTGAGTGTTATTTATGGTTATGTTGTGTTTATTTGACTTGCAGTGTTCGAAAACATGTGAAGGTGACTTTTTATGTTCTTTGAACCTGGTTTCCATTTTTCTACTTGTTTCTCCAATACAGAAGTCGTGGCAGTTATCACATTGTATTTTATAAATAATGTTGGTGTGGTGTTTGTCAGTGTTGTTCTTACATAGTATAGACCTCAGTTTTGTGCCTGGTTTTTCAATAAATTTAGTATTAACTGGAATGTTATATTTTGTTACTTGGTTTTGCCAAATGTTGGTTATTTGTTTGCTGATGTCAGGAATATATGGTATACAGCAGTATATGGTTTCGTGATTTTTTGATTCGTGAGATATATTTACTTTTGTTGGTTTATTTTGCTTTCTTAATTAAAGAAGCCTTACTTATACAACAACTTAAACGCAAAATAAACCAATATAAAGGAATGCCATTATACCTATATAAATATTATAGATAAAATTATATATTCAAACATCTAATCCCGCCCTCTACATTGCGACACTCAGTTACACAACCCTTTCCAAACATGTGGTCAGCTTCTGGTCAGTTACCTCTTTCTTTGTGAACCTGACGATAACAGAAGAAGGTCGAAACGTTGTTCGCTCTTCTATGTAAAATATTTTCTCAACCAAACGAGCCGTTTTTGCATATAAAATTCTCAACAAGTGGGTTTCTCGACATCACTCATCACTACAACTGTTTTCATTTCTTGTACGCCTTTTAATTTCCCTATTTCCAAAATCCAAAATCAAGAAATAAAAATATCATTACAGTTCCACATTTTGTCTCCCATAAGTCACTGTCCAGTAGACCTTCCGTTGAATATCAGAAAACGGCAACGAAACTGTACGCAAGTTTATTGGAAATGCTATTTATATATACGGTAAACTAATTTCAGGCCTTTGACGTACGAGGGCGCTGTGCGCTAACTGATGATGTTAGAATATGGCTCATTCACAGAGTAGCCGTCTTACAGTTATTTCCTCAGGTTCTCCGAATGGTTCCTACTACATACTGGGTTTTATATAGTTTTCAGTTACGGACGTGCTTATCACGTATCGCTGAAGGAAAAAGTCGTTATTTTCATTTGTCACAGAACGAATTATTATAACTACAAAATCAGAATTACCGCAGTACAACTGAAACCAAAAGGAATGGCTAGATCTGATCAGAACACCTGTGATCCAACTAAAACCACACGTACAGCCAGATCTAATTATAGCTCCTGTGATCCAACCAGGGCCCGGCATGGCCAAGCGCGTAAGGCGTGCGACTCGTAATCCGAGGGTCGCGGGTTCGCGCCCGCGTCGCGCTAAACATGCTCGCCCTCCCAGCCGTGGGGGCGTTATAATGATACGGTCAATTCCACTATTCGTTGGTAAAAGAGAAGCCCAAGAGTTGGCGGTGTGTGGTGATGACTAGCTGCCTTCCCTCTCGTCTTACACTGATAAATTAGGGACGGCTAGCACAGATAGCCCTCGAGTAGCTTTGTGCGAAATTCAAACAAGTGATCCAACCAAAACTACAAGTACAATCACATCTGATCAGAGTTCCCAGACGTCCAACTAAAACCAAAAGGAATGGCTAGATCTGATCAGAACTCCTTTAGTTCAACTACAACCACACATAAAACCAGATCTGATCACAGCTCCTGTGATCAACCAAAACTACATCTCATCAGAATTCCTTGAATCCAACTAAAACCACACGTACAGCACTTCTAACTGACTTGTTTTATTAAACCTCTTTTCATGTCATAGTTCACAGAAAGACACAAATTAACATCTTGTTCCCTGCTATAATACTTTAAAAATATGGTCACAAAATTAAGTATACTTTAGCTTCCAATTTTTACACAGATCTGGTCTAATTACTTTAGCCCCCCAGTGGCACAGTGGTATGTCTGCGGACTTGCACACTAAAAACCGGATTTTGATACCCGTAGTGGGCAGATCACAGATAGCCCATTGAGTAGCTTTGTGCTTAATTCTAAACAAACAAAACTTATTTTGAGTAGCTTTGTGCGAAATTCCAAAAACAAAAACAATAATTACTTTAATATATATATATATATATAACGCCACCTACATATTACTTTCTCCAACGAACCTTGTCATCAATCTTCTGTTGTTTTAACATCATTTTATGCGTTACATTGTATCTTCAAAATTACATAAAATCAAAAAGTGTTGGTCGTTCTTCTCTTGTGGATATGAAAAATAAATTTTCAAAACAGATAATACCGCGCACAACGGGTATTACAACGAATTACCGTATATTAATGCATGCTTTTAAAGTATTGTTGCTTATTCAAGAAATTTATAGGCACAGCTGTGTTGGGAAAAGGAAGGTAAAATCAGAATGGTCATAGACGATAGAGAACCAGCATTGAATAAATACAGACGTCACAGCATCGAGTTGTTCCTTTACAAACAGACGTTATGCGGTGAAAAAATTATTTTCTTTTTGAATTGCCGAATGTTTGTGTTTGTGTCCCTCTTCCGACAAAAATAGAAAACTTCTTCGGGCGAAAACACAGACATGTGTAGGGAATTGTAGAGCCACGAGCTAGTCGCGGTGTCAAGAAATATATAGTGAGAGATGTATCGTGATAAAAAAAAATGTAATTCGCCAATCCTGCTTTCTTCTATAAATTTTGTTTTATTGAAATCCACTATTAGTTCGTGAGGGAAGGAACTGAACAATATGGGGTAACGTGTTTTATCTTTTCTGAAATACAAGGAAGCTAAACAACGTTTCTCGAGATACAAAAACACACGAAACATTCAGTAAAATGTTAGGAAATCGTTCCAATGGACATAAAAATATAAAAACTAGAGAGATATGTTCTAATAAAAGAGGTGCTGTAGACTTACCACGCCGTGTATGTCAGTTCTGTAAACAGCTGTAGGAAACTTTCAGACCTCTAGAGGGCAGAAAATGAGCGAAATAAATCTTTTGTCCTCTATAAAAGTGCAATATTTCAAGAATCACACAGAAGCTGTTTCGTCATCTCTACAAAATACATCTGAATAAAAGAACCGTATTTTCCGGTTAATAAGCCGAGGCCAATTTTCAGCTCTGAAAATGAGGGTTTTTGCTTATATTACCGCCCAATAAGCCGACGACCAGGTCTCTGCCGAGGATTGGAATCTATTATTTGGTGCTTCTGACGATGAAGATGATGAATTTGATGGATTTTAATAAATTTCTGAGATTAACGTGTGTATTTTTTTATGAATGTTGTTATTTCTATGAATACATGTCATTCGTAATATATAGACCTTTTTCTATTAATAAATAAAGTTTATTCAACTAAAAAAACTCTCCCGTAACTGGGAGATCAAAGGTATGATTTTGGGGCCGATTTTGGTCTTCGGTATTTTTTGGTCCAAAGCTGGTGATCGGCCAATAAGCCGACCTCCAAAAATCAGATCCAAAATTTAGGGCCAGAAATTCGGCTTATTAGGCGGAAAAAACGGTAACTATATCCGTACATTATAATTTTCTACAACAGCCAAGTTCTTTCTTCACATTAGAAAGCGAAATACAATTTAATTGCTATCAAAACTAGCAAATCCAGTGAAACGACAAACACTTTCTCACCCCCACTCCTGTCATCACAAAAGCATTCACTTCCCCTATTACTCAATATCAACTTTAAACAAGTTATTTGGATTGATAAAACAGACAAAAATAAATAAAATAAAAGGTAAATGATACAGCAATACAATAACATGAACAGTAACTTTTTACTGAACTGCTCCACATATATTGTATTGCTACATTATTCTCGGTTTCATATTAGTGATAAAATGTTACGATCACTATTCTCTGCTGTCAAATTACACGTTTACGAACAGTAAGTTTTCAAACAGCTATATGTAGAACAATAGGTTTATTTCTCTACAACGTTTCAGGACACTAGTACATGGATGTTTGTTTCTTTGTTTTTATTTCGCGCAAAGCTACACGAGGACTATCCGTGCTAGCCGTCCCTAATTTAGCAATGTAAGACCAAAGGGAAGGCAGATAGTCACCACCACCCATCGCCAACTTTGGGCTATTCTTTTACCAACGGACAGTGGGATTGATCGAAACATTATAACGTGCCCACGAGCATATTTGGTATAACGGGAATTCGAAGCCGCGACGCTCAGACTGCGAGTCAAACTGGCTATGCCGAGCCCTCACACATGTAAATGGTACACAATGCTATCTTCTTGAGACTTTGTAAGTACCTGTGGAGTCCACATCTCTCTATCAACTGCCCCCCCCTCCAATGGCATCGCGGAATATCTACAAACTTACGACACTAGAAACCGGGTTTTCATACCCATGGTGGGTAAAGCACAGAAAGTCCAGAGCTTTGTGCTTAATTAAAACAAATCAAACAAACCATCAAACTAGAAAAGTGACATTTCTTTCACGTACCACTTCAACATGACATATCTTACAAATGCCACAGTTGTGACACCACAGGTTACACATTCTGACACTTGTGGTTAAATTATTAAAAGTTAAACATATCCCGATTAGGTCATGAACACTTTTAAACTTATGAGAAACAGTAAGAAAGCACGAGTTGATATATGTCACTTCTCAAAAAAACTAAAATGTTGTGTGGGACGAAAACACACGAGAAGTGTTTCAAATTATATCTTTAAAAAATTAATACCCGATGCGCTAAGATAAATAGAGGTAAAAAAGATCTTAAGACAGAAAACTTTTTTGAAAAAAAACCGTCTCAGTCGATACCGTTTAAAGTTGCACAAGAGCCAAGTGTTGCCGTGGGAGATCTCGAAGAGATCAAAAGCAAGCTAACTCAAGGATGGAAAATTAGTTTCTGAATGGAACTCTTGAGAAGCTGTTATTGAATGCTGAAGTGGTACTAAAGCTCTTCTGTTCCATACTCATCTAGTGATACTGTTTTATCTTCAACAAGTGATCGCTGGCTGGTGTAAATTGTTTTATTCAGCGACTGAAGAAACTTTGGAATATTCGATACATTTTTAAAATTTCTTAATTCATTTGTTAAAATTCTGATCATTTTAAGTCTCAAGTCTATCCAGTTATTCCTTCTTCTGTCGTATATCTTTACGGATTCGTTTCTATGACAACCCAAAGTAAAGGGGGGAAAAACTGACATTTATTTCTAAAAGTTACCTGTTTCCTTTCTCAGCATGATACTTCTTATTTACAAGCATTAGTCCACCAAAATTTAGCAAACAGGAAGAACGAATAATTACACTGCTGTCCAATCGGTCGCGTCGATCGATACGTCACTATCCAATCGGTCACGTCGATCGCTAAGTCACTGTCCAATCGGTCACGTCGATCGCTAAGTCACTGTCCAATCGGTCACGTCGATCGCTACGTCACTGTCCAATCGGTCACGTCGATCGCTAAGTCACTGTCCAATCGGTCACGTCGATCGCTAAGTCACTGTCCAATCGGTCGCGTCGATCGCTAAGTCACTGTCCAATCGGTCGCGTCGATCACTTCGTCATTGTCTAATCGGTCGCGGCGATCACTTCGTCACTGTCCAATCGGTCGCGTCGATCGCTACGTCACTGTCCAATCGGTCACATCGATCGCTACGTCACTGTCCAATCGGTCACGTCGATCGCTAAGTCACTGTCCAATCAGTCACGTCGATCGCTACGTCACTGTCCAATCGGTCACGTCGATCGCTAAGTCACTGTCCAATCGGTCGCGTCGATCACTTCGTCATTGTCTAATCGGTCGCGGCGATCACTACGTCACTGTCCAATTGGTAGCGTCGAACATTACGTCACTGTCCAATCGGTTGCATCAATCACTTCGTCACTGTTCAATCAGTCTCTCAACCACTACCGTACTGTTCGATCTTTCATGTTTTTAAATGAGAAGTGATTACTGTAACAATTCTTCAGGAATGTATACATGAAACATTGTATTTAAATGAATTATTTGATTTTAAACATTACACATTCATACTTAAACCCACTTTTAACACTCTCAGTGTAATAAATTTCTTCTTGTTTTCTAACCAGTGCTTCATAGTGGAAGAATGATCGATATTCATCACTAAAATCTAATATTCAACCATCAATATTTCCCGAAACGGCCAGAGAAAAAAGTAACCAACCAAATGTATTCAAAAAGGTCTCACATCCTCTCCCCCATCACGATCACATTGCAAAATTTATGAATAGATTTATCTACTCTGATAACTCTACTGAAGGGATGTTTCTGGATTTACTAGCCAGTGAAGTGTCACAACTTCTACTGATTGTACGGAGCGGATGAGTGGACAAACGTGTTAGCTCCGGGGGCTTTAATTCAGAGACTAATTCTGTAGACTTAACACTCTTGGAAATTGAATTTTCAGGAAAGTTCATCAGATTTATCACCAGCAGAATTTCCTTACTCCTCACCATGTCATCATCTCGTGAATTTATTACCTGGATTAAATGGGTTATACGTAAAAATCACATAAGCCGAGTTTCACGTAAATTACTTCACTTCCTCCCACGTATCTTACGGGCAATGAATCACTCGGTTTATTAGAATTTCCCTCGTGTCCCATATACAAATAATAATTCTGTGAAGTTCGTTGTACACAGTCTAAATTACCATAACTCATCAGAGACAGCGACATATACGAAAGTTATCACATAGAAGGCTATAACACTCATCGCAAACTCTTCTGGGCTTCTCTTGACTGACGGGACAGTGGAATTTCTTACTTTTAGAGCATCTACGACTTCAAACAGAATATAAGTCAAAACCCAGGGGTTCTCTTATTCACACTTCAGCCACTAAACCCACACCGTTGCTTTACAAAATGTCCAGTTTTGTTTGTTTGTTTTTCTTCAAATAGGTTAACACATGGTTTATACGATAAAACAAAAGAACTTTTTTCTCCGTAGTAAAACTCCATATGTTGGCCTGTAACGTATATGGTGAAAACTGGTGAAACATTCGTACACAGTATGTTTGTTTGCTTGTTTTTGAATTTCGCGCAAAACTACACGAGGGTTAGCAGTGTAGATAAAGAGAAAAAGTTGAAAATGTGAATCCCTATAGGCAAGAAAAGGAACGAAAAATATAATATTTGTGTGTTTGATTTTTTAACTTCGCGGAAAGCCACCTGAGTACAAGAATAAAGGGAAATTAGTTTGTTTGTTTTGAAATTTCGCACAAAGCTACTCGAGGGTTATCTGCGCTAGCCGTCCATAATTTAGCAGTGTAAGACTAAAGGGAAGGCAGCTAGTCATCACCACCCACCGCCAACTCTTGGGCTACTCTTTTACCAACGAATAGTGGGATTGACCGTCACATTATACACCCAAACGGCTGGGAGGGGGAGCATGTTTAGCGTGACCCGGGCGCGAACCCGCGACCCTCGGATTACGAGCGCACGCCTTAACGCGCTCGGCCATGCCAGGCCTAGGGAAATTAGTTAGTCATAACCGTCCACCGCCAACTTTTGAGCTACTTTTTACCAACGAATAGTGGGATTGACCGTTACGTAACAACACCCCAACGGCTGAAATGGCGAGCATGTTTGGTGTGACGGAGATTCGAACCTGCGACCTTCAGATTACGAGTCGAATGTCCTAACCACCTGGCCATACTGGACCAACACAGTAAGGAGTAAGTGTGGTTGGTAAACTGTGGTACGTACTGTGAAACAGAATAGTACATGATAACAAAACGTGTTTAAACTGGACTTTCGGTAACGATAAAGTGCAAAAAAGTTGGAGCCAAATAAAAAGTGGGAGGTCCAGGGTTCATTTGACCAATCGACGGAATATACACACCAATTACAGCCGGATTCTAATGCTCGTCTCAGGGCCTTGAAAGTTTTGTAGTTCTGGATTAATTTTATACATTAGCCTGCTCTTCCTTAGTTTTCCTACTCTGTATTAGAACAGAACGAAATTCATAGGGTGAGTCCAGTCCCTACACCACTAAAGTGGCTACCTACATACGACTCTATACATACAGATAGCTGGATAAATAGTCTTAAAGCTATTTTTTCCAGTAATCATAATGCGAATGTGCATGCATAAAGAAAACATGGCTGAAAAATGTATTATCAAGTCGGCTCGTATGGGTATTAGAAGTTTAATTGGAATAAAATACAAAACAACGTTTCGACCTTCTGGATTAGTCTTTCCTTTGAAAAAATGAGTTTTATTTTGGTCATATCTTTAGGTAGACAACTAGATTACTGGTAGTTCATCCCCGAAATAACCACAGTGTTATAAATATAACTTATAATAACTGAAAGCATATTTGTCTCCCCTCCTTCAAGTATAACACATAAAGCAAATAGACAACACGCAGTAACAGAGGAAGTTGGAAAGATAACTTTTATTAAATGCGATAAGTAGATGGTATAACATACTCCAACGCAGCGTTGTTGCAAATACACGTAGATGTCAAAGTTGCAGTGGAACGAAATGTATCAGAACTACGCTTATTCACTGCACAAAATGCAATTAAAGTGAATAGCGTTGCTCTAAAAATATACAAAGTTGAAGCTTTAGAGATGCGCAACACGTGGACAAATGAAATCCCGGAGACAACAGCGAGTTGGAGGTAAAAGGATATAGGACCAAATTGGTACTCGTCTTGAAGGTCTAAACCTTTGAAATTCCTTGTCAATCACTATATTTTTACAAGGGTAGAAGTCCCCCGCTGGTCTAGCGGTAAGTCTACGGATTTACAATTCTGAAATCAGGGGTTCGATTCTCCTCGGTGGAGTCAGCAGATAACCTGATGCGGCTTTGCTATAAGAAAACACACACACAATAGGTAAACGATAATGCAAAAAAATCGGATACAACCATGATTATTTCAAATCCTCTAGTTTGAGTTTGATTTCAAGTTCGCGCAAAACTACGAGGGCTTTCTGTGCTAGGCGTCCCTAATTTAGCATTGTAAGACTAGAGGGAAGGTAATTATTTCTCACCACCTACCGCCAACTCTTGGGCTACTCTTTTACCAACGAATAGTGGGATTGACCGTAAGTTTATAACGTTCCCACGGCTGAAAGAGCAAACATAGTTGGTGTGACGGGGATTCGAAAACGCAGCCCTCGAATTACGTGATATAGTTTTTCTTCCATTACAAATTGTTACTTTTATTCAAGTAAAATAACGGAAAACCGACCAAATTTCTGACGTAAGAAATACAATATCTTCGTAACAATTTGTCATCGGTTAAGGGTACTCCAAAGTTTCCAATATTAACTTCTATTAAAACACGAAAAACTGTAAATAATTTTGAAGTCAAGGGCCTGTTGATTCACTACCGTCCTCTAGTTTCGAGCCAGTTGTAAAACGACCATAAGATAACTAACGAAACTTTGTAGAATGGACGGCAACTGCCTGTTGTGGAGACACAAGTGCAGAGGACGACATTTCGAAAGTTGCCGTCTCATTCTACAAAGTTTCGTCATGAATACTCTGCTTAAGCAATATATCAAAAAGTAAGATAACTGATTTACATGCAAAGCTGTCTTCAATAGTTTGCGCCTAACAGAGGTCGTGACACTCGAGGCCTTCTTTAATTGGTTTGTTTTTGAATTAAGCGCAAAGCTACACAAGGGGCTATCTGTGCTCTGCCCACCACGGGTATCGAAACCCGGATTTTAGCGTGTAAGTCCGCAGACATACCGCTGAGCCACTGGGGGGCTTCTTTAATTGGACGTAACGTGATACATTTTTGCTGTTGTTGTTTGTAATGCGCTCCTAACAAGAGACACGCTCTCCTTTTAAATATCGAAACAGCCTGCCTTACGTAATTCGTGTCTTCAAATTTAGGATGGTGCGAGCGTACAAATACTTGTTGTTAAATCAATATAACGAACAAAGAATTCAGAGAAAAATATAGAAATGTTGTGTTGAGAAGGATCAAACCAAACAAATGTGCCATAAACATGCACATAAATAAAGGGTGAATAACGTCGACATTCCATAAAATGCACATGTTGTTAACACATCAAATATTCCACCAAAACCACACGATGAATAAAGGCAAGGTTTCACAAGGCGTAAATCACTGATCACTAACTATATCGTTAGGCTTAACGTCAAGCGTACGAATCTGTAAACAATTAACAACATCAGGTGCCATTGAACGATTGTTGTTTTTTTCTGTGTCGACAACAGGTCATTTTGTTAAGTTTCAGGTATTTTCTTCCTACTGGTTTGTTCTTTCCCCTTTTTGAAATATTGGCATAATTAGGCGTTTTTATGTACCAAACAACAGTTATCTTTGTTAAGCCTCGTGTATTTTCTTGCTTTAGGTTTTGACATAAAAAGAGCAATTTTTGTGCCGACCTCACTTTATTAAGTGTAATGCAATTTCTCAGATCTAATCAATCCGTCTTTAAATCAGTAAAGTATTAAAACGTTCGGTATTATGGCTCTACCTAGTGGCACACACATTCACATTGAATACCTACTACCTTTTGCAATAAGAAGACAGCCCCTTGCGTCAGCTGGACCAGCTGAATAGTTCTCCACAATTCCGCCTGAGCCGTCCGTGAAAAGATGAAAAAGCCCTGGACTAATGGACTGTGAATCTTCCAACAGGCCTCAATAGTTCAACGTTCCTGAATGATCACATTAAAGCCCACGTGCTCTGGATCACGATTTAGGAGAGGTCGCTAGCGTGTTATTTTTATAAAAGAACTGATATCCTCTTTTAAACGTTTTCAACAAAATTCACATCAAATGCACAAAAAATACACAAACCCCTAAACTGAATCTCATAAAGTAATCCATCCTGCTTTGTCTTGTGGATTCTTTAAACAAATTTAAACTTTAGGTATAAAGTATACTCAAGCTGGTGTATGGTAACCAAGAGTTAAGTATAATATAATAGTTCAGGTTTGCAATGTTTGCATTATAATTAACTATTACAAACTGCAAGCTGTTTTATTTATCCCACGATGTCATGAAGCCAGTGTGAGAATGGGGTATTACAAATAACAGTTTCTGTTGGTGAATAAATACTAGACAAACGTTGTCTTGAAGCCAGCCAGCCAGTGTGGTGCTGTTTCGTTACTAAAATGCTTTTGACTATTTCGTACGATACGTTTTTTTAGGCACTTTACTCACTGCAGTAAACCTCTACTTATATTCGATACGATAATAAAGAAAAATAAACAAAAAGAAATACCACAAGAAGTCTAGTCTTATTCTTTGGGTTTCTATTCAGTACATCCAGGTCTAGAGTTAGGGCTTGAAATTTATTTTTGGCATGTTAAGGTTGCACATACTAATAACAATATTAATATGTCAATACCTAATAGAAAGTTTAGTACTAATTAATATATACATAAATAACGTAAAATTTGGTTAATTTCTGTGAGAAGCTTAATAGTTTATTAATTTAGTAATTGAATGTTTTTATTTAATTATACTTAAACTGCAAAGTTTATTCACAAATACGTATAAGTAAGCGAGAAAGAAATAATTGTATTTTTACACACACCGATATTAAAATGAGCAGTAACTTACTTGTTGCTCGGAGAGATTTAAGTTTAACACCTGATGTGATATCTAAAGTGGATGAGCCTAACATCTTACATATTAACAAGTTTAGATAGGCCTAACACCTTACATATTAACAAGTGTAGATAGGCCTGACACCTTACATAGTAACAACTGTAGATAGGCCTAACACCTTACATTGTAACATCTGTAGATAGGCCTAACACCTTGCGTGATACGAAGCGTGGAGTATTCTACCAAAGCATGAAAAATTATTTCCAAGAACATGCCCGACGTGTAAGATAATCGCAGGTAAAACTACACTTTCTAATAAGCAGGCATTGTAGGGTAATGAGACGTACAAACGCTGAGCAATGGATTGAAATTTTCCACCGCTTACTTTGACCACGAAAAACAATAGAAGATAAATACACGTTTCTTCCGTATACTGGAATATCGGGAAACCATTGAGCTTGTTTGAAATCACCAGCACCGCTGTAAGCAGTCTCATGTTCAATGCTTTGACACTCCACCCTGAGGCTCCTTTCACGTGGAAATTGTGAGTGTTTTGTGCGTGCAATTGTGAATGCATACGTCTTACACTCGTTGTCCGTCATAGTTTCTTATCGCGTCTCGTATTTCCCCTGATGTTACTGTACAACTAAGCAGGTAGATAGTTCTCTTTTTCTTCATGCAATTGTGTGTGTATGGGGGTTCAACTCTGATGAATAATTTCTTCTAAGCAGCGTCTATCGTCTTTATATGTAGCACTGTTTCTGTTAGGTTCATAATCAGAACTCATCTTTGAAATGTCATGAACAACCAGTCGTGTCTACCTAGTTTATGTTATATGAAAGACGAAGATTTATGTTATAGAATTTGAAATTAGCTTCTACACAGAACTTCTGGAAACTGTTATTGACACGAAGCACCTTTTAATAAATACTAACTGGGTTTTGTTGGGGTTTTTTTCTAATTAAGCACAAATCTACTGCTCTGTCCGCTGTGGGTATTGAAAACCTGTTTTTAACGTTGTAAGTCGGCAGACATGCCGCTGTGTCACTGGACGGTGTCTAGAAAACGTTACTTCTGGGTTTATTTCATCTAGTTAACTAGCATTAAATGTTACCGTATTTATTAATGTTTATGTTCACACATTTATACAACCATCCCTCCGCACACAATATCCTAAAGTTATTTAACGCTCATTGTGATTTTATAATAAGAAGCATGGTCAGTATGAAGTGACAGATCACCCTGACGTCAATATCACGTGCTTAAAGTTAGATTATTGATGAGTTATCCCCAAACACTCCTCTTAAAGAGGTGTTTCGAACATCTTTAGTGTCTGAAAACACTCAAACAGATGAAACACGTTTCCCAAGAGCGTCCAATGCGTGATGAATTGGACTGAAGTCCATTATCGCGTGCGATCCATTGTATTCGCTTAATAGTCTCCTTTTAAAGATATGTGTCGACCATTTTAAAGCATTGGGAAGGGAGCACTTCCATTCAGTACGTCGAAATCGGTACAAAAGAGTGTCGTAGGATGTGGTCTCTGTAATGGTTCCCTTCTCAAGGATGTAGTTCGTTTGGTTAAAGGCCATTTGGGAAACCTCAGACAGGCTGTGATTTAGCAAATAGCTTTTCGAGCTAACATAAACCTAGTTTACTATAAACTATTGCCTACTTTGAACTCTGCACTCCACATTCACCAGCGCCATTTTATTGACGTTCCTACATGAAAAAGGAGTTGATTCTCGTTCCTCATTATCCCCTAGTGAGTATAACCCGGTTACCTGGTTACATCGTAAAGCACGACTCAGCTGTAAAAACAGTTATTCCAGGTGTTGAAGTAGAGTTCACTGAGTCATTACAGTCAAATGTTCTTTTGTATATGACTAATGAATGGTGAGGAAATCCAATAAACCATTATCTGCCTTTTCTTTTCACATGTAGATCTGAAAAAAAAACAATTACTTGCCCCACTTGTGTGCTAGATGTGCAAGCTTCTTGTGGATGGAGTAAGGGTTGGAGCATGTGCTCCTGTTGTATCATTCACCCTTTAGAAGGTGAAATGAATGCAGAGTTTACCTCAGTATAATTTCCGACCAATAGAATCAAGCGATGCTTCACGCGCACCCTGTTGTTAACGGTTACTTCCAACACAGCAATGTTTCCTTGCACTGTGTCCAGATTGTCCGAGCACGATTTGAAGGGGATCATGGAAAGTTCAAACACCTTCCACGACTACCACAATCCCTAGATATCAATCGAACTGTGCATCTTAAACCATCAGGGTCATCCGCCTACCTTAACTCCGTGACTTGAATTCAATATTAATGAATGAATGGGGAAACATCTTTCGGAACACCTTCCAGTACCTTTGGATTTTAAGCTACATTGTATCGTGGTTACTACTCGGACACCTCATATTTAGGTGTAGGTACTGATAAAGCAGTCAACCAATGTAGGTGTTTCTTCTTCTTTTAACACGAAAAATGTATGAATTACTCAGAGACAATGAACATTCCACAAACATCTTCAGCATTTGCTTTTGTGTTCCCTTTTCGTAGTTGCAGTTAAAAAGATTAATTATTGACAACACATTGTATTAACTAGTACAAGAATAACATTCAATTAAATAATTACAAATATACCACACGAGCGATTACGTAAGATATTAAACACGTCATGAAAAAATTTCAAGCGGAATGAAAAAATTCTGACGTCACTTGAAGCCGTAGCCTTGAAAACCAGTAGAAATTTAACAGGTTATAAAACACATTACTTAACACTGTTCACACTAAACATTTATACACAAAACAGCTTTCATACATTAATCTCTTATAATCTTAAATATTTGCCACGTAGCAACTACAGCCAACACCGAGCCACTTCTAAGATCAAACTGTACGAAAAACAAGTAACGACACAAACTGTTGCTACGAGCTAAGCTTTGTAGTCTACGAACCTACTCGACATCAGTGTGGTTTCAGAATTCCAACTTGTGTCGCTCCTTCCTCCCTCTAAGGTATGAACCCCTTATCATGTTCCCCAAGTCTGAATAACTATGATGACCATCAGTTTTATTAAACTTGTTAAATATGGTCTCATGTTGCTGCTACAAACCATTCAGTCACAAAAATCGTAATTATAACAACAGCTAATTTCAAAGTATAAGGTTGTCTTCCAATCATTTTAAATTTAACAGAGCCCTCTAGCATTTAGTTTGGATTTAATATTTAAATAAAAAGTGTAAAATTCGTATTCACCTGTTACGTGAAAGTAAACACGTTAGAAAAGTGACATTTAAATGAAAGATTGAGGAACAACTCTGAAGTCCATATTTTCCATGGTCATCATATCCTGTGTGTTTTCCCTACTTCTTATAAACAGAAAACTCTCTCCAAAACGTTGGAATTCTCCGGAGAAAAGTCCTATCAGTATGGTTTTTTAGCTACCTTGTGCAACTTTCTGTTATACGGTTAATGAAAATTAAAATGTTTTTTAAGTGAGTCGGGGACTGAATGTCAGATATTTATAAAAATGGGTGGAAACATACACAAAAAAGTTAGAATGTTTATCACGTGAAAAAGGGACCGAGAGTTAGATATTTATTTAAAAAAAAAAGATGGAAACAAAAGTTAGAATGGAAATAAAAAGTTATGTTTATCTAATTATACTGATATAAAGTTCGGTTGTTTATGAGAGAACATTAGAATGCTTGTTCCGAAACGGAAACGGACAGTAATTGAATTATTACCAATGTAGAATGTGAGAGTAAATTTCAATGTTTATAAGAGAAATGAAAAAAAAAATTCAAATATTCATCAAAAGGCACAAAGATAAAGTTAAAACGGTTATTAAAGGTACGGAAAGTTGGGCTGTTTATGAAAAAAAAAACACGATTCAAAAAGCGTTTATCTATAGAAATGGAAAGTAAAACGTAAATTGTCATTGTGCCTGTAAAGAGATAAAACATTCGATTTGTGTATTAAAACCGGAACATCAGAGGTTTTACACAAGTCTAAGAATTAATCGGTGTACTAAAATTTACAGACTTATTTCACGATATCCGCTCTATTTCGTGTCTGTAAAATTAAATCACACTTTTATAAGATTTCTTTGATTGTTTGTTTGGAACTAAGCATAAAGATACATCATAATGGGCTATCAAACGGACCTCAAGCAGTACGAGTCCGAATACATACCGCTATGTCATTTTATAACAAAAGAATGGTCAAAGATATACCACTTTAGCTTCATCTGTCTTTACGGTGAGCGTATTATACGCATCTTATTAATATCAAACATATACCTGAGATAATCATTTTTCTTTGTATTTATTTTCAGTCTCGTTTTTAACTCATTTTTATAGACTTCAAAACATTTCATAATTGTTTTGTTTATTTACAGAAAATAACTCTTAAGAAAATAAAGAAAGATAGTAAATTGGCGAGACGCTAGAATTCGACGTGACGAATAGGTAAGGGTCTCTTGACAATAAAGCCAAGAACACTTCAATTTAATCAAATTATAATTGTATTTTCTTCTCAATGGAGCACCTCTCCCTCAAAAAATGTCGTCTTAGGATGTATAATAGTGTAACAGCTGTACAGCCATCTTAGGATTATTTAATTTACTGTCTACAAACACAGTTGCTGTTCTGAAACTTCTTTTTAATACAAGGGAGAAATATTTATTCCTCTGGTTCAATTTTAAGTAAAGTTATACACGAGCGCCATCTGTACTAGCTCTTTGTAATTTTAAAGTGATTGCCTGGACGGAAGATGATTGGTCAACACAATCAACTCTTAGTCTCTCCTGTCGAACTGAAGAGTGGGATTTAACTGTCACTCTTATCACGCATCCACGCTCTTAAGCGCAGAACACTATTCACCATGTACATTTTTCGTGTTAACGAAACACGAACCACGGAGTCTCAAATCCACAGTCCAGCTTTCCCGATTCTGCAACAGCAACGAGAACTGTCTCCTGCTCCCAGAAGAAGACTTCTTCCTAAACCGACGGTCCCCACTCTGACAGCTGTCTAACCCAGTGCCGGCCAGGCATGACCAAGCGTGTTAAGGCGTGCGACTCGCAATCAGTAGGCCGCAGGTCCGAATCCCCGTCGCACCAAGCATGCCTTCCATTTCAGCCGTTATGGCGTTTATAATGTGACGGTAAAAGAGTAGTCCAAGAGTTGACAGTGGGTGGTGATGACTAGCTGCCTTCCCTCTAGTCTTCACGCAGATAGCACTCGTGTAGCCGTGCGCTAAATTCAAAACAAACTAACCCAGTGTCTAACCCTTCTTCAGGATTTTAAGTCCTTCAACCTGTCCAAATGTCATTTTTTTGAAGAGTGACAACTATATTGAGTGTTTAACAAACTCACTGAATTTCATTGCAATAACCAAGTGGAGTATTAGGAGACTCGCCAGGAATGGTGTGACTTTCTCTTACCTCATGACACACACACACACACACACACACAAATGTGCGTTTGTTTGCACGCGGCAAAACAAAGTGGAATTGTAGTATCTTTACTGGAGATACATGTATTAACTTAAAACTCCATTAAGTTATGTTTTATAAAGGTTATTGAAAGGTGAAGTTTAGTTAAAAGTTGTTTTTCTTTCAGTTTCAGGAAATGTGGTGTTATATACGAACTACAACCATAAAATTATTCTGAGACTGATTTTGAGTGAAGTGCGTTAGGCCTGCATTCTCAGTAAAAAGGGAATTTATTTTAATGGTGCGTCATCTGACTTACCAGTAGAAAAAGATCATTGTTGCTTTTATGAAGGTTACTATGTAAATAAAATGCCCTATTTTACTTTTACTGTAACCTTTATGTTAGACATCACATGTGCTGCCTTTGTGACTGGCCCAGTTCCGTAAATAACTAGGACAACAGGAACTTAGTGGCTTGCTTGACTGACTTCTTGGTATTGGTTTAAAATGTTAAAATCACATCTTATCAAATTGAGACGCACGAGATATAACATATTACTGTATTAAATGCTCTATAAAAACAACACCAATTGCTCAGTCTTTCGTGAATTCAGTAATAATGAAAATTCGTAAATAGTAAATTATCTTATATTTAAAAGTAATACATTTAAGCGGCGGTATGTGTAAAACAAATATTATTTTATAAATATATTTAATGTTTATATTCATCCGTATGTATATACACAGGTTTCTAAAACTGGTGACATCTCTTCTTACACTTCTATTTTATCACTTAAATAAGGCTACAACTGTTTCATTCTTGGAATAAACTGACAAACTATTTCTGCTATTAAAAAAAAAGTCATTTTGCAAGACTTAAAGCTCCTGAAATTTTCCAGTTAAACGTTATGACTAAGCAAGGTCACGTACAACGTGTAACATACTTGTAGCTCGCGTTCAGTAATTGACTGTATTTCTGTTTTAACATAATTTAGTGCCCTCTCTGGATTATTCGTATTGCTCTGGCATATTTCTTTCAAGTATCAGTTTACACAAACGTATGGCAAACAAACTAGTAACTTTATTTCACCGCACATAAAAAAGCAAAACAAACAAATTGTTGTTGTTGTTGTTCTGAATTAAGCACAAAGCTACACAATGGGCTATCTGTGCTCTGCCCACCACGGGTATCGAAACCCGGATTTTACAAACAAACAAAGAACAATGAATCATGCTTTCTAAATAAAAATGTATTTATTATTAACGCGTTTATTTTTGACAAGAATATTTATTTCAAGCATTTAACATACACATTAAATGTAAGACTTGGATAAAAAAAACTAGACGTAGATAGATATAAATCTAGATGTATATATAACAGTAGTTTAACGTCTAGATTGTTTCGCTACACAAGCCTTCAAATAACTTGAAACACAGATAAAGAAGGAATCGTTTCATTGTATTAACGCAACACTATGTTTGATATCAAAACAAACTTCCTTTACTTAATGTTCATTTGAGATAAGATCTGTAAAACCAATTTTGCTGCAACATGCAGAGTTGCAGAGGATCATGTATCGCACGTGCAGATGGGAAAAGCAATTTACTGTCATAACAGTCACTATTAAAAAAAATTAATAATGTAAGCACAAGGCCACACTAACTCGAATATACCCATACAGTCTGACCAACCAACAGGCCAAGATGTGATACACACTTCGAGCTCTATCATATCGATTATAGCACACCAATCAGTGGTAGGTGTTACCCTAAACCCTGTAATTATAATCAATCTATTGTGCTGAGTTTTTATTTTTACTTTTTCATAGCGAAATGGTGCCATCAAGAAACAATATCAAATATAAGTGTGTAGCGTTCCCACAAAAAAACAAAAACAAATATTATTTGTAAATTTACCGATGGTTCCAAGTCAAAGGTGAACCTTGGCCACCACGAACACTGCTCTCCTCAGTATTATAACTTGTATTTCCAAATGTTTATCTATCTTCTGTTCGTAAACCTAATCCGTTTAAATGTAGCAGTTGACGTTATAGTCTGAGACAAAAGCTGTGACCAATCAAGAAGTGTATTATAATACTCATGGGTTTTGTCCGTCCTTAAAATGCACGCGCATCTCACCATCATTATCACGTGCCGTCCTCGTCAGGAAGGTTGGCTGTCTCTTCTGTTATTTTCTTACCAGGTCTTGATATAACCTCAGTCCAGTCCTTAATACTTGTAATCCACTCTGTTCTTGACCTTTCACATTCTATTTGACCCTCTAGTAAGACTACCTGATATTGTCTCGTCTCGTAATATGGCCACAATGTGCTAATTTTCTCTTCTTGATGGTTGGTACAACATATCTTTTCACATTCGCCATACACCTTACTATATAAATACGAATATGTGCGTACTCTATTTCAACAGTTATAAACAAAATGTGAATGTAAATACACTAGAGTAGCCATTTTTGTACAACATATTAAAAACTTATCACAGTTTTTATAAAAAGCTTTAAGTCAAGTCGTAAAATAGCATTATAATTCTATTCTATGTATTAAGTGTGGTAAAGTTTAGCATTAATTAAACTAAAGCAGAAAAACACACACAAAAGAGCTAGTTACAGTGGCAATACACCTGGTTAGAAGTGAAGCAAGCACATGTGGGAGGGCCAATATTAAGAGGGTCTCTTTGTATATTTTTGTATTTCTCAAGCCCTAATTTAGTTGCGATAGACTAAAGGGAAGACAGCCAATCAGCATAATCTATCACTAACTGTTAGGCTACTCTTCTATCAGTAAAAAATGGAATTGGCTAAGACATTAAAACTCTCTTACGCTTGAAACAACGTAAGTGTTCGGTAAAGAGATACAAATTCGTGACCCGTAGTTTACGATTTAAGCGCCCTAACCACGAGGCATTAATGGATATGTATCATGTTTGTCCAAATATGAAAATTAAAGTTAAGGGGTATTCTCTAAAACAAATATGAAAAGTAGGGTTAAGGGACATTCTCTAAAACAAATGTTTTACAAGTTCTGCAGTAATTTAGGCCTAATTTTATGTAGGGAAATTAATGTGAAAATAAGGAGTTTAAAATCCAGCTTACACAACCTTTCATGTTTTTCTTTAATCTTTCTATCCTATCTTTCTTACTATCGGTACAATAATTTTTACAGTAAATTATTAATTTGGACCAAAAGATCGTAAACTTCTGAGAGTGTGTGAAGTGAGTAATAAATCCACTATATTAAAATGTGATTCCTCTAAATACTTTTGTACATTCTGGTTCCATATATGTTTAGTTTTGTTCATGAAGTATTGGTAATTAAGCAGTTTAAAGTACAACACGAAACAAATGATTCTGACATCGATTGTCTGTTATTTACTCTACAAGTAAACACACACCCAATAATTCCTGTAAGTTCACACATTACTTACTCTACAAGTAAACACACACCCAATCATTCTTGTGAATTCACACATTACTTAATCTACAAGTGAACACATACCCAATAATTCCTGTAAGTTCACATATCATTTACTCTACAAATAAACACATACCCAATAATTCCTGTAAGTTCACATATCATTTACTCTACAAGTAAACACATACCCAATCATTCTTGTGAATTCACACATTACTTAATCTACAAGTGAACGCACACCAAAAAATTCCTGTAAGTTGATATATTATTTACTCTACAAGAAAACACACACACACTAACATAGTATTTACTCTACAAGTGAACCACACTCAATAATTCTTGTATGTATACATATCATTTACTCTACAAGTAAAAACCTACCCAATAATTCCAGTAAATTCACACATTATTTACTCTACAAGTTAACACACACACTATAATTTCTATAACTTGACACATTATTTACCATACAAGTTAACACACACTCTGTAATTTCTCTAACTTCACACATTATTTACATCACAAGTTAACACACGCCCATTAATTCCTCCAAGTTCACATAACACTCTCACTTTACTAGTGAGTTATTAGAGTTGCTATATTTACATAAAATAATGGTAAATTGAATGAAACATTAAAATATCGAAAACTGAAAATTAATTTTTGCTTTTAACAAGAAACGTTTTTTCTTCGTATTAATAATAATGAAAAATTTAACACTTTACGGGAACCACAAGAAGCAGGGGGGTGGGAACAGATCGTAACGTTGCGTTCATCTTTCGTTAATATACTATAGCTACGCCCGGGCGTAATATTCACGTTTAGGTTGTTGTTGTTGTTTTGAGTTAAGCACAAAGCTACACAATGGGCTATCTGTGCTCTGCCCACCACGGGTATCGAAACCCGGATTTTAGCGTGCAAGTCCGCAGACATACCGCTGAGCCACTGGGGGGCTCACGTTTAGGAAGATGAACATTGATCATCTTAACTGCATGTATTAAGTTAATTTTAAAATATTTTGTCACCGATCTTATCACAAGCAGTTAACAGGTTTGTTTTTTTACGCATCGACATTGATTATCGCCCACGAACAGAAGTGTAACTACTGAACAGTTCGGTTCATAACAAAAACACAGAGATTATAATCAATAGTTACTTCTCACCCAATACAAAGATTTATTATCTGATTGTGTACAGTTACATGTTTGAGTTGTTAGATTTGGTTTGAAATATATTCAACTCCCATGCCTCGGTAAAAACATGTTGCAATATGTTGTAGTAGCTTCTTTGAAACAATTCGGCATAACAAGGTCATCTAATCTTCTACGTGCACGCCCCCTATTGGCACAGCGATAATTCTGCAGGCTTCGACACCTGTAATGGGTACAACACAGATAGTTCAACGTATAGCATCGCGCTTAACTACAAAGGAAAACAATTCGACAGGTTATCTTTCAGTTGGTATAGTTAGCGTAGCGAACTTACAATCTGCAGGGGTCCAGGTTCGAGTCCTCCGCCCACCAAACATGCTCGCCCTCTCAGTTGTGGAAACGTTATGCACCGGTGAATCGTTCAAAAAAACAACAGTTGCCCAAAAGTGGGCGATGGGTGGTGATAAGTAGCTCTAGTGAATGATTGTTAAATTAGGAATATCTAGTAAGAATGTAGTAAAATGTCAGCATCTGAACCTACTGAGCATATAGCAAAATGTTACCATCTGAACCTACTGAGAATATTGTGAGAACCAGTGAGAATTTTGTAAAATGTCAGCATCTGAACCTAGTAAGAATGTAGTCAAATGTCAACATCTGAACCTAATAAGAATATTGTAAAATGTCAACATCTGAACCTAGTAATAATATTGTAAAATGTCAACATTCGAGCCTAGTAAGAATATTGTAAAATGTCAATATCTGAACCTAGTAAGAATGTTGTAAAATGTCAGCATCTGAGCCGAGTGAGAATGTAAAATGTTAACATCTGAACCTAGTGAGATTGTTGTAAATGTCAACATCTGAACCTAGTGAGATTGTTGTAAATGTCAACATCTGAACCTAGTAAGAATATTGTAAAATGTCAATATCTGAACCTAGTAAGAATATTGTAAACTGTCAACATCTGAACCTAGTATGAATATTGTAAAATGTCAATATCTGAACCTAATAAGAATATTGTAAAATGTCAATATCTGAACCTAGTAAGAATGTTGTAAAATGTCAATATCTGAACCGAGTGAGATTGTTGTAAATGTTAACATCTGAACCTAGTGAGAATGTTGTAAAATGTCAACATCTGAATTTAGTGAGAATGTTGTAAATGTTAACATCTGAATTTAGTGAGAACGTTGTAAATGTTAACATCTGAACCTAGTGAGATTGTTGTAAATGTTAACATCTGAACCTAGTGAGATTATTGTAAATGTTAACATCTTAATCTAGTGAGATTGTTGTAAATGTTAACATCTGAATCTAGTGAGATTGTTGTAAATGTTAACATCTGAATCTAGTGAGATTGTTGTAAATGTTAACATCTGAATCTAGTGAGATTGTTGTAAAATGTCAACATCTGAATCTAGTGAGATTGTTGTAAATGTTAACATCTGAATCTAGTGAGATTGTTGTAAAATGTCAACATCTGAACCTAGTGAGAATATTCTAAGACACCAACATCTGAACCTCATGTTCAAAAAGATTATCTTTATTTCCATGTTGGGGAGTTGGGGTGGAATGAAAATCGTGCCTTAGATAAGAACTATCGCTGAGATTGGGGAGGGGGTAAGTTGTGAGTTGTGATTTCGAGGCCAGTAAAGGAATAAATAAGATTTCTTTATGTTTGAAATTTACTTAATCTGTTTGAACTTGTCCTAACGTCAATGAGGACCTGAACAAATGAGTTAGTGTGAACCGTACTTTAATTAAACATGGAAAAATGTAACTTATAGTAACTTTAATCTTTTATATTATATATATATATAAATAAATCACATTTTTGTCAGAAATTATACGACAGATAAATTCCCGACCTACGCCTTGACACAGGAAGGGATATAATGTACGACCACTGGAATCTTTACTGCCATTTAGCGAGACAGAAAAAAAAAGTGGATAATTTATTTGAGGCATGTAAAGAAACACACTCCCTTATAGGGTAAGCAGACCAGGTAATAACATCAAGTCGGTATCTCAGTATATAAAGCAGGTCAGTACCTCGCCTACGTTATGGCTTTTTCCTCTGGAAAAAAGAATTAGTTCTTTAGCTGGAATACTCTAAGGAAACGTCAATTACGTAAAAACGCGCGTGACAGTTGTGTATATCACAAGATTAGTCTCTGCTATCTTTTATCTTTCTTCAAGCTTTCTACGGTAGCAGTGAACTTCACTCTCACCCGTACACAAGCGTATCATTGGAAATAATACGGAAAAGCTCAAATCATCACATGGGTTACAGAAAAAAAAAAGTTACTTATCCCAGGTGTCGAAACTCGATTTTTAAAGTTATAAGTTCTGAACTTCCCTCCACTGGAAGAGGAATTTACGTGCGTACAAGGTTAAATCCGGTGTTCAATTCTCCCTATCCGATGGCATATTAAGCTTCAAAATTAAACCACAAATCTTGGTTCCATGTTTGTTTGTTTCGGACATTACACAAGTCTTCGTCAAAATCTGTGGATACGTAGCTCTGTGTGTGTTTACAATTAAGCACAAAGCCACACAATGGGTTATCCGTGCCTCTGTGCTACTCAGGTCATTGTCTTTGAATGACAGATTTATGGATATTTCACTCAAGCGCCAAGTTAGCTTTGGATGAACTGGAAATTAATAAGGATACATGTTTTAACACATCTTCATTCTTCTGAAACTTGGAACTTTGGGAAGTCTATGTTGGTTGATAATTCCAAACTCAGTTGGCAGTATTCTAAAAACAGGGGCGGTGAGCATTTGAAAAAACTATTGAATAACAGCATAAATTATGTACAAAAAAACTTCCAAGTGATCAGTACGAAGGGAGGTTACAGTTTTACAGTTTTTAATAATTTTAACTGCATTTTATAATATCCCAAAATTATACAATTGAATACATATATATATATATATATCACTGCTAGCCAAAATCTTAAAGCCAATGAACATGAAAAGAAAATATGCATTTTGCATTGTTAGACTCAACCACTTATTTGAGTGGAGCTTCAAAAGATGAAAATAAGACAAGGAAAAATAAAAAACGTTTCAGCATTGAAAAGGGAAAATGTGAACACTATGAAATTAGCCTAAATATTAGCTGGTCAAAAGTTTAAGACCATACTGAAACAAAGCGTTAATCGGTAACACGTAACGAAATTTGGTCATTTGTGTTCAAGCATTAGCGTTGTCAACATCTCCCACTGACATCTCCTGTGTTACATTGGGTAAACACATGGTAAAGGCTAAAACGTTGACAGAGTTTGAACGTGGCAGAATTGTCAAGCTGCAAGAGCAAGGTCTCTCTCAACGTGCCATCGCTGGTGAGATTGGGCGTAGTAAAACTACCATTGCAAATTTCTTAAAATATCCTGAGGGATACGGAACGAAAATTTCAAGTGGTCGGCCCAAGAACATTTTGCAGGAGTTGAGCAGGAGGGTTCGAGAGGTCGTCCCGCAAGCAGGGATGTATTAACGCATAGGCACACGAGGCACGTGCCTGGGGCGGCAAATTTTGACCAAAAAAAAAAAAAAGAATGGACACCATTTTAAAATGTAGTCCCTAGTTATTAATTCCCCTTGCCATTTATGTCGCCCCAATAACCTGTTGAATCTGGCAGTTGGAGAAGGCAGAGAGGCATTTAGAGTAAATGTTTTCAATGTGATCATTGACAGACTTTGCTCAGTACTACAGCGAAGACAAACCGGTTATGTAGAAATCCACGCAAGGTTTGGATATTTGTTCAAGATAACAAATCTTGAACCCACTGATGTCATCAGTCTAGCTGGAACACTGTTGAAACTCTATCCCAATGATTTGGAAGTGAGCTTCGTAGATGAATGTCTACATTTCCGCGCACATCTTGTGAGTATGAAAGTGCAAAATGATGACTCTTCTGCGTTAGCAGTATACAGAAATCTGCGAGCTAAAGGACTTCAAACTGTATATCCAAACCTGGATATTGCTATACGCACGTTTCTGTGCATTCCAGCAACTAATTGTACATCAGAGAGATCTTTCTCAGCTCTCAAACGTGTGAAAAATTACTTGAGATCAAGAATGGCATAAGATAAACTAAATGCCCTGTCACTCCTCGCCATTGAAAGTGATATTGTTTGTAGAATAAACTATGACGATGCAATAAACATGTTTTCGGAACAGAAGGCCAGGAGAAAGCCTGTATATTCAGCCGCAGAATAATATTTAGTGATAACTGATTTTGATGTTTCATTTTTTATTGTGTTGGAAAATAAACGTTGTGTTGATTTTGAATGATAACAACTGTGTTTGTCTGTTGTTGTGATGGTGATGCTTGGTGCAAATTGTGGCACGGAAGGGGGGCGGCAAAAGTATCAACCTAACCTTGTGCCCAAGGGCGCCGAAATCCTAAATACGTCTCTGCCCGCAAGTCACCAACTAATCAAGAACAATAAGACGAGAGAAAGGCTTTAAAAACCGTAAATGTCTTCAAAGGCAACTCCCTCCTTCCACACCAAAAACCTGGATGGTCCAGATGGCTGCCAACGTAACTGGCATAATAAGGATATTCCACCGGAGACATTTTCCATACGACACAGTAGATAAGGTTCCATCATGATCTGGGGTGCTTTATCCTTCCACAGAACAACAGATCTTCAGGTTATACAGACACATCAAACAGCAGCTAGGTATACTGGCATGTTGGAGAGAGCATCCTTATTGAATGAAGGACCTTATTTCTATGGAAATGACTGGATCTTTCAGCAGGAAAACGCTGCAATCCACAATGCCCGCAGAACAAAGGACTTTTTCATGGCAAATAAACGTGATTCTTTGGGACCATCCAGCGCATTCACCCGAATTGAACCCCACTGAAAATGTTTGGGGTGAATGGCAAAGGAAGTCTATAGAAATGAACGTCAATTCTAAACAGTGCCTGAACTTCGTGAAGCCACCTTCACCACTTGGAATAACATTCCAGCCAACCTTCTGCAAACACTTATATCGACCATGCCGAAGCGAATGTTTGAAGTTATTCGCAATGACGGCCGTGCAACTCACGACTAAGACGTCTTGTTGGGCATTTCCTACCCTGTTTAGGACTTATTTTTGGTATGGTCTTAAACTTTTGACCAACTAGTATTTAGGCTAATTTCATAGTGTTCACATTTTCCCTATTAAATGCTTAAAGTTTTTATTTTTATTTTCCCTTTTCTTATTTTCATCTTTCGAAGCTCTACTCAAATAAGTGGTTGAGTCTAACAACGCAAAATGCACATTTTTTCTTTATGTTCATTGGCCTCAGAATTTTCGCCAGCGGTGTTTACATACTAGAGAAAGTTTCAGGGTCATGAGATTCATACCATTTTTTTAGCATAGATCAACAGTCAAAAATATTTTTAACATATTTGATTTCTTACACATATAAAAAGTCGTAAAGGTAAATTAAGAATATTTTTATAGGTAATTATAGATGCTAATATATGTCACGTTATCTAATCTATATAAAAGCCAGTATGTGTGTGTGTTACGCCATTTCACGCTTAATTTCTCGAAGTATGAGTCATGAAAGCTAAAATGAATTTATGTAGAATAATTCGTTTAATAGCTGCTCATTACTATTTTAGTGACGGCGGTAAAAGTGGGCCGTGAAGCCTTGCCAGTGTAGTGAGTGTTGGTATGATTTAAAAAATAATAATAATGAATAAGTCTAAAGTAAGATAATCTAGTGTTGGCCCCAGTGTATAAAATTTATCATGCAAGTAAAAACATCGACTTAATTTTGAACTTAAATGTGTTTTTTTTTAATTTAATCAACGGATTTTGTATTAGTAGTTATACATTTCATTATATACTTTCAGTACGTAGATGAACAGCAATACAAGGTTATACTTTTGTTGTTAAGCAACATAACATAAAAGCCATCGTGTTATCCAAACGCACTGGCTTTTCTATATATATTCTATGTAGTTTTTCGCCAACTTGCTTCATTGAAAAGATGCGCAAACACACGTGCATGAATAAATAATAATACCCAGATGCACACCCTCAGAATCCACTCAGTATGGGTGCAATGTTCTTTCCTCTTGGCGCTATGGCGGTCGTACAGACATGTACTTTTATTATTATAGATATCTGTTTAAGAGGTATTTTATGTGGGGGACAGACACATATACTTTTCTCTAGTACTAGAGACGTGGATCGGCGCTTATTCATATAATACATAATACAGAATTTAATGATAAAACCAAATAAAATAGTTCCATTATCTTATTTATTCTTTTGCAAATAAGATCTAGTTAGAATATTTATGGTTATAGTTAGGAAAAATTAAGTTAATTATGGTTAAGGCCTATTTATAATTCTTGCGGTTAAGGCCTAGTTAGAATTATTGTGGATATAATTAGGCCTAATTAGGATAATTGTAGTTAAGGCCTAGTTAGAATACTTGTGGTTATGATTAAGGCCCGTTAAATCTCCAATATTTGGTTAATTTAAAAAGAACTTATTGTAATTTTACAAATAATTACTAAGCCAATCTAAAATCCGGTGACAGAATTCGAACCCACGATCACAAGACTGTGAGTCTATTGCCATAACCACGAGACAATACCACACTACCAAAGCTTCACAGAGTGATGGGCAGTATGTGATACGTATATTGTTTTAGTTATCTTTTAGCTGCTACTGCGAATGTTTTTTTTAGATTTTAAAGACATGTATACTGTTGGTCTATATATGTCTGATGCATTAGTTGTTTTTTTACTTACCAGAGTGAATCTATATTTATACAAGATTGAGGAACATGTGTTATAGCGATGGATTGTACATTATACATTAATGACACAGCAAATTTATTTTTCTGAATTAAGGATGTGACTTCCTGGAGCCCCCCGCTAGTACAGCGGTATGTCTCCGGATTTACAACGCTAAAATCAAGGGTTCGATTCCCCTCGGTGGGCTGAGCAGATAGCCCTTTGTGGCTTTGCTATAAGAAAAACAGACTTCCTGGAACAAGTACACCTCAGTAGTTTTTTTAGATGATGATGTATTTACTTTTAGTATATTAAGCAGTTTCCTTAATAATTCAGAATAATAAATTAGTAGAATTTTATATATATCCATAAAACTCTGTGTAAGCAAGGGTTCACTGTACTGAGTAAAATACAACTGAAAATAATTTACAAATATCCTTACGATTGCATTTTCTGCTCTTCACGTCTGGAGGTACAGCTACACAACGAAACAGGGAATTAACTTGAAGGTTATTATATCGCCACTTACAATTACCCATAATTAATGTTTCCAACCGATTTCATAGTCCTTTGTTTCTTTCAGTAAGATTTTGTTTTGGTTCGTTTTGAATTTCGCACAATGCTACGCGAGGACTATCTGTGCTAACCGTTCCTAATTTAGCAGTGTAAGACTAGAGGGAAGGCAGCTAGCCAACTCTTGGGCTACTCTTTCACGAACGAATAGTGGTATTGACTCTCATCTATAACGTCCCCACAGCTGAAAGGGCGAGTATGTTTGATGCGACGAGAATTCGAACCAGCGACCCTCGGATTACGACTGGAGTGCCTTAACCACCTCGCTATGCCGGGCCCATCCAGTAACGAATTAGGAAAACAAACAAATACCTTTTGTTACATGAAAGTAAAAAAAAAAAAAACTTTACAAAATACATATAAAACACGTATGAATGAGCCTCTCTTCTGGAACATCTAGACAAAATAAACACAACAAGAACATTAAATTCTCGGTTGTTCCATTCTTCAAGAAACGTCATTCGGTTGTCATTGCGTGCTTCAAAACGAAGGCAGAAGTCTCGTGCCATTCTGGTTTTGTTAACACCAAACTCTGAAACTGTGGTAGTAGCTACAAGAAGTGAAAAGTTGACCAATCCTCCATATTTCCAGGCTCTCGATATTTTCTCACTGTACAAGAATATAACTCCATTATCGTCTTCTTTACAGCATCCTCATTAAAATAATGAAGATAATCAAACATAGAAAGACGAACAATCAAAAATAAATGCAAAGCACCTTTTCTGTTACACCCATTACATCTGAATAATTGTGATCTGAAAGCCAGTAAGAACGAGTACTAAAAGAGTGAAGTTATCCAGAATGAAAAAAGTGTGAGTTAAGTATCTGTTTCTAACCACATTATATTTTCTTCGCTTAATAGGAATCTCTGGTGATCCAAGCCTAACAGCAATTACAATATATTATTTCTACCATTCGTCCCTTGCACCACCCACCACCTCCAGCTATAAGATAAAGTGTACACAGAAAAAATGTGACACGCAGCCTTACCCATGTAACGTACGGACAGACAGATAAGACATACAAAAATGGACATATAACAAACACGGTTTTCCACCATAACATTTTACTATTATTACAGCCATCTGTTTGTAACGACCTCAACTTTAAGCATAATTTATGGATCGGGGAAACTCGAACGAAAACAGCCAATCAACTGCGACATGTACGAACACGTTTGCTATTAAACACTCTCGGTCGATAATTAACTAAAGCATTATTCTACTCAAGTTATATTAACTTTTTTTTCCCATAAATGTCACATAACAAGAAAAATACTTTATTAGGGCGTATGTTAACAACATGCTCTCTAAAGATTAGCTCACACAGCATAGCGCACTAAGATGCCTAAAGGGGGTGCTAGTAAAACAATAAAAGACCCTGTAAAGTTTAGTGTACATTAAATTTTAATAGACATGTTGTATTGATATGTTGTTGGTTTTATTCAACGTTCATCGCTATAATGTTACTTCGAATAAAAATTTAAAACATAACTCATTCACTTCAGTTATTTTGGAAATTACAGTTTATTACGTTTGTTTGTTTTTTTTTAAATACATTTTACTTGTCGCCAAACGCATACAAACATCGTCCATTTTTCTTACAAACCACCTTAACCAATCTAACAAAGTAAGGCCGGCGGGAATGTGGTGAGATTCGTCCTGGTTACAACAAACAATTCATTGTTCGTGTGACTCGAAAATATGTGAAAGTTTATCGGACATCTCAACACTACTGATAAAGGCCACAAACCTCAGTGATGTTACAATAAAAATAAAATAAATAGTATTTTCCACGATCTTCAACTGATGAGGTATCAAGACATCTTTGACTGTAACCAGGCACGAAACTACATAATGTCTGAAACTTCCCGCTGTGCCAGAGACACAGTACCGAAGAGTGTGAAGAAACTATATTAGAACAGTTTATATGTAAGAACGACTGGAATGGATAGAAAAATCTCTATGTAGAGGAGCGAACAACGTTTCGGCCTTTTTCGGTCATCGTCAGATTCACAAAGAAAGAAAGAGGTAACTGACCGATAACTGGCCACATGTTTGAAGGGGGTTGTGTAACTGAGTGTAGGAATGTAGAGGGCGGGCTTAGATGTTTGATTATATTTATTAATATAGATATAAAGGCGTTCCTTTGTATCGGTTTATTTTGGGCTTGAGTTGTCGTATAAGTAAGGCTTCGTTAATTTTGCATTTGTTTATGTTTGTTTCTTTATTTAGTATTTTAGTGTTTTCTATGGTAATGATGTGTTTATTTGACTTGCAGTGTTCGAAAACGTGTGCAGGTAACTTTTTATGTTCTTTGAACCTGGTTTCCATTTTTCTACTTGTTTCTCCAATACAGAAGTCGTGGCAGTTATCACATTGTATTTTATAAATAATGTTGGTGTGGTGTTTATCAGTATAGTTTTTACACAGTATAAACCTTAGTTTTGTGCCTGTTTTTTCAATGAATTTGGTATTAACTGGAATGTCATATTTTGTTACTAGTTTTTGCCAAATGCTGGTTATTTGTTTGCTGATGTCAGGAATATATGGTGTGCAGCAGTATATGGTTTCGTGATTTTTTGATTCGTGAGATGTATTTACTTTTGTTGGTTGATTTTGCTTTCTGTCTGGGTGTGTGCGTATAATGTTTTCTACGGTTTGTGGAGGAAACTTATTGATGTTGATGAAGTATTGTTTTATTTTGTCTAATTCATTGTTAATTTTATCTGGTGAGCATAGTTTTATGGCTGTGTTTATCTGGTTTCTTAGTATGTTGAGTTTTTGTTTTGTTCCTTGTGCTGAGTCCCAAGGAATGTATAGTCCAGTATGGGTGATTTTTCGGTGGATTTCTGTTTTAAGTTGCGTGTCGGTTCTTGTCATTTTGAGGTTAACAAATGATATTTGATTGCTTTCTTCCAGTTTACATGTGTTTCTCTACCCATACCAGCCATTTTCACATATATATTTTTCTCTACAAGTGGGTTTTTTCGTCATCACGGATTAAGACTGTTTGTTTTGAGTTAAGCACAAAGCTACACAATGGGCTACCTGTGCTTATTAAGATAGTTAAACCTAAATTTATTTCTGAGCATCAGAAGCAAAACCATACTGTCTAGTGCAATACAAGTCTATTGTGTTGGTATGTAGATGAAAGGACATAACAATAGAAATCATGATGACTCCGTGAAGAACGTGTTCCCGAGGGGGTGGAAAAAGTAAAGTTTTAATACCTGACCTCATAAGATTCATGGACCAGAGCTTTCACAGTGCACACATACACACGCACACTGCAGTCTTCACCTATACACTCCTCGCATAAAAATGTGAAAAATAAAAATTATAACATCGTCAGAATTTCAACTACAATCACTGGTTGATCCACATCAAGAGCCTTAAGTCCAATTAAATCCTTAGAACAAAAACAGTATAGCACTGTCAGAAGGAAGGCAGGTCCTTAAAACAAAAACAGTATAGCACTGTCAGAAGGAAGGCAGGTCCTTAGAACAAAAACAGTATAGCACTGTCAGAAGGAAGGCAGGTCCTTAGAACAAAAACAGTATAGCACTGTCAGAAGGAAGGCAGGTCCTTAGAACATAAACAGTATAGCACTGTCAGAAGGAAGGCAGGTCCTTAGAACAAAAACAGTATAGCACTGTCAGAGGGAAGGCAGGTCCTTAGAACAAAAACAGTATAGCACTGTCAGAAGGAAGGCAGGTCCTTAGAACAAAAACAGTATAGCACTGTCAGAAGGAAGGCAGGTCCTTAGAACAAAAACAGTATAGCACTGTCAGAAGGAAGGCAGGTCCTTAGAACAAAAACAGTATAGCACTGTCAGAAGGAAGGCAGGTCCTTAGAACATAAACAGTATAGCACTGTCAGAAGGAAGGCAGGTCCTTAGAACAAAAACAGCAGAGCACTGTCAGAAGGAAGGCAGGTCCTTAGAACAAAAACAGTGTAGCACTGTCAGAGGGAAGACAGGTCCTTAGAACAAAAATAGTATAGCACTGTCAAAGGGAAGGCAGGTCACAGTTATAAATACCTATCTATTTATATGCTCCTTGTTATGTAAATGTTATGTAAACGACAACCATGTCATGTCGTGTTTGAATTTCCATATCTATTATTTATATTTACATATTTATATTATTGTTTTAAAGTTCAAACCAATAAAATATGTTGTTATTCATTTAAAATAACATTTAGAAATTTCTAGAATTAGGTAGATCGATTATTTGACTGTAAATAGAATGTATGTCGCCTTGGTGTCTAGACGACGAGTCTCATGCAAAAACAGACATGTGCGGATTGCTCTGGAATTCCGTGAAAGTTACGCGATTGTTCGAGAAAACAGTAGGCCTACTAGTGTATAAACAGACGGCGATGCAAGAAGAGAGTCAGTCAGTCATTAGTTTTATTCAAATCAAGAGGTTGTCTACGTTTGAGAAATTTTCAACGTTTGCTGTGTGCTTATTCAACTTGGATTTGTGAGTGGAGTAAGATCTACGAAAACTGTGATTTTATTTCGTCAATCTTTACGATTCATTCGAATTACTAGTTATACTGAAGGTCAACATGTGTAGAACTGTTTATGGGAGACCGGGAAAATTGGAAGGTGATAAGTTTGAGACGTTCATCGGAGGCATCGTGAAAAGAACTTCGTCAAATTTATTGAACTGTGAATTGTTTCTGGACTTCTCCATTCAAACTTCGGAATTTCTTCGTGGGACCAAATTCACACCCTGGACCGGAATTTTGGATTTCTGATCTGAACTTTTGGACTTTCATTCTAGATCATTATATTGGACACAGGCCTGTACCATTTTGTATCGTAATTAACTTTGAAGGTTGAAACTGAATATCTGTCATTGTTATTATATAATTTATGTTATATCTGTTACATATATAATAGTTTGTTGTAATAAATTATACAAGCTGTTATCTGTGTCGTTCTGTTGCGTTCAGTCTACATAAAACATACATAAAAAACGTAACACTCCTATATTCAACACGGTATAAAAGACAAAACATTCATCATCCCTCACGAGCCAGGTGGGTTAAAGCGTTCGACTCGTAATCCGAGTGTCGCGGGTTCAAATCCCCGTCGCACCAAACATACTCGCCCTTTCATCCGTGGGAGCATTGTAACGTGACGGTCAATCCAACTATTCGTTGGTAAAACTCAAGCCCAAGAGTTGGCTGTGGGTGGTGATGACTAGCTGCTCTCCCTCTTGTCTTACATTGCTAAATTAGGGACGGCTAG
The DNA here is from genome assembly GCA_011833715.1 of Carcinoscorpius rotundicauda. Classification (NCBI taxonomy): domain Eukaryota; kingdom Metazoa; phylum Arthropoda; class Merostomata; order Xiphosura; family Limulidae; genus Carcinoscorpius; species Carcinoscorpius rotundicauda. The sequence continues at coordinate 4,653,430 of CM022391.1, read as the reverse complement.
TGCAAACAGCTCTCGTGCAGCTTTGCGTGAAATTAAAAAAAAAAAATTGTCACGAGCGGACATCCAATGGTGTACTAGCACTAATACGAACCTACACAAGATTATGGCCCACCCTATACGTGGGTGTGCACGCACATGCTCGCTTACTACAAAAAAGTTTGACATTCAAGTGATTTAGTAACAAAACCATTATACAGCAACAGTTAATTACGGATATAATTTTTTTATAAGAGTAAGCTTCAAATATCGAAGGTAAAACATTGTTCAGAGCTACACAGGGCAGACATGAAACAGACATTGTTCAGAGCTACACAGGGCAGACATGAAACAGACATTGTTCAGAGCTACACAGGGCAGACGTGAAAATGACATTGTTCAGAGCTACACAGGGCAGACATGAAACAGACATTGTTCAGAGCTACACAGGGCAGACATGAAACAGACATTGTTCAGAGCTGCACAGGGCAGACGTGAAACAGACATTGTTCAGAGCTACACAGGGCAGACATGAAACAGACATTGTTCAGAGCTGCACAGGGCAGACGTGAAACAGACATTGTTCAGAGCTGCACAGGGCAGACGTGAAACAGACATTGTTCAGAGCTACACAGGGCAGACATGAAACAGACATTGTTCAGAGCTACACAGGGCAGACGTGAAACAGACATTGTTCAGAGCTGCACAGAACAGATGTGAAATTTACAACCTTAAGATACATTTTTGTTTCTTGAACACAGTAGGATTTCGAGATTTTAAGATGACATAAAATGACATACGATGCTTGTGGAGGATCCAACTTCCTTTTCTGTAGTTAAAAACTTCTAAATTTAAGCAGAAACCAGTTTGTTTGTTTTTGAAAAGTAATCTCAGAATATGGGACAGAGAAAAAGACGGGTAGATAGACAGATGAGCTCACATTTCTTTTGAGTAAACGATCGTGAAAGTTTCTAATGTTCTCTTCATACAGTTCTACCCTTCGCCTAACCACACTTTTCAAATATATAGTTAATCGAATCCCCACACACACATTTACCCAGAAGGGACATGCTTATCTGTCCTACGCATTATTACCAGGTTCATACAATATTTATCGTGCGCGTGTCAAGCAATACAGCTGTTGTTGGTTTTCGAGTTAACAAATATCATTACAAAATAAAATGAGTAAAAATAAAAGGAACAGACGATGATGGTAAAGTCAGCCAATCTTACGGTTTGTACTTCCTTATTGTTTGTCTTACGTCTTATTAAGGTTTAATCTTATAAAACTATATCAGATTACACAGCAGTTACTTCTGAGCTGGGATCGAGAAAGCTACATCTCGCGAGAAAGACAGATTTATCACAACAATAAAGCGTCACAAATCATTAATTTCCTTTACTGTTTTATTATAAGGTTTCATACCGGTTTCAGCTAACAAATAATCCAAGTAAGCGGATGCCTAAATAATCAAACCGGCACCGTACGTTAAACAAATAGGTTACGTGGACCTAATAAACTTCGAAAAGTAAAGAGTCTAAGTCCTTGTGCATATTAATGACTTCACTCCCACTACAGAAGGAGTTCGGCAATGAGACTGAAGGCTTATAACACTAAAAACTGGGTTTCAATCCCGGGGTGGGCACAACACGAATAACCTAACGTGTAATGTATGTGTGTGTTTCGTTTCTGCAAAGCCACGTCAAGTTATTTGATGCGTGTCCACAGAGGGAAATCGAACCTTTATTTGAGCTTTGTGATTCCTTTCCAGTGTCCCGTGTGGAGCTTTGTGACTCCTTACCAGTGTCCCGTGTGGAGCTTTGTAACTTCTTACCAGTGTCCCGTGTGGAGCTTTGTGACTCCTTACCAGTGTCCCGTGTGGAGCTTTGTAACTTCTTACCAGTGTCCCGTGTGGAGCTTTGTAACTCCTTACCAGTGTCCCGTGTGGAGCTTTGTAACTCTTTACCAGTGTTCCGTGTGGAGCTTTGTAATTTCTTACCAGTGTCCCCGTGTGGAGCTTTGTAACTCTTTACCTGTGTCCCACGGGAGGTGGAGAAATTCCCCACCGTGTAACTTTATGCTTAACAATGAAAGAAACAAACAGGTCAAGAGAAGCAAATATTTTGTCCTAAACTAAACAGTTTCATCATTTAAAGTCAGGAGAAAAAATAATTCATCTAGGAGGCGTAATACCATATGAAATTGTTTGTTTATTTTACTCAAGGGCTATCTGCGCTAGCCGTCCATAATTTAGCAGCGTAAGACTACAGGAAAGGCAATTAGTCATCACCACCCACTGCCAACTGTTGAGCTACTCTTTTACCAATGAATAGTGGAACTGACCGTCACATTATAACACCCCCACGGCTGAAAGGGTGAGCATGTTTGGTGTGACGGGGATTCGAACCCACAATCCTCAGATTACGAGTCGAATACTTAACCCACTTGGCCATGCAGGGCCGCCGTATGAAATAGCTGTGAATATGTTTCTTTAAAAATGTGTACTTTATAATAGGAACTTTTTAACACTCCAAAAAGAAGATAAACAAAATAGTACAACAAAATAAAATGGAAAATTCGTTATCTGACGATCATTACAGAAATATTCTAAAAACCCTTTAAAAACAGAACAAAAAATAAACACAAAAACCTTACACATCTATCTTTGTTTATCTGTTGTGCCCACTTTTAACAATGAATAACGAGATTGACTGGAACATTAAAACGCTACCAAGGCTGAAAAGACGAGCATGTTTGGTGTGACGGAGATTGGAACCCGCGGCCCTCAGATTACGAGTCGACCGCTCCCCTAATTAACTGGCCATGACGGGCCAAGATAAAATGGTTAGCTACTCCCTGTGTCAGTGAATCAGTTTCATCTGGTGAGACCTATGATGTACAAACAAGCAGCATTTACATTCCATAAAAACATTTTAAAACAAAACGAACGAGTTACTCACAATCGCTGAATGACACTTTTTAATGGTTACGGCTAACAAGATCTCGTGTCTCATATTCCTCGTGGGCAGCCCAAACCAGGTGTTTATTTTCTTATTTGGCAGGACGCCCTAGTGAAACGTCATGTCGCACGGCATCACTCTAATTACTGCAAAGATGAGTGTAAAAAGTTAGGAGAAACTTATTGCTCGAAGCAAGCAAGTTTGAGAACAGTTTGTTTGTTTCATTCAGAGCAAAGCCACATTTTGCTTTCCGCTGTGTCAGCCACGGGGAAGTGAATTCCATATTTTAAGGTCATTAGTACGTGAAATAAGCAATGCTTTAAGAGAAACGCTTTAGTACGGAAATGTTTGTCTTAAGGACAAGGAATACGATTTATGAAACATGGAAAGTACACCATTCAGCATAAACTGGTCGATATTCCCAGAAAAAGAACTTTTAAAAGTTGGTATGATACAACTTGAACTTGTCATATCCAAAACTGCTTGTTTCAAAAGTAGGGTTTCAAATTTGTAAAACGACTTCAGAGCTACCAAATAACGGCCTTACACTACTCGGTTTACTGCTATATTCTAGTAAATATCGTAACAATAATGCACGGACGTACACCGTGCAGACAAATCCAAACTACTAAAAAAACACATCATTTGACAATACGTATTACTGTATCTAACACGTGCAGAAGAACTGGTGATGTAATTTTTATTTTATAAGGCAAGGATCATAAGATATATTGTTTCCAAACGAATCCCATGAAGAAAAAAAAAATTGCACAAAGCAGTTGTAGAATGGACGTAAACGTTTATCATTGTTCAAAGATGTTAACAAAGTAACGGTATATCCAACATGCTCTTCAAACAATACACTGGATTCAGTTTAACTTGAGAGTGAACGAACACATCACATGCACCAACCGCCAGGTCTACTGTGTAATAAATGATATGCCAAAGTGAACATTAGATTAGCTACATATATTAGTGTTACTACCATGAAACGCCCGCACTCAACAGCAGAAGCCCTCCCATTACTCACAATGGCCTCAATATACAAACAGATCAAGCCTCCCCAGGGCAGGGGCGGTGCGTACTTAAAGTCAATACCCTGTTGGTGCACACACCCGTGGGTACCCGAGCAGGTGGGCCACGGCTGATCTCACTAGCTTGTGAATGTGGGAATATACGGAGTTTCCAACACAGATCCCCAGGGATCATGAGAGGGCCGATAAACACAAAATCTGATGCCAAATTAGGGTATCTCCTATATCATAACCATGCCTGCGTAACCTTTCGGATGCTTTTAAACACCCATGAATAAAAAATGGTAGGAATATAAGTCATATAGAAAGGGCACACACACACACCCTGTGCTGCCCTCATCCTACCTACCTAGTTTGGTCCTCCTAGCTCCAAAACTGTGAAAGAATTTCGGAGACAAATAAATTCACAAACACACAGTGTGAAGTAACACAGGATGACTCTCACAAACACACAGTGTGAAGTAACACAGGATGACTCTCACAAACACACAGTGTGAAGTTACACAAGACAACTCTCACAAATACACAGTGTGAAGCAACACAGAATGACTCTCTTCTAAGTCACTAGGACAACTAGTTACTGCTAATCCAATGGGCCCAGTATGACAACACTATAAAGTCAAGCTGTTGGGACTGTTTTCTTGCATTAGAAATACAGAGACTGAGTATGTTATATCAAAACTATTTTGAAGCCTCAACACGTCGTTACAATACATTCCATATTGCCACGTTTGTTCGGTCAAGCTCTGTCTGACGACCTTGCATCTTCATGATATTCCTGTCGCGTAGTAAGGCCTTCATGTCCAAAGAGTACCATTACCCATAGTTGCTTTCTATAAACCATATTGCGATAGAGAACAACGGTTTCTCAGCCGCAATTTCAACAGTCAATTTTGTTGCTTTATGCTCAACAAGAAATAAACACGATAACTCCCCAAAAACTGAGAGGGAGAGTAGGTTTTATATCAGATTTTGATTCTGGAAACTACAGATTACCAGTAGAGCGCCCTTCCTAAGTTCTGACACAAATAGTTAGTTTAATTTTATGTACGTGTTTACGTTTTTATTTATTTTCAGCTAACACAAATAATCAGCATTGTTTGAATGTTTTGACGTTCAGTAAACGTTACAATAACAGCAGTGTGATACTCGAATAAAAAATCACTGACTGCATTTAGACTCCATAGTGGAAGCAATATAAATACCTGGAAGCGATAATATTTTAGGCTAAAGTTCGGCGACCTCAAATACAACTAAAGTTAGTGTCGATTGTGACTATTGATATATAACATTAAAATACAAATATGTATCCAATCACAATTTAATTTAAAAAAAAAACTAGTATCACAAATACACTGCTAGATTATACATAACTTTAAATGAATAGATTAACACTAATCTTTAATGGTTTAACTATATAATTCCATTTGTTGTCCTTACCACTGAAGCTGTCATTTCGTTTTTTGCATCATGTGATCACAATGTCTACATGTCATAATTCTGTTCCATGATTGGCTGATGAGTAAAGTCAGATAATGACGTGTATAACGACGTACTTTTCTATTGTTTGGGTAGAAAGGAGGAGGAACAACATACCAATCTTTCCTCGGGTCCATGAATGTCCTGGCAAACCTCTTACTCTATTTTTATAATAAAACAAGTTCCACCTAACTAATTTTTCTTCAGCGCACGTACTTGAGGGCTTTATGTTTATAGTAATAGCTTGAGACTGGCGTGATTTTTGGAATTTCAACTTTTAGAGGAACATTTCATTTACATATTTTTATTCTCTTTCGCTGTCTGCTACACCGTTACGACACAACAAGCATAGAAAATATCGATACATATTAATCCCGCAAAAATCCTCACAACCACAATGACTTCAAACATTAAACTTTCCTTCTTTAGTCTTTCTATCCAGCTGCTGTAATGGGTGATATGTAAATCTGCCTTTATAACCTGTACCCTCCGGAGGACCTGCGGGACTTACAACGCTAACATTCAAGGTTCGACTCGCAACGTTAAACAGAGTGCACATATCCTACAGTGTCCCTACGCGCTAAACAATAAGTATTCACAGCCATGACTTACCTCAATCTCATCGTCTTCCTCTACGTTTTGGACTCTAAACTTTGGAAGTATATGATAGTTATTAGGCATGAAGAGAGCGAAGAACGTTGGCAACTGGAATATGTTGTCGTCAAACATTTCATTTTGAGAAAAGAGTGACTTGCGAAGGTTTCCTCCTGAAGATGGTAGCCACGTCGGGTATCACCAGTAGCTAACTTCTCTTGTGAAGATGGTATCCAGATCAGACAGCACTAGTAGCTAACCCATCTAGTTTTGTAGAGTTTCCTCTTGAAGATGGTAACTACATCAGACACCACTAGCACCTAAGCTCTCTATTTTCGTGAAGGGTTTTCTACTGAATATGGTAGCCACGTCAGACAGCACTTGTAACTGGCTTCTATACACTGATTTCACTCGCTTCTGTTTGTTTTGTTACTGCACTCTGTCCAAGGTTGACATTACCACTCACCCACGGAAGGGCACTACTTTCTCGCACCAACCCTAAAGACTCGATACCCACAGATATGTTTTGGGCATTTCCTAAATGTTCTCAAATACTTCCTTAGACTGGTGGCATTATTCACTCGAGTTAGGTTACAATATGTAGTTTTTGTCAATCATCTTTAAATTAACATTTCCTTCTGAAAAACTCCTGATCTTAGTCGAGGGCTTGAGCTTACGAGAAGCGATTAGATTATTCCGTAAAACACGATCTAGCAACAAGATTGTGAAAAACACTTGAGAGAAGTAACTAGTTAACGAATAGATTCACAGATCAACTACATAAGTACCTGCACTGAAATAATTAACCGTACTCCTCTCAATTGCATTAAAACAATTACATTTCGCTTTCAAATCCTTTACCGATCTTTGTACACGAGATGGAACCGTCCATTTTCTTTGTTTACTAACCGCAAGAAGTTACCGTACTTCTCGCCTTGTAACTTTAGCTTACGAAAGGAAAGGCCTACAAGTTTTTCAATAAAAAACTACTACAATTTTACAATGATTTTAGTTACATATGCTAAGCCCGCTGCAAATCACACATAGCATGAAGTTGTAAGCCTAAAATACAACATGGGAACAAAAATAAGCACTGAATTTCTCTGAAGAACTAAAGTAAGTAAAACACACGGCGAGAAACAATAACTTTCGATTAGCTTACAGTGCGGTCACAAACACACTTTCGATCCTGGTGGCGAGAACATAAAATAAAAACTGTAATATGAAACTAAAATAAAATATACTTCCGGTAACTAACTTCTAGTAAAGTTGAAACATTTCAACTGAAAAAAAAAAAATTGTGGAAGGAACTCTCATTATTTTATGAAATTCAGTTTATTTCAGCTACAGCATTAACCGCTGCATAAAAAATAAAGAATACTAATATGCTGTACAAAAATTGGCCCGGGATGGTGTATGTTTTTCGTATAGCAAAGCCACAAAGAGCTATCTGCTCAGCCACCGAGGGGAATCGAACCCCTGATTTCAGCGTTGTAAATCCAGAGATATACCGCTGTACTAGCGGGGGCGCCCGGGATGGCCAAGCGTGTTAAGGCGTTTGACTCGTAATTCGAGGGTTCGAATTCCGGTCGCACCAAACATCCTCGCCCCTTCAGCCGTGGGGGCGTTATAATGTTCGAGCAATCCCACTATTCGTTGGTAAAAGAGTAGCCCAAGAGTTGGCGGTGGATGGTGATGACTAGGTGCTTTCCCTCTACTGCTAAATTAGAGACGGCTAGCGCAGGTAGCCCTTGTGCAAAATTCAAAACAAACATAAAAAATCGTGGAAATTTGAAACGTTTCAGGTTCACGTCCTTACTTATGTCATTATAAGTTCGATAAACATTTGTTTTAGTTAAGGTTTTATGCAATGGTCATACATAATCATACTATGTTTTATGGATGTTTACTGTTTGTTGTTAAGCACAAAGCTACACAATAGGCTATTCGTTCTGTGCCCACCACGGGTATTAAAACTCAGATTTTTAACGTTATAAGCCTTCACAGTTACTTCTCAGCCACCGATAGGTAGTTTAATGTGAATTACAAAAATATCATATTTATGAACGGAACATTACTTTCATGAAGATGGTTTATGTATTATACACAAAGTCACAAGCCAGTACGCGCGAGAGAAAAGAACCAAACTGGTGAGCTCACCTCATTTCCATAGGACCGATTCACAAAAAGTCAACACAGTCAATTATCTGGTCCACCCCATCATTATTTAGAGTTTAAATTTGGTGTTCTTATTAAGAAACTAATCAACAACAAATTACAATTCCTTGAGTCAGTAGTATATTCTCATAACTTACAAAAAGGAATATTCTAGAAATACTTCAAGTTATCAGGATTTGTTTGATTTCGTGTCCCAACTTTTGGACTAAGAGAGACACTAGACAAAAAGCTCAACAGCACTGGACACCTACCTGTTTTAATCTATTAGACAAACACTGACAACCATCTAAAAATAACGTCCAGTCAGTTTCATAATACACCTGTAGAAAAAAACCAACAAATCCTCATTTCACATCTGACCCTCAAATTTTCCGCTTTTCTAGCGACCACCCTGTAGAAACATGTGACAACGATGATGATGCAGATACAAAATCGTAAATGAAGGACAAATTCCAAGCAGAGAAGGCCCAGGTCTTGACAGTTCTTCCAAATAGCTGGATCATTGAAACTTAGTTCAAGTAACTTTTTGGTGCACGAAGTTAAGAAAACACTAATAAAAGAAATCATACCAATGCCAAATACTGGTAGCAAAAATAGCTAATATCGCCAGCATTTTTTTGTTTTGTTTTGAATATCGTGTAAAGTTACTTCTCGAGGGCCGTTTGTGCTAACCATTTCTCAGTTAGAAATGATATACTGAAGGGAAGACACTAGTCAACAATACCCACTACCAACTCCTAGACTATCGTTTACCAAAGTAGAGTGGGATTGACTGTAATATTGTAACGCTTCCACGAATGAAAAGGAAATGATGTTCAGTGACGAGGATTCGATCCCGCAAGTCGCATACTACGAGTAGAGCGCTCCCCAATTACCCCAATCAGGAACTCTTATAAACATGATGAAATGAAATGCCTCAAACCTCACAATAAAGATTTAATTTCAGTAAAACAAGTTAAGATGGTTATCCATGTACAACAAAATATGATTATTAAGATATTTGACTGACACATACATATATAATGTTTATGTGCTGTTCAAGAAAAAAGAATTTTCTTACTGAGACTATTAGCTTCTCCACGTCCATGGAACTCTGTCTAAATCCCTGTATCTCATATGGACCAAATAAGATGTCTACACCTTCCATCAAACTGCTTACGTTAGGTGGACAGACATACCAGGAACATATAAGCTGTATTCCTCATCCACAAGAGTGTGGCACTTCATTAAAATTCATTAATATCTGGTAGATCGGGTCTACAGTGATACTTTAAAATGTTGATGGGCTACAGGACGAGAGACAACAGTCTACGGACAATGGATCTCTGTTGACAGGTTCACCATCAAGACTATTCTACAATTTCTTGGAGTCTCTCTGAGAAGCTGAAAGTTCTTGTATTCATTGATTACTTTATTACAATGAAACAAGTTTCTTTTTATAATCAGTTTAATTAACGAGTGCAACCGTGGTCATTTGTGGTGATCTACTATAGGAAGGAAAAACTCACAAACAACCATCATTATAATACAGTTGTTGTTCATCTGTTTCAGAAGAATGTGGTCATCTTCTGTGAAGTATATTCTACTTTTATAATAGAACCTGTATTAGGACACAAAAAACTGGTAAAAAAATTCAGCTTTAAGCCCTCAACTGAGTGATACAACCTCCATCATTTCCATCAGGAGACACCGCACAACAGTTTTAGTGATTTACCAAACCAGACAGTTGCCAATGACCATACAATCACCAGATAATGACACCTCGCTAACTAGCAACTGGAAATATTCCAGCGATATGCTGGGATTATTAACAAAATGAAGTTACAGAAATATTACACATTTCTCAAAATCAAGTTGTTCATCTCTGAGACAAGAAATAAAGGTTATATCAAGGGATTTGTGCGTGTGACGAACATCAGTCTACAGGTTATCAGTATGTGATCTCAAAGTGCATTAGAAGACAGAACGTGAGAAGCTGAGCTACCTCTGTCCACAATTAGTTACAGCTTTTCATACATCTTAAAAAATACACTGTATCCATGTTGAACATATTCTAATGAAAGTGGACTCCGAAACTAGATGGGATTCTGATTGGAATATATTGTTGAGCTGTAACACAGAGGCTAAAGGTGTAGAAAAAGGTAGATTGTTTGTCGAACACTAGTTTGATTTGTAACTTTTAAACAAATCCTCGTGGGTAAAATGTACAATTGAACATTAGTTTTTTATAAAAAACAAATTTTAATTACTTGTTCTCTTATTGTCCCTGGGTGTTGATCTAGGTGCAGTTCTAGGTGGGGGAGTCGAGGATATCATGTTAAATTTAATAACAAATAAAATATTTCACAATGAAATGTCAAACATCAGGCCTCTTGGCCTCATCTACAAGCACACGTAATGAATTAAGTGAGGAGTCAAACTTCTGATCTTTATCTTCGATCACATGTAATGAATTAAGTGAGGAGTCAGACTTCTGAGCTTTATCTTCAATCACATTTAATGAATTAAGTGAGGAGTCAGGCTTCTGAGCTTTATCTTCGATCACATTTAATGAATTAAGTGAGGAGTCAGGCTTCTGAGCTTTATCTTCGATCACATTTAATGAATTAAGTGAGGAGTCACACTTCTTGACCTTCTTATTCAATCAAACTTTACAAATTGCACTTGAGGTGAACTTTTTAGATAACAAAAAGTTCCAGTACAGCATCAGTTTTAGTTCTGTAAATAACTGGGACAACTGTTTACAAACATTTGAGTTACGAGAACCAAACCGTAAATCAACATTTCTGGCTAATAATACTGTAATTGCCTTGAAACTTAAAGAAAATGATCGTTTCTAATCGTCTCTTATAAGTTCACAAGCTTTCAAAATCAGATGTTAGGTTCAATTTTGTTGTAGGTGTTGACTGATGTAGTCTGACTTCAAACCTAGTATTTCAAAACCACTGCATTTATTTAACGAGGAGTTTAACTTCCTAGTCACCACCAGTACGACAAAGGATGCAGCCAAGATAGTTCTTAAAAACCCGGAAAGGAAACATGAAGTGAAAAACACAACACAGAACCGGTAAGAAAGTATTTCTTTTACCCGACAAATAAAAAATGGCGCTGTGTCGTCTGCGTTAGTTGATAAGGCAGCTCTACAAGTTTCTCGCCAAACTAGCATATGTGTTTCATTTTCGTACAACAATACGCCTTAAAAAGCAGCAAGATAAACCAAAATAAAGTTAACGATATTGTGTACAAGATTACATACTTCGATAAATACAATTAAAGGGATGTCGTTACAAAATTCTAGGGCATCTAGAAGGTAAAACCGTTTACCTAATATCTGGCTTATCCTAACATCGCTTTCACGACATGGAATGTAGCTTAGATTACAAGTAAGGACCTGAATCGTATACCACGTTAATTGCCAACTACTTCAAACGGCTGTGAATCAGAATAAATATTTCCTTCTCACGTAAGGATGTTAAATTATAATCGTTTTATACACAGATACGTTTTCAGAGAATTAATTTTGTTTTATTTTGAAGCAAAGAAAAAACGGCCTCATCAGCGCCGTCTGACATAATACTTATAAAATACCCATGTCATACATCCCGTTAGTTTTTCGAACTATACTCGTTACAGATCACAACTTGAGTAGTTATTACACTGCAGTGTAAAATATATATATGTATATATATATATATATATGACTAAGATTTACAAAATTGCATTTCTCAAACAAACATTCACTGTTTTCATTTCTTAAAACCTCTACAAGTCTCCAGAAATAAATACATAATACATTGCTACTGGTAATGCACACAGAATTTCATACGATACAAAGCAGATAAAAAGGGAACATCCACAACTACTAAATGTAACGTGTAACAAGTGTCTTTATAGCTACTACCTTCTGTCAGTCAAACCACTCAGTGTCTATGTGTTTTACTGTAAAAAGTGAAATAATAAATGTGTACTTAGAAACCCACAAGACTCCTTCTTTGACACCTCCTTACAGTCTACCTAGTTAGAGGTATCTTGGGGGTCACCAGCTTCTTTCTGTGACACCTCTTAACAGTTTACCTAATTACAGGTACCCTGGGAGCCGCCATCCCCCTTCTATGACACCTCCTAACAGTCTAGTTAGTTACAGGTATCTTGGGGGGTCACCAGCTTCTTTCTATGACACCTCCTAACACTCTACCTAGTTACAGGTGTCCTGAGGTTCTCCAGACTCCTTCTGCGATACCTCCAAACAAACTACCTAGTTATAGGTTACAGGTGTCGTGAGGGCCATCAGACTCCTTTTGTGACACCTCCTAACAAACTACCTAGTTACCGGTGTCATTAGGGCCATCAGACTCCTTCTGTGACACCTCCTAACAAACTACCTAGTTACAGGTGTCTTTAAGGCCACCAGACTCCTTCTGTGACGCCTCCTAACAAACTACCTAGTTACAGGTGTCTTTATGGCCACCAGACTCCTTCTGCGATACCTCCAAACAAACTACCTAGTTATAGGTTACAGGTGTCATTATGGCCACCAGACTCCTTCTGTGACGCCTCCTAACAAACTACCTAGTTACAGGTGTCTTTAAGGCCACCAGACTCCTTCTGTGACGCCTCCTAACAAACTACCTAGTTACAGGTGTCTTTATGGCCACCAGACTCCTTCTGCGATACCTCCAAACAAACTACCTAGTTATAGGTTACAGGTGGCATTAGGGCCACCAGACTCCTTCTGTGACGCCTCCTAACAAACTACCTAGTTATAGGTGTCATTAGGGCCACCAGTCTGTTGTTGAGTCTTTACGATATCCTCTTTCACAGGTACTGTCAAGAGCATATAAAAATATCCCATGCAAAGGAATCTTGTAGTGATAAAAACATAAATAATCGTCATAATACAAGAAATGTGTTAGCTGGCACACACGTCATACGTATGGTTAAAATACTGATATTTCTATCTTAAAATAATTTTGTGATATATAATTAATAAAAAAAATAAATTTTACTTTGTTGAAGTTTCACAAAGAAAAACAAAAGTATCAGAATAAGATAAATTTATTTTGTGTACCTGCAGTCACTGACGTGTATTGTTAGACTTTGGATAAAATGTAGTTTTGTACGTGATGTTTTGATAATTGATAAATAGTTTGGGCATGAAAGAGAGGAACGAATATTAATTCCTGAACCTTCGTGTATATTAACATATACCTAATGGTAATGAAGCTACATGCACGGCTACGAATACACAGATAAGCTGTCCGCTCACTTAGTGCAAGAATTTCATGGTTGGCAGTCCACAAACTTCACCGCTAGGACTACTCATTTCAAATGTACTGTCATAAGCAGGGACCCACTCATGCGCGATCTGGAACCGAAATTACATTCCCATGCTGTTGGCACTTAAATTATTTCTCTCAATTTTATTTTATTTTTCATTCTTTGTTTGGTTCGTGATTGGATGGTTGCCAGGTGATATGTATGATCCGATGACTTCCACAAAGCAGGAAAAAATTAAGTTATCTACACGAAGAATATCAGCTGAAGAGCAGGACACTCACGTCGTGGATTTCTCTAATCGATATCAATTTGGTTCCAGTAAAAACTGTCTGAAACACATATAATGAGTGATATTTTAAACGAAAAACACAACGTATCTCTTAATAGGCTCTTTGAAAGCTTCAATTTTATAAGTTGGGCAATATCGGCTTCAAGAGTAAAAGAAAAACATTTCTTCTATTGGAATATTAGCCTGGAAACAGACTCAACAGTCAAATACCAGCAGTAATAAAGAACACATTACTACATCGTATGATTTATCTTACCCGACACTGGTACTATTAAGTGACATGAAAAGATTAATTAACAACTTTTTAAAGAGTAATTTATTTATTAAAATCATTAATAAACACAATTTAAAACCGGTATCTTCATGCCGTTAATATTATCACAGTGGGTTTAAATTATTTACTTGTTCCAAACATTACTGAGACCAGTTTAAAATGGTACTTTTATTAAATGTAGCCTGAAATGGTCGACTATTTGTTATTAATATATAGTGTTATAGGAGTTATCACATTACCTTATTTCATATGAGGCAAAAAACATAATAAGCTTAACTAAAGAAAAGAGTTAACGGTTAATCGAATTTGTCAACTGTTAACAGAAAAAAAAAATGCACCCAAGTATACACCTCTGCAGTCGACAATGACATTAGCAAACCGAAATACTGTTTACAAGGCAGGAGAGGCAGTCTAGACTAATTAAAACTAATGGAAGGAATTCGTCACATTTGTTTTGATAGTCACGTAAATAAAACGTGGCGGGTAATTTTCAAGTTACTTTACCAAAACGAGAAATATTAGAGCTTAGTATCACATACTTAAATACGCAGATGCTGCAGACGGGAGTCAATTGTCCATTAACTCGCTAATGTATTCTGAAACAAGAGGACTGTTGCATATTTAGTGACTGAAGGACCACTAGAAGCTAAATAAAAATAGACCTGAAGTCATAACAAAGAAACCACATGACAGCATCTCGTCCTTCTTAAACGGATTATCACAGCTCGTTCAAAATACAGAACATATTTTTAACCTACAGAAATAAATAACTAGCTTGACTTAAGCCTTAATTACGAATGTGTACATGCGCACGCGCAAACAAAATGGGGAGGGGATGACTTAAACATAAGGTTAACAAACAGCATTGTTGTTTAATTTTTATAACTGCTGTTATTGCAACGTTTTAAGAATATCTTGTCTGCATTGTCAAATTTAAATTAAAGATAACATAAGAAATGTTTGTATTCAAGAGCAAAGCTACACAATGGACTATCTGTGATCTGCCCAACACGGGTATAAAAA
This sequence comes from Carcinoscorpius rotundicauda, assembly GCA_011833715.1. Taxonomy (NCBI): domain Eukaryota; kingdom Metazoa; phylum Arthropoda; class Merostomata; order Xiphosura; family Limulidae; genus Carcinoscorpius; species Carcinoscorpius rotundicauda. The sequence goes on along the minus strand of CM022391.1, from coordinate 4,638,345 downwards.
CCCGGATGTTAGTCCTTAAGTGTGCAAACGTACTGTTGTGCCACTAGGGGTGGACAAACTATCTTATTACAGAAGTTGTATTAAACAGTAGCTCTGAAATAACAGGGAATTAAAAGTTTCAGTAAACAAAGATAATTACTACAACAAAACGACCTGTAATTTATGATGTCATGAGCTACGGTAAGGATTCATAATAGGAATCGTACTGGAATTTGCTGGAAACTAATAGAACGACATTCCGGCAAAAACCACCCTAAAGAGGCAGGCTTACTCTTGAAAACAAGATTCAAAACCTTCCTTTGCAACAGACAAGACCACCCAAACATTGACAATAAGCAAAATTAATGATTTCACAAGATCATTCAAACATTGACAATAATCAAAATTAATGGTTTCACAAGATCATTCAAACATTGGCAATAAGCAAAATTAATGATTTCACAACCACCCAAACATTGACAACAAGCAAAATTAATGATTTCACAACCACCCAAACATTGACAATAAGCAAAATTAATGATTTCACAAGATCATTCAAACATTGACAATAATCAAAATTAATGATTTCACAAGATCATTCAAACATTGGCAATAAGCAAAATTAATGTTTTTAAACGACCGTAAACAAAATTAAAATTTGAAAAGTTGTTCATATTGTCTATATATTTATTTTCTTCTAAATTACTCTATCAGTATTAATATTCTTGAAATATACACAGATACACATGTAAAGACAATATGTGTGTCTGTTTGCACCCCAACTCCTCTGAACCTATTGAACCAATCCCCACCAAAACTTGTATGCAAGCCCTATAAACTATGGAAAATATCATAAATAGGTTAAAATGAAACTTAACCCTATTTCTGTTTTATGAAACCTGTTGGTTAATTACCCCTAGTCTATTGAGCCAATCCCAAACAGTCTTAGTAGGTTTGACACTTCAGACATTATTGAGTATTCTGGAGGTTAGTGGATTGTTTCTCAATCATCCATGTTTTTCTCATGTTCAATGGGATGCAGAATGTTCACCTCAACATCTTTATTTGTTGGCAAATGGAAAACAAACTGTAAAAGTTGTTTATGGAGAAGATTTGTAATAATTTTGGGATAAGTTTTATATTCCAAAATATTAATTTGAAATATATGATTGGTGTTAAACTTGCGTTGTTTTAACCAACTTTCGACATTTTCTCTCAGTTCACGGATTATTCAGCTTCTTATTAAATTATTATTTCCCAAGCCAACAGAAACACCGGCTAGGTACACCAAATGTTACTTTATATCCGTGATAACGAGAAATCCACTTGAAGTAGAACTGTATTCTCAAGACGGCTGATATGGGTATTAAAACTTTAAGATAAAGTACAGAACAACATTTTGGCCTTCTTAAGTACATTATGCGATGCGCTGAGAATGTCCATGACTTATTTAAAAATTCTTTGTTTTTTAATGAAGGCTGATTTACTAAGTATACACCATAGACGTGATGTTGTTCTCAACGGCCATCTTTGTACTCGCGTATTAAATGCGTGTATACTTTTAAAGACACAAAGCTATATTTAAAGCGATGTTTTAAACGAACTTGTTTTATTTGAAAAAACCACATTTGTTCTAGTAAAATTTTATACACGTTGTGTCTTACTTTAGACATATATTTACCTGCTTCTGTGCATTAAAAAGACCAATATAAGATAATTAAAACTTGGGAATCTAAAATATACAAATGACGATCACAAAAAGAGTAAACAAAAAAGACTGGATGTGTGTGTGTGTTTTTGTTACAGCAAAGCCAAATCGAGCTATCAGCTGAGACTGGATATCCACCACTGAAGGTGTCCTCTAGCTACAAATCCTTATTATGACTCCACTATAAAATTATCGCAAGCGATATCTAATTTGGTGTAAGATCACACAGGAATTTTAGAAAAAAACTGAGAGTAGTTTTAAACTTAATTTGACCTCCTTAGTTTTCTCGTGCTGCAAATTCTTACAAGTTTTACACTCTCTTGCCATAAAAAAATCAGATGTTTTTCTCACTTGTGTGTTAATTGGGAACTACAACTCGTGCATTTTCTAGCGCATTAATTGGAAACTGCCACGTGAAAGTATACCAGTTTTTCGCGCAAAGCTACTAGAAAGCTATCTGTGCTACCCGTCCCTTATTTTGCAGTGTTAGACTAAAGGAAAGACAGCTAGTCATCACCTTAGGCTACTCTTTTACCAACGAATAGTGAAATTGACTGCACTATAATAACGTCCCAACAGCTGAAAAGCGAGCATGTTTGGTGTGACGGTGATTCGAACACGCGACCCTCAGATTAAGAGTCGAGTGCCTTATCCACCCGGCCATGCCGAGTGGACAGTATTTGGTGTTTTCTTACGTTACTGTTGACTTCGAAACTGTAATTTATATCGCTAATTTTATATTCTCTTTTAAAAGAAGTATTGTGATTTCATTATCTACCTATACAGTATATATCTAGGGAAATCTCATAAAAGACTGAAAAGATAACATCGATTTTCCAATCATATATTTCTTAATTCCAGAGATTATCGTCTGCAGATAATAGGAAGTCTGTCACCAGGGAATAATAAATATAGATAGCTATAACACAAGCTCTTCTACACTAAGCCTGCCTGGCATGGTCGAGCGCGTTAAGGCGTGCACTCGTAATCCGAGGGTCGCGGGTTCGCGCCCGCGTCGCGTTAAACATGCTCGCCCTCCCAGGCGTGGGGGTGTATAATGTGACGGTCAATCCCACTATTCGTTGGTAAAAGAGTAGCCCAAGAGTTGGCGGTGGGTGGTGATGACTAGCTGCCTTCCCTCTAGTCTTACACTGCAAAATTAGGGACGGCTAGCACAGATAGCCCTCGAGTAGCTTTGTGCGAATTTCCAAAAAACAAACAAACAATCTACACTAAGCCTAAAACAAGTTTTAGAAAATAAAAAAGATTACTAAAGAAATGGCGGTCTAGCGTGTGCGAAATACTTGACACGTGAGACGTGTATTGCTACAATTATTCATCAATTTCAAATTGCTCAAGTGCAACAATCATTTTCAGGTACGAAAAAGACCCTACATAACAAATATCTAACTGTCAATTCTAGAAAAATTCCACAACAAAACAATATTACTTTTTATGAAAGACATATGTAATTATCATACCTTCCGAACGTATTTAGAGTAATATACTAGGAAACGACCCAACAGAAAACACATAATAACGTCTACATTTCGTTACTACTAATTAGCCAGTTTAGTTCGGTGTAAGTTAGTATAAAATAGAGTTTAAACCACTTCGGTTGATCACTGAAAAATTAATGAAGGTTCTTTTAACTTTTGAAACTTAATCCCTCACTTAGTATTTGCCAACCAGCTTCTTAGTTGTTGTTTTTTAAATATGAAGTTACTTTTTCAATGGCCTTGGTTGATTTAGTTATTACACTGTCCCGCTGATGCCGATCAGTTTGAGAGCGAAGGAAACGAAAATAAGTGATCACTTTAAGCCTCGTAAAGGAAGTCGTAATACAGAAAGGATCACGTGACGTTCAACTCCTTATATCAAGAACAAACTCGTTATGACATGCGTCACTTCCGATGAGCAACACGAATAACTTTATGTCATTTCCGGTAAGCAACTTTAGTGTTTTGGTTATCTCTAAAAATATTTCTATTTGTTAGGTGTCGCAGTTCATTTTTTCATCAACAAAACCTTGCAACTGAAAACCTATGAAATGCGTCATGATCATACTTAATGTATTATAAAAGTACACGTAATGCTATTTATTATTCGTTCCGGTTATGTATTATAAATACTCTTCATGCCACAGTCAAGTTTAGAGTACAACACGAGCATTACGAAAGAGCTGGTAGACGCTTATCGTGATATGTAAAAATGGCTTTGAATAAATATGACCTAGAAAACATCTGTGTCAAATTAATATAGCTGCTGCAACAACAGTTCCTTAACAGTAAAATTTATGGAATAATATGAATGAATTCTAATCGCAGATACAGAAATGTGATGTCCACCTTTATTAGGCCTAACAATAGTTAAGCCTTCTTTAAGTACGGCCTATATTCGATAAAGTGGTAAATTAACACTGTAACTTTTGTTTTTTGCTTTAGTTCAATTAAGGCTAAACTTTGCTTCACTTAGTACTGTCAGTAGGGCCCGGCCTGGCCAAGCGTGCTAACACGTGCGACTCGTACTCTGAGGGTCGCGGGTTCACATCCCCGTCGCGCCAAACATGCTCGCCCTCCCAACCGTGGGGGCGTTATAATGGTCGGTCAATCCAACTATTCGTTGGTAAAAGAGTAGCCCAAGAGTTGGCGGTTGGTGGTAATGACTAGCTGCCTTCCCTCTAGTATCACACAGCTAAATTAGGGACGGCTAGCACAGATAACCCTCGAGTAGCTTTGTACGAAACTAAAAACAAACAAACAAGTACTGTCAGTAAATAAACTTAATGTTATTCTACGATCTAATGTTAGATCTTTATAAAACTTTGATAAACTTTTACCATGGTGTCGTAAAAAATATTTACTGAAATATACTTTCAGCTTCATTTTGTTTATACCTGTTTAAATGAAATACGGGCGCATGCGTATTTAAATAGGTGCGTGCGCGAGCATTTTCAGAACAGACAAAACTGACGTTTTATTACAGTTTTGATAAGATTTGTTGTTCGAACAGGCACGTTTCGATAACTAGTGCGATCGTTATCAAGTGCACGAGACGAAACTATTAGATACGAACGGAGTATTATTAACACACATAGTTTCGTGTTATATATATTAATGACTTAGTTACTGGCCATTTAAATTTATCAACAACAGAATTTAGCGAAACAATAGTCAAAACAGTTGATGTACCAGAAAGATTTTACTGAAGTTTATCGTGGCCCAAATACAGCGTACAATCAATTAATAACTCAAGTAACTTAAAGCCAATACATTTTAGAATTGTAAGTAATTAAACAAAGTGTTGAATTTCCCAGTTCACCGCCCTTTCTTGAAGAACACTATATTTTACACAAGAACTGTCCAAGAATCTGGTTTTTATAGCACGTATATGATTCATCCCAACTTCCCCGCTTGAGAGAAATTGGCAATTTTTATGCATCTTCAAAGCGGAATGTGTTTAAAAAGTAAACATGCGTATTAACTAAAAAATCCTGTCTCGTGAAGACAGTAACATTTATTTTTGGAGCTAGGGGTCGTCTCCGTGAAACATCCATATTTGACTGACCTGTTTGGCTTCTCTCACGGTCATAAGGTTGTTGACGTTTACAGAAAAAAGCAAAAAAATGTAGACTGTTCCTCGAAAGTTTCCAGAAATATTTTCAACCATTTATAAAACAAACGCAGATCTGTTGACTTCGTTTTTAGACAGTGATCTTTAAAACGTGTTTGATGTTAATGTGTTCTGTAATTGTTCTTTCGTTAGCTGGTTCGTTCAAAATTATCTTGTGAAAATTATTCAACGTGCAGCTGATGTGAACGATAACAAATTAGTCTGTTTTTTTTCCTTAACGTTTCTTTTTAGGCTTGTTTACTTTACAACTCGTAAGTTGTAGACTTAAATGATGCTTGTTACACCACACTGTCATAAAGGTTAAACTTATTTGTACAACTTCAAAGTTGAAACGAAAAAACAAAAACAAAACTGAATTATTCGCTCTACCGACTAGAGATGACTCTAAAATAATCAAAACTATATCGTATTCATAATGTACCCCTAATGTATTAGATAATATACGTACAATTTAAAATATTCTAGGCTTTCACCTGCACAGTAACTTGAACTTAATGTCAAGCGCCCTCTTGCTAACATCTGAATTAACAAATAAAAATATAACTTATAACAATAGTAGTTTCTTTGCAAACCTGAACAAATGCTTCCAACCTTAAACCTTAATGACCGTCTTATGAAAATGAAAAAATATAATGTGGATAAGCTTGAAGACCTCAGTACAAATTTCATTCAGCTGTGTTTTCGATACTTACGAATACAAGCCCAATGATAAATTTGGACATGTTTACTGTATTTACTTATATTTTTCCTGTGTTTACTGCTATATTCGAATGTGTTTTCATTGTTTACCAATAGATGCCTGTCAATAAATTCAGTCGCTGTTTCATTGTTAACCAATAGATGCCTGTCAATAAATTCAGTCGCTGTTTCATTGTTAACCAATAGATGCCTAGTGACAAATTCGTTTCATTGTTTACCAATAGATGCCTAGTGACAAATTCGGCCGTTGTTTCATTGTTTACCATTAGATGCCTAGTGACAAATTCGACCGTTGTTTCATTGTTTACCAATAGACGTCTAGTGACAAATTCTGCCGTTGTTTCATTGTTTACCAATAGACGTCTAGTGACAAATTCGGCCGTTGTTTCATTGTTTACCAATAGACGTCTAGTGACAAATTCGGCCGTTGTTACATTGTTTACCAATAGACGGTCATTAATAAATTCGTTGACAATGATGTAAGTTTTCATATATACCTATTAATTCCTCTTAAGTGATCGCTTGACTGTCGTAACTTTTCCCTGTTGAACAACATAATACACGAATACATTTTCATTAACATCACTTTTTCCCTTTTCGGATCATCGGGTATCAATTCACAAACACTTTACCCAAATCCAATAAGTCAGAACCTGCTACTAAAGATTTATCTTCCATGCAAGTCGAAAATTCTAAAAGAATAGAGGGGAGGGGTCGGAAGTCTTCAATCATATAATATAGTATGTTACGTCAATCAATAATGATTACGACCCTGGTGACTTGAGGAGGTATGGTGGTAAAGAATGTGGTTAACTTAAAACCTATGATTAACTACGTCCCACCCAGTACTCTCTGTACCTTCTTCTAATTTGGCAAACAAGAAGATTTGGGTCATTCATAGGATAAAATATTACTAGTAATGTTGCATTCCAGGAGATGAGAATTTGTTCAATAAAATGGATTCAATAACAAAGTTTCTCCTATCAATATGGTGTTTATGTAAACAAAATCTTCATAAGAAAACCTGTATTTAATGAGATGCATTTTTACTTCAACAAATTGGAAAATTATCTCAAAGTTATTTAATAAAATTTAATTAATATTAAATATCAGGTAGCCATGAGGGATGATTTCCACATATAGATATTAAACCTTTATTGATTTTTTGCATCCTTACCTAAAATTGCATTAAAAAAAAGACCATATTGTCTTTTTTGCAGCTGTTTGATGGACACTGAATCCCTTTTCTCGAAAATATAGTTACATAATTTACGAGATATTTCTAATTTTATACAGTGTGCAAGATGTTAGTGCGCCCTCTTTACCGTAAAATCAAAAATGGATAAACAAGTAATTTCTAGAGTGTAAAAAAAAAAAGACGGCTTGATCAAAACTTTTGTACTTACATGATAACACACTAGTATTTCAAAGAAATTTTAAACAAAAATATAAGATAACAGTTGTTTCTATGACATTACCACTAGTCCCTTTTAAACAGCTGTTATATTATAAATAAATACAAAAAAGTTCTGGAAAACGTTTAGCAGCTGCGATCAGAAAGCTGTATTTAACTGTCTTCTTGTTTTAACACTAACATCGCAAATAACAAGTTGTGACTTTCAAATGTGTGTAAACGTGATCATGTTATAGTCGGTTTTATATTCAATGCACGTTCTGTGGCAAAAATTCCAAACCCTGAACATCAGTAGGTAAAATAATTAGAATAAAAAGTATTTTATTTTAATTATAAATGGCTGAGTGAATGCACGTTTTTTTAAATTAATAACTTTCACAACTGTAGCGAACCTCTCATTGTTATTTTAGCCTATGAAACAGAACCGTGTTCACCATGGATATCAAACCAAGAATTCTATCATAAACATAAATGTGCAACATAATTACATTTTTACTTATGCAAGAAAAATATCACGCCCCTACTATTTAAAAAGAACACACCTACAATCTAAAAAGTTTGCAGTGTAATTCCATTTTTATTTTTTTAATTTCGCGCAAAGCTACACGAAGGCTACTTGCGCTCGCTGTCCCTAATTTAGCAGTGTAAGACAAAAGTGAAAGCAGCTAGTTATCACCACCCACCCACCTCCAACTCTTGGGATACTCTTTAACCAATGAATAGTGGAAGTGACCGTCACATTATAACGCCTCCACGACTGAAAAGGCGAGCATGTTTGGTCCGACGGGAATTCGAACCCGTGACTGTCAGAATACGAGTCGAGTGCTTTAACCACCTGACCATGCTGGACCCCTTTTTCATATAAGAGGATGAAGTTACGTTCGAAATGCAATAGATAACATGTTTGAATTACAGTGCAAGACTTCTTCATTTTTAAAAAAATAATAAACACGAAATCATAAAATAAGCTTCATATTATAAAAGTCCTGGTACAGCGGTAAGCCTAGGATTTACAACGCTAAAATCAGGGTTCGATTCCCATCTCTGGATTCAACAGATAGCCCGATGTAGCTTTACTATAAAAAACACACACATATATATTATATAATTATCTTCATAGTACCAAACTAATCCTTGGCTACCGAAATTACAAACCAACCTCTTACCCTCTTTTAAACGTCAGTTGGAGTATTTGCTAACGTTACTGCATGGTTTTCGATAATTAACATTAGTCACGAAACTTAAAATAATCGTTGTTGTTGTTTGTTGTTTAGAATTAAGCACAAAGCTGCACAATGGGCTATCTGTTCTCTGCCCACCACAGGTATCGAAACCCGGATTTTAGCGTGTAAGTCCGCAGACATACCGCTGAGCCACTGGGGGGCTAAAATAATCGATTTTTATTTAAAAAGTGAAAATTTGAATGATATACACATCATTATCCTTAACTTTCCGAGATAAACAAAAAAGTGTATGTTATTTTCAGCCAAAAGCATTGCTTGTGACAGATGTGTATCCACGTTCTTGAAAGCAAATTTCATACCAATGGAATCCATACAGAAGAAACTGCCACAGAAATACTCGTGTATTTCCCGCCCATGCTATGACAGTTGCTTGTTGATTCCACCTTCATTCTTTGCCAGTATTGATACTATTGACGTAATTATCCGGTACCGAAAACCTATTAACGGTACAAACACTAATCGTTCCAAGTGTATCTATCACGAAAGATAGGACGTTATATGTAAAATGAAAATAAGTCACACAGCAATGTACAAGGAAAATTTTTTAAAAAGTTACTACTTACGAACTACAATCAAATATGAACACAAGAATGATCTATTTTGAGAGGCTTACTTGGCTTTTTTTTTACAGAATAAACGAAACAAAGTATATGTTGTTAATAAGACCTAAAAACGATATATTGTGATGTGATGTTGTACGATGTTACTTAACACAATAAAAACATTTTAAAATATTAATAACGAGAAACAACATTAAGGTCTTACAGAGCACATCCACAAAATAAAAATATATTTATAACGCTTTCACATACTTCCGTTTTATTGGCGTGATATGTCCTTTCATGATATTATTTCAATTTTAGGCTTATCACTTAAACATACAGTAGCTGGGTGATGAAAAAAGTCTTCCGCCCACATAGGTAGTACCAGTAGGTTTTCACCTTTCATGTCCTTCACGCACAGTTATTAGATTAAGGGACAAAACTTACGTATTTACATAAATGACCAGTGTATCTCGAGAAATGATTCACAGTTTTGTTAATAAAGGAACATCTTTGTTAGCCATAGTTTTAAAAACCACCACCAGGGCACTAAGTTTTCTTCGGATAGCTTTTATTTTATATTTTTAAGATAATTACTAAACAAATGGATATTTCAGAAAAATAATAATAATATTCACAGAAAATAAGTAAGTTTAAAACAAAACGTTACTTTAATAGCTTGAGTGACCGTGTATTTTGTTTATTACGTGTAGTTTTACACATTGACTATTCGTACTCTTCCCATCACGGATAACGAAGAAATGTTTTGTGTTATAAACCATCCCACATTCCGCTGAGCTAGCAGATTGTGCAACTTTGTCTTTTTAGATGTGGCTTTTTCTCACTGACCACTGACTGAATTGATCCAAACTGTGAAAATGCGATGATAACCAATCTATACTTGAGGGTTAATAATACATTAACATGTTAATAGTATGTTAATATCTTTACTCCAACGTATTGTAAAGTAGGTTTGCCATAACCAAAGTTCCTCCACCTTCACCTAGAAAAGGTTTTAAAAGCCTATAGGTTTCAAAAAATCAGTATTTCAGAACTGGAATATTTTCAAAACTTACGGCATTTAATAAATAAACAAATTATTAAATTTATTAAAGGATTACGACAAAGCAAAATGTGATGTTCAAAACCAACAATATTATTAATAAACAATTAACTAATTATAGGATTAAGTCAAAGCCATATACTAACTTCAAAACCTTCTTTACTTAATACAAACACACATCATTACTGGATTAAGTCCAAGCCAAATAATAAATTTGAAAACAATATTATTATTAATAAACAATAAAGTACCAGAGAATTATATCAACACCAAATATTAACTTCAGAATTAATTTGTTGTTTTTTTTAATTAAGCACAAAGTTACACAATGGGCTATCTGTGCTCTGCCCACCGCGAGTTTCGAAACCCGGATTTTAGCGTGTAAGGCCGCAGACATACCGCTGAGCCACTGGGGGGGGCCCAGAATTAATAGTATTATTAATAAAGGATAGGTTACTACAGAATTAAATCAACACCAAATATTAACTTTAGAATCAAAATTATTATTAATAAACAATACATTATTACAGGATTAAATCAATACCAAATATTAACTTTAGAACCAATAGCATTATTAATAAAGGATAAGTTACTACAGAATTAAATCAACACCAAATATTAACTTTAGAACCAATATTATTATTAAGAAACAATACGTTATTACAGGATTAAATCAATACCAAATATTAACTTTAGAACCAAAATTATTATTAACAAACAATACATTATTACAGGATTATATCAACACCAAATATTAACTTTAGAACCAATGGTATTTTTGATAAAGGATAAGTTACTACAGAATTAAATCAACACCAAATATTAACTTTTGAACCAATATTATTATTAAGAAACAATACGTTATTACAGGATTAAATCTACACCAAATATTAACTTTAGAACCAATATTATTATTAAGAAACAATAAGTTACTACAGAATTAAATCAACAGCAAATATTAACTTTAGAACCAATATTATTATTAATAAACAATACATTATTACAGGATTAAATCAACACCAAATATTAACTTTAGAACCAATATTATTATTAAGAAACAATACGTTATTACAGGATTAAATCAATACCAAATATTAACTTTAGAACCAATAGCATTATTAATAAAGGATAAGTTACTACAGAATTAAATCAACACCAAATATTAACTTTAGAACCAATATTATTATTAAGAAACAATACGTTATTACAGGATTAAATCAATACCAAATATTAACTTTAGAACCAAAATTATTATTAACAAACAATACATTATTACAGGATTAAATCAACACCAAATATTAACTTTAGAACCAATATTATTATTAAGAAACAATACGTTATTACAGGATTAAATCAATACCAAATATTAACTTTAGAACCAAAATTATTATTAACAAACAATACATTATTACAGGATTAAATCAACACCAAATATTAACTTTAGAACTAATGGTATTATTGATAAGGGATAAGTTACTACAGAATTAAATCAACACCAAATATTAATTTTTGAACCAATATTATTATTAAGAAACAATAAGTTACTACAGAATTAAATCAACACCAAATATTAATTTCAGAACCAATAGTATTATCGATTAAACTCGTTATTACTGGATTAACGTCAAAGCCAAAGATTAACACCAACATTCGCTTTATTTAATAAACAAATATATTGTTAGTGGATTAAATCGAAGTTATGATCTATGAGTAATAAAAACATTACGACGAAGTTTAACTTCAAAACCTACAGGACAATAAACTCAACAACTGAACAAAATTAAATGTTTATGGATTATAAACTAACGTAAGAAAACTAGATTTCAAAATCCGTTTGTCTTTTGAGGTTTGTTTTTTTCGGCATTACTCATATTTGGTTTAATGGAATAGCAGAAATTATCCTAAAATCATTTAGAAAAACAAAACTAAAACCTAAGGAAAATATCTATAAACTAATCTTAATTTTTTTCTGTTATTTCGTCATGATCGTTAATCAGTCTTTCACCAACTGACCAATCACTGTGGAATAGATGGATGTAACTACTCAATTTTTTTAATAAGGATTTCTAGACTGAAGAGGTATGACTGTTATTCATCTATTTTTGTATATAATTATTTACTAGTATTCAAGAAGATAAACGACCTCTCGAATTACAGCGGTGTATCAGTACAATGACACCATTATAAGCCGGGTTTCGATACCTGTGGTCGGCAGAGCACATATAGCCCATTGTTTAGCTTTGTGTTTAATTACAAACAAACAAACAAAAACAAGAACAGATAAATAAACAAGGAAAATCTTAAAAACCACTAGAAACTGAAACTACTTTTGTACAAAAATGTTTTATAGTAAAAAAAATGGATTTTTACCTCTTAAAGAAATGTTTTGAAAAATCGAGCATCATATTTCAAAGCTTACACTAGCAGCCTTTATACAGACAATTTAAGAATTAGCAACCTGAACTGTGGGTGTTTACTGATATGTCGTTTAGTTACAACATGCCGTTATTTATATTAACGAGTGTTGGAGTATTTTCCGTCCTATGGTAGCCTGGTGGTTAGTACAGTCTGAAACTCGAGGTTTCGAATCCCTATCACACCAAGCATGCTCGCCTTTTCAGCCGTGGGGGCGTTATAATATGATGGTCAGTCCCACTACTCGTTGGTAAAAAGAGTAGCCCAAGAGTTAGCGGTGGGTGGTGATGACTAGCTGCCTTCCCTCCAGTCTTACGCTGTTAAATTAGGGACGGTTAACAAAGATAGAGTGTGTAGCTCGAGTAGCTTTGTGCGAAATTCAAATAAAATCAGTCTGTTCTGTTCCCCCTGGATAGTCTTATCTAAACAAAACAGTTGCAACTTATAAGATCTGATTTCTTTTAGAATGTCAATGATTCCATTGTTAAATCATCTAATAGTAAGGTAATAATTGCAAAACATATACCTATGTATATGTGCACATATACCTATGACTAAATACGTAAATATTGTGAATGTTTGGTAGATATATTACAGACTAGTTCTTAGTTTAATATTATGGTTGCTCTGGTTTACTTGTATCACATATCCGAAAAGTTAGGAAAATTTGGTTTGTTTCGAGTTTTGCATAAAACTGCACAAGGGTTTCTACGTTAACTCTCTAATTTAACAGCGAAAAATAAGAAGAAAAGCATGTAATCAACACCACCCATTGCCAGTTCTCAGGCTACTCTTTTACCAATGCCCGACATGGTCAAGTGTGTTAAGGCGTTCGACTCGTAATCCGAGAGTCGCAGGTTCGAATCCTGGTAACATCAAACATGCTCACCCTTTCAGCCGTGGAGGCGTTATAATGTACGGCCAATCCCACTATTCGTCGGTAAAAGAGTAGCCCAGGAGTTGACGGTGGGTGGTGATGACTAGCTGCTTTCCCTCTAGTCTTACACTGCTAAATTAGGGACGGCTAGCGCAGATAGCCCTCGAGTAGCTTTGCGCGAAATTCAGAAACAAACTTTTACCAACGAACAGTGGAATTGAACGTCACATTATAACACTCTTATGACTAAAAGAGTGAGTATGTTCGATGGAACTAAGATTCAAACTCGTGACTTTCACAATGTGAGTCAAGCATCCTAACATTCAAGTCGAGTTTTAAAATATTCTATCACAGTTTCATACAATTGAAAGCTTTCACCATCATATATAAAATTTTCAATATTTTTTACTAATTTTCAAAGACTATTTGTCATCTCTATCTCACTATTACCAAACATTTTCAACACCAGTAACGAACAGTGGACCCTCAATTTGTTACTATTGTTAGCTTTGTCTTCCTTACCCCGAGGTTTCGAACTTCGCCTCCTCTTGACGTACCTTCTTTCCCGTCTCTCCAACTGTTAACCCTCACCTCCATACATCTCACTTTTTGTTTCTTTAAACCCAACTCCTACAGACGAAGTAACTTCAAAAAATTATACCATAAATAACAGAAAGTTGTTTGCGTCCTCCAGCTGATACACCTAGAACTACATCTAGTTAACTGGTTTATCGGGTTCATTTTTACCCGATAGAAGTCAGGGATTTGAACAAGCGGCTTCGCTTACCCGTACAAACTCTGCATTATTTATTCCATTAGCACTATTAAGACACTCGAGTGTTCGAAATCCTATCATTCTGCAAAAATGCGAGGTCTGTATTTCTCATGTGCTCCGCAATAAATAACTTGAAGCGGGTTACCATAAAATCGATTATCCCTTGAAACTGTGGGCTTGCATTAAACTGTTTTTTTTTTAAGACGTTTCGCCTATTTTCCTCTATATCTGCACTTAGCCAGCAGAACTTAACAATAGTTCAGTATCACCATTATGAACGCATAAAGGTGCCCTGGGCGCCCTCGACTTACAGAAGTTTCACTTGTTTGTTTTTTCTCCTAATATTTATAAAATACAATCGCCAAACTATACAATATGCGTCTGTGGACGTTCCAGATCTTAAAACAAAATCCATTATTCCTCAAACTACAGCACTCCAGTCAAATTGACTCTTAATCTTTGGAATACAGTTCCCAACACTAATGTCCTTTAACTTTTTTTTTCTACTATTCAAGCACCTAGTTTTTGTCTGTTTGTTTGTCTATGACTATACTGGTTATATGGTCCTAAAATGTGACTGAAACAAAACAGAAATAAATAAAAACACCATCAATATTACAGTATTCCTTCTAGTTGCTGTTAATACAAAAAAAATGCTTTGAAACAAGTGTGTATATTTGGCTAATTCTTTACACTGTAACAGGCAAAAAGCAGCGTTTCTCGACATGACACAATATTTGAGCCCTACTGGAATTATATGAAACGAGAAGGTAATTTATTAGTTAACTATTATTCTTACAACTTTAGCTCCCACTAATATATATCCCTGCTGCTGTTAAACTGTTAATCTTACGAACATAGATCCCATTGTTGTTAAACTGTTAATTTTACGAACATAGATACCATTGTTGTTAAACTGTTAATCTTACGAACATAGATACCATTGTTGTTAAACTGTTAATCTTACGAACATAGATCCCATTGTTGTTAAACTGTTAATCTTACGAACATAGATTCCATTGTTGTCAAACTGTTAATCTTAGAACATATATCCTATTGTTGTCAAACTGTTAATCTTACAAACATAGATCCCATTGTTATCAAACTGTTAATCTTATGAACGTAGATCCCATTGCTGTTAAATTGTTGATCTTACGAACGTAGATCCCATTGTTCTTAAACTGTTAATCTTACGAACATAGATTCCATTGTTGTCAAACTGTTAATCTTACGAACATAGATTTCATTGTTGTCAAACTGTTAGTCTTACAAACATAGATCCCATTGTTGTCAAACTGTTAATCTGAAGAACATAGATCCCATTGTTGTCAAACTATTAATCTGAAGAACATAGATCCCATTGCTGTTAAACTGTTAATCTGAAGAACATAGATCCCATTGTTGTCAAACTGTTAATCTGAAGAACATAGATCCCATTGTTGTCAAACTGTTAATCTGAAGAACATAGATCCTATTGCTGTTAAACTGTTAATCTTACGAACGTAGATCCCATTACTGTTAAATTGTTGATCTTACAAACATAAATCCCATTGTTGTCAAACTGTTAATCTTACAAACGTAGATCCCATTGCTGTTAAATTGTTGATCTTCCGAACATAGATCCCACTGTTATCAAATTGTTAATCTGACAAACATAAATCCCATTGTACAAATTGAACAGTTAGCTTGTTCTAAAAGTTAAAACAGCTGCTAATCTTCTTAGATTGTAGCGTAATATCATCGTCAGTTAAAGTCTTGAATATGGTTTAGAGCTGAAGGTGAGGACCGAATGTTACTAGAATGTAAAGACATATCAGATTTCTGACGTCATATTAAATTCATATTTTCCATGCTTTCCTGTATTCTCGTCTTTTTCCAGGCAATATATTAATAATCGAAGTACAGAAGGATGGACATTTCAGTATTAGAGACGTGATGAAAAAAACACAAAAGGAATTTTTTGGTCTTCTTCCATTTCATGGCACGTGACTACAATCTGACAACACGTTCTTTGCGAGACATACTTCTGTACTGTTGTGACTGTCCGTATCAGCTTCACGTTAAATATTCACAATTAATAAAATTGTGGCAGTAACCGAAGAGCTTAATATAAACTTTGCGACGGGCAGTTGCGTTGCCGAGGGCAAACTACTTTTCATTTTGGAAATACGATGTTTACCCTAGTCTCGGTTAGGGTTTTACAAACCTTCCAGCAGCCTGTCGTGACCCCACTCGACCTCGACCCCAACCACATCAAAAAAATATACACCAATATAAATTCTTTGCACACAACGAGAGCGCTAGTGTTAAGCACGAAAGCTTGAAATAGAATTTCAGTTGTTATATTTATTCAGTTGACACGAAAGTCTCAGCACCGAAATAACAATTGTAGTTTTATTGTTTAGTATTTCAATTGTTATTTCTTAAGATGTAAAATTAAAACGACGCCAGACAAATGTGTGACTCAGTTATGCAACATTTGTAAAAAGTGACGCTTCTAGAATAACCTAATTTATTGTGATATTTTTAAATTTAAGAAAATATATTAATAACGAACAGTATAATTTAGTGTTGAACATTCATGTGCTAAAACCGTGCCAAACAATTCCAAACACAGATTAACTTACACTGTAGACTTACAAAGCCTTAGTGAAGTTTCATCTTCTCTTTACCATTAAAATTAAATTCTGTCACTTGAGAAAGAAAGGACAGGTTGACCGTTTAAATATTTAAATTACTAGTTCCCGCTCTAAAGTAAACGGCCATTCGAAGTTAACAAGTTCATAACATAAATCACACGTATTGGTTTTTAAATTAATATAATCAAAAATTTTTAAAGGTTTTTTTCTGTTTTGTTAACATATTTAATTTCAGGCTCATATATGTAATGCTTTAGCTCACTCACGAAACCTCTTCAGTTTTTTCAACGGCCTCTTTCTCTTCTTGTGACAGAGAGAGATTACTTTGTGACAAACTGAAAGCTACGCACTACTTCCTTAGTGAAATCTGCGGCCAAGTCGCCACATAACGCTGCGGGCAGCGTGATGCTCAAGGCCGATGACATACGCGCCGGCTGCTCAAGGCGATCGAGAAACTTACTTGTGCCACAAATTTCTTGTGAATTACTTAACTTACAAACTTTAACGTCATACTCACTCAGTCTTGACTCTTGGATTTCTGTTAATATTTCACTAAGTCAACAGGTAATGTCTCTAAAAGTTCAAACTTTAAGAATCTAACTGAAAACACCAACAGACGAGATCTCGACAACCCACACGAAAACACTCGAAAGAAACATCACAGATACGCTAGCCTTTCCGTGTCATGTGTAATTTAAAACTGAGTACGCCTTTTCACTGCGCCATCTAACGGTCCCATGAGAAACGTAAAGTCAGTGAAAATTGTTCATACCACGTATGTGTAGCTGTCGAGGCTTAGCTTTTCCCTCTAGTGAACACAACTAGAATCACAAAACAAAACAACCTAGCTCGGAATAAAAGTAACTCCTCCAGTTAGCTTGTTTAATTTATAAAATTAACTCTTTCCACGACTGCTAATTAGTCATATAAAGCTATATTGTTAAAATAAGCATTTAATTAAAACTATAGATTTCATTATATCATATTTAAGTAGAAAATTTTAAGTTTGTATTTATGATAAAATACTAATGTTTATGTATTATATTGTTATGTTCGGTTTCATTTTTTCTACTGTTCATTTTGGAAAGGTTGCGTACTAGAAACTCTTTATTGTCACATATTTACACAGTTAAGTACATAAAGACGTTAATAAATATACACCCATAACTACCAATAGCGATTATTCAATGTCTTATAAGAAGTTTCGATAATTCAGTGTTTCATGGCCTAGAACATTTGGGCAAAGAGCAATAAATGAGTGACCCATA
This sequence comes from Carcinoscorpius rotundicauda, assembly GCA_011833715.1. Classification (NCBI taxonomy): domain Eukaryota; kingdom Metazoa; phylum Arthropoda; class Merostomata; order Xiphosura; family Limulidae; genus Carcinoscorpius; species Carcinoscorpius rotundicauda. Next base: position 4,620,089 of record CM022391.1, on the reverse strand, counting down.
CAGCAGAACTGTAAGCTTGAATATTGGTGTTGCTGTTATTTGTTGTCTTAACAAAGGTGATGTTCTTGGTGTTGTTCTTGTTGGTTGTCTTGGTATTGATGTTGGTTATGTTTGTTATCTTGGTGTTGTTCTTGTTGGTTGTCTTGGTATTGATGTTGGTTTTGTTTGTTATCTTGGTGTTGTTCTTGTTGGTTGTCTTGGTATTGATGTTGGTTTTGTTTGTTATCTTGGTGTTGTTCTTGTTGGTTGTCTTGGTATTGATGTTGGTTTTGTTTGTTATCTTGGTGTTGTTCTTGTTGGTTGTCTTGGTATTGATGTTGGTTTTGTTTGTTATCTTGGTGTTGTTCTTGTTGGTTGTCTTAGTATAGGTGATGTTCTTGGTATTGACGGTTGTCTTGGTGTTGTTCTAGTCGATATTGGTGTTAATTTTGATGTCGGTAGTGGTTTTGATGTGGATGGAAGTCTTATTATTGTCCGTTGTTGTGATACACAGCATCTCTCTACACGTCATGATTACTTAGGTTAAATATCTAATTCAGTTCATTATTCAGAATTCTATTCATATGAAAATTTAATATATTTTAAGACCCACGGTTTCAACATAAAACGTTCGAGCAATCCGATATATTTCTTCGATTTCATACATTACAATAAATCTGGTTTGAGATATCTATCAAATCTTAACTTCAGTAAATGGTTTTGATTTATTCGACATCATTGCTCTAGAATTTAATCACCAAGTTTTCGCTATATGGAGGCCATTCTTCAAATAATGATAAAAAAAACGACTACTTATTTTCATCTAAGCCTTCTTAAAGTTAATTCCAGCAACAATAACAAAAAAAACGTCTCATCTTTCTCAGGCAGTGTATCTTGTAAAATATTTTTAGCTGATAAATAGTTTTACCTAAAAGGGTGTGTGTTTTCTTATAGCAAAACCACATCGAGCTATTTACGGAGCCCACCGAGGAGAATCGAGCCCCTGATTTTAGCGTTGTAAATTCGTATACATACAGCTGTATTAGCGGGAGGCGTTTTACGTAAAAGACAAAACAAAATGCTTTCTCTTTCGTATAATACATGGATACGGATAATAACCAGTTAATATAAAAAAAATGAAGCTATGTAATTACACAGAACCTAGTCAGGTTACTTGTTCTCAATTATACGTCTGCGTAGTGCTAAATGGAAAACCAACAACGTTCACGTAATGTTACACTATCTGTCGGTGACCAAACCTGTACCTACGATGGCTCAGGGGTGAGGTTAAGAGATTATAATTGCAACCTGCGGTGGGCAGAGCATGGATAGCCCATTGTGTGCATGTTTGTACTAAACCACAAAAAAAATAAAACTATAATGCTTCAGATTTGGTATAATGAGATTTATTAGCTCCTAGAACTGAACCCACGGACTTACATGAAAATTGGTGTGGATTTACAAGGAATTATTTAAAATTAATACACAGTTTTAGGTTTTCAAAGTATTCGAACTAAGGATTTACAAGAAGTATCCATGGAGTTACTTGAAAATAAAATAAAAACGTTGCAGTAAATGTGTTAAACTTCTGACGTAATTGTTGTTCCCAGTAAACTTCCACAGATAATTTATTACTACTTACTTAGTCACGTGGCTCAGCATGGCCAGGTGGATGAGGCACTCGATTCGTAATCCGAAGGTTACGGGTTTGAATCCTTCTCACACCAACGTGAGGACGTTATAATGTGAAGGTCAATCCCACTATTCGTTGGTAAAAGAGTAGCCCGTGAGTTGGGGTAGGTAGTGATGACTAGCTGCCTTCTCTCTAGTCTTACACTGCTAAATTAGGGATGTGTAGTGCAGATAGCCCTCAAATAGCTTTGTGCGAAATTCAAACCAAGCAAACCAATCTGAGTCACGTGCGAATCCAAGTTTATCTTAATTACTCATAACGTTTTATCTTTATGAGACTATGATTGGACTGGAACTAACAACAATAACTCTTCATTTGAGAAATGCTGATTCTAGAGGCTTTCAACACTAAAATACGGAGCTCGATACCCCACAGTAGCAGCAACAGATAGTCCAGTGTTGCATTGTCATAAAAAAAACAACACATACTTTCACTAACTTGCTCTCTCTATTTACAGCCGTTTCTTCTTCGGATAAGTAAATCAGGTAAATATATTTAACCCAACGTAAACTAAACAACTTTTGTTCTCAGTCTGTTTTTGTACCTTATGTTTCTTTATTTTTCATTACATGATTTTAGCCGAAATCTACCTTGCTACACTTTTATAGCACTCAGTCACTAACTGAGGTCCAGGCATGATGTATAACTTTACGTATTTTTATTCAGTTACGTATGATAATGTGCTTTGTAAACCTTACAATATAAATGAGTTGGAAACTGACTCTTAGCATGGCTAGGCGATGGGGAGTTTGACTCGCAATATAAGGACCGTGGGCTCGAACCCACCAATATTCCAGTAAACACCAAATTTATTCAAAAACCAAGTACAAAACTAAACTCCATACTATGTACGAACTACACTGACAAACACCACACCAACATTATTGATAAAATACAATGTGATAACTGCCACGACTTCTATATTGGAGAAACAAGTAGAAAAATGGAAACCAGATTCAAAGAACATAAAAAGTCACCTTCACACGTTTTTGAACACTGCAACTCAAATAAACTTAAAATAACTAAATAAAATATCCAGATATTAGGTAGGGAAACAAATATAAAGAAAAACAAAATCAAAGAAGCCCTACCTATATTAAAACCAAAATTAAACCAGAATAAAGGAACACATTTATACCTACACCAATTAATAACATCCAACTGCAACGCCCCTACAATCCCGTGCTCATTTATACTCTCATTTATCTACCGCCTTCTCATTGAATGGAGGCACAAAACAAATTTGTTTGGAAGCATCAAAATTATCCAACCACATTTGGGCAACCTTTTCTTCTGTCTGTGCCTTTCTCATACTGATTTCCTTATCAGCTTTAATGCGTTCTATTTGTATTTCGACATCAAGGCATTTGTTTTCCTGTTCTGCCTCAAGAACAAGGCGTTTGTTTTCTTGTTCTGCCTCAATACGTTTTTGTTCTGCTTCAAGACGTTTACTTTCAATTTCTAAACGAAATTTCATTTCCATTTCCATTTTTTTAAATTCGAAATCTGGGTCAAAATGAGTGGCAGGCAATTGTTGTACAACTTTTTGAGGTAAAACTTTTTGGCTGACCAAATGTTCAACAACAATTCGTTTGATATCTGCTTTCTTCATTGCTTGCTTCACTTCCAAATTGAAATGTTTTCCAACATCAAGAAATTCAGATTCTTTAATTCACTGATTAATTCGAAAGATGGATTGTGATTAAATTTGTTTATAAAATCTTCAAGTTGGAATGCCATTTTGAATATACAAGCTGTCTATGTGTATAGAATATAAATCTTATTTTAGAATATAATTAAATTGTTTGTTCGATATCCCGGACGGGCCCCCAATTTTCTGTTACGTTTTTTATGTATGTTGACTGTAGCCTGAACGCAATAGAAAGACACAGATAACAGCTTATATAATTTATTACAATAAACTATTATATATGTAACAGATATAACATAAATTATATAATAACAATGACAGATATTCAGTTTAAAATTAATTGCATAAAAAATGGTACTGGCCTGTGTCGAATATAATGATTCAGAATGAAAGTCCAAAAGTCTAGATCAGAAATCCAAAATTCCAGACTAGGGTGTGAATTTGGTCCCACGAAGAAATTCCGAAGTTTGAATGGAGAATGACGAAGTTTTTTTTACGGTGTTTTCGATGAATGTCTCAAATTTGTCGTTTTTCCAATTTGCTTCGGTCTTCCCTAAACAGTCCTACACGTGTTGACCTTCAGTATAACCAATAATTCGAATGCATCGTAAAAATTGACGAAATAAAATCACAGCTTTCGTAGATCTAGCTCCAGTCACAAATCCAAGTTGAAGAAACACCCAGCAAACGTTGAAAATTTCTCAAACAAATGACTGACTCTTCTCTCTCTTTCTCGCGTCACCGTCTGTTTATATACTAGTAGGCCTACTGTTTTCTCGAACAATCGCGAAACTTTCACAGAATTCCAGAGCAATCCGCGCATGTCTGTTTTTGCACGAGACTCGTCGTCTAGACACCAAAGCGCCATACAAATTATTTATAAACATATGATTGATCTACCTAATTCTAGAAATTTCTAAATGTTATTTTAAATGAATAACAACATATTTTATTGTTTTGAACTTCGAAACAATAATATAAATATGGTAATATAAATAATAGATATGGAAATCCAAACACAACACGACATGGTTGTCGTTTACATAACATTTACATGACATTTATATAACAATAGATAAAATTATTTATTCAAACATCTTCCCCCGCCCTCTACATCGCGACACTCAGTTACACAACCCCTTCCAAACATGTGGTCAGCTTCCGGTCAGTTACCTCTTTCTTTGTGAACCTGACGATGACCGAAGAAGGTCGTTGTTCGCTCTTCTATTTAAGATATTTTCTCAGCCCAAATGAGCTGTTTTTGCATATACATTTCATCTTCTATTTTAGTTTCTGATGGTTGTTCGCACCATTTCATCTCCTACTTTAGTCTTTGATGGTTGTTCACACCATTTCATTTCCTACTTTAGTCTCTGATGGTTGTTCGCACCATTTCATCTTCTATTTTAGTTTCTGATGGTTGTTTCCACCACTTCATCTCCTACTTTAGTCTCTGATGATTGTTCGCACCATTTCATCTCCTACTTTCGTCTCTGATGGTTGTTTTTAGCTCCATTTCATCTCCTACTGTCGTCTCTGATGGTTGTTTTTAGCTCCACTTCATCTCCTACTTTAGTCTCTGATGATTGTTCGCACCATTTCATCTCCTACTTTAGTCTCTGATGGTTGTTCGCACCATTTCATCTACTACTTTAATCTCTGATAGTTGTTCGCATCATTTTATCTACTACTTTCATCTCTGATGGTTGTTTGCACCATTTCATTTACTACATTAATCTCTGAAGACATTTTTACTTCCCTAGAGATAATTTGAGGTCAAACAATAGTATCTGTAAACTCAACTTTTTTTCTTAAGATTCTAATTACGTCTGTACAAATTTCTAAAAACGTTTACTACTAACGCACCAGTTGCTTTGACACGAGTAAACTTTGCTCTGTAATTCTAATTATCCCTTGTTTTTCGTTCGGTCACTTCTGATACCACACATTGTTTTCCACTACTGTCTTCTAAACTTCTTTATCAGATCCTCCGACTAATGTGATCATGACCGAAGTCGTCCTTGTGATTTGATTTGATTTTCACGAAGGCACATTACGCAAGGGCAGCTTGTGCCAGCCGTTCCTAAAGACTAGGGGATAATCAGACAGTCATAATCGCTCACCGTCAACTCTTGGACTACTTTTTTTACCAACGAATAGTGGGATTAGTCGAAATATTATAACGCCTTCATGGTTGAAATGGCCAGCATGTTTGGTGGAAAAGCAATCAAAACACGAAATCCGCAATTTGCGACTCGAACGTGCCCTAACCACCTCATAACGTCCCGTAACCACCACATAACGTCCCCTAACCACCTCATAACGTGCCCTAACTACCACATAACGTCCCGTAACCACCTCATAACGTGCCCTAACCACCTCATAACGTCCGTAACCACCTCATAACGTGCCCTAACCACCTCATAACGTCCCGTAACCACCACATAACGTCCCCTGACCACCTCATAAAGTCCCCTAACCACCACATACACACATACTTATTAATCAATCAGAATTGGTGAAAATTATTATCGACAGTTTTCAATAATTTTTTTTGGAGTAGACCCGTCTTTTCAGCAGTAGGAGCTTTGCAATGTAAAGAGCAGTCCAAGAGTTGGCGGTGGGCGGTGTTAATTAGCCGCCTTCCCTCTAGTCTATCACTTCTAAATTAGCAACAGCTAACGGACGTACTCCTCGCTTTGCGTGAAATTGAACAAACAAAAATGTACAAAAACAAAGATTCTTACAATGTATTAGATACAGCATGCACGTAATAATTACCAAGGTAAAGGAACTGTGCCTCATTTCTAACCCTGATCTGTACATGCATAAATAACCAGAAGTTAAGTGATTTTTAAGAGTGCGAACATTTTTTAAAACAATCAAAAGGTAACAACGAACCTGAGCCAGTTGTTCAACTTCAGATCAGTTCTAGAAACTCAGTAGTTTCTTCTGTTTTTTTGTTGATGTTTCATATCACATCCTTACGTATCAACGTACAACAGCTTATAATTTCTGGTTAAGTAACAATAGCAGTTCATCAAATTACAGTGACCACAGAATTATGCCAGAGGCCATTGTCCTACCAGGCACGAGCTTACAAGATGGACCTGTCTAGTGTTTACTCGTATTTTTTATTGTCTCCATTCTTGAATGAATGGAGTGTTTGCGGAACTCGCTAAACCATAGCTGTAAATAAGCAAAGAACCAACTGAAATTTTAGAACCACTCCTTTAAAATTGTGGTTCCTCTTAAACTGACCGTGTTTAAAACTCGAGAATAACATTTGGTTCATAGGACTATCGGTAACCACATAAAGATCGCGTTTTACATAAGTGTATTTTAATTTTTGTATTTTAAAGATAAATGAAAAATACCCGTGTTCCTCAGTAGTTCAGCGGTAAATCTCTAGGGTTATGACGCTAAAAATCCGTAGTCGATACCCTTGGTGGGTAGAAAGAATATAGAAAGTCCATTGTATGGCTTTATACATAACAAACAAATCAAACCGGCCAAATATCTTTCTACGTGTAGAATAAAAGAGTAGAACCCATTATGTAACGCGCTCGGCCATGCCAGGCCTGTGTCCGTAAAGAAAGCACTACAGGTAATTATTGATGACAAGAAACCCACTTGAAATAAAAATGTATCTCAGAAGAACGGCTGGTATCCTTGGAAGGTCGAAACGTTGTTCTCTGCTTTATTAGTAGAAGTGTTAATACCCATATCAGTCGTTCTGAGATACATAAAGCAGGACAAGTGTTTTGGTGAAAACCTAAAAAAAAATTCTGAAAAGTTGGGTTTAGCACATTTGAGGTGACCCATTAGGGAAGTCTAGTGTTTTTTGTTCGGTCTCAAAAATACAAATTAATGTATTGGTGAAGCTTGTGTAGCAATAAACAGATGAATTTTCGTTTTGACAGTCGCGTGTAGGTCACGTTTCTGGTCTCGAGTATTTGATACAATACTTATCGTATTACAATCGAATCAATTTATTTAAGCTGTTGTATCCAGTTTACTAAAACTGGTAGTGTGCTGTGTGTATTTTACCGTATTATAAATTACCGCAGGTATAAAAGAAACACCGGCTGTTTCACAATACCACGATAGCTACAAGGTAATTCATACTGGTATGTACGAAAGAATGTCAAGGCGTTTGGACATGTATAACGCCATCTTTGAACAGAACGTTTGAACATTCAAAAATATATCTAAAATATAGATTCGTTTTCTTTCTTTAGAGGTGTTTTAAACTCATTGTTTATACACTAATACAGTTATTGTAGATATTAAAAACGTGAACTGAAATTTCGATTGGATGGAGGCGATAAAAATAGAGGGCAGCACTGGTTGCAAGGCATATCGCTGTTTGATTGAAATTGCTGTCGTTGTTTTGAATTAAGCACAAAGCTACACAATGGGCTATCTGTGCTCTGCCCACCACGGGTATCGAAACCCGGATTTTAGCGTGTAAGTCCGCAGACATACCGCTGAGCCACTGGGGGGGCAATTGAAATTGCAATATTTTCTGTTCTGTAACTAAACATAATATTTATTTAATTACTTTTATTCAGGTGATATTTTCTAGATTTTTGAGTAGGTTTTCCTTCATGCAATTAGTTCGTATTTTTTGTCAGCAGGACGTGAAGGATCGCAAACTTGCACTTATCCACTAGCTTAGACAAATGTACACATCACAACGTTTGTTTAGTGAAGGCTAATACTTCAGTGACCGAAGAAGGTCGAAACGTTGTTCGTTCTTCTATTTAAAATATTTTCTGAACCCAAAACGAGCCGTTTTTGCATATAAAAGGCTAATACTTGTTTTATCCTATTTCTGTGCCATGTCCTCCTGCAGATAGATCCAACTGATTGCAAGGAATGATAGAGAAACCGTATAGGTCAGTATAAGTTATGAGAACGATCGTAACCTATGGGTGTTCGAAGAATAGGTAAATATATGTTATGAGAACGATCACTGACGTCGGTGACCTATGGGTGTTCGAAGAGTTCATAACCACAGGCACTGCAATGAAATTTATAGAATGTGTTCCGTGTGCTGTTCTTGTAATTCGAAGTAACCTTGGAGATGATATTTCCATTTTCTTTGGATACCACGAAGCATACTTTTGTCATTGTTAATGGTCATCCCTGCTAGTCTCCTTAAATTTAGTTAGAAACTTTCCAACAAAACTGTGAGGGATATTTTTCTCCCTTTCTGGATGACATTTATTAAGTGTATCTCTTCTGGAAACAGCCTTTCCTGCTACACATCAAGTTCAGCTCGACCTCCTCGTGTTTTGAGATCATCATAATTAGTCACGTGTCTGAAACTGAGAAGAGCTGCAAGTCACTTGAAGTTGCAGTCTTTTCGAAAACCCTGTAGAATTGGGAAATACCGAGATATGTATCTGCCTGATTTGAAAGTGTGGCATCATTTCTGGCTGATCTTTAGAAGGACCCTAAAGTAGACCAGTGAAGTGACATTCAATACTTTAAATAAATATTTTTGTTATTTCTTCACTTTCTTACTCATCTTGACATTTGACATTTTCTGATCATGTGGACTACTTAACTCACTTCTGTGTACCTCAATAGTACAAACTAGCCTGCTATAGTTTTCATGTTTAACTCAAGTGACAGTATTACATATTAACGTGGATATATTGAAGTTTCAAGGCTTGTCTACTGAAGTGAAATCTCTGCAAGCTTTAAGCATGTTTACTGTACCGCAGAAGTTCTTCTAAATATATAAAGGATGTCATCTAAAGCTTATAGCACATCAGAAAATGCTTACTACAGATTTAATACGTGCTGACTAGAACATGTTCACTTTAGCACCGTGAAATGTTTAATGTAGCATCGAAACATGTTCACTGTAGTACCATGAAATGTTTAATGTAGCATCGAAACATGTTCACTTAAGCACCGTGAAATGTTTAATGTAGCATCGAAACATGTTCACTTTAGAACCATGTAATATACGTGCAGAGGTCGCTCTAGCTTTGTGAAACAAAGTATTATGTAATATACGTGCAGAGGTCGCTCTAGCTTTATAAAACAAAAGTATCATGTAATATACGTGCAGAGATCGCTCTAGCTTTGTGGAACAAATGTATTATGTAATATACGTGCTGAGGTCGCTCCAGCTTTATAAAACAAAGTATCATGTAATATACGTGCAGAGGTCGCTCTAGCTTTATAAAACAAAAGTATCATGTAATATACGTGCAGAGATCACTCTAGCTTTGTGAAACAAAAGTATTATGTAATATACGTGTAGGGGTCGCTCTAGATTTGTTTGCTTTTGAATTTCGCGCAAAGCTACACGAGGGCTATCTGCGCTAGTCATCTCTATTATAGAGACTAGAGGGAAGGCAGCTAGTTATCACCATCCACCGCCAACTCTTTTACCAACGAATAGTTGGATTGACCGTCACACCATACGGCTAAAAGGGCGAGCATGTTTGATGTGACAGGGATTTGACCCCGCGACCCTCAGATTACGATTTGAACGCCTTAATCCACCTGGCCATGTCGGGCCTACGGTCTAGCTTTGTGAAACAAGAGTCTTAATTGTGTACATAATTAAAAGCTTAGATTTGTTTTCGATAATTCTTGGTAAATAACGTTTTGGACAACAGACGTAAGACTGGTTTTAAATAATTGTTCCACATTTCTTCCATCTTAACAACTCTTACTTTACAAACAAATCAGCAGTAATGAAGAATTCCGTACGTTTTCAATAATTTGTTTTTATATACTTTAATTTGCTAATGAGGCAGCTACCGTTCAAAATAATTAACAATGTCAGTAAACGTCTCACGAGCATAAAACGCTACATGTGAGACACTCTTTGGTAAAAAATATTGCATTTTGTGAATAACTAATAATACCCATGACCAACTTGGAATACTGACCGTTCGTGCTCACTTTTGCTGGTACACTATAAAGGTGAAACACGCATGTCTGTGATTGGTCATTTCATAAACGTCTTAGCGAATAAGTATCTTTCTGTATCTTTCATATCAAATTGTGGAACATGTAAGACGTTTTGTATCAAATATTTAACTGTGAAAGAGTATGTTTGTGTGTGTTTTCTTATAGCAAAGCCACATCGGGCCATCTGGTGAATCCACCAAAGGAAATCGAACCTATGATTTTAGAGGAGGAAAACTCTGAAAAACACGAAAAAACAATACATGAAATGGAAGAAGCGTTCATTGAAACTGACATTATGACTAGTCACATTTAGCAGATAAACCAATGTGGCTTTGCTATAAGAAAAACACACACTAGTCACACTAAAAGAGAAGCATTTGATAAAGTTAATACTTCTGGCAAGTCTGATGCTAAATAAAAAGAAACACTGATGACATTCTGAATGGTATTAACTTTAAAAACACCCACTTTTTCAATGCTGACATGGTTCTCTTTCTCGGAAAGAAAAATGAAGTTATTGTAGACTTCTTACAAAACAGAGTCCCTGATTAGTCATATGTCAGATCTCTCACAAAAGAAAATCTCTGATTGGACATATCTTTTACAGGCCTGGTTTATGACATTGAAGCATTAAGAGGCACAGCAGTTACTAATATTATATCTAAATGACCACACTAGTAATTCTAAAAGTATTATATAACTTTTACCAAAGAGTTTAGAAGAAAATATTTGATAAATCGATAAGTGGATTAATTCTGGTGAACTCGGTGATAAATAAATAAACGTCTCGTGTACTCTTGAAAATGTGTTTTTTTATAGCAAAGCCACATCAGGCTATCTGCTGAGCTCACCGAGGGGAATCGAACCCCTGATTTTAGCGTTGTAGATCCGTTGATTTATCCCTGTACTGGCAGGGAGGAATTCTTGAGACACTCATGAAAATAAAAAAAATTGAATGTTTGCATATTATTGGTAAATTACAAAAATGAGTCTTATAGTGGGTCAACGGTAAGTTTACGGACTTACAAAACTAAAATCTAGGATTCGATTCCCTGTCATGAACACAGAAGATAGCCCAATATGTTCTTGCCCTAAAAAGAAACAAAAAAGTTAATTTATTTAAACATGAAATATAAATAAGAGAATATACCGATAGCAATTATATATAGGAATTAAATGTCGCTAGCATAGGGGAACTTAATGTTCACGGTTCTCGTTCTGGTACTATTAACTACGTGGTTAACTGACTGCTCTCTCTCTCAGCAGTTCAATGACTAACCGGACTCAAAGATTTGTCTCCTAACATCAAAGAGTTGTTTCTGGATTGAAAAGAGTTATCTTGTGTCAAAAGGTTGTCTCTTAATTTCAAAAAGTTGTTTTCTCAATTCAAATGGTTGTCTCCTAACATCAACAGTTATTTCTGGATTCAAAGAAGCTATCTTGTGTCAGAAGGTTGTCTCATGATCTCAAACAGTTATTTCCTAGGTTCAGAGGTTTACCTGCTGACATCAACAGTCGTTTCTGGATTCTAATAAATTATCTTGTGTAAACATGTTGTCTCATGATCTCACAGATTTATTTTCCTAATTCAAATGGTTGTCTCCTGACACCAACAATTGCTTATGGATTCAAACTAAGATTTATACAGCTCCAACGGTTTTCTGCCGATAATACTTTCTTATTAATTCTTTGTTTTAAATTCAAACTGTTTGACCATTGTTAAAAGTTCTTGGAAATATTTTAATACATTGCTTGATTTGTGAAAACTGCATGTATCTAAACCATCAATTTCCCTCCAAGTAATAAATTTTAAATAAGGTTGTTTCACTGAATTATTTTTAAATATTAATAATTTACTTACAAGTAATCCTTATATATCTCTCAGTAGGCCAGCGGTAAGTTTACAGATTTATACTTCTAAAATACATTGTGCATCTTTATACTATGGAAACAGCAACGAGTTTTAATAAGTCATAAAAACGTGTTAATTCCAGAAGCTACAAGAGGGCTATCTGCTCTAGCCGTCCCTAATTTAGCAGTATAAGACTAGAGGTAAAGCAGCTAGTTATCACCACCAACTCATGGGCTACTCTTTTACCAACAAATAATGAAATTTACCATCACATTAAAACGCCGCCACGGCTGAAAGGGGCGACGGAGATTCGAACCCGCGACCGTCGGATGAGGAGTCGACGCCTTCACCAACCTGGTCATGTCGTGCCTCGTGTGTTTTTTTTAATATTAATTCAACTTGTTTGTATAACGCAAAGCAAGTACAAATACCACAAGTAACTTTGAATTTGAGTGTAGACCAAATACCTTGGCGATTTATTTGTTTCCTTCTTCAAATATTCGCGCAAAGTTACTTAAGATTTTTTTTTTTTTCAATTTCGCGCAAAGCTACATGAGGGGTATCTGCACTATTTGTCCTTGATTTACTAGTGTAAGAGAAGGAAGGTAGTCATCACCACCCACTGCAAACTCTTGGGAAACTTTTACCAACGAAGAGTGAGATCGAGAGTTAATTTATAACACTCCTACAGCTGAAAGGACGAGCAAATTTGGTGTGATTTTGATTCGAACCTGCGACCCTCAGAATGCGAGTCGAGCATCCTAAGGCCCGACATTGCCAAGCGTGTTAAGGCGTGAGACTCGTAATCTGAGGGTCGCAGGTTCGCATCCCCGTCGCGCCAAACATGCTTGTTCTTTCAACCGTGGGGGCGTTGTAATATGACGATCAATCCCACTCGTTGGTAAAAGAGTAGCCCATGAATTGGTGGTGGGTGGTGATGACTAGCTCCCTTCCCTCTAGTCTCACAGCTTTATGCGAAATTCAAAAACAAACAAGCCTTTTCTAATTCATAGTGATAGACTAGAGGGTTTGTTTGTTTGTTTTGGAATTTCGCACAAAGTTACTCGAGGTTTATCTGTGCTAGCCGCCCCTAATTTAGCAGTGTAAGACTAGAGGGAAGGCAGACTACAGGGAAAACAGCTGGTCAACAGCACCCACCGCCAGCTCTTGTTTGATGGATGAGCGTGATTTTATCGTCACCCCAAGAACGTACCCACTTTCCACCTGCTAAAATGAATATGCAACATATCAGTAAAATACGTTTTTCTGCAAGATCCTCGAAAGTGTTCTGTTTCAAGAGTAAATAAGCCCAAAATAACGAGTAACAAATATTTTTATTTTTTGCTTTTGAATTTCATATACAAAGCTGTGTTGCAGCCTAAAAGTGCAACTTTTTCTCATGATTCATCGCATACGCACGTTTTACTCGAGTAAAAAAAATGCTAATTTCAACGGTACGCATCTGTTATGTAAAGTTGTTTTAGAATATACTAACGGACAACAAACTACTGTATTGTGGTGCGAGTAGTTAAAACATGTGAGCACTTCAGGGAACCTTCGGCCCTCTTTCAGGAAAGTAATATGTATATAGATATATTGAAACCTGAGTATATGCTTCTAGGTCGGAAGCAAACTTCAGCATTCAACGCTTTTCGTTATTTCTTTCAAATCAATTTGACTGATTTAATTCATGTCATTAATCGCCACTGCAAATGCTAACCATATGGCGCTTAGGAATATGTATGGTTAGTTGCTCATGATGCATGATCGTTTAACCTTTCTACATCGTTAACGTCCGTTGAACATAAAGATTGGCTTACACGAGCTTAACGATTCTACGTCATATCTTTCGTAGAGCGATCTTACCAACCATAAAATTTAATGCATTTTTACTTTTTTTAGAAGTTTTCTCAGACGCTATTTCACTAAAATAAAAACTACCATGACTGATACGTTAATTAGAATATTTGAGCAAAACATAAATGAAAAACCTAGCGCTGTTTCACTCCATGTTTTCCAACAGGTCGTTTGAAAGTCGTGCAATATTTTACCATTATATTAAATAACATTGTCCTTTAGAAGTAAGATCGACCGAGAATACGATTCTAAAATTTATCTTTTTTAGGTTTAGAGCAAAACGTTTGTTTGTTTTTTAATTTCGCGTAAAGCTACACGAGGGCTATCTGCTCTTGCCGTCCCTAATTTAGCAGTGGATGACTAGGGTTAACGCAGCTAATTATCACCACCCACCGTCAATTCTTTAGCTACACTTTTATTAGTGAATAGTGGGATTGAACGTCACATAACACCCTCACGACTGAAAGGGGCAATCAGTTTCGGTATGAGAGGGATTCAAACCCTCGACCCACAGATTACGAGCCGAGCGTCCTAACCACATGACCATGCTGGGCCAAAACCAGAAAGCTATAACGGCTGATCACAAACTAACTGAAATAAAAGTCTAAAGGAAGATGAAGGGAAAGTTATTGTTAAACAGCTACACAATAGGATATCTGTGCTGTGCCCAGATTGAAACCCGGTTTGTAGGCTGTAGATTTATTGGTGAGCTGCTGGGATGCAGAGTGAATTTTGTTCACTGAACAGAACTATTTTGAGTTATTATATCTCTTCCATTATATTTGTAAATCATTGTTTGATAATTTACTATTGTATTATTTGAAGTACTCATACTGTGAACGGAAGTTATGTAAATTTATCATTAATTACTTCCTTTACATGCAATTGTAAAAAAAAAAAAACACGCAAAAACTGTCATAAAAAACTGCAAATTACAAAACGAGAAACTGTAAATTTACGAGTATTTCTACATGGACTCAAGAAACCTTCATGCCAAATTTGATAAAGATCCATCAAAAAGAGAGAAGTAATGGTAAAAACAACCCATACGAGCAACAAAACACAAATGTAAAACTAAAATTTATTTGCATTTCCCATGAACCCAACAAGTCTTGCTAAATTTGATGGAGATCCATCCACATTCTGCGTATAATTACATGGACGGACAAACAACATCATTGTATTTTTATAGATTAGCATAGTGTTCTTCCAGGATGTGAAAGAAGATGATAACGGCTTTTATTTTTGCTTAGTTGAACAAAATTTTGGCTGATAACTACTGAATCACTGTTGAGCAAAATTCTGGCTAGTGAGTACTAAATCACTGTTGAACAAAATTCTCGCTGGTGAGTACTAAATCACTGTTGAACAAATTTCTGGCTGATAACTACTAAATTACTGTTGCACAAAATTCTGGCTGATAACCACTAACACCTCTCTTAAACAAAATTTTGGTTAATATTCTTTAAACCGCTATTGAACAAAATTCTAATTGATACCCATTAAACAACTGTTGAACAAAATTCTGGCTGATACCCATTAAACAACTGTTGAAAAAATTCTGGCTGATACCCGTTAAACAACTGTTGAACAAAATTCTGGCTGATACCCATTAAACAACTGTTGAAAAAATTCTGGCTGATACCCGTTAAACAACTGTTGAACAAAATTCTGGCTGATACCCATTAAACAACTGTTGAAAAAATTCTGGCTGATACCCGTTAAACAACTGTTGAACAAATTCTGGCTGACACCCATTAAACAACTGTTGAACAAAATTCTGGCTGATACACATTAAACAACTGTTGAACAAAATTCTGGCTGATACCCATTAAACAACTGTTGAACAAAATTCTGGATGATAACCATTAAACAACTGTTGAACAAAATTCTGGCTGATACCCATTAAACAACTGTTGAACAAAATTCTGGCTGATACCCATCAAACAACTGTTGAACAAAATTCTGGCTGATACACATTAAACAACTGTTGAACAAAATTCTGGCTGATACCCATTAAACAACTGTTGAACAAATTCTGGCTGGTACTCATAAAACAACTGTTGAACAAAATTCTGGATGATAACCATTAAACAACTGTTGAACAAAATTCTGGCTGATACCCATTAAACAACTGTTGAACAAAATTCTGGCTGATACCCATCAAACAACTGTTGAACAAAATTCTGGCTGATACACATTAAACAACTGTTGAACAAAATTCTGGCTGATACCCATTAAACAACTGTTGAACAAATTCTGGCTGGTACTCATAAAACAACTGTTGAACAAAATTCTGGATGATAACCATTAAACAACTGTTGAACAAAATTCTGGCTGATACCCGTTAAACAACTGTTGAACAAAATTCTGGCTGATACCCATTAAACAACTGTTGAACAAATTCTGACTGATACCCATCAAACAACTGTTGAACAAAATTCTGGCTGATACCCATTAAACAACTGTTGAACAAATTCTGGCTTATACCCATCAAAACACCATCTCAAACGAGTAGGTTATAAAAAAGGATCAAATTTCCTAAGGTTGTTTTTCATTTTACTTCTCTCGACAAAACTTAGTGAAAAGTTATCTTTGGGAATAAAAAGTTGTTTCCCTCATTTGTAATTATAAAAAAAGTCCATACAAATTTCTTCAATGTTTGTTTCTTTTTTTTTCAGAATTTTGCATCAGTCTACGTTTAAGAAAAAGTCCCAGTTTTAACTAAATCACACGACAAACTTTATCAAAATAAATTGTCAGTAAATTTAACAAAAACGAAGAAAGTATACGAAAAAAATCAAGAAATTTAAGTATTTGAAAACACTTTTAAGAGAATAAAAGTTTTCATTATTTTCCTTGAAAGTTCCAATCGACTAAAATGGATGCTAGATTAAAGGCACTATACAATCGTACATTCACTTCAAAACAAAGATCGTATTTAAGTGGATAGATTGTGATTAAAACAGAGGCTGATTTAATATTGATAAACGTTTACTAAGATAACTAATAGTTTAATTACATTGTTAGTTAATCATACAACTATTTGTGTTTCTCGGCATGCAGATAATTATCTTTATTTCAAAAGAAAAAAAACATGGAAAAATGAGACAATAGTCAAACGAAACTTTGAAACTACTGAAAAATTGATCGGGTCCGTATTTCACTGCAACTGAATCTTTATTGAGAAAAAAACGTTTTCCAGACACTGTAAATTTCAAACAGTTCATTGGTTTCTGTGCTCCAGGCAGGCTGGTTAGATTAAACTCTTCTACAAAATGTTCCTCGAGCGACCGGTCAGCAAAAGATCCACTTGTATACGTAAAAAGTGGGTTGTTACTGTCAGATCGACTTGTTTCTGGCTGTTTGATCTGAAGAGAAAGGTTCTTCTGCACTAATAAGTCACCAGAATGACAAAGAAAATTTCTTTACGTTTTTGGTTATTTGTCATCTGGTAAATGTTTCGGATTTGTTGAAAATCAGGTTTAAAACACGGTGTTTAAGAATACATCTAGTATTAATAAAATTCATCAATGACCCTTCTGAGTTAATTACAATTGTTATGATTTTCGCAGTTTATTGGAGCTTTACATTTTAAAGAAGTTCTGAAATTTCCAAAGATAATTGTTTTCTAACGTTATATTTATTAACAGACCAATGTTTCATAAAGACACTATATTTAAAAATGAGTATTTCTAATTATCTCAGAAATTTGTCGAAAAATACTTTATTAAATTAACAACTGTAAACGTGCTTCTGTTACACAAGTGTAAGGTGGTAAAAATATCTGTTATAACTTGTTTTAATGGTCAAATAGCTATGATACTCTCAGTGTTCGTAAAGTTTATACACCATTTTCAAATTTATAATTTACTGATTCTGTTATGTAAACCTTCAAGTGTTCATAATTTTTAATATTTTATTGAATCCATTAAAAATAGTATTTCCGTTACAAAGATCTGAAGTAATATAAAACATTATTGAGGTCAATCGACCTTACATAAAAAAAATGTATAAATTGGTGTTTTTTCATATTTGGACGTTCATTTTTGTTACATATGTCCCTGGCCCGGCATGCCCAAGCGTGTTAAGGCGTATGACTTGTAATCTGAGGGTCACGGGTTCGCTTCCCCGTCGCGCCAAACATGCTCGCCCTCCCATTCGTGAAGGCGTTATAAGTGACATTCAATCCCACTATTCGTCGGTAAAAGAGTAGCCCAAGAGTTGGCGGTGGGTGGTGATGACTAACTGCCTTCCCTCTAGTCTTACACTGCTAAATTAGGGACGGCTAGCACAGATAGACCTCGAAGAGCTTTGTGCGAAATTCAAAAACAAACAAAACAAAAGGTAAGGTCATGACAGTAGTATACTCACAACAGTTAATACATAATGTTATGGTACTAGTTTAGTCATACCAGTTGATAGACAGTATTATGACAGTCGTATACTTACACCAGTTGGAAGATAATGTAATGACAGTAGCATACTTACACCAGTTGGAAGATAATGTAATGACAGTAGCATACTTACACCAGTTCATAGGTAGTGTTATGATAATAGTATATTTACACCAGGTCATAAGTAATGTCATGATAGTAGTATATTTACACCAGTTGATAGGTAATATCATGACAGTAGTATACTTACACCAGTTGATAGGTAATGTTATGACAGTAGTATACTTACACTAGTTGGAAGATAATGTTATGACAGTAGTATACTTACACCAGTTCATAGGTAATGTCATGACAGTAGTATATTTACACCATTTCATAGGTAATGATATGATGGAAGTATATTTACACAAGTTCGTAGGTAATGTCATGAGAGTAGTATATTTACACCAGTTCATAGGTGATGTTATGATAGTAGTATATTTACACCAATTGATAGGTAATGTCATGACAGTAGTATATTTACACCAGTTGGAAGATAATGTTATGATAGTAATATATTTACAGCAGTTGATAGGTAATGTTATTATAGTAGTATATTTACCCCAGTTCATAGGTAATATCACGATAGTAGTATATTTACACCAGTTGATAGGTAATGTTATGATAGTAGCATACTTACACCAGTTCATAAATAATGCCATTAGAGTAGTATATTTACACCAATTGATAGGTAATGTCATGACAGTAGTATGTTTACACCAGTTGATAGGTAATATTATTATAGTAGTATATTTACACCAATTCATAGGTAATGTCATGACAGTAGTATATTTACACCACTTGATAGGTGATGTTATGATAGTAGTATACTTACACCGGTTGATAGGTAATGTTATGATAGTAGTATATTTACACCAATTCATAGGTAATGTCATGACAGTAGTATATTTACACCACTTGATAGGTGATGTTATGATAGTAGTATATTTACGCCAGTTGATAGGTAATGTTATGACAGTAGTATATTTACACCAGTTGATAGGTAATGTTATGACAGTAGTATACTAACACCAGTTGATAGGTAATGTTATGATAGTAGCATACTTAAACCAGTTGATAGGTAATGTCATGACAGTAGTATATTTACACCAGTTCATAGGTAATGTCATGACAGTAGTATATTTACACCATTTCATAGGTAATGATATGATGGAAGTATATTTACACAAGTTCGTAGGTAATGTCATGAGAGTAGTATATTTACACCAGTTCATAGGTAATGTTATGACAGTAGTATACTTACACCAGTTCATAGGTAATGTTATGAAAGTAGCATACTTAAACCAGTTGATAGGTAATGTTATTATAGTAGCATACTTACACCAGTTGATAGGTAATGTCATGACAGTAGTATATTTACACCAGTTGATAGGTGATGTTATGATAGTAGTATACATACACCAGTTGATACGTAATGTTATGATACTAGTATATTTACCCCAGGTGATAGGTAATGTTGTGACAGTAGTATATTTACACCAGCTCGTAGGTAATGTCATGATAGTAGTATATTTACAGCAGTTCATAGGTAATGTCATGTTAGTAGTATACTTACACCAGTTGGAAGATAATGTTATGATAGTAGTATATTTATACCAGTTGATTAATCATGTTATGATAGAAATATATTTACACCAGTTCATATGTAATGTCATGATAGTAGTATACTTACACCAGTTGATAGGTAATGTCATGACAGTAGTATGCTTACACTAGTTGATAGATAATATTATGAGAGTAGTATACTTACCCCAGTTGATAGGTAATGTCATGACAGTAGTATACTTACACTAGTTGGAAGATAATGTTATGACAGTAGAATACTTACACCAGTTGATCGGCAATGTTATGATAGTAGCATATTTACACCATTTGATAGGTAAAGTAATGATAGTAGTATACTTACACCAGTTATAAGATAATGTTATGATAGTAGTATATTTACACTAGTTGATAGGTGATGTCATGATAGTTGTATATTTACACCAGTTGATAGGTAATGTTATGATAGTAGCATACTTACACCAGTTGATAGGTAATGTCATGACAGTAGTATACTTACACCAGTTGATAGGTAATGTTCTGACAGAGGGATATTTACACCAGTTGATAGGTAATGTTATGATAGTAGCATACTTACACCAGTTGATAGGTAATGTCATGACAGTAGTATATTTACACCAATTGATAGGCAATGTCATGACAGTAGTATATTTACACCATTTCATAGGTAATGATATGATGGAAGTATATTTACACAAGTTCGTAGGTAATGTCATGAGAGTAGTATATTTACACCAGTTCATAGGTGATGTTATGATAGTAGTATATTTACACCAATTGATAGGTAATGTCATGACAGTAGTATATTTACACCAGTTGGAAGATAATGTTATGATAGTAATATATTTACAGCAGTTGATAGGTAATGTTATTATAGTAGTATATTTACCCCAGTTCATAGGTAATATCACGATAGTAGTATATTTACACCAGTTGATAGGTAATGTTATGATAGTAGCATACTTACACCAGTTCATAAATAATGCCATTAGAGTAGTATATTTACACCAATTGATAGGTAATGTCATGACAGTAGTATGTTTACACCAGTTGATAGGTAATATTATTATAGTAGTATATTTACACCAATTCATAGGTAATGTCATGACAGTAGTATATTTACACCACTTGATAGGTGATGTTATGATAGTAGTATACTTACACCGGTTGATAGGTAATGTTATGATAGTAGTATATTTACACCAATTCATAGGTAATGTCATGACAGTAGTATATTTACACCACTTGATAGGTGATGTTATGATAGTAGTATATTTACGCCAGTTGAAAGGTAATGTTATGACAGTAGTATATTTACACCAGTTGATAGGTAATGTTATGACAGTAGTATACTAACACCAGTTGATAGGTAATGTTATGATAGTAGCATACTTAAACCAGTTGATAGGTAATGTCATGACAGTAGTATATTTACACCAGTTCATAGGTAATGTCATGACAGTAGTATATTTACACCATTTCATAGGTAATGATATGATGGAAGTATATTTACACAAGTTCGTAGGTAATGTCATGAGAGTAGTATATTTACACCAGTTCATAGGTAATGTTATGACAGTAGTATACTTACACCAGTTCATAGGTAATGTTATGAAAGTAGCATACTTAAACCAGTTGATAGGTAATGTTATTATAGTAGCATACTTACACCAGTTGATAGGTAATGTCATGACAGTAGTATATTTACACCAGTTGATAGGTGATGTTATGATAGTAGTATACATACACCAGTTGATACGTAATGTTATGATACTAGTATATTTACCCCAGGTGATAGGTAATGTTGTGACAGTAGTATATTTACACCAGCTCGTAGGTAATGTCATGATAGTAGTATATTTACAGCAGTTCATAGGTAATGTCATGTTAGTAGTATACTTACACCAGTTGGAAGATAATGTTATGATAGTAGTATATTTATACCAGTTGATTAATCATGTTATGATGGAAATATATTTACACCAGTTCATATGTAATGTCATGATAGTAGTATACTTACACCAGTTGATAGGTAATGTCATGACAGTAGTATGCTTACACTAGTTGATAGATAATATTATGAGAGTAGTATACTTACCCCAGTTGATAGGTAATGTCATGACAGTAGTATACTTACACTAGTTGGAAGATAATGTTATGACAGTAGAATACTTACACCAGTTGATCGGCAATGTTATGATAGTAGCATATTTACACCATTTGATAGGTAAAGTAATGATAGTAGTATACTTACACCAGTTATAAGATAATGTTATGATAGTAGTATATTTACACTAGTTGATAGGTGATGTCATGATAGTTGTATATTTACACCAGTTGATAGGTAATGTTATGATAGTAGCATACTTACACCAGTTGATAGGTAATGTCATGACAGTAGTATACTTACACCAGTTGATAGGTAATGTTCTGACAGAGGGATATTTACACCAGTTGATAGGTAATGTTATGATAGTAGCATACTTACACCAGTTGATAGGTAATGTCATGACAGTAGTATATTTACACCAATTGATAGGCAATGTCATGACAGTAGTATATTTACACCAGTTCATAGGTAAAGTCATGATAGTAGTATACTTACACCAGTTGATAAGTAATGTTATGATAGTAGCATACTTACACCAGTTGATAGGTAATGTCATGACAGTAGTATATTTACACCAATTGATAGGCAATGTCACGACAGTAGTATATTTACACCAGTTCATAGGTAAAGTCATGATAGTAGTATACTTACACCAGTTATAAGATAATGTTATGATTGTAGTATATTTACACCAGTTGATGGGTAGTGTTATGACAGTAGTATACTTACACCAGTTGACCGGTAATGTTATGATATTAGTATATTTACACCAGTTGATAGGTGATGTTATGATAGTAGTATACTTACACCAATTGATAGGTAATATCATGACAGTAGTATATTTACACCACTTGATATGTAATGTCATTACAGTAGTATATTTACACCAGTTCATAGGTAATGTAATGATAGTAGTATATTTACACCAATTGATGGGTAATGTCATGATATTAGTATACTTACACCATTGAAAGATAATGTTATGATAGTAGTATATTTACACCACTTGATAGGTTATGTTATGATAGTAGTATATTTACACCAGTTGGAAGATAATGTTATGATAGTAGTATTTTTACACCATTTGATAGGTGATGTTATGATAGTAGTATATTCACACCAATTGATAGGTAATATCATGACAGTAGTATATTTACACCAATTGATAGGCAATGTCATGACAGTAGTATATTTACACCAGTTCATAGGTAAAGTCATGATAGTGGTATACTTACACAAGTTATAATATAATGTTATGATTGTAGTATATTTACACCAGTTGATAGGTAATGTTATGACAGTAGTATACTAACACCAGTTGATAGGTAATGTTATGATAGTAGCATACTTAAACCAGTTGATAGGTAATGTCATGACAGTAGTATATTTACACCAGTTCATAGGTAATGTCATGACAGTAGTATATTTACACCATTTCATAGGTAATGTCATGACAGTAGTATGCTTACACTAGTTGATAGATAATATTATGAGAGTAGTATACTTACCCCAGTTGATAGGTAATGTCATGACAGTAGTATACTTACGCTAGTTGGAAGATAATGTTATGACAGTAGAATACTTACACCAGTTGATCGGCAATGTTATGATAGTAGCATATTTACACCATTTGATAGGTAAAGTCATGATAGTAGTATACTTACACCAGTTATAAGATAATGTTATGATAGTAGTATATTTACACTAGTTGATAGGTGATGTCATGATAGTTGTATATTTACACCAGTTGATAGGTAATGTTATGATAGTAGCATACTTACACCAGTTGATAGGTAATGTCATGACAGTAGTATATTTACACCAGTTGATAGGTAATGTTCTGACAGAGGGATATTTACACCAGTTGATAAGTAATGTTATGATAGTAGCATACTTACACCAGTTGATAGGAAATGTCATGACAGTAGTATATTTACACCAATTGATAGGCAATGTCATGACAGTAGTATATTTACACCAGTTCATAGGTAAAGTCATGATAGTAGTATACTTACACCAGTTATAAGATAATGTTATGATTGTAGTATATTTACACCAGTTGATGGGTAGTGTTATGACAGTAGTATACTTACACCAGTTGACCGGTAATGTTATGATATTAGTATATTTACACCAGTTGATAGGTGATGTTATGATAGTAGTATACTTACACCAATTGATAGGTAATATCATGACAGTAGTATATTTACACCAGTTCATAGGTAATGTAATGATAGTAGTATATTTACACCAATTGATGGGTAATGTCATGATATTAGTATACTTACACCATTGGAAGATAATGTTATGATAGTAGTATATTTACACCACTTGATAGGTTATGTTATGATAGTAGTATATTTACACCAGTTGGAAGATAATGTTATCATAGTAGTATATTTACACCAGTTGATAGGTAATGTTATGATAGTAGTATTTTTACACGATTTGATAGATGATGTTATGATAGTAGTATATTCACACCAATTGATAGGTAATATCATGACAGTAGTATATTTACACCAATTGATAGGCAATGTCATGACAGTAGTATATTTACACCAGTTCATAGGTAAAGTCATGATAGTGGTATACTTACACAAGTTATAATATAATGTTATGATTGTAGTATATTTACACCAGTTGATAGGTAATGTTATGACAGTAGTATACTAACACCAGTTGATAGGTAATGTTATGATAGTAGCATACTTAAACCAGTTGATAGGTAATGTCATGACAGTAGTATATTTACACCAGTTCATAGGTAATGTCATGACAGTAGTATATTTACACCATTTCATAGGTAATGATATGATGGAAGTATATTTACACAAGTTCGTAGGTAATGTCATGAGAGTAGTATATTTACACCAGTTCATAGGTAATGTTATGACAGTAGTATACTTACACCAGTTCATAGGTAATGTTATGAAAGTAGCATACTTAAACCAGTTGATAGGTAATGTTATTATAGTAGCATACTTACACCAGTTGATAGGTAGTGTCATGACAGTAGTATATTTACACCAATTGATAGGCAATGTCATGACAGTAGTATATTTACACCATTTCATAGGTAATGATATGATGGAAGTATATTTACACAAGTTCGTAGGTAATGTCATGAGAGTAGTATATTTACACCAGTTCATAGGTGATGTTATGATAGTAGTATATTTACACCAATTGATAGGTAATGTCATGACAGTAGTATATTTACACCAGTTGGAAGATAATGTTATGATAGTAATATATTTACAGCAGTTGATAGGTAATGTTATTATAGTAGTATATTTACACCAGTTGATAGGTAATGTTATGATAGTAGCATACTTACACCAGTTCATAAATAATGCCATTAGAGTAGTATATTTACACCAATTGATAGGTAATGTCATGACAGTAGTATGTTTACACCAATTCATAGGTAATGTCATGACAGTAGTATATTTACACCACTTGATAGGTGATGTTATGATAGTAGTATACTTACACCGGTTGATAGGTAATGTTATGATAGTAGTATATTTACACCAATTCATAGGTAATGTCATGACAGTAGTATATTTACACCACTTGATAGGTGATGTTATGATAGTAGTATATTTACGCCAGTTGATAGGTAATGTTATGACAGTAGTATATTTACACCAGTTGATAGGTAATATTATGACAGTAGTATACTAACACCAGTTGATAGGTAATGTTATGATAGTAGCATACTTAAACCAGTTGATAGGTAATGTCATGACAGTAGTATATTTACACCAGTTCATAGGTAATGTCATGACAGTAGTATATTTACACCATTTCATAGGTAATGATATGATGGAAGTATATTTACACAAGTTCGTAGGTAATGTCATGAGAGTAGTATATTTACACCAGTTCATAGGTAATGTTATGACAGTAGTATACTTACACCAGTTCATAGGTAATGTTATGAAAGTAGCATACTTAAACCAGTTGATAGGTAATGTTATTATAGTAGCATACTTACACCAGTTGATAGGTAATGTCATGACAGTAGTATATTTACACCAGTTGATAGGTGATGTTATGATAGTAGTATACATACACCAGTTGATACGTAATGTTATGATACTAGTATATTTACCCCAGGTGATAGGTAATGTCATGACAGTAGTATACTTACACTAGTTGGAAGATAATGTTATGACAGTAGAATACTTACACCAGTTGATCGGCAATGTTATGATAGTAGCATATTTACACCATTTGATAGGTAAAGTAATGATAGTAGTATACTTACACCAGTTATAAGATAATGTTATGATAGTAGTATATTTACACTAGTTGATAGGTGATGTCATGATAGTTGTATATTTACACCAGTTGATAGGTAATGTTATGATAGTAGCATACTTACACCAGTTGATAGGTAATGTCATGACAGTAGTATACTTACACCAGTTGATAGGTAATGTTCTGACAGAGGGATATTTACACCAGTTGATAGGTAATGTTATGATAGTAGCATACTTACACCAGTTGATAGGTAATGTCATGACAGTAGTATATTTACACCAATTGATAGGCAATGTCATGACAGTAATATATTTACACCAGTTCATAGGAAAAGTCATGATAGTAGTATACTTACACCAGTTGATAAGTAATGTTATGATAGTAGCATACTTACACCAGTAGATAGGTAATGTCATGACAGTAGTATATTTACACCAATTGATAGGCAATGTAACGACAGTAGTATATTTACACCAGTTCATAGGTAAAGTCATGATAGTGGTATACTTACACAAGTTATAATATAATGTTATGATTGTAGTATATTTACACCAGTTGATAGGTAATGTTATGACAGTAGTATACTAACACCAGTTGATAGGTAATGTTATGATAGTAGCATACTTAAACCAGTTGATAGGTAATGTCATGACAGTAGTATATTTACACCAGTTCATAGGTAATGTCATGACAGTAGTATATTTACACCATTTCATAGGTAATGATATGATGGAAGTATATTTACACAAGTTCGTAGGTAATGTCATGAGAGTAGTATATTTACACCAGTTCATAGGTAATGTTATGACAGTAGTATACTTACACCAGTTCATAGGTAATGTTATGAAAGTAGCATACTTAAACCAGTTGATAGGTAATGTTATTATCGTAGCATACTTACACCAGTTGATAGGTAATGTCATGACAGTAGTATATTTACACCAGTTGATAGGTGATGTTATGATAGTAGTATACATACACCAGTTGATACGTAATGTTATGATACTAGTATATTTACCCCAGGTGATAGGTAATGTTGTGACAGTAGTATATTTACACCAGCTCGTAGGTAATGTCATGATAGTAGTATATTTACAGCAGTTCATAGGTAATGTCATGTTAGTAGTATACTTACACCAGTTGGAAGATAATGTTATGATAGTAGTATATTTATACCAGTTGATTAATCATGTTATGATGGAAATATATTTACACCAGTTGATAGGTAATGTCATGACAGTAGTATATTTACACCAATTGATAGGCAATGTCACGACAGTAGTATATTTACACCAGTTCATAGGTAAAGTCATGATAGTAGTATACTTACACCAGTTATAAGATAATGTTATGATTGTAGTATATTTACACCAGTTGATGGGTAGTGTTATGACAGTAGTATACTTACACCAGTTGACCGGTAATGTTATGATATTAGTATATTTACACCAGTTGATAGGTGATGTTATGATAGTAGTATACTTACACCAATTGATAGGTAATATCATGACAGTAGTATATTTACACCACTTGATATGTAATGTCATTACAGTAGTATATTTACACCAGTTCATAGGTAATGTAATGATAGTAGTATATTTACACCAATTGATGGGTAATGTCATGATATTAGTATACTTACACCATTGAAAGATAATGTTATGATAGTAGTATATTTACACCACTTGATAGGTTATGTTATGATAGTAGTATATTTACACCAGTTGGAAGATAATGTTATGATAGTAGTATTTTTACACCATTTGATAGGTGATGTTATGATAGTAGTATATTCACACCAATTGATAGGTAATATCATGACAGTAGTATATTTACACCAATTGATAGGCAATGTCATGACAGTAGTATATTTACACCAGTTCATAGGTAAAGTCATGATAGTGGTATACTTACACAAGTTATAATATAATGTTATGATTGTAGTATATTTATACCAGTTGATAGGTAATGTTATGACAGTAGTATACTAACACCAGTTGATAGGTAATGTTATGATAGTAGCATACTTAAACCAGTTGATAGGTAATGTCATGACAGTAGTATATTTACACCAGTTCATAGGTAATGTCATGACAGTAGTATATTTACACCATTTCATAGGTAATGTCATGACAGTAGTATGCTTGCACTAGTTGATAGATAATATTATGAGAGTAGTATACTTACCCCAGTTGATAGGTAATGTCATGACAGTAGTATACTTACACTAGTTGGAAGATAATGTTATGAGAGTAGAATACTTACACCAGTTGATCGGCAATGTTATGATAGTAGCATATTTACACCATTTGATAGGTAAAGTCATGATAGTAGTATACTTACACCAATTATAAGATAATGTTATGATAGTAGTATATTTACACTAGTTGATAGGTGATGTCATGATAGTTGTATATTTACACCAGTTGATAGGTAATGTTTTGATAGTAGCATACTTACACCAGTTGATAGGTAATGTCATGACAGTAGTATACTTACACCAGTTGATAGGTAATGTTCTGACAGAGGGATATTTACACCAGTTGATAGGTAATGTTATGATACTAATATACTTACACCAGTTGATAGGTAATGTCATGACAGTAGTATATTTACACCAATTGATAGGCAATGTCATGACAGTAGTATATTTACACCAGTTCATAGGTAAATTCATGATAGTAGTATACTTACACCAGTTGATAAGTAATGTTATGATAGTAGCATACTTACACCAGTTGATAGGTAATGTCATGACAGTAGTATATTTACACCAATTGATAGGCAATGTCACGACAGTAGTATATTTACACCAGTTCATAGGTAAAGTCATGATAGTAGTATACTTACACCAGTTATAAGATAATGTTATGATTGTAGTATATTTACACCAGTTGATGGGTAGTGTTATGACAGTAGTATACTTACACCAGTTGACCGGTAATGTTATGATATTAGTATATTTACACCAGTTGATAGGTGATGTTATGATAGTAGTATACTTACACCAATTGATAGGTAATATCATGACAGTAGTATATTTACACCACTTGATATGTAATGTCATTACAGTAGTATATTTACACCAGTTCATAGGTAATGTAATGATAGTAGTATATTTACACCAATTGATGGGTAATGTCATGATATTAGTATACTTACACCATTGAAAGATAATGTTATGATAGTAGTATATTTACACCACTTGATAGGTTATGTTATGATAGTAGTATATTTACACCAGTTGGAAGATAATGTTATGATAGTAGTATTTTTACACCATTTGATAGGTGATGTTATGATAGTAGTATATTCACACCAATTGATAGGTAATATCATGACAGTAGTATATTTACACCAATTGATAGGCAATGTCATGACAGTAGTATATTTACACCAGTTCATAGGTAAAGTCATGATAGTGGTATACTTACACAAGTTATAATATAATGTTATGATTGTAGTATATTTATACCAGTTGATAGGTAATGTTATGACAGTAGTATACTAACACCAGTTGATAGGTAATGTTATGATAGTAGCATACTTAAACCAGTTGATAGGTAATGTCATGACAGTAGTATATTTACACCAGTTCATAGGTAATGTCATGACAGTAGTATATTTACACCATTTCATAGGTAATGTCATGACAGTAGTATGCTTACACTAGTTGATAGATAATATTATGAGAGTAGTATACTTACCCCAGTTGATAGGTAAAGTCATGATAGTAGTATACTTACACCAGTTATAAGATAATGTTATGATAGTAGTATATTTACACTAGTTGATAGGTGATGTCATGATAGTTGTATATTTACACCAGTTGATAGGTAATGTTATGATAGTAGCATACTTACACAAGTTGATAGGTAATGTCATGACAGTAGTATATTTACACCAGTTGATAGGTAATGTTCTGACAGAGGGATATTTACACCAGTTGATAAGTAATGTTATGATAGTAGCATACTTACACCAGTTGATAGGAAATGTCATGACAGTAGTATATTTACACCAATTGATAGGCAATGTCATGACAGTAGTATATTTACACCAGTTCATAGGTAAAGTCATGATAGTAGTATACTTACACCAGTTATAAGATAATGTTATGATTGTAGTATATTTACACCAGTTGATGGGTAGTGTTATGACAGTAGTATACTTACACCAGTTGACCGGTAATGTTATGATATTAGTATATTTACACCAGTTGATAGGTGATGTTATGATAGTAGTATACTTACACCAATTGATAGGTAATATCATGACAGTAGTATATTTACACCAGTTCATAAGTAATGTAATGATAGTAGTATATTTACACCAATTGATGGGTAATGTCATGATATTAGTATACTTACACCATTGGAAGATAATGTTATGATAGTAGTATATTTACACCACTTGATAGGTTATGTTATGATAGTAGTATATTTACACCAGTTGGAAGATAATGTTATCATAGTAGTATATTTACACCAGTTGATAGGTAATGTTATGATAGTAGTATTTTTACACGATTTGATAGATGATGTTATGATAGTAGTATATTCACACCAATTGATAGGTAATATCATGACAGTAGTATATTTACACCAATTGATAGGCAATGTCATGACAGTAGTATATTTACACCAGTTCATAGGTAAAGTCATGATAGTGGTATACTTACACAAGTTATAATATAATGTTATGATTGTAGTATATTTACACCAGTTGATAGGTAATGTTATGACAGTAGTATACTAACACCAGTTGATAGGTAATGTTATGATAGTAGCATACTTAAACCAGTTGATAGGTAATGTCATGACAGTAGTATATTTACACCAGTTCATAGGTAATGTCATGACAGTAGTATATTTACACCATTTCATAGGTAATGATATGATGGAAGTATATTTACACAAGTTCGTAGGTAATGTCATGAGAGTAGTATATTTACACCAGTTCATAGGTAATGTTATGACAGTAGTATACTTACACCAGTTCATAGGTAATGTTATGAAAGTAGCATACTTAAACCAGTTGATAGGTAATGTTATTATCGTAGCATACTTACACCAGTTGATAGGTAATGTCATGACAGTAGTATATTTACACCAGTTGATAGGTGATGTTATGATAGTAGTATACATACACCAGTTGATACGTAATGTTATGATACTAGTATATTTACCCCAGGTGATAGGTAATGTTGTGACAGTAGTATATTTACACCAGCTCGTAGGTAATGTCATGATAGTAGTATATTTACAGCAGTTCATAGGTAATGTCATGTTAGTAGTATACTTACACCAGTTGGAAGATAATGTTATGATAGTAGTATATTTACACCAGTTGATAGGTGATGTTATGATGGAAATATATTTACACCAGTTCATATGTAATGTCATGATAGTAGTATACTTACACCAGTTGATAGGTAATGTCATGAAAGTAGTATGCTTACACTAGTTGATAGATAATATTATGAGAGTAGTATACTTACCCCAGTTGACAGGTAATGTCATGACAGTAGTATACTTACACTAGTTGGAAGATAATGTTATGACAGTAGAATACTTACACCAGTTGATCGGCAATGTTATGATAGTAGCATATTTACACCATTTGATAGGTAAAGTCATGATAGTAGTATACTTACACCAGTTATAAGATAATGTTATGATAGTAGTATATTTACACTAGTTGATAGGTGATGTCATGATTTGTATATTTACACCAGTTGATAGGTAATATTATGATAGTAGCATACTTACACCAGTTGATAGGTAATGTCATGACAGTAGTATACTTACACCAGTTGATAGGTAATGTTCTGACAGAGGGATATTTACACCAGTTGATAGGTAATGTTATGACAGTAGCATACTTACACCAGTTGATAGGTAATGTCATGACAGTAGTATATTTACACCAATTGATAGGCAATGTCATGACAGTAGTATATTTACACCAGTTCATAGGTAAAGTCATGATAGTAGTATACTTACACCAGTTATAAGATAATGTTATGATTGTAGTATACTTACACCAGTTGGAAGATAATGTTATGACAGTAGAATACTTACACCAGTTGATCGGCAATGTTATGATAGTAGCATATTTACACCAGTTGATAGGTAATGTCATGACAGTAGTATATTTACACCAGTTATAGGTAATGTCATGACAGTAGTATATTTAAACCAGTTCTTAGGTAATGTTATGATAAAAGTATATTTACCCCAGTTCATAGGTAATATCACGATATTAGTATATTTACACCAGTTGATAGGTAACGTTATGATAATAGCATACTTACACCAGTTGATAGATAATGCCATTAGAGTAGTATATTTACACCAATTGATAGGTAATGTCATGACAGTAGTATGTTTACACCAATTCATAGGTAATGTCATGAGAGTAGTATATTTACACCAGTTCATAAATAAAGTCATGATAGTAGTATACTTACACCAGTTATAAGATAATGTTATGATTGTAGTATATTTACACCAGTTGATCGGTAGTGTTATGACAGTAGTATACTTACACCAGTTGACCAGTAATGTTATGATATTAGTATATTTACACCAGTTGATAGGTGATGTTATGATAGTAGTATACTTATACCAATTGATAGGTAATATCATGACAGTAGTATATTTACACCACTTGATATGTAATGTCATTACAGTAGTATATTTACACCAGTTCATAGGTAATGTAATGATAGTAGTATATTTACACCAATTGATAGGTAATGTCATGATATTAGTATACTTACACCATTGGAAGATAATGTTATGATAGTAGTATATTTACACCACTTGATAGGTTATGTTATGATAGTAGTATATTTACACCAGTTGGAAGATAATGTTATCATAGTAGTATATTTACACCAGTTGATAGGTAATGTTATGATAGTAGTATTTTTACACCACTTGATAGGTGATGTTATGATAGTAGTATATTCACACCAATTGATAGGTAATATCATGACAGTAGTATATTTACACCAATTGATAGGCAATGTCATGACAGTAGTATATTTACACCAGTTCATAGGTAAAGTCATGATAGTGGTATACTTACACAAGTTATAAGATAATGTTATGATTGTAGTTTATTTACACCACTTGATAGGTGATGTTATGATAGTAGTATATTCACACCAATTGATAGGTAATATCATGACAGTAGTATATTTACACCAATTGATAGGCAATGTCATGACAGTAGTATATTTACACCAGTTCATAGGTAAAGTCATGATAGTGGTATACTTACACAAGTTATAAGATAATGTCATGACAGTAGTATATTTACGCCAGTTCATTGGTAATGTAATGACAGTAGTATATTTACACCGTTCATAGGTAATGTCATGAGAGCTCTATATTTACACCAGTTGAAAGCTAATATCATGATAGTAGTGTACTTACACTAGTTGATAGGTGATGTAATGACAGTTGTATATTTTCATTAATTGATAGGTAATGTCATGACAGTAGTATATTCACATCAGTTCATAGGCAATGTCATTATAGTAGTATATTTACAGCAGTTCATAGGTAATGTCATGATAGTAGTATACTTACACCATTGGAAGATAATTTTATGATAGTAGTATATTTACACCGCTTGATAGGTAATATCATGACAGTAGTATATTTACACCAATTGATAGGCAATGTCATTACAGTAGTATATTTACACCAGTTGTTGGTAGTGTTATGACAGTAGTATATTTACACCAGTTGACCGGTAATGTTATGATAGTAGTATATTTACACCAGTTTATAGGTGATGTTATGATAGTAGTATACTTACACCAATTGATAGGTAATATGATGACAGTAGTATATTTACACTACTTGATATGTAATTTCATTACAGTAGTATATTTACACCAGTTCATAGGTAATGTAATCATAGTAGTATATTTACACCAATTGATAGGTAATGTCATGATATTAGAATACTTACACCATTGGAAGATAATGTTATGATAGTAGTATATTTACACCACTTGATAGGTTATGTTATGATAGTAGTATATTTACACCTGTTGGAAGATAATGTTATCATAGTATCATACTTAAACCAGTTGATAGGTAAAGTTATGATAGTAGTATATTTACACCAGTTGATAGGTAATATTATGACAGTAGTATATTTACACCAGTTGATAGGTAATGTTATAATAGTAGCATACTTAAACCAGTTGATAGGTAATGTCATGACAGTAGTATATTTACACCAGTTATAGGTAATGTCATGACAGTAGTATATTTAAACCAGTTCATAGGTAATGTTATGATAAAAGTATATTTACCCCAGTTCATAGGTAATATCACGATATTAGTATATTTACACCAGTTGATAGGTAACGTTATGATAATAGTATACTTACACCAGTTGATAGATAATGCCATTAGAGTAGTATATTTACACCAATTGATAGGTAATGTCATGACAGTAGTATGTTTACACCAATTCATAGGTAATGTCATGACAGTAGTATATTTACACCAGTTGATAGGTAATGTCATGACAGTAGTATACTTACACCAGTTGATAGGTAATGTCATGACTGTAGTATATTTACACTAGTTCATAGGTAATGTTATAATAGTTGTGTATTTACACCAGTTGATAGGTAATGTCATGACAGTAGTATATTTACACCAGTTGATAGGTAATGTTATGACAGTGGTATATTTACACCAGTTCATAGGTAATGTTATGATAGTATCATACTTACACCAGTTATAAGATAATGATATTATAAAAGTATATTTACACCAGTTGATAGGTAATGTTATGATAGTAGCACACTTACACCAGTTGATAGGTAATATCATGACAGTAGTATACTTACACCAGTTGATAGGTAATGTTATAATAGTTGTATATTTACACCTGTTGATAGGTAATGTTATGATAGTTGTATATTTACACCATTTGATAGATAATGTTATGATAGTAGCACACTTACACCAGTTGATAGGTAATGTTATTACAGTAATATACTTACACCAGTTAATAGGTAATGTTATGACAGTTGTATATTTACACCAGTTGATAGATAATGTCATGACAGTAGTATATTTACACCAGTTGATAGATAATGTCATGACAGTAGTATATTTACACCAGTTGATAGGTTATGTTATGAAAGTAGTATATTTGCACCAGTTGATAGATAATGTCATGACAGTAATATACTTACACCAGTTGATATGTAATGTTATGATATTAGTATACTTACACAAGTTGATAGGTAATGTCATTATTGTAATGTATTTACACCTGTTGGAAGATAATGTTATCATAGTAGTATATTTACACCAGTTGATAGGTAAAGTTATGATAGTAGTATATTTACACCAGTTGATAGGTAATATTATGACAGTAGTATATTTACACCAGTTGATAGGTAATGTTATAATAGTAGCATACTTAAACCAGTTGATAGGTAATGTCATGACAGTAGTATATTTACACCAGTTATAGGTAATGTCATGACAGTAGTATATTTAAACCAGTTCATAGGTAATGTTATGATAAAAGTATATTTACCCCAGTTCATAGGTAATATCACGATATTAGTATATTTACACCAGTTGATAGGTAACGTTATGATAATAGCATACTTACACCAGTTGATAGATAATACCATTAGAGTAGTATATTTACACCAATTGATAGGTAATGTCATGACAGTAGTATGTTTACACCAATTCATAGGTAATGTCATGAGAGTAGTATATTTACACCAGTTGATAGGTAATGTCATGACAGTAGTATACTTACACCAGTTGATAGGTAATGTCATGACTGTAGTATATTTACACTAGTTCATAGGTAATGTTATAATAGTTGTGTATTTACACCAGTTGATAGGTAATGTCATGACAGTAGTATACTTACACCAGTTCATAGGTAATGTTATGATAGTATCATACTTACACCAGTTATAAGATAATGATATTATAAAAGTATATTTACACCAGTTGATAGGTAATGTTATGATAGTAGCACACTTACACCAGTTGATAGGTAATGTCATGACAGTAGTATACTTACACCAGTTGATAGGTAATGTTATAATAGTTGTATATTTACACCTGTTGATAGGTAATGTTATGATAGTTGTATATTTACACCATTTTATAGATAATGTTATGATAGTAGCATACTTACACCAGTTGATAGGTAATGTTATTACAGTAATATACTTACACCAGTTAATAGGTAATGTTATGACAGTTGTATATTTACACCAGTTGATAGATAATGTCATGACAGTAGTATATTTACACCAGTTGATAGATAATGTCATGACAGTAGTATATTTACACCAGTTGATAGGTTATGTTATGAAAGTAGTATATTTGCACCAGTTGATAGATAATGTCATGACAGTAATATACTTACACCAGTTGATATGTAATGTTATGATAGTAGTATACTTACACAAGTTGATAGGTAATGTCATTATTGTAATGTATTTACACCAGTTGGAAGATAATGTTATGATAGTAGTATATTTGCACCATTTGATAGGTAATGTCATGATAGTAGCATACTTACACCAGGTGATAGGTAATGTTATGATAGTAGTATACTTACACCAGTTGATAGGTGACGTTATGATAGTAGTATATTTGCACCAGTTCATATGTAATGTCATGACAGTAGTCTATTTACACCAGTTGATAGGTAATGTCATTATAGTAGTACACTTACACCAGTTGGAAGATTATGTTATGACAGTAGTGTACTTACACCAGTTGATACGTAATGTTATGATAGTAGCACACTTACACCAGTTGATAGGTAATGTCATGACAGTAGTATACTTACACCAGTTATAAGATAATGTTATGATAGTAGTATATTTACACCAGTTTATAGGTGATGTTATGATAGTAGTATCAGTGATTTCGAGAAACCCACTTGTTGAGAATTTTATATGCAAAAAACGTCTCTTTTGGGCTCAAAAAACACTTCAAATAGAAGAGCGAACAACGTTTCGATCTTCTTCGGTCATCGTCAGGTTCACAAAGAAAGAGGTAATTGTCCGGAAGCTGACCACATGTTTGAAAGGGGTTGTATAACTGAGTGTCGCAATGTAGAGGGCGCGGTTTGATGTTTGAATATATAATTTTATCTATAATATTAATATAGGTACAATGGTGTTCCTTTATATTGGTTTATTTTTGGTTTAAGTTGTTGTATAAGTAAGGCTTCTTTAATTTTTCGTTTGTTTATGTTTGTTTCTTTATTTAGTATTTTAGTGTTTTCTATGGTTATGTTGTGTCCATTTGACTTGCAGTGTTCGAAAACGTGTGAAGGTGACTTTTTATGTTTTTTGAATCTGGTTTCCATTTTTCTACTTGTTTCTCCTGTATAGAAGTCGTGGCAGTTATCACATTGTATTTTATAAATAATGTTGGTGTGGTGTTTGTCAGTGTAGTTCTTACATAGTATAGACCTTAGTTTTGTGCCTGGTTTTTGAATAAATTTAGTGTTAACTGGAATGTTATATTTTGTTACTAGTTTTTACCAAATGTTGGTTATTTGTTTGCTGATGTCAGGAATATATGGTATACAGCAGTATATGGTTTCGTGATTTTTTGATTCGTGAGATATATTTACTTTTGTTGGTTGATTTTGCTTTCTGTCTAGGTGTGTGCGTATAATGTTTTTTACGGTTTTTGGAGGAAACTTATTGATGTTGAAGTATTGTTTTATTTTATCTAATTCATCGTTAATTTTATCTGGTGAGCATAGTTTTATGGCTGTGTTTATCTGGTTTCTTAGTATGTTGAGTTTTTGTTTTGTTTCATGTGCTGAGTCCCAAGGAATGTATAGTCCAGTATGGGTGATTTTTCGGTGGATTTCTGTTTTGAATTGTGTGTCGGTTCTTATAATTTTGAGGTTAAGAAATGATATTTGATTGCTTTCTTCCTGTTCACATGTAAAGTTAATGTTGGGATGTATAGAGTTAATGTGAGTGAAAAAGTTAAGTATGTGTTCTGTAGATTCGAATCCCGCAACCGTGTCATCTACATATCTGTACCAGTATAGTGGTGGATGTAATGCTGTATTAATTGCTTGTGTTTTAACTTGTGTCATAAAAGTATTGGCTAGAACTGGTAATATTTGGTTCCCCATGCTAAGGCCATTTGTTTGTATATAGTTGTGGTTGTTGAACACGAAGTTTGTCTTTATCGTGGTGAATTCCATAAGGGTTGCTAACTGGTTACTGGGAATGTCTATAGTTGGGTTAGGGTCTCGAATATAGAGTTCTAAGGCTATCTTGCAGGCTTCTGTTGTTGGAACTTCTGTGAAGAGGGATATGACATCGAAACTGGCCATTAAGGCTTTATGATTAAGTTGATTTAGATTGGACTTGAAATTAAAAGAGTCTTTAATGAATGAGCTGGCTGATGTTGCATATTTGGAGAATGCCCATGCTATGTATTTACCAAGATTGTAATTAAACGATTCATATGTTGACATTATTGGTCGTAATGGACAATCTGGTTTATGAGGTTTGGGGATGCCGTATATTTGCGGTGTGCGTGAGTCGGTTTTACGTAGGTAGGAATAAAGTGTTTGTGAAATTGTGTTGGCTTTTTTCATTTGTAGTAGTAATTTGTTTAGTTGCGTCTCATGTGTCTTTGTTGGATTTGTGTGTATTGGTTTAAATTTGTTCGTGTCTGATAGGATGTTATTCATTTTTTGTATGTATTCATTCGTGTTCATTATTACTATAGCGTTACCTTTATCTGCTTTTAGAATTTTTATGTTTCTGTCTTGTTTTAGGTTTTTAATGGAATTAATGTCTCTTTTTGTAAGGTTGTTTTTTAGTTTTCTGTTTTGTGAAATTATGTTGATAGTTTTGTAAGAAAATTCTTTGAAAAAATCGTTTAAGATAATGTTTTTAGGTGTTTATGGAAAATATAAATTTGTAATTTTACCTGGAAAGTTTGGCTGTTGGATGTCAATAAAATTATCTAAGTTGTCTTCTTTCTGTTTGTTGTTTTTGTTTTCTGTAGAAAGTATCACAAGTCTCCTGGCTAGGTCTTCTAAACATGTTTTGATTTCTATGGTTGGAATGTACCTTGGTGCTATTGATAGTAGTATATTTACACCAGTTGATAGGTAATGTTATGACAGTAGTATACTTACACCAGTTGATAGGTAATGTTATGATAGTAGCATACTTACACCAGTTGATAGGTAATGTCATGACTGTAGTATATTTACACCAGTTCATAGGTAATGTCATGACAGTAGTATGTTTACACCAATTGATGGGTAATGTCATGACAGTAGTATGTTTACACCAGTTCATAGGTAAAGTCATGATAGTAGTATACTTACACCAGTTATAAGATAATGTTATGATAGTAGTATATTTACACTAGTTGATAGGTGATGTCATGATAGTTGTATATTTGCACCAGTTGATAGGTAATGTCATGACAGTAGTATATTTACACCAGTTCATAGGTAATGTCATGACAGTAGTACACTTACACCAGTTGGAAGATAATGTTATGATAGTACAGGGTGGTCGCTAGAAAAGCGGAAAATTTGTCAAACAGCTATTTATTTTTACAAAGAATAACTTTTAGAAAGTTTTTAAAGGCATATTTTATATTACACTCATAGATGCTCAAAATGTCGTCCGTGCACTTCAGAGCAGCGTCTTAACCTAGAAATCCAAGCTCGTGTAGCGTTTTGAAGGGTAACTTGTGAGATATCTGTCCCTCAAATTTTCCGCTTTTCTAGCGACCACCCTGTAGTATACTTACACCAGTGGATAGGTAATGTTATGATAGTAGTATACTTACACCAGTTGATAGGTAATGTTATGACAGTAGTATATTTACACCAGTTGATAGGTAATGTCATTATAGTAGTATACTTACACCAGTTGGAAGATAATATTATGACAGTAATATACTTACACCAGTTGATAGGTGATGTTATGATGGTAGTATACTTACACCAGTTGATAGGTAATGTCATTATAGTAATGTATTTACACCAGTTGGAAGATAATGTTATGATAGTAGTATATTTATACCAGTTGATAGGTAATGTTATGATTGTAGTATATTTGCACCAGTTGACAGGTAATGTCATTATAGTAGTATACTTACACCAGTTGGAAGATAATATTATGACAGTAATATACTTACACCAGTTGATAGGTGATGTTATGATGGTAGTATACTTACACCAGTTGATAGGTAATGTCATTATAGTAATGTATTTACACCAGTTGGAAGATAATGTTATGATAGTAGTATATTTATACCAGTTGATAGGTAATGTTATGATTGTAGTATATTTGCACCAGTTGACAGGTAATGTCATGATAGTAGCATACTTACACCAGTTGATAGGTAATGTTATGACAGTAGTATACTTACACCAGTTGATAGATAATGTCATGATAGTTGTATATTTACACCAGTTGATAGTTAATGTCATGACAGTAGTATATTTATACCTGCATCAGTAGCAAAGTAAACCTAATGATTAACGTGCTGGTGAGAATATTCAAGATTTTGTTTGTTTGTTTTGAATTTCACGCAAAGCTACTCGAGGGCTGTCTGCGCTAACCGTCTCTAATTTAGCAGTGTAAGACTAGAGGGAAGGCAGCTAGTCATCATCACCCACCGCCAACTATTGGGCTATTCTTTTACCAACGAATAGTGGGATTGACCGTAATATTATAACGCTCCTATGGCTGAAAAGGCGAGAATATTTAGTGCGACGAGGATTCGAACCCGCGATCCTCAGGTTACGAGTCGATCGTCTTAACTCACTTGGCCATGCCGGGCCAAATCTCCAACATATGAATAGGCTTCACCTTTAGTACTCTGTACATATTATAAGTATCTACAAAAACGATTGTTTGCTGGATACGTACATCTTGTTCAGGAGTTGAAACTTGGGGTACACTTGAAATATAAAGAACCTTTAGATCAAAATACTTATATCACGTGGTGAATTATTCCATAGGTCATAACTGAACTAGAATTCAATATTTTTATATAAATGGTTAAATCATGGCGACAACGATAGCATTTGACTAAATTACACGATTTCTAGATTTTAAGTTAAATCCGCTCTGAAATAACACAGCCAGGAATTTTATTCGAGGGGCGGAGAAGCGATGGGTTATTGTTACAAAACTAAAAAGGAGTGACGTTGTGCTGCACATTAATAAAAATTACGTCTTTTGTCTGAGTTATTTTTTGTCTGTTAAATGAACCTTTCCACAACTTTTTTTACATTTATAACAAGGTATATAAAACACAGAAATACACAAAACAACTGTGTAAGACAAAATAAATAAACAATAAGTTCATATTATTTCCCGCTCCCTCCCGGTGACTCAGCTCGAAGTCTGTTTTTGTTCTTTGAATTTCGCGCAAAGCTACACGAGAGCTATCTGCGCTGGCTGTATCTAATTTAGTAGTGTAAGACTAAAGGTTTTTTTTGTTTGTTTGTTTCTGAATTTCGCACAAAGCTACTCGAGGGCTATCTGTGCGAGCCGTCCCTAATTTAGCAGTGTAAGACTAGAGGGAAGGCAGCTTGTCATCACCACCCACCGCCAACTCTTGGGCTACTCTTTTACCAACGAATAGTGGGATTGACCGTCACATTATAACGCCCCCACGGCTGGGAGGGCGAGCATGTTTGACGCGACCGGGATTCGAACCCACGACTCTCGGATTACGAGTCGAATGCCTTAACACGCTTGGCCATGCCGGGTTCAATGCAAAATTGGGCAATGGGTTATCTTCGCTCTGTCTACCGCTGAAAATTGAACCCTTGAGTTTAATGTTGTATTTGTATTTTGTTGCTCTTGTTATGCTCTAAGCTACAGAATGGGCTATCAATGCTGTTTCTACCATGGGTATCGAACCCTAATTTTTATAGTTATAATTCAAACCCACACACTTGGCACTGAGCCACTGAACGTCTTTTAGCGTTCATTAATTTTATTTAAACGCCAGCGACCATGAATGGTAACGATGAATATTTATCTGCCCGTGTTCAAAATATGATCACAAATATGATAAATAATAACAAGATTTAATAACTTTGGCAGATATGAGTATGTTTTCTCGTTGCTATGGCCAGATAAAAAAGCCCCCCCCCCAGGCCTAGCGGTAAGTCTACAGATTTACAACGCTAAAATCAGGGGTTCGACTCCCCTCGGTGGGCTCAGCAAACAGTCCGATGTGACTTTGCTGTAAGAAAAACACACACACACAAGATAAAAAATGACAAGCAGAGGTTTATTTTAGCACAGAGCTTCATTATGGACTATCTACATTCTATTAAGCGTAGATAATTGAATCCTTGATTTTAGTGTTGTAAGTCCGTAAAATTAAAGCTGGTACACAAGAGGATATCAAGAATGTTAAATACTTCTAAGAGGTATTAGATTTGTGTTTCTTTTGTTGTGCGACTCGTAATCCGAGGGTCGCGGGTTCGCGCCCGCGTCGCGCTAAACATGCTCGCCCTCCCAGCCGTGGGGGTGTATAATGTGACGGTCAATCCCACTTTTCGTTGGTAAAAGAGTAGCCCAAGAGTTGGCGGTGGGTGGTGATGACTAGCTGCCTTCCCTCTAGTCTTACACTGCTAAATTAGGGACGGCTAGCACAGATAGCCCTCGAGTAGCTTTGTGCGAAATTCCAAAACAAACAAACAAATTCTTTTGTTGTTGTTGTTCAAACACTTCACTTCTGTATTCTGCTCGGCGTTACATATTATTTGTGAACACAGGTTTACTTTATAAACGTAATATAAATCAGACGGTGTTTTCGTTATTTCATGTGAAACTAAACTAGTTACAATTGTGTTTTAATATAAATGTTTGTAAAATAACATTAGAAGTTAAAAGCTACATGAAACTTTTTAGCTTAATCACGTGATTTTAGTTTCCATTACACCTACAACTTGTAAGTGTTTTACTTGCAGTGTCAGTCAAGAATTTAACGTCAATGTTTGTCCTTCATATTCAGTTTGGCTCTTAGTTGTATTAATGTTGTGAGGTGAAATGTTACAGCTAGAATTATAGAGACGTTGAGACTTCGTTAATAAAGGTAATCTACAATGTAAACATAATTATGTAAAGTATCTGTGTTTATTCAAAATAACTGTTACAAGTGTTAAATATGACGTAGAGCCGACGCAGAGTAATAGTTAGGCTTAGTTGTACGTATTTTAGTTCTAGCGTTTACCGAGTTGGAAACTGTATGTCAGAGAATCATTTAGGCTTTATTTAGGTGACTTTCCGAATGAAGTTTTACTTTCAATGCAGCACTGTTCTGCACTGATGCAGCCATTCGCTTTTTTAACACAGTATAAAAAGCAGTATTTGGTCGTTTTATAACACTTGGTGTATTAGAATTCGTAACATTATATTTCGGTAGTACAAAGGAGCAAGATCAAAATTTGTAACACTAAAGTTCTAAAGAAGTCTTAACATGTTAAATTAAGTTTTATTAAAATTAATATAAGGTAAGTGGAGTAAATGCTAGTTTTTACCGTAAGGTTTGGTTTTCAACTTCCATAAGATAATTATTAATTTTTAATAATAGACAAGTGTATTACCATTAATATTAATACATAGTACTAATGGTATGTAATAAGATAAACAAATATGCATATCTGATGGAACACGGTTTTGCTTTGAAGGTATACATAAGTTAAATTAGGTAAAGTGAAAATCTTAATTCTAGGAGATTCAATGTATACGTTGATGTGCATGTCGTCTTTTTCTTGGTGTGTTAAGTTATGCCATTAAAATAAATGTGGAATGACAAATTACTTATATTGGTTTATCTTGTGATATAGTTATTAATTTACAAAAAATACCAGATTTTGTTAAGCTTAACAGATTCACAGTTCAACTTAAAAAGTATTGATAAGGAAAAATATGCAAAACAGAAAGTTGTTTCAATTCTGGATAAAAGAATTCATTTTAACGAATTAAACTTAATGGTTACACATTTCATTCTTAAGTGTGGATTCAGTTTAACAGTCATGTCATTTCAAACTTTCAGGAACACTTCTTAAAAATAGTAGTTTTAGTGATAGTTTTTCGAAAGTTCGAGACCATGTAATTTTTTTTAAAATATGTGTAGAAGGAATTCTTCAATTGATAGCCATGTTAAGAAGAAGACAGACTGCACCTTCAGAATATTACGATGCATGTTTGAATGTATTGGGTAAAGAAGCAGTTAAAGCAACAGAGAAAAGAAAGCCAGAGATAAAGAGCACAAATTCATCAGATGACTTGCACCACCATAAGAAGATTGAAGAACAAACTGACATTTCAAAACTTTCACACAAAGCAAAGTTTTCTCTTTCTATAGGTAAGACCTGTGTCTCTGTAGAAAGGTTAAGTGGCTTGCACAGAAAAAGTGATTTAACCCTCTTAGTGCATTTTGAAAATATTTTAATCAGTTGCCTGTCTCTCTTTAGGTAAAAAGTTGTGGAATAAAATTTTTATTATTAGAGTAGGAAATCTTAAAAACAACTATTC
Organism: Carcinoscorpius rotundicauda; assembly: GCA_011833715.1. Classification (NCBI taxonomy): domain Eukaryota; kingdom Metazoa; phylum Arthropoda; class Merostomata; order Xiphosura; family Limulidae; genus Carcinoscorpius; species Carcinoscorpius rotundicauda. The sequence continues at coordinate 4,575,118 of CM022391.1, read as the reverse complement.
AGTTTCCAGTGGTTTAGTTGAAAGTTTATAGCCTTGTTTAGTTTTTTCATACAGACTGTTTTCAGTTGTCTGTTTGCATATCATATTCTTATTGTGTGTTTGAAAACCAATCCTTCAAGTGTCGTTTTGTGTGCATTTTAACTATTGAAGTTCATGTGTATGCTTACAGTTCATTTTGCTTTTCTGACCTAATTCAAAATTCCATATTTTTTTTAAATAACTGAAATATTTTCATGCATATAAAGTATATTTCACGAAGTTTGAGAAGATTGTACTAATGGTATTTTTTGCATTTGTAAAATAGATAGTAATTAAATGAATATACCACGTGCAATTGTTTCATGGTAAATCTTTCACTGTTTTGAACTTGCGATAACGTTTTCTTCATTACCCATGCAAGCAATCTCAAAGATGGTTCCTTGACATCATTACCTTCACTGTTTAAGGTATTTTGTTCCTACTGTGTATTACTTATTGATTTATGTGTAAAGTTGAGATGTAAAATCATATTAATACTGTAATAAGTAGGTGCTGTTTTATAACCAAGATGTATTAAGAAAGTATGTGGTCATAATTTGGTTATCATAATTTTAAGTTAGTGTAATAAAAAAGGAGGGCATAATTCCTTAGTAATTCATACATTGATTTTATTTAATGGAATTCTGTTCATAAACAAATTTTATTTTATTAGGGATATGGACAGGTTTATTTGCATGTAATCATTTTGTGGTTCAAAATGAAAGGAATGGTAGCTAATACATAAATATGTGATGTACAAATAATACACCTAATCTAGGGAAATTCAACTGGGTCCTTGTTTATAAGTAAAACGACCATTTTTTATTGTTAATCTTTAAAACATGGTAACAGATGAAATGACTTGCATTTTTAGCTTCATAGTTTTGATATGAAAGTTTGTATGTGAGATAAGTTTGTAGCATTTCCATTAAAACAGGAGGGGTCTGATCTTTGGATAATACAAAATATATTCCATCTTGACCTCAGTACAAGAAGTGGACTTGATACATTTTTAATTTATTAAGTAAATTAATACATTTAATTAAAGCTAATTAGTTAGTTGGTAATTGGGTATAATCACTATGTTGCAAAAACAAGGTAATACTTAGTTTGGTTTTCATATTTTTGATGGATAGAGTGTAAATAGCTCATTATATAGTTTCTTGCTTAATAACAAGTGTAGTGGCAATATTTTGATCAATTAAACAGTTGAAATTATTAAAATTAGTAATAATTGAAAACTCTGATTTTGATTAGTTGATTATTTTAATTAGTTATGACACTAATTGATAAGGCTGAACAAACTTGAATTGATTGAGTATAGTATTGAAATATCCCAATAACAATATTTTGATTATTGGATAATAAGAACTATCTTTATGCTGTTATCTAGTTGGGAGTACTGGCAGTCAGCTGGCTATATCCCTTGTTATCATTTTATGCTGTTATAGTACTAATAACTATTCTACTGAGCAAAAACTTTTTACAGTCTAAAGAGATATTGGGTATTCTGTGTTAATTTTGATTTCTAAGTATTGTCTTATGGGCATCGTGATCCATACTGTAGTAACAAGGTGGGCATATCTTTCTAAGGTCAAAGAAAAAATGACTGAAACTTTAGATTCAAATTTAAAAGAATGTGGTGAAGGGAAGCAAACTTTGCAAAGGAGTAATTGTGAATTCAAACTAGCCACCAAAATAATAATGCTATGCACTATGTAACATCAAACAGTTCGCTATACTAAAAATTCATTAAAATATGATTAGTAAATGACTTTGTAAAACAGAAGTGCTGCTTGTAATTATCATATATCTTTCTGAACTGTGATACTATGTAATGAAATTACAGGTTTTTTATAATTTTTCATATATCTTTCTGAACTTTGAAACTACATAATGGCATTACAAGTTTTGTTATATTTTTCATATAACTTTCTCAATTGTGATACTGTACAGTGACATTACAAAAGTTCTCTTTCTCTAGTAGAATACTAATTAAAATTATATTTATAATTTACATAAGTTCTCATGTACAAGAGTAATTCTAAAGCACTTGTTTATAAAAGTGAGTCTGGTTTTAGAGTTGCATTAATAGATTCATCATTTCTTTTAGTTTTTCAATCTTGTCTGGCATCTACAACATGTGATAATCATCTAAGCTAAGACAATTTATGAAAGATGGTCTTGTATCTTTATTGTTTGCAGAGTAAGGACATGCCACTTCCAACAGTATTGCCATCAGTGATTCTGTCAGATGTGGCAACCAACAAAGTTCTATTGTGTAAATAAAAATTTCAGCAATGACTATATTTTATTGCTACACTTACATACTTCAGAGCTGGAGTTATAAATGTTTTTGAATTTGTTACAATATTTGCTGGCATGTGCATATTTTTTTTTCTTTTGGTTGACCTCACCGTTTGACCACAGTTACTAGAAGTCTGTAGCCAGAGCTGAGAAGTTGCTTACACTTGTCAGCTGTTGACAGTTTCAAATTAATATAATTAATTACCTAATACATTATTTAACACATTTCACAATATCAAAGCTGTCAAATTTATAGTTTTGTAAAGAAATAAAAATAAATCCTACTGATTTACAAGTTTATTTTCTCGTACATGTAATTTGCTCCTCATTTCTTTAGTCCTTTTCTCACATATTATATAATTCTCATATTCTGACATTTCCTTGTTGTAATCCTCAGTAATGATGATCTTTGTAGTACCACTGTAACAAAATGTAGGCCTAGAATAAGCCACCTGTATATCAGAACCATCTAACAACAGTCCTGAATTCACCCGATAGGGATAATCAGAAATACTAATTATGATATGATTAGTTTAACTTTCATGGCAATAGTTTAGTCACGGTTTTAGTTGGTGTGTAATTATAATTATTAAAAACAGTATTAATCAGAAAAACTAATTTGATTGTTTCTTATTCTTATTAAATGATTTGATTATATATATTTGCAACTTATCAATTATTTTACATGACGATGATCATTCAATTTTTTTGTTTCTTGTTTTCTTTAACATTTTTAGCTGAATCACTGAGAAACCTGATTTCTTTTATTACTAAACATAATGAAAAAGTTTATTTATTTTCCTACAGGCAAGGTTCTAATCACTACAGATACTTTCTATCCAAAATATCAAATAAACATGTGTTATTTTTAGCATCCTGTTGGTGAGCTTGCTGGTATACATTATACATCAAGGTATTAGATGGTTCTAATTTGCAGGTAGATTTTCAAGTTAAATATTCAAAAGCGTATACTGCATAATTTTATTTCAGTGTGGAAAAAATCATTAAATATCAAACTTCATCCATTTTGAACCATATGTAAAAGTTGCCTGATGAGATTGCAATTCTTGACTGCAGTGGCCTGATACCATATGTACAGTATGATATGAAAACATATGTATCATAAATAGCTCATTAAAGTATATTATTACTTTATTGCATGTGCAATAGTAGAAGTATATGATTTTGGTGTGGTTAGTCACTTTTGTGCTGTTATGGTTTTTCCTTTCACTGTTAGGACAACATCTTTCTCTCATCCTGCACAACTTAAAAGAAGAATTGTGTATGTGCTATTTTGTTTGTTATAATGTCATTATATTTCTCAATAAGGGCCATATTGTCATTTACAATATTCAAATGTTGAACTATCTGTAGTGTTTCTCTTTAGTCCTTTCTAAGCTCCCAGGGAGTTGGGGTCACAATTCAGGAACTCGTATGGACTTTGGAGGCACCTGAATAAGTCCATTGCATTCTTTGTAATGAAGTTTACAATCAAGATGTTCTCAAATTTTATGATATTCCTTCTTACTTAGTGTCTTTACCATTGTTCATATTGTTAAAATCAGCAACTTTCTCATTGAGATAATACAGCTGTCCAGCAAATGTTTGACAGGCAGATTTTGACAGTATAATTCACCTTTTTTATGTTTAACAAGACCTTGTAGGAAGGTTATTGTTAAGAGCAGAAATGACATCAAGTGCAGTGAACCATGCCCTAAGATAGGTTCAGATGGTAAAGACGAGGCATTACAGGGCCCTCTTTCCTCACAGACAGAAAACTTAGTCGCCCATAAACATCCAGGTCTTGAGAGCATAAGATGTATTGACCACCCATCATGCATGAAGCAGTGCTCCAATTATAAATTACCCTCCGTGAAGACAGGTGTCACTAAGAAAGGTTCTGACTAGTTCACAAAGCTCTCCCTAATCATCTCTTGGTTGGATGACCTGAAGTTGTTTTGTGTAGGAAACCCATTGACACTCTGCTTAACTTTCTCTGTGGCTTCTGCTACTTCATTTTGTTCAGCTGCAGTCTCATACCTGCACTGGTTCATGCAATCCCTGGATAGCTAGAATCTGGACCAGAAGAAAACCCCACTCAGACTTTGAAAACATGATTTTTGAGATGTGATAACAGAATATTTCAGAATTAAAAGTGATTAATATACACAGATTACTGTGTCTATGGAATATTATTGAACATTCTGGATAGTGTGAAATGCCCTAGAATGTTTCAAAAGTATATACTTTGGCAAAATGTTTCAAACATATAAACTTGATTGGAAAAACTGACTAGAAAATAAGTTTGTGCAAAAACAAATTCCATCCTTTTCTTCAACAGATACTGTATGCATCTTCAAATCAAATTAGTTTATTCTCATAACTAGGAATGAAGGTGAAAAACCGTGCTCTCTGCCAAATCTATTTTGGGATTTTATTATTTGTTGGATGGGTGCCATTACGACTTAACAATACAGAATTTCAAGTACAATATTGAGATTTCATGTTTTAAACATTTCTTGTATGGATAGATTTACTTAATTAAGCTTAACCAGTTATGTTTGATATTAAAGTAAATTTTATGTATGTTAATATTGTTGTCTAATGAAATATATTTTTGTAGGTAAACTCTAGGTAGTTGTTTTGCTTTAATGGTAATGAAACAAATTTGAAAAAAAAAGTAAAGTGTTAATTTTCACATTTTTTTGTTGTATTGCATATACTTGAAGGATAGTTTAAGGTTTTTTAAAGGATATTAAGGTAATTGGTGTTTGTTTATTATTCTGTTGAAATGGTGTTTTTGTTTTTCAGATTGTACTGTAATATATTACATCACGTATACTTGTGATACAGGTGCTTGGTTTTGTTTTTGAACATGTGTGCACAAAAAAGTAAAAAAATAAATAAAATTGGTAGATCTATATTGTTATATATAAAAATTGTTTGTTTATTTTACCAGTTATTTAAATAGACAAAATGTACGGACAACACTTGGTCCTCGAGGCTGTCTTTGAACACCCATCATTGAGAAAAGTAAAGATTGTAACCAACATTTTATTTCTCAGATTGTCATTTCAACTGTTAATTAACTAAATTAACAAGTCACCTTGTTAGAAAGTTTATAAGGCTATAAGCTGTTTAAATTTGAACCTAGTCAGTTTTTACTTTCAGATTTTAAACATCTGTTCTCATGTTCTGTTATGTTTAAAATTTATCACAGAGGCCTTTATACTATTAATCTCACTTATAGCCTTATAAACTTTCATAAATAATCTCTTAACCCTTCCTTCTCAAGATACCTTAATCTATCCATATGATAATAATACTAAAATATTCCTTGTAGCTCTTTTCCTATACCCTTTCGGGTATCTTTTTGTAGGTAAGAAGACATAAACTATTCTTGTATATGTTATTCAGCCTATCTGAAAGAGAGACCAGTTATTTGGTGGTGTGTCCACAAATGTACCACCACAGACTTGAGTGTATGGAAATAAACCTCGTTCCTGTATTTTTCTATTTTTCAGCTCTTGAAAACTCACATTTAATGTACTTTCGTCAAAAATTTATATTTTTACACCGACAGATGTTATTATAAAATTATGCAAGATAGTAACTAAACATTAATCGGGTAGTTAAATATGGAAACAAGAGGGAGATATTTCAGGCATAGAGAGCATATGTAAATTTGCACAGTAATCAAGCATTCCTCCAATAGGACATATTTAATGTAACATTATATAACTGATTAGAGTTGAGTTTTGGAATAAGATGTTTTCTAAACACAAGGTTTATCCCGTTACATTTTACTCCTTTCCCCTTTTTAATTTGTTGGGTGAACTTTTGCTGGGATTCATTATCAGCATAATAGTAACAGGTGAGTTTCAAAAGGAATTGTAGATTGTGAAGTTATTTATTTATGAAAGTAAACATTATTTTAATAATTATATTCTAGTGTGTATTAATGCCAGTTTTCCTGTGTGTTTGATTTATGACCTTACACATATATATGTAAAAGCTTTTGTTTGTTTTCCAATCTCAGCAAGTCGACTAATTGGAAAGCGACTTTCAGCATCTCGGCAACTCCTCGCTGCTGGACAGGTGTGGAAACATACAGTTCCCAGCCATGACTGTGACATTGTGCTTACTTTTCCAGCTAATGTTAATGAAACCACATTAGTCTGGTTATTGAAAAAATTAAGAACACGCTTACCAGATGTCACTGTTGAAGTTCGCCATCATCGGCATTCTGGAGTTTATGTATTTTACTTGACAGCTCCATATGAAAAGTGAGTTGAGAGCACACAAAGAGAATTGTTTTAACACACTGTGTGAAAGAGTTTGTTTGAGAAGTATTCTCTCTTGTTTTGTTTTTAGTGTTCTCTCTTGTTTTGTTTTTAGTGTTCTCTCTTGTTTTGTTTTTAGTGTAACTGTCATTTATTATTTTAAACATATGTTTGTAGTTAAAATATAACTTTTGACGATATTAAACAAACATAGAAACTGTGAATGATAAAAAATACACAAGTTTTAGTTTCGGTGTACAATATTGAATGAGCTTGTTTCTGTTTTCAGTTTTTTATAAATAATGTGTACATACAAGTTTGGAAATATTCTTTGATAAATAGTTTAGGCAGAACATTCACGATGAAACTTGGTTTAATGTGTGGTAATGGTCAAAATGTTGTCCTCTACACTTGTGTTTCTACAATGGGCAGATGCCATCCATTCATCTTACTTTTATCAGTTTTAAAATGGTTTATTATGTGTACATTGAGCTAATACACACAGGTGAATGTTTCCAAAACTAATAATAGAATTGTACAATAATATGAAGATACAACATAATTAACAGAATCATAGCATCAGAGAAAGATTTATACATGTAGCAACTTATTTAACAATATTGTTTGTATGCTGATGTTTAAATTTAAACTGTAGTGAACATCAGAGCTCAACAGTTACTTTATTAATTGGTATAACCGAGTACCTGTGAGCATTGCCTACATTTATTAGTATAATTTAAAATAATCAGTTTGTAAAAGTTACAATTAAGCTAATTAACCTCATGAAAATACAATCATAATTAGTATTTCTGATATGGTACTCTCCATTAGCTCTTCTTGTTTTTTTGCTGCCCTCTATTTGAAACTTTGTTTGAATGTATGCCACAAGCCTTTAACCCTCTATCTGTTTGAATCCAAATTTTCAACACATCTTTTATGTAAAATTATTATGCATTGCCTCCACCAACAGGAAAGCACTACTATCACATGAGACAAACAACTTCCTCTGTGCACCACCATTGAACTATCAGCTCTCCTTTGGCAGTGGTCAAGAGCAAATGTTTTTTTTTAGAACAGCTACTACACTGGAAACTGTTTAACTTTTGTTAACTTTGTTCAGGCTAACTTCTTTCTACTTGATTTCACTTTCCTATTAGAGCATTTGATTTATCTTATATGACTTGCACGTTTTGCATAAATTCTGAAGTTATTCCTACCACTTTGGGTGCGTGTCACTCATCTTTTCATACATTTTTGCCCACAGACAATCCATGGAGGGATTTTGTGACCTCTGTTCATGGGTAGATGAAACACTATGGAATATGTGCTGTCTTCTGTTTATGGGTAGATGAAGCACTGCATGGAAAATGTGCTGTTTTCTGTTCATGGGTAGATGAACCACTGTATGGAATACATGCTGTCTTTTGTTCATGCTTCTATTATTATTCTACTTTTACACCTGTATTGTGACTGCACTTGAATACCTATTTGGGAGGGATGATTTCCCAAAATTTCTTGTTTATCCTATTTCTGTCCCATTTTCCAACATTGTCTTTCTTCTTCCTATATGAGGTTTTTCATGGGAACCCTGTGGGTTTCTGGAGACATTTTTCCTTCTTCATTTCCACTGTTAAATAATACAAGTGGCTTACTTTTCTTAGGTCCTTAATGAACCACAACTCTGTATTCTTGCAGACCCATCACTTGGTTCTGTATATATTGGTCATGTTCTTTGTGTGTTGCCCTGAGTCACTTTTCTTGACCACACCCTTTCCAGCCCTGACTATTACTGTTTTCTGTGGTACCACTATTTGCCATATTTCACAGTATTTCATCATGTGTATGGCTTGTCTGTCCTGTTTCTTGTGATCCCTGCTCAGTGTCTACATGAGGCAGTCCTTGTCCTCCTTGATGTTGCACCTGCTCCATTTGTATGTTACTGTTGCCAGTTTGCCCCTCATAGAATGGTATGCCTTTGGTCTTTCTTCCATGCCATCTATTTTTGTCAAGTGTTTGTCCCATTGCTCAGCACATTTATACCCTGGGAACACCACTTTTACATGTACATGGACAATTGGCTTCTTTTTGCCATTTCTTAATGGAAGTGGGCCAGTCCTACTCATCAGTTCCTTCTTGAAAATATGCAGGTGGAATGTTTGATTACTTTGAAGAGGTTCTTTCTTCATTTTCCCCCCAACACTTTGTACATCTGAGTGTTTTCTTCAAAACTTATCTCAGGCTCTACCTTCTCCTCTCAGACTCCATTCTTTGGAGCTTGCCATTTGGAGTGATAATGGTCACCTCTAATTCTTGTCATATCCTTTACAGGGCTTTAGTGGGCCCTTCATGATTTTTATAATCTTGCACAGGACACCATGAATGCTCCTATTCATCTTCCCTCCCTCTTGCTTATTGATCTTTATTGATACTGGAAAAGGCCTACATGTTGGTGGAAGTCCCTCTTTCTCCTCCATGGCCTGAGTTACATCTGTTTATGGATGCTTCCCTTCAGAGCTTGGGTGCATGGGTTGATCATTGAGGGATTTAAGGTCACTGGTCTGTGGAAGAGATTTTTCATTGCATTGGTGTTCTCAGACTCCTGGCTGTTTATCCAGCTTTGAATAGTCTCTTCTTTTTCTTTCTTTTTTTTGGCACTCAGGAGGTTATGATCCATTCTCACATATCTATAAGGCGACTTTTATCAAAAATCCAGAAGGCACAAGGTCCCTTTTCTGTGCTTTTTACACTGTGGGTCACCTTTCTTGGTCCAACACACAATAACTTCTTTTGCTTGCATGTCATGTTATGGATGATTTCCCTGTCTTCGTCATTTGTTTTTCCTGTCGAGATCTTGTTTATCCCAGGTGTTTCCCCTGCATCCTAGTTTGTTTTTTTTGGTGGCTTTACCTTCATCTGGGTATGTCATTGCTCTCAACCCAGTTACTTTCATTTTGGTTCACAGTTTCTCCTTTTCCAGCCTTGGCTGTCTATGCCTTCAACTATGATTGATCTTATCTGTTTTTTTATGTGTATCTTCCCAAAAATTTCTTGTTTATCCTGTCTCTGACCCATTTTTCATCTTCCTTTACAAGTTTTTTCACGGGAACCCTGTGGGGTCTGTGGGGACATTTCTTCCTCTTCTCTTTCTGTCCTCATCTTGCCTCTGTCTGTGTGTTCCCTGTTTCACCTTTCTTTGATGGCATATTTATTTCTCTCCTGGCCTGAGGTTATCGTAAGTCTGATAATTGTATTCTCAATGTTACAAGGTCCTTGAACCACTCCTTCTCCCTTATCCTTTACTCAGATAAAGCTTTTGTTCCTACAAACTCTGTGGCTCATAACGTTCAAGTCCCCTTTCTCTCCTCTGCCTATCCTCAGTTTCTAATTTCTTTCCTCCTCCTGATTGTAATAGACTCCTCTGTCAACGACGGCAATACTTTAAACCTATTTTTTCCCAGCGTCAATCTGTAACATTGGACAGAGTTATTGGTGATGGTGACTATGTCCACCTTAATAACGTTTTTAATTTTTTAATGGCCATTAATCTTTTTAATCTTCTTTAAGTGTGGTATATTTATTCATTACACCTTTTTAATTGTGGCTCCTTTTTAAAGTTTTACTCTCTCTCATTCAATGCGACATTAAACAATAGCCAGAACATTAAATAACTCGACACCAGGACTGGAAAGGCCAACTTCAGGTGACTAACGCTTCTGTTTGAACTGTCTGTTTGAACTACTCGTTAGTCTTCCTGGCGAGTTACTGTTATACTTTCGCTGCATATCATTTCGTGCTTTTACAACCTTTTTGTACTGGCCATATTGACTCATAACCCGGAACCAGGACGGAAAGACCAACTTCAGGTGGCTGACAGTGGTTTATATACTACCTGTTAGTCTTCCTGGCGGGTTATGATCATTCCCATTCTGCTACAGGTTGGCCTTTACTACTTTGTTGACTGGATGTCGTCATTGGTTTTTGCACCATTTCCTGTTTTAATTCCCATTTTGTTTTTATCTTCAATTACCTTTACACATTTACTCCATTTACTTGACTTTTATCTTTTTACTGGACATTTGGCTACTCTTTATTATGATTTTGCTGAGTGTCTTTTTAAACTTTTATTCCATTACATTTTGATATTAGCTACTATGACACATAACCCAGAACCAGGACTGGAAAGGCCAACTTCAGGTGACTGACGGTGGTTTTTGAACTTGTTCGTTAGTCTTCCTGGCGGGTTATGATCATTATTATTATGCTAGAGTAAATAGTTTATAACTTTGAAGACTGGGTGTCACCATTGGTTTTTACACCATTTTCTGTTTTAATTGCTGTTTTGTTTTTACATTCATTTTCCTTTACAAATTTTACTCCATTTACATGACTTTTCTCTTTTTACTGAACATTTGGTTACTCATTGTTGCGTTTTTGCTGTGTGTTTTTTAATACTTCTATTCTTTTTCATTTTGATACTAGTTGATATGACACATAACCCAGAACCAGGACTGGAAAGACCAACTTCAGGTGACTGACAGTGGGTCTTGTACCTGCCTGTTAGTCTTCCTGGCGGGTTATGATTATACCTTTTTGATAGAATACCTACCTTTCAACTTTTTACACTTTGCCTTCTATCTTACCCTTGTAGACTAGGTGTCAATACTGGTTTTATATTTTTTTGTTTTACGTTCATTTCCATTTATGTCTTTTACTACATTTTTACCGGTTGTTTGGCGCAGATAGCCTCGTTGCTTTGTGCCATAAAACACTAAATCAATCAATCAATCAAGACTCCTCTGTCTTGTCTATGCCATCATATATTGTAACATTCCTCACTCAGTTTCATTCCAGGGTCCTCATTTTCACCTGCTTCTTCTTTTGCAACCTTTCACCTCCCATGATCTTTTCCCAGTTAGTCTAACCAAGTGGGTTCAACATTTGATCCAGGTAGCTTCTTCCTCCTTGTTCCTTTTATGGTATGATCTCTTTCATGTTTCTTCATTTCAAATACATCATCTTCCCTTCTCCATTGCTTCTCACCTTCATTGGTGATTAGAGGAGATTTTCCTATAGGGCATGTGGAAAACAGCACATTTCATCTCTCACTACTTACACCATATCTCTGTTTCTGCTTCCTTGGGGTATCACCTACTGACTTTGTGGTACTTCTCACAACTAGGTTAGTCTTTACTAATGCTTTCTATTCTTTCAGATGCCTCTGCTTGAGCTTCACTTTGGATTCTGCTCTGTGGTAAATGGTGCCTGACTATGTATTCTGTCTGTACTTTTAATGGGCTCCACTTAGATGGCTATAACCATTTGCAAATATCCTTCTGTCAAATCTGTATTGCAAGCCACATTGATTTCTATATCCTATATCTCCATGTTTGTGTATGCTTACCCTTTAGGTAGGGTGTTTAAAAATCATTTCAGTGTAAATTCCTTGTGATATTTGCATCATTATTTGCCCATGCAGGATTGCTCCATGCATGAACAGCATGGGTAAGCAAAAGTGGATTGCTGCCCATCCCTGCCATGTCTCAATTGAATTAATTGGGGTGGTCTGGTTTTTAAAATAGGGGTTCATGATCACCTGTTGCAGTTTCTCTTAACTTCTGAACACTTTTTTTTTCTCCTTTCTTCCAGTATAGTATAGCAGTCCTTACCACTTACAAACCTTTGGGATGGTTGAACATGAAGGTAATCTGCTGGATTGATTCCATAAAGATTTTTATAACCTTTCAGTCCAGAGTATGGTGGTGGTTTTTCCAGAGTTGAGATGCCAACATGCAGTTCATCCATCCAATTAGGTGCCCTCCTCCTACAGTCACATGGATATTGGTACCCAGCAAGTGAGGTTTGGAGATTGAGGAAACCAATATGTTCTTACACACGTTTCAAGTTGTCCATCTTCTCCTCTTGATAGTTCTTGTGTAGTGGATTGTAGATCTTCTTGGCAGTTTTCACAACTGTTCCAGGTTTTCTCTTGATATGAGGTTATTGATGACACAGGTGGTTTTGAGCTCATTCAAGGTCGTGGAGGCTGATGGACTTCTTTGAGATTCTTGATGACTCATACCTGGGCCCCTGACATTAGGCCACCCTACGAGTTACTGGAATCTTCTGACATGTTTCTTCTGGACTCTAATACTTGAGGTGAAGACACTATATGTCTTTATTCTCCACTTGTGTGGATGCCAATACCCAATAAGTGAGGTCTACTGTGGCCTAGCCACTATACACTTGGGAACAGACAATTTTTTACCCACCTTGGACTGAGTGATTCTACATCTTTTATATTTCATTGGTACATCATTTTCTCCCACACAGATGTGGTCTCTTCTTGTTCTGCCATGTTTGTTTTCCTGGCCTTTTCACTTTTCATTGGTGAAGAGATACCTGAATCAGATGTTTTGTGATGCCCCTCCTCAGATTTTCTGATCAGATGCTTTCAATCAAGGGGTGTTTTTCCTATGTTTCTAGGGTATACACCCATACATTCTGCACACTTGTTTCTCTAATTCAGAGAGAGAGTACCATATCAGAAGTTATAACTTTCATAAATTAAAATGTTTTTTGAATAGGTACTCCCCTCTGCTGACACTTCCCATTCTTCCTCCCCTCTATCCTCTGGTGCTCATGTTTTCTAGACCTTGAAGTGATAATTTAGTGATAGCACATAAAGGAAGTTGCATGCATCATGTGGTAAGTAGTCCTCACCTGTTGGTGGAGAGATGATGCATAGTGATTAACATGAAAGACATATAACTTTTGATTTCAACAAAAGGGAGATTGAAGGCTTGTGGCAGACATTCAAAAAATGTTCACAAATAAAGGGCAAGATAAAACATGAAAATCTCATCTTCTATGCAGAGAGAAGTATCTATTGCAAATACATTTTCATTCATAACATTATAACTTCCATTCATTACTGTTTCTGATTTTACTAACTGTCCAAATGATCATAATATTGATGTTATGTTTTGTCCTGTCTTTGTTTTAGTTAAGTTTCTTTAGCTTAATCATTTAGTGTCATGACTTAAAATAGTTACTAATTGAAAGTTAGGTTTTATTCGCCCCCCAGTGGCTCAGCGGTATGTCTGCGGACTTACACGCTAAAAACCGGGTTTCGATACCTGTGGTGGGCAGAGCACAGATAGCCCATTGTGCAGCTTTGTGCTTAATTCAAAACAACAACAACTGTCTAGGTTTTATTACTTTTACTTTTTGAATATTTCAACTATCCAAGTAATTGAAATGTTGCTGTTATGGTTTTTCATTATTACATTTTATATTAATCCAAGTTTGTTGAGGTTTTGGCTGGTATGGTCTGAGTTCTCACTACCACCAAACATGTCTGCTCTTTCAACCACAGGGACATTTGGTTTAGAATTACAGAAGCTGTGTACCACTGTCCCTAATTTTTAACTACTGACCAGCAGTATCCAATGAAAAGTGTTCTTCTTTTGGGTTAATCTCACCAATAAAGAATGGGATGAAGCCTCACTATTGATGGTGTCATTATCTATAATGTCCTTATGGCAGAAAGGGTAAACTTGTTTGGTGGCACTTGTATCTCTTTTGTGATCCTTAATTCACAAGGTGATGACCTTATTAATCAGCAGAGTGCTTTGGCCTGAGGTCATGTATACTTAATTGTTACATGTTACAAAAGTAAGCAATGTTACATTATAAAGTTATTTTTCAGATATCCCACTAAATATGTAAAAAGAAAAAGGCTGAAACATTTGAGGGCAGTACTCAAGAATTACTAACAGTACTTAAAAAGTAACAACAATTATACATTCAAATGTACATAGTATTTTTGTGTTACATGTAATAAAATAATTGATTACAACTTAACATAAAGTATTGCTGTACAAGTAGTGTAGCATATAAATATCAAGCTCTACATTGTTTTTATTCTTTTCGAGTTCTAGTCCAATTTGTAACAACATTCTAGAATTATGGTACATAAAAACTTGACTGCCTTTTCAGTCAAACTTTTATTGGATATTAAACATGACAGCTTGATGATTGGTGCACCCCTTCCATCAAAATCTGCCCACATATTTTTGGTGAAATTATACTTTAGAAGGTACATTAACTTAGCTCTTATATAGACCCTAAATACTTTGAAACATTGGTGCTGACAGGTGAAACACATGTTTGTTGTTCTTGGTAGCTTCAGTATTCAGCTAGTTTGTTTTAAACTGTTACACTTAGTTTAGGTTGTAGAAAAGAAACAAGCTATTATATTCAATGTTCATTTTTTGATTAATAATGGAAAAAATTTTTGAGTGTTAGTGTTTCTTGTTTATAAAATAATAGTTTATTATTATTTAAATATTTTCAATGTTTAATGATGGGGTCTGCTAAGACCCTAGAAGAGAGACTATGGAATATTTTTACAGAATACTCATTTAGGGATTAAGTTTTTCCTGTGAATAATAATTGAATATTTATTCAGAAGTGGATAAGTTGCAACATCAGAAAACCTTTTAACATACAACCATTATCAACCAACTTTTCATGCCATTAGCCATGCTGGCAGAAATGTGGCCCTACAGACAGTTGTTTGTCTAATTCATCGTCTTCATACCTCATCGGAAAAGAAATTAGAAAAACTGAACTCTTTTTAAAAACAGAAAAAGTGTTTGTGTTCTTTATTCAGTGCATCAAAATGATTCAACATACAAAGCTAAAAATATTCATAAATCTTATTGATATAAACTGTAAAGTTTTGTATATCAAAAATGATACAAATTTATTGAAAAAAATTTTTTTCAGAACTTCAATTTCTGAATAATACGTTTAAAAATTACATCAACAAAGTTGTAATCAAACCCTCATGTGCAGTCGTAGTGAAAGTTGCATTCTTGTTGTGCAGAGAATGCTTTTATATAAAATGGTGTTGTGTTATAAAGCAATGACTGTTCACATATAACACTTATTTTACTAACTGTCTGAGTCTTGAATAGCAAAAGTGTGAACTTATTTATTGATTTTCATTTCTGGAGCCATTCGGAAGATGACACAAGAGTTTTGGTTACATCCGTAGATACTAACATACACATTATATCCATTATAGTAAGATGATTTTAACAAACATCGTCCATTATAACAACCATACATTAATATAAAACTCCAACAAACTTTTAAGTATAATAGTTCATATTTCCATTGCATAAAGAAATTTGTATGTTTTATTTTTATCAGCAAATTCTATCTCTGTAAAAAGTACTGTTCGAGTAATGAAAACATTTACTATTATTACTGACATTTACAAGCATGGTCATGATAGTACATGTGCAATCACCTTGTGATGATGAATGTTTTGTTTGGTTGCATAACTAGCCACAGTAATGTGTTACTCAAACTTGTATGTTTAGTTAATGGTATAGTTTTATCCTTTCACATTACTTACTAACTAGAACCTAAAAATACAAGTTTGGGTAAATTGCTTTAATGAAAAAACATTATGGCCAAGTTACTGTTTCTTACTTTCTATTGGCTCAAATAAAAAGTCTATTGCCAAAAGGTTTGCTATTTTAACTGTTTGTTAGAATTTACTATACTAGTAACAATCTGTAACTTAAGTTGGTAACCTGTTTACATAAACAGAACTTGCTGGCTGTTGTTAACTGTTGCCTATACATGGCTTATTACACCAAGTCATTCAGGAGTTTGGTTTCTCGGAAGTTACAACCCTGTTCTCGCTGATAGTATAATAAAATATTAATCATTTTAATGTGTCCTCTAAACTTCACTCTGTTTTGAACAATTCTTGCTTAAAAGCTTCTGATGTTTATATATTTATAGTTTTATATCATTAAGTTCTTGAGCTGACAATATAATTAAAACAAATTCCGTAATTTGGCAATTAAAGAAGTAGTGTTTTTTACTTTTCTTACAAAACTTTGATTTCCACCTTGTGGATAATTTTAATCTCTTAAAAAAGGTCATTTAATACCATCCTACGTTTTCTTGAGAACTAATAATATTATACTGTCTCTTACTTTTATAGTATTGGAGAGAATTTGTTTTAACTAGACTCTGTTATGTATTGTATCGTGTGATGAGTTCTAATTTATCACATGAAGTTTAAGGACTGGCATGAACTAGTGTATCATACTATAATTCTGCTTGTCAGTACACATTATAAGCATACACAGAGTTTTACCCATAAAAAACAACTCGGTAGGCACACTATGCACTTGACAACAGCCAGCCTGTCTGAAACAACTACAACTGTTCTATGAAGGAAGGAACAACAACATTAAATGATTAAAGTTGTCCAAAAGTTCTGCTCTATATTTATAAGTTTATTTATCGATAGTGTAGAGTACAGAAAAATTTAGTCCAAACTAAAATATCAAAAATACACAGTGTTAAGATTTTATAAAGTGTGGATTATAAACAACTGGAATTTCAGGTTTTGGTGTCTGTGATTACAGTTCTTTGTATTCTAGAAATCCTGTATTCAAAGAAGTGCTATTTTAATAGATATCAGTTTGAAAACAAATGTTTTACAAATATCTGCTAGTTTAATAATAATTACTAAAACTAGATATCTCAATTTTCTGTAACAATGCTGTACCTTTTTCTTTAACAAAAATTATTTTTAATAGAAAAAATTTTTAATAATATATACTCCAGTTTTTTAGAGCTATTCTGCATGCTTTTCCCAACCTTATTCACTTTGATTGGTCACTTAGCAACCCTTACTACACTGATGAAAAAGTTGAAAGTACAGTTTAAGTGCAACATTGGTGTGACATAGCCAGGTGGTAAGGGTGCTTCATAGCCGGGTGGTAAGGGTGCTTCACTCACAATCTTGAAGGTTGCATATTCAAATCCCAGTCGCATTAAATTTGCTTGTCCTTTCAGCTGTGAGGGCATTATTTCTACATTACAGTCAATCGCAATATTCGTTGGTAAAAGAATAGTTAAATAATATTTATTTTCATCATACAATTTTTATTAGTTTAAATAAAATAGTCTTGTCAAAATATGTATAGAAAAATGTAAGAAAAGCTGTTAATTATCTATTCAGTTTATTACAAATTTCATGTTGTGTTGGATGTATAATATATTATCATGTACAACAGTAAAAATGTAACTTAATCCTAACTTATTATACCTGAAGATAGCTGTCATGTTAAGTCCAAATATGTTTTTATAAAACAAAACTTGGATATAGGGATATTATTAGTCTTGTGTGAAAATAATTGATTTGTTGAATGTAACTGATTAATGACTCCAGCAATTAATAAAGAATCCAGTCTTCACTAAATGCATAATTCTAATAGTCATGGCATTGTTGCTATTACTAGATGCACATATTTCCTGTCAAGTCAAAGTGATAGGATTTTAATATACCACTTAATTATTTTTGTTATTGTTTTTTAATTATTGGTTCATCACATCATATTCCAAGAGTATCTTCATCATTCAGTTGTCTATACAAGTGAACTAATACAATATTTGTAGAAAAGTCAGTATATTGTTGCTATAGTTATGCGCATCATATTGTATCTCATTATGTAGCACCAGATGCGTGTATTGTTATCTGTGTAATAACATGGTTCATGGAACAGTGAAGTTTTTTAAAATGTTCTTGGTGTGTAATAATTAGCCTTGAGCTCCAAACCTACTTGAACCTAATTATTATTAAATGACATTATAAGCTTAAACCATAAAAAACTGGAAGATTCCAGAATGAGAGAGGACATGATGAAGATAATTAGCATTATTTCCACAAAAAGATAATATGATGAGTTTTTAGAATGAAAATAAGGTTCAATTTTCTTTAAGAGATTTTGTGTGTGTGTGTGTGTGTGTGTGTTTGCATGCTAAACATCCGATGTGTTGTTTTAAAAATGAATTTACTTAATTTACATGCACTAGAAAAAAATTTCAATGCAAGATTCCAGGTTCTTTAGACAGTGGATGATCCTGCAGTATGTTTCTGATGACTCTGGTAAAAATAAAATGCATGGTTAAGAATACTTTCCACTTTTTAAAATGTTCAGCTGCTTTCGGCAATTAATGAAAAAAAAAGATAGCTATAGTCAAGCTTATGTATGCACAAGTAGAATGGAAAAAGTTGATGTTATACGTTCATATGTTGGTTGGATTTATACTGATTTTATTCAGGTTTAAATTGGCCACTTGTAAATATTCAGTCAGATGTGAAATGTGATGAAATTCATAAAAGTGTGCATTTTGTGTAAATATGTGTGGTATGTTATTGATAAATTAAAACATTGTTATAGAACAGGAATAAAAACCTTAAACTCTGAAAATTAAAACATTCTCTGTTATAGAACAGGAATAAAAACCTTAAACTCTGAAGTTAAATTTTGTTATAATAGTTTTGAATTTAGTTGAATATATTTTTCCATTTTTATTAATTCAAATAATATGATAATATTTAGTAAAATGTTTTAAAATGAAAGTTTATTAAACACAGCTGCTATTAATATTTATTTACACACAATAATAAATCTTTCTCTGAGTTGAGAGTTTGCTATTTATTATTATTTTGAAAAAGTCAGCTAGGTCTGGCCTTTACAATATACAAGCTATAAAAGCTGGATTTACAATATAAATGAGACAGTAAGGGTTGGAAGTTAATTCATAGAGTAATTAAATGATTAAAAATTTGTGACTTCAATTAACAGTTTATTGTATAACATTTGTGTTTTATTAATATTCAGTTACAATTTTCACAGTTTACAATTTCTCTGTACATAGGTGCTTAATGAGTCAGAAGCCCTCTACAAATTTAATATTGTAAGTTTTAATAGCTTTAACTTGTTTCTAGCCTATTAAAAGGTGCCGAACAGTTGAGGTTACGAAAACGACTAAAACCAGTATTTGGGGGTGGCATGAAGGAGTTTGTGTATGAAGAACTAGATTTCTTTGAAAATGTGGAAGATTCGGACAACTTCTTCAGTTCACAAGAACGACAGAGTATTGTTTTACACCTTCTTCACAGCTTAAGAGCAGAAGATGGAGACCGCCTTCACGGTATTCATTTTGTAGGAGGACAGTCTGTCAGTGAGTAAAATCACTGTTTTGATACCAAGATCTTCACTTTTTTCCATTTAAGTATTAGTTTTTTATTATTATTCACAGTTGTATTATTGAATGAGTACCTCTTGGTCGTTGTCTTATCACCATATCTACTGACTAGTTTATTTAAAATTAAAGCCTTGTACTGCCATAATAAATGCCATGAATTAAATCATGCCAAATATATAGTTTTGTTTTTCAATAAACCACATATTTTGGGTAGATGGTTCACAAATACAGAAGCGTTTTAAACCAAAGCCTAGCAACAAACATCATTATCAAATTTGAATACTTAATGGAGAAAGTTATATCAAATATATTTACTTCTACTGTGCAGGGAAGGTGCATAATATTGTAACTTGAACGTGTTGAATTTGTGTTTCTTTGTATTAAATATGCACATCTTATATTATTTGTTGTACATTTCACTAGTTCCTAAATGTCTAGCTACAGGAATTATCAGTCAGATTTTGCCATTACATAACAGTGAAGCATTAACAAGATTGAAGAAAACTTGGGTTCAAGCATTCTTCCGATATCAGCCACTGGGTAAGGTAACCAACATTTCTCACTTCTAAAATTGTAGACTGTGTTTCATCATAATATGATAATATATTCACAGAAGTAGGTAACCTTTGCTCTTCATGGAAATTATGTGGTATCATAAATGTAGCAAAACTGATAACCCTATACTTTTAGTATAAATTGCAGTTGTGTCTTCCTTCCACAAATACAGATTACTGTTCAAAATTATTTTGAATGATAATAAAACATGTCTACAGTTGGGGCAACCACTTTTAATTTTTAATAAATTTTATCTTAAAAATAGTGTATTTACTTGTTTTTTAACCTCAGTATGGTGTTCTTAGTTATCAACTCTCAATTTTTAAGAAATTCTGTAATTTTTAGTTTAGTTTACAGTTTCAACACACATGAAAATTAAAACATTATCATAATAAATTATTTATTTGCACAAAGAAATTGTTAATTTTTAAATATACAGTTAAATCAGTTTTAGATCAGTTTCATTTACAATAAACAATATCGATTGTTTTTTAAGTTTATTAAATTACTTGTTAAGACCTGTTTAGAATGTGCTTTCCATTGGTACTGTTTCAGCTGTATGAGCACCTTTTAGTAACAAAATAGGTAGACATGATGTTTATCAAAATGATGTCACCATCTGTGTTTAAAACTACTCTTGAATAATGGGGAAATGTTGCTTTGTTTAGAAACTGGTGGAAAGCACCAGTGGGTTAACCTATACAGTAGATAGCACAAGTGAGCTAATCTGTACAATACTAATTATTTGTATTGCACATGCAATGAGTTTCAGGCTCATGTAATTCTGTGAGATAATCCACTTTTGGAAATGATATCTGATAATAAATCATTGAGTAATACAATATGTTATGGTTGTGGTCTCTCAATAAAGTGTGTTGTTACACTGATTTTATTATTTACCAATGGCTGTGAAGCTGATCAGTTGAAGTTTCATAATAATAATCTGAACATACTTGTTTATGACTTCCCTCTTTTATACAAAATTAAATTACTTAATAGAAATCTATAAAGATTAGTAGTTTAATTTTGTTTGTGTCAGAGTGGACAACTAGCCATGGGAGCTAATGTAACACACTGTATGAGAAGCTTAATACATACTGTGATTGTTGGGAGACAGAAAGAAATAATATTTATTCAGAATCAAAGTTTAATAATGCAATAAACAGAATAATGTAAAGATGATGTATTACAATTAAAGAGAATAATAACTTTTGTCTGACGCTTCCCGAAGTTCTTTCATTAAAAAGTTAAAAGTAGTAGTAAAGAAAATGATTACTTACTGTCATTAGCTGTACAGATTTTTAATTCAAGGTTTTAAAATTATTTCTTACTATTAGAAATAAAAGTAATTGAAATAATTTGACTTTTAAACCTGAAACTTTGATATTTAAGGATAGAAAGTGCCAAGTTTAAATTGGGAGTTCTCAATTGTACTTGCAAGTTTTCAACAGTACCTAATAAATTGAACAAGTTGGTGTTACCTCTATTCTTGAAATAACAGTTTGAAGTTTTTTTGTTATTTTATATTTGTTCAATGCATTCTCAGTGAAAATAACATTTTCCATAAATGAGAATGTGCAGTGTTTGATCTGGCTGCTTGTTAAGTCATGCATTAGGATGATCACTTTATTAATGAAATAGCTCTGTGGTAGTTTTCTAACAGGGTATACTTTTTGTAGCTGTATTGTTTACATAAAATATTATGAGTAACTGCTTTCTTTGTAAGACTTAATGTTTTAAGTATTATTTGTTTGTTCCAGATGACATCTGTGATTATTTTGGAGTTAAAATAGCAATATATTTTGCCTGGCTTGGCCATTATACTAAAGCTTTGACAATCCCTGCTGCTTTTGGGCTTTTTTTGTGGATGTGCTATTACGGGCGTGACCAGGTAGGTTTGGCTGTTGTTAAAGAACAACGTATTTAAAAAATACTAGTTCTACAAGCACAGTTATTGAAATAATGACCATTTATTTCAAAGTTAAATTAATATTCCCTGAACCAAAAATATATAAATATCTTCCACAAATTATATTAAAATATTACTAGCATGCTGAATTTAGTCTTCTTAAACTCAGACAACATTATTATTGATCAGATAAAATATAGTGGAAGTGAGAACTGATGTTAAGTAGAAAACGTTAAGTTGTTAATATTTATTCTGTCTTGTTTAAAGTGTAATTTAGTTTATTCTGTTCACAAATATCGTGTAGATATTACTTCAGAACTGTTGGGCATATTTTGTTTCTTAGGATAAATGGTGCAATTAAAAATTTGGCTGATCTGTATTAAAACTATTTACTTTCCTTATGGCTTTATTTTATCATTAAGATTGGTCTTTTCTAGACTTCTGTCACTGCATTTAATAGTAATATTTCACTCTTGAAGTTACTTGTAACTTTGGAGGTTTACTTACACATTATGTGCTTAAAAGTTGAACTTAAAGCACAAGGTTGATCAGTCTGTCTGACCATGAGGCCTCTTTGTGCTCATTTAAGGCCTTTGTAAGTTCCACAAATACTACCTTTTAATAAAGCATCTATACCTTCACAAAGTTTGGCAGTCTTTCAGTTATCATCATAAGTCTTTCGTGTAAAAACAATTCATATCTTTAAGTGGAATATTTTTAATAAAATAAAACAGAAATTTGTTCATTAATATATGAGTATTTGTTTTAAATGGGCAAAGTAATTTTCATGTTAAAATTGAAAATACTCTTCCTCATCTCAAAAATATCAAATTTCCTTTGTGTAATCCCTGAAACCTCCTTACTACGTTTCAGATGTTTTTATGAGTAAAACTTTATTTCATCTGTTATTTTCTCTACCATGTTCAAAAACTGAATTGGTCAATTTGACCAACCTCTTAATCACCAAAATCATAATTGAAATAAGTCAAAATTACCCATTCTTTTTTAAAACAGCTTCAAATTTTAACCTGAAACTATATTTATTTATCATAAATAGCTCTAAGCTTGTAACAGTCTACATCTATGTATCATTAAATTTTGTTGCCCTTTAAACATGTCTAACTAATGTCCATATCATTATAAATAGTAACTCACTTGGGGCACATGCAACTGACTTAGTGGTATTGAATTACATTACCTATATGGGGCTTGAATGTGTGCATTGTGATGTATTTTTATTTTACCTGATCTTAGCTAGCCTAAAAAAGATCCTTATTTTTAAATATTAGTTTCTTTAATAATAATAATTAATAAAGAATGAACATGAAAAACAAAAAATAAATTACTTGCACATTTTGTTTGTTCTGTTGATTGTCAAGGATATTTAAGCCTACTTTTTTATATTAATTTAGTAATACACTAAATAATTTGTATTTATTTGAATAATGCACCAAAGAATGTAGACTTATAACATAGACAATTTCCCCTACTTCAAACAATTTTTTGCCTCTAACTATTCTACAACAACCATTACAAATTTATCCAAGTTATTTGTTTAGTTTCTCATGCATATTGCATACATTGCTTATACTCTGTTTAGAATAAAATATTCTACAAAGGTGATTTGATAGATAAAAACCTTGATTTTCTATTAGTTATAGATAAAGTACAACTAAACATAAGAGAACTATGAACAAATCCTGAAAGACAGGGTGTAACAGGTGGCTGTAGCAGGAGGGATCTGATTTTTTTATTTAGTAGCTCTGTAATCAAACAGAGATGGAAGGTGTAGAAGTTATGGTTTGTCTGAGTGATCATAATTCTATAGTAATTTATTTATTTTTAATATCTTTTTTGATGGGTGGTGCAAAAAAGTGAAAAAAGATGCCTAGAAATAAAATATTGTAACACTAAGGGAAAATTCAGGATTAAAAAAAATATTTCTTTGTATAATTAAGAACTTAAATCTTATTTGCTATTAAAATAACAATCATCAGCTGTGAGTTTATGCTACAATTATTGGTATAACAAAACAAAAATGTTTTGTTATGCATAGTAAAAGATATCTAGGGTGATTGGGTTAAAGGAGGAGTAATCCGATATATAGAACGCTGATAGTATGTATACACATTACTTATTGGGAACTTGAAAGAAGCAGTAATCTGACATAAGAAATATTATAATAAGATAATTTTCATGATCATGTGCAAAATCATGTCTTTATTGTTTTTTTAAAATGGAGAAATCAGCAGTTGTTATAAATACTTTTGTTTGTTTTTGATTAATGAGAAAGTGGTTTGTTACTGGGTGCTTTGTTTCTTGAAATTTTGATACGACTTATTGTGTAATATTTCCTTTTCTTTCAAACCAGGCCAGTGAAGATTCGTGTTTTGTAGTGTTTGCACTGTTCAATGTTCTGTGGGCCACGTTGTATTTGGAATCATGGAAACGTACCTGTGCTGAGCATGCATACCGCTGGGGTACTTTAGACAGCCAGAGTGAACTTCTTTCAGAGCCACGTCCTCTTTTTGTGGTAATAATTTTTTCTTAGTTTGTAATTTGAGAGCATCTTCAATGAGGCATGCTTACCTCTAAAAAGACAGTTAACAGATACATTAAGCAAATGTTTTGGTGCTTATGCAGAGCTTATATACAAAGGTTCATTAAGTGACACTCAAGCAGTGTTAGTTTTTTATCTTGTCTTATTAAGAACAGTAATCATACATTAAATATGTCACATTACAACACCTTCCATGTATTGTAGCAGACAACTACAGGGTATATTTATCAACTATACTGCTCCAACAACACATACTGAATGTGTTGTATTCAAGAGAAATGGAAGTGTTACTTTAAGAAAGATTTTTTACACATCCACATTCTCTCTCCTTTAATATTCTATTTTTAATGTAAGCTTAAGATCCTTTTATTTCTTCTGACAAAATATTGCTCTTATTCTGTTCAGATTAGCTGTTTATCTATAATTATTTATTCATTTGACTGACATCGTTATGTAAGGTACGTTTTATTTATTCACACTGAAACTGACAATAACACAGGCTTGTAGTTTTTTGTTATAGTTGAAGGATTGTATATTTTATAATCAAACTGTTAGTATTGCTCAGTTTTGCTGTTTGTTTTTCTTAGATTTAATTAATTAAAAAAATTTATGTTAAAAAGAATGACTCTTAACTTGGACTGGTGATTATTAAATATAGGTTTGTATCACTTAAGATAGCTGCAGTTCTCTTAATGTCTGCAGTAGTGTGCTTGGACAACGTATGTAGCTATATGAGTATCTTACATAGTATCAAATACATGTTCATAATGAAAGCTTTTTTTAAAACATACAATCACAATTATTGCTCTGTTTAATGTTTTTATAAACTGCACTTGAATATTTTTTTCACTTATATGGATTACCTGTAAAATAAAAGGGTTTCAATTAGATGTAAACTTGTAGCTAACGTAACATTATCAGTAAAGTTCACAGATTTATGTTATTTAAACATTCCCGAAACACACGTGAAATGAGATTTTTAAAGCACATATAGAGTCCAATGTTCATAAACTCCAAATTTTATTTAAGTTGCTATAACTTCAAAATATTTACTATAAAAAATTTTAATATTTTGTTCTAAAGACACCCAAAGGTACATAATCAGGTAATAAATGGTACAAAAAAGAGTGTGGTGGATATTTCGTCAAGTTATAACTGAATCTCATTTTCAGGTTAAAATAATATATCACACATCACATATCATCCTGCCATAGTTGTTAACTAGTTATTTAGTGCTAAATTTGTGACAACTAGCTTTTGGTATGTATAATGAATAAGTCAATCCTTTGTTTAACGAAAGAAGATTTTGTTTCTGAGAGTTTAATGGAAACAGTCAGTACTGAAGTAACCAACTTAATATTTTATTGTTTATGTAATAAATACAACAATGAAAGAACTATCAGAAAACTTTTGAAACCACTTTTATAAAATTCATATTGTAATGTTTCATTGTTAACATTCAGGGTCCACTTCAAAAGAGTGAGGTAACAGGAAGGCTTGAGCCCACTTATCCTGCCTGGAAACAGAACTTGTTTAGATACTGTGTTAGTCTGCCTGTCATAGCCTTCTGTCTCCTTATAGTGTTCGTGGTTATGTTTTTGATTTTTGAGCTTCAGGTAATAAATTGTTTTTTTTTTTCCCCTTGGAGTTTATGTTGTGGTTTTTTTTTTCCATCTAAATGTGAAACTGTAAAAATTGTACTGTTTTTTAACATCGAGGATTATACTGAATTTTATATAGAGCATTTCTAGGACTCAAATAGGTTTTTCAAGCAGTATATAATCTAAGAAAAGAAACAAATCAGTTGATAAAACATTTTTTGTAGCCTTAACTATAAGGTTGGACCACCAGTCACACAAAAGTTGAAAACAGAATTTTAATTGTGATATATATAACAAATTTTTGTTATTTTTGTATAAAAAGAGGTTATGTATGAATTTAATGTATTTATTTTTTAAAGCAGATTTCATGAACAAAACAGTCACCTGCATCTAGTGTTGAATACGTGTTTTCTGATTTTCAGATTCATTAGTAGTCCTTTGAAATTAATGTAATATTTCAGTTTAGAGCAAAGAAATGTATTTTGGTTGTGTACATTTTCCTCATACACATGCACAGTGTTTTTACAAATATCTTACATTTATAATTGACATGTTTCTGTTCCAGTTATGTATAATGTACAACAATTCTGCCAGTACATAGAAATTGGCACACTGTGCATACATGCTTTGTTTTCCTCAGTTGGTTAAATTTGTGGAAGTTGTTACAATTTATATGATACACTGACTTTCTGTAGAATTTTTGTGCTTTGTACATTTATTTAATTTTTTGTAGTTTATATCAGTTTAATGTTGGCAAGGTCAACCACAGGCTAACCACCACATTAAAAATATCCAGCTATAGCCTCGGGCTCACTATGAACAAATCAGCCATAGGCTAGCCAGCACTATGAATAAACCAGCTGTAGGCTAATGCTGTGAACAAACCAACCATAGGCTAGCCAGCACTATGAATAAACCAGCTGTAGGCTAATGCTGTGAACAAACCAACCATAGGCTAGCCAGCACTATGAATAAACCAGCTGTAGGCTAATGCTGTGAACAAACCAACCATAGGCTAGCCAGCACTATGAATAAACCAGCTGTAGGCTAATGCTGTGAACAAACCAACCATAGGCTAGCCAGCACTATGAACAGGATATCTGAATTAAAGTGAATGTTAAGTGTGTGTGTGTGTGTGTGTGCATGGTACTTTTTTATTTTCTATTGGCCTTATTACCACTGAACAAAATGTGTACACAATTTTTTGTATTTTTAAAACTCTAGCACCATTATAAAGTGGCCTTTTGTGTGTTTATGTTTCCATTGAAATTAAGTATTAAATTAAGTTGTTGGCACCTCCAAGCTACAACATATTAGGGCCTCATTTAAATGTTTTAATTTCTCTTAAACTTTTATAACTTTAATATATAATCCTTTGCAAGTGACTGGTACTTCATTTGGATGTAGTATGTTTATTTGAGTTTTATATCATTAAAAGAAAGTGAAGACAAAGCAGAAAATTAACTTTAGTGATCATGGTTGAGTAATATGAACATATACTAATCCAGTAACAGCCCTCAATAACATTCTGTTATATATATCTTGTTGATAGGTAAAACTATTTGTTTCACTGTTGCTGCTAAATGTGAACCAACATAATTACCAGACAGCCTTTTCTAAAAGTATAGGAAGTGTTATAAGGACTTATAAAATCATACAGGAAAGTATAGGGACAACAAACATAAATGCATATAGAGCCAGAGTATTTCACTGTTTTTTTTACTGTAAATATCTGAAAGTTTGTTCTTATACCAATAAGGTGCTGGTAAATCTAGAAATTTATAACACCTTCATTGGGTCAACAGGTGAGGAATCTATAATTTTTTTATTATGTAATTAACAAGCCTAAATGTTTCAATAATAATTTTTATTGTTCTTCATTTCACTACGTAGAAAACTTCAAGTTGATGAATGACAGATACAGATAGACTATGTGCTCTGAAGTTCATAAGGTCATTTCATGAAACTTCATATTTTTATTTTGGCATACATTGCATCAGCAAAGATCAAAGGAAAATATAAGTTCTCTTAGCTAACCTTAATTTAAAAAAGGAGGAGGTTACATATAGATATTTATTATTTGCTAAAATACACTGCTGACCAAAATCTTGAGGCCAATGAAGATAAAGAAAAAAAATATGCATTTTGCATTATTTGACTAAACCACTTATTTAAGTAGAGTTTCAAAAGATGAAAGTAAGAAAAGGGGAAAATAAAAATAAACTTTTTTAGCATTTAATATGGAAAATGTGAACACTATGAAATTAGCCTAAATATTAGCTGGTCAAAAGTTTAAGACCATACCAGAAAGAAGTCCTAAACAGGTTAGGAAATGCCAAACAAGAGGTCTCAGTAGTGAGTTGCACGACCGTCATTGCAAATAACTTCAAACATTTGCTTTGGCATAGTTTGTATAAGCATTTGCAGAAGGTTAGCTGGAATGTTATTCCAAGTGGTGAAGATGGTTTCACGAAGTTCAGGCACTGTTTGGAATTGACGTCCATTTCTATAAACTCCCCTTGCCATCTACCCCAAACATTTTCAGTGGGGTTCAATTCAGGTGAATATGCTGGATGGTCCCAAAGAATCACGTTATTTGCCATGAAAAAGTCCTTTGTCCTGCAGGCATTATGGATTGCCAGTGTACCTAGCTGCTGTTTGATGTGTCTGTATAACCTGAAGATCTATTGTTCTGTGGAAGGATAAAGCACCCCAGATCATGATGGAACCTTATCTACTGTGTCGTGTAGAAAATGTCTCCGGTGGAATATCCTTATCATGCCAGTAACATTGGAAGCTATCTGGACCATCCAGGTTAAAGTTTTTCTTGTCAGAGAACAAAACCTTCTTCCACTTTTCTACGTCCCATGTTTGGTGCTTCTCAGTAAAGTTTAAAACAAGCTGTTTTTGGTGTGGAAGGAGGCATGGTCTTTAAAGATTTTTACGGTTTTTAAAGCCTTTCTTTCATAGATGCTGTCTTATTGTTCTTGAGCTGCATTCTGTGTCCCTAAGGGCCTTAATCTGGTTTGACGATCAGCTGATCTTGCTGCACTACTCATAGAATCCTTCTGCTCAACACCAGCAAAATTTTCTTGGGCTGACCACTTGTGATTCTCATTCCGTATCCCTCAGGGTCTTTTAAGAAATTTGCAACAGCAGTTTTACTACACCCAATCACATCGGCAATGGCATGCTGAGAGAGTCCTTGCTTTTGCAGCTCAACAATTCTGCCACGTTCAAACTTTGTCAACTTTTTAGCCTTTGCCATGTTTTTACCCAATGCAACACAGGAGAATCAGTGGAAGATGTTGACAACGCTAATGCTTGAACACTAATGACTAAATTTCGTTAAATGTTTACCGATTAACGCTTCGTTTCAATATGAGCTTAAACTTTTGACCAGCTAGTATTTATGCTAATTTCATAGTGTTCACATTTTCCCTATTAAATGCTGAAAAGTTTTTATTTTTATTTTCCCATTTCTTGTTTTCTTCTTTTGAAGCTGTACTCAAATGAGTGGTTGAGTCTAACAATGCAAAATGTATATTTTCTTTTTATGTTCGTTGTCCTTAAGATTTTGGCCAGCAGTGTACCTGTATTTATTCATGTAGGTGTAAGTACTAAATTCATAATACAGTAGATTGAGGTAAAATAGTTCCAGAAAAACACATGAGGATTTTATTAAAAATTTTGTTATTTTTAAAGTAAACAAAAGTTCTCTTAAAGGGGTTAAGAATGTAGTAATTAATTAACTTATATTTTGGGGTATAGGTGTAACATCTAGATGTATAGTATACTAGTTACATTTGTAACAATTACTAATAGATTTAGGGTGTATATGAGAAATAAGTAAAACATAACCAATATTTCTTGTTTTGTAAAGAAACTTTAGAAATGTGATTTGTTTAGTAAAGGTTAAAATAAATAGCAAACAGCTTGTATTAAGCTGGTATCATTTGTGTAGGACACCTGTCAAAATTATGACAAAACAAAAACTGGCTTATTTTTGAAAGAACTGAGAGTATTACTAGAATGTAGTAGGTGCAGTTGTTTCAGGCCTTAACATTCTGATAATTCAAACATTTAATTCTTATAACGTATATATTGTAAAGTAGTGGTTATGTAGTATTCTAAATGTGAAAGCAAACTAGAATAGTATGTCTGAACTGCATTGAACCTGCCATATCTATATCATTGAGGCCTTTTGCCCAATACCAGAACTCATCAGCCTGGCCGGAATGGGGCACACATTACAGTCGTCTGTGTGCTTTTATATTTTTATTCTGCATGAACAGTGACAGTTCTGTTGTGAAACAGAATAAGCAAGTGATGTGTAATGTTTGGTAATTTTATTTAAATCCGTTTTATACAAGGAATTAGTATGTTCCCTTTGAGTTTATTTTTTGAATGTGATTCTTGTTTTTTTTATAAATCCATCAGCACTAAGTCATGAAGTTATCCTGTTTTTATTGTGTATTTGATCATTCTCCTGAGCAACTTAAAGTCCAAAAAAATTGTATTGTATGTAAAATCATGATTTGAAATATTTTTAAACTTCACCAGGAATAATGATAAAAATAGTTTGACTTGTCTGGTTTTGTGATATATCAGTAATTATTTTATCAGAAGAAGAATATATTGTTATTCAAGTAAGAAGCTGCAAGAAAAGTTTGTTTTTTATATCTTTAGAAAGTTGGAATGCTGTTTTTTTTCATTTTCTTCAATTAAAAGTTATTCAAGGAAAGTAATTTAATGCAAAAGTAATAATAGTAGCGAATAGAACATTTGTAAACCATGTAATCCTTTGTGTCATACTGTAATAGTTGTCAAAACACAGGCAGTACACTTAAAGATTCCATATGAAGTTAATAAATGTACCTTTTCTCAGATTAATAAATAATTAGAATTTATTGGTGGAGCAGTAACGTTTAGAGCGTTTTTTCCAAAATCCCAAAATATTGAAGTTGTCAGTGAATTACTGTTGTACGAGAAATATTTTCTTATATAATTTTATATGCTTCTCTCTACTTGACGGTATTGTTGCTGTCAGATTTCTCTGTATTATTTTATGTACTGTTGTAAGATTTCCTTGTATTACTGTATGTATTTCTGTCCACTTGACTATATTGTTGCTCTAAGACTTCTCGGTATTATTCTGTTTTACTTTCCACGTGACAATAATGTTGTTATTATTTCTATATTGAGAAGGGTGTGGCCTAGTAGTTACAATTATTAAGTTAATAAATCACGTTAAGTTCCACTTTATAGTAACAATAGGATAATAATTCAAATTAAATCCCACTTTATGGTAACAAGATAGTTATTCAGATTAAATCCCACTTATTATAGTTACAATTATAAAGATGATAATTCATGAAAGATTGTCTAGTTGTTGTGGGAAAAAAAAACATTTTTAAGCCATCACACAAAAACCTGTTTCTCAGTCAGTACTTATTATCAAAGGCTTGAAATGATGATAGTATGCCAGGTAAAGATGGTCTAAGAGCTAGTGGTGAGTACTGTTGACTTAAGGAACATATGAACAGATAATTCTTTATTTATCTTTTCAGAAAATTTCTAAATCAGACATTTCCATAGACTAAGAATTAGTATATTAGCTAAGGTGTTAAGGACATGGTTCCAGTAAGTAATTAATGTTTTTGCTGAAGAATTTCATGTTGTTTAAATTAATTTATTTATATATATATGAATTTTTCTATGTTGGTTATTAGACGTGGTGGGACAAGAAGATAAAACAGCTAGATTATCCGTTTTGGTTGACTTTTGTTCCCAAGGTCCTCTTGGCATTAGTCATCAATGTACTTGATTCTGTATATTATCGCATAGCTCACTGGCTTAACGATAAAGGTAAGTTGGAATTGAAAATGTAATATAATTTTTCAAGGATTATAGTTTTATATATATATATAATTCGGTACTTATCCAGACGTGATCCTTGATATTGCATTATAACTAACTTTCAAGAATCTTGTAAAAAGCAATTTTCTTTTAGTCACAAATTTCTGTTCTCTGTTTCTGTATATAATTTAAATATATTCTGAGTTTTCAGTCTTGTGTTTCAATGTTGTGACCTTCCAGTGAGCTTAGATATATATATTACATTTTGTTTTGTTATTCTGTTTCATGTGTATTAAATTCAAAAACCTATTAATAATGTTATGTGAGTAGTCTAATTATTATCTGTATTCA
The DNA here is from genome assembly GCA_011833715.1 of Carcinoscorpius rotundicauda. Taxonomy (NCBI): domain Eukaryota; kingdom Metazoa; phylum Arthropoda; class Merostomata; order Xiphosura; family Limulidae; genus Carcinoscorpius; species Carcinoscorpius rotundicauda. Next base: position 4,542,586 of record CM022391.1, on the reverse strand, counting down.
AATTGCAGATTCTACAATTTATTATAAACTACAAATTTGGTTGCTAATTTTTAACTCGAGTAAATTTAAAGCTTTCAAACTGCTCTTGAAAGGTGACTAGTAAATGCAGGAAACTCAATGACTGTGATAATATGCAGACATCCTTGCATATATAAGTATACTGTATCTTTAATTTCCTCAATGGTCCATCACCACTTGAATAATAATTGAGACAGAACAGTAACTTAGTAGAAAAGACATTCAGAAGAAACTAAAAACCATCTGTACTAGTGAGTGATGGAGATAATATTGTGATTTTACAAGTATGGACATCAGTCAGTCTCAGACCAACACCCCTACTCCATGTGTATGCATGGAGAATGATACTGTTATATGTCAGTCACTCTTGAACCAACACCCCCACTCTTGTGTATCCATGGAGAATGATGCTGTTGTATATCAGTCACTCTCGAACCAACACCCCCACTCTTGTGCATTCATGGAGAATGATGCTCTTGTATATCAGTGTTATGTTTTTTATGTGGACTGAACACAACAGAAAGACACAGATAGCAACTTGTATAATTTATTACAATGATCTACTTATATGTGATAGACACAAAATAAATTATCCAATAGCAATAACAGACATCCAGTTTCAACCTTCAAAACCACTTATAATACAAAAAGGTACTGGCCTGTGCTTAATAATATTATCCAGAATGAGTGTCCAAATCCGAAATCCAAAGTTCCAATCTAAGCGGGGAATTTAGTCCCACGGAGAAATTTTCGAAGTTTGAATGGTTATTTTCAAAAAAAAAAAAAATTCACAGTCCAATACATGTTGGCTTTCGGTATAATCCGTAATTCGACTGAATTATAAAGATTGACGCAATAAAATAAATTCACCGCTTTAGTTGATCTAGCACTATTCACAAATTCAATTTGAGTAATCACACGGCAAACGTTTAAACTTTCTCAAACGAGACAAACTTCTTGACGCGAGTAAAAACAGATGACTTACTTCCCTCGCATCACTGTCTGTTTATATACTAATCGCGTAACTTCCCAGAATTCCAGAGTACAGACACCAGGCCAATACAAATGATTAATCTATCTAGTTCTAGAAATTTTTACATAAATAATTCTAAATGAATTTTAATTAATTCTAAAATGTTATTTTAAAGTTCACTGGTTTAAACCTCGAAACAATAATATAAATATGGAAATTCAAACACGACATGACATGATTGTCGTTTACATAACATTTACATAACACTCTCGACGTTGTTGTCATTTACATAACATTTATATGATATTTACATAACAATCAGTCACTCTCGAACCAACACCCCCACTCTTGTGTATGCACAGAGAATGATGCTATTGGATAATAGTCACTCTCGAACCAACACCACCACTCTTGTGCATCCACGGAGAATGATGCTGTTATATAATAGACACTCTCGAACCAACACCCCCACTCTTGTGTATGCACAGAGAATGATGCTATTGGATAATAGTCACAATTGAACCAACACCCCCACTCTTGTGCATCCACAGAGAATAATGCTGTTGTATATCAGTTACTTGCGAACTAACACCCACACTCTTGTATATCCACAGAGAATGATGCTGTTGTATATCAGTCACTCTCGAACCAACACCCCCACTCTTGTGTATGCACGGAGAATAATGCTATTGGATAATAGTCACTCTCGAACCAACACCCCCACTCTTGTGTATGCATGGAGAATGATGCTGTTGTATATCAGTCACTCTCAAACCAACACCCCCACTCTTGTGTATCCACGGAGAATGATGCTGTTGTATATCAGTCAGTCTCAAACCAACACCCCCACTCTTGTATATCCAATAATCTTGGAATCCATTTTGAATTTGCTTTATACTGCTAAGAATTTTCTTTATATTAAGCCATGTAAGCAACATGAATGGAATATTACAACAGGAATTACTATTAAAGTTTTATTTTGCTATTTTCTGCTACCAGTGAATAAGAGCTTGTGATTAAGGTTGAGTATTTTCAAAGTATAAGAACTTTAAAATACATGTGGCATAAAAATACTTTACAGTATTGTAATTAATGTATTGTGTACAGTCTTTACTATGACATTCGGTTAATATTTGTTAAGTTGTAAACTCGCATTTAAATGAATACTTGTGTTGTGCATCTATGTTGTATGATGTTTTTTCAAGTGTAGTAACCCATTCATTCTACACACCCAAACTTGCTGCTTTATCAATAAAATTCTTCTATTTCATCTTATTCCACTCACAATGTGTGCTTGTACATGTTCAAACTGGTTTCAAATAGTGCTCTTCGCTTCTGTCATCTATTTGTCTGTTTACTTGTTTGTTTTATTTTTCAGTTAGTTATTTTTATATTTACTGTTACAAGCATACAACAATTTATTTCTGTGTTGACAAATTTACCTCTAAAGGTTTTACGTGGTTGTACGTATAACTGGATGAATAGTGGAATATTGTAGTTGATAATGATTAAGCTTGTTAATTACTTATATTTAACTAATTCATTATACTCACTTGAATAGTTGGAATAACCAAAAACAAAAATAATTTAAAATAATAATTTTGACTAGTTGATTATTGTGGTAACATTAATCAGTTTAATCATAGTATATGATTAATCTGTTATTTTAAGTCTTGCCAATCATAAATGCTCATACATAATTAAGTTATTGTGCTTTTATAGTTGTATTTGAATGTGGTACCTTTGTATTGAATATGGCACATATAATATAGTTTTCATATAGTCATAATTTGAAAACCTACTTACCTCCCCTCACTTATAAACATTGGTCTGATTTTTCTCCTATTTGCTCCAGTGTTTTACACCTCAGTGATGATATTTGTCTTGTGACACTCTCCATCTATGCTGTTATGTCCTCTTTTTTTATATGCAAAAAACGGCTCTTTTGGGTTCAGAAAATATTTTAAATAGAAGAGCGAACACCGTTTCGACCTTCTTCGGTCAACTCCACACTATGGAATAGGATGCTGTGCTGTTACCAACTTGTCCTTCTCATTAGAAGGATTGTTCTTTCTTTTCTGGAAATGTGGGCATCACTTAAATACCTCGTACCTTTAGAACGAGAGCACAATAGATCCTTTTAATGATTTCTTTCCAACCAAGAAATCGTAAACATTGATTTGCAGGATTCCCCATTTCTTTTAGGTGTGGTCACTCTTTGATCTCAAACTCTATTATTACCTCATCCAGAGTTTCAGGAACAGGATACATATACCAAATGTCAGGAATTCTAGGGTCAACATATGTATGATAGAACATCCATACACAATGTTGTAGTCCTTCCTACTCTTCAGAAGGTAATGCCTCATAGTCTGGCTTCACTCTGACAATTCCATGATTGTGTTTCTCGTTGAGGAGGCACTTGATTCTCCCAATAAACAAATGCTGGTTCTATTAATTTAGGTCTCATTTTTCAGCTCTGAATAGTGATTTGGTCTCTCAGTGGAACATGCATCTACTGTTGATTTAGTCTCCAATACCTCACCTTTGGGGTTTGGCACTGGATGCATTCAATCAGCGCATTACAACTCTAGGTATTTTCTCTCCAGCTCATTTTACCCAGAGTGCTAAGTATGATTTGTTCCAACCTGTTGTTGGGTCCTGTTTATGAAACCAAATTGACAGTTATATCCTGGTTTTTTTGCTTCTGGTGCACCTTCAAGAGAGTCCACCTCTTCCACTTCTTATTAGGTCATCTCTATGGAGGCAGTCATGATTTGACATGGTACATCCAACTATCCAGAAGTTCAAGATGTTATGCAGTCTTTCACACAACATCAGAGTTTACCATGGTTTACAAGGTTGCCATGTATCTGTCTCAGTCTTTTCTTAGCCCCAGGATGAACATTTGTCAACTGAAATGACACATGTATCAGCAATAATGTATTGAGAGGAAGTTGAACCCACTTCAATCAAAAGTGCCAGTTGTAACTCATTTCTTAATCTGGCTCTATGACAAGGGTTTTGCATCTTCCTCAGTTGACCTCTATAAAAGCAGCCTTCTCAATTATCCTTTCACTACTCACAATAGAATGTTTTTTGAGTCTCCAGTACTTTCTGGATTCCTCAAGTCACTTTTAGTTATTGGTCTCAAACAACCATTCCAGTTACCTATTTGGTATGCTAAGGTTACATTATGTGCCCTTTTTCAACACAGTTGTAAACCTGACTCTCATACATCAACTTTACCTGAAGGTTTTTGTCACTGCTGACTTACAGGCATTGTGGCTGGTATGTGGACTTCCACAATTCTTTTATATCACATTATTTGTATAATCCTTACATTTTCTCCAACTGTTGGTTTTTACCTACCCTCTGTATCTATCTTAACCACTTTCATCATATTATACAGAAGGGGGAGTTGTTGTTTTTTATCAATTTTGGTTCAGTACTTTGTTCATGGAAGAGGATTCATTGTAATGCAGAGTGGTCCCTGGCACAAGTAGAAGTTACATTTCCCCCATGGTTGGGGAATGAGGATGAGTGTTCATATTTCCAAAGTGAATGAATTCTGTTTCTTCAGGTTGAGTAAGGCATAAACAAACCCATCACATCAAGTGCTGCCATTTGGTCTTCTTGAGGTAGAGGAGAAGGTTTGTTCTCTTCCGTGTTGCTTTCCTTCTCATTGTGATTCAAGTGGTTTGGTGTGCATCATTCTATGGCTACAGGCTGGGATCTGCCCATAAGTGTTTTTTTTATAATGATACCAGTCTCAAAAATGTGATGATAATATCTGAATGAGGTGCTTATATACAGTACCAAGATAGATGGCACATTAATAAAGGTGGAGATTGTCATGAGATAGACATTGCCAAAGGCAGTTAAGTGAGAAATAAAAGGATGGAGTAAACAAGAAAAAAATCAGACAAAGGCTTGGATGGGCAAAGAAAGAAACCTTGGAAAGGAATTAATTGCTACAAGAGAAGTAAATATTGCAAATTCATTTTTGATTAAACAGAATGTTAACTTTTAATGATGCCAAAGATTTATTTTCAACTAGTAGAATAGAATGAGGATTTTATTGCAGAATTTTGCCAATAAGAGTAAGTTTCAATTTTCTTTCCTTCCCATTGATGTGAACTTTACTAATGTGTTGTTATTATCAGCTGACAGCTACTAACTCTGCTGTTTGCCTTACCTTGCAGAAAACTATAGGCTAGAGGAAACCTTCCAGAATCATCTAATTATCAAATTAGTTCTGGTTTGTACCAAAGTAGTACCATGACTAACTAAAGCTTTATTGGTTTTGTGTGTGAAATGGTTTGCTTGGTTTTGCATCTGTTTTGTCTTGCAAAGCTTGAAAGAACATTTTTTGTTGAATTCAGTTAGTCTGAGGCTGTTTGTTTTGCTAGTGTTTCTTTGATGTATGAAAAATGTTTAAGAACACTGCAACAACCTAGCTACTTAAGAACCTAAAGATGACCTAGGAAGGTCAAAACATTGTTCTCTCCTTATCAGTGAAAGTTTTAATACCGTACCAGCCATTCAGAGATACAAGTTTCAAATTGGCTATGAAACGTAAAAATGGCTTTGAAGCTTCAAACATAATTAATTAAAGCAAATAAGTACATTTATGTGGTCATTTTAAAGTATCAAACAACCACTTTATGTAAAGGTGTTTTTGCTTAACAACCTTAGTATCTTATTTGTAGGCATTGTAAATTTGACAAACTTTGTTCAGATTCTAGTGGTTTTTGCTGTGTTCTTTAGAATAATTTGTTCTTTATTTTCCAAACATGAACATTTCTAATTACTTTCATCTGTTGTTCCAAAGATTAGTTAATTGCTTTCATGTTCTTAGATTTTCTAATATTTCATATTATAAAAATATCAGAAAACCTTTGTCAAACTGTAAACATGCTTGTTATGTTATGATTGATTCGATGATAAAAAAAGAAACAACCTTGATAATAGCTGTTTTAAACTATTCCGTCAGTATACATTTCTCTATCTGACAGCATGTGGTGTGGCCGAAATCTGTCTGTTTTTGTTCTGTCCCCTCAGAGAACTGTAGACTGGATGAAGACTTTGCAAACCACATTATTATCTAAATTATGGTGGTTAGCATCTTTTTATTTTATAAATTGCTTGCATGTACCCCATGCAACAGTAACCTTTACCATACATTACTGCTTCCTTAAAAGTCTGCATGCAGAGTTTAGTTTGTACAAATAGTTGATAGCTTGTAGCTGTCTTTGTGCACTTTTGTACATTCATAGTACGTCTGGTAACTGGTGCAGAAATGAAACTGTAATTAAAAATTCTGTAACAGCCACACATGATGAATACTTCATTTTCAGTGTGAATATTTCACCATTATACAATCCCTTTACAGGTGTGTATATTTTCGCACAAGTTAAAAATAAATAATACAGCACATCCAGAGATGTTAAAGTAATAAATCGTAATTGGAAAAAAAGTTTTTTAGACCATTCAGAAAGCTTTGTAGTTAGTTTTTGACTTATTAAATAAAACTATTGTAAATTTTAATGTGAATGATTATATAAGATCTGACCTCCTTCTGAGTAATTTTGCTTTTTAAATGTTTGTTGGCTCAAAACCCAGTAAAGAGAAGGTTTTGTAATTTGGTATTGCAAGCACTCGTGTGTCACTTTCATTATTGGGTGGTGATAATTATCATGGTTTGGTAATTAAGTTAGATGTTCACACTTTTTTGTAGACAAAAATAATTCATATGGCAAGATCTTTTAGTTAAGTCTATTCTTAGCATTTTTTTAAATATTAAATTACTTTTGGCAGACTTTGACTTTCAAGATGTGCTGACTCCAGTTTTAGTAATAAACAGTTATCTGTAACAATTTTATGATATGAACTTTTGAGAGTTGTGGTATGTTCTGTTAATATGACACATAAGTTTCAGTATTTTTAGTTTTTAAACCATAAAATATGGGCTTCTACCCTTCTTCCTTGACTTTACTCTTTGCTTTTTATTAGTTTTGAGGTCAATTTTCAGTTGCAGCTAGAATTATTCATTAAAATTTTACTTTTCTTTAACTTATGTAATAAATACACTCATTAGTGAAGCTGTTTAAGTTCTGAATCTGAAAAAGTATGACATGCATTTTGATTTCCTCTGTACATGTAGAAACAAGACCTATATTTGTTGTTTACATGTAACTATTTTCATTTGACACATGAATGAAATTTTGTAATTCGTAGCTGGTTCAAAGTGTGGCCAGTAAAGATTCATGTGATAATAAATATCAAATTATGATATTATTTCCATAAAATATGTCACCTGTTAACTATTCTGCTGAGTTAGAATAAGATTTTTAGCATTTTCACATACATAATGATATTGTATATTTTTGTTTGAAAACGAAAAATTATACTTTTAATATAAAATGCCTGCAAATGTTTTATGAATTTGATCATATCGCATCAGCTTAACTTTGAAATTGTAGTTTATTTACTGCTTGGTTTTTGTAAAACCTTTATATACCTTTTTTAATCATATAATGTTTGTCATACAGACTGCTCTGTTATTAGTGTTACCAGTTATGTAAGTTAATGAAAGAATTAGTTATCGATGGAATGTTAGAATAAGCAGAATCTTCATTTATTAATAGTTTTAGCTTATTTTAGAGGATGAAACTGCCTAGATGTTTTCCCATAGGGTTGTGTTAAATCTTACTAACACAACATATTCTCAAACAAAATATATACAGACATGTAACTTCAACAGTTTAATTTTCTATAAGAGGAAGCAGTGATGTGTGAAGTTTTTAGTTTAAATAAAAATATAACACATTCTCTGGGGTGACAAAACGTATTGTTTTGTTTTTTGGCTCATTGCATGGACTTTTGTAGTGTGTGTTTAATGAATGTTGCATGCGATAATTCAATTTTTATATATGTATTGGGTTATAATTCTGTAACATACTTTAATTTTTAGTTCCAGTTCTTTAACTCCTTTCTGTCACTATTCTACATCGCTTTTTATCTACAAGACATGGAGAAGCTAAAGGAGGTGAGTCTATACTGAAAATAGATCTATTAAAAAGTGTTCTGTAAAGTACAACTTCATATGGATAGATTACATAGGCTTGCAATTGTTAGGTTGGCTTGAAATTTTTATATGTCGTATAGTAATTCCTTTACCCTAAAGTCAGAAGTGACATCAGTTTTTCTCTATCACATAGGGTTTTCACAAAACGTGTGTACTTTCACATAAGTGAATCATTTTAATTAAAATTGGGTTGTCTTTTGTTATGCTTAAAATGTTAACAACTGTTGGCTCTAGTTGTGTCTGGACCAATCACAACTTGGTAATCTTGTTGTTCTGTAACCCAAACATTGTAATAAAAACTGTTCATTGTCATAAACAAAATATAATAATTTGTTTTAAGTAAAAAAATTCTTATGTGACAGAAAAAGAATATTATTTTCAAAATTAACACAGCTGAATTTTGGAAAGTCCATTATTAAAACCAAAACAATTTTTATGAAGTTTAAATGTACAGGCCTGTGTTGTTTATGGAACACAAGACTATGTGATCAAAGAAACTAAGGTGTAAAGTTTCTAGCGTATTATATTTTCTTTCAAACACACAACACCTGAAAAATGTATATTGTATCAGACTAAAATATTAAAAGCTTATGATAAACATAAATAAAATCTAAAAGTGCTTATCTGTTATCAACTTGTGTGTATAATATTTGTTTATAAATAACCAGTTGTGATAAAAAGAGCTGGTTAGGTGGAACTGAACACACAGCATTTCAGTTTTCAAGTAAATTTATCTAATTTCATATTCTGCTGTTTCTTAGATTACAGATAACAGGATTTAACTGTCTAGATATGAGTAGGTCAAAGTGTGCAGGGAATGACCTTTTTTCTAAAATTACATTCAAAATTGAATTAGACTATTTGTTATTGGTATATGTCCAGTTTATTGTCATCAAAACATAGTTTATATTTCCAAGTTTAAAGGTTTAATTTCAAAGGTTATACTTGATTAAACTTGTAATCGTCTTTTTTCTGAATTGTACATTTTAGAATCTCTTAGCAACCCTGTATCATTTTTTAAGTTTTTGAAGGCTTGCACACAATATTATGTTACATATCTCAGTGGTCAATTGAACACTTATGGTGATTATTCATCTTGCTTTAACCTGTTGACTTCCAAATATTTCAGCTGCAACAATACAACTCTAATGCTTCTTCACTTTGTAACTTCTTTTCATGATGCCATTTTGGATCGAAAGTGAAACAATTTTTAAGTAGGTCAAATGCATGTATGGTGCTGACATCTCGTGTTGAAGTTAGGTATTATTGAGAACAAATTAACTTGTTCGTGGCACTGTGTTACCGATTGGATTGGACGAGTTATCTTGTCTACAGTACTGAACAGGCTAATGAAGTGCATGCTATAAACTGACACTGGCATGTCACACTCCTCCTGTCATGTGCTGACTTTAAAAGTGTAAATAATTATCTTTAAAACTGACCATTGGATTATTTATAACCAAAAGAAAGAGAAGGTTTTAATTTACTGCTTTCATTATGAGGTTATCTTATTTTTAAAGTTAGTTATTCTGCATGAATTTTATGTTTTGCTATCACTGAGATTGTCACAATTGGATAAAGAAAATCTTTTAATGCCCCTAAAGTTTAATTAGAAAGCTGGTTAAATTATACATTTAGGACATTGCTTTTTTATTATTGTGTACTAACATTTAGTGTTCCGAGTTGCATATTTAAAGTAAATAAAAGACAAATAGGGGAAACTTTCACCGAGACTTTGAGAGCAAAAATAATTACAGGACTGAAAGAGATAAGTTATAAATATCTTCTTTTTGTTTTTTATGTGTATTTTTATAGAAATATCTAAAATGTTTATAACAACAGTGTACGTATTGCTCTCTTTATTAAAAGTTACAACAGTCTGTTTCACTTATTTTTGTAGTCTCAGTTCTGGTATGTAATTTTAAAAATAGTGAAAATAGTGCAGATATTTCACATAATCATGTAAATAATCTTTATCACCACTGACAAATTAAGCATGTTCAACTTTCCAATGTGTGTATTTTGGATACAGCAATGAAAAAGCAAAAAGAGCCTCTGTGTGTTTAGTTTTACACACAAGTTCGTGATTAACATTCATAAATTAAAAATGTGCAGCTTAAATTCACTAACCAATTTTCACCCACCTTAGAATTAATATGTCAATATGTACAGTTTGCAAATAGAAAACATAAACATTCTGTTTGTATTAGGTGCAGAACTACAATATCACACCTTCCATTTGTTTGCTACTACATTGTTACCCAGGGATTAATTAACAAAGTAATTCAAACAAATTCTATAATATAATGAAAGCTTAGTTCAAGTTATAATAAGCAAGGATATCTTACAAACAAATTTATTTATTAATTGTTTTTGTTATCTAATCTAACCTAACATTTTTTAAATGTTTACATCCAAGTTACTTTTATTAAAAAAACTGTATAGCAGTATAAAAAAGATGTATGTGGAATGTGAAAAATGTAACACTTACTGCATACATTTAGGATCTTTTAAACATGAGTAATCTACATTAGGTAAGTCTTGTACTTTCTAATTCTGTTGTTTATCAAAAACTAATTCATGTAGTTTTCAGGTGTTAATTTTAAAACACAAACTAATTCAAACAATAAAATAGAATGCCCTGAAACTATGGTAATTTACCTGGTTTATTACTTAATCTACAAATTGGTTAAAGAGATTTATATATTAGCCAAGACACCAAGATTAATTTACCCTCAATAAAATCTACAATAAAAATAATGCACTGTACCTAAATATATTGGAATAAAGATGTTAGAATTATGTAGCTCACAAAATGTATTTCTATTGGTTATAAATATATTTCTTTGACTAGTGAACTGAAATAAATAATGTAGTAATCAGAAATAGTTTGGAGGAATGGAATGTTTGTGATGTTTGAAACAAATGTATTTAAATCTTGGAAAATAAAATTGGTGGGAGGTTTATATTTCAAATTGTAGTCTCTCAGTATCTATTATATTTGTGTTTTTAATTTTGTTTTGATATTTTTACGAGGGAAGATAGAATATATAAAAAGGAATGGAAAATACAGAACTGAAGATTGAGAATTTAAATATTTCCATTTTAAATTGAAAATTAAAACTTGTATAATTTATAAACTGTTTCAACACTAAGGTTAACAGGCATTGATAATAAAGTTGTTTATTAAATTTTGAATAGAACTCTGTAAAGATGTTATTTCTCCAAGCTACCTTGTTTTGTAAACAACAGAAAGACAGAGTGTTGTTAAGCTGAAGGAGAATGAAGAAGTTTCATTAGCCAATAAATAAAATCTGATACATTGTTTTTGATCGAGAATATTTATAAATTAACTTAATTTCTGTCTTTTGAAAAAAATTTTCACCATGATATTTCCAATTCACATTACTGATTTCATATTTTGTTTTTTCTCAGTGGCCATAGAGACACACGCAAATGGAATAACCTACTTTATATAGATAAAGAATATATCAGTAAATATACAGTTTTGCTGAAATCTTCTACCTTCATGTTGAAGGTTTTAAAGGTTATGCAAATGGATATGAAAAACTTTAAAATAAAAACGTTTTTAATCTAAGCATGAAAGCCATCTTACACTTATTCTAGTCTGCATTGGACTGATTCTATAAATTCACAACAGATGTTTAGTAAAAATACTTCAGAACCTGACTTTTTGTTCAGTTGTAATGTTTACTAAAAGTTCGACAAATTTCATGAACATACATTTACTACATTAGGATTTTTATTTTGTATTAGCATATAGCCTGTCAAAAATGGCAGGACAAATACGATCGCCTCCATCTCATAATGTACTCTGATCTCACATTTCATAGCTGACTGAAATAAATTTATGAAATTAAACTGTACCAACAAAGACACAGAAACATAGTTGAGGCAGTTGGATGTCAGTAAATTAATTTTTGAACAGATTAAACTTAAAATTCATTCATGAAGTGAATTTATGGTGTATTTCTAGAATAACTGTAGGTAAAAATTAGATTAACAGCTTCTAATAAACATATATATGCAAGCTATTGTATTTTGGTAACACTATGTTCCAACAATATCTTTTATGTCATGTTGTTGCAGTTACTGTACTCTAGACATTTGACCTCTTTTGAACTTTCAGCAACTGGCAGCTTTGCTCATCACTCGCCAAGTAGTGGGAAACATTAAAGAATCTATTCTCCCATTCCTGTCTGAGACTTTAAAACTTGCTAAACTTGGGGCAAAATCTGTGTCAACACCACAATCAGATGAGCAGGATGATGCTTCTGAACCAAAGAACCAAGAGGAAGGAGGTGTTCTGGAGAAAGATTTTTCTGATGATGACACAAACAGGGAAAAAAAGGAATTTAATTTGAAACATCAGCTAACCCAAGCAGAGGTTGAAAGCTCCATGTACAAGGTGAGACATGTAGATCCAAAGTGCAACGAAACACTGCTTACACACAATTAAACCATTTTATCAATTTAACTGTAAGAAGTCTGTTATGAACAAAATCTTAAATTCATATAACATGTATATTGTAAAACTGTATTTGGTGGGAGGAAAAAAATAATAGTCTAGCTGTTTGTATGCTCATTTATAATTGGACCCGTTTCACATGGGTTCTCATATCAAACATTCAGAGATCTCCATACTTCTGATAGAATTAAAAGAGTTAATGATAAGAAGTATATATATTATATCCAACGTGAATGTGTATAGAAATACCTAGTACAGCCATCACGCTCCTTAAAAATATGTTTCAAAGAACACTAAGGTCACATGCACAAAGGTAAATTTTAGATATCTGCTTTACGATATCATCAGTACAAAACAGGTAAATTTTAGATATCTGCTTTACGATATCATCAGTATGAAACAGGTAAATTTTAGATATCTGCTTTACGATATCATCAGTACGAAACGGGTAAATGTTAGATATCTGCTTTACGAAATCATCAGTACGAAACGGGTAAATTTTAGATATCTGCTTTACGACATCATCAGTACGAAACGGGTAAATTTTAGATATCTGCTTGACGACATCATCAGTACGAAACGGGTAAATTTTAGATATCTGCTTTACGATATCATCAGTACGAAACAGGTAAATTTTAGATATCTGCTTTACGATATCATCAGTACGAAACAGGTAAATTTTAGATATCTGCTTTACGACATCATCAGTATGAAACGGGTAAATTTTAGATATCTGCTTTACGACATCATCAGTACGAAACAGGTAAATTTTAGATATCTGCTTTACGACATCATCAGTACGAAACAGGTAAATTTTAGATATCTGCTTTACGACATCATCAGTACGAAACAGGTAAATTTTAGATATCTGCTTTACGATATCATCAGTACGAAACGGGTAAATGTTAGATATCTGCTTTACGATATCATCAGTACAAAACGGGTAAATGTTAGATATCTGCTTTACGATATCATCAGTACGAAACGGGTAAATGTTAGATATCTGCTTTACGATATCATCAGTACGAAACGGGTAAATTTTAGATATCTGCTTAACGATATCATCAGTACGAAACGGGTAAATTTTAGATATCTGCTTAACGATATCATCAGTATGAAACAGGTAAATTTTAGATATCTGCTTTACAATATCATTAGTATGAAACAGGTCACAGAATACTTTGGGATGAAATTTTTCTCTAACACCAACCTAAAATTAAAATGAAGAGATTGTTTACAAACTACAGAAATAATAAAAGCATATGATCCCTCACTAATTTGATATAAGGTCCGGGCAACATCTACCTTATTTGACAAGGTCTGTTCACTAATTTGTTATAAGGACCCTAATAACATCTACCTTATTTGACAAGGTCTGTTCACTAATTTGTTATAAGGACCCTGGTAACATCGACCTTATTTGACAAGGTCTGTTCACTAATTTGTTATAAGGACCCTGGTAACATCGACCTTATTTGACAAGGTCTGTTCACTAATTTGTTATAAGGACCCTAATAACATCTACCTTATTTGACAAGGTCTGTTCACTAATTTGTTATAAGGACCCTGGTAACATCGACCTTATTTGACAAGGTCTGTTCACTAATTTGTTATAAGGACCCTGGTAACATCGACCTTATTTGACAAGGTCTGTTCACTAATTTGTTATAAGGACCCTGGTAACATCGACCTTATTTGACAAGGTCTGTTCACTAATTTGTTATAAGGACCCTGGTAACATCTACCTTATTTGACAAGGTCTGTTCACTAATTTGTTATAAGGACCCTGGTAACATCTACCTTATTTGACAAGGTTTGTTCACTAATTTGTTATAAGGACCCTGGTAACATCGACCTTATTTGACAAGGTCTGTTCACTAATTTGTTATAAGGACCCTGGTAACATCTACCTTATTTGACAAGGTCTGTTCACTAATTTGTTATAAGGACCCTGGTAACATCGACCTTATTTGACAAGGTCTGTTCACTAATTTGTTATAAGGACCCTGGTAACATCGACCTTATTTGACAAGGTCTGTTCACTAATTTGTTATAAGAACCCTAATAACATCTACCTTATTTGACAAGGTCTGTTCACTAATTTGTTATAAGGACTCTAATAACATTTACCTTATTTTACAAGGTCTGTTCACTAATTTGTTATAAGGACCCTGGTAACATCTACCTTATTTGACAAGGTCTGTTCACTAATTTGTTATAAGGACCCTGGTAACATCTACCTTATTTGACAAGGTCTGTTCACTAATTTGTTATAAGGACCCTGGTAACATCGACCTTATTTGACAAGGTCTGTTCACTAATTTGTTATAAGGACCCTGGTAACATCTACCTTATTTGACAAGGTCTGTTCACTAATTTGTTATAAGGACCCTGGTAACATCGACCTTATTTGACAAGGTCTGTTCACTAATTTGTTATAAGAACCCTGGTAACATCTACCTTATTTGACAAGGTCTGTTCACCTGCTGACATAATTTCCATCATATAAATTCCTGTTTTTTGTATTTATAACTATGTTTACACCATTTAGAAAAAACAACAAAAAACTTCCTTATGAATATAAATCATTATTTACCTACTTCTCATATCAGTATGATATGCTTCCTTACCCAAGTGTATATGCTTATTTGGAGTTTTAAACTACTGTTTCACGAAAAATTGTTAATTACAGGACCTTTTTCTAGTGTAAGGATTGTTATTTATCAAGAAAATAAATCATGTAGTTAGATAATAAAATTAAATATTTTTTATTATTATTTCTTAATGTAAAATGATTTGAACTTTTTCTTCTAGATTAATTTACAGTAGTTTAACAAATATTTTCATCACTTTTTATTTTTCTATAAATAACTTTCACTAAACCTAGCTTTTGAAACACCCTTTCAAATTGCTACAAAAATAACCTTCATTCAACGACTGTTTATTTTTGTTTTAAGTGTGATTCATCACTTTCTATCTGGTGTTTGTAGTACTGTAGCTATTATTAAACTGCTGTTTATTTTTGTTTTAAGTGTGATTCATCACTTTCTATCTGGTGTTTGTAGTTCTGTAGCTATTATTAAACTACTGTTTATTTTTGTTTTAAGTGATTCAACACTTTCTATCTGGTGTTTGTAGTACTGTAGCTATTATTAAACTACTGTTTATTTTTGTTTTAAATGATTCAACACTTTCTGTTTGGTGTTTGTAGTACTCCAGCTATTATTAAACTACTGTTTATTTTTGTTTTAAATGATTCAACACTTTCTGTTTGGTGTTTGTAGTACTCCAGCTATTATTAAACTACTGTTTATTTTTGTTTTAAATGATTCAACACTTTCTGTTTGGTGTTTGTAGTACTCCAGCTATTATTAAACTACTGTTTATTTTTGTTTTAAATGATTCAACACTTTCTGTTTGGTGTTTGTAGTACTGTAGCTACTATTAAACTGCTGTTTATTTTTGTTTTATGTGATTCAACACTTTCTATCTGGAGTTTGTAGTTCTGTAGCTATTATCTAAATACTGTTTATTTTTGTTTTTATGTGATTCAACCACTTTCTATCTGGTGGTTTGTAGTACTGTAGCTATTATTACTAACTACTGGTATTATTTGTTTAAATGATTCATCACTTTCTATCTGTGTTGTAGTTCTGTAGCTATTATTAAAACTGCTGTTATTTTTGTTTTATGTGATTCCACACTTTCTATCTGGTGTTTGTAGTACTGTAGCTATTATTAAAACTACTGTTTATTTTTGTTTTAAATGATTCATCACTTTCTATCATGGTGTTTGTAGTTCTGTAGCTATTATTAAACTGCTGTTTTATTTTTGTTTATGTGATTCAACACTTTCTATCTGGTGTTTGTAGTACTGTAGCTATTATTAAACTGCTGTTTATTTTTGTTTATGTGATTCAACACTTTCTATCTGGTGTTTGTAGTTCTGTAGCTATTATTAAACTGCTGTTTATTTTTGTTTTATGTGATTCAACACTTTCTATCTGGTGTTTGTAGTACTGTAGCTATTATTAAACTACTGTTTATTTTTGTTTTATGTGATTCAACACTTTCTATCTGGTGTTTTGTAGTACTGTAGCTATTATTAAACTACTGTTTATTTTTGTTTTATGTGATTCAACACTTTCTATCTGGTGTTTGTAGTACTGTAGCTATTATTAAACTACTGTTTATTTTTGTTTTATGTGATTCAACACTTTCTATCTGGTGTTTGTAGTACTGTAGCTATTATTAAACTACTGTTTATTTTTGTTTTAAATGATTCATCACTTTCTATCTGGTGTTTGTAGTTCTGTAGCTATTATTAAACTACTGTTTATTTTTGTTTTATGTGATTCAACACTTTCTATCTGGTGTTTGTAGTACTGTAGCTATTATTAAACTACTGTTTATTTTTGTTTTATGTGATTCAACACTTTCTATCTGGTTGTTTGTATACTGTAGCTATTATTAAACTACTGTTTATTTTTGTTTTATGTGATTCAACACTTTCTATCTGGTGTTTGTAGTACTGTAGCTATTATTAAACTATTTGTTTTTTTTTAAATGATTCATCACTTTCTATCTGGTGTTTGTAGTTCTGTAGCTATTATTAAACTACTGTTTATTTTTGTTTTATGTGATTCAACACTTTCTATCTGGTGTTTGTAGTACTGTAGCTATTATTAAACTACTGTTTATTTTTGTTTTATGTGATTCATCACTTTCTATCTGGTGTTTGTAGTACTGTAGCTACTATTAAACTGCTGTTTATTTTTGTTTTATGTGATTCAACACTTTCTATCTGGTGTTTGTAGTTCTGTAGCTATTATTAAACTACTGTTTATTTTTGTTTTAAATGATTCATCACTTTCTATCTGGTGTTTGTAGTTCTGTAGCTATTATTAAACTGCTGTTTATTTTTGTTTTATGTGATTCAACACTTTCTATCTGGTGTTTGTAGTACTGTAGCTATTATTAAACTACTGTTTATTTTTGTTTTATGTGATTCAACACTTTCTATCTGGTTGTTTGTAGTACTGTAGCTATTATTAAACTACTGTTTATTTTTGTTTATGTGATCAACACTTTCTATCTGGTGTTTGTAGTACTGTAGCTATTATTAAACTACTGTTTATTTTTGTTTTATGTGATTCAACACTTTCTATCTGGTGTTTGTAGTACTGTAGCTATTATTAAACTACTGTTTATTTTTGTTTTATGTGATTCAACACTTTCTATCTGGTGTTTGTAGTACTGTAGCTATTATTAAACTACTGTTTATTTTTGTTTTAAATGATTCATCACTTTCTATCTGGTGTTTGTAGTTCTGTAGCTATTATTAAACTACTGTTTATTTTTGTTTTAAATGATTCAACACTTTCTATCTGGTGTTTGTAGTACTGTAGCTATTATTAAACTACTGTTTATTTTTGTTTTATGTGATTCAACACTTTCTATCTGGTGTTTGTAGTACTGTAGCTATTATTAAACTACTGTTTATTTTTGTTTTAAATGATTCATCACTTTCTATCTGGTGTTTGTAGTTCTGTAGCTATTATGAAACTGCTGTTTATATTTGTTTTATGTGATTCAACACTTTCTATCTGGTGTTTGTAGTACTGTAGCTATTATTAAACTACTGTTTATTTTTGTTTTATGTGATTCAACACTTTCTATCTGGTGTTTGTAGTACTGTAGCTATTATTAAACTACTGTTTATTTTTGTTTTAAATGATTCATCACTTTCTATCTGGTGTTTGTAGTTCTGTAGCTATTATTAAACTACTGTTTATTTTTGTTTTATGTGATTAAACACTTTCTATCTGGTGTTTGTAGTACTGTAGCTATTATTAAACTACTGTTTATTTTTGTTTTAAATGATTCAACACTTTCTATCTGGTGTTTGTAGTTCTGTAGCTATTATTAAACTGCTGTTTATTTTTGTTTTATGTGATTCAACACTTTCTATCTGGTGTTTGTAGTTCTGTAGCTATTATTAAACTGCTGTTTATTTTTGTTTTATGTGATTCAACACTTTCTATCTGGTGTTTGTAGTACTGTAGCTATTATTAAACTACTGTTTATTTTTGTTTTAAATGATTCATCACTTTCTATCTGGTGTTTGTAGTACTGTAGCTATTATTAAACTACTGTTTATTTTTGTTTTATGTGATTCAACACTTTCTATCTGGTGTTTGTAGTACTGTAGCTATTATTAAACTACTGTTTATTTTTGTTTTAAATGATTCAACACTTTCTATCTGGTGTTTGTAGTTCTGTAGCTATTATTAAACTGCTGTTTATTTTTGTTTTATGTGATTCAACACTTTCTATCTGGTGTTTGTAGTACTGTAGCTATTATTAAACTGCTGTTTATTTTTGTTTTAAATGATTCAACACTTTCTATCTGGTGTTTGTAGTACTGTAGCTATTATTAAACTGCTGTTTATTTTTGTTTTATGTGATTCAACACTTTCTATCTGGTGTTTGTAGTTCTGTAGCTATTATTAAACTACTGTTTATTTTTGTTTCAAGTGATTCAACACTTTCTGTTTGGTGTTTGTAGTACTGTAGCTACTATTAAACTGCTGTTTCTTTTTGTTTTATGTGATTCAACACTTTCTGTTTGGTGTTTGTAGTACTGTAGCTATTATTAAACTACTGTTTATTTTTGTTTTAAATGATTCAACACTTTCTGTTCGGTGTTTGTAGTACTGTAGCTATTATTAAACTACTGTTTGTTTTTGTTTTAAATGATTCAACACTTTCTATCTGGTGTTTGTAGTTCTGTAGCTATTATTAAACTACTGTTTATTTTTGTTTTATGTGATTCAACACTTTCTATCTGGTGTTTGTAGTACTGTAGTTATTATTAAACTACTGTTTATTTTTGTTTTAAATGATTCAACACTTTCTATCTGGTGTTTGTAGTTCTGTAGCTATTATTAAACTGCTGTTTATTTTTGTTTTATGTGATTCAACACTTTCTATCTGGTGTTTGTAGTACTGTAGTTATTATTAAACTACTGTTTATTTTTGTTTTAAATGATTCAACACTTTCTATCTGGTGTTTGTAGTTCTGTAGCTATTATTAAACTGCTGTTTATTTTTGTTTTATGTGATTCAACACTTTCTATCTGGTGTTTGTAGTACTGTAGCTATTATTAAACTACTGTTTATTTTTGTTTTAAATGATTCAACACTTTCTGTTTGGTGTTTGTAGTACTGTAGCTACTATTAAACTGCTGTTTATTTTTGTTTTATGTGATTCAACACTTTCTATCTGGTGTTTGTAGTTCTGTAGCTATTATTAAACTGCTCTTTCTTTTGTTTTATGTGATTCAACACTTTCTATCTGGTGTTTGTAGTACTGTAGCTATTATTAAACTACTGTTTATTTTTGTTTTATGTGATTCAACACTTTCTATCTGGTGTTTGTAGTACTGTAGCTATTATTAAACTGCTGTTTATTTTTGTTTTATGTGATTCAACACTTTCTATCTGGTGTTTGTAGTACTGTAGCTATTATTAAACTACTGTTTATTTTTGTTTTATGTGATTCAACACTTTCTATCTGGTGTTTGTAGTACTGTAGCTATTATTAAACTGCTGTTTATTTTTGTTTTATGTGATTCAACACTTTCTATCTGGTGTTTGTAGTTCTGTAGCTATTATTAAACTGCTGTTTATTTTTGTTTTATGTGATTCAACACTTTCTATCTGGTGTTTGTAGTACTGTAGCTATTATTAAACTGCTGTTTATTTTTGTTTTAAATGATTCAACACTTTATGTTTGGTGTTTGTAGTACTGTAGCTATTATTAAACTACTGTTTATTTTTGTTTTAAGTGATTCAACACTTTCTGTTCGGTGTTTGTAGTACTGTAGCTATTATTAAACTACTGTTTATTTTCTGCAAGAACGTTTTTTTATCAATAGACTGTTTACCCTCTCATTCATTGTATAATATGGAACTTTTTCTAAACTTGCATTGTTTATTGTTTGCTAGTATGAAGGAACATTTGAAGACTATTTGGAGATGTTTATCCAGTTTGGCTATGTTGTCCTGTTCAGCTCAGCATTCCCTATGGCAGCATTTTGTGCCCTCCTGAATAACGTCATTGAAATACGTAGTGACGCTTTTAAACTGTGTATGATCTTTCAGCGGCCATTTGGACAACGTTGTGAAAACATTGGAAGTTGGCAGGTATGTCATCTTAAGTAAACTGTTCATCTTCTTTCATCCTAGGGGTCAACTACTGTTCATCTTCTTTCATCCCAGGGGTCAACTACTGTTCATCTTCTTTCATCCCAGGGGTCAACTAATACATACAGTTTTGTGAAGTAGTTTTGTTAGTGATCACAAACCTTAGTTCAGTGACATCTATAAAAATAAATTTCTCTAAGTATCTAATTCTGATTCAGTACTTACCTCATCTCAGAAGATTATCTATTCTTGTTGAATGCTTCCATCTATATACAAACTTTTTATGCATTCATATCTTCCACATTCACATGCACATCGGAATTGAAGGATTTCGACGTGCCACTCATGCAAATCATCATGTGTCACTTCTTAACCAATAGAAGCATTACATGCTCACATGATGTGTGGCTCCCTCTACACATCTCTACTGAACATTTTCATTGTTTTAGTTCAGACATCATCATTTTTAATACAAGATTTAATTTTTAAAAGTAGAAGAACTGTGGAATTCTTACTGATGTTTTCTTTCATAAAATTATTTTCTCAATCATGCTTAAAATCAGTGTATATCCTTGTACTTCTGTGTTACATTGTAAAACAAGAATGTGTGCATGTCCTTCCAGTTCTGTAGTAATAATGTTAAATAATGTGTACTTTGACTTGTACTACTGTTGTACATTACATAGAAATTTAAATGGATGTGTTTGTGGCCCTTCTCTACTGTGATATGTTACATTGTAACGTGTAGGAATGAACATGGGAAGCATGCACTATGCTTTTATTTACATGTCATCTAAAACTACTAAAGAAATATTGAAACTGTTTATTTTACTATTTTGGTAAATTTTTATGTCTTATTTTATTTAACTTAAAACCAACTATAGCAAAATCACGACAGTACAGTGAAATAAAAACTTGAAATTAAAATAATTACAGAATTCATCAAAATGTTCCAAGTTACTTATCTTAATAGTTTCAATTGTTAAATTTTTCACGTTTGTGTCCTGTTAATTTTATGATATATTGCTGTATTTTGTACCAATAGTGATCTTCCAATCAAAAGCAAAAAGTCACAGCAGGACCCCATTAGCCGTTTATGGCTGAACTATCTACAAGATAATGCACTAGGCTTAGACTTGTGCTTGTAAAATCTCAGATATTTTACTGAAATATTTTTTGCTAAGTTCATAGGTGTTTAATGTAATGAAAGATTTATAAGAATAAATAAAAACTAAAACATTTGTAAAACCCATTACACACAGCTTGTTTACACTCGGATACAAACCATATAAACGTTTTTCTCCCTAAGCATCACTGAGTTTTGCTAATTTAGGTGTCCATGTATAACACAAAAATATATCAATCAATAAAATAGAATATCCTAAAACTTGTAATTTATCTGGTTTTTAAATTAAGCTTTGAATAGAGTTAAGAGAAACTGAACAGATTAAGCACAGTGGACAGTATATGTTATGCTAAAATCAAATAACTGTAACAAGTGGTATGTAGACGAGGATTTGCTCTTCCTATTGGTTATAAACATGTCCATCAGTTTATGTATTGGGGGATCTACTATTTTTATTGGTTATAACCATGTCAATCAGCTATATATGAAAGTGAGTAGAAAACTATATTGTGAGTGGATGGGTTTATCTGATATGTTTGGTACATTTATTTAAACTTGACAAAAGAAAAACGTAGGAGATGTAAATATTAGATTTCTGATTGTGTTAATGTCTGGTTTGTGTTTTTAATTGACTGGAAATTGCAGCTATCTATTCTTGAAGCTAGAGTTCTTTGAAGTAACTGTTTTGTTGTCTTAAATGTATCACACAAAAAACGACAGTAAATTTTTTTTTATGTTTCTGAATTTAAAAAGACTTAGATAACAGTAACATAATATATTTTCATGCCTGTTATTTTTTCAGGAAGACCTTCTGGACTTCCTTTAACCACCTTTCACTCAAACTTGTGAGTTAGAAAGATGTCATTAATTTACAGACATATCTCAAGTACTAAACCTGCTGTAACACATTTGATTTTTGGTTATGACAGACTTACTAAAAGCTCTCCACATTTCATGTAAATACACAGATTAATTTCAGTATTGTTGTCAGTATTACTCTTCATTACATACACATACAGTTAATAACTTTTCAGTGTTATTATTTTTTGTGTACATCTTTAGGTTGTAATGAAATTGACAGTAAGAATTGCAGAGATATTAACTGCAATGAATTTTGTTTTTCTTAAATGATGCATGTCATTGTTTAGGATGCAATGGAATTGATGGGAGTTATAGCAGTTATAGTTAACTGTGCACTAATTGGTATGTCTGGTCAAGTGCAGCGGATGTTTCCCCATCTGTCCACCAGTGGCACTATTCTTCTTATCATCGTACTGGAGGTATTTTGATAGTTAAAGTGATGGTGGTTTTCTCTTGAACTACCATTGTTGAATTTTTTAAAATTTTTATTGATTTGTTTTCATGTAAAGAAATATTGTGAGCTGTTTGCTTTTTTTGTTTTGTTGTTTTTTATTGTGTGTTTTAAAATAATTGCAAGAAATTCTTTGGCCATATGATTATTATTTGTTTCTCAGTTTTATCAGCATATCCAGTTGTGTTCTGTAAAAAAATGTTTTGAGTTAACAGTTGCTTAAGTTGTAATTGCAAGATCTGGGTAATTTGTCAGTATGGTGTTTGTTTTGAATACATGGATCTGGGTAATTTGTCAGTATGGTGTTTGTTTTGAATACATGGGGTTTTGATAACACAATATAACTGATCAATTGGCAGTAATGGAGTAAATTGTCAATTTATTTTCCATATCTCTAAGTTTTTATCTTTACCATGTCTTTGTTACCTGAAACGAACATTCATTTAATTACATACATTCAACATCTTTTTGTATAAGATTTTAATAATATTTGGCTTTAGTGTTATTAGTAATTTATTCTTCTGTGTTATTCTCCAAAAAAAGCTTTATAAAGCCTAGTCTTATTCATTCAGTTTGTCCTTGTCCTAAGATAAAGGGTTGAATTACTTGAAACCAGTGCAACTCAGTGACAAATGATAAACCAAATAACAAATTGAGCTTTGTAAACTAAATATAATGTATTAATTATCTTTTGAAACAAAATTACAATTTTAAGAAACAACTCTCTGAATTCTATAAAAAGAATTATTAATTTTACAGGAACTGTTGTGTAGTAATACTTGTGTTTATTAACACATTGGCTCACAAGTCTGTTTTGCCGATACTTTCCAGATTCCCACTGGTCATTTTATGGTTACTTTTTTTAGGAAGAGTTTATATATGTAGCCATGTGTCCCACCCAGTAAGTGGCCCTTTAAAAAGAAAATAGAGCACAACTCACTGGCAGGCCATGTGGGTCTAACTTGGAAGACTATCATGACCCATTGGTAGGTCATGTGGAAGCCAATGTATTTAAATTTTATTTTTCTTAATCCTGAATTCTTAACCAGTCCAACTTCCATAATATGTTGTTAACCTAAACATGACCAGAGCTCATTATGTAAGGTGACCAGAAGTGGTTTAAGAGGAACAGTAACAGACAAAATACCCCAGGCAAACTTTATGAAATGTTTTCACATCTGGATCACCATCTTTAAAATTCAAGACAACTACAGCTCTTGCTTTCATGAACCAGTTTCATTTCAATAAGCACACCAGACTGAGAAAACAGTTGATGACTACCAGATTTTAGTACACATTCAACTTATGAGATAAAAGCTACCATGGTTCCTTCTTGTGGACTGGAGTTACAACCTAGGTCTCCATTTGTTATAGGTAAGAAACAACAGAAAACAAAACTTTTTTCCAGAAACTGATATAGATCTTAAGCAAGAATAACAGAAGGGGAAGAACTAGTGGAAGAATCTCTGGAAGCTCAAAGTAAGAGAAAAATGTAGTTGGTATAAGTAGAGTCTCTCATCTTCAGCTGATGATAAAGTGTGGATTTCCACTGTCATCCTCTGCTCCTTCAGTTGGTAAAACATCCTGTAGCCCCAGCAAACGTATTAATGGGAGGAAGTCGTTTAAGTATCTTTCATTTAAGGAAAAAAACAAACACATTTTGCCACAAGCTTCCTCTTTAGATGTATCAAGTACATCTAAATATGTGCAGTCTAAATATGTTTCTGATGTCTCAAGCCCACTCAGAGTATCCTCTCCCAAAAAAGGAGAGCTTTTATTTTTGCAGATGAAAAATAAGGAAAAATGTCGTATTTTGAAGTTATTGTAAAGTGTATGATCAAAGTGGTATTTTCATTTCTAGTTTCCTCTATATTTTATTTTGGTAACTTTCTCTGTCCTGGTTTTCTTTATAACATTCTTTTGGTAAATTTGATATTGTGGCTACGTATATACTCGCTGTATTACGTTAGTAAACATTTTTTTCATTTTGCATAGGCAAGTAACATGTTATGTAGGATGTTTCAGTCGTTTTTTACAATAAAATAAGTTGTAATAAAGAAAAACACAATTGAACTTTGTCCAGAATTACCAGTTAGAAAAATGAAAAAGGTTGAACAATTCTCCAATGAAAAAGTAACTGTTATCATAGAATGAAAGCCCTTATCCACAACTGTCTTTCTAACATGTTAGTAAATTGAGAGATTTGTGAATGTTGTGTATTCAAGATTTATCAACATGTGGTTGGTTAAGTTACAGTTTTAGGTGTTTACTACATGAAATGTAAATAAAATTTACATGTAGAAATGTCAAAGCAGCTTGTCCCTTCATATAGCACATCATCCTATCCCTAAAATTTGGAATAGCGTACGCTATACCTGATGTGCCTCAGTGGGTGGCAACAGAAATGGCTAAGGTAGAGTTCCAACGCCGAGAAGCTACGAAGGTAAACATTATTTAATAATCCACCATTAAAAGTAAAACTATAAATGTGATTTTATTCCTACTTTAAGATGTACTTTTAACTTCTCTTTCATTGACTTACTTTAGTTAATAAGATACTGTTAAAGATATTGTTGTGCAAATTTTCTTATTTTTTAAGATGTTTTAATGGTAATGTTTTTAATTTTAAACATACTGTCAAGTTACCATTATGAACTTACCATAACGTAAGACGACAAAGTTAATAGCTGTTTCCACCATGTTAGTTATGACACTGGTTTAATTTTCCATTTCAAACTCTTATTGTACTGTAACATTTGTGGAAATATTTTGTATCTTTTTATAAGTTTACTTCAAAAATAAAATGTGGCTAAAGACAAGGAAATATTAAGCATGGAATGTAGCTTTTTACCTAAACATATATTGGTAAGAGCATAGAATTTTGTTTTTAATGAAATATATTACTGTTACTATAAAACTTTATGTTGGGTAAGCATTAAATATTGTATTTTGCCATATGGGATCAGTGTTTGTTATATGTTCAGTTATCCCATTGCTTTGTTTTACCATTTAGAGAATCCAAGGTTCAACAGTTGCATCAGAAAGTGGTCAGACAGAGATGCTACTAAGGTCCAGCAGTATTGCAGAAACTGAAGAAGAAAAGGCTTTTACAAAATCAGAAGAATCAAGTTTGTCTCAGATTAAAGCTTCTGTGACCACACCAAGTGAAACAGAAGAAAATGTAGCCATCCATCGAGGAGTTTCACTTGAACAGAAACATAAGTCTACTAACACAGTCCATTCTTGTGTGGAAGACACGGCTTGTCAAACAGATTTTGATCTAAACCAGAGTGTTCAGACAATCTTGGAAAGACGAAGAACTGTGACCTTTTTTGGAGATGTATCTTTAGAAAACCTAGCTAATGATAGTGAAAAAACTATCAATCAAGTGAATGGATTACTTTCTGAAGATTCTGAGATTGATCAACATTGGAAGCCTCATCAGGAGAAAGCTCAAGAAGCAACTCTGTTTGAAGATGCAGACCAGATTGAGAAAACAGTTAAAGACTCTGAGGTTTTGACTACACATATCTCAACTCACAGGACAAAAGCTACCAGAGCTCCCCCTTGTGGACCAGAGCTACAACCTGGATCTCCTGTGCTAATAGTTAAAAGAAGAG
Source organism: Carcinoscorpius rotundicauda (assembly GCA_011833715.1). Classification (NCBI taxonomy): domain Eukaryota; kingdom Metazoa; phylum Arthropoda; class Merostomata; order Xiphosura; family Limulidae; genus Carcinoscorpius; species Carcinoscorpius rotundicauda. The sequence goes on along the minus strand of CM022391.1, from coordinate 4,515,750 downwards.
AAAAACTAGGCAAAAAGGAAAACTTGTGTCCAGAGACCGTTGTAGCTCCTCGAGCAAGAATAACAGAATTGGAGGAACTAGTTGCATCATCCCCAGTATCTCAGGAAACACAAGGTAAGGAAAAGTCTAGTCGTCGTAAGTTTAGTTTGCCTCATCTTCGTCTGATGAGGAAGTCTGGATCTCAGGACTCTGACACTTCATCCCCATCACCATCCTCTGCCCCTTCAGCTGGTGAGAAATCTCATAGCCCCAGCAGAAGTATGAATGGGAGGAAGTCTTTCAAGTTCCCCTCACTTAAGAGAAAAAGGCAACCTATACCACAATCTTCCTCTCTGGATGTACCAAGTACGTTCAGTTCTATACAGTCTGAATATGTTCCTGATATCTCAGGCCCACTAAGAGTATCTTCTCCTAAAGAAAGGAAAGCTTTTATTTTTCCAGATGAAAAAGAAGGAAAATCTCATATTGCTAAGTTATCATGAGTTATGTGGTCAGTATGGTCTCTCTGAGTTGTATGACCGACACAATATGTATGCAATTTCTTAATTATGTCCTAACATAAAATGACAATCGTGTAAAATTAAGAGATGTGGTGCAACTCTTACTTGTTCAATTCTTATATGATGGTTTTTCTCCCTCTCAAACTTTATCATTTCTAGTACCCCCATAATACAGATTGTATAAAATAATTGTATTACTCTTAAAACCACACACATGCATAAATATGACTTGTCTTAGCCTAAACAGTTACTTCATGTAGGCAAGAAATCAAATATACTCATGAAGGTTTTAAGAATATTAATAAAATGGTTACTTTATGAAATATCTCTGAGTTCCCTAAGAAGAGTACTGCATTCTTTGAATAAGGGATGTGTGTTGTATCACTCAAGCAGTTTTTGTGGAATTTTTATAATCATCAGAATCCTCTCACATATAGTCGCAAGTTGGCTTTTTGTTCTGTGTCCACAATATTTAGATATCTTTGCCTTTAAAACTATAATCTTAGAACGATAAAAATTGTTGCATTTTCTGTGGATAAAAAGCATTTGTTACAGATATTGTTCAAGAAAAATGCCTATTGTAGTTTTCTCTTAATATCATAGTTTAAAAATGTAAAGGCTACCAAGCTAAATATATGGTAATAATTTGATTATTTTTCATAATTGTTTAAGATGTTGACTAAATTGTATATAAAAGAAATGGGTATTTATCACAAAAAAAATCACAAGTTTTTTTCTGTATTCATTTCTAGATGGTTAAATATATTGAACACAAATCCTACGAGATAAAATAGCTTTGAAATCCTGGTTAAGATATTTCTTGTGTGGAGTTGTTACTTTTATGATGAATGATTAGTTCATTTTCAGGCTGTGTGTTCAACTTTTGTTGTTGTGTTTACAATGTGTAAGTATTAGGTTCAGGCTGTGTGTTCAACTTTTGTTGTTGTGTTTACAATGTGTAAGTATTAGGTTCAGGCTGTGTGTTCAACTTTTGTTGTTGTGTTTACAATGTGTAAGTATTAGGTTCAGGCTGTGTGTTCAACTTTTGTTGTTGTGTTTACAATGTGTAAGTATTAGGTTCAGGCTGTGTGTTCAACTTTTGTTGTTGTGTTTACAATGTGTAAGTATTAGGTATCAATACATTTTTCACTTAACATCTTCCTGTTGTGAGTTGAATAATATTATGTAGTTTTTATTGTGGCTCAGCCCCTAAAACCAGTGAATGCTCCCTCCCGTATGGGGAAAAAAATGGTTTAGAGATATGTTTTGTTTTCAGTTGTTAAATGTATATCATTACTTCTAAGTTGTTTAAGTCTGTAAAGACTGTGATTGTATAATAATAATAAAAGGTTGTACGTCCATACCAATACTGCCACAAGTAAAAAGATGAAACATGGTAATGATTTAAAATATTTTTATTTACTAATCTGGTTCAGTGAATATATCTGTGTAAGGTACTGTTGTGAAAGATTAATAAATCTTCCATTTTTTGGACCTTAACTTAATCGTCATTAGAACTTGGAAACCTAAAACTTCTTGCTGATTTGATCAAGTGCATGGCTTTGGTTTCCAAGTAGTTGAGTACATTAAACAAAATTAGTGGGAGACTGAATTGAAACAAAACTTGATATAAGTTTAAAGAACCACAAATGGGTGGTTTCTCAGTGTTGTTATGGAAGCTTGTATTATGCTAAGTGGAATTCTGAGATTTCTTTGCCCAGTCTGTAATATGAACCAGTGTAGTTAGTCATGATAGATTTTGTATGTATGTTGGTACTAAGAAGTTTATGTTGTTGAATATCAAAGATTCTGTCCATTTGTTTCCACTGTTGTACTGTCTTGTATTGTTGACTTTTTATCATAAGTTATAACTAGAGTTCATTAGTTTTCAGTGGAAGGAAATTCAAACAACAAGGAACTGATTTGTTTTGTACTTCAGTAACTCGTGTTTAAGGTTTGCAAAAGGAACATTTTAAGATTTCATTAGGTAATCATTAATAGCCAAGCATCAGTTGATAGCTGTGATGAACTTTGAAGTCAAACCTGTAGGAGAACCTTTGCTCAAACATAAAATTGTTAACACTTTATGGAATATCAACAAATGAAGCAAAATGTGTGAAAGTAACAGTTACTTTAATAACCTGTAAAGGTACACAGAAATCATGCAGAATAAAAATATTGGATTTATAAATTTCATAAGTCCAATCATAGTTAAGTGGGTGAATAAACCAAAGGGTCCAGCACATTTAACAGTACCGCTGCAAGGTAATAATAACAGTGAATTTATTAAATAAAAGAACTTTATAATTACCAAATTACTCTGTCAGAAAAATATATGTGGTGAAATGTTCAGTAATGTTAGAACTGCTAGAGTTATTTTATCATTATGTACCTGTAGCAAGTTATTTATGTATGTGTGAATTATGTTATTGGTATACAATATGCATACATGTGTAATGTATTCATCCCAAATAGAAACTTTTTCAAAGATGACATCTTGATCCAAATGTATTTCTCCAAAGATGTTGAATCTTTGCTCTCGAGTATGTGTTGCCATTTTTGGGCATTATGCTTCTCAGCTACTACCCAATCAGTATCAATGTTTTAAGAACTGTTTCTTCCTTTTTCTAGGTAAGCAACTAGTGTGTATGTGGAGAATCGATTGGTAATTGGATAGCGAGATTTTGGGCTTGTTGCAGGTTCTTGAGGTGTTTGAGAGATGCATTTACTGTGATCATGCTTCCACATTCGATGATGGGGCGGATGCAGACTTTATAAATGTCTAGAATGGTTTTGGCTTTGCAGTCCTTGACAAAGCCACTGATTCTCCTTAGATACAAGATTTGTTTGTAGACTGTGGCAGGAATGTTTTTAAAGTGTTAAGTTTCTGTTCAAGGTGATGCTTAGGAATTCAATGGTGGGGAGAATTTGAGCTCTGGTTTCCAGGAATTTTAGTTTGGCTTTGGGGATGGATTTATTTTTCTAGGTGATTTTTATCTTGAAGATTATGGCTTGGGTTTTGGTTAAGTGTTACTCGCCATGTATTACACCAACCGGGGGCATTGTTTTTGAGTGTTTTTGATCGATAGCATGATTTCGGTATGTGTTATTAGTTTATGGAGCAACTTGGTGTCGGTAAAATAATTATTATTTTCGTGGGTTAGGGAGTATGGGAAGTATGAGCAAAATAGATCCGTGTTATCATTAATAAAGTATTCTATACTGTTGTCGCAGAGTGGTGAGTTTGGGGAAGAGAATACCAGTTTGTAATAATCGGCACACACACAGGTTAGCTTTTTCTTGGTCGGATGTTACTATGCTGTTCCTCAGTTTTGTGGAAGGTATGCATGATGTTTGATTTGTCGTTACATGTAATTTTGGATTTTCGCCAGAATGTGATGGGGTCTTTGTGTGAGTTGTCTAGTGAAATAGATTTCAGACCAATTGCTTTCTCTTTATTCATTGATGCGGTGACGGATAAGATTGTTAATGTATTTAATCTGGTTTTCATGACTGGGTCGCAGGAGATGATGAATTGCCGTCTGAGTTTACGTCCTTTTATAATTACTGAGTGGATTGCTTTAGTAAGTTTACATGAGTTTGGGTGAGTGTAAAGGGTATGTTTAGGAACTGTTGTATCTGTAGTGTTAACGATGTCAGATAAGTAATTGTCGATAGACTTAGGGTCATTAGCAGAAATTTTAATGTCTGGTAAGTTGGCCTCGACAGTTTTTTGGAAGGTGTCCCACTCAGTAGCGATGAAGTAGAAAATTCCAGGTGAATTTATCATGTTATGGGGCAGTTGTTGCTGAAAGATACTGATATGGGGTTGTGATCGTTTCCTATATTATTGTGTGCTCTTGAAGGTTTGCACGATGGAAGATATTTGTTGTACATTTAGTAAGGTCTAGGATGTCCCGACTCCCATTGCAGTGTGTATGGATTGGAGTGTTGTTGTTGCCAAGGGATACTTGCTGCTGTGGTTGTCGCTATCTGGTTTGTGAGTTGGAAATACAGCTGGTGAGCTTTGGCTTGTGGCTGAGGTGCTGCTTGAATCAAAGTCATTGGAGGCATCGATGTTGGCATGTTTTCGGAGATCGTGGCTAGTAGTTCAAATTTTTTTGATGCAGAAAGTAGCGGGCCGTTGGCTTTTGTTCTAATGACTGTCCTTCACTTCTAATCCTGATAAGGGCTCTAATCTTCACTGATGTTGAATACTGGGAAATAACTAGATTTCTGAAGTTTCAATACTACCAGACGAGATAGATTCAGACGGGAAAAGACTTATCTCTCTATAACTTAAACTTGCGTATGACACTAATTTAGAGCAAACAGAAAGCTCGTTTTGTTATTTTAACAGCTCGATCCTCCTGAAAAAAAGAAAAGGGAAAAATAATAACCTGCAACAGGTATCAGTCTAACCTGAGGACCGGCACGGCCAGGTGTGTTAAGGAATTTGACTAATAATCTGAAGGTCGCGTGTTCAAATCCCCGTAAAACCAAACATGCTCGCCCCTTTAGTCGTGGGGGCATTATAATGTGACGGTTAATCCCCACTATTCGTTGGTAAAAGAGTAGCCCAAGAGTTGGCGATGGATGGTGATGACTAGCTACCTTTTCTCTAGTCTTACACTGGAAAATAAGGGACGGCTAGCGCAGATAGCCCTCGAGTAGCTTTGCGTGAAATTCAAAAACAAACAAATTACTCTTGCCTGTCTGGTGTTTTTGTGAAATTTGCTGGAAAGAAGAAAAATTAGTTGTTATAATATTTCATCATGCGGATAATGTGCATCAAGGTTTTTTATTATTTTATATTTTTGTGCGTGTCTTGTCTAAATTTGACAAATTATAAATAGCTCCAGTCATACGTGAAATTATGTTGTATCAAACCCCTTATTAAAATACAGGAAGTTTTTCTGTGTATGTGTGCGTACTCTCGTGTGCTTAAGCCTTTTTGAGTATTTAGAAATTTTATCTTTCACATTTGTTAGCAAATGTTAGTATGATTATGTGACAGAATGTGAAGATTAACCATCATTTATAATTTTAAATTATCTTTTGTATGTCTGAATGAAGCTGAATTTCAACGTGTATTTACCGTGATAGTGGGATACAGTGTTTTATATATTTGGACCAGTTTTCCCATCCAAATTTCTCTGTAGTACACTAGTTCATCACTGAGCTTCAGTGTATTTAAAATTAACAGCGGCGAACACTTTGAAGTATGTATAATAAATACTCTATCATTTGTGTTGTTACTAAACAGAAGAAAATTAGTGTACTAATTTTAAAAATGGTTATTTACAGTTTTCATTACGTTACGCCCCTGTAGCACAACGGCGTGTCTGCAAAGTTACAATCGGTGATGTCGAGAAACCCACTTGTTGAGAATTTTTATATGCAAAAACGGCTCTTCTGGGCCCAGAAAACACTTCAAATAGAAGAGCGAACAACGTTTCGACCTTCTTCGGTCATCGTCAGGTTCACAAAGAAAGGGTTACTGGTCGGAAGCTGACCACATGTTTGGAAGGGGTTGTATAACTGAGTGTTGCAATGTAGAGGGCGCGGTTTGAATATATAATTTTATCTATAATATTAATATAGGTATAATGGTGTTCCTTTATATTGGTTTATTTTGGGTTTAAGTTGTTGTGTAAGTAAGGCTTCTTTAATTTTTCGTTTGTTTATGTTTGTTTCTTTATTTAGTATTTTAGTGTTTTCTATGGTTATGTTGTGTCCATTTGACTTGCAGTGTTCGAAAACGTGTGAAGGTGACTTTTTATGTTCTTTGAATCTGGTTTCCATTTTTCTACTTGTTTCTCCTATATAGAAGTCGTGGCAGTTATCACATTGTATTTTATAAATAATGTTGGTATGGTGTTTGTCAGTGTAGTTCTTACATAGTATAGACCTTAGTTTTGTGCCTGGTTTTTGAATAAATTTAGTGTTAACTGGAATGTTATATTTTGTTACTAGTTTTTGCCAAATGTTGGTTATTTGTTTGCTGATGTCAGGAATATATGGTATACAGCAGTATATGGTTTCGTGATTTTTTGATTCGTGAGATATATTTACTTTTGTTGGTTGATTTTGCTTTCTGTCTAGGTGTGTGCGTATAATGTTTTCTACGGTTTGTGGAGGAAACTTATTAATGTTGATGAAGTGTTGTTTTATTTTATCTGGTGAGCATAGTTTTATGGCTGTGTTTATCTGGTTTCTTAGTATGTTGAGTTTTTGTTTTGTTTCATGTGCTGAGTCCCAAGGAATGTATAGTCCAGTATGGGTGATTTTTCGGTGGATTTCTGTTTTGAATTGTGTGTCGGTTCTTATAATTTTGAGGTTAAGAAATGATATTTGATTGCTTTCTTCCTGTTCACATGTGAAGTTAATGTTGGGATGTATAGAGTTAATGTGAGTGAAAAATTTAAGTATGTGTTCTGTAGATTCGAATCCCGCAACCGTGTCATCTACATATCTGTACCAGTATAGTGGTGGATGTAATGCTGTATTAATTGCTTGTGTTTCAATTTGTGTCATAAAAATATTGGCTAGAACTGGCGATACTGGGTTGCCCATGCTTAGGCCATTTGTTTGTACATAGTTTTGGTTGTTGAACATGAAGTTTGTCTTTATTGTGGTGAATTCTATGAGGGTTGCTAACTGGTTACTGGGAATGTCTATAATCGGGTTAGGGTCTCGAATATAGAGTTCTAAGGCTATCTTGCAGGCTTCTGTTGTTGGAACTTCTGTGAAGAGGGATATAACATCGAAACTGGCCATTAAGGCTTTATGATTAAGTTGATTTAGATTGGACTTGAAATTAAAAGAGTCTTTGATGAATGAGCTGGCTGATGTTGCATATTTGGAGAATGCCCATGCTATGTATTTACCAAGATTGTAGTTAAACGATTCATATGTTGACATTATTGGTCGTAATGGACAATCTGGTTTATGAGGTTTGGGGATGCCGTATATTTGCGGTGTGCGTGAGTCGGTTTTACGTAGGTAGGAATAAAGTGTTTGTGAAATTGTGTTGGCTTTTTACATTTGTAGTAGTAATTTGTTTAGTTGCGTCTCATGTGTCTTTGTTGGATTTGTGTGTATTGGTTTAAATTTGTTCGTGTCTGATAGGATGTTATTCATTTTTTGTATGTATTCATTCGTGTTCATTATTACTATAGCGTTACCTTTATCTGCTTTTAGAATTTTTATGTTTCTGTCTTGTTTTAGGTTTCTAATGGAATTAATGTCTCTTTTTGTAAGGTTGTTTTTTAGTTTTCTGTTTTGTGAAATTATGTTGATAGTTTTGTAAGAAAATTCTTTGAAAAAATCGTTTAAGATGTTTTTTAGGTGGTTCTGGAAAATATAAATTTGTAATTTTACCTGGGAAGTTTGGCAGTTGGATGTCAATAAAGTTATCTAAGTTGTCTTCTTTCTGTTTGTTGTTTTTGTTTTCTGTAGAAAGTATCACAAGTCTCCTGGCTAGGTCTTCTAAACATGTTTTGATTTCTATGGTTGGAATGTACCTTGGTGCTATTGCGAAGTTGAGTCCTTTGTTAAGTAGATGTATCTCGTCTGTGTTTAATTGTCGGTCAGATCTGTTAATTATGAGGTTGGTCAACGGTTTGTCATGTTGATGTCTTTTCTGTTGCTTACATCTTAGTTTTTCAAGTTTTTTGTTGTGGCGGATCTTTTTGTCTCTATCGTTTTTAGTATTGATTTGGTTTATGTTTCGTTGTATTAGTCCGTAAATCTCTGGTTTAAATGCAGCATGCTAGTTGATAGTCTAAGTTCATTTTTTGTTTTTGTAAGTCATGTAGTTCTTTGTATTTTGTGTTCAACATGGCTTTAAGAAGTTTTTTCTGTAAATTTTGGATAATGTTTGTGTATTTATTAAAATCTTTTGAAAGTTTTACCTTTACAAAATTAGGGGTTAGTTGTTCCTTTCTACATTGTTGAATAAAGTTGATGTCATTTCTTCTATTAATGATACGTAGGTTTAAATTTCTTAGTTTCTTAACAATCGTGTGAGCGTGTACTGTTAATGGTGGTGTACTGTATGCTTGTTCAGACATAATGGAAACAGGTAAGTACAAATACACTGAGAAAAACACAAAAAACTTACACTTCTCGAACAATTGCCGTGATGAAATAACTAATACAACGAAACATAAACCAAATCAATACTAAAAACGATAGAGACAAAAAGATCCGCCACAACAAAAAACTTGAAAAACTAAGATGTAAGCAACAGAAAAGACATCAACATGACAAACCGTTGACCAACCTCATAATTAACAGATCTGACCGACAATTAAACACAGACGAGATACATCTACTTAACAAAGGACTCAACTTCGCAATAGCACCAAGGTACATTCCAACCATAGAAATCAAAACATGTTTAGAAGACCTAGCCAGGAGACTTGTGATACTTTCTACAGAAAACAAAAACAACAAACAGAAAGAAGACAACTTAGATAACTTTATTGACATCCAACTGCCAAACTTCCCAGGTAAAATTACAAATTTATATTTTCCAGAACCACCTAAAAAACATCTTAAACGATTTTTTCAAAGAATTTTCTTACAAAACTATCAACATAATTTCACAAAACAGAAAACTAAAAAACAACCTTACAAAAAGAGACATTAATTCCATTAGAAACCTAAAACAAGACAGAAACATAAAAATTCTAAAAGCAGATAAAGGTAACGCTATAGTAATAATGAACACGAATGAATACATACAAAAAATGAATAACATCCTATCAGACACGAACAAATTTAAACCAATACACACAAATCCAACAAAGACACATGAGACGCAACTAAACAAATTACTACTACAAATGTAAAAAGCCAACACAATTTCACAAACACTTTATTCCTACCTACGTAAAACCGACTCACGCACACCGCAAATATACGGCATCCCCAAACCTCATAAACCAGATTGTCCATTACGACCAATAATGTCAACATATGAATCGTTTAACTACAATCTTGGTAAATACATAGCATGGGCATTCTCCAAATATGCAACATCAGCCAGCTCATTCATCAAAGACTCTTTTAATTTCAAGTCCAATCTAAATCAACTTAATCATAAAGCCTTAATGGCCAGTTTCGATGTTATATCCCTCTTCACAGAAGTTCCAACAACAGAAGCCTGCAAGATAGCCTTAGAACTCTATATTCGAGACCCTAACCCGATTATAGACATTCCCAGTAACCAGTTAGCAACCCTCATAGAATTCACCACAATAAAGACAAACTTCATGTTCAACAACCAAAACTATGTACAAACAAATGGCCTAAGCATGGGCAACCCAGTATCGCCAGTTCTAGCCAATATTTTTATGACACAAATTGAAACACAAGCAATTAATACAGCATTACATCCACCACTATACTGGTACAGATATGTAGATGACACGGTTGCGGGATTCGAATCTACAGAACACATACTTAAATTTTTCACTCACATTAACTCTATACATCCCAACATTAACTTCACATGTGAACAGGAAGAAAGCAATCAAATATCATTTCTTAACCTCAAAATTATAAGAACCGACACCCAATTCAAACAGAAATCCACCGAAAAATCACCCATACTGGACTATACATTCCTTGGGACTCAGCACATGAAACAAAACAAAAACTCAACATACTAAGAAACCAGATAAACACAGCCATAAAACTATGCTCACCAGATAAAATTAACGATGAATTAGATAAAATAAAACAACACTTCATCAACATTAATAAGTTTCCTCCTCCACAAACCGTAGAAAACATTATACGCACACACCTAGACAGAAAGCAAAATCAACCAACAAAAGTAAATATATCTCACGAATCAAAAAATCACGAAACCATATACTGCTGTATACCATATATTCCTGACATCAGCAAACAAATAACCAACATTTGGCAAAAACTAGTAACAAAATATAACATTTCAGTTAATACTAAATTTATTCAAAAACCAGGCACAAAACTAAGGTCTATACTATGTAAGAACTACACTGACAAACACCACACCAACATTATTTATAAAATACAATGTGATAACTGCCACGACTTCTATATAGGAGAAACAAGTAGAAAAATGGAAACCAGATTCAAAGAACATAAAAAGTCACCTTCACACGTTTTCGAACACTGCAAGTCAAATGGACACAACATAACCATAGAAAACACTAAAATACTAAATAAAGAAACAAAGATAAACAAACGCAAAATTAAAGAAGCCTTACTTATACAACAACTTAAACCCAAAATAAACCAATATAAAGGAACACCATTATACCTATATTAATATTATAGATAAAATTATATATTCAAACCGCGCCCTCTACATTGCAACACTCAGTTATACAACCCCTTCCAAACATGTGGTCAGCTTCCGACCAGTAACCCTTTCTTTGTGAACCTGACGATGACCGAAGAAGGTCGAAACGTTGTTCGCTCTTCTATTTGAAGTGTTTTCTGGGCCCAGAAGAGCCGTTTTTGCATATAAAAAGTTACAATCGGGTTCGGTACCCGTGGTTGATAGAGGTGATAATCCATTGTGTACCTAAGTACTTAATTACAAACAAACTAATTTATTTAACTTGCATCTTGTACAGTAGATTTGTAAAATATAAGTTAAAAGGCAAATGGCACAAATTAAAAATATTTATCACTATAACAAATAATTAACTTTTTTTAAATAATATATATACATATGTGTGGTTGATTTTCTAAAAAAAACTAATAATTACGAATGTGTTGCGCTGCAGCTAACGTCATTAAAAATAGAAAATTAGATTTTTGTACTTCCATCTTCTGAAGTGTAAAACGAAATAGATCTCCAGAGTACTGGAAGGATGTGATATTGCAAAATTTAGGATAGAATTTGTTTAACTTAATCGACTTTTAAAAGCATTTGGAGGTTTTTAAACTCACTTAAAAATGCCCGGTAGATGGCGATCAAACTTGATCACTATGACTACAAAATGGCGTACAGTACCGAGTGCAAAGTGACCTTTTTATTAGTCTTCTATTGAAGGCATAATGAAAGTACATTGGAAGAAATGTTTTCTTTGAATTTTTTACTTCGGTGGATTTATATGGTAAACAAAAACGTTTTTGTTTGTAAAATAAGTTATATATCCTTACGTCACCTAAAAGTAACAATTTAATTGAGAAACTAACAAAAATAATTTCATAACTTATTGAGGCTGTTACTTGAACTACTGAATTAAAGCAGTTGTGTATTAAAGCCTTGAAAATTTCACATTTTTATGTTGTTATATTCAATAGAAAATTAAGAGATCTGGAAATTTTAGGGGCGCGTGCACCCAACCAGAAAGTGGTTGGTTTCACTTTTTTTAAATACTTATTTGAAGAGATCGTTTTTTTATCAGCTCAATGTTTTTACAATGTGTATGTATGTGTGTTTGTGAACAAGTCTCATTTCGGTAATTTTGTTAGAATATGTACGTTTAGCACAGGTTCGGATATCCGTGTGATAACAAATATCAATTTTTAACAAGAACAACTCTCGAACGACGTATCACTTACTGTATTTGAGAATTAAATGTTTTTACCTGTTACATTGCTAATCGTTAATACATTGTTGTCGGTTGGAGTTTCGCCTAATTCTATGGGCATAATTAAAGACGTTTTGAAATAAAATTAGTTTTCCCTCGCTCCACGTATTGATGTTCAAATTATGTAATTTTCATACCTCTGATGTTCAGTGAATAACATAGATAAATTTGGAAATAAGATGTTTTGACAATTTTTTCTCTTATTCTAGAGAAACAATGAGATGTTCTAACTTTGAAAACGACTATGTGTGTGCTTACTTTGTAATTGTTCATGTTCTATGATCGCTATTAAATTTGACATTATCAGTGTTCGTACTGAAGTTGTTTATTTTCCAGAAAAAGTAGTTTCTTAAACTCACGCAACTGACAACGCATATTTTGTAACCAACATGTAGTTTGTTGCGAAAGACATTTCTTATCACATATTAAAATAAACATCTGGCTTTCTTCTAGGAGGATAAATGTAATTTATTCCTCTGCGAATCGGTTTCACAGCTGCACCTTCAGAAACTTAGTGTTAAAATGTAGGGTTAGATTTCGTAGATCTACCCCATTATGTAGTCTTGCTCTAATGATAACCTTGTTTCACTACTCGAGGAATTATAAATGAACAATATATGTGAAATGCGTTGACGACCAAAATGTCTAACTTCAATTTAAGTCAGTTAGGAGGTACTTTAAAATACTCTGATGGCCAAATCTCGATGTTTGACTTCTTAAAGATTAGTAATAAGCATTCATCCATCAGAGTTACGGACATGGAGCTACATAATAATAGCAGTGGATTACCTGGTCTAGAAACTCAATTTCCATGGGATGCATTTAATATTTAAAGATGTTTCAAGAAAAAACAACGAGCACTGGAAACGATCATGGGGGGGAAGAGTTAAATAATTTTTTTCAGCCGTGATGTAGTACAATTCGGATAGTTTCTATACGTCCCCACGTTGTACATTTATTAACTGAAAGATTTAACGTGAAGTAGTGCAGAGCTTTACAAATTCTGTATTTGCGCCCCCTCATTGTCCCGAGAAATAACATCAAATACAGTATTTTCTCACGTTTCAGCAGAAAAAAAATTAAATTATTTTTCATATTTCTTCTCTTGTAATAGCGAAAGGGGGAAAAGTCTGTTCTATTTTCATAACTTTTGCCTTATTTAACACACAAAATTGCCTTAAAGTTTTCACGGCCCTTATGCAAAGAACAGAATAATTATGAAGTTTTCAAAGCTACAACAACAAATATCTAACAACTTTCAAAGTTATGAGGAATGGAGAGAAAAAAATGGTCTTTTTATGCCAACTCAAAAATCCAGCATGCCTCTGTTCTATCAGCCATACCATAAAAATAAATTTTCTGAAGCTCTGTGAAAGAAAATATTTCAATTTCTGGAGAAAATAGTTTCCCCACCGTGAAAATATTAAATATACAGAGCAACAATTCTATTTTTTCCACGGTGCATGCACAAAACACGTCATTGGTGGTTGTGCTTATCGAAAAATAAAGGAGATTCTTTCCTCAAGGTCTCACCTGAATTATCAGCGAAGTTTGATTTAATTTGGTTCTAAATAACACAAAACTAAAGAGCTATAACGGCCATCAAAACTAGATTTTTTAGCAAACCTACCGCTGAGACAATGGAAAATATCACTGTTTACTTTCAGATAGTATTCAACTTTTACAAAGATCTTTCTGCAGAAAGAGCACATGCAATATCATAGCTGAATTACCCAAAATAGTTAGTAATTAAGAGTGGAAGGAATTTAGACACATCCTTCACCGTGTTGTGTTTAAAATTACACACGCACGAAAACTATGTTGAATAATAATGAAGGTACATTCGGCATTACTTTGGTGATGGAAAGGTAGGTTAAAACATTAGTAAGTGCAACAAGTTGACACATTAACAAGAAACTTGCTTTTGATAGAATATAAAATTTTCTTATGCACATTTAGGTATTATTAAACTCCAACAATACGACAGTATTTATTACAAATCCGCACTACATGGTCAAAAGTATGTGGACATCCGATCATCACACCCGTACGTGCTTGTGGAACATCTCATTTCAAAACCAAAGGCATTAAGATGGAGTTAGTCCCCCTTTCCTGCTATAACAGCCTCTACTCTTCTAGGAAGGCTTTTCACTAGATTTTGGAACATGGCTGCAGTGATTTGCTCTTATTCAGCCACAAGAGCATTAGGGAAGTCGGGCACTGATGTCTGGCAAGAAGACCTGGCTTGCAGTTGACGTCAGGGCTTTGTGCAGACCAGTCAGGTTCTTCCACACCAACCTCAGCCAACAATGTTTTTGTGAAGCTCACTTTGTACACGGGACTATTGTCATGCTGAAACAAGTCTTTCCCCAATTTTTGCCACAAAGTTGGAAGCACACAATTCTCTAGAATGTTACTGTATGTTGTAGCATTAAGACTTCCCTTCACTGTAACTAAAGCAGCTAATTCAAAGTATGAGAAACAGCCCCAAACAATTATTCCTCCTCCACAAAAGGCATCTGCCAAACCCAGATTCGTCCACCATACTGCCAGATAATAAGGCGTGATTCACCACTCCAGTCGATCCTTGGCATTGCACATGGTGATTTTAGGCTTGTATGTAGCTGCTAGGCCACGGAAATCCATTTCATGAAGCTCCTGAAGAATAGTTATTGTGCTGACGTTGCTTTCAGAGACACTTTGGAACTCGGTAGTGTGTGTTACAACTGTGGACAGACGATTTGTACGTGCTTTAGTACTCTGAGGTCCAGTTCTGGGAGCTCGCGTGGCCTACTGCTTTGTGGCAGAACTATTGTTACTCCTAGACGTTTCCACTTCACAATAACAGCACTTCCATTGACTGGGGCAGAAATTTGACGAACTGACTTGTTAGATAGGTAGCATCCTATGACAGTGCCACGTTCACAGCCACTAAGTTCTTCAGTACGACCCATTCTACTACCAATGTTTATCAATGGAGATTTCATGGCTGTATGCTTGATTTATGCATCTGTTAGCAATTGATATGGCTGAAGTAGCCAAATCCACTTCTAATAAGAAGGGGTGTTCACATACTTTTGGCCACGTAGTGTACCTGTGCTGTGTCAACACAGGGATTGTACCTTTATTTTGAGTGTTACAACCCTTTAAATTACCAGTTGGCATTTTATAAATGAATTAACTCATGTGATTTAGCTTTCTGTATTCTTTCTAAGTAGAAGTTTTGAACATACAGAAATAGCAGTATGAAATCTAAGGTAGCCTGTATTTGTTAATTTGGTGAAAAGTAATGTTGACAGGTTATCTACTCTTTGCCTGTCACATCACAGCACTCGTAACCCTAATTTAACAGTGTGATGTGCTAATACCTGCTCACCTAAATTATGTAGCTTTAACAAAAGGTCTGATTTTCACAAATTAAACAATTTTTTTATTTTGTTATTTTTGAAATGTCAAACAACTTACAGATTTTCATTTTACTCATTTTATGAATACAAATGAAAACCAATTTGGTTTGGACACTTTTCTTCCATGAAAGATTTTAAACTTTCATAGTGTGCTATGTACAAGCTTCGATGACTTGTTTCGTCCTAAATGTTTCACTCTGCGGTAGTTCCAGTTCTCGATGTCAGTTGGACAGGTCAATTGTTTTGAATCTGTTATTGCAGTTTCTTGCAATAACACGTGTGTGTGTGTGTGTGTGTGTGTGTGTGTGTGTAAACTTAAAACTGGCAGTTTTCTTCTAGAAAGAGAGGCATACACTAATCAGAGTTTGGGAACAACACAATATCATCTGGATATTTAGGAAACACATGTTGACAAACTTTACTGTGACAACTTGCTAATAATCAGTTCAAGTCCACCTGCATGTTTCACCTCTTATAAAAACCTTCATCAGTATGTATGGCAATACTAATGCCTTAAAATCACATCAAATATCCATTTGATACTTTGTGAAACGTGATGCAGGTTCAACACTCCATATGATTGATAGTGTGTTCTCCCTATTGATGACATGCTCTACAGCATCACTTACTTTCCTTTCTTCACAAATATTTCATTAACACTGCCAGTTTTATTTTCAAATGGCCAATGGAACAAGGGAGTTAAGACATACTTTATAACAACCTTACATCTTTTATTTCACACACAGAAATTCAAACAAAAACATTAAATTTTGTAAACTTTAACCTACACACATTCACATGCAAATAGAATAGCACAGTATTTTCATATAGGAAGAGAAATAGAGACGATGCTTTTCACATAAGAGAGATGTCTACTAACATGAAAAACAAAAAACAAATGGCATAACATCCATAACCTTCTTTACCTTGACTAACTTTTTGAAATTAGTAAAATATAAGTTAGGACTTGTACGCTTTTCTATATTAAGCAACAAACCTTAACTAAAAAAATATTTAAGTTTACGAGTAAAATACATAGTTTACACTATAATGTCACTAAGATTACACGTCTTATGTAGCAATAGTGTATTTCGTTTCTCACGTTATTAAATATACAGTACATTCTGTCAAAATTTAGGTACTCATAAAAGATCACATAAAAATTTAACTTAATTCAATACACAGAAACTGGAATATTCTGTAAGTGTGTGTGGTAATCTATCCAACAAATTAATGTAATTTGAAAAAAATTTTTAGTATGGAAGATAAGGTGTTTACTGATTACTT
Organism: Carcinoscorpius rotundicauda; assembly: GCA_011833715.1. Classification (NCBI taxonomy): domain Eukaryota; kingdom Metazoa; phylum Arthropoda; class Merostomata; order Xiphosura; family Limulidae; genus Carcinoscorpius; species Carcinoscorpius rotundicauda. The sequence continues at coordinate 4,498,953 of CM022391.1, read as the reverse complement.
CATAAATTCAGTGTCAATTCTGATGTATAATGAAGAAAAGAAGAGTCCATCTTCAAATACACAACTTATGTTGATTTTGATGTGGTGAAAAACAATGAAATGAGCCTAAAAAATAAAATAAGCACCATCACGATTCTTCATTTCCTGAATCTTCATCATCATCATTGAACTCCTCCTCCTCTTCTTCATCCAAATCATCTCCATAATCATCAACGTAGAAATCTGTCATGTCTGCTTCAGACTCTTGGGGCCTTGGTTTCTGTCTAATACAGTACTCTTCTATTGTTGTTGGCACGATGACATTGTCTTTTTCAGCCTCTGATCTGCTTGCTGTCACCTGTTTCCTGTAAAAAGTCAAACTCCTATTGACATGCGTATTTAGTGGTCAATTCTGACAAAGTGTTTTAAACAGTTTTATTATTATGATCCACCAAATGTTACTCTATTTTAAAGTATCTATTAATGTTGGTTAAATTATTGTACTAAAAAGCAGTAGTACAATAAAACAGGTCCAAATTGTTCTAAAAGTGTGGTCTATGAGGGTCCTCCAGCAGGTACACAATTCAAGTCACATCCTAAATAGCAAAATCTTCTTAAGTCTCTCTGTAGGATTGTTGAAAATACACGACCCCATCTGGGGAATGATACAAGTACAACAATACAAACTGTAACTCTGAGTTTTAACATATCCTTACAAAAACTGATTTTGTTAAACATCACAGGTACCTTGTACATAGAGGGACATTATTTTAATTCAGTCTTTCTACTAAAAATATTTATGTATTGTAGTTATTTGCATTAAAATGTTTGATAGTTTCAATGCAAAGTGATTAGTGATTTCTACTTTTAGTATAAAAATACTTTTCTTCATTTTACAGTTTAAGTTTTATTTGCATAAACTCAAAAACCTCTTAAATGAGTTAAATGTTTATAATTTATTTGTAATTTTCTCTGCCCTATCACTAACTGTACATATTATCAACATTAATTACAATCAATGAAATGTTTAAAATTAAGAAACAGAAAAGATGCACATACCTGTTATTTGTAGAATATCTTTATATTTTATGGTTACATCCATAATTTCAGTTTCCTTAGGACATAATTAAAGTATTTTCAGAGATACACAAGCCTTCAGCAAAATTATCTTCCTCTTATGCAAAATTGTAAGCTTTGAGAACGGACATGAAGTTGATGTATATTTAAGATGTTTAAACCTATCAGCTACACATTTTAAAACAAATGAACGATGAAAGAGTAAAGACTTGGTACAGTTTCACCATCTTTAATACATTTAGCTTAGAATAAAATCTAAGTGCTGTTGCAGATAAAACAACCGGTAATTCTACATGCAATTACCCACATGATGTAAAATGACTATATACATACACATGTAGAAACCACGTGTATGCTATAAAGCTTCAACAAAAGTATAGAAAGAAGGTGGACATGGTACCCATTAGGGTTAACAAATTTATTACTTGTTTCTACTGCACTCAACTAGAGATCTTTGAAACTTGTGTGTTAACATGACAAGTAAACATGTTTATTGTCTAGAACAACATCTACACAACTGGCATTACCTAAACACAAGATTGAATGTGCATAACAAAAATTAAGTTTTTTTTTATAATTTATGGATTATGCAACAAAAAAATACAATGTATCTTTCTGAAGGTTTCAAATGATTTGTATCGACAAACTAGAATGTAAGAATAAAATCCTTCATCTTTTATATTTTCCGAGATATTACTATATTGAATCAACTATGGTGGCTCCACCTGTATTGAATCACTGAAAATATTTAAGTACATACACCTTCGCTTAATGATACGTGTATTACCAAAAATACTCAGAATGTTCCCCTAGTGGTTCTCAATTTCTGCAAAGTATTTGTACAGGAAAATCTACTTTTCATGCTAAATACCAAGCAATAAAGTAAGACATAAGCAAGCTCAAAATTCATATTTTTTAGACCAAAATGCAGCTCAGTTACTAAGCTTAATAAATTATAGTAATTAGTCAAGAGGTTTGGATTTGCTGTTTTTAACACAGTCCTTCCTTATGATTTTACTCACTTTATTATTAAACATCATTAAAAATTTACAGCAAGCAGCAAACAAGTACAAAATTTAGACTAGAAGAGATTATTTATTATATTTCTTTATTTACTCTTTTACACTTTAAGAAAAATAGGTTTAAGAACTTAGTTGTAAATGGTTATAATGTTGATACATATATCATGTGTAACAACTGATGTTACTATTTTACAAAATACTCCACAACTAAACCGAAGCTGAGATAAGTCACTTTGTAAAGGCCAGTTTTGTATTTTTGCATACTGACATAACATCACTGACACTTCTGTAATGTTACCAGACATGGCTGAAAGGTCAATATAATAAAAATAATAAACCAGATAAAAGTTCTTTCCACAAAACATTTGGTAATTATCTGGAATTATAAATATTTTGCACATGAAATTTGAAAAGTTTCTGATACAAAGTATTTTTAATCTTAAAATCAAAATTACTTTGTATGTTAGATATTCAACATTCAAAAAGAAAAAAGGCACGAGAAAAACACAACTTAAAAAGTCTTAAAACTTAATTTAAAAAATATATTTACTGTACAAAAGCCTTGTAAAAGTTAAAGGGTAATGTTTACTGACAATATCTAACATTGTGAAAATACACAACTTAAACTAAACGTTAAAGCACAAAATGTTTATGATGTCATTGCCTGAGAGCAAACCTATGTTAAGAGTTAAAGTACCCAAGGTGTACGAGTTAATTTAATAATTTTCTTTGCTATTTAAAACACAAGCAGGTCTATAGGGTCTTTTGTACTGGTAAAATTGTTTTTGGAAAGAAAAGTTTGAGAACCACTGCTGTAAATTATTAAAAATGGCAATCACAACACTTTATGATAAATGACTCTGCTATCTAACATACTAGTAACTTACTAAATTGTATTACATGAGCAGTAACTGGTTTTACCTGACAATATTTTCATATTCTCTATCTTTTCCCCTAGACTCCTTCCAACGTCTATACATTACTGAAGCATCAACGTTAGCAGGAGAAAATGTATTGGGTTCATTTAGAAGAGATATCACACTCAACAAAATTGTCCTGCAAGTTATAAAACGTGTAACTTTATATTGGGATGTTAAACCATACAAATGATAACACTAGGAAAATTAACTCTTCCTACATAAGCATAAATTAAACAAACCCTACTATACAATCAGAAGTTCAAATGAATTATAATATTAAATATAATTTAATGTTTATGTTAGAAATAAATACCACAAGACATCTGACTGTCAGGTCAGTAAACACCAATACAAAACATAAATACAGATGACTTAACAAAAACAGTGATAAATAATCATTGTTCTTTGTTTACAAGTCAATCATAAATTTACCTTAAACCAGCTTCTAACCATATTTCTATGTTACCTGATTATAATGTTTATCAAAAACCTGAATGTATGAAAACGTACAACTCTGAAACATTAAGATGGAGAGTAAATACAAGTTAAAGAACCAAATATTTAAAATGTTAGGTACCAAACTTAAAACTTGAACCTTTTACTGATTTTATGATACATTATTTCTGAAATGAAACAACTGTATGTGGCTTCATCCAACAATAACCACATGTTACTCACCCCTAATCCTGACTTGTTAACATTTACAATTTTCTACTTTTGATAAACATAAATTCAGTTAGATATACAGAAACATGTACTTATTCTGTACTACATCAAAAATTGGAACTTATCAACAGTAGGTACCAAACCTGACCTTTCTTTAGACTTAATGTTACACTTCATCATAGTCTGAATCTTGTATATATAAAAACATTATTGGTGAAAAGTGAAATGCTTCCTAGAATAATCATTCTAAGGAACTTTCAAAAAACAAAAAAGTTCCCATGTATCTCTGATTAAACATTAGTTTGTGTGTTTTCTTACAGCAAAGCTATCCCTGGCTATCAACTGTTTACCAAGGGGAATTAAACTCCTGATTTTATTCTAAATCCAAAGACTTGCTGCTTTACCACAGGGGGCCTGAAAGTTAGTAAAGGCTAAAAAAAAAGGAAATAAAAAGACCTTAAAGTGTAGTAAGTAAATTTTAAACACCATAACAATACTTTCATTCTGTAGCTGAGTTAAAAAGCTGAAAAATTAATAATGCATAAAGCATACTGTTTTTAAGATTCCTTAAAGTAATCAAATAACAATGTTTCTCAGGATAAATCAGTATTTAGCTGTTATTGTTTTCTTCTGAAAAGTAGATATTTGGTTTGTTTTGAATTTTGTGCAAAGCTACACCAGAGCTATCTGTGCTAGCCGTCCATAATTTAGCAGTGTAAGATCACAGGGAAGGCAGCTACTCATCACCAGCCACTGCCAACTCTTTTACCAATGAATAGTGGGATTGACTGTCACATTATAATGCCCCCATGGCTGAAAGGGCAAGCATGTTTGGTGCAATAAGGATTCAAATCTGTGACCCTTGGATTACAAGTTGAATTCCTTAACAATCTGGTCATGCCTGGCTGAAAATTAGATCTGTGAAATACAGATTGAACCCACATTACATACGCTTTCTAACATTTAAGTTTTATCATATTTGTTTTACTAATGTGTCTTTCTAATATGGTTGGAACATAGTTGATGAATATGTTATCTTGTCCTTTAAAAATTAAGTTTATAATTAAACTGAATAAACAACTTAAATATGACAGCATTTTTGTTAAATCTTATTTGATGCATATGGACTCAGAAGTAAAATGTTTAAGGAAACAATTACAACTGTAGCTGGAATCATTATTAAAACTAATGTGCACAAATGGTTCTAATGTTGAATTATGTTCCTAGACACAAGTTATTATGTTGGCCTGTGCTCAATTTCATACATTTTTTTTCAGAAATGGAACAAAAAGATATCAGAACCTACTGTTTATCTAAGTGTTGGATAGATTTGAGGACAAATACTTCTCTAGAATATAACATACATGCAGAAAACCACAAGGATTCATGTCCACATAATGCATTCAAATGTACCTGTCAACAAAGTCAGGAATAACTGGGTGATCCTGTATTGTACATGTTTCATGATACAGTTCACTTCAGCCTTAATCATAATGTAGCACTTACTAACTACCAGGTTCAGATAAAGTGATACACACTTGGAGTAACACTATACAAGTTAACAATGTTGAGATGTCCTGCAGGCTACAGGAGGTGGAGGGGTTTTAACATGTTAAGAAGGGCTCATATAAACAGACTTTAATAAAACAATATACAGGGATATCATCTATACAATATCTAGTGTTTTGGTTAGCATCAAAATTCACATAAAGACATACTTCCTATTAGTGTAAAGTACAACAAAACCTTTTTCTAGTATTTCAATTTAAAGAAAGTAAATCTTATTCTTCTATCAACAAACAGTCAATATAAAAATATTCAATAAATTAAAACTCATAATAAGGCTAAACATAAAAGTTCCTACATAAAAACCTTGTGTTTTGTAACACAAATGCTAATAAAAATTATTTTTTGTATTGTAGATGAGTTAAGTTAATATAATTTATTTGTAAAGCAAGTCACACATAGTAATCATGACCCACATTTAACAACATAACACTGTATGGTAGTCTGGTGAATATAGGTCATGTGCACTCATTATGTCAGTTGGACCATTACAAGATTTAATAAATACAGCATGCATGAATTAAACCTCAAATATAAACTCACTACATCATGCCAAATGGATGACTCATGAGAAAAAGTACTAGATATGTATTTGGTTAATATTTAAAAACAACATCAACTGCTAGGTTAATATCCTTTTTGCACAACACATCTACTTAATTATTTACTAAGCCAAACTATATTTAAGGCACTTTCTTTACGACAGAGAATTTCACATATGTGTAACACTATCAATAGTATAAGAGACAACCATGAAGTGTGTGAAGATATACAGTCCCTTCCATATACAAACATCAGTTACAGCTGGGTAAGCTTTTAAACACACTGAGTTGTATGGTGTTTCAGTTACTACTATACAATGACAGAAATATGAATGAACTATTAATCTGATAAGTTAATATTATCACCATTCATATTTTTACTTATCATGTAAAGATAATAACAGGAAAGAATAATTACTGATATTTGGTGATATTTTTAATGTAAATGTTGTAAAACATTCATCTAATTTTCATTTCATGGCCATTTTTCTCTCCCACACATCTTCTGAATAATTTCCACAAACACTTTATGCAAGTCTCTCTTGAACACATTTATCAAAATTTTGTAAATTTTCAGTCAATGTCAAGTCATCTGTGAAATACAAAGATTTACAACAATGGAAAAATTAAGTTTTAAATGTGGTTAACTTATTCCTAAGTAAACATATTTCAGATGTTGTAACAAATTAATGGCAAGTTTTTATTTTATAATTTAATATATGTATGAGTGAAACTAGCAACAGACCCACCTAACATTTTGAGTTGGATTCCAGCGTTCACAGGGTAACTCACCACTTTGTGGATCATCGATAGGAGGATGAAGAATTGAAATACACAAGTCACCATTCTGTAAGAACAACATGTAACCATGTATTTACCTGTCAAACAACTAACAGAAATTAAATCATTCTACACAACGTGAAAATGTATACTGCACCATTAGATATTTCTTTTATATACTTAGGTGTCACAAGAATGAAATGTAAATTGAAAACAGTGTGCAGTATGCAACATATTACACCTAAATACAGTTAACACACAGCTATGTGTGTTATCTATAAGACTGAATAAAGCATTGGAATATTTCTCTTTAAAATACCACAAGCTCATTAGTTTCTACTGTTTACTGTTAAGTTCCTTATCTTCATGACCAGTGATAGTAAATGACAAAGATTATTTTTGTGCTTTGTCAGGGAGGGAGGGGTCTTCCTACATTGTGAAAATGCCACCACACTGCAGGTCACTTTGAACTTAGTGGGCTGGCCTATATCTATGTACTTGGTAGTGTCAGTATCAAATTCAAAACCTTGTATCAACACAAAGATTTATTGTTCAGTGTTTGAACTGCGTTCATCTGTAGAGCTATAGAGTAAGAAAGTTCAGATACCACTGTAATAATGACACTACACAAAGCACATATATCAGATCAACATTCAAGACTCAATACTGCTAAAACTTCATTTCAGATCTTTTGTCCAATATTAACTCTAAATCTAGGCTTAGATATTGTGTAGAACAGATAACTACCACCGAATATAAATAGTCTAAAAATGTTATGTAATTTGTAAGTTCTTATATAAGTATTATTCAGGCTTCTGAATTTCAGCACTTTACATATAACACATGGTCAAGAAGGTTAAGTTCACATTGACCTAGTTGCCTTCATTCCTTTGACATTCAAGTTAACACTCATTCTCAGTGGTGTATTTGGGCATGGGCTAGAGGAGGCTCACTGATTCTAAATAAAAATTACGTGATGTACGGCCCACAAAACCTTAAACCTGCCACTGTTTGTTCTGTTCCTTGAAGGTACAACCATAATTCCATACATTATACAAAGAAAAACATACCTCCAATAGTAGGTCAAATGATATTTCTAGGTTATAACTTCCCTTTCACTGGAACTGACCAACAGTGACAGTGCACGCATCCAGGTTAAATAGTATTATGGAATTGGTATAAAATATTATGATCTTTAAGTTGACCATTTCTCTGAATGTTTCTGTGATGGGCTCAGTATAATATACGAGTTCACATACACATTCATAAATGTTACATATATATAACAACTTGTGATACTGTATGTGTATTCACAAAATTAGGTAAATGTTCAGTTAAGATTACAAGTTTTTTGTACAGAGAAAATGAGAAAAAGGAAAGGCAAGTGGCACGACCGTTTGATTCAGTATACAAGTCATATTTCAAAATAGAAAGATATGGGTTTCTTATTTTATATTCTAGCTTGTCAATATTGATAATTTGAGTTCCTAAGTAGTATGATAGACTTAGTTTTTTGACATCACAAGCATCTAATTTTAACTAGTGCTGCATTCAGCATACCAATGACTTACTGAAATCTACACTAGATTCAGAAATTAACCCATAATAAAGTTTGGATTATAATCTGCAACTTGATTCCAAACTTATTGACACAAATGCATAATAGTAGTTCAATAACATTTTAAATGCAAGCCAATAAACAATGACATAGCCTTTGACCCCTGACCCATCACAGAATGGTTAAAAGACCTGTTTCACAAAAATAGGTTTTCTTTCTGTGAGTGCTAATATTCTCCTAAATTTCAAAATGTAACATTATATAATAATTACTGAAGATCTTGAACTGGCTGAGAGGGTTAACACTACAGTAAAAGCATTGTACTTCATCTTGTGTTTTACATTGTGTCCAATTTCTTTTATACCAATCAGAGAACTCAGGACTACTTCATAATACATCATGTTCTTTTGTGGACACATCCTATCACTCTAAGAGAAACCACTTTCACCAAAAAAATACAACACACACAAACTTTGTGAAGAGATTGACCTGCTACTTGGACAGGATTTTGGAAACTTACTCGATATTAGTCAAATAATTTAGAAGTTATAGAAAATAAGCAAAGAAACTAACTCTGCATACGGTTTCTGGTTGCAAAGTCAAATTTATGTACAAAATCTTGATGTTCAAAAGGCACTTCTATTACTCTGATGGAAACCCAGCTGTTTCAACTAGTACAAAACAACCCCACTGTTTCAACTATTTGAAACAACTGTTGCAACATCTTTATGGTATTTATGCATATACTTTAGACTTTTTGTATCCAAAAAGTATTTAAGGTACATTCAAGATATTGCTATCATGTAAAGTCTAATAAATATAACCATCTAAAAGTATACCTCATACTTACTTCGTATACATTAGGATGCCAAACTTTTGTTAAGAAACGGATTGTTGGAGGTGAATATGGATAGTCTGGAGGGAATTTTATATGAGCCTATAAAAAGATTAACAAAATTTACAAGTATTGTCAACATTTTAAATATAACATACACACAGATGGACCAAACTTAAAAAACAAGTCAGTTATAACAACAGTTTCTTTAGTTTGCTGAAGTAACTACAAAGTGAATAAATTTTATACTTACACAGAAACATGAAACACTTTGATGAAACTTAAGTTTTAAAATGTCTGATAACATACTTAAAGAAACTTAGGAACCCGTCATGAAGAATATTCAAATGTATGGGTCATTATTCTACAATTAACATAATGTGCATCTTGATGTTGAGAAGGAATATCTCTGTGATGGAAACAATATACATAATCATGAAAATCTCCATAAATATACAATAAACACATCTTTCTTCCAGTACAAATTACACAGAAATGTGACGTAGATAATTTATTCAGTAAAAAATTACATAATGAACTCATTATCCTGTTGAATAACATGCAAGTTGAATTTGTAAATATTTCAATTAAAGATAAATATACATTTCCATCTCTTAATGATCAACATTTAGTTAATTAATAATAATAATAAAGAAACATGTCTATATATATATATATTACTTCCATAACTCCAAAGGGAAACTAGAAACCTGAAATTTTGCACCTACACTACGTGGACCCTGAGGGTTTGCATCTAGGTATTGTTACTTACCTACTGATTTGCACCTAGGTTTTGTTACTTACCTACTTGTAGGCACACCCATAGTATTCTCTACAATATATAAAAATCCTGTGCCTCTCAGTAAAAATGCATTCCAACAATGACTTTTATGTCATGTCCCTTAGCAACAAAACTATAACCTAATATTGTTATTCCAAGTATTGAAAGTATAAATGAGATTTATAAACAACAAAAATGGAAAAGTATTTGCTGATTTCTGAAGGTTATGTTTTTTACTACAATTGTGGTAAAATACAAAATACATTATTTCAGAAAGAATTTAAATTTAATATTGGATCAATATTTTTACACACATAAACCTTACATACTTACCTACACCCTTGTGCAAATTGAAACAAGACAGAAAATTACAATTTTTTTAATTTTTGTGTTTTATTTCTGAGTATCCAAAAATTACAAATTAATACATGGTACGACCACCTTTATTTTTTAAAAGATCATTAATCTGCTTTGGCATCGAGTTCATGAGTCGACTGCAATCTTTACTAATTTTTGGATCGCATTACCATACTTCAATTATGGCCTCAATTAGAGTATCTTTTGTAATACAGTCTTTTCCCCAAAGTCTTTCTTTACATATCACCCAAAGGTTTTCAATTGGATTCAAGTCCTGAGAGTTTCCAGGCCAGTCCAGCACCGTTATTTGCATTGTAGTCATAAAATTCTTCACAAGTTTCGATATGTGCCACAGAGCCAGATCTTGCTGAAAAATGCCAGATCCATTTGGAAATCTCTTGTTCAATTCTGGAACGACTCTTCTCTGCAAAACTTCAATGTACTGTGGTCCTTGCATCATACCTTCTACAATATGTAAGCCTCCAATGCCATAGTAGCTGAAAAAGCCCCAAAACATCTTCAAAGGACATTTTAGAAATTGATTGATGCAAGATTCTAGAAGTTTCTCATCTGGAGATCTGCAAACATGCAGGCATCTTTGACCCTGTATGAAGAAATGAGTCTCGAAACTGAATAACTCCATTGTTCTTGTGTCCAGTTCTTGTATTTCAGACCCCATTGATACAGTTTTTCCTTCACTGAGTTGGTAAGAATTTGTTTTTTGACTGGTCTCCTTGCCCTTCTAATGCAATTTTGGATGACGTAATATTCCTCAAAATTCGTCATATATATCAAAAATAGATCAACCGTAATTCAAAACATAGCTAATGACGCCATCTGTGTGAAAAAATGGCTATTAAAGGTAATCAGCAGTTCCAGTGAGTCTGAAAATATTGTAAAATGACCATTTGTTTCAATTAATTTGCACAAGGGTGTAAATATATCAACCACATATAATCCATGCAAAGCTGGGTATTTTCACTGGTATTAAATCAGCTGATCTAGAGAACCACAAACAGAAATAACTTTTATGAAAGTAGGATTTTTTGATAAAACTAAAACCATCATGGGACAACTAACAAAAGTAATGATTAAAGGAGTTAGACTGTCTAATAAAACTAAATAATTCAGGGACAGCTAACAGAAGTAACAGTTAATCGAGTTGTACCAGGCATAAAAACTATTCTTAATGAAGTCTAAAGTGGATCTTGAATCAAAATATACCAACTGAATTTTAGACTCAGACAAGTTTACATCAAGACAGTTGTTGTTCAAACATCTGATGAAAGAGTGTCTTAACCTTTACTGTTTCTGTTATTTTAACTAGCCTGAGAAGAACTGGTATGTATTGAGTGAAAGGCCTAGTCAGCACAGGACATATAAGATGCAATGTGTTTCACTTATTTTCATTTTTCTTTACTTGAACTCAGCATTTCTTAAAACTACCATTAATTAAGCATGTCTTTAACAAAAAATATCTTTCACTTACTTTAAATCATGGCAGAATTATTATTTCATACAAAAAACTAATTTAAATTGAAATAGAACATAGTGGAAGTTTTATCAAAACTTTAATTACAATTCATTTTAGTTTCCTTTTCTTTTCAGTTCTTCAAAATATTTACCTAGAATGTTTTAATTCTGATACCAATATGTAAGAATAAATTCATTAACCGTGGTGTATACATATAGTATTTTAACATCACAGAGCTGTTCATGCAGTAGACAAGACCACAGTGACAAACTGATGATGTGTGTCACAGGAGCGACTCTAACTTCCACATTTTTGTCTTTGAGGTTACTTAACCTGAACCTCTACAGTGTGAAAGTCGCATGTCCTACTGGACTAATAGAATGTGGTCACCTGCATCTCTTACAAACTTGTTTAATCATGTGATTTATCCACCACTGTACTGAACATATTAAAAGTAGATTGCAATAACAACTAATGTATAATATGTCTACCTCCATTATGTAAAAAATAAAATATGTTAGGATTAACAAGGTAGTAGTAAGAGAACAAAAACTGCAGCCATATTTAATGAACAGGTACAGGTAATGGAGAATGAGAACATTTTACAGTTCTTAGATTTGCCACTTACTTCAGAAGAATTAGCACTGTAGCTTAAAAAAGTGTTTTAACAACAGCGCATGTATCAGATACATACACATTACATCCAAAATAATATACACAACTTCAGTAGTGTTCTATAGTTTAAATTTATAAATATCCTAGAGTGTTTTGTTAACCATTTGTCTGAAGGTACCACCCAGTTTATGAACTAGAACTCAATTTGTAAGTGCTGGCATGACTACCATGTCATTTATGTTTAGGTGTGATTGGTTTTATTTAACTTCAAATAAACAGGTCAACTTTAAATTTTCACAAGTGTTTTAATGTTGAAACTAAACAAAAGGTGAGAAATGTCTACCATCTACAGAGATTAATTAATTGTAAGTAGACTCATTTAACTACATTATATAAACAATTAGTGATTGACCTAAATTCAGCCACTGTGAAAATTATCCATCCACAGATGAGAAACACTAAAATGTATTCTGTATTTATATAGAATAGTTGGTTTGATCCGATTTTTTTTTCAGAAACTAGGCCATTGTCACTCCAAATGTATGGTACATGTATGTGTATCAATGTATGCCAAATCCTTGTGCTAAATATTATAGGTATAGAGAAAGTGAAAGTTTTATAAAACATGCACATTACATGGAGAGAGACTCTGTTTGAAATATATTTTATTTTTAAGATGACTTAAACACAATTCTAGTTAAAACCACACATATTAAACAAGCAGAAATAGTATCTTTGTGTTATTCTGACTTGTTTATGAAAACAAAGGGTATCTCTGAAGTTCTATACCTAATAAAATTACATTGAAATATCTTGCCACACTCAATCATTCAAAAATATATTTAAATAGTCCATGCATTTACTTTTGTTTGCAGTTTTGAAGACATTGATACAACCTTATATATATACATACAATACATTGAGCTGTGTGTGTGTGTGTGTGTGTGTGTGTGTGTGTGTGTGTGTGTGTATTCTATTATCAAATTCTAATTACAATTTTTTTTTTGCACTGTAGACATAAAATATGGACTTAGAACTAGCTTAAACCTTCAAAACTGACTAAATCTAATAAAATATTACTGTGATTAAAGCTAAAAATATCATTGACAGTAAGAATATTCAATGATTATTCTAATCCCAATAGGCTTTATGTTTCTTACCTAATGCTTTAAGGCATTACATACTTACTCAGAACTTCACTACTTCATCAGTAACTTTTTAGTTCTGTTCACCAGAACTCACTATTCTCCAGAAGTTATTAAAAATAAATTTAAAACAGATTAAAAATGAGACAAGTGAATGACAGAAGGAAGTTGTTTGTTTTGTAGTCTCTCATAATCCCCACTGCCACCCAAATAAATTGTCACAAAACAGTATACAAGTCAACTGTGCATCCCAAATCTCTACATCACCTTAAAGTTTTTGTAAGTAGTGATTTTAACTCGTACTACACTGCCTCGGGTACAGTAATTTATATATCAACACATTTTACTCTGTACTAACATTGGTCCAGGAGTAGTATAAAAAAATAAAAATGTTAAAAGAACAAATAATAGTTCTCACCTACTTATACATAGTAACATTTCCAGAAATAATTAAGTTTGTTCACAAAGTTTAAAATTATATCCTCTCAATCTACTGTCTTCCCTATTTAGCATAGAAAAATCAGGCACCCTTGTGTGTATGTTAAAGTGGATATGCTTCAACCCTTTATAGTGCAATTCTATGTGACATTATGTATTTGGTTTTAGGGTTAAACTATTTTACCATATGCTGCTGATTTAGTGACAGTGTAGAGGAGCATAAATATCAGACACTACATAAAGAGATTGTTAAAAATTACCTGTTAGATATTCATTTTGGAAGTAAGTTGTGTACAGTACACGTGTTACACATCTAATGAAGAACAGGCACATGTATTTGCCACATTTCATGCAGATACACATATTAAACTTAGAATTGTAGCCCATTGGACCAACTTCATGTATATTCAGTTTGTCCTATATATATATACATCTTAAAAGCTTCTGTAAAGTTAACCCTTACCTAAAACAGATTCAATTACCTTAACCTCTCCCCATAAATACTGAAGTACATCAGATCCATAAAATGTCCTTCATTCACATACCAAGTAACAAGCCTAACTATATCCTGTTCCCTATCATAAATTAGGAACATCAAGAAATATTTTGGCTTGTCAAGGATTCTTCATCTCTCATCCCATTTCAACATACAAACAACTAATAATTAAATCCAACCATAATCCATTTACCATTCACCATCATAATTTTTTTCAACAAATTTACTATTCTACTCAAGGTATAAAACTATCAGCCAGAAATGTGTCCAATCTCTACAAATCTCAAATGTATTACTTTATCTTATACACTTCTTAATTCAACATGAAAAGTTTCAATGCATCAGTGTTACCAATTCCTTTAATCATTTTTTAAAATAATTCAAGTATTTCAAATATATTTAAGAGAATAAACTAAGAGACTTAAAGCTGTCACAATATAACAACCCATCCACTGTCTTTCTGTATTAGACTTCCCCAAACACTCAATATTTTAAAAAGAATCAAAATTGTGCCAAACAGTCAACATGAGGCCAAACTAGTGCATTAAATTAAGAAACCATGACCTCTAAGTTTGTTGTCCATATTCTGTTAGCCTTACCAGTAGCAATGGAATACTCTCTTGAACCAATACTCTTGAGACACCATCTAATTCATACGTGAAGAAGTAACTTAAGTTACTATAATCCACATCCATAACTTTATACTTATAATCAAATCATGTCATACATCTGTCTACTGACCAACCATTCCCAAATTTCTCTGTAAAACTAATTCATATTCCTTACAGTGAGCAAGACCTATATTTTCATATTATCAGAACACTTCATTATTCCTTCAATGTCATTAATGAAGGATAGAAATGGTCCAAATTCTTCTAGTATATCACTTGTAACAAGTTCAGTTTGGCTGAACTCCATTAATATTTCTCTCCTCTTACCTAGACATCTTTCAATCCATTTAACTAATTTATCCTTTACTTAGGTAATTTGTTTTACCAATCTTTTATACAACACCTTATCAAAGCCTTTATAAAAATTTATGTAAGCAAGGTTCATTCTTTTACCTTTATTCACACAAAGGTTACTTGGTTCATTTTGATCTGAGTTTGCAAAGAAATCTTGGCTGTCTGGCAAAACTGTGAAACATCATTAAATGACCATTCACATTAACAACTAACTGGCTTCATATTCCCTGAACAATGTTTATCTCCCTTATTTAAAAGATATAATTAGTTTATTTATGAATAAAAATATGTAATAGTTACCAATAATAAAACAAATATTAGATGTGTTAATGATATGATTTTAAAACTTCAGCAGAATCTAGAATATACAAAAGCTAAGAAATAATAGCACTTAGAAGCATGACGAAGTTCAAAATACTTTAGATAAATGTACTTAAGTACCTGAAAACTATAAACTATAATAAATCTGACTGTTAGTACTGTAAAAAATCACATGGGTTATTTGAAGTCAAAATTTCTAACCAAACATTCTTTTTAATATTATTAAAGCTGGGTGGACTTAAGAAGCTTTTCTCGTATTATCAATGCATTGTTGATTTCAAATCACTTGTATGTAAATACTAAAAGTATTTTATTTTCAGTTAATTCATACTGTCCTTTTGTCTACTACTACCAGCACTAGGTAGCAGTACAAATTTAAGTTCCAATAACTTAAAAAGTCACAGCTCTTCGTTCAATACTACAGCCAAGGTACGGATACAGTTCGTCGTCAGCTGGTCTGAACCATGATGGCAACCAGAACAAAAGTTCACCTAAAGTTACTTTATATCTCGAATATTACTGGTAGTATTAGTACAACATTAATACTAATACTGTAATACACTAAAAACAAACTATAAAGTTAAGTAGTCTTATACCTTAAAGTATCCTCCTTCGTAGAGAGTATTAGGGGGTCCGAAAATTGCGACTTCCCATTCAAAAAGGTTATCTTCATTGATAAGCTTTACCCTAAATCCTTCAACAGGTTCTTCTTGGACACTTTTGAATTCAAGGGCTAGGGCTCTCAACGCACTGCTCGTGGGTTGTTGAGCCATTTTTAGGCCCGTTTATAATGATTTAAATCCCTTCTCTCTTACAAATCTAAGCCTACTCAACGACTCTAACCTTCCTCACTCTTACAGCTGCTCCAAACAAAGCTGAACCTCAATACATGTCAAAGGCACAACATTGATGACATCACAGGAAGTTCTGACGTAATTTGTTATTCAAAGTATTGTAAATCAATAGTTTTAAATTATACGTGCGTCATCTTAATTTATTTTCTAATTTTTTCTAAAATTCGTTTTTTCAATTTATAAATTATTTCATATAAGATGTATTACTTATCTTCAAATTTGATACGTAGATAATTTTTTATTTTATTTTATTGTTCTTTTTCTCGTCGAAAATCACACAGGAAGTTGGATTTCTGTTCATTTACTCAGGGTATAATTTGTTTATTTCCAATATAAATAACATACTTATAAGACCCTAAATAAGCGATTTTGTTCATATTTTCGTCCGTGAACAGGTTAGCGTAGCCTAAGATTACTTAAACATTATCACAAAACTAGCAAGAGTATTACTATTATTTATTATTAGTACTATTATTCATTTATTATAAATTTGAGGAAGTTTATGTGGTGAGAACAAGGTATTTCTTCAATAGATATCTTTTCTCTTGATAAACTATTATGTTGCCAAAATGTAGAATTGATATTACTAATAAAAATAACAAGTAGTTTCGCTTTTAATTTTATTGGCTAAAGTATTTAAATAATTATTATGTCACTTGTAAGTTTTGTTTTGAATAAGACTAATTTCGTAATAAACGTTGAATGATTTATAAAAGAGTAAATGTATAACATCTTTAATTTCTAATATTTTAAAATATTATGATCTTCAAGTGAAGTACTGAAATTCGAAACGTCAAATTGAAATTTAAACGATGTTGCTAGTAATAGGTTTCTAAAGTTATACTGCCAATGGTGGGGTACATAATATCTCAGAGTACTTCACTGTTATTAAGGTATCGGGTGTACTAAATGTAAGTTATACCTGTTCTTCGTAATTTAAGGCTTTTCGTTTATTTGGAAATAACTTTCATTTTGTCCATTTAAGGATGTAGCTTGTAAAATTGAAGCAAGATTTTCAATAAAACGTTTTGTAAACAAGTTTGATAAAAGTAACAAAATATTTGCGAGCTTTATAAAAATTATATTATTTTGTATTAATGTCATAATAATTTTTCTTGCTAACTTCATAAATAATCGTCACAATAATAGTGATTTTATCATTGTATACTGCATAACAGATCTGCCAATAAGTCTGTAAAATATTCAGTTGGTATTCTGTTTTTACATAAATTTAATAACCTCAACTTGTATACTCTCATGTTTCTCAACATGTGTGTTATTGCTTATTTTGTGAAACTAGGAATACATAAGATGTTAATAAAACCTCTAATGGTTTAAACTTGCTGTGGTCTTAGTACAATAGAAACAAACATATTAGCTACTGTTCTTACAGTACAATAATTAATTCTACAATATGAGATATATATTCCTCTACACTGCTCTTTTGATCTTAAATCTCAGTGTTTACTGCGGCTTCACATCTGCTTTTGTATTCTTTTTGTTTCTTTCTCTCTGAACCTTAGTTTAATAATGTGAGAGTAATCAGTGATGTCAAGAAACCCACTTGTTGAGAATTTTATATGCAAAAACGGCTCGTTTGGATTCAGAAAATATTTAACCCAAACAAGCCGTTTTTGCATATAAAATGTGAGAGTAAACTCCATTTTTTACTTTATTTACTTTTGGTGTTTGTTCTTAATGTTACACAGACAATTGCCTCTGACATTGCAGTATGGCTTGTTTATTAATGTGTATCAGTTCCTACCTTGATAGTAATTTTTATTTTTGGGCATTTTTTAATTTACTTTCTTCATTCTTATGGTTATATTGCCGCACATTTATTAATTATTGTTTTAATACTTCATATTTTTTATGCATATGCTTGGTAATCTTCAGTATCTTCATCAACTTTTATATATTGTTGTTGATTTTATGTTTTATATTTAGTAATTCTGATGTGTGCTCTTTTTTATACCTTGTAATTCATACACATTTTTTTCCCATCTGATTATTCATATAAAATTCTTAACATATGGACAACAAGGTTATCACTGTACTGCCATCCCAGAGAAAAAGCAAATATATTCTTAAAAAAAAGAGAAACACAAAAGGCATAATTTGAGACATTGTTAAGTTTATTCAGGGTAGTTATGTATGACAAGTTTGAAACTTTGCACATTCACTGCTGAACATCCATATTCTGCAAAGGCGAAGTCCATACTCACAAGTTGAAGTTTAACGTCATGCAACGTCAATAACGAGTATGCTCCCCATGAGCACCAATAACTGCTTGGCATCTCCTGCCCATTGGAAGCGATGAGATGATGAATCGCATCCTGTGGAATGGCTGTCCACTCAGCCTGCAAAGCTGCTGCAAGATGAGGTAGAGTCTGCAGTTGAAGTTATCGCCGTCGCAGACGTCGGTCCAACTCGTCCCAGAGTTGTCTGATGGGGTTTAAATCTGGTGATTTGGAGGGTCAGGGAAGAACGTTGATGTTGTGGTGTCTCAAGAAGACAGTGGTGAGGACGGGCGTTGTCATGTTGAAAAACGTCGTTGACGTTCACCATGATGGGTTGCACGTGGGGCCTTAGAATCTCGGAGATGGCTACTTACGGTCTGATCGGAAATCCTAGGCAGCCCTGGTATGGTTGAGGCAGTAGATGTTGCAGTGGTGGTCCTATCCCGAAGGAGATGTAACCATCTGTAACGATCTTGTGCAGGCGTGGTCACACGAGGTCTGCCAGTTCGTGGACAGTCACAAGTTGATCCATGTTGTTAGTGATGATTCCATAGCTTTGTGATGGTGCTTGGGTGGATATTCACAGCTTTGGCAACTAAGATCAAGATTTGCCTGCTTTCAAGCGACCAATAGCATTGTTGCGTTGTGCTTCTGTTAGTCTTGGTGTAACTGTATTGCGTGTCGGTGGCTTAACACTTAGCTATGGAAACCGAGAACCCATCACTTTTATCGGGATTTTGCACATGTTGCACTTGCAGAACGTGCAGATTTCTCAAACAAATTTATTGGATATGATTACGTTCTGGCAAAAAATCCGATGTTTTCCTCCTTTTTGAAAGTGCACAACTTTTATTATCAACTTGGTCTGACAATCAGTACCTTAACACGTGTAACATAACATACTTTGAGCTTGTGACATTATTACATATATTTTTCTTTAAAATAACAAATATCCTTTTTGCATTTCTCTTTTTGAAGAGTATATTTAAACCAAATTAGTCTGTCTGGGGAAAAAAAAAAGTTTCCTAACTTAAACCAAACAAGTGTTATCCAAATCTTGTCACATCTCATCCTGTTGTCTTCGACACAAATAAATCTTGTACTTTTTAACAATTCAAGATATAATCCCCTCAAGTTGCCTGAATCTCTAAACTTGGTATCATTTAGTTCTTTTCTTAACATGATGTATATATTATACAACCTACTTAAGTACAACTTGCCATAAGTAATTTATCCCTACCTTAGAAAGTTCACCCATAATTTAATCATTTTACTTCTGATTTCACACATCCCTTCTAACTATTTAGTCGTTACACCCTGCACAAAGGATTCATGCTCCTGTATCATTCAAGTAAAAAACTTCTATTACAGTTTCCATCAATAAACCTCCAAAATAGCTTCTTTTTTTTTTGCATGATTGATAATTGCAAAAAGAAACAAAACTTTCTTTTATACCTGTAAGTAATTTATCTTTGTTACATTCTAAACCTTGACACCAGATGTAGCTTTTCTGTGTACTTCAGTATTGAGATATCACAGGACTTGTTCCAATTTTAATCTTAAAATTCTTTTCTTCTATGTATTCAATATTCAAAGAGGCAAATCTACTGTAGTTACCTTGGAGCTTCCTTTGTGTGCCATAATTTTGCATTTTTCTTCCTTTTTCTTCAAAGCTGCAATCTCTTTACTTTATTACTGTCTTATTTCCTTGCTTAAATAAGTTACTTATTTCTTTATATGTATTTCAGTACTTCTATCCAAAGCAGACTAGAACTTTTTCTCTCTCACAAATTAGAGATAGCTAGCTGGATGATTGACTTAATAAGTTGTTACCTGCAGTTTTTGATTAAGTTAAGACTGTTCAGCTTGATCAACTAGTGTCACAACTCGTAACTGATCAACTAGTGTAAAATAGTGCTTGCAATTATTTCGATTTCTTGTTATTCCACTCACACCCACATGACTTGACAGCTAATGTACAGGCTTATGATGTATGTGGTAGACAGAGCACAGATAGTCCATTTCATACTTCTGCACTAAACAACAATGAAACAGAGTATCATAACAATTGATTTATCAAATTCTAATAATTGCCTAAAGCTTTCAAGAACACTTTATACTGGTATGGGTGTTAATACTTAAATTGAAATAAAGTGCTAATACCCATACCAGCTGTCTTGAGAATATATTTTCACTTCACTTTGGTTTCTCGTCATCACAAGTTGTGGGAAAAGTTGTGTAAAGTCATTTAACAGAGTTGTTAGAATTTTATTGGACAGTAAACATGGTTTCACTAAGGGAAATCTTGCCTTCCAAATTTGACATGTTTTGAAAACTTTACTACTTATGTAGATAAGGAAGTAGATTTGATGTGTCTGAATTTTCAAAAAGTATTTAAAGTGCCCCATAAAACACTTGTAAAGGAACTTATCTCCAAAGGTGTGGGGTACAAATTAACTGATTGGATAGAAGAGTGGCTTTATGGAAGAAAGCAGATGATTTGTGATGTCGATAAACCCACTTGTAGAAAAATTTATATGCACAAACGGCTCGTTTCGGTTGAGAAAATATTTTACGTAGAAGACTGAACAACTTTTCAACCTTCTTTGGTCATTGTCAGGTTCACAAAGAAAGAGGTAACTGACCGAAATCTGACCACATGTTTGGAAGGGGTTGTGTAACTGAGTGTCTGAATGTGGAGGGTGGTGTCAGATGTTTGAATAAATAATTTTATTTATTTTATATATTAGTATAGGTATAAAGGCATTCCTTTATATTGGTTTTTTTGGGTTTAAGTTGTTGTATAAGTAAAGCTTCTTTAATTTTACACTTGTTTATGTTTGTTTCTTTATTTTGTATTTGAGTGTTTTCTATGGTTATATTGAGTTTATTTAATTTGCAGTGTTCGGAAACGTGTGAAGGTGACTTTTTGTGTTATTTGAATCTGGTTTCCATTTTTCTACTTGTTTCTCCAAAACAGAAGTCGTGGCAGTTATCACATTGTATTTTATCAATAAGGTTGGTGTGATGTTTGTCAGTGTAGTTGTTACATAGTATAGACCACAGATTTGTGCCTAGTTTTTGAATAAATTTAGTATTAACTGGAATGTCATATTTTGTTACTTGTTTCTGCCAAATGTTGGTTATTTGTTTGCTGATGTCAGGAATATATGGTTTCGTGATTTTTTGATTCGTGAGATATATTTACTTTAGTTGGTTTATTTTGCTTTCTGTCTAGGTGTGTGCATATAATGTTTTCTATGGTTTGTTGAGGAAACTTATTTTGTGGATGTAATGCTGTGATAATTGCTTGTGTTTCAACTTGTGTCATAAAAATATTGGCTTGAACTACATGGCTTACAAAAACAAAAAAATGAATCTAGACCATCAACTGGCATGCTGCATTAAACCAGAGATTTACCGACTTATACAACGAAACATAAACCAAATCAACACTAAGAACGACATAGACAAAAAGATCTGCCACAACAAAAAACTATCAAAACTAAAATGCATACAACAGAAAAGACACCACAACAAACCGTTGACTAACCTCATAATTAACAGATCTGCCCGACAATTAAACACAGACGAGATTCATCTACTTAACAAAGGACTCAACTTTGCAATAGCACATAGGTACATTCTAACCATAGAAATCAAAACTTGTTTGGAAGACCTAGCCAGGAGACTTGTGATACTTTCTACAGAGAACAAAAACAAGGAAACAACCAACAGAAAGAAGACAACTTGGATAATTTTATTGACATCCAACAACCAAACTTTCCAGGTAAAATTATGTTATAGTCATAATGAACACGAATGAATATATACAAAAAATGAATAACATCCTATCAGACATGAACAAATTTAAACCAATACACACAAATCCAACAACGACACATGAGACACAACTGAACAAACTACTTATACAAATGAAAAAAGCCAACACAATTTCACAAACACTTTATTTCTACCTACGTAAAACCGACTCATGCACACCACAAATATACGGCATTCCCAAACCTCATAAACCAGATTGTCCATTGCGACCAATAATATTCGCATATGAATCGTTTAATTACAATCTTGGTAAATACATAGCATGGGCATTCTCCAAATATGTAACATCAGCCAGCTCATTCATGGAAGACTCTTAATTTCAAGTCTAATCTTAATCAATCATAAAGCCTTTATGGCCAGTTTTGATGTCATATCCCTCTTTACAGAAGTTCCAACAACAGAAGCTTGCAATATAGCCTTAGAACTCTATATCCGAGACCCTAACCCAACTATAGACATTCCCAGTAACCAGTTAGCAACCCTTATGGAATTCACCACGATAAAGACAAACTTCGTGTTCAACAACCACAACTATATACAAACAAATGGCCTTAGCATGGGGAACCAAATATTACCAGTTCTAGCCAATACTTTTATGACACAGGTTAAAACACAAGCAATTAATACAGCATTACATCCACCACTATACTGGTACAGATATGTAGATGAGATGGTTGTGGGATTCAAATCTACAGAACACATACTTAATTTTTTCAATCATATTAACTCCAAACATCCCAACATTAACTTCACATGTGAACAGGAAGAAAGCAATCAAATATCATTTCTTAACCTCAAAATGACGAACCGACACACAATTCAAAACAGAAATCCACTGAAAAATCACCCATACTGGACTATACATTCCTTGGGACTCAGCACATGAAACAAAACAAAATCTCGACATACTAAGAAACCAAATAAACACAGCCATAAAACGATGCTCACCAGATAAAATTAACAATGAATTAGACAAAACAAAACAATACTTCATCAACATCAATAAGTTTCCTCCACAAACCGTAGAAAACATTATACGCACACACCTAGACAGAAAGCAAAATCAACCAACTGAAGTAAATATATATCACGAATAAAAATAAAAACATTGCAAAAACCATATACCACTGCATTTTGCAAAAACTAGTAACAAAATATGACATTCCAGTTAATACCAAATTTATTCAAAAACCAGGCACAAAACTGAGGTCTATACTATGAAAAAACTACACTGACAAACACCACACAAACATTATTAATAAAATACAATGTGATAACTGCCACGACTTCTATATTGGAGAAACCAGTAGAAAAATGGAAACCAGATTCAAAGAACACAAGTCACCTTCACATGTTTTCGAACACTGCAAGTCAAATAAACACAACATAACCATAGAAAATACTAAATAAAGAAACAAACGCAAAATTAAAGAAGCCTTACTTATACAACAACTTAAACCCAAAATAAACCAATATAAAAGAACGCCATTATACCTATATTAATATTATAGATAAAATTATATATTTAAACATCTAACACCACCCTCTACATTGCGACACTCAGTTACACAACCCCTTCCAAACATGTGGTCAGCTTCTGGTCAGTTACCTCTTTCTTTGTGAACCTGACAATGACCATAGAAGGTCGAAAAGTTGGTCTTCTATGTAAAATATTTTCTTTACCAAAACAAGCAGTTTTTGCACATAAAGCAGATGATTGTTATAAATGGATATCAGTCAAACTGAATTAATGTTGCAAGTAGTGAACCTCGGTTTTATAGAACTTTTGCTCTTCTTGTTTTATATTAATGACACAATGGAAGGAATAGTCAATAAATTATTTAAATTTGCTGACGATATTAAGGTCGTGAATGTTGCTGGCTGTGAAGAGGGTGCTGCTGATTCACAAAAGGATTTAGATGATGCAGTGAGTTTGGTATATAAATAGTAGATGGGTTTTGATTATGATAAACGCAAGATGTTACATGTTGGTTATCATAATTTTGATGAACATAACCTTAAAGTGTCATTGGTTAATAGTTGATCAGTCTCTTAAAGCCATCCAAGCTGTTGCTAGTGGTAGGGCAAATAGAATTTTAGGTTGTATCTACAGAAATATCAAATGCAAATCTAAATAGGTTATAATTTCATTGTACAAGTTACTGGTTAAGGCATGAGTGAAGTGTTGTGTTCATTCATGGGTTTCTTACCTTAGGAAAGACATTTAATTGTTGGAAAGCACAGAGAGGAAGTTTACTGAAATGGCACTGGGGATTGAGGGATTGTCATATGAGGAGGGATTAAGATCCTTAAAAGTTGTTTCTTGATAAAAGAAGAGTCGGAGAGGATCTGACTGAAGTGTTTTATTTTGTAAAAGTTAGTTATAATGTTGATGTATGGACATTTTTCATACTTAACAGCAAAAATTACAGAACTATGGGACACAAATATAGGTTCAGGCAAGGTAGAAGTTGTCTCCAGGTAAAACAATTTTATTTTTCAAATTGTGGCCCGACATAGCCAGGTGGATTAAGGTGTTTGAATCGTAATCTGAGGGTTGCAGGTTTGAATCCAGGTTGTGCCAAATATGTTTGCCCTTTCAGCTGTGGGGGCTTTATAATGTGATGGTCAATCTCATTATTCATTGGTAAAGGAGTAGCCCAAGAGTTGGTGGTGGATGGTGATGTCTAGCTACTTTCCCTCTAGTCTTACACTGCAAAATTAGGGATGACTAGCACAGATAGCCCTCAAGTAGTTTTGTGAAGAAAAAAAATTCAAATTGAAGGATTAGACAAATTGAGTGGGTTGCCTTTAGATGTTATGGATGCAGTAAATTTTAGTGAGTTTAAAATAGAGCTTGATAGATTTATGAATAAAGACTTGCTTTAAACTGTTAAATTTATTTAATAGTTTTAATTTGGCTTAGAGGATATTGTCCCTAAACTTTGTTATGTTAATGCATGTGGATTGTCATAATTTCAATTAAAAATACAGTTCCAAGATAATTATTTGCCTCTACACAATATAACTTGACCCTTCATGCATTTGCCTCTGAAATTTGTATGTCACTAGCTTATCTGTCAAAGTTATGGTTTTCTATAAAATATTTTAACTTTTTATGTCAATAATCTAAACAGTTCACGTGAGAAGAGGATTTACATTGTCTAAAGCTATTCAAGCAGTGTGATGTTGATAGTAGGACAAATAGTGTTTTGTAGTGTATTTACAGAAATGGTTTCATTTGTTGAATTTTCAGCCACCCTTTGGGTCAGTGGGAAGTTTACAGACTTGCAACTTCTGGGGTTTGATCCCTAGGGCAGAGATGGCAGTTGCCTCATAGTTGCTTTGCTCTCAAAAAACCACGTATATTATCATGGTCTTTAAATGACTTATGAAACATGAACAGAATGTCACTTTCAGCACAGTTGTTCTACATCTTTTCCATATTCTGGGGGAAAATGGAAGGTTCCTTGTCCACTCTGTTGCAGAGTAAGGATGAATATTCATAATTCTAGGCTGTACAAGTTCTGTTTCTTTGATTAGTTAAGACATACACAATTATATCATCCCAAGCCTTAATTGTTACCTTTTGGGCTTCTTCAGGTGGAGGAGAAGATATGTCTGCTTAGGTATTACTTGCCCTCTCATCATAATTTTGATGGTATGGAACATAGCACTCTATGGTTTCAGGATGGGTTCTAGTCAAATGTACATCTGTACATAATGTTGTGGTCCAATTGCCCCAGCCACCAGTTTGGGGTATGGAGATTGCAATTCCTTAATTCCAGCTCAAAGTATCAGAACCTCTGCAAACTGGTTTGGGATGGACAATAGTGATGATTATTCATGTACACTTCCACCCTTTGTATACGAACTAAACTCAGTGAAGATCATACCTGTTCTGGAGATTATACAGTTCCTCCATTTAGTTACCACTCTTATCTTGGTACACCCATAATTTATGAAGATGTTTATGGTATGGATGATGTCCTCACTGGCTCCTACACCTTGTTAGTGTGGGATTCTATCTAAAAATGTGAGTAAAGGTATGTTTTGGAAGTCAACATTTCTAATAATATCTCCACTTACTCTCTCATATCACTTCCTCTTGCTAACAGCTGCTGTTAGAGGTTGATGTCAGTCGTAAAAAAGTGGTAAAATTATCTGAATGAAGTGCTTTTATACAAGACTAGGATAGAAGGAGCATTGACACAGGTGGAGAGTATTACAAGACATATCACAAAAGGCAGTTGAGTTGGGTATGAAAGAATGAAGCAAGTGTGAAGAAATCAGACTGATGCTAAGAGGGGCAAAGAAGAAACCTTGGTGGTTGAATAATAGCTATAAGTTGTAACAGAAGTCAATATTATTGAAAATATATTTTCAGTTTAGGAAAATGTTAACTTTAAAGTTTTTAAACAAAATGTGAAACCTGCCTTTTACATTTGTATGTCAGATTAATGCTATGCATTTATTTTGCAGAAAAAGAAGAAATAATATAGATTTGTGTTAACTGAATGATGGCAGCAACACTGACACCATTAGAAGAACAGGTAAGATTACAACTTTTGTTGTTTGTCTTTTTAATTCTGTATTTCCTGATTAAATGGGGAGTAAACATTTAATGGAAAATGTAAAAACTGCATGCATAAGTAACTTTTGTCACAAATTATCATTGCTTTTCTCTATCTTTTATTCAAAATATGAGATTAATTATTTGAATATAGTGCATATTAATGTGTTATAAACTGCATGATTTTTTATTGGGCTTAATATGCTAATTTGAGAGTATTGTGACACACACTGAATGTCCACTGTAACAGTTTTTGAAATATTCTGTACTTTTCAAACTATCCTGATAAAACTTGTAATTCTCAATATGCCTTCCAATACAGTACTCTCCATCAGCTTTTCTTGTTTTGTGCTGCCCTCTATTTGCATTTTTTTTTCTGAACACATGGCACAAGCCTTCCAACCCCTTTTTCTGTTGGAATCCAAAGTTTCAACACATTTCTCATGTAAGTCACTATGCATCAACTCTCCACCAATAGAAGAGCACTATAAACATGTATATAATTCTACGTGCCACTACCGAACTATTACTTTTCATTTGGCACTCAAGTGCAAATGTCTTTCCTGAGAACACTTTTTACCCTAAAAGTAGTTTTAATTTCCTTTAACTTTGTTCAGCCTTTCTTAATGTCATTTCAATTTTCTTTTGAGAGCATTTGGTTTATCCATGTTTGTTGTACATTTTCAGTTTATCATCCTGCGCATTAATTCTAAAGTTAATATTTCCAATTTGGATGCATATCATTTGTATGTTCTTGCATTTTTAGCCACAGGTGTGGGTGATATGTGAGGGAATTTTGTGACCTTACTTCTCAGGAGAGTGAAGCACTACATGTAATACGTGTTATCTCCTATTTGTGCACATATTCTTTCTGTACTATGCTGATGATAATTTTGATTTTTTTCCCCACAAAGTTTGGTAAGCCATTCCATACCTTTGAAAAGATACTGTTCAGCTTTTTTCTGTTTTTAACTTCCTCTGGGATCTAAACATCCATCAATATATTTGTCATGCATGGCAACCTGTGAAGGGGAGAAGAGGATCATTTTGGCTTTGAATTCCTGTAGATGGACAGCCTTGGGGTGGCCCCCCTTAAATCAGTCGGCTGGTCCACTCAGGCTAGGGTCAACCAAATACCACTGTTGGATGTTCTCAACAGGTGTTGTGGACATTGTATCTGATGCTAGTATTTGGGTATAGTGCTCACAGAACACTGACGTTGCTGCAATGTCCTTGTTTGACATTGTAGTGCGTCTCCTCATCAGGCTCCATGGTGGGGTCAGTGGGCACTAAAATTTCCCTTTCTTTATTATGGATCCTCCAATTAAAAATCTCAATAAAAGAATGAAAAAAAACAGTCTAAATGTAAATGGCCATGTCTTGAAGATTGTGACTGGCAATCCTAACCATCTGTACCACCTGTTGTACATCATTTTCTTATATTGCTATCACTTTCAGACAAACCTTTCTGGCAAATTCTCCCTTTTTTATTCAGAAGGGACTTGGTGGCTCTCCAAAGTCAGTTAAGAAGCTTCATATCTGGTGACATACTGGTGGAAACATTTGCATCTCAACACTGAACTCCTCTTGCATTCAAAGGCAATTGGGGGATATACCTATTGAGGTTACATCTCGTACTATTTTGAATTCATCACAAGGAATTATTGTTGAGAGGGATTTGAAGAACATCCCAGAGTCAGAGATTCTTGCTGGTTTCTCCACCCAAGGAGTTTTTGCAGTGAGGCGTATATCCACTTGCAATAATGGAATTATGATGCCAACCAATGTCCTCATTCTCACATATACATCACCACATCCGGCTGCCACCATCAGGACAGGTTATCTTAATTGCAGAATATGGCCATATGTTCCAAACTCTCTCTGGTATTTCTGGTGTTAGCAGTTTGGTCACTCAAAAACATCATGTCGTGGTTCCTTGACATGTGCCAGTTGTGGTATTAAGGACTTTGATCCCTGTGAGCGTGAAACAGATCCTCATTGCATCAATTGTAATGGTTCTTGCCATAAATGGTTGGAAGAAAAAGAGGTTCAGCATTTGAAAACAATTCATAACATTACTTATCCTGAGGCTCAAAAATTGCTAACTACCACCTCATCTCAGATGTATGTTGGTGCACTTCATTCCACAACTACAATTGGACTGTAGACAGATCTGCCTGTGCCTCCAAAAGAATTGTTTTACATACAAATGAAAAGTCTTGTGACCTCCATGTTTAAAAAAGTTCATGAATCAACTTCAACACCTATCTCTGTCCCTTACATACATTCCAAAAAACCCCAAGATCCACATCCTTTGTTCCAGGTACAGGAATTTCCTCGGATACATCTTCTTCTCCCACCCCATTCGTTCACATCCTCAGTCACTGGAATCCGCTTCCAATAGCACAAGACCTGCCCAATCGACCAAGGACAGGATCCGTGGAGGTCAATAGACCTCCCTCGAATAAGAACAGGAAGGAAAAAAGACATAGTCATAAACAGAAGGGTTCTCCATGCAATTTGTCTACACATAAATAAATATGGCTACCCTGATACAATGGAACTGTTGAGGTTTACATTTTAATCTGGATGACATCAAAAGACTGATTTCTTCCTACCATTCTGTATGTCTTTCCTTACAGGAAACATTTCTGAAACCTGCCAATACAGTCACCTTTTAACAGTTTTCTTTGTACAGAAATAACAGGCTGTGTGATGGATCAGTGCATAGAGGGGTGGCATTGTTTGTTGATCAGCATGTGTCGACCTTGTCTTTGCCACTCAACACACCCTTGGAGGCCGTAGCCATCCATGTTTCCTTGGGCCATACCATCACTGTTTGTTCTCTCTACCTGTCACCTGGAGAGACATATGATCAATCAGACCTTGATACTCTTGAACATTTACTATCCCCCTTTTTCATCCCAGGGGACTTTAATGGACATCAACCCCTCTGGGTAAGTGCTGATATTGGTTGGTGAGGTTACTCTGTAGAGCATATGCTCTCTGATTGCAACCTTTCTCTTTTCAATACTGGTTCTTCTACTTATTTCCATGTACCTAGTCAGTCCTTTACTGCTTTTGATCTCTGTTTGCTCCATTTCATTATTCTCCCATTTTTCATGGAGAGTTGACAATAATCCACGA
Source organism: Carcinoscorpius rotundicauda (assembly GCA_011833715.1). Taxonomy (NCBI): domain Eukaryota; kingdom Metazoa; phylum Arthropoda; class Merostomata; order Xiphosura; family Limulidae; genus Carcinoscorpius; species Carcinoscorpius rotundicauda. The sequence goes on along the minus strand of CM022391.1, from coordinate 4,468,759 downwards.
GGCAGTGATAATTTTCCTATAAAGTTCAGATAGACTGGCTGTGGTCAATGCCACCTGACCAGAGTGCCCCAGTGGAAGCTGGATTAAGCAAACTGGCCCTCTTTCACTGCTCTTGCAGAACTTGATCCTGCCATTGTCTGTAAGTCATCAATAGAAGACTGTGTGGCAGCAGTAACTGCTATATTATACAAACAGCTGCTCAATGTATTCCTAAAATGTCAACACATTTTCCACTATATCCTCATCCATGGTGGAATCCTGCTTGCCACATGGTACGGAAGGCTCAAAAGCGAGCATGGGATACTTTCTGTCAATATCTCACACTCTCAAATTGCATTGGTTTCCAGCAGGCCCATGAACATGCTTGATGGGTAAAATGCCAAAGTGAGAAGGAATCTCAGATTAAGTTCACAATCAGCACATCTTCTACCACCAGTTCCAAGTTGTATAGGACAAGATTCAAAAGGTCAGTGGGCAATATCGCTCTGTCCTCCTCTTGATCTCGCTCTCTGGCCAGGAAGTAACTGAGCCCAGAGAATTGCCAATACTCAAGGTGAAAGCTTTTGGTGGGTATCTACCACTTCTGCCTCTACTTCCACCTTCCTAGCCATCAAGACTCGTGCAGAGCAGTCACCTCCTTTCTTTTTGAGCTAATTGTCTCCATAACTGTTTTAGTTCATTTTCACTGGTGGAACTTAAACTGCCCCATCATCGGTCTGGCAGTACATCAGTTGAGCCTAATGATGTACACTATGAAATGCTGCACCATCTATCTCCTGCTTTTCTTTCTATTCTTCTGATTGTTTTTAACCAGATCTGGTAGGAGAGTGTTTTTCCTGATGCCTGGTGTTAGGCTATTGTCCTCCCTTTCTCTAAGCCTGGGAAGGATCTCTAGATTCCTTCAAACTATCATCCAGTTGCTTTGACAGGCTGTCTCTGTAAGACCTTAGAGAGAATGGTTAATGCTCGTCATTTGGTTTCTCGAATTAGACAACCTCTTCTCGCTCACCCGGTGTGGATTCCGACGATAGTGCTCCACCATGGATCACCTGATTTGACTTGAAACGTCAATCAGAGAAGCCTTTCTCAAATGACAACATCTTGTATGAATATTCTTTGACATTGAGAAGGCTTATGATACAACATGGAGGTATGGCATTTTACAAGACCTCCATATGTATGGGTTGTGTGGCCATTTGCTCATTTTTATTAATTTTTTAATAGACAGAAGATTCCTAATTCGTGTGGGTTCCACACTTTTCAGTATAAAGATTAATGCCATCACTGAATAACTCCCTCTCACTGTTGCAAATGGGCTCTATGTCGACGACTTTCACATCTCATGTCAGTCATTGAACCTGAAATATATTGAGCAGCAACTACAAACTGCCCTTGATTGTTTACTTTAACTTCTCTCTCTCTCTAAAACTGTTTGCATGCACTTTTGCTGTCAACAGGCTATTCACCTTGATACTGTACTCTGTATTGGCAAAGTTGTGCTGTCTGTGATCCTTGAGAAAAAGTTCTTGGGGCTTATTTTTCACCATAAACTGACCTTTATACCTTACATCAAGCAGCTACGGGTCAAATGTACAAGAGCACTGAATATTCTCCATGTTTTCTCTTCCACCACTTGGGGAGCAGATTGACGTTCTGTGCTAAATTTATGTCCTGCTCTTATTTGATCGAAACTCTACTATGGATCACTGGTCTATGGCTCTGCCAGACCATCGGCCTAAAAGATACTGGACCTTGTTCATCATCAAGGACTTTGGCTCTGCACTTACTTAGCTTATACACAGCACTTTTTTATACATAAACCTTTTTTACACCTCTGCTTTTTGCAACTGTTTTTACTATATGCTTCAAAACTTCATTCCTTACCAAAGCATCCCACCTGCGATTGTGTTTTCCTTCCTCGGTGGGCCATAATTTTTCAGAACAGACTACCTGCCATTGCTCCTTTTGGCTTTCCTATCCAGGCACAGTTGGATGAATTGGGTCTGTCCTTGGATAACATTGCTGTATCCACTGGTCAGCCCATCCTACCATGGCTTCTTACAGTCCCCAAATGTGACCTATCTTTAAGTCATCTGAGGAAAGTAGACACTCCCAATAGGAAATACTGTCTGCTATTTGCTGAACATCTCTCGACCTATCCTTCCATTTTTATTTAAACAGATGGTCCAAAATCAGGTGACCATGTGGGCTCTGCCACGGTTCGGTGGTTGTGTGCAAAATCCCCTCCACAGCGTCTATGTTCACGCTGAACTGTATGTCATTTCTCTTGTCCTGGATCACATAGAAGCTAAGCTGTACTCAAACTGCACTATTTATACTGAGTCGCTTAGTTCTCTACTGGCCCTGGAATTGCTTCATGTTGATTCACACCCTGTTCTTGCCTACATTCAAAATCAACTGGCCCATTTCTCTTTAACATTTCTGTCCAGTTTTTCTGAATAATGGGCCATGTTGGTGTTCACAGACACGAGCTCGACAACACCACAGCTAAGTCTATCTCTTTAGCATAATCACTGCTGTACCTGTCCCATACATGGACTATGCTCCTGTATTCAAGGCTTGGCTCTACACCAGCTGGCAGTTGATTTGGAGCGAGCAATGCAAAAATAAGCTTTTATACATATAACACTATATAGAACTTTGGCCATCTTGCTTCCATGAGGATCAGAAAGAGGAAACTGTTCTTACTAGACTACGCATTTGTGACAGTTTTTTAACTCGTCGTTTTCTTATATCTGGAACTGATGCACCAGTGTGTGGTCTGTGTAACACTCAGATCACAGTAATCCACATTTTGCTTTGTTGCTGTCATTATGACTCTCAATGACAGCACCATTTTAAACATGTTCTGTCCCAAGGTTTGTCCATTACGTTAGATAATGTTATTTGTGATGGTGACACTGACCACCATGGTAATGTTTTTGTTTTTTTAAAGGCCATTACGGGACTGGAAAGGCCAACTTCAGGTGACTTGCGTTACTGTTTGAACGACTCATCAGTCATCCTGGCGAGTTGTTATTACACTTTTGCTGCATATCATTTAACACTTTTAATACTGGCCATAATGACTTATAACCCAGAACCAGGACTGGAAAGACCAACTTCAGGTGACTGATGGTGGTTTTTATACTTACCTGTTAGTCTTCCTGGTGGGTTATGATCATTACCATTCTGCTACAGGTAGTTTTTTACAACTTTGTAGACTGGATGTCAACATTGGTTTTTATGCCATTTTCTGTTTTAATTGCTGTTTTGTTTTTACCTTCATTTACTTTTACAAATTGTACTCCATTTACTTGACTTTTATCTTTTGACTGGACATTTGGCTTCTCATTATTTTGCTATGTGTCTTTTAAAACTTCTATTCTTTTATATTTTGATAATAGCTCCTATGACACATACCCCGGAACCAGGACTGGAAAGGCCAACTTCAGGTGACTGACGGTGGTTCTTGAACTTACCTGTTAGTCTTCCTGGCGGGTTGTGATCATTACCATTTAGCTAGAGTAAATACCTTACAACTTCTTATACTCTGCTTTCTATCTTAACGTTGTAGACTAGGTGTCAACATTGGTTTTATACCTTTTTGTTTTACCTTCATTTCCTTTTGTCTTTCACTACATTTACTTTATTTTTACCTTTTTACTGGATGTTTGGCACAGATAGCCTCACTGCTTTGAGCCATAAAACACTAAATCAATCAATCAATTTAAGGCCATTAATCCTTTTAATGCCCTCTAAATATAAATTAAAATACTTCACCTCTTTAATGTGGCTTCATTTTAATAATTACAGTTCATCTAGTTCCATTTGAAATTAGAAACTGGCCATAACCATAACTCAACCAGGAATGGAAAGGCCAACTTCAGGTGACTAACACTGCTGTTTGAACTATCCCTTTGAACTACCCATTAGTATTCCCGGCAAGTTATTATTATAATTCTGCTACAAATATAAAAAAATTTAAAATAACTTTCAATTTTGAAAATGGCCATTACGTCAAATAACTTGGAACCAGGACTAGAAAGACCAACTTCAGGTAACTGATGGTGGTTTTTGTACTTACCTGTTAGTCCTCCTTGTGAGTTATGATAATTACAGTTATGCTACAGAAAGTCCTTTACAACTTGAATTACTGTAGTTTTTCCCTTAACGTGGTACTCTAGATGTAAATATTGGTTTTACACTATTTGTTTTTTTAAAACTTTGTTTTGTTTTATCATAATTTCCTTTTATGAAATTTACTAAGTTTACTTTAATTTTACCTTTTTACCAGATTTTTAATGCAGACAGCCAAGCTGCTTTGTGCCATTAAACACTAAATCAACCAACCAATTCATTTGTTCACCTGTACACTGTACTTTTGCCATCCTGTTTGGTTATAGCATTGATATGCCTGTTCACTGCAGGGCTTTGTGTCTGTCTGCCCTTAAACTTTTTGGCAGGATCCCACATTCAGGATAAACCATTGTAAGTTCAGGTGTCCCATTTGAAGCGACAGGCTACAAATTTCCAGTTCATTCCACCTCTGCTTAGTTTTCTCTCCTTGGCCTTCCTCTTCATATCTGAGACTTTTCACAGGAATCCTATGGGGTTTATGAGAGGAATTTCCTTTCTAGCCTTCCACTGTTGGGTGATATACATTTGCTTTAGTGAGCCCTCCATGACCAGTGTAGCCTGTTGCAGAATCCCATTCATGTTTCTGTTCACCACCCCCCTAATTGTTAATTTTTGTTAGTGGGTCATTCCATGTCAAATCATCCAGATTTTGGAAAATTTTCCAGGTGACCTCCTTAGAATGCTTTGAAAAAATTCACATGTGCTCATCTACCCACATAATGAAAAATTGCCAATGATTAGATCAATATCTCTAATAGTTTGATTTACAGCTCTGTAAAATTTAAGTAATTGTTTTTTTATTTTTGGCAAATTCATTTTTTGGCAACTTTGGCTGCTTAAAGCTGTAAGAGTAATGGTGTTAGAAGGCTGAAATTTGTAACACTGACTGAATGAATCTTGCAAAATTCAAAAATGATCTCAAACCAACTTTATCTTTTTAGGATTTGCATAGTGAGGCTGTAAAATCACCTGAAAACCCAGAATCGTAAAAAACATTGGTTTATTTCATAAGCCATAGCTCTAAGACTTAATATAATACAAAGCTGAATGTTGTTTTCAAATTTCTTATAACATATCCATTGATAAATCAGCAATTGTTGTAATTAAAATCTATTAGATTTCCTGTGAAGAATTGTTGTTGCATGCAACTTTTTATGATTTATCTAAAAATAGCCCTACTTTGACCATGTCACCAGTTATTCAGCCTTTTCAGATTTTTACCATATATTCTTACATCTCTGTATATGATCTACAAAAAAACAATCACGGTGGTGTTCAACCTATTTTTTGAGTTGTAATTTTTTACAGTATCCTCTGACAATATGTTGATTACTTGACAAAAATTCCTTCAATTGAGGTGTGTTACTGTGTGCAAATATATCCATACAATTTTGAATTTATGAATCCCATAGAAATATTCTAATCAGCCTTTACCATATATTCTTACATCTCTAAACATGATCTTCAAAAAATCAAGGTTTTGAAAAATAATAAATTATCAAATTTTAAGTGTCTGATATGCACCATTGAGCAAAGGACCACATTCAGGGCATTCAGGTCTTTCTTGTCAATCAGGAATTAGTCCTGAAGAATTGTGTAAAGTTTGATCTACTTGAGTGCTGTTAAAAATGCAAAACTGTGGCAGGTATTAGGTCACATCACAGCTTTATTCCCCACTCTACTAACAAACTGTATATGAGAAGGTTATCAGATGATGATGTGTACACAGTTGTAACTGTTGGTAGTAACAGCGAAAGTAATGCTGCAGCAGCTGAAATAGGGTCTAATGATAACAATGACAATTATCAGCCAGGGAAATATGTGACGTGTATATACAATCATGAATGGTATGTGGGAAATATAAAAGATAGATCAGAGGAACATTCCGATGTGTGGTATCATTTATGAAGACATCAAGAAACAAACTGTTCTCATGATCTGCAAGGTCACGTAAAGATGAAAGCTGGATTCCTTTCCAATATATTCTTTATCTGATAAGTGCACCTACCATGCAAGGCAGTAGTGCTCACCACTATGTTCTAAGTCAAAGTGATCTCAACATAATCAAACTCGAATTTCAGAAATTTATTCAAGCTGTCTGAAAATCAATGTTTATTTGATGTTGTTAAGGCTAATTTATCACCAAAGCAGTTTTTGAAACATTTCATTGTCACGATTATTGCAGTTTGGTGTGACTATAATCTTTCTTAGTTATTCCCTGTTGTAGCACTGTGCTTTTTGTGTCTGATTTACCTTTGTATTTATTATATTATGAATCGTAAACTCAGCCATATCTGCATAACTGTAATGCATATACTACATTTGCATTGCCATGTGGTCTAACTAGGTATGCCAATAAATTTGTTCAGAAATGAATTAATTCTTTCTTGTTCCATACAACTTTATTATTTAACATTGTGAAAAGCTGGTTAGAATAATTCAATGGGATTCATAAAATTCTGAGAGGTATTTTTCAAAATTTTATGGATATATTTGCACAAAGTAACACACCTGAACTGAATTTTTTAAAATAAAAAAACTATGGTCAGAGGATACTTTAAAAAAATTATAACTCAAAAAGTAGGTTGAAAACCATCTTGATTCTTTTTATAGATCATATTCAGAGATGTAAGAATATATGGTAAAAATCTGACAGGGCTGAATAACTGGTGACCTGGTCAAACTGGGGCCTGATATAGGGCTGTTTTTAGCTAACTCATAAAATGTTGCATGCAACTACATTTTTTTTTTTTTACAGGAGATCTAATTGACTTTTAATTACAATTACTGATTTATCAACTGATATGTTATAGGAAATTAGAAAACACAATTCAGCTTTGTATCATATTAAGTCGTAGAGCTATGACTTGTTAAATAAATGAATGTTTTTTCATGATTTTGAGTTTTCAGGTGATTTTTATAGCCTCACTATGCAAATCCTAAGAAAAATAAACTTGGTTTGAGACCATTTTTGACTTCTGTGAGATTAATTCAGTCAGTGTACCAAATTTCAGTCTTCTACCACCATTACTCTTGCAGCTTAAAGCAGACAGTTGCCCAAAAATAACAAAAAATTATCTAAATTTTACAGGGCTGAAAATCAGAAATTATTAGAGATATTGATCTAATATTTGGTAATTTTTTCATTATATGTGTAGATGAGAACATGTGAATTTTTTCAAGGCATTCTATGGGGGTCACCTGCAGTCCTCTGGATGATTTGACATGGAATGACCATAGTATTCAACAAGGCCCATGTGTTGATGGGAGTCCTGCATCCTTCACCACAGCTTGAGTTGCAGCTAGAATGCATGGATTGATTTCTGAGGGGTTTTTTAGTCATTGGTTAGTGGAGAAGATTTCACATCAGTATTTTCAAACTCCTTTTTTTGGAACATTTGTTCTGGCACATCAGTCACCAAAAGATCATGATCCATTTTAAGATTTCCACCGAATGGTTTCTATCAATATCTGGCACCATGGCCAGATCCCTGTATTTTTGCACGATAGATCTTCATCACTGGACCCACACACATCAAATTCTTTGGATGGCACATTATATCATGGGTGTTCATTCTCTTGATCAATTCTTTTTCTCATTGAGATTTTGTTTATCCTGTGGTGAGGGCCCTCTGAATCCTGCCATTTTTAGGTGACTCTGTGTGCACCTGAGTATGCTACTTATTGTTGCTTTTCCCACTGCCCTGAATTAAAATTACTTCAGTTATGGTCCCCAGTTCCATTTTTCAAGCATTGGCTATTGAAGCTTTCTTCTAGGATTGTTCTTATCTTTTCCTTTTATGTTCATCTTCCCATCCATCTCCTTTAGCTGGACTCTCTCATTCATGATCCTCAGTCTTTCTGTTTGCTTTTCGCTCATTGAACCTCAGTTTCCTCAGTTCCTCCAAGTGTAGGTAGTCCTTCTCCTTCCATCAACCCAGTCTTTGGCATTCCATCTCTGGTCATTTGTCTTTCTTCTTCACACCTAGCTTTTGTCAGGTCCTTGGTGAGGTTTTCCAGTTTTTCTTGCAGAATAGCTTCACATTTAGCCTGTTCCATCTGGCCATCTATCTCTGTAAGTGGAGCAATTGTCACTCCTGAGCATTGAATTGGGATTTCTTTCTGTGTTAATCTGTTCTTCCCAGCTCTGTTACACACCAGGGCATCCATTACTTCCAGTCTGGAACATTATCATGGCTTTTCAAGTCCTCATCTTACCTTTATTTGAACCTCTGTCTGGGTGTTAACTGTTTCTCCTCTTTCATAGCATTTTTCTTCTTCCTCCCAGCCTACAGGCATTGTAGGTTGGATAATTTTGCCTTTGTTACCAAGTCTTTCAACTGTTCATTTTACCTCATCCCTTATCCGTTATCATGTTTTCCTTCCTGCAGCCTCTGAAGCTCATGATGTTCAGTTCTCCTTTTCTCCTACTTATTTGTTCTCAATTTTGCCCTCTGTTATCTTACTTGCAAGGCTTCCTTTTGGGGTTCTCATTCCCACCTATTTCTTCCTAGCATGATCTCTTTCATGTTTCTTCACATCATCTATGTCACCTTCCTTTCTATTTTGCCTCACATCCTTGTCAGCTATTGCAGGAGATTTTACTGGAGAGCATGAGAAGGAATTTACATACATTATCTCATATTACCTTCACTATGCCGATGTTTCAGCTTTCATGGGGTATCACCTGCGACTGTTCTCCTGACTTTGACGTTGCTGTGACACAAGGTACATCTTTACTAATACCTTTTTCAAAAGCCCTTGTTTTAGCTTCACTTTGAATTCTGCTCTGTGATGGGTGGTTCCTGACCAGATATTCTGTCTTTATTGAGAATATGTTTAGCTTGGATGGCTGTAACCATTCAGACATCCTTCTATCAGATCTTCACTGTAGGCCATGTTGATTCTTATATTTCGAATGGTTGTGTATGTTTACACTTGATGAGGTGTTTTACAAGACTACTTGATTCTAAATTCCTTGTGATACTTGTCATAATATGCCCATCCCAGACTGCAATGTCTATGGATGGCATGGGTAAAGCAGATGTGGATTGCTGTCTATCCCTTGACTTTTCACTTTTCAAGGTGAAGAGATAAATGGCTCAGATGTGGTGTGATGCCCCTCTTCAAATCTTCTGATTTGTTCCTCTCAATTAAGTAGCATCCTTTGGATGCTTCTTGATGATACACCCATGTTTCCTGGTACACTGGTCCCTCTTTCAATTCAATATGGGATTCAAGTTAGTCTTGTGAGAAGAGAGAGTGAGGGTACCATACCGGAAGTCATAATTTACCTAAATAAAAATGTTTTTTCTGATAGGTACTTCCTTACTCTCATACTTCTCATTCTTCTTCCCCACTATCTTCTACCAAACTTTTGAAGTGATACACGATAGTGTATTGGTGGAGATTTGGTGCAGTCATTTACATGAGATACTATTGGAACTTTGGATTGCAATGAAGAGAAAGTTGAAGGCTTGTGCTATCCATTAAAAACAGTTGTATAAATTATAAAGTTTATAATAGACTGATTTCTACCTACGTACTTCAAATCATTATGTTCTTATCTCTCTTGGTGGCTGTATGTTTTTTTATTTATTTTTAACAACTTGTAGGCTGTCAAAGAATTTATCACAACTGTCAATGATTTAAGACTGGTACATAATGCTGGCCCATTACCATGGAATACAGCAGTGAAGTTCATGATGGCTAGGAAGTTCGACGTGCATCGATCATTAGCTCTGTATGAAGCACACGAGGTATGTCTATATGTAGTTTGTATTTTATAAAGCTTTAAATACTGTAGCATTTCATACATGTTACACAAATGGTAGTTAACTTTCTCTTTACGTTTCTTGCAATGGTTTAAAAGTTTTGCATGAAAATCAGTGAAAGCTAAAGTATTTTGTTTTGGAAACTGTTATAATTTTTGTGCATAAAAATACATGAAGTGTATATTTGTGTAAAAATATTTTCACATGTAACCATGTGAGCTTGAAGTATTTGTTCAGATTTTAATGAAATAAAATTTTCCACAACAGTCTGGTATTTGTGTGGTTATGGAATTTTTTCATGCATAGTTTCTCAATTTTAATATTAACTTTTTAAATGTTAGTTTGAGGTAAAGTACTTGTTTTGCTGTATTGTTTATTTTCTAAAAAATAGATGATTCGCAAAAGAGAAGGCCTTGTTTCTTTTGATCCAACTAGAGACCCTTTAAAAAGTGAATTAGATACAGGCAAGTTTACAGTTTTGGTAAGTAGAGTCTATTTTATGTAAATAAGTCTGGTCTGTGGCACTAAAATGTGAGCCATGTTGTACATTTTATTAGAAATTTATTAATTTTTCAAAACTGTCAAAACGAATGTACAGATTAGTTATGCATATTATTTGTGATAATTTAAAAATTGTTGATTTAAGTTGACATTCATTATATAACTGGTAATAAAACCTTTGACTGTGTATCACTTGATATATATCAGTGACTTTGATATTATTTTCAAATTACCTATTTCTTTCTGCTAGCCTACTAGAGATAACACTGGTGCAGCCATTGTGGTATTTACAGCCTGTAAACATTTCCCTGAAATAACCACGCATCAGACAACATTACAGGGCATGGTTTATCAGCTTGATGTTGCTTTAGATAGGTATGTATCCTAGGTATTTATTAACTTCAAATTAACTTGTTTCCTTGAGTTATGTACTTAGCAGACAAAGTATGACTGAAAAAAATGTTACATACAGACTGATTGAAGAGCATAGATGCCCAAATGCTTCTGTGTGCTTAAGTAAAACATTATCTCTCTGTGGTTTTATCACATTTAATATCAGTTTACTGAGAGACTATTGTTTTACCAGTTCATCTCGCTAGGTGTTGATGGCTAGACTGAGTTTTAACAAAATCTGCTAGTTGAGTGTCCTTCATTATGGAGGCAGCTTTGTTACTCTAACTTGTATTTTTTGTAACTAATTCTTATGCTGCTCCTATTCGTGTGTCACTTATTTACAGTGACAATGAATGTTCAGGTGTAACTGACGCATTGTTTGTTTTTCAGGTGGACTGCACCTGTTACAGCATATAAATGATTATAAAATGTATTAATGTAAACCCATCTCACTTTAGTAACAAAAATGTGTGGCTAAAGAGACTGAGCTGCTTTGTCCAACAATAGTTCTGGTTATTCATCCTGACTTCCAGTAGAAACAGCATCAAGAACGTTTCAAGTTGCTGTCTATTAAGTTTGTACATGTTGTCTCCTATATGTATGAAAATGCTAGAAACCTGAATAAGAATACAAGGATCAATGTATATTTATTTTAATAATTTTGTTATGATAGTGTTCCATAGATAAGTTTGTTAGGCACCAGCTTTATATATTTCTGGTACGAAAAAAACAAACAACTGAAGAAATATAACTGTTTTGATAAATTGATATGAACTGATAGTTAAGGTGTTTTTCACTATTATTCTATCCTAAGTTATTTGAGATGTATATTTTTATTTATTTTGAATATCAGTGATAACTACAAGGTTGATATGAAGTAATTGTTATTTTAATTCTTTGAAAATACATGCAAATAATATGTGAAAATTATAACTATGAATAATTTCTGTTGATGTGTAAAAACACACAAATGTGAACAAAGTCTTAACTTTGCTTCTCTTCTGTCAAATCTCTCTGACGAAACTTGTTTTCAAAACACTTCCTCAGGTGTGTGGCACTTAGTGTTTTGCTCCGTTTATCTGAAATCACATTGGTATGCTCATGTTTTTAAGCATGTATAACGAAAGACACTTCCAGGTCTAAATTGCAAATGTTTAGTTTTCCAAATGTTTTGTGGATATAATATAATATTGTGTCTGTCATTTTACAGTTGTGATTTTCTTCCATTCTATAATGTTCATTTTTTTTAATAATGTATTTAATTCTGTAGCAGAGTATTCTGATTTCTGTATTTCTAAGGTATTATTATATGTACATAATGTAAAAATGGTCCGTGTCTCAATCAATATTGTTTTTTTCAGGTAGTTTCTCTTTTGATTTTGATTTGCATTGTTTAATATAATTTACTCGAGTAGCTTGTAATATTTAATTATCTGAATGTCTGTCAACATTTACCAGATCATCTACCTTTTCCTGTCATTAGGTTATTAATCTTATTTCTTTTTTAGTTTGGAAACCCAAAGATGTGGCATGGTTTTTATCTACAACATGACAAACTCCAAATATGCAAACTTTGATTATGAACTTAGTCAAAAAATTCTTAATCTTCTAAAGGTAATCAAAACCTTCTAGTTTATGTGATTGGTAAAACGGAGCTGAAATGCTAAACATAAGTTTGTTGGCCATGTTATGTTTCAGTAACATATAATATTCAGTTTTGTTGATTCTTGTATTATAATGAAACTTGACATGTGATCAAAATTTTAATGAAGGTGAATGTTATGTGATAACCACTGAAATAAATCTATCTTATTGTTACTCATGACTTGTTTTATGTATTTACTTTGTAGTTTGATTTTAATGTTATATAAATCATCTGCATTTTAACTGAATTTTGGTTTCAGGAAATACATTTTGTTTTGTATCAGTACAACTAATTATCAAAAAATAATTGGACTTTATAGATGCTGCTAATTTTTCTACGTGATATCTGTCTTTTTATTGTAAAGTCTGAAGTGTCGGATATGATTTTTATTTACTAACTTGGATATGTGGACTTTTGCTTTCTGTATAAATAGATACTAAGTTTTCACATTTAGTTTTCTGTATTGACAGATACTGAGGTTTGAGTAGTGGTTTTTTTCTTGTTTTTTTCTGTGCCAACAGATACTGGGATTTCCCACATAGTGAACCTATTTCGTTTTCTACATATTTCAACACAAGTTATTATAATTTTATTGTAAACATTAATTCATATTTTACAGTATAAGACACTCCTCAATTATAACATGCTTACCTGCTGATTTCTTTTGACTAATTATTTCTAATTCTACACATTCATAGGGTGCATATCCTGCCAGACTGAAAAAAGTTCTCATTGTGTCAGCTCCCATGTGGTTCAGAGCACCATTTGGAATTCTTCGACTCTTTGTCAGAGAAAAACTTAGAGACAGAGTGAGTGAATGTATCACCTTGAACTTTTCAAATCGGTCTATCTTTACCTTCCATCAATCACCAGCCATAAATTACCTTTATTCAGCTTGGGAAATTTTGCAAGATTCTGTTGATTGTGTATGGATTTAAATGTTAAGATATCTTGCAGTTACTGTTACAAAAAAAAAAAAAGAGAGAGAGAAATATTGAAATACTCAAGTTTCATTGAGTTGTGATTTTAAACTTTTTTTATGATTACAGAGTTGACAAATCTCTGATAAGGCAAGGTTGAAAAATGAAAGGGCAAAATATAAAGTGTTTCTGCAAAAATTACATTGTGTATTTTCTATAATCTCCTAAACGATTATACAAAATAAATTTGAAAATTTTCAGATAAAAGCATTTTTAATCTTAACATGAAGATTACTTTGTATCTGTGCTGAGTAAAAGAGGCTATTCAGTATAGTCACAGACGTATCTTAAAAATAATTTTTTCTATGAAAAAAAGTTTTAATGTTTATGGAAAGTCTGGTAAAAGTGGGGAAAATGTATGGACAATATTAAAAGTTATGGTGTGGAAATTGTAACGGATGTGAAAGGGTTAAAATAACTATTCATCTGAACCTGTATAGTAAGAGTTAACAGAGAACAGAATTGAAATTTGAGTCCACTAACAGAAGCTGGCGTACGTAAACTGTGTATTGAAATGCAAGTCCGCTAACAGAGGTTGGCGTACGTAAACTGTGTATTGAAATGCGAGTCCGCTAACAGAGGTTGGCGTACGTAAACTGTGTATTGAAATGCGAGTCCGCTAACAGAGGTTGGCGTACGTAAACGGTGTATTGAAATGCGAGTCCGCTAACAGAGGTTGGCGTACGTAAACGGTGTATTGAAATGCGAGTCCGCTAACAGAGGTTGGCGTACGTAAACGGTGTATTGAAATGCGAGTCCGCTAACAGAGGTTGGCGTACGTAAACGGTGTATTGAAATGCGAGTCCGCTAACAGAGGTTGGCGTATGTAAACTGTATAGTTTGTATATCTTCACATTCTATCCACCAAATATAAGTCATTATAATTGGGAAAAAGTCCTTAATAAAAATTCTAAATAGTTCTGTTGGTTGTAAACAAAAATTTAAAAAAAATATTAATGTTTATATAATTGTTCAAGTTATGCTAAAACACCACCAATTTGTTTTTTTAACAGATACATGTGCTAGGACAGTCGGAGTTAGTTCTCCATGTCACTCCAAGTTCACTTCCAAGGGAGTTAGGGGGTAATCTTTTTATTAATCACAAGACTTGGCTTCTTCACTGTCTTAAATCCATGACCAACCGATATGGTGACCTCTGTGACATAGCATCTCTGCCTTCTTCTCCCTCCTCTGTCCAAAATGGTGTTATTTTCCATCAAGTGGAGCGTTCCCATGTCCAGAACGGAATAGCCCCTAATCTTCTGAGTGAGGGTGAAAATACAGATGAATCTAGCGAGCAGCAACATTCGGTCCATGAGAAGCACAACTCGGAAGACAGAGAAAAAGAGGTTGAGGTTACCAAGGAGAAAAGAAGACAGATATCTGATCTTGCTGCAGTAAGTTAACAAATAAAAAATACAGTTATTGTTGGTGCATTTAACAGTTGTGGTACTAACTTTATAAATATTTACTGTAAGATCATGGACCAGAATCTTCATTACCTGAATACAACTCTTTAGAATACTGAAATACAACACCCTGTCAATTCAGAACAGTTCTCTTATTTTCTGTTTATTGATAAACCTAAATGAAGAAAAGTATTCTTAATTTTCATCTTTTTAGTTTTTATTCTTTCATTTTCGGTGTTAATAAACCAAATATATAATGCATGTTAGACATGTTTTTATTATGCTATTTTATTCTGTGAATAACTTTCAGACAGCAGGTGCTTAAAGTAGATAGCCATTAATAAAGTATGTTAAATGTTGTTTAGTTAGATATTACTAACTTTGTACAGATACATCATGAACTGATCGATCATTTTATGTGTGGGAATTTGTCTTTCTTAGAAAAACAAGCCTTTTACCCTTTATTTATAGATGTAGTCTTTTGTTCAAGAGACATTGATTTAGGCAGATGTTAAGATAAAAGTTGACAGACGTGTTTATATGTTACAATTCTGAAGTTTTGTTTTTGATGAAACTTGAGATTTCTGGCACAAAACGTACATTAATATTCAAATACATTTGTCACGTGGATTTGGGTAGACTTGACATTTGTGTTTCTCTGTTGGCTACTGTATTCCCAAGCAAAATATGTGTACTACAATTAGTATTTTTTTTTTAACCTTGACCATTGTGCACTGTTTTATTGTATGTATGTTGAACTTTGAAATATAAAAATAAATAATAATAATTCTACCTCTGAACACCTAGTCACTTAAAAAATATTGTAGAATTGACGCATAATTGTGTAAAATTTATTTAGTGTGAAGCAAACTGAAACCTTTTTAAACTTGCATATCTACACGACTCCTTGGAATCTCTCCTGTACTTGTACTGCCCAGTCTAAAGAAACTTTATTAGGAATGCTGTTATTTCTACTTTTGTACAATACATGATCAGAACATCTGCTAATTGTTTCTCTACTTTTGAAACTTCTGTGGGAAATGTTTAAATACAATTGACCAGAACAGACTATAAATTGTTTGTGTTAATGTAGAATGAATAAAGCAGTGTGAGAAATAAAGGTCTTGTTGGAAAGTAACAAGACATTAGGTGTAAGCTTTATTAGATTTAGTACATGTAGTTAGTAATGGTAAGATATACTGATATCCTTATTTATTGAGTACTGTTCTTAACCTTATCTTATTCAATCAACAACGTAAATAAAACAACTTGTAATTTATTGAAAAGACAGCATAGTTTATTATATACATGTTAAGTTTGACCAGAAACGTGGTTAAGTAACTTCACCTAAATTTGTTATTTTGCCATGTTTTGTAGATGGTAAATTCTGTAGTAGAATGATGTATATTAACGAATATCGGGGGAAATTTACACTGATTGGGTAAAATGAAAATTATTGATCAACATAATTACTTTCTAATTCAAAAAGAAATGGCTTTTCTATCATGTTTTATAGTGGAAAATATTGATTTGAAAATAGCATTGAAAAAAAAAAAGTAAAACTGTGTGTTTTT
The DNA here is from genome assembly GCA_011833715.1 of Carcinoscorpius rotundicauda. Classification (NCBI taxonomy): domain Eukaryota; kingdom Metazoa; phylum Arthropoda; class Merostomata; order Xiphosura; family Limulidae; genus Carcinoscorpius; species Carcinoscorpius rotundicauda. The sequence goes on along the minus strand of CM022391.1, from coordinate 4,452,343 downwards.
TTTGTTGTTCTTTTTTCTAGGTTAAACAAGATTCCATTTAGTAAGTTTGCCATGTTTTATGTATTTTTGGTTAAATCATTCCATTATGAAAAGGAAATCAAAGAAATTTTCTGACACTCTCAGTTTTTGGAAATTGTGAATACTTTTGGTGTTGAGATTTTGTAGACATTTTGAAGTAAGAGCTCACTAATTCTGTTTTGTGGCAGGGAAACAAACTGCAAAAAAGTATTCCAAAAAAAGAAAGTTGTGGTGCAGTTATACAAAAAGTATGTATTTTCTGTAATATATGGAGACTTGCTGGCAATTGGTAAGTTACAGCAACAGATGTGAGACTTGCTGGCAATTGGTAAGTTACAGCAACAGATGTAAGTACTTCAGAAATGTTGCTACCCCTTTGTAATGTTAAATATTTATCTGCTTCTCTTGGTTATGGTTCACATTGTGTCATACTTTTACAGAGAAAGCCTTCTGTTCACTCCCCGGACTCTGCCACGACAGACATCTCTTTAGATGGGGAGAAAGTCTTTGTAGCCATTCCTTTCTCTCTTGGTGAATCAATTCATAATGATGATGTGAAAGGTGTGTCACTTGATGAATTTGTTCAACATGTGCAACTGAAAGGGAGGAAAGGTTTATATGAGGAGTATGCTGAACTGAAAACCAAGGCACCTGAAGGCACCTTCGATGCTGCTAGGTATGTAGAATATATATAGTATAAAAGCTAGTAACTAGTAGGAGTAAGCCTCAGATGCTTGTAAATATTTAATTATATTGTGTTTTGTAAATAAAGAAACAGGTGGATATTCATTGCACTAAGGTTGAACTTAAGAATTTATGAAGTATTTTTTGTTGGAAAACCAACTTAAACTACTTGAATGTTGTCTGTAAGAGAAGGGTTGCCATACTAGATCTGATACTATTTTATATTAAATATAGAGTTAGGAGGGATCTTATTAAGGTATATAAGATTGTAGAGGAAATTAACAGTGTTGATGAATCACCATTTTCTGTACTTAATGGTGTAAATGGTGGAATAATTTGGCACAAATATAAATGTTGGTACTGTAGGATTGATCTTCAGCTAAGACATTTATTTTTATGACAGAGTGGTTAACATTTGGAATGAGTTGTCTTCAGATGGTATGTAAGTAGTAAAATTAAGCGAAAACTTAACTATGTGAACGATAACAGATGATTTTAAGGTATTTTTTTAAGTTAATGTATTTTAAATAAAAGAACAACCTACATGAGTCAAAAGAAGGTCCCTTGTTGTCTGTAAAGATTGTTATGTTAACATTTAATATATCCATTAATCTTTACTTACCAGTGCTGTAAATTAATATGTAATTTATATCATATACAAGTTGCATAAGAAAAACAACAAAAAACAATTTGGTATTGGTGAAGTTCACTTATTGGACGTTTTGAGTATCTGTATGTTACAAGACACACTGTAAAGAACTGAATAAAACTAGCCAAAAAAAATTAATTTTATTACAAATTGTACCATAACTAACCAACTGAAAATTAAATCTAGGTCAAAAAAACTTTTACATGAAGTGTACTGGAAGTCTGGATATCAGGTTGTGGAATTAACTACAATATTTATGATATTTTTAATATTTTATGTGTGTGTGATTAGTATGTGATCTTACATCAAGGAAGTCATGGATTCACAAGCAAGTTGATAAATAAACAGTTTAGGAAATTGTGTTTAAGAAAATACCAGTAACATCTCTGAGACTCCATCTTGAAGATGAATTTGGGTTCCAACTCCTTGGTCCTGAAAGCTACATAAATTTATGATTGTAACTGATGTATTGTCAAACTGTACATACATTGTCAGAATGTACTTATTGAAAATAACATTGATAAGAGTAAATTTCAAAATAACCTTGAAAGAATTTCATTATTCATTAAATAACCAAAACCATTCTTTTGTGTGTGTTTGTATTTCTAATGTTGTCTATTGTTTGCAAAACCTCAGTATAACCATCCCTTTTTGTAAGTCTTATTTTCTGATTCGGTATTAAAAAACAAGCAAAAACACAAATTTTAAAAGTATGAAGAGTCCTTTTTATCTCTTACCAAAATATTAGACTAAAGTCAAATCAACCAAAGAACAGATATTCTGATGTGCTTTGTAATAATCATCCTTTTTATCTCTTACCATAATACTAGACTGAAGTCAAATCAACCAAAGAACAGATATTCTGATGTGCTTTGTAATAATCATCCTTTTTATCTCTTACCATAATACTAGACTGAAGTCAAATCAACCAAAGAACAGATATTCTGATGTGCTTTGTAATAATCATCCTTTTTATCTCTTACCATAATACTAGACTGAAGTCAAATCAACCAAAGAACAGATATTCTGATGTGCTTTGTTATGATCATTCTCGAGTCAAGATTTCGTGCCTTGATGGAGATCCAACGTCCGACTACGTCAATGCGAATTATATAGACGGATACAAACAGAAAAATGCCTTCATCTCTACACAAGGTACGTAAAATAACCTTCAAACATGAGGTATTACAGTGAACTCATACTGGCAAAGAAGGTTTTTGTTTTTCTATTTTGTGTGTCAGCTGTTAAAAAGTTATCTATTGAATTATTTAGAAGACATGTTTTGGCATGAACAACTCATGAGTGAAACTATGGGACAGGATGTAGCTTATCTATATTTCAGTTTCAGGACTAAATATACCTTATGTTGTACCTGTATCATGAACTTCATGTGATGATCTCACTGTGGGAGTATTGTTTTTATTTTCTCTTTTTCATTGCAATGAAAGTTGCATGATTTGGCCCTGTTGGCATACACATACATAAGACTGCAGGTGTCTAACTTATGCCGTTAAGGGTCAGTCTGAAGCCTGTTTTGAATACTAAAATATTTTTGTGTATAACCAATTTTATAATATTTTTATAATGACTAGTTAATGGGATCTTGCAAAATATGAGAGTATTTGAGGACCTTGTGTGTAACCCGTTGTTTATTTTATATTCACTTTGAAAGGACCCTTTCTGATTCATGGTATTATACTCACAGTTCAACATGGTTAATGTTTCCATGTCTCTGCAAATTTTAACCAATTGAGTGTATCAGCAAATCCACGAATCGGTAGGGTACAGCTTCTGAAAGTAAACAAATCTACCTTTCTTTGAATTAAACAGAAAACTTTTTTATTCTAAAATATTTGTTGCAGTTAATATAATTCATATTCCTAAACTTTGAAATAATACATTTGAGTGTTGTAAATTTAACAATGGTTAGTGGTTCAAACTCGCATATGTTTGTCCAGTAAAAAAGAACCACATAAAACTTCCCATATGTAAATTTTATTTTGTAACCCAAGTAATCCTGCATGATTTAATGGCTTCTTGCTTTAGACTTGGAGTCAGGTGGCTGTGAATTTGAAACTGGTTTGTGCTGTGTCCTTGAAAAACCACTTTACACCCAAATACAAAATTATGGTGATTAATTATATTAATATAATTAACATTTTATGCTTCAGGTCTGACACAGAATGTTTCAGTTTTCCATTTTTCCTTAATATGCAAGTGAGAAAATTTGATTTTTTTTTATGTACCCTTACAGCTTGAAGTTACAAACAAATGTCAGGTTGCAGAATTACAAGCCTGCAAGTAATGTTTTTCCAACTGGCAGCATTCACACAATCGTGACATCACATTCTACCATCCTCATCAAGAAAAAGTCATTTGAATTCTCTTTACCATGTCAGTTGGAACTTGTAGAGTCTGCTTTGTTTAATGAATTAATTGAAGAAACAATGTTATCACAATTAAAAACAGATCCAAACTCTGCAGCTGTTACATTTTCTAAATGTTCCTTGGGGTCAGAAATGGGTTGTGAAATATCAGTTTGTTACCCACACGACTGTTCTTGTTAACCTTTTGATCATCGTCACTGGTAAAGATTGTATCATCCTGAATAACTTAGTGGTTTTATCATTAGTAGCAAGAGCAACTGTATAAACTACCAGACCACTTTGCTGGTACCCAGACTCACTGGTTAATCAACTGCTATTTGTACCAGCTTATTTAAATGACTATATTAAGAGGCAAGTATTGTATAATCACCTAGAAAACTGTTAATTATAAGTCAGATTACCTACACTTAGGACACCACCCAAATGTGATTGTACAGAGATCTTAAGCTTACAGTAAATCTCAATGCATGAGATGTGTGGTAGTATCTATTTAATGTATACAGTTTTTTCACCTGAATAAGTTGTTTTTACATTCCAGTTTAAGTACAGTTGTGCATAATGAGGAATACTGTTCTGTATACATAGTTGTATTTGATTTAATTCATCTATAGCAACATATGACCAAAATTTAGTCCAACTCTTTGAATGAGAGACTTTTGAATTTTTTGATCTTCTATTACAAACTTTCTTCTATGTGAATCATCTATGACCCATTTAGCTAAATAAAAATAACCTTCTAACATTTGTTTGTTTTGAATTTTGCACAAAGCTACACAAGGTTTATCTGTGCTAGTAGTCACTAATTTAGTAGTGTAAGACTAGAGGGAAGGCAACTAGTCATCACCACCCACTGCCAACTCTTGGTCTTCTCTTTTACCAATGAATAGTTGGATTGATCATCACATTATGATACCTCCACGGTTGAAAAGGTGAACACGTTTGGTATGACGGATTCAAACCCGTGATTTTCAGATTACAAGTCGAATACCTTAACCACCTGGCCATGCCGGGCCTGCATACATTCATAAAGACGTCATTTTAGCATTTTATTTTGTATTTATTTTGTCGTAGTTTACTTTGGTAAACACTAAATTAAGAAGAAATATTAATTTCAAAAATTGGTGTATAAAGTCTATGTTCTGCTAATTTTTGTCTCTTATTCAACATGATTACTATATTAATGAAAACTGTTATTTCTAGAAGTCCATTCTATATGCATACACATGCAGTGGAGAATCACACATACAATACCTTTTTAATAAAGTTACTTTGTTTTAATGTAATTGTAACTTAGATGTTTGAAATTCTGGGTGGTAAACATGTGGGTGACACTGCCTTTTATTGTTGTGGTTTTGTAACATAATCTGTAAATTTAATTTCCAACTTTTGGTATTTTCATTTCTTTTTTTATGATGAACATAGAGCTTAACTGGTAATTTATCCTTTGTGGAGAACACAATTTGGTGTGTTCTGTTTCAGTTAGGTTGAGTTGTACAAGTTTCCTACTATTATGAGTATCTACAAAATAGCCACGATAGGAGTATCACAAACATTCATAGCTGTGTTTTTGTACTATCAAAATATATCATCATAGTTACTCGTGCTTGAAATGTACAAAAATATTTTAGTAAACTAATTATAAATTTACTTCTTTAAATGTAATTCCAACCAGAAAATAATAAATGTATTTCACATGCTACATGGTACTTTGACTAATGTTCAATGTAAGAGACCATGTTTAGGTGACCCTCATTTAATTACTCAGAGGCATTGCTGATATGATGCACCATTGTCACTAGCATTCTTTAAATGTTCAGTCATCATCTTTTCACAGGCCCACTGCCAAAGACTTTTCCCGATTTTTGGCAAATGATATGGGAGCAAGAAGTGTTGGTAATTGTTATGACGACCCGCACAATTGAAAGAAGTCGGCCGAAGTGTGGCCAGTACTGGCCAAAAGAGGAAGAAACATCTGAAGATTATGGCCCTTTTCGTGTCCACAACAATGGTATTGACCAGTACCAAGACTACACAGTGACAAGTCTAGTCATCACGCACACAAGGGTATGATAGTATTTTGAAGCTTAACAACGACACATTTTCACATGTTATTTTATCACCTTATAAAATCAAAACATTCATTGTTAATACCTCTATTTAGCTAAGATTTGATTTGCCATCCCATCAGAAATTGAAATCTTTCCTAATTGTTATTCCAGACTGGTTTATGTCGTGAAGTGTCTCACATGCAGTATACAAGTTGGCCAGACTATGGTGTTCCACTTTCTGCCTTGGAAATTTTGACCTTTCGTGACAAGGTTCGGGAACAACAAGCACAGTCTCTAATGTCTCTTGGCTCCCATTGGCATGGCCATGCTTTGGGACCTCCAATAGTAGTGCATTGTAGTGCTGGAATTGGTAGAACAGGTATTGTGACTCTAAAATTATGTTGGTTTCTGTCAGTTGATTATGACATTTATATGAGGCATTTGTGTGCATGCAGAATTTCAATAGCTGTTAAAATGTAAGTTTCAAAATATAATTGAATGAGTTTTATTGTTAACTGCTGGTAAATGAAGTTTGGTATTTTGAAGTTTAACACAAGCTTATTCCCTCAGTCTTTCTTATTTACTTGAAACTTTGTTTCCAAACTGTTGTGCTCTATAATATGAAAACAATAAGAGTGTTTTTCAAATTTTAAAATAAAGCTTTCTTCACATTAGTTCTTACACACTTAGGAAACAAAATGTTATTCAACATTTTGTATTATTATTTCCAAAGAAGATAACCACAAAGAGTTTCTTATACACGAATACATCCTGTTATTTTACACTGTTGGTGATCACAAAACGGTGAGATACCATGTAACTTGTTTCATTCACATGTCTTTTATGTTGAATTCAGCTTGTAACATTTCTACAAATGTATTCCATATTCTAAACATCAAATTTAGTTGTTTCATCAAACGTCAAGTTCTTCATAATAATGAGATGCGGTCCCTGAAGGCTGCAGTTTTATCATAAGAAAAGATACAATTCAAACTTAACATTAAAGTGTATACTGTTTTAAAATTGTATTGCATAATATCTTTGATTAACATTTGCCACCCCAAAAGCTATTTCATAACCAGTATTGTATTTGTGAACATAGCTTCATTCATTCTCTGCTTCACAGAAATGCAGTTCATGGCTGTATCACATCACAAGAACCTTCTATCTATACTTGTTGCATTGATGTGTACTCTATTAACCAGCTAGCTGTCTGTTTCAGAGAAGTTATCTTTGTTTTAATTCTTAAGTGTTCCCTGGTGGGACAAGTCTTTTAGACTTGCAATGCCAAAATCTAGTTTGATTCCCTCAGTGGATACAACATATAACTCAGCATGGCTTTGCTTTTGGAAAACATGCTAGAGTTCTGCATTAATATCTTGGTATTTTGTTAATGCATTTGCATATTTTTTTTTTATTATTAAAAATAAAATTATTGTAAATTTTGTTATTTTAAGATTTTTCTGATGCATTCCTCTCTAAAGAGGATGTTTTTGTTGTTTTTTTTAACATACTATTAGAATTGTTGATTGTTTGTACAGTATTACCTTAGAATGTAAATCAAAATTTTCAGGAACTTTCATCACATTAGACATCAGCATTCAGCGGCTTGAAGCAACCGGCCAGATCGATATCCGAGGAACGGTTGAGAAAATACGTTCTCAGCGTGCTTACAGCATTCAAATGCCCGACCAGTACGTGTTTTGCCACCTGGCCTTACTTGAATATGCTCTAGGAAGGGGCCTGCTTCAAGATGTAGATCTAACAGGGTTTGACGAAACTGACTCAGAATCAGAATGAACTTTGTAATAAATGGTCACTTGCAGGGATATCTGTAGATGTGCAGTCTCATCTTAAGCTGAATTATATTCTGTTTGTGAATATTTTTCAACTAGAGGGAGACCATTAAAAAGTCAACTTCTTGTACCACAAAGGTAACAAGCTAGAGTGTATACAAGATCATTGGATAAAATATCATAGATTAAACATTTCCAATGGCCTTGCTGATTTAAACACTTTTTTTAAAAAAAGAATAAAAATTGCTAGAGCATTGAAAAATACTTGTATACATTTTTTAACCAAAGAAAAAGCTTTGTTTAAGTAATTAAGTGGTTCATATAGTGTTGTTAACAGATACATGATGGCTGAAATATCACTGAACAGTTTACAACATTTTAAACCATGGCTATAAAGAGCAAAAGTAGTGAATCAATATGTTTCACATGCTACTGGTATTTGAATATACATGTGAGTGTAGTAGTAGTAGTATTGTATCTGTTTGTTTTTCTTTTCAGCATCAATTCATCTGTTCCTTTTAAAAACTTCATTCGTTTTGTTGAGTATTTATTTATATTCAGAAATTTCATCAGATTCAAGGAAAAAAATATCTCGTACCTGGAAGCATAGCACAAGATATTTAAAAGGGATAAAGAGGTAAGCCAGACAAAAAGTATAACATTTGAATGTGTACCACTCAACTGTTGTGGTTGTGACTTGCATCGTGAGGATTATAGCTTGTTTCAAGTTATTTCTAACAGTTGTATGTTTATTTATGTTTATCATGTGAATTTTTTAATGCAAAATTAATTTATAAAAGTTGAAGGAAAAAGATAGCAAATAAAACTTTGGTTCTGTTTCTGAAAAATTGTATCTTTGTAAATGTGTGTGTAAAGTAACTTGTACATCAGTGAAAATCGTAAAATAAATTACTGTGTTTGTTTTCACCTTAAGTTGATTTAAGTTTATGTTATTATCTTTTCATATGAACAATGTACAACCCTTTTTTAAAGGTTTTTAATTAATTTTGTCTTGAACAGAATCATTTCATAGACAATTTCTAACTGTAGCAAATGTTCTAAAATGTTAGCACTATATAATTATGCAGCACCATTACAGAATCCCTGTGTAGTACAACTGGATAACTGGTTGTTACATATCTTTTGAGTATGTCCCCAATTACACCCAGTGGCTCAGCAGTAAACTTGCAGGCTTATAATGCTTAAAAGTGTTTTGATACTCATGGTGGACACAGTACAGATAGCCCATTGTGTATTTTTGTGCGTGAGAATAAACAATGCTTCAAATATATATAAGATTACATTATTTGAGCCATTGATGTATTTTTCTTTTAAAATAGATTAGAGATGGAAAGGATACATAAATATTGAACTTGTAATAATAGCTGTTTTAACTTTGAAAGAGATATACAAAATTTGATTCAAGTTGCTAGTTATCAATGTATACTGCTTATATATAAGCTTATAATGTAATAATTCTGATGAGGTTAGAACCAAAGTTTTAATATTAGTTGCCCCTTCTCAGAACCAATTTTTGTGCAGATATGGGGCATCTGATGATCAGCAATATGGATTGAAACCCAAATGGTCATTTGGTACGTCCTACTGTATGTGGGGTTTGGTGTCTATTTCATTAACTGTCTCTCTTCTTCTTCTGTGCCATGTTTTTTCCATTTTTCCTGTATAACCATATCAGGGTTGGAATGATTTTGAAGACCTTGACTCATTAGTCCATTGCAGAGCTGGAGTAAAAACTTCTTCAGGGGGGTTCTTCCAACTGAACTCTAAGAATGCTGATTAGGACATCATTCCCTTTTCATTTGATTGAATCCTCACTCGACCCACAGAATGAGTGGGAATGGTGAGGAGAAAGTTGATAATAGCAAAAACAGACAAGTTTGAAGCTGTGATGAAAACATAAGTATTCTTCAACAATTATTACAAATAGTTGGTAAATATTGTAAGTTGAGGTAAACATTTTATAAAACGATTAACTGTTAAATAGAATGAATATGTAAAAATACTTGCTCTATATGTGTACATTTTTGGGAGACTGCACCATCCCTTGTTTGGGTTACCTCCAATTTTCTCTATAGTCATACAAAAGAAGTCTACCAGTTGTGCTAGCTCTGCATCGTTACAATCTAAGAAATGTGGAAAGTAACTGATCTGAGTTCTGTTGTTGGTTGTGCAACAAATGCATGATGTGTTTTGTTTTGTTTTTATCAACAAATTAAATGATGTAAGAATCAACTCAAAAGTTAAATGTGTTTATCATTTTCCTTCTCATTGGACCACAGTTAAAAACTGATTTTGGTCATTGTCTGCTGGATAACATCAGTAGCATCAAACCATTGGTGATGGTAGCTGACCCAGGAAGGAGGTCCTGTGCTGGGAGTCCATAGAATTCCATCTCATGACAAAAGTCAATAAAATGAGCACTTCAAAACTTACTAAGAGATAGTTCACATTTTTTTAAACAAGTTAAAAGCACCACAAAAGTTGCTTTTGAAATACTTGCAAATGTTTTTCCAAGGGACACATCTTAAGAAACGATTTGAGTGATGTTTGTACACACTAATCATACAACAATTTCTTCATTCCTTATCACTGGACAATCTACTGTGAGGCCCCATGCACAGCCTACTTCTAATTGTTTATGAGCAAACCTTCGCTGAAAAGAAGTTTGTGTTAAATTGGTGATTGTTTTATTTCAAACCTAATACTTATCATCTAGCATGGTTGCTTGATGTAAGGATTTTTCTCACACAAGTAATGACTGTTGTTTTCATAATGTGTGTGAAGATTTGCTTACTTGATGATAAAGATTCACTGTTTGAATACATCTACCTTTGTGGGTTTATCATACATTATAACAAGAAACGTGTGCTTTTTCTTATCAATTTATGTCTGTCATTCACTTCCGTGACTTCTCAACAGTTCATCTTATTTCTGTACATCTGGTTAACATTCAAATGTTTTTTACTTCATACTAGCCTGTCAACCAAATGAGATAATGGGAGTTGTAAGATAAAATCACTAGTCACTGATATTCTGTTTTATTTTCAGGCAGTTCTTCTGGTTCGGTAAACACAGTTGGGATGTTTGTGCAGATATTTTAGTCATCGTGGAATTACACCATTTAATTAACTGTCTTTCTGGTGTTCTTTCTGTGAATTTGGGTAGTAAATTTAGTCAGTTCTTCATACACTTTACTAAACATGAAACTGGTAGCTACTTAATAACACAACCATGTTTTAAAGCCAGGATGACTCAACCAGGAGTTTTGAAATAAGTGTTGTCACTTGTTTAAATCCTTTACAGCTGCTCTCTTCTCTTCAGTGGTGGTTTAACATTACTTAAAACCATCACATTAGGCTACAATGACTTGAACCATTCAGAATGAATCAACCATCTTTTTGGTGTACTGCATTTTGTTTTGTGGTTAAATCTACATAATCAGATTATCAATTAATGAAAAACTTGGTCCAACCAGTTGTAAACTCTGGAATGACTACTTGGACTGTCTAATGTTTGGTTCAACTTGTTTTAAAATGACCACTTGAAGGTGATAATATAGCTTACTTGACTTTTTTTTTTTTTTCCCTCCTAAACCTATTCTGAAGTTTAACAGTGTTTGCTGAGATGGTCGCATATTGACAGTTTCAGATGAGAGCATAAACAGAGCAACGGAAGTTGCGTTTGCTGTGTCTTCTAGCAATTTCACAGTGATATCGTTGTGTATTCGTTGAAGTTTTATCAAACAGTTTGGGCCTACACCTGACAAATACAATAAAATCATGTTTCATCAAAATCTTTGGCTTATGCTTCAGGAATACTATAAACGCTCGTCAGCATACCATGAAAATAAAACAGAAAAACATTGATACAAATGTTCCATTTTGTTTTGACAGTTGGAATGACTATCTTAAACTAGCAAAATGGTGGGATCACCATCAGAATCCCTTAAAAGTAATACAGTGAAAATCATGCAGTAACTTGCTGAACTTTGTGTAGTGAGTGTTTAGAGAATTTGCTTTCCTGCTGTCATAAGCCAAAAACTAATATCAGTACCTTATTGCCTACTTTGTTCACATTTGAAAAATGCTGCAATAAAACTGTTCATTTCTTTTCCTGTGTTGCATCTATTCCTATCAGAGTTCTTATAGGACAGAGATTAATGCGAAATTTTCATTAATTGTCACCATAATGCAAACAGTCTGCCCCAGTAGTAGTTATTATGCACCAAAACTAACTTAACTTTCTGTGCTGTCAAAGAGTCCACATATTTGTTTTATCTCGTTACGAAAGACATTTCTTTTCATCAGTCACATTGGTGTATTCCAACTAAGAGATATGAATAATTTTTCACCATTTCAGTGAAACTCCTGAACTTCTGCCTCAGACAACTTATCATAAAGTAAGCAAAGTAACTGTCACATTGCATTTCGAATAGGGACATTGCTAATGTGGAGGCTGCTTCCATGGTGTACACCTATTTGGGAGATTTCAGCACTTTATTATGGGTACCTGGGAAGGATGGCTTCCAAGGTATGTTGACCAGTGTGTTATCTTGAGGTGGGTGTTATGTAACCCATTAGGGTGAAATGAGAGGTAGTTGTACTAGGATAAGGCAGCCCAAAGGGTCTCAAATATGGCTCCTACAAGTGGCATTATATGCACCATTCTGCATGACTAGGATAGCATTTTCACCACTTCTTGTTTGTGTGTTGCCATCACCAGTGGTTGATTTAATTCCATCTTTTACCCATTATCTGGCTGCAGGGTAAAGCATGACTCATCTTTGAAAAGGATATTGACCCACATATTTACAAACATGCCCTTGATAGTGTTACTTAAGTCTTTTTTGTCCTTGCTATCAACAAAATGTATTTCATTGATCATCTACAGACAGGCCAACCCTGTGAAGTCTTATTTTTCTGCACATTGGAACAGTGTCAGTCATGTCTGTGGATGGATGTCTTATTTGTCCTTTATCTTATGATTGCAGTGAGCCATAACTAATATGCATCGGATGATGATCTGCTTTGGCTAGGCATCCAAACCACTTTACCACTGGTTTGGGACCAGATGCACACACTGATGAAATATGGAACCAAACTCTAATAGCAGGTATGCTCTGGTTGGTTGGTTGGTTCCATTTATTCTCTGGCTCTGCTTAATTAAAGCATCCAAGTGTCTTCTTTGAAGTTTCTTGTTCATACAGTATGAAAACTTTGAACTCTGTTATCTGTGTAAGTCACTTTAGACAAAACTGAGTACAGGTTGAGAAATTATAGAAATTTCATATACCTTGAATGATCAGTAGATGGCCAATCTTCATAGCAGTTAATTGAAAATGAGATTGTTCGTATTATATTTTAGTAGTTTTGCCTTGTAGATAGCTAACTACTATTACTAATTCCAGGTATGTTTTAAATATTTAGATCAATGTATTAGATTTTCATTTGTCGTAAGTAGTTCTTATAATCATAATAATCTCAAGTTCTGACTTCCTGTCATTGTGGCCCCCCAGTGGCTCAGCGGTATGTCTGCGGACTTGAACGCTAAAATCCGGGTTTCGATACCCGTGGTGGGCAGAGCACAGATAGCCCATTGTGTAGCTTTGTGCTTAATTCAAAACAACCTGTCATTGTGTGAAATGTAACAATATATATATTTTACAGAAATACATAATATTTATAAAATATAAATTAGGATTTTAACTCTGTCTTTTAGTTAGGAATTGAAATATATAGATAAGTTTCTGAGTAAGAAAAACGGAGGATTTGACACTATGCAAGTCGTTTGGTCATAGCTATGTGCATAACATACCTGAATAAGAACTGTCACTAAACTTGATTCAGAGTGGAAAATTTGTCACATTGCATGAACAGAATGTTATTCAGGAAATTGTTTTATTCTCTTGTTGTCTGAACATTTCTTCAAACCCTCCCTTGCTCCTCTGTCAACATACTGAATGTTTCCACTGAAAGGGTTAACATATTTATAACTGTTTTATACCCCACTCTCCTGGTTATATGATCACACAACCCTCTATGTGGTGAAACATGTTTAAGTCACATATTTAGTAGTGGTGTAATTTAACCTGTATGTGAAAACTTGAGCAAAAATATATAGTAATTCATTGATTTTCTTTTAAAATATTTTACTAAAATGTTGCAGTTCAACCATATGAGGTCTTAGAAACACAAATCAAACTGAACTACTTTACAGTATCCCTTGTATTTGTTACTGAACTACTTTACAGTATCCTTTGTATTTGTTACTGAACTACTTTACAGTATCCCTTGTATTTGTTACTGAACTACTTTACAGTATCCCTTGTATTTGTTACTGAACTACTTTACAGTATCCCTTGTATTTGTTACTGAACTACTTTACAGTATCCCTTGTATTTGTTACTGAACTACTTACAGTATCCCTTGTATTTGTTACTGAACTACTTTACAGTATCCCTTGTATTTGTTACTGAACTACTTACAGTATCCCTTGTATTTGTTACTGAACTACTTTACAGTATCCCTTGTATTTGTTACTGAACTACTTTACAGTATCCCTTGTATTTGTTACTGAACTACTTTACAGTATCCCTTGTATTTGTTACTGAACTACTTTACAGTATCCCTTGTATTTGTTACTGAACTTCTTTACAGTATCCCTTGTATTTGTTACTGAACTACTTTACAGTATCCCTTGTATTTGTTAGTGAACTACTTTACAGTATCCCTTGTATTTGTTAGTGAACTACTTTACAGTATCCCTTGTATTTGTTAGTGAACTACTTTACAGTATCCCTTGTATTTGTTAGTGAACTACTTTACAGTATCCCTTGTATTTGTTAGTGAACTACTTTACAGTATCCCTTGTATTTGTTAGTGAACTACTTTACAGTATCCCTTGTATTTGTTACTGAACTACTTTACAGTATCCCTTGTATTTGTTACTGAACTACTTTACAGTATCCCTTGTATTTGTTCCTGAACTACTTTATAGTATCCCTTGTATTATCTGTTAAATGTATCATCAGTTGGTGTTCACGAATAAGGAACATACTTTATAGTTGTGAAGAAATATTAGTTAGGTTAGAGAAACAGTAAACTAACTTTAGATATACTACTGTTATATCAGTTTTCCTTTTACAAACTTTATTTCTGTGTATTATCTAAATTCACACAGTATTCAAAATGTTGGAATAACATTATTTGGAAGATGTATGTGATCATAAAGCATTTGATTTCCTCTTTGTTTTATCTTCTTAATTTCAGGTAATCTGGACAGGTTATACTGCTTTATGAAACTCTAACTTTTTGTAACTATGCTTTGCACTCTAAGGGACTAGATAAAGAATGCAGTGTTGAAATATAAGACCCAAAAGTAATGTTGTATGACAAGAATAATTAGTTTATGATGCTTCTTAAAGTTGGAAAGGCTGTTCACACCATAATTGTTTTTAGTATATTCCTTACGTTATACTGCTGTTTAACAACTAAGGTATCTTAGTATAACAAACTAGGACAAAATCTGAGAATTTTCTCAAAATAAGTGTTTCTTCCTGGTCTTCATGAAAAGGTCACTAAAGGTGAAAGATTTGGTCATCAATGTTCAACTGTAATTACATCTCAAAAGTTTTTCTCTCTAATCTGGACAGTAATGAAAGTCTTTTTGAAAACTGGTGCTTAGATTTGAGTATATTAAAAAAATATTGTTTTCGTCTGTGCCAAATCACTTCTGATTTTTTTAGGCTGATTTTGAAGACTGAATGTATATTCACTTTTATTCATAACAGTTGTGAATATAGTTTTAATTATTGCTAAAACTTTTATGTTCATGTGATAATTTTTATGATGATGAACAAAAAATGAACTAAATGAAATGTTACTGGACAGTATCAATTAATGTAAAAGTGCAGTCTTCTATCTATCTGATCATAGCCTGTTTAATCATTGGTGTGATGATTGTTGTAGCTGTGTTTGGTTAGCTTATCTGTTAGTTTTATTATTCTAGCATGGTAGAGCTTTTCAAGTCAACTGGCTAAATTTAAAAAATGAATTGTTGCTAAAACTTTGTTAAATTTAACATTCTTTAACAAAGATCCTGAGAACATTACCATTAACAATAACTGGTACTGATATTTGACCAAGAGCTGTTGGCTGTTCTGTTAAAGTTAAACATCCCTATGCTACGTTCATATTAATATTATATCAAACTTTAATGTTAAAATTGTCATTTGTAACCAATACTATTAATAAGGGTTGCGCATTGTAGTTAATGTTTGGTTGCTACTCTGGCGGGAGTCTCGAGCCATGGTTAATGGTTAACAGTAAAGAAACACGGTTAATAATCTGGGAAGAATTTCAACATGCAGCTACTAGGGTGGTAATAATGAGACACGATAGTGAACAACATGGAACCAACTAGATATGGTACATTGTGTAGTGACAGTTATCAGGTGCAGATTATAATGTGTCTTAAATTGCAATGAATGGTTAATATATTTGTGTTAATAATGAGCTATGTTAAAAATATTAGGCCTGGCAAAAACAGGTATGGCTAAAGAAAGGTCACAGGACTTTTAAAGTGGTATTGAAACTATAAAGAAACAATCATTGTATGTGTTTAGTATTATAAGAAAAATTGCCATTTTTTTTAAATTCATCACAGTTTGAGATGAACCACCAAACATGGCAGTATTCTTAATGTGTTATTCTTAGCAAACAGGGTGAAAATTGTTTGACATAAATATTAGTCAAAAGGTATGACCAGGTTAAGCATGGCAGGAAATATCAGTTATAGTTAATGGTGTTTACCAATCTTAGCTGGTGATTTCTAACACTTATGTTGAAAGTAGTAATGGTTAATTATCAACACCATGTTTAACGATCTGAAAGAAAACATCAAATGAAAGTGATTTATCATGCAGAAATTAGTAGATCTAGTTAAATAATGTGATGGGAATTGGCAGATATTGTTATTAATATTGTTAACGGGATGACATAAATCAATATTTGTTTCACTGTGGTAAGCATAATTAGTGTATTGAACAATAATTCTGGGACCAGTAAGTGTGATTTGTTATTTGGTGAAGAATCGATAGTTGTGATTGGTTGATTATTATTAAAAACTAGACTGTTTTTTGTTTTTACATGTAACGGGAATACATTGAAACTATCTATAATTTTATAATCATCAAAGGAAAGTACGTGTTATGCATATAATCTTGTACAGCCAATTTTGCATTTATTGAGATGTCTTTCAGTGTCTATGGATGTAAGCATTCTCCAAACCAATATTGCAGCAACAAAATGCATATCGGTTCTTTGATACAGTATTGAAAGTTCTTACTAATGCATTCCGACATACCATCTTTGTAATGTTTTTTAATTTAAATTTTCTTTCCATGTACAAGTTGTGTTTGTCTACATATAAAAGTGTGGTTAAGATATAACTAAGCTTATGAATGAGTACAGCAACTCGCTGCTCAGTTAACACTACCTATAATCAGCTAACAGATGAGTATCTGTTATTCATCATTTTTTTGTATTAAATTTAGTGTTCAGTTTATATGTACATTTAAAGCTTGTGTATCCTGAACCACGTGTTTGTACAAAATCTTGTTAATCGTGCATATCATTCAGAATCATTGTGAAAATAGACAGTCTGTACCCATTTTACTACCATTTACTTCTGTTTATGCTAATTTTTTGTTTTAGCCATAGGATCCAATTTATTAGCATCAATTCATAGCTATTAAAAACAGAAGATTGGTATACTTTTTCTGCATTAAATAAAGCTAAGTAACAGTACGTAATAAGGGTAAATGCTATTAGAAAGATGATAAAATGAAACTGAAATCTAGTTTTTGTCAGTATTTTATCATATGAATTAGAATCCCAGAATTGGATCTAAATTTTTGGATCTGTGGTTTCTAGTCACTGATGTACGATTGAAAACTATGACTTTGATCCAACACTTGTAACTTTTGTTTGAGTGCTTAGTTTTATTTAGACACAAAATGGAGCCAAGCTGTTGCTTACAGAACGTTTTATTAGCTGAAAGCTACAAGTAGAACTTCCGTTTCCTTGTTTTTGTAAGTAAAAGTCAAGTCTGAACTACTTTTTATCTACTTTGTTATTGCATATTTAAACCAAAATATTGTTAAATTAGTCCAACCAAAATTACCACATTATTCCTAAATATTAACATTAATTATCCTGTTTTTTGTATTTCACAAAAACGTGCTTTTACAACCAATGTGCAGTAATGTAGTATTATCGTATATGTCCCCTAGAATAAATAATTTATTATGCCATCAAATGATGTTTGTCTTCTTTGACTATTTGGTGGGTTAGTAAATAGTTTAACTAAGAAAGTAACAAATATACTTGGTAAAAAGAGATAATTTAGTGAAATCTATTAGTAACATTAAACATTATTACTAAACGTTGTTACATTTGTTTACTTTACAAAAACAACAATTGCATTTCTCAATCATTTTTCTTTTAGTAAAATGTACTGATGAAAACTGTTGAATTTAGTAACTAAATGACCTAAAACAAAACGTTGACCAGCAGCTTTACACAACAGTAAACAACCCGGGACAAAATGTGAAGCAGCAGAGCTTTCCACGACGGTAGACAACCTGGACAAAATGTGAAGCAGCAGAGCTTTACACGACGGTAAACAACCCGGGACAAAATGTGAAGCAGCAGAGCTTTACACAACAGTAAACAACCCGGGACAAAATGTGAAGCAGCAGAGCTTTCCACGACGGTAGACAACCTGGACAAAATGTGAAGCAGCAGAGCTTTACACGACGGTAAACAACCCGGGACAAAATGTGAAGCAGCAGAGCTTTACACAACAGTAAACAACCCGGGACAAAATGTGAAGCAGCAGAGCTTTCCACGACGGTTGACAACCTGGACAAAATGTGAAGCAGCAGAGCTTTACACGACGGTAAACAACCCGGGACAAAATGTGAAGCAGCAGAGCTTTACACGACGGTAAACAACCCGGGACAAAATGTGAAGCCAGAGCTTTACACGACGGTAAACAACCCGGGACAAAATGTGAAGCAGCAGAGCTTTACACGACGGTAGACAACCCGGGACAAAATGTGAAGCAGCAGAGCTTTACACGACGGTAGACAACCCGGGACAAAATGTGAAGCAGCAGTGCTTTACACGACGGTAGACAACCCGGGACAAAATGTGAAGCAGCAGTGCTTTACACGACGGTAGACAACCCGGGACAAAATGTGAAGCAGCAGTGCTTTACACGACGGTAGACAACCCGGGACAAAATGTGAAGCAGCAGTGCTTTACACGACGGTAGACAACCCGGGACAAAATGTGAAGCAGCAGTGCTTTACACGACGGTAGACAACCCGGGACAAAATGTGAAGCAGCAGTGCTTTACACGACGGTAAACAACCCGGGACAAAATGTGAAGCAGCAGCTGTTGGTTAACTCTGAATTATTAAAGCTAGAAGTTGAACCACCCAGTATTATCTTCACCAATTTTTATAGAACTGTTGGTGAGTTTTGTTGAATACTGTGCTTGCATATATTTTGTAAAACAGCTTTACATCAATAGCAACATAGCTTTTACATATTGTTACAGAAGTGGTGAGATTTGTTGAATGCTTGAATATAGCAGTCACGAATAATATGAACTACCCCTTGATAAACTAAACTTTTAAAAAAAGGAACTCAAAAGGCAAAATTTGAAACAAATTGTTAACAAGTTTATTCCGGGTAGTTCTGTATGACGTGTGAAACTTTGTACATTCACTGCTGATTATCCAAAGTCCATGCTCACAAGGTAAAGTTTAACGCCACTCAGTGTCAATAACGAGTATGCTCCCCGTGAGCACCAATAACTTCTTGGCATCTCCTGCCCATGGAAGCGATGAGATGACGAATCACATCCTGTGGAATAGCTGTCCACTCACCCTGCAAAGCTGCTGCAAGCTGAGGTAGAGTCTGCAGCTGAAGTTGTCGCCGTCGCAGACGTCGGTCCAACTCGTCCCAAAGATGTTCGATGGGGTTTAAATCTGGTGATTTGGAGGGTCAGGGAAGAACGTTGATGTTGTAGTGTCTCAAGAAGACAGTGGTGAGGACGGGCGTTGTCATGTTCAAAAACGTCTTTGACGTTCACCATAATGGGTTGCACGTGGGGCCTAAGAATCTCGGAGACGGTTACTTACGGTCTGATCGGAAATCCTACACAACCATGGTATGGTTGAGGCAGTAGACATCGCAGTGGTGGTTCTATCCCAATGGTGACGTAACCGGATGTAGCGATCTTGTGCGGGCGTGGTCACACGAGGTCTGTCAGATCGTGGGCGGTCACGAGTTGTTCCGTGTTGTTAGTGACGATTCCATAGCCTTGTGATGGTGCTTGGGTGGACATTCACAGCTCTGGCAACATCTAATCGAAATTCGATTGCTTCCAACGACCAATGGCGTTGTTGCGTTGTGCTTCAGTCAGTCTTGCGTAACTGTATTGCGTGTCGGTGGCTTAACACTGGGCTATGGAAACCGAGAACCCGTCACTTTTATAGGGATTTTGCACATGTTGCACTTGCAGAACATGCAGATCTCTCAAACAAATTTGTTGAACACGAATGCGTTTTGGCAAAAAATCCGATGTTTTCCTCCGTTTTCAAAGTGCACAACTTTTATTGTCATTTTGGTCTGAGAATCAGTGCCTTAACACGTGTAACATCACATACTCTGAGTTTGTAACGTTATTACATATATTTCTTTAAAATAACAAAATATCGCCTTTTGCGTTTCTTGTTTTGAAGAGTATATATGACTGGTACTAATACAGCAGTAATGAATGTGAACAAACCCTTGATAAAGTAGACGACTAGTACTGATTGATGAAACACTTGGAACACCCATGATAAACTAGACGAGCTAACTTCACACGGCTGTACTGAAAACCCTCAGAGGCAACTGATAATTGCACTGAATATTTGAAACACTTAAATAATAGAAGCTATAATTTCTACTAGTGTAATTGCAATACAGTGAGACAGGAAAAAATCTTAAATGTAGACATGTAATGTTTAAATATTTAAAAATACCAATAGAAGAATTAAAACCAAAGATGAATGATTTAGAAAAGTAAGGTTCATGCATCTGTATACAACGTTTTCTCGTATAACAGACTCTTCCAATAAAGAGAGATTTAGTAAACAGCAGTCTTGTAAGATGATTTCCATTGCCTTTCCTCTTCTGAGCCAACACTTGTTCACCAAAGCAAATGTTAGAAGGTGTTTAAACCATATCATAGTTCTTCCTTATGAATGGTTTAATATCGTATTGCATCAAAAACTGTTTTCCATGATTTGATGAAACATGAAAAGGAGACAAAAACGACAGGCATAAGATAAGATTGTTTTCTTATTACAAAACATTTCCAGAAACTGATGTTTAAAACATGCTCGGAGTTTTTTAATCAACACAGTTTGTCCATGATAGACTAACAAAGATTGCTTTGTGGTCGTATAAAACCTGTGTATTAGCACCTGATATCACTTTGAGTCCAAGCTCAAGACCACTTGATCTGAACTGTTAAAAATTGTTTTGATTTTGTGCAACAGACCATCTTTCTAAGACACGGAGATAACACTGTAGTGCTTAAATTCCACCTTTTTATTAAAGTAGTCCACAAGTAAGCTGTTGAGTTTGGTATCTGTTTCCCTCTAATCTCTCGGTTCAGGAGACGAAGAAAATCCTGGGCATATTGGTTTTCATCAAAATGTCATTCCAAAGCAATGGCTAATTGAAGAACATCGGGACAACGAGCTTTGCACAGATATTGGGAACAAAAATCGTATATCACTTGTTTTTATATTGTTCTTTTAAATTATCCAATGAGAATAGTTCAATGTAAAGTCCAAATAATAATGATAATTCTTGTTTATTTATTTCCTCCTTTAACGTTTCTATACGCTATAAATTATTGTACTTGTATGCTTACGGTTCATGTGTTGTTAACTAACTTTTACAGAAATGAACTTTCTTGTACAAAACCAAACACGGGTCTAAATATTTCATGAACCAAGTTGGGATGACATGATTACGAACTTTGAAATATCATTACACTCTTCCCAACTATTTTGTTTCAATGCACCATAAAACTTGTGTTGCATCCTAAGTATTCTTTGCCCTCTAGATGATAAACAAATATAGCTTACAAAATATTAGTGACGATTCATATCTGAGGAACTCAAAGAAACTTCTTGTCTTGGCTCGACATCTTGTGTTACAATGACACGCATATGAAATTTTTGTTTTAATTTTGTGAATCACTTGTAGTATGGAAGTATACAGTGCACTTTCATTCCCAATACGAAATTTTTCGAAAATAATCACTTATTTCAGACATGTACAGTAATTAAGTTAAGTATGATCGTTAAGTTGCTTTCATCCTGCCTACCTCTATAATTTCCTTGAAATGAACATTGGCCCTGCCTTTGAAGAAATGTTGTATAGCTGCAACATGTGTTTCGCCGTTGATAGCAGAGTCCTTGGAAAGCTCAGGTTATTTATGAGATCGTGACCTCCTTTATGTGTGAATGATAATGAATAGTCATGTAAGTACGAGTCGCCATATAAATCTGTTATTATTTAACTAACATAGGATAAGTCAGTCTAAAACAAATAGTTTACAATTCAGTAAAAGAAAATATCCATCATCCATAAGTAGGTGGACTCTTTATATTTGCTCAAACTGAAAAAAAAAAAAAAAATAGTTGCCTGTATTTTTTGTATACTGAATTATTGGATTGGTTTCTGCTAAACCCAGTCAGTTCATGTATGAACTATTTTTACAATCTCGACCCCACTTCTCTTCCACTGGACGAGGGTTCTGCTTGCGTTGACTCCCACTTTGGGGAAGAATGATTTTCAATCAAAAGGTAAACAATGTTTGTTGTCAAGAGAATGACAACAGGGTGAAACTTAACTTTGTATAAACATTGGTAAAGCAAACACTGTATTAGGACTGGGGATTAAGGTGTTGCTTATGTTATGATGCATCTTTTGTGGACAAATAAAACATGAGAACAAATATAAAAATAAAATACTGCTTGACCGAAGTAATTGTTTTACACACCATTTCTCAAAATAAATTTTTTGGTTAAAAAAAAACGTTTATGAGTTTTCTTACAACTTAAACAATTGGTTGACTTTCAGATTGATTGAAATTTATCTGGCATTATTTCTTAAAATTTGTTTTTCGCTATTACAAATTGAATTTCTAACTCCTTTGGTTATCTTGTTCTTCAATTAGCCATTGCTTTGGAATGACATTTTGATGAAAACCAATATGCCCAGGATTTTCTTCGTCGATTGCGAGTTAGAATGTATATTTCTCGAAGAACTGCACGTTGCAACATAATATACAATAATACACTGTGGTACATTGGACAAGTTATTTAAATGTACGTGACTGACAAAAGCTTAACCAATACATTATTGAATACACACTTCGTTTCGGTAACTGTAATTCCCATTTTTAAATTAAATAAAGCGAATAAAGATATTTGGTAGTCCAGAAATAAATGTTTTTTAGCTGAAGTTTGGAAAAATATATGCCAGTGTTGCAAAACATCCTTTAAAGAAAGTAAGCGCAGTTTCCTTCAACACCCTTTTGTCAACGTGTAATGCTGCTGTTTTTTGCCCCTTTTATAGAAATCAGAGTTTTTATGGTCATTGAGCTTTCTGAAAGCTTCTTCTGCAGCCGTCTTGTTTTGAAAGTGTTTATTGTTCAAAAAGTTGTCAAAACGCTCGAAAAAAAAATTAAAATCTGAAGGAGAATGGTCTGGGGAATAAGGTGGTTGAGGCAAAACTTCGATTCCCAATTTGCTCAATTTTTGGAGATTCAACCTTGACAGGTCTCATTACGCCGATTTTGTTGTTCTTTAGTCAGCTCGAGTAAAACCCATTTATCCAACTTTTTCGACTTTCCAATCGCACTCGGGTGTTTGGCGATGCTTGATTTGCTTGTGCCTAGATTTTCTGCAAGCTCACGTACTGTTGTACGAGTGTCTATCTGTCTCAACTACTTTATGTGTTTTTGTCTAAGGATGACTTCCACGACCCTCGTGTTCTTCAAGACTTTCATCTTCATGTCGACACCTTTGGATCCAACACTGAATTGTACGTTCAGTAACAGATTCATGGCTGGGTGCCTAATTGATGTTCCATGTAGTTTCGGTAGCTTTTCGTCCAAGTTTGAAGTGGTAGAGGAAAATCAGACGAAAATCTTTTTGTCCAGCAGACAATTAAGACACCTGGTAAGCAACTAACGTTGGATTAAACCATCTAACCAACGATAGGTTACTCAATATTCAGCTTCTGAATGCCATCGTAAGAATTTCGCCATGTTTCTGGACAACTTAGTAGTTAAGAGAAAATTACGTCAGCTATGTTAATATGCTGTTGTTGTCGTTGTTTTGAATTAAGCACAAAGCTACACAATGGGCTATCTGTGCTCTGCCCACCACGGGTATCGAAACCCGGATTTTAGCGTGTAAGTCCGCAGACATACCGCTGAGCCCCTGGGGGGGCTGGTTGTTAATATGCAGTAATATCGATCTTCTTTAGATCGATGAAACCCAAGTAAAAACTTGTATTTTACTAATAAAATAATAATCGGCAAAATTAGAGTAATTCTTTAAATACGTCATATTTATCGTCGAGTAAAATCTCAAAATGCTAACCAATATTTTAATTTTGTGTGAAGCAGAAGAATTAAACCGATTTTAAATTATTGACTAAGTAAAAACACTAAATAGGTCTGTTTCTAGTGTAAGTAAACACTAAACAAGTTTATTTCCAGTGGATGTAAACAAAACGGGAAAATTCAAAAATCACTAAAACTTAAACGTCCATTCAATCATATCAGAAACTTTCAGTTTTTGCTGACCTTTTATCAGTCAAAGAAATAAATTCGCATATGTCAGTATATGAAAATATATATTAGCTGTAAATTATTTAGAAATTGTTTTAATTATTATAAGACTGTTATTCTGTAAAAAAATACTGCTTTTACAAGCCAAGTTTTAAATATGTAAATAAACCCTCAAGCTTCTAACACAAAACAACATAACAGTGATGTGTCCTTGTTAAGTCAACTGATTAGTGAAGATGAAGGGTGATTTCATTTGTAGTTACTACCTTATTTACTAGTTAGAATAACTAAACTTGCTAGTTAAACAGAACTTTGTTATTCCTTTATTCATCACTTAGCCTAATTTGCTAGACAAGAAAGAACTAGTAACTGGGTTGGTCATTTCTCGGTGTCAAATTGGAGAACTGTAAAACAACATGATTAAACAAAAGGTTTAACTAAAGGTGGGAAAGATATAGTCTGTTCTTGTACTGCATCTGCAACTGACTCGTCCGAAGCCATTGGCTCCAACAACACCAGGGCCCGGCACGTTCAGGTAGTTAAGGCACTAGACTTGTAATCCATGGGTCGCGAGTTTGAATCCCCGTTACACCAAACATGATCGCCCTTTCAGCCGTGGGAGCATTATAAGGTTACGATCAATCCCACTATTCGTTGATAGCCAAAGAATTGGCGATAGGTGGGGATTACTTCCCTCTAGTCTTACACTGCTAAATTAGAGACGGCTAGCACAGATATCTCTCGAATAGTTTTGCGCGAAATAGAAAAAAAAAACAAAAACAAATATGTTTGTTGTCAAAGATGTACTAATTCAAACAGTCCTTGTTATGAGATTTGTAGAGTGTAGTAAAGGAACCCATATTTTTAGCCAAAGTTAAAGTAATAGAAACTATTATGTATAATGTGATTTGGATTTAAGCAATAAGCATAACTAACAGTGCAATACTACTACTACAAATAGGCTACGTGGTAATATTTATTATTGTGCTAATCAGTGACTTAATTTGCGTGTATAATTGTATTCTTTCACGAAATTAACTTTAAGATGCAGACATAATAGCAGCTGTTAACTATAGTGTCCTTTGATGGTAGGATAAGTGATGCATCATGGTTATAGTTTCTTAGTCGAATGTTAGATATGAATTAGATAATGTAAGTTTTGAATATCCTGAAGATAACCTAGGGAGGTCGAAACGTTGTTCTCTTCTTATCAATAAAAGTGTTAATACCCATACCCGCCTTTCTGAGATACACAAGTTTTGAATAGTTTTGGTATACGATCTTCACCCACTATAGTTTAGAGAGAAAATAATTTACAATCCAGTGAAATCAATTGTCCAGCATCCTAAGCAAATATATACACCATGATTGTGTCATTAATAACAAAATAATAATATTTTTTTCTTTTTTTTCTTACATTGTGTCCGGTTTTATTATTTAAGTTTCACAAATTAAGCAATTTTCAAATAAATTCAGAATTACTCTGTCATAGATATCTTGTTGGATATCCTGATATTTTGCAGGCCTATACCATCGCTCTAAGAAAAAATCAATTTTCCCTGAAAATACCAAATGTTTAACTACGTAATGTAAGGATTAGCTAGACTGGAATAGGATATTAAACAAGATCTCATGTTTAGAGACATGGTTTACGATCTATTTAAGCGACTCTCCTTCATTCATAAGCAAACATATTCAATATACGTATGCATACCACACATGTATAAGTATTTTCAAAGTATTTTGTTTCAATTGCATCCGGTCTCTTTATTTATTCTCACGAACTTAATTACTCAGAGGTAGGTCGAGATACATATTTTGTCTGAATATTCCGTTATTCTGCAGGCTTGTTTTGTCTGTCTCAAGGAAATTATTTCGACCTGAAAGTACAACACTCTGACACTGCTTACGCACGCTTCCTTTTACTCCAGGGTTTACGAATAGTTTTGGGAGATTGATACAATTTATAGAATGGCATCTTGACATTTTATTGATTGCTTGGAACTTTAACGGTGCCCCAAAATCACGCGAATTATCTTAATCAATGAAAGTACATCCACGAAGGTTTGAAGACGACTTGAACTAGAAGTGGAAGAAACTTTTTACAAACGCACAGCTTTCATTAAGTTTGACACCATCGAAATACTGTATATTTGTAAACTTTTTTTTTCACTACCCATTTAAGCCGTCTCTAAACTTCATTTTCTAAAAAGTGGGTTCTCGTCTTCCGAAAAAGGACAGAGACGTCAGTATTTTCATGAGACAAAAATGACAACTCTCTATTCATTGTGCCTTTCTTTCCAGTTGATTGTTTTGTTTTTCGAATTTTGCGCAAAGCTACACGAGAGCTATCTGTGCTAGCCGTCCCTAATTTAGCAATGTAAGACTAGAGGGAAGGCAGCTAGTCATCACTACCCACCGCCAATTCTGGTGCTAGTCTTTTACCAACGAATAGTGGGATTGACCATTACATATAACGATCCAACGGCTGAAAGGGCGAGCATGTTTGCTATGACAGAGATTTGAACCTGTGACCCTCAAATTACGAATCGAATGCCTTAACCACCTGGCCATGCCGAGGCCCCTTAGTTGGTTCAAGTTTGTTTTGGAATTTCGCACAAAGCTACACGAGGGCTATCTGTGCTCTAGATGGTTCAAAGCATTCGACTTATAATCCGAAGGTACGGGTTCGAATCCATGTCATACCAAACATGATTGCCCTTTCACCCGTGAGGTGGTTATAACATAACGGTCAGTCTCACTATTCATTGATAAAAGAGCATCCCACTAGTTGGAGGTGAGTAATGATGACTAGCTGCCTTCCCTCTAGTCTTACGCTACTAAATTAGGGTCGGCTAGCGCAGATAGCCCTCGTGTAGCTTTGCGCAAAATTAAAAAAACAAAGAAACAAACAAACAATGTTATAATCTAGGATTCGGTCGTATACGGTGGACAGAGAGCACATAGCCTTCTACATTATGTAGATTTGCGTTAAAACAACAACTATTTACTGTAGCTTAATACTTACCAGAATTAATATTCTACCAATGCCAAACATGTATAACTTAAAATCAAATAAGTAACAATGGCACAACCTCGATATCATTATAGTTAGTTACTGCCAGGTTATAGCTGTAAATATTCACCCGCTGTGTAATTTTTTCAGAGTGCTCTGCAAGTTTCTCTTTTTCTAATCAGACCTCGTTCTGAGTTCAAGATATTAGACGTTTATAATTTGTTATAATATATGCCAAGATTTTATCTAAAATATTTTAGAATAGTTACTGAGGTGTTTTATATTCGAATTAACAAAGGTTTCGTGAGATATTCAATTATATTTATTTACAATTCTTCTCAAACTACAGTTCCACTGCTATGACGTCAAATTCAGCTTCTGTTAACACGAAAGGGAAAAATACGTATTTATATTAGTGTTTTTGGTCGAGGAAGGATATTTGTTATACTTATTAATTGCTACGCAACGATTGTTAAGACCGAAACATTATCAAGCATTGATTTGGTATGATTTAAATGTTTGCATATTTTTAAGTTGTAAATACGTCTGTGCTTGAGTTTTATTAGTTGGTTTAGTTATTAGTTTTCTGTTCCAAAACATTGCACGTGACGTAATCGTTAGTACAACTACTATTAAATTGGTTTCACTTTATCGTCGCAAACCACGAAGTTGAAGGTACCAATAATGAAAGTGTAAATTAACTGTAATAACAGCGTAGTAACCCTTAAAATTCAAGAATAATTTAAATAAAATTAGTTAGATGTTAGTGACGCCAACGTTACATCAGTAAGTTAGGCTTAATAATGATAATTTAATAGTAATTAATTTGGTTTTATTATTAGTATTCGACTTATTCTATAAAATACGCGAACATTTATGTACCATTTTAGGTCAACATATTACATTATCACAAAACACTTTGCACATTTCTTGGTAGCTATGAACTACACGTAACCTTATTTTGAGTGTTACTTATTTCATCACTACATAAGAAGTGAGTATCCTGTAACAAATATAGCCCATTTTTGCAACTACAGTTTGTGATGACTAGTTGTTACGTATAAAAAATTTTTGCTTCAAAATAGGTTACTGATGGACAGTGACGGTTATAAGTTTGTGGTGTACTTGGGGTTGATAATTTTACACAAAATAAAATTATTGGTGGGCCCCCAGATATACCATGGGTCCTGGGGCTGAGTACCCAATACCTATATGTGTCACTGCTGATGGATGATTTCCTTTAGTGTAATATAAACATGAGAATAGAAGGGATTGGCTAGAGACATGTATATTTGCCATTTTGTAAATGAAGAACGAATTCAAAAATACATTCACAATATAAACATTCTCAAAATATTATTTTTATCCTTTTTTGTGATTATTTTGAAATTGCATTGATAAATACATTGGTCTAAAAACATGGTTGAAAGAAATGCAGGTAAAAATATTTATAAGTTAGTAAATAAGTTACCAGAAAAGTTACTGCATAAGTGTTATTTTCAAGTATTTTTGAAGATGAAAGCTCCCAAACTCTTAGTGTAAGAGGATCACAGTAATGTTTGCAGTGATGTGTGTTTTGAAATATTAGATGTAGATGTGGCTGTTTTTGTTTTTTTTATATAGTTTTACTATTTTGTAGCCCCATAGCAGTAACGTACATCACCAAAATAATTTTGTTTTCAAATAAAGAATTAAAATTAGGGTTTGATGACAATTGTTAATAATAAGTTGTTATTGTAATTTAAAAGATAGTGTTGTGAAGTTTTGTTTGAATGGCTCTTTTAATGGCAAGCAATAACTTTTTCTTTATAATGTTTAATAGTAATATCAGAAACTACAAATTCCAATTTCTCTTTGTAATTAAGTCTGACTAATTAGTTGTGAAGCACATCTTTGTTTAAAAAGATGGTGTAACTTTACAGACATTTATTAAAATATAGTATAATTTTATCACACTAGTTGTAATGATTGGCAGTAAGCAACATTACTGTTGATCGACTCTGGACTGCCTAGTCGCATCTTAAGAATATCAGTTTCTGATTGAACATTTCTACACAAGAATTATTATCACAGTGTGTTTTAATTAAATAATTTTATGTTGAAATATTCTCTTCAGTTAGTCAAATTTGGCAGAAAGTATCTAAATGGTAGATAAAAAGTGAAATGTATAGGGCATATGGTATTATTATGTCAGCTATGGAAAAGTACGAACATAATGATTCATTATTTAAGCCGATGTTTGAGTGAGTAAGTACAATGCTGTGTTTGTTTTAATTCATTCAAACAGAGGAAGGAAATTTAACTGTCAGTGGAAAAAGTATATTTATTAAGTAGTGCATAGAGTACCATAGTTTTGGTCAAAATTGTAAAAATGGTATAAAAAGGTTATTATATTTTTTGATAATTATCAGCTTTACTGTATCTTAAGTTTTGTCTTGCTTTAGGCTGTCAAAACTTCATAAGCCCATGTTGTGAAGGCTCCCACAACTTGTGTTGTTGTTCACTGATTTAATCTTAATAATCTAAGTGTTAGAGGCAGTTTGATTTGAGTTTTTGTATGTATAATATGGCACAGCTGCATCCTTGCACTTCTTAATGGACTAAATTAGGGTGATGCCCATCACACCAAAGTCTTGATGATCTAAAGATGCCAGTTTTTATACTTTGTTTAATGGTTAAAATGTTAAATTGATTGTTTGGTTAACTTTATGAAGTTTTGTGACGTGAAAGGGTACAATTTATTTGAATGGATGTTTATTGTCATTTCCCTGATGTTATTTTCTTGTATGCGTGTACAGTATTAGTTACAGAACCTGCTTATTTGGATGCGAGAACCTAGTTCTTCTGATACAATGGACATTTAAATTTTATTACTTGGTGCTGTGACAACAAATGTTCTATCCCAGACTCAAAAAACACATTGAAAGCTTCTGGTTAATAAAGTTACCTTAACAGTGAGCTAATGCAATAAGTTGTATACTCCAATGTCTATTCAAATAATTCTGTTGTTTAGAGTTAAAATAAGAACAATATGCCAGAGACAGCTGATCAGCCAAACCCTTGCAAAGATATACTTTTTAAATATTCCACTTGAGATTACATTAATCTGTTATAGACCTATAGGTTTGTTTATTCATTCAGTTTTACTTGTTTTGCAAAAACCAAAAATCTGTGGCTTTAGGGCCTTTGGAATACTAGGCAGTGACCCAATTAGGTGTTTAACTATTGAGAATTTGTAGACTTTCAAATGTTTCGGTGTAACAGAAACACGAGGATTTATGATACTAATAATAGTCTAGAACTGAAGATATCTGTTGTTCCTACTAACCTGTAATTTTTCTAGCTCTGTAAACACTGTCTTTATCAACTTATCTCTCAACTTTTAATTAAATGTATGTTTCCTGCAAGTGTTGTGTACTGTGTGTCTTGATACATACCCAGTGCCACAGTTCTCAAACATAACCTTGTCCTGGCATTTGTTGCACCCTATACATTTAACCCCACTTATCTCTGAACTACCTTTAACTGTAGTAGTCTACTTTCTGTAACAAAACCACCCACCCAATAATCGTGTATTTAACTAACCTTAAAGTTTGAATATCAGAAGTTATAGATCAAATTATACACAAATGAAAAATGAAAATCCCTTTTTAACTAATACAGTTACTATTGTCACTGGTACCACAACTATGACATATTCCAAATTTCCTGTTAAATTTAAAAAAATTATTAATATATTAAGTTCCCAGCAGCTACTGCATAATAATAATTTTAACTCTTTAATACAAATAATAATTTAGTTAACACTTTTAATAGTTTTTTTTTATTTCAGTCTTTGTCTCAAAAGCAAAACAGACTTCCTGAGAACAAATGTAATAACCTACATTATTTTTTCATTAGGTATCAAGAGCTCTTTATTATTAGATTTTTCAAGTTTGTGGGAAAAGTCTCGTCAGGCTTACACATATAAATGATAATTTTGCACATGTTCTGAATTTGGTTCTGTTCTAAATTGAAGGGTAAGAAGTTTCTTTTGTGCGAAGTTTTTGATCATTGACAGCTCAGTTAAGAATGTGTAAATGTTTTATTTAAAAAGGAAATCAAAATCATGTTTATTAATAAAAACAGACCAGCATTATGCTACTCAACTTTGTGATTCACGTTCCCAATATTGCTTTTTTAATTCAAATAAACTATTCACGAGTTTTTAATTTCTGAGAGATGTTAATCTAGCTCTACATTAGAATTTTGTAATTTCTGAGAGGCCCCCCACTAGTACAGCAGTATATCTTCAGATTTACAAGGGATTCGATTCCCCTTGGTGGGCTGAGCAGATAGCCTGACGTGGCTTTGCTATAAGAAAACACACACAGTTTCTGAGAGATGTCATATCTAGTTCTACATTAAAAACCCACATTTTTCAGTCTCGCTTCAAGGCTTAATTTTTTTTTAATGAGCTTTCAGCAGCCAGTGTGTTCTCTCTTCCACCTTGCTGGTATTCTTTATCTGAAAGGACTATAACCACACACACACACACACACACTCAAGTTTTGCCAACGTCTAATAATAATAAACTGGCGTTAAATAAATAATATTATGTTATCAGTGTTTACCATAATTTGTTGTTGACTTTATAAATTTTATTAAAAAACTGTAAATATTCACCAGTTTAGTTGAGCTTGCATTGTAATAGGTGCTCATGCAATGTAAGATGTATATTGTACTATGTCTGTCTTATCAAAATGAGGAGTCCTGGTGTATCAGGCAGAAGGTCTCGTGGGCTCTTGGTGTAGCAGATGTAATGTGATTAACATAATGTTATATTATAAACATGTTATACATTATTCTTTATTCGTACTGTTTAGTATTGTGAAAGGTTAACAGTTTCTTCTGTTAATTTAACACTTCTGTTAATAGTTTTCAGATTCTACTAAAGTAATTTTTTTAGCACTAGGTAAACAATTCACAAGTGATGCAATTGATACTTTTACTGTGGTAAGTCTGAAGAGCTAAAAATTGGGTTTCAGTATCTATTAAGGGCATTAAATAACAAATTCAAACATATATAAACACCACATCAACATGCACATTTTTCTTTGTTCCAGTCGTTTTTTGTTTTTATATAAGGGGTGAAAACATTCCAAATGCTGGCACCTCAAGTGAAAGTTGTTTTACACGTGGCTTAGTCATTAGAACTGTCTAAGCTCTTCAGAATATCGGTCAGTCCTGGATCCTTGGAATGTGATGTAAGTTTGAAAATGTGTTGAACATTTAATACAAGTAAACACTGATACCCCAAACTGCACCTTACTGGTCACATTACTTCAATAAAAAAAGAGTATTTACTACTCATTTTGTTTCTACTCTAAGCCAGTTTCCAGGTAATATTGTCCGACAGTTCTGTAATCTAGCATTAATTTAGAAATCTAGTCATAATGTATCCAAACTGTGGTAATTTTTTTTATTATTATTAGAAATTTCTAATAGTTGAGAAAGTGTACATTTTATTGATTAAAAAATGCACCAGAAATATCAACTTACTGTTGCATGTTAAACGTAGTGACTGTGAGATTAAAACGAATATTTTTCTATAATTAGTTTTACATGGTGTATATGAATTAATACAAAATGTTAAAGGGTAACATATAGAATAAAGTCTTGTCTTCTGTGATGTTTTTATTAAAATGGTTATAATCTATATAATAATACACAATTTGTAAAAATATTTTTGGTCAGAACTGAAATGTTTTAATCTGTTGGAACCACAAGTAATTTTCTTGAGATGTAATAAAATTATGGGTGGTATTAAAGTAGTGGACTTCAACCAGTGCTTAATTTCTCAGAGAAAAAACAAATATTGGACCCATGTCAACAGGTGGGGACTGAGTTTCGGAGGATAAAAATTTAAATATGTTAGAACATCTATTTGGAACAGGGCTGTAAGGAGTAAA
Organism: Carcinoscorpius rotundicauda; assembly: GCA_011833715.1. Classification (NCBI taxonomy): domain Eukaryota; kingdom Metazoa; phylum Arthropoda; class Merostomata; order Xiphosura; family Limulidae; genus Carcinoscorpius; species Carcinoscorpius rotundicauda. The sequence goes on along the minus strand of CM022391.1, from coordinate 4,418,838 downwards.
TCGTAGATAGAAATTGAAGTAAGACAGTTTTAAAACTAGTGTTTTTGCCATTAGGTAAAAACAACAATTGTGTTCTTGATCTCAGGTCCAGAGAGATTTAGTGGAAATAAACGTTGTTTTTAACGAAGAAAAAATGACATTGATATTAAGTCCTGAATACTTAAAAAGTTATGGCCAGGGAAAACATTAATCTAAAGTTTATTATCATATTCAAAATGAACTATCAAAATGGTAATAAATATTTTGTTTACTTTACTTTTTGTGAAGTAATCTAGAATTTAAACTGATGTTTGTTGTATTTTCAGTGTAGCTTGTTTGTGTCAGTAAACTATCTTGTTGTGATAATTGGTCCAGTACAAGATCTCTCACTCACTTAGAGATATCTTGATAGCAGGGATGAGACAAATATCTGTGAGGCTCATCTCTCTCTGGTGAAACTTGCACACAGTGAAGTGTGAGATGAACGACAAGTCATGTGCACATTGAGTGACGGTTGGTCACATTATCAGCAAAACAACATAGGTAGCAACAGTGCATCTTGTGTAACTAGTGTGTCCACTGTGAGTCATTTTACCTGTCATTGTGTGTTTTTCTGACTAGAGTGTGATATATCTTCAGTAGATATCAGTAATAATCTTTGAGTTACCTGCACATGCAATGTTCTAAGAGTTTTATCTTTTTTTTTAACTTGTTACATGAATGATCACTAAAGATGCAATTACAATAGATGTTTTGACAGCCCTTACTTAGGTAATCCATCTGTCAAGCTAAACAATGGGGCAGCACTCAAACATAGATGTGATGGTGACGTGAACAGTGGTGACAGTAGCAGTAACCATCGATCAGACCCAGAGATCGGTAACAAGGTCTCCCACCTCAAACAGACAGTGAAGAAAAGTTGCATAATTTGATTGGAAAGAAGAAAATCAGATAGTTTGTGGTGACTGTCACTAGTAATGTAGTGGGGGCCATTCCTAAACCTTCTCCTTCTTTGACTGCTCTTAACTCCTATCTAGATACGGCGTACTCTGGACTTTCCAACAGTGTATGCAAACATCTTGAAGGAATAATTTCCAGAATCCTTGTTCTTTGCCCTGCCAGCTAAAACTGTGCCTCTGGTTTAGGGAGAGAGATCTTGTGTTAGTACAAATCTAGATATGATAGAATATTAGGAAACATTATTTGGGAATGTTTATTTAGTAATGTTTTAATTAATATGGTATTTTTTAATATGATAATAAACAAACCAGCATATGGTGTGAAAAGCTGTTTTATTTTTAGTGTTATAACCTCTGAAGTTGTTGTTGTTGTCATTTTTTTCAGATTTTCTTTAATTTAGCTGAGAAAATTTACTCTTCATTATTGTTCGTCGTACACTATAATGTCTGCTGTGCGATATGGTTTTCTTGTTGGACGATTTTTTTTTTCAAATTCAAAACATGGTAGGTAAAGATGAATTTTAAAATATGTATAAAAAATTGTTAAAAATGATCAAAATTTTTCTGATGTGTTTACTGTTTTTAATAAGAAAATGAAATTACATGCTCTGAGTCTGACTTGTTAGGTGAGTTTCATTGTACATCTAAACATAGAACTTTGAAAGTGAGACCCAAATGTTTAGATTTGATGTACTTATGGTTTGCTTTATTGCATTGCAAAGAAAACATTCTGCATGAAATACTTTGGAACTTTGTAATTACTTTCTACAAGTAAAACTTACATAGGTGAAACTTTTTTATCTCATATTTGTGTTAATTTACAGATTTAAAATTTTGAAAATATTTAACTGTGACTAATGTTTAAGAAACAATTCAAAATTCAATATGAATTATAGATTTTCATTAATGATTTCTTGTGTTTCCTTAAGTCTTAAGAATTTCATACATATCTTTTATAACACAAATTTTATCACTTTTTTTCATTCAAATAACATTAGATGCTGCTTCAGTATATTTGCAGTCACTGTGAACAAAAAAAACTTAATATATCAGAATTATAAACTGTCTTTTCAAAATTAGCTATAAAATATTATTTAATATGTGTAACAAGTTTCAAATTGATTTTATACTAATCTAAATGGTTTTTACATTTTTTAAATTTTGTTTATTCAAGCCTGTAATTAGGCTGATTACGCACAATGCAAAAAATTCTATCAAAAGAGGCTTGAACAAGACATGATTCAGTCAAGTGCAAAATGAGTTAGTTAAGCTTATCTCAACTTCTTCCACCAATAAAGTTTCATTTTCTATCATATTCAGCTTAAGCTTGATGATATATTGAGATTTAAAAGCCGTCAGGACTAATTTTAGTGGCAGTTCAGAGATATCCTTTCTTCTACTAGAAGATTGGTTATAACATCATACCATATAAACAAGGATTGAGGAAGAATAATTGGCTAAAAATGTATAAAACTACACTTGTTTTTAATAATAAATTATCCATGTTTGTTTCAAAACTATTAAGACTTTCCTCTTAAGGGATTACAAGTGTTTTATCATGCTTAAAAATTTTATGTAAATCCTAAAAATTGATGATGTCATTGAAGACAAGGAAAAAGAAAATTATCAGTTTGGCTTACCTTCAAATTTTTCAAAGAAAAATTCCTTATTAAATTATTATTGTGTTATTTTACCTTTTAATAGTAATTCTATCCACTTTAGTATGTAAAAAAATTAAAATAAATAAGTAACTAGAAGTGGGATTAAAGGTATTTTTTCCTGAAATCTGTGTGTTCTTTATTATGTAAAAGTATGAAGGTTGAAAATAATTATGAACTTGTAAAATTATTTTAAAAGCTACAAAAATCTTGGAGAGACGATACATTCCTCTTGGACCTCCATGGACAAAGTGTCGGGGACTAGTTACAACTACTGCAGCTTATCGAATTGTGATTGGACCACCTGGCGAAGGGAGCGATTCAGGGCTTCGAGGATCCACTAACGAAGGAGGGGGGAAGTCTGGACGAGGAGGTGGTGGAGGCGGGAGAGACGGTCAGCTCTGCTGTCCTAAATGTGGCAATCCTTGTACCCATGTTGAAACATTTGTATGTAAGTGAATTTGTAACCAACCTTAACTTTCATTACAAAGAGTGATTTGTTTTTTATTTTTGTAGAAGCAAATTAATTTGTTGTTGGTAAAGGAATGAACAGTGTTTGTTCACTTTTAGTTTTAAATATTTTTTTCGTTATTATTGGAGAGTACAATAATACTGTCAGTGGATGATTGAGAAACTTTATCCAGTTTTTACTTTTGTAGCTTCTACTAGATTTGTTAAATGTGAAAAGTGCCATCACTTCTTTGTTGTTCTTTCTGATGTTGATTCTAAAAAAACCTTGAAAGAAAACAGACACGTGGGCAGTGAAAAGGCAGGAATCCAAAGGAAACCTCCTCCACCTCCTAAAAAGGTAACAACAAACTTACATGGACAAGTATATTGAGTAATTGTTTTGAAAATACAAAAACTTCCTTTGAACACAATCGTGACCAGTGAATGACATTAAACAGCTTTTCTCTCCTAGTATATTCTGTCTCCAAATTTAAAATGCTTCTTTTTACTGATATGTTCCACACTTTACAAAATAAAAAGGTTGAAACAAAGTTTTGAACACAACTAATCATTATAGTTGTTTGTTGACTTTTACAGCATAGTTGACTTGAAGGCCACCAGGTTTGTTTACTTGTGTGCAATATCAGTTCTCTGTATCTCATTGTTACTGGTTAGTATGATGTAATCAATAAACAACCGGATTGTTGACTTCATTAATTTATGATACGTTTCTAAATAAGTTTTTACAATAATTGCGAATTATTCTTGTAACTTTGAATCCTCTTATATTTTTTACAAATTATTTCTATGAATATTTCTTTAAAATGAAAACTCATTTGTGGATTTTAATTGCATTTAATATAATGTATGTCTATACTTATACCAGAATACCTTAGAAAGAGGAACAGATGTCAGTACCTGTCGCTGCTTGTTACAGTTGTAGTTTTTCTTTTCAGTTTCGATTATATATTATTGGGAAGCGTGACTGTCAGCCCAAACACTGTTTTACTAGATTTTCTCTTTGATTTGTAATAGCAGGTCTTGATATCTAGAGATTTTAATAACTGTTCTGTCACCTTGAATTGTGAAATTTAACGTATTTTACCAGAAGTTTATTTCACGAGTCCTGAAAATCCATAAATTTTACTTTTATTTCCAGATCTATGAATATCTAGCAAAGCATGTCATTGGACAAGATTATGCAAAAAAAGTCCTGTCTGTTGCTGTCTACAATCATTACAAGAGGATTTACAACAACATGCCCCCTCCAAGCTCCACGAGTAAAAACGAAGGAACAGTAATTGAAAGTCAGCCTCACACTGCTTTTGCTCCACGAGGTATGGGTTTCACTAGTTGCACGGTAAATCTCAGCATTAAGTGTTTGTTAAATGATGTTTTTACTTTATAATAATATTTGTTCATATCATGTATCTTCCCAGATTTTTTAGATCTCTTTATAATGGTGAAAAGTTGAATACTCCCTCTTATAATATCTTAATTTAATTAAGCATTAAGGTAACTTTGGCACATAAAAATTGAAAACAATTCTGAAGAGGGGAAGTAATTACAAAGTTCTACTTATTCAGAGTTAAGGTGAACCATTATTTAACATAGCAATTCTGTTGTGGTATTCCAGTTATAGAATTTCAGGTTCTCTTGTGTATTTTTATTCACTGTATCTCTTTGTATTACTTTTTCTTTTTGACATCTTGGAGCCAGAGAGAGTTGAGTGAGGTTTTTTTATTCTTTTTAGACCTGCTTCATATTTCTGGTATTACACACAGTAATGCTTTGGGGGTGAGTTTTCAGCAGCAGCAACAACAACAACAAGATTCTGAAGTCAGACAGAATCGTGGAACAGACATTCTGGATTCTGACAGTTTGGAGCTGAGGCTAGAAAAGAGTAATATACTTCTGTTAGGGCCAACTGGATCGGGTAAAGTTGTGATGTTCTTCGTTTACAAAACAAGTAACACATTCAGTAAACACGTTTCTTTGCAGTATCATGTTAAGTATATATGTTTAATGTTGTTATGAAGGGTTTAATCTTTGGACTTTTTTTAAGATTAGCTTCTTAACATGATGTTCAGGAATCAGAAAAAGAAAATGTAATATATTTTCTCTTTAACTGACTTGTTTTCTAATTACATGAGTTTTTCTGCAATTAAATATTCAACTGTACTTTGAGGATTTAAATAACATTCAGATTTAGTGCTAACAATGAATTTCAGAACTTGTAACATTATCTCCATTGTTTGCTGTGTGTAATGTTAATGTCTCATTACTTGCTAAAGAGTGAACATAAATGTTTTTCACTTCTTTGTCAAATCAAAACAAATTGGTAAATTAAGATTACTTAAGTCCACAAATGATAAGTTATCCATAATTTTATGAGTCAGTTACATCAAAAAACATGCAGAAAAGTGCAGAATTGTATGGATGTTATCAGCTTGTAGCTTGAACTATAAAATCCTCTTGTCCAGTATGCTTGTTGTTAGTGAGGAAATCTTAAAAATAAACACTGACTTAGCTATTACCTATCTTCCAAGATATTAAAGAACCCCATTGCCTTTTTGACACTTAAGTGACAATATGGTGGTGTAAATTCAGGAGTATACAATGTGAAAACTAGTCCTATTACATGGAATACAACATTTGAAGGCTTTAGGCCTGTTCCAGCACTGTAATGTGTGACATACAACTTGTGAAGACTGACCCTATTTTCATCAGGATTTTCCACTTGCAATAAAAAATGGCCATTTTGATACTGTTGAGGCTTCCATTCTAATGTAGGTGACATTAAGGATTTGAATGATTCTTACCGTAATCTTGTGTATCACTCTTTACAATAAAAATTTCTGAAACTTGGTGATGCAATTACCTTTTGTCAGTACAGAAACAACAGGTTCTGTGAAGGATGAGTTTATGGAGGGGTGGCACTGTTGGTTGATCAGCATGTGGCTGCCCTGTCTTTGCCACTCAGTGCACCCTTGGAGGCCATACCCTTTGTTTCTTTTTGTCATACCATCACTATTTCTTCTATCTACCTGTCTCCTGGAGAGACCTATGATCAACCATATGTTCTGTACTAAAGATCTATTATGCTCTGATTCAATCAAAACAGAACTTTGAGTCTGGTCTATGACTCTGCGAGGACCTCAGGCCCCCTGAAGATGTTGGATTCTGTTCACCATCTGGGGCTTCGACTCAACACAGGATCTTTTCTCACTTCTCCAGTCCAGAGTTCGTACACTGAGTCGTATGAACCTCCTCTACACCTCTGCTGTTTGCAACTGTCTTTACTATACACTTCAAAACTTCAATTCTTACCACAGTATTACACCTATGGTTGTCTCTTCCTTTCTCAATGGGCCATGCTTTTCAGAATAGACTCTCTGCCATTATTTCTTTTGGCCTTCCTATCCAGGTGCAGCTGGTTAAACTGGGTTTTTTCTTGGATGACACTGCTGTCTCCACTGGTCAGCCCATCCCATCATGGCTTACTACGATTCACAAGTATGATATTTCTTAAGAGTCATCTGAGGAAGGCAGACACTCCCAATTTGAAGTATCAAATATCTTTTGAACCATCCTTCCATTCCCATTTATATGGATGGTTCAAAATAAGATGACTCTGTGGATTCTGCAACAGTTTGTTGTGGTTCACTGGTTCCACACAGGATGCCCTCTGTAATTTCTGTGTTCACTGCCAAATTGTATATCATTTCTGTTGCCCTGAATCACATAGAGGCTATGCTGTACACAAATTTTACAATTTATACAGACTTGCTTAGCTCTCTGCTGGCCCTGGAATAGCTTCATGTCAATTATCATCCTGTTCTCTTAGATATTAAAGATCGACTGGCCCATTTCTCTGTCATCTACTTCTGTCCAGTTTTTGTGAATACTGGGCCATGTTGGTATCTGTGTTAATGAGCTCACTGAAAGCTAAGTCTGTCTGCTCTGGTACTATTACTGCTGTGCCTGTTCCATATATGGACTTACGGACCTGTATTCAAGGCTTATCTCTGCGTCAGTTGGCTTGTAGTGAGCAACATGATAAGTCTTTTCAGGTAAATCCTTCTATTGACCTTTGGCCATTTTGTTTCTCTAAGGAGGAAAATGTCCTGACTAGTCTACACATTGGTCACATTTGTTTAACTAATTGTTTTCTTTTATCTAGGACTGCTGCACCAGTGTGTGGTCTGTGTGACATTTAAGTCACAATAGCTCATGTTTTACTGTCATTATGACTGTGAGCAACGGCACCATTTTAGACACTTTTTTTTTATCTTGGATTTACTTCTGATTTTGGACAATACCATTGATGATTGTGACACTTTCAACCTCAGTTGCACTTTCAAATTTTTAAAGGCCATTGGCCCTTTTAATTATATTTAAGTTTGTAAATCAAAAATTGCTTTGTTTTATTTTAACGTGATTCCTTTTTACATATTTTAATAATTTTACTTTTATTTTATTGGTTGTTTTGTACAGATAACCTAGTTTTGTACCAGCAAATACTAAACAACAAACCAACCAGAAGAAGGTGGTAATAGTGGTACTAATATTTTTATATTGATGAGATTGTCAGAAAGAGAGGACAGTAATTGTACCAGTGTTTTTGTATTGATGAGATCGTCAGAAAGTAAGGACAGTAATTGTACCAGTGTTTCTTTATTGATGAGATTGTCAGAAAGTAAGGACAGTAATCGTACCAGTGTTTTTGTATTGATGAGATTGTCAGAAAGTTAGGACAGTAATTGTACCAGTGTTTTTATATTGATGATATTGTGAGGAGAGAATGAAAATAACAAAAAAACATTCAGACTGTTAACTTTATTTAGTAACAAGTTGAAAATAAAAGCAAACATGAGTACAAGCAGTTAGATTTACAAATATTAGTTTATTTTATTGTTGTATGAATGCTTGTCATGCAGCAAAACAAACTGAATTGTACCTTAAATTTTAATAATGAGAAAACAAGGCATCCAGTATGTTATATGTTGTCTTTTTTTTTATAACATTTCAGGAAAAACTCTCTTAGCTCAAACTATAGCACGCTGTCTGGATGTTCCATTTGCAATTTGTGACTGTACCACTTTAACACAAGCAGGATATGTGGGCGAGGATATTGAGTCCGTTATTGCTAAACTTTTGCAAGATGCCAATTATAATGTAGACCGTGCACAGCAAGGTAGGAGTTATAATTTTTAATGATATACGTGATGTTTAAAGTAAAAGGTATAAAACAACACAAGCTTTTGTTGGATTCATTCTAATTGCTGCATTCTGAGAGCTGCTACGTACATTTATTTGTTTCACATTCAAAAGAACAGAGACATCTGTGAATAGTAGAGCTTGTTACACTTCATAACATCAGGTTTTTTAGTTATGCCTGGTGTAGTTTGGGGACTGGATGTGAATTTGAAACCCCCATCACACCAAATTTGCTTGCTTTTTTTGCCATTGGAGCATTATAATATGATGGAGAATCTTTCTGTTAATTTCTAAAATAATAACCCAAGAATTGGTGGTGGATGGTTTGTGTTAACCATCTCCATCTAGTCTATTGTTGCTGAATTAGGGACAGCACAAAATTCAAACCAAACCAAAATGAATTTCCCCTGCATGTAATTACCTCCATTTATGGTTATTTGTGTAGTCAAACTGCACACTGAATAAGGTATAATAGATTTCCTATCATTTATGTTATAACGTTAAGTTTCTTCTAAGGAAAAGTAAACTTGCACATTTTACCACCATGGGTTTGTGGTTTGGAGTTTAAAATGAAGTATTCGTTTTTTGTAAAATGACACGATCACTTTAAGTATGGTATATTCCATTTAAAAACACGGAAATCTTTAATAAAGTTTTATTTGGTAAATCCAAATTCACAGTATTGTTTTTTTTTTTTGCCTTAGTTATTCAGTGTACAGTTAATTGGACACTGATCTAACTTGATTTTTTGTAAAACATAAGAGTAGATGCAGATGGTGAGTCCATAAGAGTACCATCAGTGTGTTAACACACATGAATGTTCAGTAGTTCTTTCAGATTACACTATAATACCAAGAATGTTTTGAATGCTGGTGTCATGTTTTTTTTAAATGCATTTTTTTTCTTAAGATTTAAATTATTTTATACAAAAAAAACTTTTTTCATGTTTTAAGTAACTAGTCCCTAAAATATATTTAATTGTTGTACAAATAACTTATAAATAATTTTCTAACTCTGTATTATAAAACAAAATGAACAGATCTATTGTTTACGAATCAATATTAACTTATCTAGTAGTGAATGATTTTTAGCCTTTTTACATAATAGAAGGCCCTCTGCTGGTACAGCAGTAAGTCTATAGACTTATGATGCTAAAATCAGGGTTTCGATTCCTCTTAGTGGTCTCAGCAAATAGCCAGATGTGGCTTTGCTATAAGAAAACACACACACACACATGTAGTAGATGTCACATCAGGAAAAATTTAAGATATAGTTTAAGTACAATAATAATACTCGAAACATGTTACTTTTATTGTAAGTATTTGACATGGTTAGATTTCCAATGTTGCTGCAGAACTTTGCTACACATTATTTCAACTGTTTCATATTATTTTCTTGAATGCAACTAGGGATTGTGTTTCTGGATGAAGTGGACAAAATTGGTGCAGTGCCTGGGATCCATCAGCTCCGAGATGTTGGTGGAGAAGGTGTACAACAAGTGTGTAATATTCCCTAGAGATAACTTGTTTCAGTTATCCACTAAGTAACATTAACTAGTAACTGAAAACTAAAAATTAAAACTATGCCTGTAAAATGGTGTTTGAGGTTTTGTTTAATCTTTATAAAACTTATGGTCTTTATATGTTTTAATGTCTTATGTGAATCATATAAGTAAGTTCTGAGTGAGTAATTTATTATTTTAATTCAGTCTGATGAATTGTAATATTGAGCAAAAAAGAAAAGTCGAGTATTACTCTCCTACAGATTATATTTAGATAGTATCTTCTTACCGACAACCCATAGTGGGCCAGTTAAGAGTAAAGTGTTAAATTAGTTTGTTCATTTGATGATATAAAAAGGATGTCATTTAAATAAGGAAACAGATTATTTCCTTCCCTGTATAGCTTAATCCTATGGAGAAAACTCACTGATGTTATTTTAATTAAAGTGCATGAAACAGCAAAACAAAAATCATTTTTCAGATAATTTACCTTTATATCTACTGTATAATAACCAAGAGCTACTCTGTTTTTACATCTGGAATTAAAATTGCTCAATTTGGGATTTTATAGAAAAGAAAGCCTTCTAGAACATACATTAGAGCATTATTTTTATGACAAGTATTCAGAAATAACTTAAATAGCAAAGTACTGTCTCAGTACACTGGTCAAGATGACCATTACAATTAATGAGCTTTCTATAAATTAGGAATTTACTGGAAAACTTGCATGAAAAGTATAGTAAATAAGAGTTTCTTCTGTGATCTTCCCTATTTTCTGATGTAGTATCATATATACCACTTAATCGTATTTAGAGGTCAGGGTTTTTCATACATGAGGCTGGATTCTTTGAAGGTGTCTGTGACTTGTTGGCAATAAATTCAAACAATAAACGTACAGCATGCAATCTGTTTATTTTGAAATAACATATATTGAAAACAAGTTAAATGTATGTACAAAAATTCTTTTCTTGTCACAAGTCCACACAGGCAGGTTCAATTACTTTAGAACACAACAATACGACAAACTATTTCTCCTTATCTGTGAAACCCACTTTAAATATTGCTAGTTACAGCTAAACTAACAATTGTGCAGTTTCATTATCTTAATGTTTGTAACTTCACTTAATTTATCAAAGTCCCCACACAGGCTGAGTCAGTTACTTTAGAACTCAATGGACAAGACAAATTATTTTTCCTATTTCTGTTTATACAGAACAGCTGTGAAACACTAGAAATCACCTGCATGTCAGCTAACTTCACATTTTCTTTTACGAATTTCTTTCTGACTTAACATAACTTTGCTTATTTGGTTGTCTATATATACACACAAACGTTTCCCAACTGAGGCTTAGAACTTTCTACACGTTATGGGGTGCTGTAATGTGACAGTACTCATAGCAAGAAAAACTTTAAGAAAAAATCAAGAGTGCTCCAACAATTAAAGTTTGTAATAAAACAATTGGCTACAACACTTCTGTTTTGAAAATTAAACAATCATTAAATATTAAGTCACAAAATCAATAATAAATAATTCCAGGTGTAAAACAGAATTAAAAAGATGCAAATGTCTTAAAACATTGATACTGATTTTTGATGATTACCTAATTTGAAGCAAGTGACTAAGAAAGCTGCATGTTAACATATTTTCATCAAGGTATAATTATTTGGGCTTTTGGATTAGACATCTTCATAGATCTGATATCCCATCCCAGTCTTACTGAGAAGGTTTTTATATGACAACGAGCTACTCGGTGTAATATTTTACATATCCTTTAAGGACATCTTGTTTTCAGGAACTTCTAAAGACCTTTTAAGTTTATTTTATAAAATATTAGGTACATTATTGTCTTTGTCTTCCAAAACAGAAGTAATGAACTGAGAAAAAGATGTTTGGAAACAAATGTATGGTTGTAAATGACATATTTTATCCCACATGAAACCAAGTTACAAAATCTTGTTTTCATCGTCTAAAAGGTCCTGCAATGAAAGTTTCAGATGTAGTATTTACACATCTCACTGCATTGGTGTTTCATTTCTAATGCATTTAAAATAATCCTCAAAGTAAACTAAACCTTAGCAATTACACTAAAAGAGTTTTGTATATCTTACAATACACCATAAGTAAAAAGAGGGAGTTGGACAATTGTTGACTATTCAGTTTAATGTTGGTTTCTACATTTACATGTTAAGTGAAATGACACCTGACTAATAATTCATGCTGTCCAACACAGAACCATGACAACTGAAAAACCAGTCTGGTTACCTTGATGATATTTCAATTCAACTCGTGTTTTTACAAGAAACTATAACACTGAATTAGGGGTTGAGAATGTTTGAAAGAATTATAGTTTTACTTTAGAAAAATAAATTGTAAATACCTGCAACAAATGAAAATAGAAATGTAAGACATTTTATGTTTTGAATCCTTTGAAATTTCCTTGTGCAGTCTAGTGTTTGAAGACATCTTTCTAAACTATTAAAAATTCCAAAATAACAGACATAGTCAATAGTATTGGTAAAATATATTTACAGCAAGTTGAACTATTGCGTCTTAGTGTTATGAATCTCTTTATTACTTTGTAATAGGGTATGTTGAAAATGCTAGAAGGAACTCTGGTCAATGTACCAGAAAGAAATAGTCGTAAACTCAGAGGAGAGACAGTAGCAGTGGATACAACAAATATCCTTTTTGTTGCTTCAGGAGCATTTAATGGATTAGACAGACTAGTTAGTAGAAGGAAAAATGAAAAGGTATGGTATTTTTACTTATAATCACTTGTTTTACATCAAAATACTAGCATTAATAAAAAAAAAGAAAAGGGGGGCACATTTGAAAGGTTATTTTTAAGGAAATCAAATATACAAAAAAATCAACTTTCTGTTAATTTTGTTAAGAAATGAACTTCTTAATATAATATTTCAACGGTCTGTGATCTGTTAATGAATATCCACTGGTCTCATTCATTCCCAAGTTAACGTGTTTTGAATACACTGCTTTCAGTACCTTGGTTTTGGTGCACCAGTGTCTGAATCTCCTGGTCGAAGAGCAGCTTCTGCAGCAGACTTGGCCAATCTCACGACACACAGTACTGCTGCAGATGACAATGCCGAGAAAGATGCAATGCTTAGATGCGTGGAAGCAAGAGACTTAATTGAGTTTGGCATGATTCCAGAATTTGTTGGTCGATTTCCTGTCCTGGTTCCTTTCCACAGTCTTGATGAGGATATGTTAATGCAGATCCTCACTGAACCTCATAATGCTCTGGTTCCACAATTTCAGATGCTTTTAAGCATGGATAAGGTACAACAGCTCATTTCATGATTAAAATATCAATGATCAGATTTACCTGTTTATAAACTGCTGCAAAATTGTAACAACCCAGTTTTTTTGTTCCGAATAAATGTTTTATTTAACTTGTATCAAGTTCATTGTGTATTATGCAGATTTGAAATCAAACATTTTGTTTTATATACACTTAAGTTACAGTTACGTTAAATCTTTTTACATTACGTTGCTGATCTTTATGCTTATGTGCTAATTAATAATATGTGAAGGTTTGTTTTCAATTATAAAGTCACCTTTTGTCTGCACATAGGTTGAGCTAATGTTTACACAAGGTGCCTTACGAGGAATAGCACAGCAAGCTATGGAGAAAAAGACTGGTGCACGAGGATTACGTGCCATTATGGTGAGTCTTTATCCTGCCACGAGTGAGATAGTGTTACTCTAGTCTCAGACTAGTTACAAGAGACACAGTAATAATTAGCTTTTGGTTTATGTCAGGTTTCTTAAAGTTTCAATAGTAAAGACTATATTGGTAGATTCTTGTAATTGAATTGAGAATTTTTTAGCCTAAGTTATGACGTACTCTTGCCACCTGTATTGTTTCTAGCTCGTAGAGAAATCACAATGTAGTAGCACATGCAGGTTTATGTCTAATCATATTTATTTAGGATAACTTAGCTGCTTATGAAGTTTATTAAACGTGTATATTTTTTGGTGCATTATTTAACGAAACAATAGTGCTAAGTGTTATTAATATTTGACACAAAAAACACAAACTTAAGCACTTGTTTCTATAAAAATCGTTAAAGTAACTTGACAATAAAACAACCTGCTATTTTAAAATTCTTTGTGTAATGTTCAATGTTAAGAAAACTCGTGATTATTTAATACATATTTCTCAAAATTCTAAAATGTAACGTAAGATAGCTTGCATTGAACAAACAAGAAGAAATTTAAACTTTAGGGTTAAAAATAATAATATTATCATCTTTAGCAGAATACATCAGTGAAACTAAACATACATATACAAAAAAGGCTCGTTTGGGTTGAGAAAATGTTCTCTACATCACATTATTATCACAAACTAAGCCTACAGTTCTCTGGAAGTGTAATTGGTATGAATATATCTATTGAAAAAAAATTAAAATTTAATTATTAAGCAAGGATAATGGACCTAAACGAAATGTAGGTAGATGGCATGAAATTCTTTGTATATTAAAGTGGTCTTCTAGTATTTGTAGAAATGGTTATATATCACACTGCTGCAGATAACATGTTCTCTATGAGACTGTTTTTTTGTGTTTGCTTAATGTATTCGTGTGACTATACAATTCTGACTTATGTCCAATTTTAAATTTCATCATGGAAAAATGATTTTCTGTTCATATGCACTGGTCCTTTAGGTTATTCCATCAGTAAAATGTTTAGATCCTGATAAGCCACAATAAACATTTATATTTTTATTTAACAGGCAGTTCAGGAAAAAAGACTCCCCCCTAGCAGTGTATAATTTGAACTGTATTTCTGTTTTATGTAGGAAAGTCTGCTTTTAGAACCAATGTTTGAAATACCAGGCTCAGACATTACTAGTGTCAAAATAACTGAGGATGTAGTGTCTAACAAATGCCCCCCTATTTACGTCCGTGGCTGTCCCACAGAGCACGAGGAAGATGACAACCAAGAACGGGCTGTAAACACATGATTGGGATCTGTGAAATACAACTTTAGTGTTTGTGATCAAGCAGTCTTGTGTATTGGTCTGCTGTAAGTTCTCTTTGATCCATTGGACAATCGCTGTAAATAAACCAGTTTCAGCCAAAAACAAAATGGAGGAATGTTAATACGTTTATTTTATCAGACTGTATAAAAGAATCTAACAGTAAGATTAAGTGGTACAGCTTATATCCTTGGGGTTTCTCTCCCATTTATAACTTCACCCTACACAGTTGTCTTGACTGCAGGAACATGCAAATTTATTCCTCAATAGATACTGTAAACATAGTACTAACTGTGACCGTTATGAAGAGAGTGTTTGTGTTTGAGGGAAATAACATACACTGCAATTTAATTATGAAGTTATTATGCTTAAATAAATAAAAACGTGGTATTACACCAGTTAATTCAAATCTTTACCTTGAGTGTTGGCATATGATTTAAGGATAAACCCACGATATGGTGATTAGAAAAATGATACACGACAACTGGTGAATTTAATTTCAGATCATGTGAAACATCCAAATTATTATTACTGTCTGTGAGAATATATATACATATATATATATAGTTAACCATTAATTGTTTTCTCTGAAAACTTCCCAAATAGAATCAGTTTAAAAATATCTACTTGCATATGTTTATGGGTTGTGTTAGGATAAAATGTATATTATTTTAACTTCTGTATTATGGATGTATAAATGTATGGTCACCATGTTTGTTTTTCAAATAAAGTTTTGAAACACGCATATTTGTAGATTTGTTCAACATCGAGCTGTTGTGTTTTCCTGCTGGCATTCTTAATACATGTCATCCTTTCTTGTTTAAATTGGAGGCTACACCTTTCACGTAAACACTGTTTATTTTAATAACTTTTCATAATAGATTGGAATATGTTTCATTAAAAACCTATGAAGACTAGTAAACTAATTCAGCCACTCTTGGTTTCAATTATAAATAACGAAAAATATAAACTTTGTACAAGTCAAAATATACTGTCAACTGTTTAAAAAAAATCTTATTGTTCTTAAAATAAATTTTAAGACTAGAAAATTTATACTATAAATTGATGCAGTAATTTTGTTAAAAATATATATACATATAATTTTGTTTCACCATGTATTAATATTACTGACTTTTACCACCTGACTGTACACCACAGTCTCGTTCGGGAAGCATGGGATATTTGGAAGGCTGAGCTGGTCTTGAAACTTGGAAGGAATTTGGTGTGGAAGCACGTAATATATCAAAAGCCGTCAAAGCCGGGACGTTGTTTGATCCGTGACTAGATTTGTACAATTGCAGGTGGGCACGAAGGAGAGATTTGTTGATCTCGTCTTCAACGTCACTTGTAGATACGGGTCGTTGGGCCCTAATAAATATAACATTATCAATTTACATACAATGTGTAAGAGTCGCACTTTGCAATAAACACCATAAAATGTGCCTGCAGATTTTTTAACAAACAAATACAGCTGATATGTTTGCTTGATCCTGTTAAAAAAATAAACAAAGCTGCACAAGCTTATAATATTCCTTGCTTTTACGTGTACATACTTGGTTATTCATCTGTCCACAGAAAATGTTTGTGGCATACAATGAGGTTATTTGTTTTGAAACGTACTTTGGTTTCATGGAGTTAAGGCACAGGGAGTATTTTGTGATATTGAACAGATCTGCACCTCTGCTATTAACAGTTTGGGTGTATGATGTCCTTTAGTGATTTTATCACAATGCATGACCTTGAATGACCCCTAACAATATTATTATTGTACCAATAATTGTTAGTTTTCTATAACTATTGTTATTTGTCTGGGTCATGTATAGTAAAATAAAATATTTTTTATCAATAAATTGATTCAATGTTACATTATCCTGAAAATGTACCTGTATGCATAAAGTCCATCTGATCTACAAAAGGTACATTTCAGATTTACTAACCTGCATAAACTCTTAACTTTGACTTTATAAAAAACAACAAATTTTGGAGAAACTCCAGGATTTATCCTAAAATGTCAATGAAAACGCATTATACGACTAAGATATGTGGTTGTCATGTAAAGTACCAAGCATATAACAAATAGAAAACTTGAGGAATCTCCTGGGATACATTGTGTGCATAGCCAAGGTTAATATGTGAAATAAATTCCATGACTAGATGTTTGAATGCATAAAACATCTTTCTTCTAAATCTGTTAATGATGCTTCAAAGTAATTTCAAGATTTATAGAACTCAAAGCCCCATGTTAGTCTTTTGGTTATAAATACACGATACCTGCCACTAATATAATTCCCAGTATTAACGTGTTAAGTTCCTCAGAATACAGTAAGAAATGTATTTGTGTTAACAGTAACAAAATCAGACTTAACCATGCTTCTCTTCCTTTTTTCTTTGTGTTGAACAGAGAAATTTTCAGTCTTGAATTCTCAGACTTGAGTAGGTCCATTCGTAACATCTCTGCTGTCCTATGAGCAAAGTCTGAAACTTGTTCCGATTTTAAGTTCTTGAAAGAAAGTAGTAAGAGTTGAATATTATTTTAAAATTTTCTTTACGTTAAGAAGAGTACAAAGATATATTAAAAATTTGTGTTCTGTTTCTATAAAAAATGAACCAACACTGACAAAGGAATGATCTTATAACAATAACCTTTATTCATATAAAAAGTGTGACCTGCATCTATAGAATGGATTCTGAAATGGCCATGCCCTTAATGTGTGACCTACAGTTAAATGAAGAGCTCTAGAAATCAACTGTGCAGATAGTCTGACATCAATTTTCAACCAACTAAAGCAGAAAATAATTAACATTATATTTATTAATAATAGAGAACTATTAACAGTTCTAACACTCGTGTATTATAATGTATCTCGGACAAGCCTCCAATTTATTATGTTATATAGACTACATATTAAGATTTCAAATAGCCAGAAATTTAAATTTAGAAGTTAAATGAATGTCAATAAATCACATTCGTGATACTTACTAACAAGATTGATACAATTTTCTTTTTTCAACACAAACTTATTTTAATATACAGACAACAAAATAGTTTATAATAATGGTTATTAAAAATATTTGTTTATATACAGCAGTTTTACGAGCTCTACTGAGCCTTCTATCTGGTCTAGAACCAAATACTTTATGGATGGTCCAGGTCCATGATGAGTAAATTAATTCTGAGCTAATTAGTTTGGCTAGCCTTGCTCTGCTTATAAGCTGACTTTTTACAGACAAAGATAGTTAATGTTCTTAAGGAAATACTGATGTTTGAACATATATGATTTATAATGTTTAAAATCTACAAACGTGGCCAATCAAATTCTGTAGTTTTTTCAATTAATAAATGTTAATCACAACTACAGCTTTCAAGGCTTTTGGTATTGTAACTGACCGACACTATTTTACTGTCTCTTGATATGTCAGTTTATATACTTTAAAGGTGAGATTCTGAAATGTTCAACAATATTCAAAGATATGCTAGTGTTTTCTTAGAACATATATTGTTGATTCTTACACTTGAGAATCTTCTACAAATTTAGAAAACAACAGGACTTGCACAATATACAATAGTAATACATTGCGACACATACTTTGGAATTGTTGTTTAAATAGATTTTCAGTTGAGAGACAATCAAATCTTCTACTCTGGTGCTCCAGTCCTTAAGTGGAGATGAGACTTCACTGTTGAGAGTAAAAATATTAAAACCATGTGCATGTGCTGAATGATGCCATTGTAACAAGCATATTTAACAATTATAACACCTTCAGATGACAAAGTTTGCTATGTAAAACAACCACTGGCAATCTGGACAGAGCCACTTTGTGTCTCTTTAATAGACTAACAGTAGTCAAAAGCTAGATGGCCAGCAAAGACAGAAGCCACCAGTCAGTCTCACGGCTGATAAACCTCTGTGAAAGATGTGTGTTAAATCCCTCTTAAGGGTCAAAAAGGAATATTTTACAAACTACACATAATTTTATTTTTATGTCACATAAAACAACAGTCTCTAATTCAGGACTGTGTAACTTCAAATGTAGATTGATGCAGTTTACAACAAAATGGAGACAAAATTAAACACTATTGAAACAAAAAATCTAAGATTTTAACTTCTTACCTTCTTGATATGCAGAGAAATCAGCAAATGTATTGAAGCCCCCACCACACGTGACATTTCAATATTGTTTGTTTACCAACTTCACACAACTAATTGACATATTTATGGCCAACAGAATATGTAAACTCTTCTCTAAATATGCCTTACAATATTGTTTGTTTACCAACTTCACACAGCTAATTGACATATTTATGGCCAACAGAATATGTA
This sequence comes from Carcinoscorpius rotundicauda, assembly GCA_011833715.1. NCBI lineage: Eukaryota > Metazoa > Arthropoda > Merostomata > Xiphosura > Limulidae > Carcinoscorpius > Carcinoscorpius rotundicauda. Next base: position 4,399,746 of record CM022391.1, on the reverse strand, counting down.
AACTCTTCTCTAAATATGCCTTACAAGTCATCATAATATGCTAGTCACAAAAATGACTTAGTGAAATACACTAAAGGACGTTAAGTTTACTCAACCTGTTCAGTGCCATAGACGAGATAACTTGTCCAAGTCAACTGGTAACACAGAGCCATGGACGAGTTATTGTTTCATGTTTTGTACATATTTCTTCATTTTGAGTGCTACTATAAGTTTGCTTGGAGACAAAAATAGTATTTGTTGTTTATTTCCTTTGTTTTAAAACTTACTCAATTTTGCTGAAAAAAAACTGGTATAGCAGCTGAAATACTTGGCAGTCAACAGGTTAAAAGTTATTTAACAAGCCAAGTAAATGTTGTCGTTTTGAGGCATTCTATTCTAGTGACTGGTATTTTCATGTTCTAAAATGCATATGTGAGAGGTTGGTTTCCTTTCAACACTCAAATATACAAGTCAACAAAACTTACAAAAACATCTAATATTTTTGAAATATATATGCAAAAATGGCTCGTTTGGGTTAAGAAGATATTTCACGTAGAAGAGCGAACAAATGAACTTTGTGAGCCTGACAATGACCGAAGAAGGTCGAAACATTGTTCGCTAAGTGTCAAAAAGGAATATTTTACAAACTACACATAATTTTATTTTTATGTCACATAAAAATAAATGTTTCAACCTTCTTCAATCATTGTCAGATTCACAAAGTTCATTTGTTCGCTCTTCTACGTAAAATATTTTATCAACCCAAACGAGCCATTTTTGCATACATATTTCTCTACTAGTGGGTTTTCTTGACATCACTGATCAAATATTTTTACTCCAGTATTGGAGTGCTCAGTAGGTATCTATAATATCCTAATTTTTAATGTAGGTTTTTCTAAAAAGCGGCTACAATTTAAAAGTTAGGAACTTCTCAGCCAAACAAAAAAATCTCAAATTTCACAATTTTGAGACTCTTGTAAAACATTACTCTCAGATATTTTAGACTTTATGCAAGCTATAGGGAAAACAAACGAGGCTCCTGCTATGACACAAGGATTATATCGACAAAACCATAAAATTTAAAACAGACTTATTTAAAACAACTGATGTTATTCAGGATATTCTAAAGCATTTTCACCATTTACTGGCTCAGTAAAGGTTTTATTAAGCTACTAGTAGAAATACTCTACTATCTCCTCTTTGAGTATTAAACATTTACCATATTTCATAAGATTCACCTAGTAAATAAATAACCACAGCAACTATTAGTACATATAGTATACAGTTGTGACAAAACTCATGAAGAAATGGTTAGTTTAAAATAACACTGCAGCTGTGAATGATGTTTCTCCATGTATACATAAATGGTCACCAGTTTCTTAAGAGTCAAGTTTATCAAACAATACATCTTGATGAAGAGGAACATTTAAATAAGTTTGACAAAACGTTGTATACTTGAATTTTTTAAAGTATTAGCTCACAGCTTCTGTTAGTCATCGTACAAATCACAAATTATTCAGTGTACAAACAAATCACAAATTATTCAGTGTACAATCACCATTTAACCTATTTCACAAGAAAACTGGGAAATCTTGACTAACATAACTAATTAGTGAACCCCAGTAGGTAAATATCCGACTCACCTTGAGTCGTACTTAGATGTATATCCACTGCTCTTCTGAACCTCTCTCATTCTTTCAATTTCTTCTTCCAGCTGGTTATTTCTGTTTACCAGAAAGTTTCAGAACTAACTTATGAGTGTGTTGTATGTTAAATATATATTGAAAACATAACATACAAAGCTAAGTAATTATTTAACTACCACCCAGCACTGCAGCTATTTGCATAACTTTCTTTTTAGAGGTATTACAGTATAGAGTAAAGTAGCTTATACTTTGTTTATGTATAAAAACCTTATGTAGTTAATGTTTACATAAATAAATTAGTGAACTAGAAAGATATTTTCCAAAACATTGTATAACTCATCAAATGTGTCATTATATACAATGACATTTGAAGAATGAGTTACACATGATGACAAAAATATATGTAACTTGATCAACAATAGTCAAAACCAGTTTAAAAAATAAAAAAATATTTAACACATTTATAAATCCAAATTTAACAACCGATAATGTTTTTAAATTAACTCAATATGTTTAGCATTTGAAGTTTCTGGTTTTTCTTGAACTGTAAATGCCAAGTTTTCTTAGATAAATCACAGAATTTAAAAGAACGAAATCGGCTAAAAGCTATTCCACTTCTCCTGAAACCATAATTTTGCTCCAACTTGAAGTAGTGTTAATGCAGTATTGTCAACTTTAATGATATAATAAAAATTTATATTTATTATATATTTTATTTAACACATCACAATATCTGAACTTTGAAACATTATTCATTTTGTGTTTCTAAAACTGTAATTCATTTGATTATGTAACTGTTTTTGCTTTATATCTTATGTTCACATCACTACTGTAAGTTCCATTTAAAACAAAATTAATTCTACTTTAGGAAAACTAACATCAATACACACTTAAAGTTGAGTATGCTGACAAGCTGATTTTCCGTCTTGAGTTTTTCTTTAGTTTCTTTCAGTTCTAACTGAGTGACAGACAGCTTATGTTCGCTGTCCTTCAAGACACTGTGGAGAATGGAGTTTTCCTGGGTTAATTTTGTCCATTTCAATCTTAAATCTTTAAATTCTTCAGAAACCTGGTGAGACCGAGTGTTATCGCATTCAATCCTAGCATCAAGGTCCTCACTAACATAAAATAACAAATACAGCCACATTTGATGAACATAAATTTTGAAACAAGTTATCAATGTACTGTAGATTAGCAAGAAACTATATTCTAGCTTCTTCATTTCTAAATGAAAACTAACTGGTTTAAAGGTAACCATGATTTATACATCACACCAAAACTACAATACACTGAAAAAAAACACAGCAAGCGTAAAAATGATCAGAGATAAAATAAATCTCATCACTCTATGTTAAAAGTTGCAAACTTAGCTATGTATGTATAATGGTACTTCTGACATAGCAGTTGTAATCATACATAAATGTAACAGACAAAACGTAGTATTTGATTCAAAGTGTTTTTTGTCTTATTTTATCCAAAATTCAACAAAACCTTAATTTTCTAAGTTTAATTAGAACATGAAATTTACTGTAAAACAGTATAGTTAAATATTATATATGCAAAAACGGCTCGTTTGGGTTCAAAAAATATTTTAAATAGAAGAGCAAACCCAAACGAGCCGTTTTTGCATATAAAATTCTCAACAAGTGGGTTTCTCGACATCACTGAGTACAGTTAAATAAATACAGTTAAAGGGTTTACTTACATCTTGTCTATTAGTTCAGTCTCCCTTTCTCGCCAAATTCCAATCAGTTTCTCCTTTTTATTTCTATACTCATTTTTTTTCAGAGACAGCTGCTCCTGAGAATTTTGAAAGACAATCTAATAAGAAAAATTCTTAAAATACTTCGACTGTTAATGTAGATTATAAACAATATTGTAAAAACAAACTGGCTCAGATATGGAGATCAAATGCTTTGGGAAATTTCTGTATGTGAACTTCACGTTTATTAAAATGTAATCTACAACTTTAAATAGTTTCATACTGAAATTACGTTACATTTACAAGCAGAGAAAAAATTATAAACTACTTCATGTGTGTAAAGAAATTAATATAATCCAAATATTTTGTTAAATAACTCTTGTTAATTTGTAACTATAACTTACTGTTTTTAATAATATTTAACACATTAATGCAAATATTATTTGCATTTTTATAAACATTTTTGAATCTATAAATAATACTGTGAAAAGAGTTCAATCTCATGGTATACTAATTATATATATATTACAATAATCTTATTATAATTAATTGAGAAATCTAGAAAACAGCACAGTCCTACGTAGCCATCTAATTAGTGATTATGTACAAATGCTTTAAGGAAATTTGAGACAATTTCAGATAGTCTGAAACAAGGAAATTGAAATGTTCTGGTTGACATATAATAAATAACAAAAGTCCTGATGTTATTCATACACTCACTTTCAGATTGTGAACCTGATGCTGCAATGTTAATATCTGCTTGTCCTGCGTAATGGACGAGGTCTCCAAGTCCTCTTTTTCTTTTCTGAGGTCTGATAATTCTCTTTTTGCAGACTTCCAACTCTCTTCGATTTCAGCAACTTTAAGATTTAGTTTCTTTACGCAGATGTCAAGGTTGTTCTGAAAAGCACAACAACCAATGATCTTGTATGGTTTTAAGTTTGTACTAGTGATCTTCAACCAATGATCTTGTATGGTTTTAAGTTTGTACTAGTGATCTTCCTTATGTGTGAGTGTGTGTACATGTATATATATAGATGTGTGTGTGTGTATATGTAGACATGTTTTATATTTTGTGTATCTATGTATATGTGTCTACACACACACACACACACATAACTTACCTTTCTGTAATGGTTTTAGTAATTTAAACCTGACATAACTATTACAGTGTAAATATATCACAAGATTATCATAACACTACATGACCCAGACTTTTAACTATATCTTATTTCTTGTAAACTTCTGGCCCTATCATTAGACAAAAGCTTTCATTAACTCAAGTTTCACATTTTGAGAATTCCCAGTAATATAACTTAATACACCATTAAAACACATCCTGTCTTAAACAATAAATAACTGAAAGGTTCAGTAACATGATGGATGTAAACGACACTCTGCTCATATATACAACAGATGAATATTTATTAAACATGTACGTATGCAACAGACAAATTCATTCAACACATACCTCTGTATGTAATAGAGTGATTTATTGCATACAAAGCTCTGTATGTAACAGTGATTTATTGCATACAAAGCTCTGTATGTAACAGAGTGATTTATTAAAAGCATACCTTATCCTCTTGCAAGTTCTTCACCTTTGTCCGTAAGTCATCACACCATGATTTAGATGCATTATATGCTGCCGTCTTTTCCACCAACTGATTTTGTACAGACTTGAGCTTAAAGTCCAGTCGACAAATGTTACTCTGAAATTCTTGAAAGCTTTCTTGTGTATGCTTCACTGTTCTTTCTTGTGATGTACGGTCACTTACAGCCTACACCAAATATTAGAAACTTAAGTGGTCTCACTAATAATAGTAGAAACTACAGAGGTTTAAGAAATCAATACAAAATGATAACCAGCTTGCCCCTCAAAAAGCTAAAACCTTCCATAAGCATTCAGATTATTAGGTTTTTACTATAATGCCACGTTATAGAAAGCTATTGATAACATCAAATAAATTGGCAACTGGTTCCAGTGTATTGAATCAGTTATGCGATTATTATGTTAAACAAATTTATTATAAGTTTTGTTTCCAATCATATTGGAAAAAATAATTACACTTAAACTAGCTTAACCTCACGTCAATGATGCTATTTGTAAACCCCTTTTGTGTATGTTACTGAGTTGCATTCAAAATTTAATATCAATGTATTTTAAATTAATATTAAAATACTTTATAACCTAACATTCTATACTCAGTTTTATTCCTTTATTTTAAAAGGAAACTTTTAAAACTGCAGGTTTTTAGTTTCACATGATCTTCTCACAGTTAAAAGTTTAAATTTGATGAACTATTGGACATGATACTGTGACAATACAATGAAGACTGTCAGAACCTCAAGTTAAGGTTCGACCTGTTTTTCACTGTTGAGAGGATGTAAATATTATGCTTTACCCAAGTAATATCTACATTATAATGTGTAATTAACATAGAATTACACACTTTTCACAGAAGCGAGTGGTAATTAATTTAAAAATAAGGGAACACTCAGACAGTAAATGTCACTATTATCATATCAGGGGAGGTAGAGGTTTTTAACATTTTCTTATACAGTTAAAAACCTAAAAGTTGTAATTTGGTTTATTAACTGTGTTTTGATAACTAGGTTATATGTATGCAGTGTTAATAAAGTGGTTTAATTAAATTTTAAATGCAACTCTTAAAAAATTAAAAAATTGTGATATGCACTCCTTGACCTACCAGTAGCAAAACCATAAATTAAGATATATTAACTCAACTAAACTATAAAAGTTATATGAAAATCAGTGCATCTTTTATTCAAATTGTGTCTGTATTAGAAGTAAAGGATACTGGTTAGTAGTTTCTATACCTTTTTATAAGATCGAACCAATTGCCATGTTAATGTCATAGAAATATTTTACATTAATTATTCTTACTGTAAAACAAACAAACACAAATTTCAATTAAATTATCTTGTAAAAAATTAGCAGTAAATGAGTCTTCTCTTCTTGACAGTTGTACAACTTTCTGGTTTTTATAAGAGACAAATATTATTAACTCCCTTGATTTTAATGTACCAGTTAGTTTAAAATAAAGTCTCAAGAGAGTAGAGTCACCCAGAGCAATTCACAGTTTCAGTAAAAACTACAAACCAGTGTCCAAGGTAAGTACACATGTTGTGTTAGTGATGTTAATAAAGATTGTTTTCTCTCTATTAATAGAGATACAGTAATTCTGAATTACTTTCTAAACTATTTTGTCAAACATCCCATTATATCTTGTGAACTCTTCTTGGAAACTAAAGATACTTCAAACCTAATATTTACACTATTTTTAGAAAGCCACAAATTTATATATTTTCATTTCTATAGTTGTTGTTCAAGGAATTATCAGAAAAGCCTCAAAATGAAACTATACAGAAACTATTTGATATGTTATTCTATATAATTACAATCACCATATAATATTATCCAACTATGAGCACTTCAAAGCACTTCAGTCTATAAGTGTATGACTGCATCACTGTTGTACTATGACTGTAATCACTCATCCAAGCTTCCTAACCATGTGAATTGGATACTTCATTTTACCAAGAGGGCCAACAAACTCGTTGAATAGAAAAACTTTAATTTCAAGTGATGTACACACAATGCATGAAACTTAAGAAAGAGTTATTTAACTTTATGAATTTCTGATTATTATTTACATAAAGATATACACATTTTGTGATAATTATCACATAAACTAAAGATGTTTTTTCTTCCTCCTATGTACCTAACTGACATATTATCTTCAGTGATGACCTCTGGTAGACAAAGATTTGTTTATATGTATACAAGTCTGATTTTGAATGTGAAATACACAAATTGAAAACAATGTGGAAATAAACATCTGCACTTTACATGATGTTTGATAAAAAATTAGGCCCATCGGTTTGTAATGCTTCTCAAGCTTTCAGCATTTAGACCATAAAATTAAATTTGGTAATCTAGTAAAATTATTTTTTAAAGAAGAGAAAGTTTGAAATACTATTTAGCTTGTATCCATTTACAATTTATATTTTGTATAAGCACACATTAAACGTAAACAAAAAACTGTACAACTCACCTTCAACAAGTCACACTCAATCTTTTCAGAATATTCTCTTAATTTTTTTATTTCATCTCGGTGTATCTTTTCACTTTCAGATAACTTCTTTGTATTTTGAGATCTTTCTTGTTCTAAGACATTATTTAAAACATTTAATTCTGAGGTCAGACTTTTATTTTGAGCCTAGAAAGAAAACAAGTCACAAAATCAGTTAAGAAAAACATCTATATGCAAACCTTTTGAACAAAACACACAAAGTCCGAATTATATTTTATTTGTAAGTTTTCTGTACTTTTTCAAATCAGTTCATTTTCAGCACATTTTATTCATGATTTCTGTTTAAAGCAAAAAATATTGAAGCATAATTTGGACAGAATAACTTCATAAAGGAAAGCGATCTTGGACTGATGGTTGATCAGTTTCTTAAAACCATCCAAGCAGTGTGCTGTTGCTAGTGGTTGGGCAAATAGGATTTTAGGTTGTATCTACAAAAATACTGAATGCAAGTCTAAAGAGGTTATAATTTTATTGTGCAGGTCACATGTTAGACCACATTTAGAATACTGTGTTCAGTCTGGAGTTTCTTACCTCAGGAAAGACACTGAATATTTTGAAATGGTTCAAAGTAGAGTTACTAAAATATTACATGGGATGAAGGTTTTGTCATACAAGGAGAAACTGAAATCCCTCAAATTGTTTCCTCTTGAAAAAAAGAAACATTAGAAGAAATTTGATTGAGGTGTTTAAGATTGTAAAGGGAATTGACAGTGTTGATATATCATATTTTTTTCATATTCAGTATTGGGAATATTAGAACTAAGGTGCATAAATATAAATTTTGGCAGGGTAAGAACTATTTTCAGCTAACACAGTTTTATTTTTCTAACAGAGTAGTTGGCCTTTAGAATGGGTTGCCTTAGAATGTTATAGAGGCAGTAAATTCAAGTGAGTTCAATAGAAAGCTTGATAAGTATACGAATTATAAGGGTTGACTTTTAGATAATATTTTAAATTATTTTAATTTAATTAAGAGGCTGTAACAGCTGAGATGAACCAAAAGGTCCATGTTGTCCCAGAACATTATGTTACATTATTACCTTAAACTACTGTTTATTTGATTTTTAAACTTACTTTCTCAAACATCTAATTTCATTTGTTTAACATCCAGTAGTTGTAAAATGGTAAACTTAAGATTTTTAAGCAATGCTTAAAGGAGTATTCTTTGAACCCAGTGTTAATAGATTTTTTTTCTTTTAAAGTATTTGGCTTTTTCTATTACATTATGATCATATTTCTTCTGATACATGTACACTATTAATTTCTTTAACTTGTATCTGGACAATCTCAGATAACAGTCAGTAAAAAATTACATATATATAAATACATATGTGCCTGACTTTAAATCTCAGTAAGCAGAATTTCCAGATAACTAACAAATTTCAGTTGTTTTTATATTCCTTCTGAAACAATGTATGAGAATAAAATATAACAAAATAATCAATCATTGTATAAAATTGACTAGCATACACAGATCTCCTTGTTTTCCTTTGATAAAGTGGCTATTTTTTCTTCCAACCTGAGGATATTATTTATCTCAGCTCCCATCCAAGCATGAAGACTGTAACTTTGATTTTCAAATCCTTCACTTTTATGCAGGAGTTCTTCAACTAAAATATCCTTGTTTTCTAAGTCTGTCTTGCACTGTTGAAGCTCTTCTTTAACTTGTTTGACTTCCATCTTAGCAGCCTCTATCTCGTGATTCAAATTTTTCTCTTCCTCTTTTTTATTTTCTTTAAATGTCTTCAACTCTTGGTCAGCAGCTTCCTGTAAAAATGAGCCACATGACCAATATTTTGTCAACAAAAGTAAATTGCAGTAAAAATATAATTTTGTACAACTAATTTTAATTTCTTTGTTATTTCCACAGAGTACAACACTTTCTGAAAATTATTCCCCCTTAAAAATTCAGTAATAATATTCACATAAATCTAGAATTTTCATTAATCCTGTGTGAGAAGAAAGTAAAAGTGGCCATTTTAAACTTTCTAGGGTTACATTCAGAACTTAACTGTATTATCAAAGTATGCCAATAATCTTGGTATTAAAACATAAAATTAAACTTTGACATTCAGCTTGATAAGTGAATATTTTCACCCATTTACAGCTTAACAAAAATCCAGTTAAATTATAATAATTTAGGACACACCTTTTTTGTTGTAATAATATTTTATGTTCTAAATTGTACATTTGAAATAAAAAAAATATTTTATCTACATCACTGTTAGAAAAATATTGACTTAATTTTCTTTGTACAAGTTATTTCTCCAATTGTAAAAATATGACAACTGAAACATCAGTATTAAATATGGCAACTCAAACATTAATATTAAATTTCTTGTTTTTATGCATATTGTTTACTAACTTGTATAAAAGTAACTACAATATAAAAAGTTCTAAGTACAACCAGTTAGAAACAAATATTTAAATAAATATCTCTCACACAAGGTTTCAGTACTTCCTTATATCAAGCTACTGCTGGATAATTAAATGCTTTGTTTCACTAATTACAAATTATTCAAAAACTAATAACATGATAGAGTTAAATGAAAACAATTGTAAAACAGTTACAAGACTGAGTCTTTTTATGACTGACAAATATAACCGTCTGTTATCACCTCTGATCACTGCAGTAAAAAAATGGAATTTTATTTCATATTTTCCAGTTTTATGTTACAGATTATTTCACTATAGTGAGTGTTATGGTTGATAAAATTAAAATATAAAGTATAACAAAAATTATTAAGTAGGTTCTACAGGTTATGTAAATAAAATATGACACAATAAGAAGTAAAAAGGCATTTTTAATTTTAATATGAAAATAGTCCTGCACTGGACTAGTCAGTATATCTTTGGAAGAAATATCTTATAAATTCTGAACATTTTGTACTATACATATTAAACATTACAAATATACAGTCAGCCATCTTAATGCAATTTATTTAAGAAAGAAATATTTTTAAAAAATCTCAATCTCTCCTTCAAAATTCTATAACATTAAAACTGACTGATGCAGTATCCAACCAATTAGAAACAAAAATTATACATAACTCATAAAATTTCAAAGGGACAAAAAGGAGATTCCTAGCACATCAAGAATGTTCCTTTCAGCTCCCTACTTATTAATCAAGTATTCATCTAATGTTCTCTTGAACTCAGTTAAATATTCTGTCTCCACCCTCATAAGCAACTTATTCATACACTGCCAAAACGAACTCATTACCCATAGTTCTACTGATTTCATTTCTAGAAACAAAGAAAAGTTTTATGGATATGCTATCAATACCTAAATAATTTTAAACACTTCAATCAAATCCCTTCTGAAAAAACAAGTTTAGACATTTTAGTCTTTCCTCACAGAACAGTCCCACCATCCTTGTGGCTCTTATCTGAACCTCTTCCAACAATTCAATGTTCTTCTTGAGGTATGAACCCCAAAACTGCACACAGTACTTGAAGTGAGGCCTTACAAGTGATCTATACAGTGAAACAATAACATCCCTTGTTTTGTATTCAATATTAATACAGATGTCACTCAATAAACCATAAGTCGTATTGGTAGCTACAATAAACTGTTTGGATGACTTAACTAATTTTCTTTATAACACCACCAAGATCCTTTTCTCGAGTTACAGTATTTAGTGTATTTATATTTACAATGTAACAATAATTTGAATTATTATCATCTCACACATCATCTGTCATATATTAACTCAATTCATCAAAATCTCCCTGTAAGTCTGCAGCATCTTTAATACAGTTAGTCACCCCAACTTTCAAAATTTGATGGTCATTCCAGAGCCAATATCGTTAATATCAACCATAAACTCTAGGGGCTACCTAGAGAGCAGATGTCATAATTCTCATACTATGGAAAATTGAGATTTTTCTTCAGTCTTGCCCTACAAAATTAAGAACTTAAAACTTGTATAACATTAAAATTTATATTACTAGCAACATTTCTATGTAATATTTATTCATATATCATGATAATAATGTTCTCTAATTCATGTTTGAAAGTAGCTCTGTAAAACCTTATGACATGAGCAGTAAAAGGTGCTCATAAGGGAAGACGGGAGGCTTATTTGTGTTAACTACCTGTTGAGTTCACAAAGGTGAGAAACTAAGCATTACTATACAGAGAAACACAAAACATTATTAAGCACTTTTACCATTTAATCTAATGTAAAGTACCAAAATAACTTACAGATTATACCATAATACATATTTAGTACTGAATATTTTCTAATTACACATGCTAATGAGCTCTACACGTATGTGCACGTAATCATAATACTTATTAATTAACTAAACACATAATTATGTAAACTAGAACAGACCTTAGCTGTTTTCTGTTTCTCTATCTCAGCTTCAAGAATATGCTTTTCAGCTGTACAGTCTGTTAGTTGCTCAGTCAACTTGTTAAACTGTTAAGGTTATTAAAAGAATGAGTTATAAAAGAAACAGTAGGTATTTTCTCTTTCTATATTGATAATATCTATCTTGAATAAAAACTTCTGTAGTTTCTGTTTTGCAATAACAACATTACATTCAAAAATCAATTTACGAAACACAAATTTTCAATACCAATAATTCAAATAGAACAATACATCCACAAGGAAATTACTGAAATAAATTACCATAATCATTTTGTTAATATTTTTTCATCAACACTGACAACATATTGCTTAACATTTTAGAAAACACACCTTTTCTTCCATGTCACATAGCTGTGTCTTAAGAGAGTTTCTTGTTTTCAAAACTTCTGCCATTGTTTCTTCTCCAATTTCATCATTCAGGCCATCCTTGGATTGTTCCTTTCCCAGTTCTTCCACAATTTTGCAACCATTATCTATTTGACTTTCCACAAAATTTCTCAGTCTTTCAGCAAAGATGTACAAGCTGTAGTTTTCTTTGTTTAGTTTGGCGAGCTCCTGACGTAAACTAGCCACTTCTTCTTTCCAATACTGTCCAGTACGACGCAACTCTTCACACCTTCGAGTTCTCTGGTTTAGTTCTTCCTGAAGGTATTCCATCTGTTCCATAAAACGCAATTTTAGTTAAATATAAAATGATTGTAATGATCCAGTATCAAATAAATTTATTTTAAAAAGTTATAGAGTTACTAGTAACTGTTCATCGCAGTTGTAACCTTTTTGTTGCAATGTATCGACACTATAAGGAATTCATAGACAATTTTTTATTGAGATATTGTCCTCCATTTTGAGTGAAGCAATACTTAATGGAAGGGATTGACAAAGATTACAAATAATTCATTCATTCATTTACTTTTGCAGCTGTATATTGCTCTTCAGTCATCACATACTTAGTGAAAATAAGAAAAAAAATGAATCAACTATGGTTTCACTTCTTATCAGAGAAGCTCTCAGATTAATTCAAAAGTTTAAACACTGAATGTTGAAATGTGTACATGTGATATTTTTAAGTCAATTCATTTCTCTACAAGTATCACATAGAGAAATCTGCTGACAACACCAGGTTCGATCATGAAATTTGTGAAGTCGTATCTGTTTGAAAACGTGACTGAGTTTTTTGTATGAAGAATATTGAGTTTGACATAAGTAACAAAATTTTTGTTACAAAACAAACAAAAAATATGTAGTTCACATGTGTGGAAATAGTCAGTTTTACTGAATTACAATTAGTTTAGCAGCTTACTTTCTCCCCACAGAGTTCTCTACAGAACTAAATATAATATCCAAATTGAACTAAAATTGCAGGCTTCTAGTATAAATTAAAATAATAAAGCATGTTTAATTCTACAGATGAATTTGGTTTCTTTGTTCATGACCCTTGTTCTCTCATAACATTGGTTGGCTGTAAGATACAGATATTTTCAACTCTAGAAAAAGATTTCACAGATGCAATTATTTGACTGCAATATCCCTTCAAGCAGAATAGGCATTATCTACTATAAAGAATTAAGTAACAAATTGACTAGAACAAAGAAATCTCAATAATTTTCTGGACCATGTGGTTATGCTAAAACTGCATAGAAACTAAATAAACAAAAACGTTTTAAATTTCTGTACAACTAAAAGCAAGTTGGAAACATTCAATGTGGCTTCACATTACATAATAGCAGTATGGTTAAAAATATAATGCAAATGATTTTTGAATGCTACTTAAAAATAAACAAATATATCGTGACACAACAAACGATTTTACCATGAACTCATAAACAGCCTGTATATCACCAGTTTTAAAACTATGTAGCAAAAACTAAAACATTATGACAATTATCAAAAGGAAAAAAAAACAACACACATGGTTTAAGATCAAATGTAAAAATATGTCATCATCTACCAAGTAATAAATAATCTTACTTTTGTGTTCTATAAATTTTGTACTTATCAGGTGATATTTGTATTATAAAGCATTCAGCGGCTTAATATAGATAAAACATCTTAGCACCACGTATGTCAAGTTACAAAATTTACCACTACCTATCCACAATACCAATTTCATAATTGGATTTAATATGTTCAATTTAAATCCATTGTCAAGGGTCTTGATGTTTAGTCTCTTATCAGAAGGAGTACAAAGATAATGTTAGAATATCCAAAAGACTTCAGTTAACTTGTACAATGTTGTGTATTCAGAAGCTTTTCAGCACAAAGAGAAACCAAAAATCTTTAAAAATTTATTATTCCTTTTCATACATTAGTAATAGTCAAAATCTCAAAACTTATTACCAGACGATCCCAAGAATGATGCATGGTGGGATAACAGTTTTCTTTTGTCTCTCTGTTGACAGAAACTGGTGATGTACAATGACAACCAAAAATAAGATGTTTCTAGTTAGCTGACAGGTTCACATATTGTAATACCCCAAACCGAAAACTTGAAAGGTAAGTAATGACATCTGTAGAGTTAAGACCCACGTCCTTGTTGTGGTATTAACAACATTTCATACAACTAATTCATCAGAATAACTTTCAAAGGAATCCTACTCAATCTATTTTTAACCACTGTTTTTCTGGGTAATAATGTGTTATGTTCAGTTTTATTACAATCAATTTATTTCAGTTGAAATTTTCTGATTAATTTAGCTTAAAAGACATTTATTAACTGTAATTTTTACAAAGATTTTGAAAAAGGTTGAGGATTCGATATGCCAATAATTTTCTACTATTTCTTGTAAGCCCTTGAAAAGTGTGCAGGTACAAGAGGATTGAAAGTAAACTAATGTCACTACTTTTTTCAATGGAGATGATAAAAACTGTCCCAATAATTGTAAACCTATTGGTCTTACATAAGTTGAAGGGAAAGCTTTGGAAAGTCTGATAAAAGATGTTTTGTAATGCCATTTAATAAACTCTAGAATATTATTTCATAGTCAACACGGTTTCACTAAAGGAAATCTTACCTTACAGATCTTGTGACAATCTTTGAAAAGGTTACTGCATGTGTAGATGAGGGTAAGGGTGTAGATTAGGTAAACATGGAGAAGAGAAGCTGGATGGAAAATAAGCAGAGGATTGTTATAAACTGAGTTCAGCCAAACTGGATCAATGTTATATGTGGGGTACCTTGGGCCTCAGTGTTAGGACCTTTGCTCTTTTTGATTTTCATTAATGATACAGACAAATGAATAGTCAATAAATTACTTAAAGCTTGCTGATGACATCAAGGTCTTGGGTGTTGCTGGCTGTAAAGAGGATGCTGCTGATTTAGATCATTCAGTAAGTTTGGTAAAAAAATGGCAGATGGATTTCAATTACAATAAATGCAAGATATTGCATGCAGGTTATCATAATTTGAATTATAAGTATAATTTGGATTGGAATAACCCTAATAGCATCATGAAGAAAGTATCTTGGTGTAATGGTTGATCATTCTCTTGAGCCATCCAAGAAGTCTGCTGTTACTAGTGGTGGGAAAGTAGGAGTTTAGGTTGTATCTAAAGAAATGTTGAATACAAGTCTAAAGAGGTTATAATTTCATTGTATAGGTCACTGGTTAGACTGATTATGAAGTACTGTGTTCAGTCTTGGGCTTTTTATTTTATGAAGAACAATGAATAATTGGAAATGATCCAAAGGAGGGTTACAAGAATGGTTCCTGGGATGAAAGATCGTCATATAAAGAGAGGTTGAGGTCTCTGAAAGTATTCTGTTGAAAAAAGAAGATTTAGAGAGAGATGTGTTTAAGGTGTTTAACATTATAAAGAGAATCGATAACATTAATGGATCATATTTTCTCACACTTATAAATGATATGGACTGGCTTTAAGATTTATTTATTTTTTTTATATTTTTAGTTTAGTTTAAGAGGATGGAACAGCTGAGATGAACCAATGTTGTCCCACAACATTATGTTATGATAGTTACATTCCTTTGAAAAATGTCTCATTTAGTCTGTATGGCACAATTTTATTTGTATACATACAGTAAGCTTAGTTTATCAGAGAAACCAATACTTTACTAATGTAGGGAAGTTGTTGAGGTAGAATGTTGACATGTGTGATGCAAACAACTTTGAGTTCACTACTATACTTAATAGTAAACTGAATTTTAACACTTCTCGTTTTTCTTAAAACAGTGTTCTCACTTAAGGAATAAATAACTTCTCTACTGTACCAGATGGGATAAAGTGTGTTGAAATTGTTAGAACTATTTATTTTTTTCTCACATTAAGTGACTTAGTTAAAGAAACTGGCAAACATTTGATAATGGCCATAAATGTGAGTTTCAATCCCTAGTATCTGAACTAAGTATTAATTTCATGTTTATAATAGAAACATGTTAAAACTAGCAGGTATAACATGAACAAAGTATTAAACAAGTGATGCAAAACCATAATATTACCTCTGCTTTTAAACATCTCAGTTGGTGTTGTTTTGAAGTTCCGTCAAGAGCACACAATTTTCCATTATGGTTATCTGGGTTATCTGTACCTGGTTCAGGTTTGACTTTGTCAACCACTAAAATGGTGTCATAAAAATATTATTTCACATTAATTTTAACATTATGAAGAGATGAAATTTCAAATATGATCTGAAAAGCCTGAATATAACTTGTAATTTTTAGCTGTTTTAAGAAATCTCAAAAGGTTTATTTCTTTTGGTTAATGTGTATCATTTTAGATATGATGCAAATAATTAATTGTTTTTTAGAATAGCACTGGAAAAAAAATTCAATAACTCATTCTACTTTAGCTCAAAAAGCTGAAAACTAGAAAAATGACTTGCACTGTACAAAGTGCTACAAAGTTTTCTGTAATGAAATACAATCTTTCATGTAGTATTTTTATGATAAAATTTAATTGTAACTGGTCCATTTTTTTGGTCATTCTTTATTGTTAACTGAAAACCTATTAAATAAAAAGTAAAAGGCATACATATACTAAATTATACTCTTATGATAATGAAAGCCTTGAAAAATCAAACAAGCTACTTGTTTGTAAAATTCACAAATGTTTCCTATTAGAATAAACTTACTACCAAAACTCAATCTTATGTTTCAATAAGGAATTAATAATATTCCAAGAGAGAGTATAATCAGTGCCTTCAAGTTTTTCTCATTAACAATAATCATGAATACTTCACATAAATAAATACTTTATAAGTACTTGTTATGTAAATGTTATGTAAATGACAAAATGTCGTGTTGTGTTTGGATTTTCATTTCTATTATTTATGTTTCCATATTTATATTATTGTTTCGAAGTTCAAACAAATAAAATATGTTGTTATTCATTTAAAATAACATTTAGAAATTTCTAGAATTAGGTAGATCAATCATATGTTTATAAATAGAATGTATGTCGGCCTGGAGTCTAGACAACGAGTCTCGTGCAAAAAGACAGACATGCGCAGATTACTCTGGAATTCTGTGGAAGTTACGTGATTATTGGAGAACACAGTAGGCATACTAGTATAAAAACAGATGGCGATGTGAGGAGAAAAAGAAATCAGTGAGTCAGTCATTCATTTTCCTTTGATTCAAGAGATATTGTCTTCGTTTGAGAAATTTTCAACGTTTGCTGTGTGTTTATTCAACTTAGATTTCTGACTGGAGCTAGATCTACAGAAGCTGTGATTTTATTTCATCAATCTTTACGATTCATTCGAATTACTGGTTATACTGAAAGTCAACATGTACAGGACTGTTTAGGGGAGACCGGAAAAGTTGGAAAACGACAAATCTGAGACATTCATCAAAAACGTTATAAAAAGAACTTCGTCAAATTTATTGGACTGTGAATTGTTTCTGGACTTCTCCATTCAAACTTCGGGATTTCTTCGTGGGACCAAATTCACTCCCTAGACTGGAATTTTGGATTTCTGATCTGGACTTTTGGACTTTCATTCTGGATCATATTATTAGACACAGGCCAGTACCATTTTGTATTGTAATTAACTTTGAAGGTTGAAACAGAATATCTGTCATTGTTATTATATAATTTATTTTATATTTGTCACATATATAATAGTTTATTGTAATAAATTATATAATCTGTTATCTGTGTCTTTCTGCTGCGTTCAGTCCACATAAAAAACAAAAAAAACGTAACAGTACTTTTAAAACATGAACCTTTCTTCTTCAGGGGAAAATTGGAATCTGCCAATGTTGCTTATTTACTTTAGAAAGGTAAAGTTCAAAAAGGGGAATTTTAACATTTCACAAATTAATCTTGATGGACGAATTCAGTGTGGCTGCCAAGTTCTTAATCATTAAATATTTACTGACTGTAATTTTCACAAAGTTTATAATTAAACCAGTAGTTAAGTTGGAAGTAATATATTTATGAAATACCCTTAATTTATATATCAATAGTAATCCAAGTAAATACTTGAATTTCGCTAATATAAAGTTTGGAATACAAACACTCACTTTTCTTTAAAATGACAAAAAATATGACTAAAGGCAAATATTATTTTTTTAGATTTATGATAAATGCAAATAAAAACTTTTATAAGAAAAACCAAACAAAGCAGAAGATGCACATAATCATAGTGTTACTGCATCTACCTGTGTTCTGCTTTTGCAGATGGAGCTGGTTCACTTCATTCAAAACACTGAGCTTATTTTCCAGTGCTCGCAACATCATATCTTCCTTTGCATTTTCTTCAAACATCTTCTCCAGTTTTCTGTTTAAAATAATACATTTTCTCACACACACAAACCAAATGTGTAAAAAGTGTTGACAATAAAATATAGTAATATTGTTAACCTCAAACCCTTATTTCTTTAAAGAACTGACAATAGTTATGTTTCTCAAAACTAGGCTATGTAGCTTTTAGATGTTATAATGCTTAAAACACACAACATTTATTACTTTTCTCGAGTAAAAGTATTTAAAGTAACATTTTACTTTTAGTCTCTCACACTACATAACTGTTTCAAGCATGAAACGTGACTTCAAGATGACACTGTCTGATGAAGTAAGACTTAACTATAAATTATAACTATAAATAAAGAAAATGGGAAACTCCTGAAAAAATAATGTGCAACAAAGAGTTTACACAACTGTCAAAAGGTCCTATGAAACTGGTGCTGTTCATAACACAAGTCAGAAAACCACCTTAGCTTTTCAGTTCAGTTTCCTGAGCAAGTTTCCACCTGTCACACAGAGTCCATTGTGGAGAATGCATATATACACAACCCAGGGAAACCAGTGGTGTCATGAAAGATCACATCCCCAAATGCAATAGAACCTTGTACGCAGAAAGTGAGGAAGCTGACAGAGTGTAAAACTGATGGTTTTGTGGAGCAAAATCAAAGAGAAAAAAGTTGGATCCAACTGAGGTGAGTGTTGAAGAAAGCACCCAAATGGACAAGGTATTGGAAGTAGAACTTCTCTAATCTGATTAACCAGCACACCTGAGGAGTGACTTTAACAAGCTGAATAAGCCAGAAGAAACCAGTCATCCACATAATGTTAGAAATGCAACCCCAGGTAATGAAGCACAAGAACCCTTACCACCCAACACAAAACAAAAAGTGCAAAACTGATACTCTATGATGGACAAAACAAAAATATGGATCAGACCACTTGGAGATTGGAAAATGTGGGTAGACATTGGCAACATCAATCCTCATCATCCATAAATGTAGAGAAAATGCCCACCAGAGAGTGATATAGAACTTTATGGAGGAGTGGAGAATATAAATTAAGTGACTAAGCATGACATATCGATAACAGGTCTCCAGTTCATGTTTTCTTGGGAACAACAAAAATTCAGAAGTAAAAGTCCAATGATTTATGGGGAACAATTTCAGTAGTTTGTTAAATCAGGAGGTCCTGAATCACCTCTGACAGATGCTGGCAAACAACAGGATCCTAAGGTAGAGGGAAGGAAACAGGTACAGGAGACAAGGGAAATGTAACAAGAAATAATATCTTGAATCCTTCCAACAATACATGAAGAATTAAAACAGCATTGACAAAATGACATCATTAATAAAGAAAGTCCACAAATCAAGTTTCTACTAGATCACTGCACATCTGATACTGGTAATATGACACTCATCATCAAAGAAAATTATAAGCTGTGGCACTTTGATAAGGGGTAAGGTAAAAAATGGAAACTGTAGCATGTGCCACAATTGACTCCAACTGAGACAAACTAGTTACCAGATGGAAAAGAGTAGACTTGTTTTTCCAGGATGATTCCACACTGTAACAGACAATTACAGTTATTTATCCAAATAACATCAGCTTAAACCCTTTTCACAACTGCTTAACTTTAATTTTGTAGTTTTATTACTGCACTTTGTACCCTCTTAGTGCATGAAAAGCAATAAATCACTGTGGTAGAGCTTAGTGTACACAAACAATCAGGTTAGAGTGATGTAACTTGCATTCGGTGAGCTTCCCCATTAACTGATCTTGTGAAGCTTTATTTTAATTTAAGTTCTATTATTTAATCTAAGAAGTTTATGATTTTTACATTTCAGGTGCTTTTGGTAAAAAGACATTTATAATAATTTATTAGCACTGACTTCAGCATTGAGGTTATTTGAACTTAAGGTGTCATACTTCAGTAATCCTGCTTTTGTTTTCTTTATTGTTTGACCAAAAACCTAATTCAGGAACACAGAAACTAGAAAGGAATGTCCTAAATGTACTACCATTTATTTGCCTCAACAAAAAATACAAACAAATTATTTATGGCTTAAGATTTTTTATAAAGGTGAAAACCTTCTACCAGCTCTAAATATGACCATCAAATGAGGAAACACCTTGAAAAGTTTATGAAGGGATGGTTCTCTGTGGTGGGTTTGACAACGTTATTTAAATATTTCCTTTTGAAATTTAGAAATTAACACTTA
This sequence comes from Carcinoscorpius rotundicauda, assembly GCA_011833715.1. Lineage (NCBI taxonomy): Eukaryota > Metazoa > Arthropoda > Merostomata > Xiphosura > Limulidae > Carcinoscorpius > Carcinoscorpius rotundicauda. The sequence continues at coordinate 4,379,000 of CM022391.1, read as the reverse complement.
AATAATACATAAATTTCAATGTCCAGCTTAATGATATACATTGACAATAAGGTTCTTTACTTAAATCTTATATATAATTGTGTAAAAGGTGGCAATGTGTGCATTTTGACACAGTTTAAGCACGTAGTATTAAATGCACAATTGAAAAATTGTAAAAAAATGTCCAGTAAAGAAAAAACTGAAAAACTGGTACCAATACCAATTAAAAACAAACAGGCCAATTCTTTGGGAGAATCTGTAGAAAGTCAGAGCTGAAAATAAGTTACATAAAAGTAATGTGGAACAACAACTCAACAGAAGACCACAGTTTTATCTGAAGACTGTTAAAAAACAGATATTAAAAGAACCAATGGTAGTTACAAATGAAAATAAACAAGGACAACAGGTAGTAAAGAAAATGTTCAGTTGACATTGTTCTCTAATATCTACCATAGATCAAATTAAAAAACAGAAGAGGGGAGGTATTTCAAATACTTCAGCTTTTTAGGGAGAAAACAATCAACTGAGCAAGAGGGATAGAAATAGACTGAACATTGGTCAAGACGCTCAGGCAATGTCTGAATCTGGTTAAAAATAACACTGAAGAAACATCAACATTATAAGGAGAAGTAGGGGTGGCAGTGTAGTTTTAGGATCTTGACAAATGAAATTCATTTTAGAAACTGAAAAGTCTTATATGATACATAAACTAGCACAGAAAACCGAAATCTGGTTTTTCCTTTTTTTTTTTTAAGAGAGAAAAAGTACTCCACTCTGAAATTACTTGAATTCTAAAGTTTTTGTGAACGTGATATGGTTGCTAAAAAAGAAAACTATATTATCTAACTGAAACAATTGGTATGGTTAAGTATCACTGATTTAAAATTATGTTGTAAAAGATGCTTTAAGCCAAAGTAAGAATACGGCCTTAAGTCAGTTCATCTCATTATGTGAACACTAACGTAAAATCTTCTTAAAGAGAAGATATCAGCTTTGGACAAAAAACACAGTGAAATAATAAGCTACATAAAGTCAAAGACAGAATAACATTCTAATTTGATATTACAGAAAATGTAATAATCATTAAAATACACACTCCACAATAAATAAAATCAAATTTAAAATTATCATAAATCATATTTACTTTGTTCAATGAAATACAAGACCAGAAAACAATTTATTTTTATTTTAGACAGATAAATGTGTATGAAATGCCTGTATGATTGTTCCACAAAAACTAAACTGATTTACAACAATCTTTATAAGGACATACATTTGGAATTCCTCAGTTATGCATTCAGTATTTTTCTTCACTTCTTCTAGCAGCAGCTGCCGAGCCTTCAGTTTACTTTCCAATTCAGTTTGAGTTGCATGTTCCTTTAATGAAAATAATTAATTATTAATCAACACATGCAGTTCCTAGTAATTTAAAGATATAATAGAAATGGATAATGTTTTAAGGTTGCCTTAAAAATTTTACAAAGTAAACTAATTACTTAGGAGTCTAGTAAACATATCAAACAAATTCAAAGAGAATACACTTCCACAAAAAGTGACAATTATTTGTTAACAAACAATAGTTTCTTGACAATCTTATAAACAATACTTCATTAAACAAACACTCCCTACAATCTCTCTTTTTCCATTTCATTAATGAAGATATGCAAATATGAAAAAGAATCACGTGAACAACAGCAATGGCATTTACTACTCTTTTCAGCCAATTACTTTGAAAACAAAACTTAGGCTTAACTGGGCAGGAACAAGCTCCAGGAAACTGGTTGAATAGTAATGTTTCTACTCTCTCTATTTCTCAGCACAAGAAATTTGCGTACGTAACAATTACAAACCATAACGTGATCTATGTATTTCACAATGGCTGGTATTATGGGTATTAACATTGTTAATAATAAAGCAAAGAACAACATTTTGACCTTCCTAGGTCATCTTGAGGTTAATCTGAAGATCTTTGTTAACCCGAAGATGACCTAGCAAGGTCAAAACGTTGTTCTCTGCTTTATTAGTAAAAGTGTTAATACCTACAGCCATTGCAAGATATATTTTTACTTCAAGTGGGTTTCTTGTCATCAAGAACAATCCATGTATTACAAGGCAACATCTCATAACATTACCCATAATACCTCAAATAAAGAATACTTTTAAGTATTATTAGTAAAACAAGATACAAATTAATAAACTGTCCTTTTTGGCTTTTCAAAAATTCTAAGAGCCTAAATTCCAGATTATCAACACAAACAACTACACTTTTCTAGTACAAAGCAAGTTTTGACAACTTCGTGTCCTCTTCAGTCCTACATGTTGTGCTCAATGTAGAATTGAAGACAATAAACACAAATGTAAAAACAACAGGGTGTTTGGAAAGTCACTGAGCACTTGTATATTTATTAACAGACAAAACTGCAAGTGACTTTCCAAACACCCTGTAGTTTCTTAATCTTTGTGTGAATATTTTATTCCAAAAGTGGTTTAGTTTTCTATGTCATTTCAACAAATATCCACAGTATGGTGCAGTTTATGCTATCAGATTATGCTTAGCACATCAATTTTGTTTTTATAATTCTACAAAAATTAGTAAAATCAACTGACTAAAACATTGCACAACAAAGAAACTGATACAGTTACAATAATGTACTTTAATAGACTAAGCCAATAATTATTTAGCTTCTGGATTTTTTCCATACTCAATTAAAATATATTCACTCCAAAACATAAAACAACACTTTTGTAATGCTATATTCTGTCTTATTATTTTCTAAATATTTTAACTGACTGGAATCAAAAAAATACAAATTAGTGTTGCCTTACACAGGAACACTGTAATGTTTGGCTAAAGTTACCATTGGCAACAAAATAAACAACAGAATAGATTTCACAAAGGAATATTTATTTGTTAGCCCATGAGCACAGGTGGGGTCAAAATATATGTCATGACCTTTTTATCAAGCACCATTGAACACAGTATTATGCATCTGGTAATATGGTTATCAACTATTAATGTACAGTGTTACATATCTGGTAACATGGTTATCAACTATTAATGTACAGTGTTACATATCTGGTAACATGGTTATCAACTATTAATGTATTATTACATATCTGGTAATATGGTTATCAACTATTAATGTAGTATTACATATCTGGTAACATGGTTATCAACTATTAATGTACAGTGTTACGTATCTGGTAACATGGTTATCAACTATTAATGTAGTATTACATATCTGGTAACATGGTTATCAACTATTAATGTACAGTGTTACGTATCTGGTAACATGGTTATCAACTATTAATGTACAGTATTACATATCTGGTAACATGGTTATCAACTATTAATGTACAGTGTTACATATCTGGTAATATGGTTATCAACTATTAATGTACAGTGTTACATATCTGGTAACATGGTTATCAACTATTAATGTACAGTATTACACATCTGGTAATATGGTTATCAACTATTAATGTACAGTGTTACATATCTGGTAATATGGTTATCAACTATTAATGTACAGTGTTACATATCTGTTAATATGGTTATCAACTATTAATGTACAGTGTTACATATCTGGTAATATGGTTATCAACTATTAATCTACAGTATTACATATCTGGTAACATGGTTATCAACTATTAATGTATAGTGTTACGTATCTGGTAACATGGTTATCAACTATTAATGTATAGTGTTACATATCTGGTAACATGGTTATCAACTATTAATGTACAGTGTTACATATCTGGTAACATGGTTATCAACTATTAATGTACAGTGTTACATATCTGGTAACATGGTTATCAACTATTAATGTACAGTGTTACGTATCTGGTAATATAGTTATCAACTATTAATGTACAGTGTTACGTATCTGGTAATATAGTTATCAACTATTAATGTACAGTGTTACATATCTGGTAACATGGTTATCAACTATTAATGTAGTATTACATATCTGGTAATATGGTTATCAACTATTAATGTACAGTGTTACATATCTGGTAATATGGTTATCAACTATTAATGTATAGTGTTACATATCTGGTAACATGGTTATCAACTATTAATGTACAGTGTTACATATCTGGTAACATGGTTATCAACTATTAATGTACAGTGTTACATATCTGGTAACATGGTTATCAACTATTAATGTACAGTGTTACGTATCTGGTAACATGGTTATCAACTATTAATGTACAGTGTTACGTATCTGGTAATATAGTTATCAACTATTAATGTACAGTGTTACGTATCTGGTAATATGGTTATCAACTATTAATGTACAGTGTTACATATCTGGTAACATGGTTATCAACTATTAATGTAGTATTACATATCTGGTAACATGGTTATCAACTATTAATGTACGGTGCTACATATCTGGTAATATGGTTATCAACTATTAATGTACAGTATTATGTATCTGGTATTAGGGTTATCAACTATTAATGTACAGTGTTATGTATCTGGTATTAGGGTTATCAACTATTCATGTTATCTTACATGGTTGCTTTAGCAAATATTTGTGGTAAATACAAGATACAGTATATATGAATACACAAAACAAACTGTACATATGCTTTCTGTAGGTTGTGCAAATCCCAAATGCAAATTGCACAACAGACAAATGTATTTTTGATCTTCACACCTGCACTCCAACTTGTCAGAGTCCAAGTAAAACTGACGTTATTTCAAAGACATGTTCTTGTGTACAAGTATTTATGTAATCCAATAATTTGTGTACATCAGACTTGCACATTTTACTGAAAGCTTCACACAGTCACAGAGATGTGTGTAGTCAATTCAGAACTACAGTCAACATTCCTGCTCCAAGGTGATGCTAGACCACTGAAGTGACCCTGTTGCACATTCAGTTAAAAGAAGAAAAGGTATTTAACTTAAAGGGTTTTAAGGTCTACAACTTGAACCATTAAGAATAAAATATGCTTTTTAAAAATAAATTTGTTACTGCTTTGATGACTTTTTAATGTCAGGTATCCATCTGAATTAAACATAATACATAGGTTTAGTAATGCTCACATACATTATAAAACTTCCCGTACAATGCTTTTGTTGTTTCATTCTCTCTAGTTTTTGTCTTTTCTGTTTTCAAGTGATCTTGTTGTTGTAAAACGTTGGAAAATTCCTTTATTAGTGATTTGATTTCATCCTACAACAATAAATATGACTCATTTTTACATCAGTACTTTCTGCATAAGTTTTATTTTAAAAACCATATTTTAAGAAACATTATGACTACTTAAGAGTAACTCATAACTAAAACTTTAATCCAAGCTGTAAAATATTTACTTTGATAAACCATTTGTAATGTTACTGTAAGGACAAGTTTACTTACACACACACACATTTCTTATAGTTTTACTAATTTTAACTTTATAATTTTTGTGGTAACAGACTGAAAATTAGATCAAGCTATAATCGTAGAGAATTAAAAACATACGTCAAAGTTTAGAGAGATGTGTGAAAAAGTGTGAAAATCTTAAATTATTCAAATATCAAGTGTAACATTTGCAGCTTTAAATCAGTATCTGTGTCAAATGATTAGATACATTATTTAAAAATTACTTTTGTGTTTACCATTCATGAAAATAACTTACGTACCTACATTTAAAACACAATCTAAGCAACAGCTAGAATCTCAAAATAAGAAATTTAAGCTAAGTAAATCTGTTAATGTTTAATAATAAGATAAACATTATTTTTACAAATCATTTGGAAAAATCCTTACATGGATGCATGAAGAGATTATAGTAGAAAATCTAACAAACACAAACTAGTATAAATTAAATCAACTTCATACTTGACAATGCAACACCATATTTAGAGATAATTCTTGAAGAATGTTTTCGAAGTAATAGGAATGCCACAATAAACCAACTCATATGTCATATCTTTCCTAATTACTTCCAAAACTTAAAACTTTTTTCACTTGAAACCTACAACTTCACAAACATGCATGAACATTGTCGTCCAAAACCATGTGGTAAAAACAAATTATTTTTTGCTTTAATAACAAGGAAACATTAACAATATTTACCTGAAGGAGAAGGTTTTCCTTCTCTAACTTTTCCACTTGAATTGTAAACTCTCTTTCTTTTTGAAATAATTCTTCTTCCCGTTGTTTTACATACAATCTGAAATGATGCTTATAATCTTCTGTCTGTTGGATTAACTATGGTTCGTAAACAGAAACAGAACAATCTCAACTTAAGAAGATTGAATTTACAAGTCAAATGTCCAATTAAAAACAACAACTTTTGTGCATTCTTCACTCAATCATCAGTCTTGACTATTTTTCAGACCTTTCCAAAGTTAAACTTAACAGAAGATGTAAAGTCTCTAGTTAACTTCAAGCAGAACAGTAGTTCTTCTCACATGTAATAACTATGACTAAGAAATGGATTTTACATCACCAGCATATCCTCCAACCATAGATTTAAATTGTACGTTTTTTCCCAATGTATAATAATGTTGACCTTACACGTAATTTTTATATATTTTCTCATTCCAACTTCTTTCTCTCTTTACTCAATGATTTCATTTAATTACTGTTAAATGCAGCATCATAATTTTAATGACGGTCAAACATTGTTTATATTTTATTTAAAACACTGAAGATTGAACCTATAGTATTCCAAAACATTTAGCTGTGTCCCTTTCTAAATACATAATGTTCTTCATTAAAAGTGTCATAATTATTTTTATTATCAGGGCACAAATATTTTAGATCCATTTTTGATTCATTATTAATCTCATACTATTATTATAACCAGAATAGAATGAAATTCCCTCATGGTCATTTGAAGAGACTGAGTTTAAAAAAATGTAAAGAATGAAAGTGAATTAATCATGTCTCAAATTGTTTTATAATTATGTACCCATTTCATGGAATTTGTTTTCAGACACATTGGTATGCATAGCGTTTTACACGAGCTGATGGGGTAAGTAAAATTGCCCACGGTGCAATTTTTATGCTTTCATATTCTATTCTCATTATGTTACTATAATAAAGTTTTGAATAATCAAAACAAAACTATTTGAACTGCACCAACAACCAATACTCACTTTTCTCCTCTCACTAATCCATCTGTTACAGAATTTCATCAACAGTTAGTGTGAACTGTTGTATAAAACTATTACAGCTTTTAAATCACATTTTATTATTTTGTTTGCTTTTAAAATTTTGGTATTTTTACAAGTAGAATTATTTAAAAACCTCAATTTATTATTTTCATATTTTCCAATAGTAAATAATGCCAATTATATTAACAGGAACGGTGGTTAATTAGGTCAGTTTCCAACTATGTGACACATCTCTAATGTAAATGCTATATTTGCTTTAGTTTCCTAAGATGCAGGGAGAGGAAGGGCCCTAAAGAGCTAGACAAACTTAGGAATTGTCGAGAACAGGAACAAATGTTGGCTCAGCTTTAGTTGTTTTGCCGCTGTTTGTAGTTCTTTATCAGGAAGGTTTTTAATTTTAATTTAGATTTTCATTTTTCTCTAAGCTGCACTTACTTGCAGCATGTTAAATGTTAGAATCTCTGAGAAACCTTGCACTTTCTGCTTGTTTGTGCAACTCCATACATAGTTGTGTTCACATTCTCCTTTGAAAGCATTATAATTTCTTTAATTAAACTTTCTTTAAACAATTTCTCTGAGCTCTATCCACTGGAGAGAATCAAAGCCTGAATTTTAGTATTATAAATTTGTTAACTAACTACAGACTCACATGGGAAGCTTAAAATAACTCTTGGTGTTGTGTTTATACAACTTACTAGGTTAGTGATGGTATTGGTGCTGTGTTTATACAACTTACTAGGTTAGTGATGGTATTGGTGCTGTGTTTATACAACTTACTAGGTTAGTAATGGTATTGGTGCTGTGTTTATACAACTTACTAGGTTAGTGATGGTGTTGGTGTTGTGTTTATACACCTTACTAGGTTAGTAATGGTATTGGTGCTGTGTTTATACAAGTTACTAGGTTAGTAATGGTATTGGTGCTGTGTTTATACAACTTACTAGGTTAGTAATGGTATTGGTGCTGTGTTTATACAACTTACTAGGTTAGTGATGGTATTGGTGCTGTGTTTATACAACTTACTAGGTTAGTAATGGTATTGGTGCTGTGTTTATACAACTTACTAGGTTAGTGATGGTGTTGGTGTTGTGTTTATACACCTTACTAGGTTAGTAATGGTATTGGTGCTGTGTTTATACAAGTTACTAGGTTAGTAATGGTATTGGTGCTGTATTTATACAAGTTACTAGGTTAGTAATGGTATTGGTGCTGTGTTTATACAACTTACTAGGTTAGTAATGGTATTGGTGCTGTGTTTATACAAGTTACTAGGTTAGTAATGGTATTGGTGCTGTGTTTATACAAGTTACTAGGTTAGTGATGGTATTGGTGCTGTGTTTATACAAGTTACTAGGTTAGTGATGGTATTGGTGCTGTGTTTATACAACTTACTAGGTTAGTAATGGTATTGGTGCTGTGTTTATACAACTTACTAGGTTAGTAATGGTATTGGTGCTGTGTTTATACAACTTACTAGGTTAGTGATGGTGTTGGTGTTGTGTTTATACAACTTACTAGGTTAGTAATGGTATTGGTGCTGTGTTTATACAAGTTACTAGGTTAGTAATGGTATTGGTGCTGTGTTTATACAAGTTACTAGGTTAGTGATGGTATTGGTGCTGTGTTTATACAAGTTACTAGGTTAGTGATGGTATTGGTGCTGTGTTTATACAACTTACTAGGTTAGTAATGGTATTGGTGCTGTGTTTATACAAGTTACTAGGTTAGTGATGGTATTGGTGCTGTGTTTATACAAGTTACTAGGTTAGTGATGGTATTGGTGCTGTGTTTATACAACTTACTAGGTTAGTGATGGTATTGGTGCTGTGTTTATACAACTTACTAGGTTAGTAATGGTATTGGTGCTGTGTTTATACAACTTACTAGGTTAGTAATGGTATTGGTGTTGTGTTTATACAACTTACTAGGTTAGTAATGGTATTGGTGCTGTGTTTATACAACTTACTAGGTTAGTAATGGTATTGGTGCTGTGTTTATACAACTTACTAGGTTAGTAATGGTATTGGTGCTGTGTTTATACAACTTACTAGGTTAGTAATGGTATTGGTGCTGTGTTTATACAACTTACTAGGTTAGTAATGGTATTGGTGCTGTGTTTATACAACTTACTAGGTTAGTAATGGTATTGGTGCTGTGTTTATACAACTTACTAGGTTAGTGATGGTATTGGTGCTGTGTTTATACAACTTACTAGGTTAGTAATGGTATTAGTGCTGTGTTTATACAACTTACTAGGTTAGTAATGGTATTGGTGCTGTGTTTATACAACTTACTAGGTTAGTAATGGTATTGGTGCTGTGTTTATACAACTTACTAGGTTAGTAATGGTATTGGTGCTGTGTTTATACAACTTACTAGGTTAGTGATGGTATTGGTGCTGTGTTTATACAACTTACTAGGTTAGTAATAGTATTGGTGCTGTGTTTATACAACTTACTAGGTTAGTAATGGTATTGGTGCTGTGTTTATACAACTTACTAGGTTAGTAATGGTATTGGTGCTGTGTTTATACAACTTACTAGGTTAGTAATGGTATTGGTGCTGTGTTTATACAACTTACTAGGTTAGTAATGGTATTCGTGCTGTGTTTATACAACTTACTAGGTTAGTGATGGTATTGGTGCTGTGTTTATACAACTTACTAGGTTAGTAATGGTATTGGTGCTGTGTTTATACAACTTACTAGGTTAGTAATGGTATTGGTGCTGTGTTTATACAACTTACTAGGTTAGTAATGGTATTGGTGCTGTGTTTATACAACTTACTAGGTTAGTAATGGTATTGGTGCTGTGTTTATACAACTTACTAGGTTAGTAATGGTATTGGTGCTGTGTTTATAGAACTTACTAGGTTAGTGATGGTATTGGTGCTGTGTTTATACAACTTACTAGGTTAGTGATGGTATTGGTGCTGTGTTTATACAACTTACTAGGTTAGTAATGGTATTGGTGCTGTGTTTATACAACTTACTAGGTTAGTAATGGTATTGGTGCTGTGTTTATACAACTTACTAGGTTAGTAATGGTATTGGTGCTGTGTTTATACAACTTACTAGGTTAGTAATGGTATTGGTGCTGTGTTTATAGAACTTACTAGGTTAGTGATGGTATTGGTGCTGTGTTTATACAACTTACTAGGTTAGTAATGGTATTGGTGCTGTGTTTATACAACTTACTAGGTTAGTAATGGTGTTGGTGCTGTGTTTATACAACTTACTAGGTTAGTAATGGTATTGGTGCTGTGTTTATACAACTTACTAGGTTAGTAATGGTATTGGTGCTGTGTTTATACAACTTACTAGGTTAGTAATGGTATTGGTGCTGTGTTTATACAACTTACTAGGTTAGTAATGGTATTGGTGCTGTGTTTATACAACTTACTAGGTTAGTAATGGTATTGGTGCTGTGTTTATACAACTTACTAGGATAGTGATGGTGTTGGTGCTGTGTTTATACAACTTACTAGGTTAGTAATGGTATTGGTGCTGTGTTTATACAACTTTCTAGGTTAGTAATGGTATTGGTGCTGTGTTTATACAACTTACTAGGTTAGTAATGGTATTGGTGTTGTGTTTATACAAGTTACTAGGTTAGTAATGGTATTGGTGCTGTGTTTATACAACTTACTAGGTTAGTAATGGTATTCGTGCTGTGTTTATACAACTTACTAGGTTAGTAATGGTATTGGTGTTGTGTTTATACAACTTACTAGGTTAGTAATGGTATTGGTGCTGTGTTTATACAACTTACTAGGTTAGTAATGGTATTGGTGCTGTGTTTATACAACTTACTAGGTTAGTAATGGTATTGGTGCTGTGTTTATACAACTTACTAGGTTAGTAATGGTATTGGTGTTGTGTTTATACCACTTACTAGGTTAGTAATGGTATTGGTGCTGTGTTTATACAACTTACTAGGTTAGTAATGGTGTTGGTGTTGTGTTTATACAACTTACTAGGTTAGTAATGGTGTTGATAAAATATTATAGTTGAACTTTATTCATGTTACAATAACAACTGAACTTCAGTTTTTAAAGTGTGGTACCTGGTAGGTGTTACTGAAAACGTATCCAAGTCAGAAAAACCTTATTAAATAAGTATTTTAAAATATCTCATCAGTGAAGCCATACATACTCTGTTGTTTCAACATACCAAATGCATGTCAGAAGCACAACATAAAAATAAATAATTAACAAACTGTTGTTTCAGTTTCAACTGGTAATAAATTAATGAGAGGATACAAGAATTATCGAATCATTTCTCTTAGGTACTCAAGGCTTTAGTAAGTAAAGAACTGTCATGTGTATCAGAAAAATAACAAACACAGCAGATAAATGGATGAACATGTAAATAACCAGGCAGAACAAAAAGTCTTTAAAAAAAAGACAGGAAGAACAGAGATGTGGATAAAAGTCCAACAAGATAAATGATTCAAGTTACAATGTTAGGAACACACTAACAGAACACCCTTTAGGTTAATAAGTTCAAAGTTTAAAAACAAAGATCTCTCGCTCAACTTCCTTCCTAGCAGCTGAGGAAAAAGTCCACAGTTCAATAACTAATTAACAAATTCTATTAATTGATAGGGGCTATTTCTGACAGGGACTCATATACAGTAATATGAATAACCAAATTTACCAAGAGATACATACTATTTGTCTGCCAACATCAATTTCTAAGACAAGCTCTTTTTAAGAATGAGGTACTTGTGACAATTGTACCAAATTAAATCTGCAATTTTAAAAAGGCCTTTTTATGTTCAAATTAGAAACTGACTCACAATATATAAGAAAATAATTCATTCAGTAGCTTAAATTAATCATCTAGATACACACTAACCAACTAGCAATTTCATTACTCCAATAAAAATATGAAAATACTTAACAGAGAAGCTGGGAAAGTGTACAGTTTTCCAATGAACTAAGAGGAATAAAAAATGCTGTTGGCATATAGTTCAGTGAAATACATTAAAAATTGAAATATTCCTGTGGGATCTACACTGCAATCAGAACACAACCTCAGAGAACCAGCCTCCACTACTGTGATGAAACTATTAGATAACACTACCTATATTCCTCAGTCTAATAACCAGTCATGAACAATTCCAATGTCATTTATAAAATAACATGCAGTGACTGTCCAGAATTTTACATAGGAGATATGGATAGTTTGGAAACTAGACTCACTGAATGTAAAAACTAACCTCTAATGTTTACCACAAACACATCTCAAAATAACCACAATATATCCATACAAAACACTAATATTAAACAAAGGATGTAACATTAATAAATATAAAATAAAATAAGCTATCTTAATTGAAAAAGACAGCCCAACCTAAACCAACACCCTGGGGTACCATAATACCTATATTAAACTATGAAACAATATCTGGTTACATGACCTCTTTATACTGTATATAAACACTCGTGTATTTCTGTAAACAACATGTACCTGAGGATAACAAAACATTGTCAATATATCACACATTTAAAATAAAGTATTTTCATTTACCAGTCAAGTAATACTATTATGGTTTCCTACCTGTTTATTAAATGTTAATACGAAGTAATACTATTATAGTTTCCTACCTGCTTATTAAATGTTAATACAAAGTAACACTATTATGGTTTCCTACCTGCTTATTAAGTGTCAATTCAAAGTAACACTATCATGGTTTCCTACCTGTTTATTAAGTGTCAATTCAAAGTAACACTATCATGGTTTCCTACCTGTTTATTAAGTGTCAATTCAAAGTAACACTATCATGGTTTCCTACCTGTTTATTAAGTGTCAATTCAAAGTAACACTATCATGGTTTCCTACCTGTTTATTAAGTGTCAATTCAAAGTAACACTATCATGGTTTCCTACCTGTTTATTAAGTGTCAATTCAAAGTAACACTATCATGGTTTCCTACCTGTTTATTAAGTGTCAATTCAAAGTAACACTATCATGGTTTCCTACCTGTTTATTAAGTGTCAATTCAAAGTAACACTATCATGGTTTCCTACCTGTTTATTAAGTGTCAATTCAAAGTAACACTATCATGGTTTCCTACCTGTTTATTAAGTGTCAATTCAAAGTCACATTTTTCTTCTCGTACTTTTTCCACAGTTGCTTGAGTCTCCTTTTTTATTCTGAGAAAAGCTTTTACTGCTTGTTCTAATTGAGTTTCAAGCCTGTGTATTTCAGCCTGATAAATATATATTAAAACATTAATTATAAATGAAGATTCATAATTGAGATATACATTGTGGAAATTACAATTATCATCTAACTATTAAAATAAAGTAATGGCAAAACTTACAGACCAGTAGTCATTAAATCTTTTCCATGAGAGTCAACAGTTAATTACAAACAAAGTAAAACCAAAAGAGATACAGAAATTTACACTGAAACAAATGAAATTATTTAAGCTATAACAAGCATACAGGTCAAGCAGAGTTTAACTGTGAATCCATGCATTTAAAGCAAACATATTGGCTAATAATTTAAGACATGAATATATGTAAGGGGACTAAACTACATTTTGATAATTATCTAAAGAGTAAAGGTAATTTATTTTTCTAGTTTTATTGTCAAAATGTTTAAAATCCTTCCTGTAAGTACTACAGATTTTAAGAAACAACATTAAAGTTTTAACCATTGGGTTCTATTCACTTCTATGTATTAAAAACAAAGACGTCACTCACAGAAGAACAAAATTAAACTGTAATTCTTGTAATTTTAAATGAATTTAAAAGGCAAGAAAGTTCATAACATGATAAGGCCACAAACTTCTCAACACTGAATATAAAGAAAAACATTTATCTATCTCAACTTTATGTCCAAAATAAACCATGTAAAACAAAGTTACCTTAATACAATAGTGGGTATTAATTCCTTCACTGCCAATCTATGAATGAACTCTTCTAGCGTCACACTAGAATATACACTAGTATATACACAATAACAATTATAAATTCCCCTGTTTTAATAATTCTTACTTACGTGAAACTAACAAAGTCTGGATATTTTAAAGGAAAATTCATAATCACCACATTGGTACAAAATGCCTAGCTCGTGGCCAGTAACATAACTATAAATGATAAAGTCACTGAGCCCCCTATAATTGGAGTTATGATTCTGGCTGATTGATGTCATCAAACTAACAAGATAGTGTAACCACCATTTACTTCAAACAAGTTGAATGTTTCTCATGTCAGCAATTCCTAACTGTTACACTCTTTAGAAGCTGCAAAGACTTGCATCACCAGTCGTGCCAATGAAAGAATCAAAATCAATAACATCAAATATGTCAGTAGAGACCATGTAGTTAACATCCTTAAAGCAAAATATTTATTACTAAGGACACTCCCCTTTTGTTATACATCACACAATATCACATACATTTAAGGTTTTAATACTGACGTACTTTTTCAAACATAACAAATCAAATGTATCACAACAGTACAATATTTCTGACAGTCTTAATGAAACAAAATAAGAAACATAGATAATAATTTATTTCCACACTTTGAAAACTGTTGATAAACAACTAAGAAGGAGTTAGTAATAAAACATTACCTTCAAGACTGACACTAGGTGCTTATAATCTTCTACACATTTTGATTCAGTGTATGTGGACATACATGGGGAACTAAAATCCTGTATAAAATAAACAAAATTCAGTTTTAAAAAAATATATTACTCATCTGTAACAGAAAAAAAACATTCACAGGCTTAAGGTATGAACAGAGATTTCCTTCATAGCTCTTAACTTAAAATTCTCAAAGCAAATCCATAAACTCTATAAACTTTTTATAAAGGTTTATTTTTCTCATTAGGGTGATGTTGTTCTTTCATTAGCAAATCCTTTTATGTTACCTGTTGAAAATAATTCAACATCCAGTCCTCAGAACCATCAAAAATTAGTTTATTTACTCCTGTAATATCTCCATATCCTTAAACACTTGTACACTGTTGTAAGCCTATATTACAAACAATATTCAAACATCTTTAACAATATTCTGATTAATTAAAAATCAACTTACTTACTTTAAGAAAGGAACTAAATAAACATTATGGCTATCAGTGATCCAAATACTTCACAAATACTTTCAACTCACTTTACTCTTGAAACAACTATCTTATAATCTAGCTTCAAATGTATTAGAACATTTGTTACTAAATCTTTACAGCTTTCCACATCTATCTTAACACAGTTCATGATCTGCAGCTCCCTCTAGCTAGCAAACAAATTATGATAATAGAAATATGGCTACAACTCTACCTCCACTCTGGATTATGAAGTCTCTTGAACAATCCTAATAAACAAAAAACAAACACTAAACTGTCCATTCATCAAGCATTTCTATTGGGTTTTTTTGTTTCTTTTTTTATGTCTAAGACACACAGATGGCATCTTATCTCTTGTTGTCATTGCCCATTGTGTTGCTAAACAAATTCTTTTAGCAAAGATGATTGAATGACTCCACTAGTATCTCCTATCTTGATTATTCTCTGGAAGTTATAAAACTGTGGGTTCCTCCACAAATTGAGGTTCTGCTGACTAGTTCTTCTCTAAAGTTAACCATTTTGCCACTATTTTAATGATATACTTCCAAAGATAATCATGGTCAATGACCTTTGGCTTGGGTTGCCTCTCTTCCAAACACACACTTAACTTTGGAGTCTGTCCTTTCTTGTAACAAGAAGTGTTCAGCTGTACTGTCACCTTGATAGAAGCAAGCACCCACAACAAAGATTTTACTTCTTTACCTTCAGTTGATTTAAATCCTTCTTGGATAACATCACAACATCTTCTACTGGAGAATATAAATAATTACATCAATCAATGTTTTCACTTCCACTGGGTGTTTAACCTTCAATTTATGTTTTAGGACAACATGGAGCCTATTGGTCCATCTTTGCTGTTCCAAACTCTAAAATAAATTGACTTAAAAAAACAACAAAAACTTAAAGCCAGTCTTTGTCACTCATATACTTATAAGCTCTTTTAATTCTCATTTACATTTACTGCCTCTACATCTGAAGGTAACTCATTCTAAAGGCCAACCATCCTGTCAAAAAAATAAACATGTCTTAGCTGAAGATGACTCCTACCCTGCCAAAACTTATATTTACATACCTTAATCAGTGATGTCGAGAAACCCACTTGTTGAGAATTTTATATGCAAAAACGGCTCGTTTGGGTTGAGAAAATATTTCAAATAGAAGAGGGAACAACGTTTCGACCTTCTTCGGTCATCGTCAGGTTCACAAAAAAAGAGGTAACTGACCAGAAGCTGACCACATGTTTGGAAGGGGTTATGTAACTGAGTGTCGTAATGTAGAGGGCAGGATTAAATGTTTGAATATATAATTTTATCTATAATATTAATATAGGTATAATGGCATTCCTTTATATTGGTTTAGTTTTGGTTTAAGTTGTTGTATAAGTAAAGCTTCTTTAATTTTGCGTTTGTTTCTTTATTTAGTATTTTAGTGTTTTCTATGGTTATGTTGTGTTCATTTGACTTACAGTGTTCGAAAACGTGTGAAGGTGACTTTTTATGTTCTTTGAATCTGGTTTCCATTTTTCTACTTGTTTCTCCAATATAGAAGTCATGGCAGTTATCACATTATATTTTATAAATAATGTTGGTGTGGTGTTTGTCAGCGTAGTTCTTACATAGTATAGACCTCAGTTTTGTGCCTGGGTTTTGAATAAATTTAGTGTTAACTGGAATGTTATATTTTGTTACTAGTTTTTGCTAAATGTTGGTTATTTGTTTGCTGATGTCAGGAATATATGGTATACAACAGTATATTGTTTCATGATTTTTTGATTTGTGAGATATATTTACTTTTGTTGGTTGATTTGGCTTTCTGTCTAGGTGTGTGCGTATAATGTTTTCTACGGTTTGTGGAGGAAACTTATTGATGTTGATGAAGTATTGTTTTATTTTGTCTAATTCATCGTTAATTTTATCTGGTGAGCATAGTTTTATGGCTGTGTTTATCTGGTTTCTTAGTATGTTGAGTTTTTGTTTTGTTTCATGTGCTGAGTCCCAAGGAATGTATAGTCCAGTAAGGGTGATTTTTTGGTGGATTTCGGTTTTGAATTGTGTGTCGGTTCTTGTAATTTTCTTCATCTCTCTTTAGCTCTGTGTTGTTTCATTGATATCAGTAGGATCTTCTGTTTCCTTGGCTTAATAACAGCTAGTGATTATTTAGTCTTGGTTTTTATAATCTGGTTTTCCACTTTTACAACAGTGACCTCTTTCTGGTATTCTTTGTGAGTTCTCCACCTGCAACACCTGTCAATGTGTACTTTCTAGTTACACTCAAAACATTTATTGTCCTGTGGTTTATTTCCTAAGTTTGATTCAACTAGTAGTCTAACTGATATCTTTAGCTATTCTACATTCTCAATAGTGAGAGTTGATTTTTCAATAATACACAATATGGTGTCTGCACACCTTGTAAATGGTATAATTATTAATTCATCCACAACCTTAACTGGTTACAGTTCCATCACCAGATGTAAAGCTTACTTTAAGGATATACTTATATTTTAACATGCCTACATAATGGCAGCATGCCAAGGAATCCACAGTTTCACAAGAAGTGTTCAAGTAAGAACTTTCTAAACCTGTTGAATATGGTGATTACCAACACCTAATCGTGGTTATGCATCTCAGCTGGAAGGTTACTTAACACTGTAAAAATTGGTCCTTTCTGATGGGCATCAAAAGGAATAGCTTAATTCAATATCCATTTTTAGATACAAAGATCAAAACTATACACACTATTTTAAGTGGAAAGTAACTAATAGTTTGTAAAATTTGTTTCTTTTGACTTGTGTTTAGTACATCTACAGAGTCACCCTGAAATCAAAACAGTTGGGTACTAGTAAAATAACACTTATACACTATGACGCTAAGATCATTTCATTCAGTCATGCCGCAAACAGGGATCCCATCTACATACTAAACAAGTGATTCAAATTATAATAACCAAATTGCAGTACCTTGCACTTACTATAATTGAAAATCATTTACCAAACATTTGTCCATCTAACCAATGTATCCAACTTATTCTATAATACTTTAAGTCTCAGAACAGATGAAAATATTTAAAGGTTTAATGTTATCATTAAGTTTATTAATTCAGCTAATATCAATATTTTTAATAGTAAAACTCTAAAAATTCACTCCTGGGGCATCACACTGGTAAGAAGTGTCCAGACTGACTGACCTCTATTAACAGTAACTTTTGGTTTCTCTCATGAAGACATTCTGCAATCCAGATTTCTTCTCCAACTCTCACAGATTATTTCATTAGCTAACATCTTATGTGTTAACACACTAACTGCACCAGGGTCATATACTTCCATCATCCAGAAAACATTTAATAATCACACACACACAAGCTACAACTGCAATGTTTCATGTCTCCATGTTCCAGATAAAACCAAGTCACCATAAAGTAAAAACAAAGCTACAACTGCAATGTTTCATGTCTCCATGTTCCAGATCAAACCAAGTCACCATAAAGTAAAAACAAAGCTACAACTGCAATGTTTCATGTCTCCTTGTTCCAGATCAAACCAAGTCACCATAAAGTAAAAACAAAGCTACAACTGCAATGTTTCATGTCTCCATGTTCCAGATCAAACGAAGTCTCCATAAAGTAAAAACAAAAGCTACAACTGCAATGTTTCATGTCTCCATGTTCCAGATCAAACCAAGTCACCATAAAGTAAAAACAAAAGCTACAACTGCAATGTTTCATGTCTCCATGTTCCAGATCAAACCAAGTCACCATAAAGTAAAAACAAAAAAAGCTACAACTGCAATGTTTCATGTCTTCATGTTCCAGATCAAACCAAGTCACCATAAAGTAAAAACAAAAGCTACAACTGCAATGTTTCATGTCTCCATGTTCCAGATCAAACCAAGTCACCATAAAGTAAAAACAAAAGCTACAACTGCAATGTTTCATGTCTCCATGTTCCAGATCAAACCAAGTCACCATAAAGTAAAAACAAAAGCTACAACTGCAATGTTTCATGTCTCCATGTTCCAGATCAAACCAAGTCACCATAAAGTAAAAACAAAAGCTACAACTGCAATGTTTCATGTCTCCATGTTCCAGATCAAACCAAGTCACCATAAAGTAAAAACAAAAGCTACAACTGCAATGTTCCATGTCTTTATGTTCCAGATCAAACCAAGTCACCATAAAGTAAAAACAAAAGCTACAACTGCAATGTTCCATGTCTTCATGCTCCAGATCAAACCAAGTCACCATAAAGCAAATAAATTAAACTGTTCATATTTCTCACATTCTTTACTCAAACTCACAGATTACTAGTTTACTGCTACAAATGACATACACTCTATAAGGTTTGTCACTATAATATCTTTAAAATAAAATATTCAAGTACATTCTCAGGGTTTAATTATATAATTTAAAATAGTAGGTGTGTTTAATTCATTCATTCCCCCACCAGACACACACAAATGTAACAGTTAAGAGTGTTGATTCTTATACAGCAAAAATAAATACTGCAAAGTAAACAATTTCTTTTTGAGCATCAGTTAATTTTAATATAATCTACAAAAGCAAGACTTTAAATTAGCTCACTTGTTAAACAATTACCCAAACCATCGTATTTCTATCCAGTGTTGCTGTGTTTTACTCCTAACAGTACATAAATTAATAATTAGGGATCAAATTGATTTGATTATGATTATACTATAATGTATATGGTAAAAAACAGCACGAAACCAATTTAAATTTTATGCATTTTACACGTACGACAATTGTAATAACACTCAATTTTCAAATCTTTTTCTTTTAACTTCTTAATTTTGTTAACGCAAAATGTTGTAACTTGCACTTACCGTATTTCAGTTCATAATAGTTTCAACGGTTAATAATTATATCTGCGTTCAATTCTACCTTTTAAACCCCTGGATCTATAAAAATTACTATAACCTCAATTAAACATATCACTCATTCAAGGCTTGCCTCCTTCACACCTATACTCAACGAATACCACAGTTTACACTCACTGTTATCCTAGATGATCAAAATAACATCAAACATATGTACCAGGTTTTCGGTCCTCAGCCTTACCGTTGAGCCACAGAGAGACGAGTAAAATATATATATATATGTAAATACTGTAAGTAAATATAAATAGGATAAATAATTATGTCTGTTTTATCACACAGTTTGCCTGTACAGTGAATTTCAGCTGCAGACTTTACTTACATTATGCCCCTCACAGACAAAGCGGTAAATTTAAGGGCGTACAAAGCTAAAATCCGAAGTTTTTCCCAATGTGTCTTTGCTGTAAAGCAAACAAACAAATTTGTTTGAAATGTCTTATTTAGTTATTTTATTAATGTTATTAATTATGGTTGAAGAAAATTGGTCACTGTGTTATTGATTGCTGACTCCCAGGTCTGGATTCTTGAGTCTTCTGATATTATATTTATTTATGTGTATGTGTGTGTTTTTATAGGAAAGCCACATCGGGCTATTTGTTGAGTCCATCGAGGGAGATCGAGCCCTTGATTTTAGCGCTGTCAATACAAATACTTACCGTTCTACCAGCGGGGGACGATATTTATTCATCATTGTTTTTTTAAACAAATATAATGTACAAAAACTTAACAATAAACGTTACTTTAGTCACCAATTTTTAATCGACTCGTAATCCGAAGGTCACGGGTTCGAATCCCCGTCGCACCAAACGTGTTCCCCTTTCAGCGGTAGGGGCGTTATAACGTTCGAACAATCCCACTATTCGTTGGTAAAAGAGTAGCCCAACAGTTGGCGGCAGATGGTGATGGCTAACTGCCTTCTCTTTAGTCTTACACTGCTAAATAAGAGACGGCTAACGCAGATAGCACTCGTGCAGCTTTGCGCGAAATTCAAAACAAACCAAACCATTCTTATTTCAGTTGTAATCAGTGACGTAACTACAAAAGACTCACCTCTCTGCGTTACTTCCTTAATACTGTAAGTATAATTTTAGTTGACTCATACCATTAACACAACAGTGCACCGATATTTAAATCAAAAGAATTAAACTGAATGTCTCTTCTCTTATAGGTAATATTAAAATACATCGTGAACCTCTGGACCTCCCGTGACTTAAGACACTGATTGTAATTTATTTTTTGTACTTCTTGCAAGCAGCATTCGCAAAGAATATTAAATGGGCTACTTTTTTTTTCCAATGGAAATTCCAGTAGGACATGTCATAGAGTGATAATGAGTCGAACTAAACTGACTGGTGTAAGAAAAGAAATATAGTTAACACAGCGATTAACATAAAATGAAATAAATCGTTATTTATTCAAAGACAAAAACAACACAGAGCGTTTTTATCTGCAATTAACACTGGACGATTACCTTTCACTAAATTCGTGATCTAATCTAGAGTATGCCCTTGGGGTGGGCGACGAGTGCTCCAGTGCAGAGATCTAACCCCAAAGGGTGCCAAAAATCCAAATTGCAATCAGCAGTTCTCGTCAGTATCTCAGGGTCAAAGCGCCGGATATAAAGTTCGCATAGGTCACAATCTTCACTAAGACCAACGGAACAAAATATTTTATTCATCAAAAAACTCACTTGAGATTCCGTGACGAGCTGTTTACTCAATAGAGATCTATTCCAAATTGCTAAATCTAATGTTTTTTAAATCAACGAGATGCTCCAAGTGTAACCATAAGGATCAGTGATAACAACGTAACTGGTTATTCTTATTTAACCCGCGTTATCCCACAACCTCATGACACCATCTAACCTACCAGTGAAAGACAGTAATGTCATACATGTTCTGTACATATCTTCTTTCAGTGAACATAATAGGTATTCTCTCCAGAGAACATGTAAAGAAATTTCTGGACCACGTGTTATGTCAAAACTGTATTAATGGAAAACAAGTACCCTTTTACTTTAAAACGTATGGTATCCCTGCAGACCACAATCCAAGTAACTTCCAGTTAACTTGGTCAGAAAATGATTAAACTTTTCCTTAGCCCTGTAAACAATTAGACATTAGAATAATAGCAAACCTTTAAATGAAGAAGTACAGAAATACAGTTTATAAGTCAAGTACTTGTGACATCTCGAGCATGATCAGCAAAACGGTAAACTCAACGTCTGGTAACAACTGAAGGTTCTTAGATGTTGAACTTGGATAGATATTTTCCAAAGACTTGTAACAGCCGAGTCCCAAAGAAAGTCACAAGACACAGATTTATACAAATAAAATTATTCAATGGCTCATGGTCTGGCATGGCCAAGCACGTAAGGCTTGTAATCCGAGGGTCGTGGGGTCGAGCCCGCGTCGCGCATAAATATGTTCGCCCTCCCAGCCGTGGGGGCGTATAATGTGACGGTGGGTTGGCGGTGGGTAGTGATGACTAGCTGCCTCCCCTCTAGTCTTACACTGCTAAATCAGGGACGGCTAGCAGAGATAGCCCTCGAGTAGCTTTGTACGAAATTCCAAAACAAACAAACAAATCAATGGCTCATAATTAGTAATGTAAATAAGAAATATTTCACAAACACAATGCACAACAACACAATACAATTGGCAAGTAACTGTGTCTTTTGAAGGTTTTAAGTAGAAAGCGTTAGAGTAATAAAAACTCTAATCAAAAACACTACTGTTGATCCATATATGTCAGACTGAATAAAATAAAACCATTGGGTAAAAATAGTCCAAGTTAAGTTAAGATACTCTGTTTAATCTGGATAAATACTGTAAAACATGAGTATTTATTGGGAGTTCACTGAGAAAATAACTTTACGTAAATGGCTGTAACATTGGCAGAGTCAATGGTTCAAAACTTAAAATAAGAGAATCACAAAATCTAGATTGCGCATGTAAGGATTTCTCGTTTATAATAATGCTTACGATTTTTTTGTAAAGCTTTCTTTTTTGCATGAGACGTGTGTTCTTGATAGGGTATTGCGCAAGTTTCGAAATATGTAGAACAATCGTGAGTGTGAAAATCAATAATACTTCTTTGACGAAAATACGCGGGAATTTTATGGAAAGTTCTACAAATTCGTGTGATTCTTATAAAAAGCGACTATCGCAGGAAGAAGAGAATATTATTGGACAGATACAGCCAGTACGCTATAGGCCCAGAAAATAATAATTATGATTAACCAGAATTTGACCAGGATCATTATACATTTCGAACATAAGCTGTTTAACTTCAGTGAATTTCTTCGGACATTGTTATTTCTACGAGGACATTAAATATCTTTGCTAGAAGGAATGAACTTCCAACCGGTGTGAGGCTTTTCAAGAAAGACGTCGTTAGTTTAAGCAAGGTGCAACAATATCAACTCGAATTTTATTAGCTAAGTGTGGACTTAGGTCGTCGATAAAATATTCAGTTCTAGACCGAATATAAGACTCAGTGTTGTCTTTAAATTTGTAAAACTGTTGTATATAAACCATCATTTTAATAACCATTAGTAGTAGCCATTATAAAAATTGTGTTGTTTTTATGTTTGTGCATTAAAATGCATTTGTATTAAAATAAAAGGAAATTGTGTGTCTCAGTCTTGTTAGCAAATAACACAAATTTAATACATATTAACATTTAATTATATACTAAATTGCAATCTAAGTTCCCGGTTATTTTCAAGTAGTAATACATAACGTATGTAATATAATAAATGGGAGACTCATTCGAAATAAATAATGATACGTAACGCGTATAACAAATGTTAACACCTGAGTCTTACAACCCTTACTCAAATTAAATGTAAATAAACAAATAAAACCAAACTTCATGCATGAAAGAAAAATGTCTAGCGTAACAAGAGAACTTTGGGTGTTCTCTTTAAATAAAAATGAATACGAGCCTACAGAAACACATAACTTTAAGAATTCTCACTACTTTAATCAAAGATGAAATATCGGTAAAAATCTGCTGATCAAATTGCGAAATAAACATGAAATTTGTAAAATCATCCAAGTCTCAGCACTACCTTAAATACCTTAAAAACTCTCAAGCAGCGACACAAAAACGTAGTGAGTAGTGCTTGTAAGATCAACTGATCAACAGATAATAAGGGGTAAGCTTACTTTCAAATATTACCTTATTTCCCAACAATAATGTTATTTTCAATCAGCCTCTTAATCTTCATTTAACCTAGACTGCTGTTTAAAAAACTCACTGTCGTGTTCCATCCTGGGAAGTATTAAAACCAACATTACTTCGAAAATTTTACTATCTACTTAAAGGGGATTAAAATGTATTGTAAATTCTGGTTCTACAAATTTCATTAAAAATAAAAATGCAACAGAATAGATAATGAAATACATGGCAATAACAAAAGAAACCTTCGTGTTTCAATAGTACATATTATAAAATTAAATATTTTAACAATGAAGTAATACAATTAACATCCTTTAATGCAAAAATATACCTCTTAAAAGAGATTGCAATCACAGATACACATACGAGTAAAATATTATTCAAGACGCGAAAAAAAACACACATGTTTATACATATATATGTACACATTGATATAGATACACTGCCTGCCGAAATCTTACGGCCAATTAACATAAAGAACAATATGCATTTTACGTTGTTAGACTAAACCACTTATTTGAGTAGAGCTTTGAAAGATGAAAATAAGATAAGGGAAAATAAAAATAGATTTTCTTTTTAGCATTTAATAAGGAAAATGTGAACACTATGAAATTAGCCTAAATACAAGTTGGTCAAAAGTTTAAGACCATACTGAAACGAAGCATTAATCGGTAAACACAAAATGAAATTTAGTAATTTGTGTTAAAGCACAACACCTCCCACTGACATCTCCTGTGTTACACTGGGTAAAAACATGGTAAAGGCTAAAACGTTGACAGAGTTTGAACGTGGCAGAATTGTCAAGCTGCAAAAGCAAGGTCTCTCTCAACGTGCTATCGCTGGTGAGATTGGGCGTAGTAAAATTACTGTTGCAAATTTCTTAAAAGATCCTGAGGGATACGAAACGAAAATTTCAAGTGGTCGGCCCAAGACAATTTTGCAGGCATTGAGTAGGAGGATTCGAGGGGTTGTCCCGCAAGTCACCAACCGATCAAGAACAATAAGACGAGAGAAAGGCTTTAAAAACCGTAAATGTCTTCATACGCCTCCTTCCACACCATGAAACAGGTCGTTTAAACTTTGCTGAGATGTACCAAACATGGAACGTAGAAAAGTGGAAAAAGGTTTTATTCTCTGATGAGAAAAAATTTAACCTGGATGGTCCAGATGGCTTCCAACATTACTGGCACGATAAGGATATCCCATCAGAGACATTATCTACACGACACAGAGGAGGAAGTTGCATCATGATCTGGGGTGCTTTCTTCTTCCATGGAACAATGGAGCTTCAGGTTATACGGGGGCATCAAACAGCAGCTGGCTACATTGGCATGTCGGAGATAGTATCCTTATTGAGTGAAGGCTCTCGCTTGTGTGGAAATGACTGGATCTTTCAGTAGGACAACGCTGCAATCCACAATGCTTGCAGGACAAAGGACTTTTTCATGGCAAATAACGTGATTCTTTTGGACCATCCAGTGTATTCGCCCGAAATGAACCCCATTGAAAATGTTTGGGGGTGGATGACAAAGGAAGTCTATAGAAATGGACGTCAATTCCAAACAGTGCATAATTATAATCTTCATGAAGCCATCTTCACCACTTGGAATAACATTCCAGCCAGCTTTCTGCAAACGCTTATATCGACCATGCCAAAGCGAATGTTTGAGGTTATTCGCAATGACGGTGTGTAACTCACTACTGAGACCTCTTGTCAAGCATTTCCTACCCCGTTTAGGACTTATTTTTGGTATGGTCTTAAACTTTTGACCAGCTAGTATTGAAGCTAATGTCTTAGTGTTCACATTTTACCTATTAAATGCTAAAAGTTTTTATTTTTATCTTCCCTTTTCTTATTTTCATCTTTCGAAGCTCTACTCAAATAAATGGTTGAGTCTAACAACGCAAAATGCACATTTTTTCTTTATGTTCATTGGCCTTAAGATTTTGGCCAGCAGTGTATATATCGCTTTAACCGTGATTATTACCTACTAGTTTCAGGAAGAGAGAGTCTGGCACACTGTGAAGATACATAAAAGAAAATGAAAATCCTTAAAGAAACAATTGCATAAAACCTCAAATGAAGATCGTACAAAAAATGAACCTTGAAATACAATGAACAGAGCTACAATATTAATAACAGGCAAAAGTGTATATGAAAATCTACAAGAAGTACCTTGAAAATATACATACACACACGTAAAACGAGCATAACGTCCATTTCATTTGAATGATATAAAAATACTGTTTTACTAAAAAGCAAAATAGAATATGATAATCAAATTGAATAAGTATAATAGTTGAAGACTGAAAAATGCAGCTATAATCATTCACACACATACAAGAGTTTAATTGGAAAAATAAAACAATATACAGAAATTACAATACTCTCAAACAATCCCAGATATTTCAATTTTGTTGTCATTTTATGGTTGACTATTATGGTGGTCTTCAGGTCTAGCTTTTTCCTTCTTTGTGTCCTCTACCTTAGCCCATTAAGTTTCAAACTTCTTCAAAAACATTTACTTCCATGATAGCGGTACTTTTCTTTACTGTAGGAAATCCAAGCCTCGATTACATCAGCTGGAATCTTCTGACAGCACCATTCGTACCTTGGAATCATTCTTGCGTGAGGTAAATTGTTAATGCCTCAGGTTGTTTGGTTGAAAGCTCCACATTCAGCAGTCTCTGGACTTTTCGTAGGACACTTTAGCTTGTGATGCCTCAAAAGCTGCCAAGATAACAGCTCCTAATCTCATATCCATTATGTAGATACTCGTGGATCTTGTTTTGTACGTTGCTGCATACCTGCTGATGTATTGACACAACAAGTTGTTTGTCTCGTTTGCATCACGAGCTTGTTGAATATCTGCCAAATTTGATCGTTTATTTTAAAACCTGGCCTTTGATAATTAACATCATATTTTTAACACTTTTGACTATCTTGTTTCTCAGCTAGCCAGTAGTACTTTCTTTCTATCCGTGGGTTATTGACCTCAAATGAATGCTGAATAATGGACAATACAAACGCCAATATACACTATATACTCAGGATTTTGTTTAATTATCTGGATGACCTAGGCCTTACAAACATTCCCAAGATGCTCTGGGTCAGCATAAGATTCATTTGGTGGAATTAAAGAACATAGACCCATTACTGAGTGACACACTGGTAGACTAGTTCTGAAGTTGTTTGGGTGTAAGAAACACCCTCTGTCCACTTTTCAGCCTGCAATACTAAGGGAACCAAAAGTGCACCAAGCTGTAGTGGACCTTATGCAGCTGGTACCCCAACTCCTGTTTAGCTCATTCTTCAAGCTATCTAACTTTAAGTCGCCACTTCACAAGCAATACTAGTATAAGTGAAGTAAGGAATGACTTAAAAACCAACATAACTTCAGTTCCAGCTAGTAAAGTGTCATGTAAGAGAATGCACCACCATCAACTGGCACAGACAACAAAGTTTAGGAGCTCTATAGTTACGACTAAATTTCATATTAAAAAAGGCCTTTCTTGGGAGTTGACTGAGAGCAAGACTAGTCTTTCTAAACTGGTGCCAAGAACCAAAACATCAGAAGTTAATATTTTGATTTAAACAATGGGTATCTTTGCACCCAAAGTGCCCAAAACATCATGGTGATCCTGTTGTTTATCTCAGGTGCACTTGAGTAATTTGACCAGATTTCAGTGCTTAAAAGGTATTACCAGGAACACGCTGCCAAATAAACAGAAGCCTGGAGTCTCGGAGCCTCTGGAACTAAAAGAAAAGGCAGTCGTAAAAATGTACACAGCCCCTAGATTATATCCATGAGAAAGTGAAACAGATATGAGTGGAGTTGGTTCAGACTCATAAGACCCTAGAAAAAGTAAAAAAGATCACATGGAAGAGCTTCACGACCAGTAGGCGGTGTACAAAAGCATTGGGAGATTTACTGTTTGGTTTAAAATAGCGTGAGAGATTTTACTTTGGATTATTCTGAGAACTGATTATGAAATAATGTATATAATTTTCTATCTTGTGAAATTTCCACACTTATCAATGTTAAACGATACCTTAGTACATGTTGTTTTTCTGTATCAAATGGTTTCCCTTAGGATTATTGTAAATTTATTTGTTGAAGGTTACTTTAACTTGTAATATAATGAGCATTCTGTTTTAATTTTAATTTTTATTAGTATGAAAATGTGATATATTTTCTCCTGCCTTCTGTGTTATGTGCCCCCAGTGACACGGTGGTGTCTCTGATTCCCGTAGTAAGTAGATCACAAATAGCCCATCGTGTAATTTTGTGCTTAATTACAGACAAAGTGTATTATGATTTTGTTATTGCATTTTGTGTGAGCATATGTACTATTTGTACTATTGTTTAATACTGTTACTCTTTTATAATACTTTGTAAAGTAACGGTTTATTTTATTATTTTATTCTAATGCATTTGTTTCTATGGGGAACTTTAATTCTATGCAATGTGTTAATTATAACTGAAGGGCTTGTATTGAACTAGAATGTTATGTGTTCAAACTGAAGTTTACGTTCTCTATGCACCTGTGGCTCAGTGGTTGAGGTTGAAAGTTTATACTGTTAAAAACCTGGTTTCAATACCCGGACTTTGCACAGCACAAATAATCCATAATGTAATCAGTATTAATGTAGCTCACATGTAGTAAGCTATATATCTACTTAAAACAAAACAAACATTGGTACTTATAAATATTATAATGCACAGTTTCATCAAATGGGTATCTTTGCTGTTAATGAATTTTACCCGAAACCCTAAATTACCTCCCAGTTTTGACTAAGTTAGGAGATTATCCTAAATACATGCACACGTGGCAACCCAACAATCCAAAACAGTCGTTATAATAAACAATAAACGAAAATAAAAACTAACACATTATACTAAGTGGTATAACCAATATTGTCCATTACAGCTTGTCTTGGTTCGATTTCATACAAAGCTACTCGAAGGCTACCTATCTATGTTTGTTTGACATTAAGCACAAAGCTGCACAGTGGACAATTTATGCTCTGCCCACGACAGATATCAAAACCTGGTTTCTAACGTTATAAGTCCACAGACATACAAATGTTCCACTGGGGTCCTGTGTCAGCCATCCCTAATTTAGCAATGACAGACTATAGGGAAAGCAGCAAGTAAACACGACCCACCACTTCGGCTACCCTTTAACCAGAGAACAGTGGAACTAACCGTTACATTATAATGCCAAACTGACTGAAAAGGTAAGCATATTGGTTGATGGGGATTTGAACTAAAATTTCAAGCCGAGTCCGTGAAAGTAGCCTTAAATTAATGATATAATATATTGTACCTGATGAACTCAGAAACTATAACTGTTGACTTAAACTACTGTTGTGTAATAAATTTGTTCAGAAATTATACACACTAGTCTATATTCCTTCCTAACTTTGGTCTGGCATGACCAGGTGGTTTAGAGCCCTTAATTCGCAATCTGAGAGTCGCAAGTTCGAATCCCGATCCGACGAAACATTCTCGCCTTTTCAGCCGTGGGGACGTCATAATGTTTCGGTAAATCGTTCGTAAAAGAGCAGCCCAAGAATTTGGAGTGGGTGGTCTTACACTGCTAAATTAGGGAAAGCTAGCACAGACAGCCTTAATTTAACTACACACGAAATTCAAAACAAAAACAAGCTTTCCTAATCTATCCCTAGATCAAAGAAAACTCATTAAGCCATCCTCTGTCTAGCATCAGAAGTGAGAAACATTCATAACTGACACATTATTATTATTATTTAAACTCCATCGCATTTCCAGCAAAAACTTTCCTACGAAACAATAAAAACTGATGTTTACAAAGACACAAAATAATAATATAAAATAGAATAATGTCCATGAAAATGTTAAATGGGGTTGGTTGATTGGTTGGTTTTGCGGTTTATTGGCGCAAAGTAACGTGAATAACTGCGCCAAACAGCCAGCATAAAAAAACGTAAAACTATTACAAAAGGTAAGAAGAAAAAAGTTAAAGGTTTAATTATGTCCAAAAATCAGTTAAAAACTCAAATAGAAGTAAAAAGGCCTAGTTCTTGAAAAAAATCTAAAAATACAGTTGAGCTGGACAGTGTCACAACTACCAATGACACTGTATCTGAAATCATGGGTAATCCCTCAGAAAAACATCTCTAAAATGGTGTCGAAGCCTGCATTCATAGTGATGACACGAAAGTAAAAGTTGAGCAGCTGTGACGTAAGTGTCACAAAGGCTATAAATTGATGGATCAATCCCAGGTAAAAGAGAATTATGTATCAAGAAAATGACCAATAAATAGCCTAGCCAAGACAGGTTCTTTCCTTAAATCCTTTCGGAACTAGATAGTCAAACACCAACAATAGGTTTAATCTGAAGAGCTTATTATGAAGCTGTTCTCCCCAAATCAACAACTAGCACACATGAAACCATGACTTTATTACAGGACCATAGTCCATAAAGGGAATAAGCAAGACTGTGATAGCAAATGTCAGCAAGTTCATTCCTACAAATACTAGCATAGCCAGGTATCTAGAAAAACTGGATAGAAAAGAAAAATAGAGAAAAAATGGACAGGGATTTGTTTTTAAATATTGACGACAATGGAGTGAGAACACACACTAAGTGTTAGCACGAAACTAAAAGAGTCGCTGTA
The DNA here is from genome assembly GCA_011833715.1 of Carcinoscorpius rotundicauda. Taxonomy (NCBI): domain Eukaryota; kingdom Metazoa; phylum Arthropoda; class Merostomata; order Xiphosura; family Limulidae; genus Carcinoscorpius; species Carcinoscorpius rotundicauda. The sequence goes on along the minus strand of CM022391.1, from coordinate 4,348,083 downwards.
AATAATATCAGGTCATCCCATAAGTAATGTTCGAAAATTTGATAAAGAAAGTGTGTCGTCATTTCTGTCTTTGTAGAAGGTTTTAATGACTAAAATATGTAGTTGGACGTGTATAAAAAAATTCAGACAAATAAAAGAAACTAACCCAACTCCACTTTTTCAGATCATTAATTAGATAAATCTTTATGAAGATGGATGTGTCTGAGTAGCACATTGGGTATATAAAGCTTTATGAGTTCAAAAAGGCAATAGTGCGGCAGAAAGTACACGAAACATTCAAGGTGTTTATGGTGCGAAGTCTCTTAATAAAAAAATTTGAAGGTGGTTCCAGAAGTTCAGATCTGATGACTACAGCTGATGCGCCACGTTCAGGTCGTCCTGTTAAGTTTAATGATGACTTGCTGCTGGCTGCACTTGATAAAGATTGTGTTGTAACAGTTGAAGAACTAGCACAGAAGCTAAATTCAACCCATTCAACAGTTCACTGTCTTCTGCAACAACTTGGAAAGGTGTCAACACTTGGAAAATTGGTCTCCCCTCATTTGAGAAAAGCCAACCTGAGAGCAAGAGCGAACATTTAAACTTCTCTGCACTCTCGTGAACGTAAATCACCTTTTTTCGGACAGTTTACTGACTGGATATAAAAATGTTACGCGCCGCAGAGAATAGCTCGGTACAGGTAAACTGGCTAAAGCACAGCCCAAAATGAACCTCATCCTAGGAAAGTCTTGTGAAGCGTTACTGAGATATTGTTGGTGTGATCCACTTTGAGTTGCTTCCACTCAATGTAACGATTACATCACAGTTCTATTGTCAACAGTTAGAGTGCTCGAATGCTTCACTGAAAGAAAAGATGTCTGCTTTGATCAACTGTGAGGGTGTTGTGTTACACCAGGATAATGCACGGCCCCATACAGCAAGGATCACATCTGTAAAGATTGAAGAGCTAGACTGGGAAAAACTTCCACATCCTCCTTATTCTCTGGACCTTGTCCCATCTGACTATCATCTATTCCGACGTTTGCAGAACTATTTTGATAAAAAAAGAGCTTGTAACACATGAAGATGTCAAAACTACCCTCTATACATTCTTTTCCTCCAAACCAAAAGAATTTTGTAGAAGTGGCATTTAGAAGCTTATGAATCGTTGGCAAGAAGTAGTTAACAATAATGGAACGTACATTGCTGATTAAATAACATTAAAAGCGTGCGTTTGAAATTCTTCTCTTTTTTTGGCAAAGAAGACATTACTTTCAATGGCAGAATTTGCCTTCCTCAGATGACCAAATTAAAGGTCATAGATTGAATGGTGATAACAAGCCATAGAAAAATGAGCTGCTCGTTGAATTTAGCATCATCATCCAAGTCAGCCAACTGTGCCTAGATGTGAAGGAAAAAAGAGAAATAACTGACCACATTCCAAAAACCAAAGCCCATCTAGAAAGGAAAACACAACCCCAGGAGAGATGATTTGGTACTGATCGGTTGACAGCATAAAGTAAAGAAAGTTGTAAACGTCTGAAGTGAAGAGGAGTTTCATGAGCCTCAGTGCACAAACTATGGACTGTGGATGTGTGGAAAGCTCCTGTCAAAGCTGAAGCCCCAGACGGTGGACAGAATACAACATATTCAATGAAAAGGGCCTGGAAGAACCATAGACATGCAAAACACCAGCTTTGTAGAAATAGCTGTAAATAAAAATGGAAATGCCCAAACGACACGTATGAATAAAGATCCCACAAAATGCAAAACCTCCAACTGGTGTCATAAGCCTTCTGAAGATAAAAAGCAAAAACAAGATACCATTTCTTAAGAAAGGCTTTCCTGACTGAGATTTTAAGACAAATCATGCGGTCAATAGTGGAATGATATCTACTGTGACCACCTGATTTGCTTTAAAACCTCAGTCGATGAAGCCTTTCTTATTAGGAAGGTGAAAGATGGTTGTCTGATTCAGGGAACCAAACAAAACGTGCATTATCCAACCTCTCTAAGGCCTTAAAGAGACAGCTAGTCAAAGCAATTTGATAATAATTAGAAGAAATATTGGAATCCTTCCCAGGCTTTGAGAAATAAAAGGCAACAATAGTCCTGCGCCTTAAATCGTTCTCAGCAATAATTACTTGTGAGTAATTCAAAATAGCATAGGGAATAACCTCAAAAGGCATGTCCCCAATAGTCTCTAAATTAAGGAAGAGTTCGTTGTTTTTGACGTAGATGTTTTCACCAAGATGCCTTCAGAATGTAACTTCCTCAGTGACTTAGGAGAGCCAGCAAACTCCTATAATCCATTCTGATAAAAAAAAGAGACATTTGTCCTTAAAGTTTGTCTGATAAAGAGCGCACAATTAAAAGGAGGTACAAATATAAAATGTGGTAGCGATTGCTCTTCAGGGTCTTCAAAAGGTGGTTACTTTCCTATCAACGTGTTTTTTATAATCACTGGGTGCATGAAAATAAAGAAAACTTTGGTGCCCCACCCACCGTGGGATCCTACAAGTGGATGCACTACAATGCTACATCAGAGCACTGTAGAGATTTCAGGATTTGATGAACACTGTACCTAAACACCAATACTAAAATCTACAACACCCGTTAAGAATGTGGAGGGGTGTTAAATGTTATATATCACCTGATGTGTGCTCAAAAACGTTTTAGTTACTTTGAGTATCCTTTGTAATAACATACAAAGGAAATTATTAATAATGTTAAATCTTTTGTCAAATCTGAAAAATAAATATGTTAAGCCTCTAAAAAATAGAATAAAATTAATACTTCGAAAGAAAACAGGACAAAAACATGATGGCATAAGCAACAAAATATTATACTTAAAGATAAACATAGTATTTCATACTGTGTTACATCACAACTGTGATGTTAATGTGCATTAATGTATTATTATGCAGCTTATTATCTGTATTAAATCTTTCTAGGATTGATTTATGAAAGGACATCATCATGTTAGATCATCAGATATGGTATAGTATATCTGTGTTAAAGAGTTGAGTGCTTTGAAATAATTTGGTGCTGTATTTTTGTTAATGTTTTTTTGTATTTGAGTTAACTTTCAAAAGAACTGGTTTTGTTTTTCAAACTATTTTACTGTTAAAGGGCCTTATTTCATACTTACATCTTGGTTGGTCACTTATTATTTTTATTATTGTCAAACCTTTTTAAAGTAATGTAACTGACAGCTAACTAAACAGCAATATTGTTAAGTGGTTAGACTGGTTTCTCCGATTGTAAAGACGTGTTGCTAAAATACGTTATAATCAGTGTTCTGTATACAAGAGATATTGTGTTATCGGAATTATTACATTAAAATAATTAGTTCCGTGAACTAATCATTCTTCAAATTTCATTTATTATTGCTTGTGTTATTAAAGAACGTTCGATTTACAACTGAATGTTAATAAATTGTGTTTCAATGGAAATGTTGTCTGTGTGACATACAAATATTTTTACAGGGGTGAGAGAATGTTATAACACTCCTTGGCCAATGCATGTTTGTAAATTTTATTGGTTTGAAAGTTAAAAGTAATGTCAGTTTGATGTCAAATCTGAAATTATAGGGAATAAAGAATGTGATTCGTAATCGTACCTTGTATCAATTCAGTAATTAATATTTGTCCAGATATACGGAGTTTCCACATGGCTCATTGATCAAGACAGTAATTAATATTTGTCCAGATATACGTAGTTTCCACATGGCTCATTGATCAAGGCAGTAATTAATATTTGTACAGATATACGGAGGTTCCACATGGCTCATTGATCAAGGCAGTAATTAATATTTGTACAGATATAGGGAGTTTCCACATGGCTCATTGATCAAGGCAGTAATTAATATTTGTATATATATAGGGAGTTTCCACATGGCTCATTGATCAAGGCAGTAATTAATATTTGTATATATATAGGGAGTTTCCACATGGCTCATTGATCAAGGCAGTAATTAATATTTGTATATATATACGGAGGTTCCACATGGCTCATTGATCAAGACAGTAATTAATATTTGTCCAGATATACGGAGTTTCCACATGGCTCATTGATCAAGGCAGTAATTAATATTTGTACAGATATAGGGAGTTTCCACATGGCTCATTGATCAAGGCAGTAATTAATATTTGTCCAGATATACGGAGTTTCCACATGGCTCATTGATCAAGGCAGTAATTAATATTTGTATATATACGGAGTTTCCACATGGCTCATTGATCAAGGCAGTAATTAATATTTGTATATATATAGGGAGTTTCCACATGGCTCATTGATCAAGGCAGTAATTAATATTTGTATATATATATACGGAGTTTCCACATGGCTCATTGATCAAGGCAGTAATTAATATTTGTACAGATATAGGGAGTTTCCACATGGCTCATTGATCAAGACAGTAATTAATATTTGTACAGATATACGGAGTTTCCACATGGCTCATTGATCAAGGCAGTAATTAATATTTGTACAGATATACGGAGTTTCCACATGGCTCATTGATCAAGGCAGTAATTAATATTTGTACAGATATAGGGAGTTTCCACATGGCTCATTGATCAAGACAGTAATTAATATTTGTACAGATATACGGAGTTTCCACATGGCTCATTGATCAAGACAGTAATAATTTTGTACAGATATACGGAGTTTCCACATGGCTCATTGATCAAGAGTAATTAATATTTGTACAGATATACGGAGTTTCCACATGGCTCATTGATCAAGGCAGTAATTAATATTTGTACAGATATACGGAGTTTCCACATGGCTCATTGATCAAGGCAGTAATTAATATTTGTACAGATATACGGAGTTTCCACATGGCTCATTGATCAAGGCAGTAATTAATATTTGTACAGATATACGGAGTTTCCACATGGCTCATTGATCAAGGCAGTAATTAATTTTGTACAGATATACGGAGTTTCCACATGGCTCATTGATCAGGCAGTAATTAATATTTGTACAGATATACGGAGTTTCCACATGGCTCATTGATCAAGGCAGTAATTAATATTTGTACAGATATACGGAGTTTCCACATGGCTCATTGATCAAGGCAGTAATTAATATTTGTACAGATATACGGAGTTTCCACATGGCTCATTGATCAAGGCAGTAATTAATATTTTACAGTATACGGAGTTTCCACATGGCTCATTGATCAAGACAGTAATTAATATTTGTACAGATATACGGAGTTTCCACATGGCTCATTGATCAAGGCAGTAATTAATATTTGTACAGATATACGGAGTTTCCACATGGCTCATTGATCAAGACAGTAATTAATATTTGTACAGATATACGGAGTTTCCACATGGCTCATTGATCAAGACAGTAATTAATATTTGTCCAGATATACGGAGTTTCCACATGGCTCTCACTAATGATAAGGCTCATTGATCATATAATATTTGTACAGATATACGGAGGTTCCACATGGCTCATTGATCAAGGGAGTAATTAAGCTACTTTCTCTCTAGCTACCTCTTTTTTTCTTGTTCTTATTCACCTAAAGTAGCATACTGACTTCCTATGGTAAAGATAACTGCAAAATCATCTGTAGTACTTGAAGATAGACGACTGTCTTTTTATTTGGTAATCAAGTGGTCTCTTGAGATTACAATACCCCTTATGTTTCATTGAGAACAACCAATCATGTGAATTGCACTAGATTCTCTCAATACGATACTTTAAAAGACCACCACCCCCAGTAGCATAGCGACTGTTTTTTGTTTTGTTTTTTAATTTCGCGCAAATTTACTCGAGGGATATCTGTGCTAGCCGTCCATAATTTAGCAGTGTAAGACTAGAGGGAAGACAGCTAGTCATCACCACCCACTGCCAACTTTTGGGCTACTCTTTTACCAACGAATAGTGAAAATGACCGTCACATTATAACACTCCCCACGGTTGAAAGGACGAGCATGTTTGATGCGACGGGGATTCGAACCCGTGACCCTCAGATTACGAGTTGAACGCCTTAACCCACCTGGCCATGCCGGACGGCATAGTAATATGTCACTGAACTTACAATGCTAGAAACTGGGTTTCGATAGCCGTGGTGAGCAGAGCCCAGATAGCCCATTGTGTAGCTTTGTGTTTAACTGCAAACTAACACTTATTACACTTTTATTTAGTAAGTGATATACAATATTCAAAATCAACAAAACCGTGTCTATTACCCTGTGTAGTTTCCTTAAACCAAAAAGGTGCTAAAATGTAAAAAATTGATTGTTTGTTTGTTTTTGGAATTTCGCACAAAGCTACTCGAGGACTATCTGTGCTAGCCGTCCCTAATTTAGCAATGTAAGACTAGAGGGAAGGCAGCTAGTCATCACCACCCACCGCCAACTCTTGGGCTACTCTTTTACCAACGAATAGTGGGATTGACCTTCACATTATACACCCCCACGGCTGGGAGGGCGAGCATGTTTAGCGCGAACCTCGGATTACGAGTCACACGCCTAACGCGCTCGGCCATGCCAGGCTCGTGAAAAATTGAATGAAAAGAAGAAATAATTTTAACAGCTTATAATAAGGTAAACTTTACATCGCAAGCGATATAAAACTGGATTCTTACAAGATAAACTTTACATCGCAAGCGATATAAAACTGGATTCTTACAAGATAAACTTTACATCGCAAGCGATATAAAACTGGATTCTTACAAGATAAACTTTACATCACAAGCGATATAAAACTGGATTCTTACAAGATAAACTACAATTGTAAAGAAAAAACAAAAACCTTCTTTAATTTCTCAATATGGGGAAAAACACACAAAACATAAAACAATCAATGATATTATGTAACACACATATTTCAACAGTTTAATTTACAGAAATACTTTTTTCCGAACTAGAAACGTTTCATAGAGTAAGATGTGATACATTTCCAACTAACACATATAATGAACCATAAATGTAGTCAAAAAGTTTAATGTTATCAATAAACAAAAAATATTTTGGACTATAAAATTCATTAAATCATTATAGAAGGTTAAAAAAGAACGTAATGAAGTTCAACTTATAGTGCATAATATTCACAGTACGGAGCTATCTATGATTGAATTACATAAAATGGGTAAATATGTATTTATTTATCCATTAACACAATTAAATTATTTAAGGCGGTGACATAAGAATTAAGAAAAGAAGTGAATTAGGAATTACTGGAACTCCAAGCACATTACCAATCCCGACAACGTCCAACCCATTGAAACAGAAATAGTTAAATACTGATATGATATTACAAGTCAGGTCACAAAATATTACACTCAATTGAGACTGCTTAATATGGTCACCTACGAAAATTAAGAATAACTGTTTCCTTAAGTTAAATACGAACGATTACAAACACATTGGTTTATAATTCATCTTATTACCGAATACTTTTATTTATTTTTAAACAATGGGGAATTTGTAGAATAAATAACATCTCAACGTATACCAGGTAAAAAATATCAACTTGGATATAAAATAACAAATTAAGTCGTACCTATTAGAATGTTAAAGTTTGAGGTAACGAAACGTAAGTTTAGCCTGTAAAAGTAATAAGAAAGTGACTTACTCTGCCAAATGATTCCATGGCTGTTTGAAAATCAATGTTATCGGAAGAAATAAAGGACCCGGATGTATCACAGATGTCTAATTTATCAACAAGTCGTTTAACCCCTTGACCTCTTTCTTTGGTGACATCACCAATATCACTGTACTCCAGTGAAGGTGAAGAATGGATTTTGGTTATACTTTTGTCATCCATTTGTTCGGTCAGTAAACAGAATCTAGCTTCATCTAATGATAATGATTTGGGCTCATATGATGACTTTCCAATTGAAAGTTGAGAATATTTTGGAACCGAAAAGTTTGGTATCAGTGATTTAAATTTTGTTTCCAATGGCTTACATTTACAAAAAACAGATGCTTTTGAAAAAGCCAAATAAGTCTCATTTTCTTCACTACTACGAGCCCCCGTGGTGTTATCAATTAGGTTACATTTATCATTTTCGATCATTGGGAGTGTCGCTTTAGTAGTCTGATTGTTCAATTTTTCTTTCAAGTTATTCGTTTCAAGCTTCTCTGACGTAAAAGGTTCAGGATAATGTTTCAATACAGACTGCTTTGATATCACTTCATCTAATAAAAATGGGTATTTGATGAAATTAGAAGTATCTTTTTCATGGTTTCTTGGTCTGTTTCCAGTATAAACATTGTTAAAGGAAACAACTGGTCTGTTTTCTCCAGTATTCTCTTTCCCAGAACGATACAGCTGCACTTTTCGGGTTTCTTTTCCATTTCGTTCAGAAAAGTCTAACTTTTTGTTAAATGAAGTTTCTTTCATGTTTGAAAACCTACAAGTTGAATTTAAATGACTATCTGGGCTGTGTTTGTCATTACTGGAAGTAACCGTCAGTGCAGTAAGATATGAGTCAGAAAAAGGTTGAGAAATGTTATCCTTGTTTTTAAAGTTTTCTATGGCAATATTCAGTTTTCCAGACATGTCCAAATCTTTTCCACACTCTTCTTCTACAGATCTTGTATTAATGTCACACTGATGATTTGGAGTTTTATCATGTCCAACGTCTTTTCTGTCCAAACTATATTTCTTTGTAAAACTCACAGAATCTTCTGAATATGATCTGTTTACTGGGTCAAACAAATGCAGTAACTTATCTAATTCAAAGCTGATCGATGATTCATATTCTCTAACTGACATGTTGGGAGTGCTAGTTGATGAAAACGTAAATGAAGTGCTATTATCTAAAACGTTAACAATGTCTTCTGTGCAGTGTGGTTCTTTATTTTGATTTCGATGGTTAACGTTTTCCAACTCAGGTAAATTACTGTTAGCTTCTCTGTTCATCACTGGTTCGAGAGTACTTTTTTGCAGATCTTTCCCATCATTTTTAACTGTGGAATTAACAGTCAAAGAAGTAGCAGTGTTTCTCATATTAACTTTATCTTCTTGTGAGGAATAGTTTGGGTTTGTGTGTACAATTACGTTATCACTAAACTGAACCTTTGAACTTTGTTTTTCCTCGTGAGCAAGACGCAAGCTACCATAAATGATGTGCTCTTTAAATGGATGATGGACTACATCTTCCATGCTTGTAAACTGAGGTGGAATGCTGTTTAAAGATAGATCTTCATTAGATGTTTCGTGTGTTTTTTCTTCTTCCACACATTTACCTTTAGCACATTTCTGTTCATGAAATTCGTTTTGGTGAATGGGTGTTTCAATCATTTGTTCCTGATTTTCAAACCCTTTACAGCTTTCCCAACTCAAACATTTGCCACTACGGGGTGCTAATATTACATCTGAACCAGAGGAGTGGCTGTCAACTTCTCCAGAACCAAGGTAACCAGAGACTAAAGATGACGTTCTTGCAACAGAAAAAATTGGTGAGCCAAAGCACTGACTTCCATATTTCTGACTCAGTATCTTGTAATCGAGTGACTGCGAATTTTCTTTAAGTAAAGAGTTAAGTTCAACAAGAACTTCTTCACCTTGTACTGATTCCACTTTTTCTGGAACATTATTTTGATTTTTTTCGTCTATGTTTTGTCTAATTCCTTGTTGTTCTCTATCAGAGCATACTGAAGCATAATTTGAATCAGAAACTGATTTCTGAAGTAATCCCCTTTCAGTGGTAGCTCCTGGACTAAGGATTCTAAAGTTTTCTGGAGATAACCTGGATGTTGAAGTGTCTTTCGAATGTCTGTCTTTCTCTATGGTTTCAACAGTACTTGAGTAAATTGGAATATTGTACGAGGAATCATGGTTAGCATCCTCACGAGTTGGATTAAGAGAATTTACAAACTCCCAAATAGATTGATTTATTGGTTCTGACGCAGAAGTTGTGATTTTGGAATCTGGTTCCTCTGCCATCCATAAAGTGTTTATTTTACTAAACAATAAACTAACTATGGATTTGACATCGATCACTCGCTTTCTTTTAGCTGAAAAAATAAAAAAATAATTATATTATTTTTTTGTTTTTATACACTTCATCTTAAAACCTGTAAGGAGATAATAATCAGTTATAATTTACAGTCATCTAATAATTAATGCAAAAATAAATTCACGTGCTTTTATATATTTTGGTTATAATAATAAAAACTTCAAACATTTACTCGTACGGATGTATCGGGTCCGCTATTGTAGCCTGGCATGGAATCGTGGTCCGGCATGGTCAGGTGGTTAGGGTGATAAACTCGTAATCTGAGGGCGGTGGGTTGGAATCCCCGTCACACCCAACATGCTTCCTCTTTCAATCGTGAGGGCGTTATAATGTAACGGTCAATCCCACTATTCGTTGGTAAAAGAGTAACCCAAGAGTTGGCGGTGGGTGATGATAACTAGCTGCCTTCCCTCTAGTCTACACTGCTTAAGTATTGACAGCTGGCGCAGATAGCCCTTGTGTAGCTTTGCGCGAAATCCAAAACACACACACAAAATATTTAAAACAACATCGAGAATATGTTACATCGCAATTTACAAGGAATAATTCCAGGGTAGCTATTTATTTTTACAACATAGTAAGACAAATAAAACTAGCTTAAGATCATTTTTTACGTCAAATATTATTGATGTTTTTCCATTAATTACGATCGACATTTTCGTGATTAGACAAACAACAATCCTTAAACGGGTATTTACTGTGGTTTCTGCGTGTTTAACATCCAAACTAATACGTGAAGTGATAGTGTAAACGATAGTTTTCCATAGGCTACTCGATAGTGCATAAAATGATAAAAATTGTACGATTGTAGTTTATCTTGACAAATAAATATAGTTTGTTGATATAGCATACGATTAACATAAGCTCTGAGTCCAGTTTCAGAGAACTTTGTTTAAAGTGTCATCGAAACATCACGTAGCCTGCAGTACAACACAAACAAAAGATAATGATAAAAAGTGAGACTGTGAGTAGGTCAGAGTTAGTGACGTAACTAATAATTAATCATTTGTGTTAGTTACTAGATAACAAATTAGTGTATAATCTATAAAAAAAATATACAGTGTTTGTGCAGGTTGATAATTCAAGTCTGTTAAAAACTACTCTGGATGACCAATTTACTAAAACCCGCTTTACCCCTAACATTGAGTTACATCAATGATTCAACCGGTTGTCCGTGAGACTAACAGTTATGGACCTCAGCAAAATGGAACAACTGCAAATACCCAAACTAAACTGTTACCAACTGCGCTTACGGGTATTTTCTTTTGTACCAAATAACAAAGTGAGCAGCACAAAGTTGAGGAAACATGTGCAACACTACGTTTTTTGATAAGCTTAAATTCAGAATGACGTAGAATCCAGAGACTGTTACAGGGTCGTTTATTTAGAATTTAAGCTTCAGTTAGTTCACAAGACACCGACAGAGGGTTGTAATGCAAATACAATATTTAGATTCTTTCGAAAGATGTTGAGCTGATTTTTGGTCCAACGAGTGGTTTGGTCAAGAAAGATGGTTGACATCACTGTCACGCTCTCAGTCCGACATTCGGAAAATATTTTACACAGCAGATTTTTACAAAATACATTGTCAATCAAACCAGAAATGTAGTATTTTGGAATTAAGGTGAGCAGGAAGAACGTTCGGGAAACTTGGGATGTTATCCACTCTTCTGAAAAAAATTACAGAATGCAATCTCTTCCATGAAAACATGCCCTCAGTACATTAGTTTCAGGAGTTTCTAGTGTCGAGGCAACACAATAAGGACAAATGTCTGATGTTGTCTTGTTTATCAACCCTATCATCAGTATAGAAAAGTATGAAACCTGACTGATCAGACCATATCACAATCTCCCAATCACTCACTGTAAGTTTGTGATCTAAGACCACTGAAGGTTTATATTTCTTGCTGAATCTGAAATTACCACATTTTGGTCAATTTTTGTCATGCAAAAGTGTGGACTATAAACATTTCATGATTTTTATACAGTATCATTGAAATTTTGTCAGTTTTCTCATGTGTATAAGTTAGTGTAAATCGTGGTCAAATAAGTCATTAATTCGCTTTCACTTCAGTAACCTTTGTTCTTCGTCATTCTCTTGAGATAGCACCTGGTCTGCTCATGGGTGAGGTGGTTATAATGTTGCACATTAGCCTTCAGTGCGAGGTTAGGTGATGTCGTGCAGGCTAAAGAGGTTATTGTCTAAAAAATACGTGGATTATTTCTTCTGTACAAGGGAATTGAGTGATTTACATGAAAGTCAGGTGTTTATTTGAAAGTCAGAAGACAGTGGACCTTCACACTTTTTAGAACATCCATGTGGTATTTTGACCTTCCTGGTTATGACACTGTCTTAGCTTTGAATAAAAATGGCGTGATAAGCGCTTGTTCTGTTGGGAATGTCTGTTGTTACCTTTTAAGTAGGTTTTGTTTTCATTTTTTGCGAAAAGCTACGCAAGAGCTATCCGTGCTAGCCGTCCCTACTTTAGAAATGTAAGACGAAAGAGAAGATAGCCAGTCATTATATGTAAAAACGGCTCGTTTGGGTTGAGGAATTTTTTTACGTAGAGGAGCGAACAACGTTTTGTCCTTCGGTTCTCGTCAGGTTCACAAAGAAAGAGAGAAAGAGGAAACTGACCGATAGCTGACCACATGTTTAAAGGGGGTTGTGTAACTGAGTGTAGGAATGTAGAGGGCGGGCTTAGATGTTTGATTATATTTATTAATACAGATATAAAGGTGTTCCTTTGTATTGGTTTATTTTGGGCTTGAGTTGTCGTATAAGTAAGGCTTCGTTAATTTTGCATTTGTTTATGTTAGTTTCTTTATTTAGTATTTGAGTGTTTTCTCTGGTTATGTTGTGTTTATTTGATTTGCAGTGTTTCAAAACGTGTGAAGGTGACTTTTTATGTTCTTTGAATCTGGTTTCTACTTTTCTACTTGTTTCTCCAATATAGAAGTCGTGGCAGTTATCACATTCTATTTTATAAATAATGTTGGTGTGGTGTTTGTCAGTGTATTTTTTACACAGTATAGACCTCAGTGTTGTGCCTGGTTTTTGAATAAATTTGGTATTAACTGGAATGTCATATTTTTTTACTAGTTTTTGCCAAGTGTTAGTTATTTTTCTGCTGATGTCGGGAAAATATGGTATGCAGTAGTATATGGTTTTGTGATTTTTTTATTCGTGAGATATATTTACTTTTGTTGGTTGATTTTGCTTTTTCTCAAGATGTGTGCGTATGATGTTTTCCACGATTTGTGGAGGAAACTTATTGATGTTGATGAAGTATTGTTTTATTTTGTCTAATTCATCGTTAATTTTGTATGGTAAGCATAGTTTTATGGCTGTGTTTATTTCGTTACCTAGTATGTTGAGTTTTTGTTTCGTTTCATGTCTTGAATCCCAGTATGGGTAATTTTTCGGTGGATTTTTATTTAAAATTGTGTATCGGTTCTTGTAATTTTGAGGTTAAGAAATGATATTTGATTGCTTTCTCCTTGTTCACATCTAAAGTTGATGTTGGGATGTATAGCGTTAATGTGATGGAACAAAAGATTAAGTGTGTGTTCTGTAGATGTGAATCCCGCAACCGTGTCATCTCCATATCTGTACCAGCATAGTGGTGGATGTAATGCTGTGTTAACTGCTTGTGTTTCAACTTGTCTCACAAAAATATTAGCTAGAACTGGCGATACTGGGTTGCCCATGCTTAGGCCATTTGTTTGTATATAGTTGTAGTTGTTGAACATGAAGTGTCTTTATCGTGGTGAATTCTACGAGGGTTGCTAATTGGTTGCTGGGAATGTTTATAGTTGGGTTAGGGTCTCGGATATAGAGTTCTAAGGCTATATTGCAGCCTTCAGTGGTTGGAACTTCTGTAAAGAGGGATATGACATCAAAACTGGCCATTAAGGCTTTATGATTAAATTGATTAAGATTATACTTGAAATTAAGAGTCTTTCATGAATGAGCTGGCTGATGTTACATATTTGGAAAATGCCCATGCAATGCATTTACCAAGATTGTAATTAAACAATTCATATGTGGACATTATTGGTCGTAATGGACAATCTGGTTAATGAGGTTTGGGGGATGCCTTATATTTGTGGTGTGCGTGAGTCGGTTTTTCGCAGGTAGGAATAAAGTGTTTGTGAGATTGTGTTGGCTTTTTTCATTTTTAGTAGTATTTTGTTTAGTTGCGTTTCGTGTGTCTTTGTTAGATTTTGTGTATTGGTTTAAATTTGTTCGTGTCTGATAGGATGTTCTTCATTTTTTAGATGTATTCATTCGTGTTCATTATGACTATACTGCTACCTTTATCTGCTTTTAGTCTCCTGGCTAGATCTTCTGAACATGTTATAGAAATATTTTTACACGTATATTTTTCTATACAAGTGGGTTTTCTTGGTTAGTAAAAGAGTAGCCCAGGAGTTGGTGGTGGATGGTGATGACTAGCTGCCTTCCCTCTAATCTTGCACTGCTAAATTAGAGACAGCTAGCGCAGATAACCCTCGTGCAGTTTTGCTTGAAATTCAAAAACAAACAAACCATTAATGTAAACTTGATTATTCTCTAATCGCATGTTCTGTTGGAAAATCCAGAAATACTAAAAATACTAAATGCCTTTTCATTTTGTTTCAGCTCAAATTAGTACAATGGAATACACTCCATCCACCACGAGTAATCTAAACCCAGATTTTAGCATTATAAGTTAGTAAAATTACCACGTACCCACTGTATAGGCACTAGATAATTTGTGAAAAACTCAAAAACGATGACATGACGTTTATTGACGTCTCTACTCGTGGAAATGTTTGGTTAAAAGAAATGTTTACACTTTAATAAAAAACAAACAAACAAGAACTACACAGTATGTTTAACAGACTATACTTTAAACATATTGTGCAAATTAATCATGGAAATCAAAATACATGTCCGTTCACAGAGCTCAAGAAATCACCTGACACATCACACCATATCACGACCAGTCTAGTTTCAGTATGGCAATAAACGTAACTCCTTGTTCTACAAATGAGTGTGAGAAGTGTAGTAAACTTCATAATCACTGTAATTAGCATAATGACTGTTGTGATGGAAAATTTAAAAGCACCACATTAATGAATCTTTCTGAATTTTTTTAAAATTTGTTTATTTCCTTTATTTATCTTCATTTCTCCTAAAATGTCTGTTTAGACTGATACGTTAATTCAAATACTGTCTAGTTAAATAGATTTAAATGTTTTAGACAATGAATACAGAGATACAAAAGGAAAAAAATAGGGTTTAATCACGCCTTATCACCAATAAATCAAAGACATATTTATTAAGTCATGTCAAAATCAAGAAAAATATGAATAAAAAAGGAGTAATCAAAGATTTGTATTTTCCCTTGGCATGAGCGTACCTTATTCCCACCATTAAAATTTCATAATTAAATCTAGACTTCACAATTTATATTCTATTAATACTACGGCCAAAAATATTCAAGAGTACGTAAATTATGCGTTTATGTTTGTCCTTTTAATATAAATTGATAATAGAATAAAATATTTGAGATATAAAATAAGCGTGGTTATTACTTATTCCGGTTCTCAAACTAATCCCATTAATAATTTACTAATTACCTCGACTAAGTAAGTCTTTTGTGTTGTTATGTTCTGCTTTTTTAATAACAATTGGTAATCTTCACCCTTACACGAGATCTGCATTTATGACACGCCCATAAGTGATGTCGCTAAAATGCTTTACGTCTTACTTTCTCAGAGTACAGAATCCAAAAACAAACAGTGAAAAGCATGAAATACAGCGAATTAATATGATTATAAAAGATGCTTGTTAAACAAGAACAAATTCTTCAGTGATAGACAGTTCTAAAGAAAGCAAGGTAAGATATATCGTTACATTTTTCTTCATTGGAGATCGGGTTATCAGAACATTCACAATTAATCATAAATTGAGAAAAATGTTTACATTTCAGTAACACCTTCGACTAACACCAAAATCCTCTTAAAGCTTCAAATTTCTAGCCCTCGTAAATGAATATTTAGGGTCAAAGGTGGCTTCATAACTAATGTGACGAGATGCGAAACGATAAGTCCAAGATTCGCGCCGCGATGTCGCAAAATTTGTTTTACATATTCGGCTTCAGTTGTTCTATAAAAGTAACAGTCAGTCCGGGCGTTAGATTTAAAGTCGGACAAAATCTCAATCGAAACATTTCTAAGAATTTCCGTCCTACTTGTTAAAAACATTTTGAACGTAATATAACGAAATATATTTAAAATGGGGACACAATAACAGCCGCTAACGTAAAATAAAAATCAATCATAAAGAGAAATTTGTCAGAAGTCGACTGATAACTCAGAATGGTTATGGAGACTGTAGGTAAAAAAACAACAAGATTTTGGTCGATGATGTAATTAAAATATATTTCACACACAATGAATGGAATAACAGTTGAATTCTTAAAAACATTTCTTTACATAAAATAGTGAGCATTTATTTACTACAAGTAAACTGAAGATTAGCCCGGCATGGCCAGGTAGTTAAGGCACTCAACTCTTAATCCGAAGGTCACGGATTCGAATCCCCGTCTCACCAAACATGCTTGCCCTTTCAGCCGTGTTGTCGTTATAATATTACGGTCAATCCCACTATTCGTTGGTAAAAGAGTAGCCCACGAATTGGCGGTGGGTGGTGATTAGCTGCCTTCTCTCTTGTCTTACACTGCCAAATTACAGACGGCTAGCGCAGATAGCCCCCGAGTAGCTTTGCGCGAAATTTAAAAACAAAACAAAACGTAAATGTAAATGTATTTATACATTTCTGTGAGGTGAATTAATGAAAGTGTTAAGCAGTTGTAAGTGTCACGTGCTGTACTGATGATGGCATCCCTGTGTTAACACACTGCTCGTCCTGCTCGCTATATATAAAGATCAACAAAATAAAAAAACATTTTCATGGCCCGAGATACATTAAGTAGCTAGTTTGATATGTACGAACATTTACGTTTAAAAAATAGAGAATTTAAGTATACAGTAACTATATTATGAATTTTAAAAAGTCTGTAATATAATCCTACACTTAATTTAAAAATAAATTTCAATTTCAAAACGTATTTATAAAGTACATTTGGGTAATTTATAACAATTAAAGCATGTCATATCATACTACAATTAGAAATGTTAGTTGATGGAATTGAAATATACAAATCAAAACGTGTTCACAGCAACGTAAAATGCATTAATTCAATACACAAAAATAAAAGAATTAAAATACGTCTGAAGCCAAAAATAAACGAGATAACACAATGTAAAACGAAGGCAACAAGGTAACACAAAGAATAACAACAAAGCAGGAATGATAAAAATAACACAACGTTTAGTAATGTTACTTTGCAAGAAAACACAGTTTAGCTTGGCTGGCCGTTATGATATATATGTGTGTACGTATACTTTATTACACGTCATGGTCGATATTCCCTGCCCCCCAGTGGCTCAGCGGTATGTCTGCGGACTTACACGCTAAAATCCGGGTTTCGATATGCGTGGTGGGAAGAGCACAGATAGCCCATTGTGTAGCTTTGTGCTTAATTCAAAAACAACAACAACGATATTCCCTGCTGCTCTAAATGTTTTGCTTTTTGAATTTTTTGCAAAGCTACGCCAGGGCTGTCCGCATTAACTGCCCCTAATTTAGCATTGTAAGACTAGAGGGAAAGCTGCTAGTCATCACCACAAATTTTTGGGCTATAAAAGTTAAAACTAATGAAGTGTCAGAGCAGTTTATTCAATTTTGTGCTAAAAATCATGTCTTGTGATTTATTTGTTATCTTTGTCGCACTAACTTTAAGATTAATTTTAACATATTACTGATCAACACATGAAAGTGAAAATTAATTTTTCTTTGCTCTGTTATTTCAGTAGAAATAAAAAAGTACAGAGATAATAATGTAGCATGAAGTTTAATGATGTATTTAATAATTTACTCCAGTTTCCATGATTATTTTTGTTTTAACATCATATTTCCTGACTGAAAACGCATTATGACAATTTATTCATCAATATTTAATTTTGTAATTGGTCCGGCATGACCAAATGGGTTAAGGTGATCGACTCGTAATCTGAGGTCGCGGTTTCACATCTCCGTTGCACTAAACCTGCTCGCTTTTCCAGCCGTGGGAGCGTTATACGTGACGATCAATCCCACTACTCGTTGGTAACAGAGAAGCCCAAGAGTTTGTGGTGATTGGTGATGACTAGCTACCTTACTTAATTAGGAACGGCTAGTGTAGATAGCCCTCGAGTAGCTTTGCGTGAAATTCAAAAATAAAGCTTTTGTACCTGTAAAATTTTATGCTGTACTTTCAAGTTACAGAAATACTAAATCTACTACAAAGAAAGCTGTTTCGTAATTAACTATGAGCCAACGGGTATATTTGAAATTTACTACACAAGTTAAGTTTAACTAGATTACTATTAACACCAGGTTTCACAGGTGGCCTTCTAACTTAAAATCAAGTTAAAGTTAATGAATTAGGCCAACTATCACCAAGGTAACTGGGCCCCATACTACTGTTGAAGTTAACGTTTTTCAACTTCAGACATATTTGTTTGCAATTAATATTTGCATAAGTTGCCATGTATATTTGTTATTATTCTACTGTTTTAATGAAAATTAAATTTCTTCAGATGTTATCCGTAATCAGGTCTAATTTTAATTCAGAGTATACTTTCGTAAACGTAACACTTACTTATCTTTACATTATTTACAATTTACCTCTGGAATTAGTTAGTATTTTGACTTATGTTTAGCTGTTAGTACTAACGAGGCATAATATTAACATAGGCCTACTATAATCAACGTTAGTGCCTTTAATGAGCTGAATACATTTTTGTTTAAACGAAAAATATTTGTGTTCAATACGACTCTTTTTTTACTTACACTAACTTTAATTCATCATCTATTTTCCAGATTTCTTTCTCTACGATCTCACGTATTGGTGTTTTTTTCTCTAGAATTTCAGGAACGTCTCGTTGTTAGCGGTTAACTGATTGCAAGTTCGAGCTACTTTTCAAATAATAATTCTTTTCGACCGAGGTTACGTGATTAATCGGTGTTTGTTTCTGTCTTGTTTAATGAAATAAAAAATATCTAACATGGTTCAAACAAAGCGCCTTTTTAATGAGTATTTCTTCCAGAGCCCAAAGTTTGCAGACTTAAAAATAAGGCTGAAAAAATGCGAAAATATCACAACATTTTATATGCAAAAACGGCTCTTTTGGGTTGAGAAAATATTTTACATAGAAGAACGAACAACGTTTCGACCTTCTATGTAAAATATTTTCTCAACCCAAACGAGCCGTTTTTGTATATAAAATTCTCAACAAGTGGGTTTCTCGACATCACTGATATCACAACATTGTCTGAACAACCAAAGGTTTGGAATAACCAAACATCTTCAAAAACTGTGGGAGCACACAAAAATTAATGTAATTATTTTATGAACAACGTAGTTTGACAAAAGTCCTGTTATTACAAGACATAATGTTCACATGATGTAAATCTATAAAAAATACACAGCTATTTGAATATAATATAGAACTTAAAATCATATTTTTAAAAGTACAGAAATATTAGAGTAAGGAAATATAATTCGAATCCCTGTCGCACCAAACATGCTCTTTCAGTTGTGGGGGCGTTATAAATTTACGATCAATCCCATTACTCGCTGGTAAAAGAATAGCCCAAGAGTTGGCGGGGGGTAGTGATAGCTAGCTGCCTTCCCTCTAGTCTTACACTGCTAAATTAGGGACGGCTAGCGCAGATAGCTCTCGTGTAGCTTTGCGCGAAATTCAAAAGAATATTAAAATTTACGTCAAATTGAAGAAATACATCAGTAAACAAAAGAGATTATGAATATAGAAGTAGAATATAGAATAGAAGTATAATGCCAGGTTCGACAATTTCAGCACTATAGCTGGAGTTTGTACCAGCTGACGATACCTCCGTGTAAATCTTGCTTTTTCAGTGTTTTGCTTTCGCGATGATGAGAAACCCACTTGAGAATACAATGTTTTACTTCATATCGCTGTGTTTGTCACGTGATTGGAATGTTCAAAATCACTTGAACGAATTGGAATGATTGTGGCTCTTTGGTCAACTGAATTTATTGTAATAGATGTTTGACATTTTGACAAGTAATAAATTGTTTGAAGTTAATATGTGTGCGTATGTTTCTTATAGCAAACTACATTGGGCTATCTGCAGAGTCCATGAAGGGGAATCGAACCTCTGATCTTAGCGTTGTAAATCTGTATACTTAAAACTGTCCCAGCGGGGTTGAAGTTAATCTCCTTACGTGGTCTCTTCAGAGGAAAATCCTCTGTTATACTGACTGTCAACAGGACCTGAATATTTTAAAACTAAAAATTAAGCTAAGAGTGATAATTATCTTGGACTAACTATTAAGTGTTCTTTAATATATTATCCTTAATAGAACTGATATAGTGATATGCAAAGATTGTGATGGCTATATTCAAATTTTGTGTGTCAATACAAACTCCCAAAAGTGTTTGTGAACCATCGTCTGTAAATTTGACAATCATTTGGGTAACGTGATAGTGAAATAATTTTAGAGTCCAGATGGCCATCATGAATTTTTCGATAAAAAAGGAGCAAAAAAAATTGGAATCTCTATTTTTAAATTTAATTTAGAGTTTAAATTGTTCAAATAATCCCAATTTCAAACTTGAGTATAATAACCTCATGCAGTATTAAAATGTTACATACTGACATACACTTATTGGTATTGTACAAATCAGAAACATACAGATAATAAGAGAGATCTACACGTTACAAGTATATAAATTAAAGTCTAAATAAGTTTTTGCAGACCTTGAATACAATAACTGCTAATGCTCTCTCTTAAAGTCAATCATTAAGTAGCAGTAATTTGTAATCTGTGATTTACTACTCGTTCTTTAACCTTCTTAGTAGTATTATCCAAAACTCCGTGAATAAACCATATAATGCCGATTTGTAATACATACTGTGCTGAATTAATTTACTGTTCAGAAAATTATCACACCTGGCTGACAGCCTACTGCAAAACATGGATATTTGAATATTATTTTTAAGACTAATTGCTAAACCTCCCTTTTTGTTACCTTACACCTCATAGTTTCCTATTTTTCAAAACACTATTCCGTTTAGAAAATGCATCTTTTTATGTTGGGACATTTCAAAAGACATAATCGAAAAAACAAAATTCTCTTACTGTGATAACTAATGATTTTTCAGTAACTTTCGAGCTACAACAACACGTGAAGATTAATGCTAAATCTTAGGGTTGTTAAGTCACTTTTACAGGCACCATATTCATATGTAAGACTAACTGTTATACACAGTAAAACGAGGTAGAGCAGAACGGTGAAGATTCAAGTTGAAATCGAATGACGTCATTTATTTTTTTCCTCTCCTTTTCTAAAGATAGACGCGGAAGACGAAACCTTTCGTTTGAGCAAAGACTCAGTACTGGATTTGTGAAAGTAACAAAAGTAGAGGATTTGGGCAAGCTCTTTTTCAAGTCATAACATTTTAATATTTATATATATTTACAAAGCAAAGTCATATTTAGATATCTCAATACTTATCTTTTATCTGAACTAATTTATGTGAATCGAAGAAAAGATCCTTTAATAATGATAAAATCAAAGAAAAATGCCACATTAAATATGAAATAGCCCTTTAAACAAAAGCTAAAACGAGAAACATAAAATGAGCAAACGAGAGACAAAATTCACACAATACCCTACATTATAAATTAATATAATATAACGTTGGATATATATATATATATATGTTAGATATGATTGAAAGAAAAAACGCGAGCATTTCACATAATTAATTGTTGATGTATTTTGAATTTCACGCAAAGTTACACATCGACTACCTGCGCTATCCATCCATAATTTAGAAGTGTAAAACTTGGAGGGAAGATAGCTAGTCTGTTTGTTTGTTGGTTTCTTTTGAATGTCGCGCAAAGCTACTCGAGGGCTATCTGTGCTAGCCGTCCCTAATTTAGCAATGTAAGTCTAGAAGTAAGGCAGCTAGTCATCGCCACCCACCGCAAACTCTTGGGCTACTCTTTTACCAACAAATAGTGTCATTGTTCGATACATTATAACGCCTCCACGGCTGAAAGGGCGAGCATGATTGGTGCGACGAGGTTTCGAGTACGCGACCCTCGTATTACGAGTCGAACGCCTTAACACGCTCAGCCATGCCGAGCCAGGCAGCTAATCATCACCATCCACTGTCAACTCTTGGGCTACGCTTTTACCAACGAATAGTAGGATTGATCGTCACATTATAACGCACCCACGGTGAAAAGGGCAAGCATGTTTGGTGGGATGGGGATTCGAACCTGCGGCCTTCATATTGCGAGTTGACGCCCTAACCATCTTGCAATGTCGAGGCTCCCATAATTAAATAAAAATATATTATTTTTTTTAAATAACAAAAGCTCTTGTCTATTCTTAGCCGATACGCTCTAAAAGAAAGCTGTTGAAACTTTAAGCATAATATATTGAAAACATCGTAAAAACCTTTTAATTACTATCTATATTCATGTAAAAATGATGCCTTTAATCAAGGAAATAAAATAAGAAAAGGAAACTCAGTTAATACATTCATAATCAAAAGAGAAAAGAAAAGCCCTCTAGAAACTTCATACATAACAAAAAACATTATATACACAAATAGAGACTGCATCTACACCCTAGTGCAAATTAGTTGAAACAAATATTTTACAATATTTTCAGCGTGGCTGCCGGTGTAAGCTCGCTGGACCCGTTGATTTCCTTTAAGAGTCATTTTTTCACACAATCGGCGTCATTAGCTGTGTTATGCAGTATAGCCGATCTATTTTTGGGATACTTGACGAAATTTTGAGAAATATTACGTCATTCGCAATTGCGTTAGAAGGACTAGGAGATCAGTCAAAAAACTTCTTACCAGTTCAGTGAAGAAAAAACGGTATCAATGGGGTTTGAAATACAAGAAATGAATGCAAGAACAATGGAGGAAGGTGATATTCAGTGGCGAGACTCATTTCTTCATACGGGGTCAAAGAAGTCTGCATGTGCGCAGATCTCCAAATGAGAAACTTCGAGAATCTCACATCAATCAGTTTGTAAAACATACCTTGAAGAAGACATTTTAGGGCTTTTTCAGCCACTATGACGTCGGAGGCTTACATATCGTAGAAGGTATGATGCGAGGAACAAAGTACATCGAAGTTTTGCAGAGAAGAGTCGTTCCAGAATTGAACAAAAGTAATTTTTGAATTTTTGAAAACATCGTAATTTTCCGTCTTGTTTCAATTAATTTGCACAAGGGTGTACTATACAGAAGCAAAGTTAACCCTTTTTAACTGGAAATGCATATATATACATAATTTGTTTGTTTGTTTTGGAATTTCACACAAAGTAACTCGAGGGCTATCTGTGCTAGCCGTCCCTAATTTAGCAGTGTAAGACTAGAGGGAAGGCAGCTAGTCATCACCACCCCCGCCAACTCTTGGGCTACTCTTTTACCAACGAATAGTGGGATTGACCGTCACATTATACGCCCCCACGGGTGGGAGGGCGAGCATGTTTAGCGCGACGCGGGCGCGAACCCGCGACCCTCGGATTACGAGTCGCACTTTACGCGCTTGGCCATGCCAGGCCATATATATATACACACACCTTTGAATTCACTTATTAAATTTAACATCTTTATAATAAATTAATTATAATATAAATGTATGTATATATATATATATATTCAGGTTCATATAAAAGAAAAATACCACGTTTGTTTGTTTCTTTTTAATTTTGCACAAAGCTACTCGAGGGCTATCTGTGCTAGCCGTCCCTAATTTAGCAGAGTTAGACTAGAAGAAAGGCAACTAGTCATCACTACCAACCGCCAACTCTTGGGCTATTCTTTTACCATTATAACGCCCACACGGCTGAAAAGATTACGAATAGAACACCTTAACCTACCAGGCCATGCCGGACCGAAAAATACTACGATAACATAATAAAAATAAGAAAAGCTCTTTAATATGCATGAACTTTAACATGATAAAAATTAACATAAATTAAATAAAGTTACCATGAACATAGAAAGTGATACAAAAATTAATTAAAATGAACTTAATATACGTAATTAAACTCAGCACTTAAACAGGATCTTACATGCTCATAAACAGACTTTTCAAGGTAGTGGACTGTGGTGGTCATCTTAATTCAATTTATTTTAACCAATTATACCCAGAACAGACAAAGTGCTCGTTCTGCTTTAAAGGTATCACTTTGGTTCTAGCGATCTAGCCTCTCCTTCTCTTATTTTGCACATCACCTAGCAAGGCTGAATTATTTATTAGCTACGGTGCATATGTCCTACGATTGTCTTGATCCGGTAGTGTCGACTAGATTTCACTCAGTTCATGCCATCCATTAGGCTTAGCAATAATGTTTCACAATCACAGGTTCTTTAAGTGTAGAATGAGCCAAACTTTTACAAATTACCGAACTACCAGAAGTTGATGTTCCCTTGTTGATGAAGAAAGCAGCTTGGAAGAAAAAGACTCTCCTCATATTTTTATGCTAGGTTTTTCAATTCTAGTTTTCTAAAAGTGAACTATTGTCGAACTCCGTAAGGTCTTTAAAATGTTAACTTGTGTTCAAATGAAGGAAAGCAAAACCTCAATGAGTGCTGGGTAAGTGTATATTTTGTGTCTGTTATTTTATTGTAAGTTAAATTATTCTATTATATTTTTAGTTTTGAGGAGATTAACTTAAGTTACCAATAATCTTTTACTTTGCATTTTCTTTTATATTGATTATATTTTGTGCGTTTATTTACCTTCCTTTAAAGACGTCCCCCAGTGGCTCAGCGGTATGTCTGCGGACTTACACGCTAAAATCCGGGTTTCGATACCCGTGTGTAGCTTTGTGCTTAAACAAACAAACAAACAAACAAATCCTTTAAAGATATGGGTTAAATGTTGTTTTTGCAACAAAGACTAGTATGTACAGTATGTTTTGAAAAATTAAAATATTTCTTTTCTGAAACTATTTTATCAATTAAATGTGTGTTTTATGTTACATTTAGGCCCGGCATGGCCAAGCGTGTTAAGGCGCGCGACTCGTAATCTGAGGGTCGCGGGTTCGCATCCCCATCGCGCCAAATATGCTCGCCCTTTCAGCCGTAGGGGTGTTATAATGTGACGGTCAATCCCACTATTCGTTGGTAAAAGAGTAGCCCAAAAGTTGGCGGGGGGTGGTGATGACTAGCTGCCTTCCCTCTAGTCTTACACTGCTAAAAATGTGTGCAAACATGTAAATGACAGTTCTATGCTCTTCACTGGTTAAATAGATAATATTTAAAGGTTACGATTTTAACTATGTTCTATGTACGTGGTTAGCGCTAGTCATTCTGAGTACATCCGATATTTCCTTCTAAGTAAGACGTGTTGGTCTGATAGAGTTCTACCCGTTTTTCAACATAAGACATGTGGTAGAAATATATACTGAGCGATGAAAGGTGTTGATTGACTCACAAATCTAGTAGAAGGAAACACTCCAGTGTCTTACACAAGTACACACCGTTTTTAGTGTCTGAACATATATATTAACACTGATTTTTGGTTTACATAACGTATCAAATTTGTTTATTTTCTAAGCTTAAAAATCAGTCTTTTAACTAATTTCATATTTACTCTATTATTATGCCTATTGGTTCTTCTGTTATAAAGTGGACCTACCTAATACTCACGTGGAAATCAGTTTCAGATGACAATAGCAAGTGACCACTTCCAAAGCCAATTTATAAGGATAAACATCTATAATGTTTAATTTTGCATTGTAAGACTAGAGGGAAGGCAGCTAGTCATCACCACCCACCGCTAACTCTTGAGCTACTCTTTTACCAATGAATAGTGTGATTAACCGTTATATTATAACGTCCCCACGGCTGAAAGGGCGAGCCTGTTTGATGCGTAATAAACATGAAATAAAACCCCTATAACAAGGGCGTTTTCGAAAGATGGAGAAAGCCCTCGAGTTACAGGGCTTTTATTTCATTTTTGTGCACTAACGAGCATTCTTATTTCATTATGTTATTCCTATGAACTATTATGCTGATGTAAACACATTTTATAACATTTCCAAAAAAACGTAACCACTTCTGGATATTAAGTTTTTTACACAACGTCTATAAAAAAGTGGTCTGATTAATATTAATTTTGATCGCTTTCATTTGCTGTGAAAGATTGCATTATTTGAATAAATTTAGCCACTTTATAGATGGCAGTTGGGTTGAATAAAATTCGAGGCATGAATAGAACCCGGGGTATCGACTAGTTTTTATTTTATTGAAAATATGGACATGATTTTAGAAACGTGGGAAGGTGACTGGGGCTTACCATCTATTGATTTATTTGCTTTGCAAATTATGGTAAGTGGTAGAGTTAATGCGATTAAGGATAGTAAATATTTCGGTTTTATTATTGATTTATTTTTTACATAGCATAGAATTAATTTGCGAACTGCACTTAACAGCTTAAATTTAAAACCAACCATCAAAATAACTTGAAGTTAATAGTTCTTTAATTTTTAGTAGTAAGTGTTTTGGCATTCAACTTTGACTTTTTTATTTCATGAATATCGTAAATTATGTGCAAAATAAATAATTGATACTAAATTGTTATACGGATATGCCTGAAGCTGAATTTAAATGGGAAAACCTGAAGGGTTCAAGAGTCGAGCATTCCTTTATTATATGTTTGTGTACTAGTAGTACCATAACTAGAGTTATTGTGTCTATGTTTTTGTCTGTTTTCTACAGATATGATTTAATCAGCTAGCAATGTGTCAAGAAATTATATTTTAAAATTCATAATTTCACAGCTCCAGTTAAGATTAAATATAGAACAGTCAGTGTGTGTATGACCACTAGAAGTACTGATAGGATTTGTTTAATTTCCTCTTTTGTTACGTAGGGTATATTTTCTGATTCTGAAGTTGCATTTCGTTTTTAGATCCCACCAATCAGTTCAGGATTTATTTTTCACATTGGTGGTCACTAGCATCCTAATGGTTTATGTCTGCATGGTTATGACAATGATGCAAACCATCTAGTTAAATACAGAAATCAGTGAAGGGTGATTAGAAAAAGGGGTGGGGATTTGTGAAATGAAAGTCAGTGACTTGCATTGTGAACTTGAGTAAGGTGAATCTAGAAATCTGGTTCTCAAAAGTTGTATCCCCTGCTCCTCCCCACCACCTATGTGCTGTTAAATTTCTTTTAAAGTTAGCACCTTTAATGCAAAAAGATAATTGTTTACATGTTGAATGTTTATATAGCACAAGCCTGTTAATTACCAAATACATAATCTAACATGAATAAAGATTGTATTCTCCAGACGGCTGGTATGGGCATTAAAACATTAATTAAAATAAAGTACAGGACAATGCTTTGGCCTTCTTAGGTCATTTTCAGGTTAACAAAGAGTTTAAGAAAACATTTTTCTTTAAGTGGGTTTATAAATATTAGTTATTTCATAAATTTGTTACCTAAGTTATTTTAATGTGGGGACAATGACTGTAGAAAGTATGAAGACTTTATGAAGTGGATGCTTCATAGAACTGACTTATTGAAGATATTTATATAGTTCTGTTGTTCCTTCAAGGTGGCTTATTATTTCATAAAGCTATAAAAATAGATATTTAAAGATTGTAGGTTGAAAAAAAACTAAAACCTTAACTGTTTCCACATATTGGAAATATCAGTTGTCATACAGTGCACAAGTCATAACTACTGAATAGGTCTAGTGATTATATAATTGTTATTAGGTTTATCATGAGTACTTTAAGTACTTTTATACAAGACCAGGACAGGGATTATACTAATATACTTTTAGGTTAAACAAAAGAGTTATTGTGTGGTAGCCTCCAATTTTAGCTTATCTACATCAAAAACTCTTCCTAGTTACATATTCAAAGCAGAAAATCTGTAATTCATATCAACTTGTACGTGTATGAGAGTAACATATTTAAGGGAGAAAAACTCCATACTATCTTTTGAAAGTAACTTGATAGGGTTTTTCAAGACGTAGACATGGACACAGAGTCATACTGGTACAAGGTTCTATGAGATGGGTACCATCACATATGATCTTCATGTAATAATAATTAGCATTTTTAAGATCTTGCAACATTCAGTTTACTAGTCATTAACTATGTGTAGAACACCTACATGAAAATTTTGGAACATTTACCTGAATATTATGTAGTTTAACTGTATTCCATACTGGTTATACAAGTGTGAATTTAACAGTACTATTTTCATGTTTCTTTGTTTTTTTGGAAAATAATAGATTAACCAAGACCATTTAGTCCATTTCAAGCTGTCCATGTACACTCATCTCCAAAGCAAAACCCACTTTATATTTTTAAAGAAATTATCAGTAATTCCCCCTAAAAAACAACAACAAAGTACCAGCTTCTGTTGATAACTGTTCATTCTATAAACTAATCATTTTGTTAGAGAAATATGATTGTTCAACTAGAACCTAGCCTTTCAGATCCAAATTGTACTTGTATTCAATTATGAATAATGAAATACATTAAGTGAAGTATTTTAAACTTAATACCATAAGAGATGGGCCTAGTTGTTAGCTTTGTAAACTGTGAAGCCATGATTTTAACATTCATATCTTACTGTAAGATTAAGATGCAGTCCTGAGTCTAGGACCCTGGCTGCTCTGTAAAAGTAATAATCAAAACTAACCATTCAGTGTGGCTAGAGTAGCCCACAATTTGGTGGCGGCTACTGTTGATTTGCTGTTTTCCATCTTGTGCATCACTTCAAAATTACTCATGGTTATGTGCATTTCATGTGTGGCTTTGTGCAAAATTTTTAACAAGCCAAAATAATTCACGTCTTCTCCAAGGAAACAATATATTTTATTATTTCTGAAAATTGGTTACTTTTTTGTCATTAACTCAAAACTAATTTACAATGAGTTTGTTAAACTATTTCTGTTAATATTGTTTGTTTGTCATTTCTTTAACTTGAACTTTCATTATTTTATAAGGCATATGCAAAGTTTTCAGGAGCTCCACTGAAACTGAACAAAACCAACAAGCCTTGGCATTCCCCAAATGGTATGCAAGTCAATTTTATTAGTTGAGTAGATATATAGGGTAATCCAACATGAGATCTTCCACTCATTTCATACAATACACTAAAGGCAAAGCTTAAAACTGATGTTAAGAGGTACTTCTAACTGGTGTTATTGCAAGCCATGTGTTGTATTTCATGTACTTGTGTCATTTGTGTCTAATGTTCTTCCATTTAGAAATCAGTGGGGTGTCACTTTACTTATTGGATTACCCTGTATTTTAATAGTCTTTTAGGTTTGAACATAGAATGGTGTGTTGTTGAACAATACTATAGAATAAGCAAGTGTGGAAAACAAAGAAACAGCACGTCTTTCCACACCTTCTGAAAAAAATTGCTTGAATGGAAACAGGTCTGAATTTGATAAAACTAATTTACTGCTATGATCAACATATTTTAGTTGGTCAGAGATTGTTAACAGTACCACAATCTCAACATTGATATTAATATTTGATTATATTCTTTGGTTTACAGTCATTCTAAGACCATGCCTACACTCTTGTATATCACAGTAAAGTTTTATTTTAGGTAACACAAAACATGTATAAATATGTTGGGCTTAAACTTAAAGTGGTTAAACTTATTGGATTGTTAATCAGAGGATCCGTGAATTACACTCTGCATTTTGGGTCATGAGTGTACTGTAAGAGTGATGGTCAGAACATTATTTAATTAGAAGTAGCCAGAGAATTGGCATCAGGTACTCCTACCATTCATAATAATTCAAAATTAGGAATGGCTAGTGTAAGTCATTCTTTCTTATTTTTGCACAAATGACCAAAACAAAGAGACAAGTTTCATGTATGTTTGAAGGTGTCCACTTGAAAATCTCTGAAGTCACAAGCATTGCTTTTTTATATCGTTATATTGCTAGCATTGTATTATTTTGAAACTGCATTGTGTGCTGTAGATGTAATGTTGGTTTATAATGAAGGTTTTCTATTCTTGTAGGTCAGTTACCTGTGTTCAGGCATGGACCCAAGAAAAGATTCAGTAGATTTGGGGATATAACTGCATACCTCAGGGACCAGGTAAAATGAAAATATTTTAACAAGATAAAAATAGCTTTTAAACGAAATAAGGTGTTTGTGAATTAGAAGGTTTTTGACATTCAAGTTTAAATATGAAAATATATTTTTTATAACTCTTTATCACTAGTATTTTAAAGAAAAATTATTTATACATATAACGGTGCTGACTATTTTTTGTCTCTGTGCGTGCGTGTGTTATCAATGATTTAGTTTTAAATGTGTAATCCTCTTTGCTGCCGTGTTTTTTTAAATGCATTCTGTATGTGTGATTAAACGGACATCAATTGGAGAAAGATTTAGGCCCAAAAGTTTCTCAAGTTTAAATTTTTTATGCATTTAATTACCCTTTTATCAAATTTTTCAGTTCTTAGACACTATCTTTAAATAATTTACTAAAAGGGACAGTAGTAAAAACGAAATTCAATTTCTAAGGCAAGTGGCAGGATACATCTTAACTACTGTTAATAATTAATGGGTATACAGCATATAAAGATCTTAGCTAATGCTAGTTAAATGTCTTTCTACAGTTTAGAAAACATTGTAGGTTGTACAAAACTAGTGAAAGTAAAAACCTGAAGATTGACAACATAGCTATATTTTTTCAATGTAAATTTTCTCATTTTTAAATTATCACCAGATATGTTTTTAGGCTAAAGTGAAAAATGTTCATATGATTCAGAATGTATTGATGTTTGAACATATCTTACTTTCAGAACTACAATGCAGATTTTGATTTAACCAAGAAACAGTGTTCAGACATTGTTGCCTACTCATCGTTACTGAGAGATAAGTTGTATCCTGCTGTAGTAAGCTTTTTTCGTTAAACTTTTATTTGTGACAGCTATGTTACGTGTGACATGTAATGTTTGAATAAGGAAGCTTAAGATGTGTATTTTGAAACTGTACGAAAACAGATACTGTTTTAAAGTTCTATTTCATGGTTGCAATAATGTGTTTCAGAATAACTTGTCACCGAATCATATTTTTTATGCCTCTTTTTTTTCATTTGTTATATTTTAAATTTATATATGAAATGTTTCTTACACCAACAGATTCAAGAAACTTTAAAAATTTTGTTTTTACCAAACAGTTTCACAGCTGGATCAACTCATTAGCATAAGTTATAAATGCTACAGGTGACATACTTGTAGGGAGCTACCCTGCACCTATAAGAAAAATGTAATGTATTTCAATACGATTGTTAAAAATATAAAACTTTTCAAAATGACACTGAAATCCATTTGCCATATCCACTAGACCATCTGAGCACTTCAGTCCAGGGCATTCTTTATGCTCCAGAGAACTCCTAGAGTGAAAAGTATTGGAGCAGTCTTGGAGCAATTACTTTTTTTTATTGCTCCAGAGTGAATGTGTTTTTCAGTTCTATTTTAATATCCAATTCACGTGATGTAACAACAAATTAGATGCAGCATAAGTGAATGAACATGTTTTAATGATTGTCATGCAGGAAAACATAAATTCATGACTTGTCTTGTGCATGATATTCCAAGATGTCAGTTATGCTGAATACAAGGGACTGATCTGGCAGAAAAGTTTCATGAAAGACGAAGTGCAGAGTATGATTCGGTTGAAAAATTGTACTGAAGTTACAATATTGTTGTTGGTTTGAGAGAAATTTAATTTTATCATAATGGCGAGTAGGGACTCTTTTCTAAAAGTGCTGTGGACCTCACAGATACTTAAAAGAAGAAACTATATATTGGTCTGACTGATGTTTTCCTAAAAACAATAGCTTGTATTTCTCTTATACTTATTGATAAAATAATATATGCAATTAAAGTAAATTCAAGATGAATATTTCTGTTTAAACCTTTAGGCCTAGTTTAAATTAAAGACCACAACTTTTCTGTCTAGTAAGACTGTTGTACTTGTTGATGACTTGTTATCACTAACTTCAAATTTCAGAATGTCTTGTGGGGGAGAATTCATCGTAGACAATTTATAGAAAAAAATCACTTAACATGGTAGTTTAAGAATCGATTGTTGTTTTTTTAATGCTGTCGAAACAGGAATTTTGGGTTTAACACATTTTAATCTTTCTATTGAAATTTGACAGTTAATTTGTTGTTGAAATGTTTTTGAAAATCTGGAATACCAGTATTGGTTCTCTTGTAATTACTTTTGGTTATATTCTCTAATAACCATAGTTTGTGGGGTCTACATTTTATATTTGTTGTAATATTACACTTTACATTTAGTCTGCTGCAATCCTTAATTTTAACTTAGTTACCTATTTCCCCTTTTCACATCATTTGTATAATTTACGTAAAAACGGCTTGTTTGGGTTGAGAAAATTTTTTATGTATTGTATAATGTGCTATTATGCACTTCCATGATTGTCAACATTTTGTGTTTTATGCATTTTATGTTTTTATTATATTATCTCTGAAAGAGGTGAAAAACAAGTACATCTGAGTATGAAATTTAAAATTGTCTCATGTTTGCCTTACTTGTGCTCATCAGTAAGCCTGTTCAGGATTATATTTTATTCTTACGGTTACCTTGGACCTTTAAGTACTCTTTTTTTATGAATAGTTTGTTGTTACAATCTCTTAATTATAATTAACATAGTTTGATTTTTTTTTTCTAGCTCTACGTTCTTTGGGTAGATAATAAAAATTACACAGAACTGACTAGACCCTGGTTTATTAAAGTTTTACCATTTCCTGTGAAACATTTTCTTCCTGGTTACTTTCAGAAAAAAGCCCAGAAGATTATTTATAATTTTACAGGTTATGATGAACTGGATAAAGAAAAAATGGAGAATTTTGTAAGTATATTTATTAAAATGTTTTCTTTGTTTACAAACCAAAATTTACTAGTGTTTCACTACTGTGGTTTTATCAGAGTACGGAGTATGACTACTAGTTACAACAGTTTCTTTTCAACCGGTATAACAAAATGTAGATACCTTTTTAAAGTAGAAAATGATTCAAAAGTAGCAAAAATTAAATTAAGTCGACTAAATATGCTAAGAAATATTAACAAAACTTATCGCAACAAGAAATCCACTGCTGAACTACCAAAAATGGGGCAGAAACAGAGGTTACACAGGTGTATATTTACATTAAAACTTATCACTGCCAGGAAGATGAAGTGTATATTTGACATTTTTCTGTGTCTGGATATATTTTATCTGAAAGTGACTCTTCTACAAAAGTCCTGTACAAAAGGATTGGTATAGTTGGATATCAAATCCAGATTTGTACACATTATTTTGGAATTAATCACTATTAAATTCTGTTAGAACTTCCAGGCAGCCTCATCCATGTCTTGTGTGGATGTTTTACTAAGAGAGAAATGTGTAACTAAGACTTGGTCCAACCATTCAGGTGAAAACATTTACTGTTACTTTGCTCTTGACACCTGTTACAGTCTGTTACATCTGAGCCTCTTCCAACTGAACTTGTATTTCACTTCTTCCATTGCAATTGATGTGCTTTTTCATCTTTGGAGCTACAACCTATAAGAGTCAGGTACAACCTTCCTTTAGTGCAGGTGATAATATCAGACATAACTTGTATATTCTGTTTCAAACAACTCATGTTGTCTGAAAACATTTCAGAAATGTGACACTATTGGCACTAAGAGTAGAATGTGGAGGTTCGGGATAGCTCATATCATGAACAACATAATGTTTGTGTGGTTTCAGGCATACCATGTGTCTTATTCTTTATTGTTTTAATGTAGTATTTTCCAGAATTTGTCAGTTAATGTGTAGGTTTCACACAGCATAAAGTAAAGGTACTTTTGTTCTCACTATTTTATATTTTTTTGTCACTCTTTTGAGATGATGCTTTGTGTGTTGGAGGGGGAGAAGATATCTTCAAAACTCCACCTCATGCCTGAAGTTTTCTCCAATGATAGGCCATATGATATCTCAAGACTATAAACTCATATTTTTAATCTTGTCTGTGAGATTGACTGATATTGACATAGGCGATACCTTTGCATTTTGGATATAACATTATAGGGTATTGTACATAACACTTTGTGTTAATTGTCTCCCAAGTTCAATCCCTCAAATTGGATAAGCTTGACTTCTATCTGTAGCTGTTAATACCCTTCTATAGATTAGCCCGCAATATTAATCCCTAATAAATATTTTAAGTTCTCAGGAGATGTCAGAGGTACAACAGCCATGTAAAGGCACTTTCGTTTATTCTGTGCACTTTTTTGTTTAATTAAGGTTTACCATTATTTTGTTTTACATTGTGTCCAGTTTCTTTCTAAAACCCAGTCTGAGAACTTGAAATTAATTTGTAATATCTTTTCAACAGCCCTATAATTTTTCAGACCTATCTTGTCACTTGAGGGAAGTAAGTTTTATTTGACATTACCATATTTGAAATATTGATGGGCTTAATTGCAATGCTATGTTTTAAATTATTTTCTGCTTTAAAATAACGATACATAAATTTAATTATATCAACTAATGTCTGTGGTAATGTAGAAATTCAAAGTCTACACTTTATATCTCTGTGATAAATAAAGTTGTTTTTATTTTTTAAAGCTTCTCAAAGAAGCACAAGAATGTTTAACTCGACTGTCTCATCGACTTGGTGAAAATGAATTTTATTTTGGTAAAAAGTAAGTTCTTATTTCTTGTCTAATATTCTAAGAGTGAACAGTATATAAACAAGTTGGTTATAAGCTAAAAATGATCTGTAGGTATTTCTTCAAGACAAATAGAGGGAATGCCTAACCTACATCAGAGATGACAAATTGGTTCAGACTTCTGTTGTGATAATTTACTGCAAAGTAAGTTGATTAACTTTTTGGAAATTATACATATCATAAAATGTACTAGGTTTACCATCTTTATGAGTTTCAATTTTTCTTAAGATGGCCAATATGGGTATTAAAACTTTTATTAAAATTTAGTAGAGAACAGCATTTTGACCTTCTTGGGTCATCTTCAGGTTAACAAAGAGTTTTCAACTGACTTGCTGGGCATATATCTTAGGGACGAGAGTGTAACTGGGTTCTAGGGCATGCTGCAGTTAGATGTTAGGTTATTAATTAGTATAGGTATAAAGGTGTTCCTTTGTATTGGTTTAATTTTCATTTTTTAGTTGTATAAGTAGGGCTTTGATTTTGTGTTTGTTTTCTACTTCGTATCTGTTTTTGTTGTGCTTATTTGATTTTCAGTGCTCAAAAATGTATGAAAGTGTTTTTTGTGTTCTTTGAAACTGGTTTCCATTTTTCTGCTCGTTTCAACAAAATAGACGTCACGACAGTTATCACATTGTATTTTATAAATAATGTTGGTGTTGTGTTTGTCAGTGTAGTTTTTACATAGTATGGACTTTAGTTTTGTGCCCGACTTTTGAATAAATTTGTTTACTGGAATGTTGTGTTTTGTTAAGTTTTTTCGAATTTTTTATTTTTTTTGTTTGTTTGCAGATATTGGAAACATATGGTATGCAACAGAATAAAGTTTTGTTTCTTGTTTCTTTGGATTTATTATTGTTTGTTTGTTGTTGACCATTTTGTTGATTTAGGTGTGTGTGATTTTTTTCAACGGTCTTTGGAGGAAATTTGTTGATGAAGTGTTTTATTTTGTTTATCATAGTTAATTTTATCTGGTGAGCATAGTTTTATGGCTCTGTTTTTGTTTTGTTTCATTCACTGAGTTCCAGGGAATGTATAGTCCAATATGGGTGATTTTTTTTGTGTATTTCTGTTTTGAATTGTGTATTGGTTCTTGTGATCTTGAGGTTAAGAAATGCTATTTGGTTAGTTTTTTCACCTGTTCACAGGTGAACTTAATGTTGGTGTGTATTGAGTTAACATGATTGAAAAACTAAGTGTGTGTTTTGTAGATGTGAATCTAGCAATTGTATCATCAACATACTTTTACCAGTATAGTGGTGGGTGTAAGGCTGAATTGATTGCTTGAGATCCATTTTGTGTCATAAAAATGTTGACTAGAACTGGTGACACAGGATTCCCATACTTAAACCGTTTATCTGTAGGTAGTGTTGGTCATTGAACATGGCTAGTTTTGGTATTAAATTCTATAATGGTTGCTGACTGGTTGCTGGGGGTGTGTACCAATGGGTTGTGGTCTTGGATAAAAGTTCTAAAGCTATTTTGCTTCAGTAGTTGTGACTTCTGTCAAGAGGGAGATTTTTTCAGAATTGGCCATTAAGGCTTCAAGGTTTATTGGTCAAGAATAATTTAAAGTCAAAGAATCTTTAAAAAAAAAAAAAAAAAAAAAAGGTCATAGTGGACAATCGGGTTTGTGAGGTTTGGGGTTTGATGTTGTATAGTTGTAGTGTGCATGAGTCAGTCCTGCATAGGTGAGAATGAAGGTTTTCAGAAATTGTTTTCATATGTACAGTAGTCCCCCTTACATACGACACCCCTCTAGAACGACTTCCCCGCACATACGACTTTTTTTCTGTGCACGCACCGACTTGGCATTGAATGTGACCCCTCAACAACGACACCCCGTAGATGCGACTTACGACTGTTATTTAGTAAAAAAAAACCCGGTATCGACCCCTCTATAAAGACTTTTTGCATCAGCAGTCATTATCGATTGCCGAATTGGTGTGACAACACTACATTTCATCGCTCATAAAACCGGACCATGATCAGGCTTTCATCTAATTCACAGTTACTGCTGTTTCATGGTTATTCAATAAACTGTTCTTTGTTGTTTCTTTCTTATTCTTGTGTGCGCGAATTGAACAAAAGAACTAGTTTACTTGCTATAAACAATAAAATACACCAGCAGATTTGTATCTGAATGAAAACTGTAAAAGATTGCGCAATTAATAGTCACGTGATTCATATTAGCCAATCAGATGCATTGGTCCAAGTCAGAGCAATTTTTGAAGATTCCCCTCAATAACGACCCCCCGCAGATACGACTTTTTTTCTGTGGCTGATAGGTCGGTCGTATGTGAGGGGGACTACTGTAGTAGTATTTTGTTTAGTTAGTTTTCATGTGTTTTTGTTGGATTCATATGTATTGGTTTAAATTTGTATCTGATATTATTCATTCTTTAAATACATTCATTTGTGTTCATTATAAATATAGCATTGCCTTCATTTGCTTTAAGAGTTTTGATCTCTTGTTTTAGGTTATTTATAGAATTAATATCTTTCTGTGTGAATTTGTTTTGAAATTTTCTTTTCTGTGAAATTATGTTTATGGTTTTTCATCTAAACTCTTGAAAAAGTTGTTTAAGATACTATTTTGATATGTTTCAGAGAAATGGATGTTTTCAGTTCTACCTGGAAAGTTAGATTGTTGATGGAATCGTTGTTGAAGTTTTCTTTCTGCTTGTTGTTTTTCAGTGTTTTGATGTGTGTATCACTATTCTTCTGGCTAGGTTTTCCAGACAGGCTTTCATTTCGACAGATAGAATATTCCTAGGTGTTACTGTAAAGTTGAGTAAATTTATCTGTTTACTTAATTGTTGGTCAGATCTGTTGTTTTCAAGGTTGGTTGATGGTTCGTGTTGTTGACATCTTGTTGTTCTTACTATTGATTTGACTCGTGTTGTACGAGTCCGTAAATGTCTGGTTGAATGCAGCAGGCAAGTTGATGGTCTAAATTAACTTTTGTTTCTGCAAGTCATTTAATTCTTTATATTTTGAGTTTATCGTGGCTTTTAGTAGTTAGAATTACAAACGATAATAAATCCCAAGAAAGAACAAAATACAAAACTTTACACCATATCCTCAATAACAGCAAAAAAAAAAAAACATTTGGAAAAAACTTGTCACAAAGCACAACATACCAGTAAACAACAAATTTATTTAAAAACCAGGTACCAAACAAAAATCCATAGTATGTAAGAACTACACTGACAAACACAACACCAACATTATTTATAGAATACAATGTGATAACTGTCACAACTTCTATGTTAGAGAAACAAGCAGAAAAATGGAAACCAGATTCAAAGAACACCAAAAAACACCTTCACACGATTTTGAGCATGAAAATCAAATACACAACATAACCATAGAAAAATCCAGATACTAAGTATGGAAAGCCCTACTTATACAACTCAAACCAATATAAAGGAACAACTTTATTGTAATTAATAACTAAACATCTACTGCAATGCCCTCTACAATCCCATACCAGTTTTTATATGCTTCTTCCTGAGATGTGACATTCAAAAACTCTGTTAACCTGGTGATGACTTAAGAAGGTTGAAACATTCTTCTCTACTTTATTTTAATAAAGGTTTTAATATATATGTTGGTTGTCTTGAGACCCAATTTTACTTCAAGTGGGTTTCTCATCATCACAAATTACTTCTTGAGTTTCACTGCTTATAGCACACGTTATAAATAGATTGTATGTAATGTCAGGCTTTATAATGGGTTTTATTACTAAAAACTTGTTTTAAAATTTTCAAATTCTTTGAGTCATTCTGAGTAGGAGAGAGAGATGATTATTCATTTTAAAAATACTTTTTTCTTAGTTTTTTAGTTCAATTGTGTAATCTCTTGAACTTCCTAAATGAATATCAAAAGTTATTTTCATAAAGGTTTAGTTTGAATATTTTCCATGCCTTAATACTAATGACATTATTAATGCATAGTACTTGGAAAATGTAAAACAAAAACCTACTCTTTTAGAATCAATAGATATTATACGTTAGGTGCAGTTATTTAGCCTAATAACTTGAGTGCCTTGACCTTATTACAGCTGCTTTCAGTTCACTTTTTTGTTATGTGAACTGTGTCTAGCTGGTGTGGCAAAACATTACACCACCAAGTAAGAGCTTTAGGGTAAGCAGATTATCAAGCTACATCACAAGTTTGCAGCTTTCCAAGAGATATCTAAAGTTTAATACATAAATTAAATAGGTGTTTGCTGATTGTTTAATCCAGGCTTTGTTTGAAGAGTTAGAAATGCCTCCTTCACCTTACTTGACCAATTACTTCATCATACATGAGGTTGGTACCAAACCATATTCACTTAATGCAATGCAAACAATCCCTGAACTGTCCTTAAATGTAACAGGTGATTCAATATAAGTTGCCACAATTGTTTGAGCAACTCTTGCTGTAAAAGGTTCCTTATTAATATAGTGTACATAAGATACTTCATAAGTTTCTTTGACATGCAGTATTTATAATTAAATTTTGTTTTGCCACAATTTTGATTGTCCTTTTAGGTGTGTTTGACTACTGTTTGTGTCATGACACAAGTTGTGCTATTCGTGTTATCGAATTACACAAATATTGCCTTTTGAAACATTTTTATTATATAATTATTATTTATTTTACCTAATCTTAACCAAACTATAAACATACCTATTTTTACATTTTAGTTACTTTTATATTAAAAGAATAAACACAAAATAAAGTACTTACAGTCTTTAATTTTTCCTTGCTGTTGATTGTCGAGGTTATTTAAGCCTACTTTTTTATATTAATGGTAGTAATGTATCAAGTTTTTCATTTAATTAAATAATGCACCAAAGAATATAGACTAGTAACATAAAAAAGAGGCAACATCCCTACCTCCTATAACGTTTTGGAGCTCTCTAGCTATGCATTAACAGCTGTTACAAACTCATCCAAAGTTCTTGGGGCTTATCTTTGACCATAAGCTAATCTTTATACCACACATCAAGCAGCTACGGGTCAAATGTACAAGAGCACTGAACATCCTCCATGTCCTCTCTACCACCACTTGGGGAGCAGTTCGACATTTTGTTATAAAGATATATTGTGTTCTTGTTTAATCGAAACTTGACTATCAGTGATGTCGAGAAACACACTTGTTGAGAACAACGTTTCGACCTTCTACGTAAAATATTTTCTCAACCCAAACAAGCCGTTTTTGCACATAAAAAACTTGACTATGGATCACTGGTCTTTGGCTCTGCCAGACTATCAGCCTTAAAGATGCTAGACCCTATTTGTCATTAAGGACTTCAGCTCTACACTAGGGCTTTCTGCACTTTGCCAGTTCAGAGCTTATACATAGTCTTATGAACCTTCTTTGCACCTCTGCCATTTGCAACTGTTTTTACTATATGCTTCAAAACTTCGTTCCTTACTGAAGCATCCCACCTGGGGTTGTGTTTTCCTTTCTTGGTGGGCTATACTTTTTCATAACATGATCTATCATTGCTCCTTTTGGCCTTCACGTCCAGGTGCAATTGGATGAATTGGGTCTGTCCTTGGATAACACTGCAGTATCCACTTGTCAGCCATCCCACCATGACTTATTACAGTCCCCAAATGTGGCCTTTCTTTAAGTCACCTGAGAAAAGCAGATTCTCCTGATTGGAAGTACCATCTTTTATTTACTGAACATCTTTTGAACAATCTTTCCATTCCAATTTGTACAGATGGTTCCAAATCAGGTGACTGTGGGCTTTGCCATGTTTTGTTGCAGTTTGATGGTTGCATGCAGAATCCCCTCTACATCTTCTGTGTTCACTGCTGAACTATACACTATTTCTCTTGCCCTGGATCACATTAAAGCTAAGCAGTACTTCAACTGCACTTTTTATACTGACTCGCTTAGTTCTCTATTGGCCCTGGAATCACTTTGAGTTGGTTCACACCCTGTTCTTACTGATATTCAAAACTGACTGCACCATTTCTCATTAACATCTACTCCTATCCAGTTTTTCTGGATACCGGGCCATGTTGGTATTTGTGGGAATGAGCTTGCAGACATGGCAGCTCTGGCACTGTCACCACTGTGCCCATTCCATACATGGACTATGGTCCTGTATTCAAGGCTCTGCTCCATGCCAGCTGGCGGTCGACTCGGAGTGAGCAACATGAAAACAAGCTTTTCCAAATAAAACCCTATATTGGACTTTGGCCATCTTGTTCCTGTAAAGAAAGAGGAAGTTGTTCTAACTAGACAACACATTGGTCACAGTTTTTTAACTCATCGTTTTCTTTTATCTGTAACTGATGCACCAGTGTGTAGTTTGTGTAACACTCAGATTACAATAAGCCACATTTTACTTTCTTGTTATCGTTATGATTCACGACAAGAGCACTATTTTCAACACGTTCTGTCCCAAGGTTTGTCCATAATGTTAGACAGTGTTATTGGTGACACTGTCCATCTTGGTAGTGTTTTTAAAGGCCATTAATCTTTTTAATGCCATTTAAGTTTTTAATATATATTTTACACCTTTTTAATGTGGCTCCCTTTTAAATATCACAATTCATCTAGTTCAATTTGAAATTAGAAAGTGACTGTAACACTAAGTAACTCAAAACCAGAACTAGAAAGGCCAATTTCAGGTGACTGACAGTAGTTTTTGTACTTACCTGTTTGTTATGCTACAGAAAGTCCTTTACATCTTGAATCACTATAGTTTTCTTTTGATATTGTAGACTAAAAGTAAACATTGGTTTTATGCTATTTATTTATTTTTAACTTTCATGAATTTACTTTTACATTTTTACCAGACATTTGTCAGAGATAGACTTGCTGCTTTGTGCCATAAAACACTAAATCAATCAACCAACCAACTTGCTAAACCATAATATCAATAACTGAAAATTACATTTTAAAATATAGTTCATCACTTACCTGAGGCTTTTTGCACCTGGATGTATTGTTTAACTAACCTATTTATTTAAAACTATATTTAACAGAATGTCCTAAAACTACTTAATTGTTACAAAATTATACTGTTGCTTAAAGCAACAATTTTAGTCTAAACATGTCAGTATTCTTAAGAACTGTGAGCTTTAAGTGCTAAAGACCATGTTTGGTTTATCTATCTTTAGAATATGCTTTTTTTCATTGGTTGTAAACAGGTCCAGTAGCAATGTCAGAAATAGTTGTAAATGTTTCTTTAAAAATAGGATAAGAGAGGGGTGCATCATATGAATTGAATAAATATATTAGTATCTGAGTAGAACAAGAAAATAAAAATTTGTATTCTGGCTTGTCAATAACTGTGTTTCTAATTGTTATGCTGTTATAAGGTGGGGGGAAATCTGCAAAATAGAAGTGCCACAACATCACAAAACTCCGATGTAAAGTTCAGAAATTTATTTTGGTATTTCTTTAAATAAAATAATTAAAACTCAGATAATATAAGAATTTCAATTTTAATCTGTATTGTGATGCCAAGTTTATTAATATATATCGATAATTAAGTAGTTTAATTAAATTTTGAAATCAACTCTAAAATACTCATAATTTTTAATGAAATCCAGGCCAATCCAGTAATTTAGGTTTAAGATCTTTTAAGTCTCAAAGAAGATTTGTGGCTTGAAAGACAATCGAAGATGATTAGAAAATTTGATTTAAAAGAGCACCATGAACAGCTTTAAGCACAAAATAATTACTTGTAACATAATTTATTGGTCCTAAGGTATTTATGGAGACAATTATTGTATTTGTGACATTGGCTTGATGTGTAACATTTTAGTTACGATTTTCAAATAAAGGAGGACACATAGCTGAAAAATTAAAGAGAAAATCAGTTAACTTTTTATTTGCATGTTATTTTTATTACATACTTTGTATGAATTCTTATTAATTCCAATGATTTATTCTTTTATAAATCTGGTAACTTTAGAAGTGCACACATAATGAAAATGCAGAACATTTTTCCTCAAAAGAAATTGAAATATAAAAAATAAACTTAAAAGGTAGTAAATTGCTTCAAGCTTTCCTCAGTGTTAAGTTGTTCTCAGTCACTGTTTTTAGAAGTTATTACAAAACAATTCAGTAGTTAGATAAAGTTAGATTAAGCTCAGTTGTTTAGAACTTTTGTTTTAAATAATCTTACAATTCACTTTTAATATTTGTTTAAAGCATTAAAAAGTTCTAAATATACTTTCTTCTAGCCCAACATCTTTAGATGCTCTAATTTTTGGATTTCTTGCCATATTGTTACAAACACCATTTCCAAATGCAACTCTTCAAAATCATCTGAAGGCATGTGGGAACTTGACTCATTTTGTGAAACGCATTTTACAAAAATATTTTCCCCCGAGTGCAGAAGGTAGGTGACAAAGAATGATAAGTGGAAGATAGTTAAAGAATTTAAATAATAAAGAAAATCATTTGATTTTTATC
The DNA here is from genome assembly GCA_011833715.1 of Carcinoscorpius rotundicauda. Classification (NCBI taxonomy): domain Eukaryota; kingdom Metazoa; phylum Arthropoda; class Merostomata; order Xiphosura; family Limulidae; genus Carcinoscorpius; species Carcinoscorpius rotundicauda. Next base: position 4,304,770 of record CM022391.1, on the reverse strand, counting down.
AGTTAAGATGTGTAACTTACTGGATTTAACATAAATTAATTTAGTGATAACATTAAAAACAATTTCTGTCAGGTATGAAAATTGTATAATTAATCTTAAATTTAAATAAAGTCATTTGCTTGGCAAGCTGCATAATTAGCTGGATGCTAATTTGTTGATCATTTAGTGATTTTGTAAAGGCTTTTAATACAATACATATGTAAGCTTTTGCATTTTATTATATAGAAATGGAAGCCCAAAGAAACAAGCAAGAAATAAACACTTCTCAAGAAGATTTGGATTTTCCACACAAGTGGCAGAGCTGGTTGTTTGCTGGGCTCTTTGCCACAGTAGCAATGATTGGTTATGCATTTGCCAGTGGTTTAGTTCAGGTACTGTCTAATGTATAATTATTTTGCTGGAAGGAAAACATTGTGTATGTTGATATTAATACTTGCAGATACCACAAAAGTTACATGGACATTAACTTGTGTAAAGAACCCACAGTTTAAAATAGTTGAACTTCAATAGATAGGTAAAGAAACTATATTACAAGTGCCATGTTTTTTCAACAATGTTATCATTACATGTTTGAAATGTTAATCTGTAATATTGTTTTTTTTCATTAACTATTCAAGCTGTCTCCCAACTTTTCCCATGTAGTTGCATCGATCTATTCATGTTTTGCTTTAAATTCACCATTTTATGAGTAATGCTGATATTTACCTATAAGTAATATTGATATAAGAAACAAGAGCTTACTATGAATGAACCTTGACGTCTCGGCCCTGGCTGTTTAGACATTAAAGTTTAATATCGAGCGTTTTTATACCTGGGAAAAGTTCAGTTTAAAATAAATTGATACTAAAATCCTTATAAGGACTGAAACTCTAATGGAAGGGCATCACTTTAGGTATAATCAAGGTTGACATGATAAATGTCAACTTTTTTCCTGTATTATACACATCCTGGTTAATTGTGCTTTGCAGTTTGTTTTTTTGTACCTCATATCCACAACTATACTTTTCCAGCTTTTTACTTGAGCAGAGGTTGCTTTGAACTAAAAGTATTGTATTTTTCTATATTTCAAAAAGTGGGAAAATATATTTAGAGATGAAAATTATCCAGTGTAGGCTTGGTTCCTTTCCAGTAATTTTAAAGATACAATAAGGAATTATTCATGTTTTTTTTTATTCTACATTTAGTGAACGATGTGCAAGATTTATATTAAATATAAATCAATATAAGCTATTGTCAGAATCTGGTACTTTGCACTAGAATTTCAACATTTACATTAAAACAAAGTGATGTGAAACTTTCCTTTGTTATTCTTTGAAGGCTCAGCATAGCCAGGTGGATTAAGGTGTTTGAATTCCTATCACACCAAACATGCTCAACCTCTCAGCCATGTGGACATTATAATGTCAGTCAAACCTATTATTTGCTGGTAAAAGATTAGCCCAGAAGTCGGCAGTGGTAACTGTCCTCTTAGTCTTACACTGCCAAATTAGGGACAGCTGGTGCAAATAGCCCTCAAGTAGCTTTGCACAAACTTCAAAAAAATTTTAATTTACAAAACCAAAACTGAAAATTTGGACTTTAATATGGTCTGCCCGTTTATACACCAACTCATGATGTGAATAAAATAAGTTACATTATATATTCTGTTATTACAAAGATGTTCACATTAAAGACAGGTTTCAGTTTGAATGTTGTGTTAGTTTTAATTCTTGAATTAATTAAATCATGTTTTAACAGGTTGAAGTGCTCGATGATGATGAAGACGAAATATTAGACCAACCACTGGAGTTCCAACAATGATAAATAATTTATTCAGAACTCAAATAGCATTTTTAATATTTGATAAGGGTAACTTTTCTTTCTACTACAGAAAAAAATTAATGGGTCTTACAGCAATACCAATGTATTGGTAAAGGATATCAGAAGGAGAAAGCAAGATTAAATACTTTATCTGTTTTAAGAATTTTGATGTCTTGTTTTCATGGTGGAAAGTCCTGCATAAATGCATTTTGACTTTTATGGTATTAATTTGTTTATAACCACAGAAGTACTAGATATGAAACTTAAATTCTATGCCAACTCTTTCAAGCTTAACTAGTGTACAAAAGCTCAATTTTTAATTACAATAACTGTCTGGAAAAACCCTTTCTAAACGGTATCAAATGAAAAACCCAATGATAAATTTTGAAGTGAAACAAATTTTGTTACCTTCGAACTATTTGGAAATAAGGCTTTAATTATATCACGTGGGGACTGGTTCACAAAAACCTGTTTGAGGAAGTTCAGGCTTGTGTGTGTTCAGTAAGAGTACAACATTACCGTTATTTGTTACATCCAAATTTTCTCAGATTCAATAAAATGCATGAATTGTCCTAAAAGTGGTTAAGCTAAACCAATTTTTTTTATATATATAATGTTCAAGGTTTCAGTTAAATAAAAGATGTTCCTCACATCTATTCACTTTAAAATATTTTCAAATTAATGAACTAAATGTTCCTATAATTCGTTACATGAGAATCCAAGTTACTACACCTTTAAGGATTTTATAATTAAATTACACATCCTACTCTTCAATTTATTCCAAACTAGTTAGGATGGAAGCTCACAGTAAGAGATGCACATGAACCTGTTAAACCTACCATTGAAGTTATAATTTAAGTTAAACTCCTAAAGTATAATTTTTAATGGTGAAAAGTAACAAATTTCCATCACACTGATACTACAGTTCAAGAAAGGTGGTTTTTCGTTATTTTTCATTGTATTCGATTAGTGTATGTTGTGAAACAAAGGGATAGTCTTAATTCATCAATATGCAAGACAGAGGGAAATGTACTATGAAATACTTCCTGCATCTTTAAGGTTACATAGTAAGTAGAGGGTTGGTGGGGATCTCCATTTTTTTGTTCCAAACTCAAACATGCTTGCCTTTTAATGGTAAGAACAAGTCCCACAAGAAGTGGCAGCATGGGGTGTTGACTGCCTTCCATCTAAGTTTAGGTAACTGCATTTACTCCTGTTGTAGCTTCTTGCAAAACTTCTTGAAGTTAAATAGTCTATTGTCAACAAAGGTTCTGTATTTGTCTTATTTTTAAACCATGGATTGCAGTAGATTAAGTAATAGAAGTTTTCTGGTATTTCTACTGGTACAACCACTCGCCTGTCTCCCATCTCCCAACAGTCTCTGGTATTGAGCAAAAAGCTTCAAGATGGTATGAAGTATTTACTCTTTAAATTCATTTTAGTGGTGTAAGTGCTTCTATCTTGATGGTAAACCGTGCCAAAGAATTTATTTGTATGGTAACTGAAATTCTCCATGTTAGTACATTGGATCCACTGTACTCTTCGGTTTGGTGTGGCTTAAACTTTACCCACCACAAATCCACTAATTCCAGTATTCCATGTGAAGAGTACCACAGGGTCTATTATTTAAGACTAGCTCAGGTGGTAGATCATTTATTTCTAATCCATATCTAGGTGATATACCATAGACTTGTATTTCGTCTAACAGTTTCACCCTGTCAATTGTAAAGTATAAGCATCCCTACCAGTATTCAAGTTCTAATGTACAAATAAATCCATAGTACATGTACACATTTATATAAGATGAATTTCTTACTCCTACGTTCTGTTTCAATTTGTGCTAAGATTTTATATTACTCATGAAAGCTAACTACTTTAGGTCTTGTGTGAGATAAACTTTTCTGTTGCTCTCGTGCTTACACTGAATATGCTACTATCCTTTAAGAAACAAGATTAAACAGCCGACAAGTTGCATCTCGAAACAAAATGGTTCGTGTATTTAAAACTAATTTACTAAACTTAAGTGTGATGCACATTTTCCTGCAACCAAAACTATATTTCAAAATAAAATACTACACTTAATTTTCACTAATATTTTATTGATTGCATATCAACAGGAAAAAATGTAAACTTATTTTTGCAATAAAACATAAGAAAAACCCTTCAAAAGTTTTCCCACTTGTATTCAACTTAAGATACAAGTAAGATGACAGAAGCTACTTTGGTATTCCTTGATCTAGGTGTGCACCTGAAATTAGGTAAGAACCATTAAAAACATTAAGGTTTAAGAAACTAACATTTATCAAATCATCGAAACATCAACGTGGGTGTTGTGTGTTTGAACAGGGTAGGAAATTAAGTCTTTATATACCATTGTGGAAAGCTGAAGATATCTTCCTCTTCCCTCACTGACAAATAAATAAATAAATAGAAAATATAAAAGGCAAAGCTAGCAAAATCGTTGAAAGAATGAATAATTATACTGAGAATAAACATGTTCCAGTTTTCCATATGTGAAGGTTGTTGCCTTGAATATTAGACCAAAATATATTAAAACTTACTGGCTTTGTCTACCTTCTTAAGTTTGAGAGAGTTTTGAAATCAAACAAGCACACTCCAAATTTTGTTACATTTAAGATACTTATTTCATCTAAAATGTAAACCACAATCTTACACCCATTTCAAAAGAATCTGTATTAATCTACTGTGGAGTCCTTTTGTTTTTAAACTAAATAAATAATTCTAAACCAAACTGTTTAAGACCTATCCTACATTTCTCTTTGAATAAGATTTAACATCATTTTTCGGGTGTAAATGTAATAGGTACACACCAAGATGTATATATATATACATATACTTTAGAAAGTTCTGATTTTATTAACCTCAAACAGAACTTGTTCAGAGTATGTTCAAAACTTGTACTACTGGTAGTACATGTGGTTTAAACATACACTGTAAAACAATCTTTCATATCAATGGTAAATGTTATGAAAAGAAAAGTGGTAAGAATCATCCTTTTATTGTTCTAGTCCTTGCACTTAAGGAGAATAAAAAGGTTTTACAAATACATGAAGAGTTACTCCTATGTTATTTCTACATTATTTTACTCGCCCTTCTAAGAACAATCATTCATTAATTTATATTTAAAACTAAGAAACCAGTGACAAAGGAAGGTTTGACAAACAAACAAAAACAAATTTATTCTTAGAAATAAAGAAACAACTGTAGAGCTTTGCATATCGAAAGGCTTAAGATTTACTTGACAATAACAGTAGTGACAGGCATCTTGTTCTTACTCTATTAAATGTTACTTAACCCTACAACTTCATTTAACAGCTTTACCTAGAATCAAAGCTACAATTAGAAAAGTACTGCTAAGAGAGTGAATCTAATGCAATTCACTTACACAATTCATTGAACCTTTATACAGTGACATGTAAAATTACTATTAAAAAAATTATATATATGTATATATATATTTATGTATATAGATACAAAGGCAGTAAAAGCAAGAAGGATGTTCAGTAGCCAGTAAGCTCTGTAAAAGTCTGGTCCAATTCATGCGAGATGGCTTTGTATCTTTCCTTTTGATGAACCAGTTCATCTGAAATGGAAAAATTTATTAATAAATTTATAATCGTAACAAACAGTAAACATCAAAAGCACGTCGTAATGAATTGGAGGGAATCCTCAAGAACTACAGCTGTAATTAGATCTGAAATCATTCAAGAGATGGAGCCATGAGTTATAGTTAAATATCTAAAATTAGTGGAAGAAACGTCAATGGCTAGACTTATGTACATTACTTGTAAGGAAAACAACAAACCCATAATTAAATATATAATTCACCATCACTTATTCACAAATCAAAATGTATACGTCTGAAAGTTTAACCCTTTCACAACAGGCTTGGTATAGTATATAAAAGTTCACATACATGTTTGCACAAAGGTAAAGTTTTTACACTAACTAAAGATTTAAAGTTTACAAAATTGATTTTTAATGACATTTCTACTAAAGATTTGGTTGAGTGTAGAATGTTTTGGTATTAATTAAAGTGGAAGCAGTTTTAATATATTAAAATTACTATTCATCTCAACAACACCATTTCTCTTGCATAATCTTTAAAATCTCCAAAGTACATTTCAAACATTTGTTTTTGAAAACTTCAGTTATTCAATGATAAAGCTGAATCTTCAGCCTGCATATAAATCCCAAGAAGTATAATGAAAAGTTGTAAAATCAAAATGAAAGGAGTAACTGCCTTCCCCCCTCCACCATTAAGTACTTCCGTTATGAATTTGAACTGCTAACATTTTGCATTTATTTTGTACTTTATTTTACTGTCAACAACTAAAGCAAAACTCTCCTAGAAGTAACCCAATAAATTACTGCTTTTTTCAATGCTGTTTACATAACACCACCATAACACAACATCCTTGAAATGAACAAACCAGAGAAAAGACAGTCAACTCGACCCATGTTCCAACACTAGGATGTCTAGTATATCACATAATACATGTTAAAATGTTTTATTGAAAAATAGAGTAACTACACTGCACCTAAAATCGGTGAAAACATTTATGCCAGCAACAGGGTGTGCAAGTTGCTGACTCGTTTATGTATTCCACAGAGTAATATCGTTGCTGTTTGGACTTCTCAAAACATTTAGTACGTGGTTTAGTGATAATACAATAAACACTGCAATTCTTTGAATATTAGTAATCATACCGGGGTACTTAAAATTTTGCAGCATAAGTGTACAATATTATCTGAGCACATGTTTATAAGATATTTCCCTTTGCAACACTAGTTTATCAACCAATAAAAACTCAGGTGTCAGTATTACCTAGTCATGTTTTTTAGTATTGTAAGTCTAGTCTTCTATAAACATCATTTTCAGAGTTTCTGTTGTAAGGGTTTGTATACAATCTGTTCTAGAACATAATAAATCCTGTAGAACTGTACATTTGTTTCAGTTTTTGAATGTACACTGAGTAAAGTTTCTAATGTCACATTTGCTTTTGAATTTATCTCAGCTTGGACAATTAGAAAAATGCTAAATAGGCCTACCTAAGCAGCCTTACAAAGTACAAATTAACTTAACACCAATAGTTTGCAAACTACACTGGTAATTCAGTTGCCACAATTTGCAAACTATACTTTTACTCAAATGCTTAAAACATAGAACAATAAATAAAAATCACATAGAAAACTGATTCCTAGTACTGACGTGAAGTTAGTGATGGGAATATCTTTTGTTCTGTGCTTTTACTGCTAAGATTAAGTGTTGGGTGAAAGAATATATTTTCTGCAGGCTTCAAATATACATTTAAAAAGAAAAATTTATGTCAAATTACTCTACTTGTATACCCCAAACATTTGTAACTTGCTTTGGTTTATAAATGAAATTCATACATTTGAATAAATCAATCACCTTTCAAAGTAACAACATGGTCATAACCATTCAGTCTTAAAATTATGTTCTCTCTCAAAAGTTATTTAAAAACAAACCAAAATCATGTGAAGTACAAGTTGTCCATAAAAAAACACCCTAAAATGTTTGAGCTAATGAAAAAGTTTAGAAGGAATGGAGGACGAAGAAACACCAATGGTTGATTTGATAGTTAACTTGATTTCTTAGCAAATCAAAGTGATTGGAAGTTCTAAGTTTATATTCTAGTTTGCCAGTATCTAAAGCTCATGTTTAGAATCTATTAACTAAATGTAGGCATAAAAAATAAATTTAGTGACAAGAAATGAGAAGGTGCATGTAACATGTTTAAATTAAGTTTTTTTAAACATTTCCTTTTATATAACAAAATCTAAAAAACGTACAAATTATTAATTGCATATATTATTGTCCATATATGTAGTTTTTATTTCAACTTTTAAGACCAACCTGTGGTGAATGGGTTAATTTTCCCACTTACTGCCAAAGGATTACTATCTGGAGGATTCAGGACAATTCTTATAAATTTTACATAGAAAGCTCAGGGTCGTGATTTTTTTTGGTAACAGAATAGAATATATAAATGCTTAGACATCTACTCTTCAACAATACCCTTACTATCAGCATCCTACAAGAGACCCATCCGTAATGTTTCGTAAGGAAAGGTTCTGATAACAGTGCTATCTTAACTATTACACTTATTTTAAAACAGGAGATTAGTTCCAGTTGGAAGAGGTTTAAACAAGTTTTTTTTCAAATCAAAAGACTGAAAAACAAAAGCAGAACATAAAATAACACCATCCATCTACAACATGCAACTACACTCTGCAACTTGCAGTGCAATAAATATGAAATGTGACATCAGCTGCTAATTTGTGCATTACATACAAAAACAATGTGCTCCTGCCCCGTCCTAACAACTGACATTTTGTAATTCCACCCATGTTAAGTTGCCCACATCCCATCCCATAATACTCATTCTTCTGTAAAAAAATCAACATTTTCTCCTATGAGCACTATCCCAATATAAGAATGTTACTGTGGAATTTACACAGTGCTATCTAATGGTGAGGGAAGAACATTCGTACAGTTAAACACAAATTATCTATATACACAAACTAGGTTATTTTTAGTGCTTTCTAATTTTTGTCAGTGAATTCTGAATACACTTAAAATAAAATAAAGCAAAATAAAAACTATCTGTAATTATTCTCATTTCTTCTTGTTTAATTACAAAAAAAAATTACATTACCTACTTTTTAACCACAACCAGAATTATAAAAGAAATATGCATGCAGTATCATTCACCAGTAGAAGTGTTTTTATTAAAAAAACTTAAATTCATGCACAATAAAAACCAAAAATATTTGGGGCTAAGGAAATCATGCAGGCCAACCTTTCACCATGCTGAAGGCCTAACAATCACATGGAGGCAATATCTTTCAAGGTTGTTTCAACCTCTTCCTGAAGAAGGTGACTCTTTTCTCGCTCTTCCATCAACTCATCTGGAACACACGATACATAATTTTTTTTTTTTTTTTTTTTTAAATTCCTTCCTGATAGTAGAATCCAAATTTGGTACCCTGAGAATCTATGTATGCTTTCTCACAGTGACCAAACAAATAATTGTTTAAAAGTTATGGCTAGTGTTGGCTTGTTGCTAACAGTTATTACATCCATAAAGCTAACACTAAAACAAGTAATCACTTTTGACAAGCAAACTTAGTACAAATGAAAGTGTTATATAAATCCACATCTGCTAAAAGTAACATTTTAACACCAGGCTGTTGCATATGAAATGTCAAATTTTTAAAATGAAAATGTAAAATAAGTACATCTTTTTGTTGGTAAATTTATTTAAATCAAAGTAAACTTCTTAAGACTAGTACACATTTTCCAAGAAGTTGTGTGGATTTTTCTTATAAGAAAGCCACATCAGGCTACCTGCTAAGCCTATCGTGCCCAATTTTAGCATTGTAAATCTGTAGACTTGCCGCTGTACTAGTGGGAAGCACCAATGAGTTGTAGGTTTATAAATGCCATTCTCAACAAACTGGACATCCTTTGATGTAATGAAGTCTTTAAAAGCACTTTCAATTGATATTTAGTTTGAAAGTTTGTTTCCATTAAAAAAAATGTTCAATTTTTAAAAGTTATAATCTGCAAAGGAAAGACCTGGTGAATACAGTGGTTGAAGTTTCATCCTGAAGTTATTTTAGTTTCTGAACAGTAAAATACTAGATGTGAGGTTGAAGCAGTATTGATCCACTACAACTGATTATTGCCAGATGTTTTCAGGACATCTTTTGCTGCATAATTTCAAGTTCACAATAATATTTCTCTGCTGCAATTGTTTATTCTGGGTTTAAGAATAATTTATCACAATAACTGAAGATCACCAAACACTGACCACAAGCATCTTAGGGTAAAAGTTGATTCTGGGTGCTTCTTCATAGTCAAACCACTATTATGGAATGTTGGCAAGAATTCACTTTTCATCACAGATGACAATTCCATGAAGAAACGGCTCTTTGTTGATAATAAGAAGCAAGGAACAAATTTCAACTTTTCTTTTTTTAAGGTTTTAGTCATTCCATGAGGTACTCACTTATCTCGCTTTTTAACACCTTACCAATTGCTTGAAGGTGTCAAAAACCTAAAATAACAAACATTACATTGGTGGCAAGTCCTCAACATGATTTGGCAGGTATTAAATTCAACTAAGACTTACAATTCTTCCTCATTAATAAAACCCAAAGGGTGGTCTCGATGCTCATTTTCAAGAGCTGTGTTATTAGAGTGAAATCTACAAAACCAATACTGCATGCTCATTAGCAGTGCCATCACCAAATGCATGAATGATATTACGAACTACGATTGCTGTATGTTGACCAAGCTTGATCTTGTACAAAGAAAACTACATGAACAATGTTATCCATGTTGACAAAAATCAATATAAATACAATTAAATTTCTGAAATAATAAAAATAAAGTGAGCTTTAAAATTAACCAGACAATAGCCCATGTTATTCTGACAAGTTTACAATTTATGTTTCTCTTTCAACCACTACAAAATGAATGTCCACCTGAATTTCAGACATTTCTTATGCAACAGCCTGATAGTTTAATAATAATAAAAAAAAAAATAAAAAAAATGCAAATATACTAAGAATCTGTAAAACACTGGTTACACTTTTGATAAATTAAGTGGCCATTATGTGAGCATTTTGTTTTCAAAGATTGTACCGTGTTATTCTTGTACTTGTTTTCTACTTATTAACAATATGACAAACGGTACACTGACAAGTCATCTTATCTTTAAGTAGTTTCTGTTCTACTGTTGAAATTATTTATTTACATTTCAAATCTCTAATTTATAAATTTTTACAAACACCAAAACCGTCATGCAATCAAATCTGTCACAACAAACATGCTTACATGCAAGTTAAACCAAACATTCAATCTAAGCTACGTTTATAATTTATAAAAACAAGCTTTCTTATCCTGATACTAACATCACAATTAACAAACTCCTTTAACAGACAAAACATTATTTACTTCACATTCAAAATTTCAAATCAAAAGTTTAAACATCAACAAAAAAGTACATAATACATCCTAACACTATTTTAACTATACTTACAAACAAATTCACGAGCATGGCAGCATTTCTGAGAGAATAATAGTTACTTTAAAATACTTATTTCACCATAAAACAAAACAAATCTGTACAAAATTTATATATTCAGTCAAATTGGCTTAGTGTGAAATGACTGGATTATTGTAGAACAAAAATATTTTGAACTGGAAAAGTTAAGTACCACGACATTATAAGGCCAAGAAAAAAATCTGTTAAAGCATAAATTCCAAATTAGCGCTTCAAAATTCAAATCATCACTAGTTCTGAACAGTGGATGTTAAAAACACTTAAAATGACACTGCTAAATAGAGGACAAACTGAAAACAAGGATTCCCTTCATAGACAACACAGTTGTCCTTCAGAATTGTCACAATTTTCAAAAGATGTCCAAGTGTTAAAAGGAAGACAACACACATACACTAGAGTTATTTTATGTAATGATCACTACAACAATGAAAAGTAAACAAATTACACTAAAGAACAAAATCTGAAATTGATTAACCTAACTGGTAAAATGTTGGATACTTTATTAAGAATAAAAGGTCTCATACAATTACTTTGTAACACCGACACATTCTAACTACGAGGTTTAGATATACTCACCTTCCAGTCTATCCACTTCTTTCTGCAGTTTTTGCATAGATCTTTCTGCAAACTCAGCACGGGCCTCAGCCTAAGCACAGATGGGAACTTTCTGCTGTTACTACTTTATTCATACACTTCATTCAAACTCTACTCTATTTCAACCCTCTTCTGTACATCATAATGCTTAAAACCTTGCACAATAGCAAATAATCCTATTACATAAACATTTTGTCAGTTTAAAATTAAGCTACTTTACACATGTATAATCGTTAGTATAGGTATCTACTTTATCAACAAAGTTGTGATAAAGTTAATACATACAGAGACCAACAAAACACCTAAATAGAGTCAAACATAAACCTAAAGCTGCAATTATAGCTGGAAATATAAAAATATACAAGTTAAACAACAATTGCACATTAAATAGGTTTGTACTGGTTTGTTCAGGATAGTAACAATATCTGGAGACAGACAAAACAGTTGAGTACTGAAAGAAATAGAAACTATTTGAACAGGATATTTTACAATTATTTAATTACAACTTGAAGAATATTAATAGTCTGAAAATTGCAAAAGAAAAACAATTTCTTTATGCATACATACAAAGTATTTAATCTCCATAATGTCACTTAAAATTAAAAACAACTCATGTTATTAACTAACTTGTGTTACTCGAGGAAACTGAAGCTGATTAAGTTAACGGCTGAATACAGTAGTTCAGTTTAAAATATTTTAAAAGTTAACTAGAAGTGGATAAGAAGATCACAAGGCAGCCCCTCACCCTTCAGTTAATACTGAACATGGCTACTGATAAAGCTGTTAGTGTCATTGTATGCAAGTTAGTTAAGGCAAAACTGCAAGTTGTTTGCTCAAACAACTTCAAGAAGGTCTTTGTTATATATTAGTATTAGATTTGCAAGGTTAGTGTTCTGCCAAGTTTTGCCATACCTCCTGAAGTCTGTCTGATAATTGCCGAATTTGTTGATGGTACGATTCTTCCTTTTGGAGAGCCTGTGTATAGTAAAAGAAAAAAGAAATGTATATATAAAAGCTCAAAACATTTTAAATTCTATGAGCTCACCTCCTTAAGCCTAGCAGTCAATGAACGGACTTGTAACTCAAAGGATTCCTCTCTTTGCTGAGCCTAAAGAGAGAGAGAGAGAAGTAAAAACAAACGATTTATACACAGTAGAAAAATACTTCAGGTGGTCAAACAAAAGGATCTGACAAGTTGCTGGGAAGAGGTCTTTTTATTCTTTTAACAAAAACCAATATAAGAGCTTCAGAAGACAAAATCTTATGCTTTAGCAAACAAAATATACAAAAAACCAAATCATATCAACCTACAAACCAAACAAAGTATAAATAGTGAACAGAAAAACACTTTTGAATAAATATTTCATAAATAAAGTTACAGAAACATGTTGGAATAAAGACAAAAATACATACAACTTTAAAAAAATAGTATTTCAAAACAAAAAATATTTGTAACCAAAATAAATGCTTTGATATGCTGCTATTTAAAATTAAATTTAAATAAAAGTGATGCATAGTTTCAAATGGTTACAGACTTTCAATCGTATTTAAATAACCCATTCTTAAACTTTCCATTTTTTTATTTTTCTTAGATGAAATTTTATACACCCGTGAAATAATCATTAATGATACACAAACGTAGAGAGGTACGAATAGAGCATGAACTGGGTCTGTTTAAAACCAAAATTATACTTAATTCTATGTTCTCACTGCTGCAAGCAAAAATAATGCTTTCTGTAATTACAGAATAAGTATTTCAAGAAGCTGAAAACTACTTAACAAAAAACAAGCCTGACTGCCATGTTTAAAATTGTGGTAAAAGAATAAAAGAAAAATTTGACTGATTGTTCCATCAACATCAATGATCATTACAGTTGTTTTAGTAAGAGGACTTGTGTTAATCAGAGTAAAAAATTCTACAGACTCCACTACACTAACCACTTTTGTTTGTCTTGGTTGAAATAATAAATTGTTAGGAAAAGATATTTGCATGTTTCAAACAGTAACAAAAAACAATGAAGTTGACTTAAAATATTACCTAATATTTAGGTTTTTAAAGAATAGGAAGGACAATGAAAAATGGAAAATCCAAACTATTATGGATGTTGATGAAACAATGTTAAATATTTCATTTATTCTTTAGTCAAAACGATTATTTTTAATGAATAAAATTAAGATCAAACAAAAATCAAACCAGAGATAACATAAATTAAAGGATCCCCAGGTTACATCCTATAACGTGGGATACAAAAGGTATGCTAGGTTTGGAAGGTAACTGATAAAGTAGGGCCCACATTACACTGGGAATACACTAAGTCTTAATCTACATTCATCAAATATCACTTCCAATTAATTTCTTTGGATAATTAAGGTTGGAGGGGTGTAAAAAGGACATAAAACAGGAGTATGAATATTACAGTTGGTAAACACTTCCATTCATTTTAATGAATAAAGTAAACGATATGCAACACAATGATGCCAACTATATCACAAGAAACTTAATATACTTGAATACAGTCAACTCTCGGTACTATGCCACCCTTCGGGACCGAGCAAAAGTGGCATAGTAGCGAGTTTTTTTTCAAAAAACGGTTTTTATTGTTAAAAAAATGCCTTTATTTTCTCATGTAATCTATCAGCTCAGTCCAAGGCTCTCAAAAATCGTCAGCTGGCGCATCTTCTTTTAGCGTATCTCAAGCATCTCATTGTCCAACTGATCACATGCAGAGTAAAGTCTGTTCTCTTTCTTTTCTGAACTGACATAGTAAGCTAAAGTTGAAACATAAATCAATTCAAAAATACAACATACAGATTTCCTTCCGTCTGAAATTGTGCGATTGTGTTGATTGACTGCTGACCCCCTGCTGCGATAAGGTTTAACAAGTGGCTCACATATTTAAATCGCATCATGTGACCCGCATTGGTAAGCATTTTTGTGTGCTCCACGCACATGTACGTACATGTACGGTCATGGGGGGGTGTTTTTAATACGCAAAATGCATGCATTTTGCATATTCACAACCTGCATGCAGGCTTTAAACTGTTTCACGCTAAGAAAGCCATTTTTATGGAAACCAAAACCCAATGTGGCATAGTAGCGAGAGTAGGGGTGGCATAGTAAATTTGATTTTGTATTGAATTTTGTCGGGACCGAGCAAAAGTGGCATAGTAGCGGGGTGTCATAGTAGCAAGAGTTGACTGTATATATAAAATTTGAACTTCAGTTTTACAAGAGAACACTTAAAAACTCTTAAAACCTTTGCAAAAAAAATAGCTTTCTTTAGTGGTCAAGTGAATTTGTCCAAATATATGCCAAACTAGTTTAAACCACCATTCTTACAAATGGATGTTTTTTTTAACTATTTATTAAAGGTAGAAGTTTTAGCTTCAGTAAGCAGTTTCTTTAATTCTAAAAGATGCTAGTGATTTTAAAAGGAAAAAAAAACTGTAGGTGGATAGGTTTTCTTTTTGAATTATTAGATGTGAAATAAAGAACAAGTTGTTAATATGGTCACTTTCCTTATTTTCACATACAGTAAAATTTCCAAATGTTCCTTAATAGACATTTCAAAAACATGAGACAGTGTTCATATCTGACAAATCCTCTTGTATCACAATTCTTTTCATTTTGTCCTTTTGGTTTAAGTGCTTATAATGAGATGATTTTGTTGTAACCCAGTTTAATTTCACTTGTGTGAGAGTGTCATATTGTCCCACTTAAATACAAACTGTTAATTTTAAATCAGAACCTTTCAACAATGGTCTTGTTTTGTTGCTTGTTTAAAAGAAAAAATGTTTTTAGACCCGTGTTGAATAAAGTAATAACATCTAAAACCAAACTGGTGTTATTTTGATTAAGTAAATGCTGACTGTTGCTTTGTTACTTCAGTTTTGCAGAAATATTCTATTAAAAAAGACAACAAACTGCTCAGAGAAGAGAGATAAGTGAGAGCCAATTGTTGGAATTACATCCCAAACTAAATTGAAGTTTTTTCTGTTGTTGTTGTTGTTTTTATAAGAGAATAAAAAACTCCACAAACCTCAGTTATTCATTCATTCTCAACAACAGTCTCCTTTTAAATCTTTTGCATTAAAAATATTTAAAAGCTGCCACTGCCTACCTTCTCCTCACTGACTTCCAAAGACTTCAGGTTGTTTCCAACTATCCTCAGTTCCTCTTCAAGATTGACAACTTTACTACAGGACAGAAAAAGAAAAATTACACGAGTCCAAGCCAAAACACCTTACATGTTTGTATTTTTAAAAAGAAACTTCACCAAAAGGCAATCAAACCTCAAAACTACAGGCATTTTTCTATCAGATAAAAAACTCAAAAATCTTTATTAAAAGTTTTGTTTTATTAGTGATTACATTTTTTGAAATATATAAAAACAAAACACAATTGGTTACTTTAATTGCATTCAGAGATTGAATCCCCATTTGTATACCACAAATACCTGTGCTGACCTCTGAGCTGTCAGTTCAGATTTTAAGGTTTAATACATGTTCGAGTACAATCCAAATGTCTTAAAGAGACTGAAATCAAGACATGCATAAAACACGTGCCCGACATTCACACACATCTTGAATACAGTGCATGTGTCTTCCTAATGAATCCACTGAAAGTTCCAACTTACTGAACTTTCCAAGATCTAGTTGCATAAAAAGACATGAGGTGTCAACGTTTTCCTTACCAAAATGTATTTCCAATGGATACCTCTACACATAGAATACCTTAATTTCCTTTAGAGTTCACATGAGCTGCCAGATTTATAAGCAATCAGTACTATGGAAACTCCCATCTAACCTCATGTGAACTTTCACCATTATCCAATGATGTAATCAGGCAACAGAAACTTCCACTGAGGAGAATGTAACACACATCCATGCCCAATAACACCCTCTACACTTTCACTCATGAATCCCCAGCATTTTACTCGGGACAATCATGACAAGAAATATTTCAGTTTGTCAACTTTCACTCGACTGAGTTTAGAAACACAATTCAGCTTGACCTCTTCTTCATAAACTGATGACAGTGAAGATATTGCTTATCCTGAGCAAATTACAAATGCTTAAGTATGAAGTTCTTAATTCGTGGAAGACCTGACACTATTTTACAATGTGTATGGTGAGGTCCATGATGTTGCCAGAACACTCTCAAAAGGGAAATGAGTGGAAGGGTCAGAAGCAGAGCTGCATCATGGACTGCATTGAAAAAATGGTTGTCAGGTCTTCTACACATAAAAAAACCCTACACTAAAGTATTGGTCATTTCTTCAGGATAAGTAATACCCTCACTCACATCAGCTAACGTCACAAGTACAAATGTAAATGGCATCATTGAACAAAAACACGTCACATTCCTATTGGTCGAGGATTCTGTTGCATTATTACTTTGTTGCATGACACAAATTCACAAGATTAGTGGCTTGCAGATATCTGGTGGAACACAAACTCCAGAGGGGAAACAAGACATTTTGTGTATAGTGGAGAACAATTAGAAACTCCTACAGGTAACACATTTTGTTGTATTTTAAATCTTTTTCAGAATGAGATCTTTACGTGAATTTTAGTACAAACAATACCTTGACACATGACAAATAGAAGAAATTATTTAGGGTTAAACCCTTCTTGAAGTGAATGGACATCTTTAGAGGTTGCATACATTATATTAGAATAATACTGAAAAATTGTTTTCCAGCACCTGTTTCAACAGCCCACAACTGGTATGTTGTCATAAAAATACCAATTTCAATCTCCAACTGCTTGTGGTATGCAAAGGTTTAAACCATATCATCTCAGCTTGGATTTCAAGACAGATTCGTTTTAAAATTATGTCGAACAGTGTTGAAAGGGGCATGTCCACTGCTTATGCCAGTGACTTATGTTCAGAGGTTCTTTACAATGCATTGTACTTAACTTAAAATGCTTTAGTAAGACTTGTTGCAGGGCTCTTTTTCTAGATGGTCCAGATGACATGTTAATCCTTTCCAGATGAATCACAAGTTACAGACCATGCATCCATTTACTGACTTGCATTCAAATGTTATTTAATTACTATTTTATCAATCCATTGTCATAAAATTGGTATAAAGCTATATATTATAATCCAAAGTTCCCTATACTTAAAATTAAATATTAAAAACAAATTCTAAACAGATGTTTGTGTATCACATGGTATGTTAAACTCGTTTATTGAGATATTGCACATGTGACAAATCAACATGCTATTACCTTGCTTTCCAGTCTTGGAAACAGTTCCTTATATAAACTTCTATATACACCACGTGAATAACTAATCAAAAGCACAATGTCCCTTTGGTGGGTTTCTCAGTCATTTTCAAACAAAGAGTCATCTTTCTTTTGAGACAAACCTTCACATATTCATCAGATGAGATTGTAGTCTGCTTGAAAGTGAGTTTTTTGTTGTTTTTTTGTTAAGACCCAAATTTAATGCAATTATTAAACATAATAAATTATAATGTAATTCTATATTATCAATACAGTAATTAAATTTTTGGTTATTTAAAATGCATGTATAAAAAAAATTTCGTTTCACATCCTCCATACAATCATTTTAATTTCTGTATGTTAAAAGTCAGCCATGGCTGAAAGGTCAATATATTTATAAATCATAAATGTTACAGATTTAAGCTATTAAGTTGAAAGATGTTTTTCTGTTTTAACCTGTAATTATTCTAAAACAAACAAACAAATCAATTTATATATTTTAATTATTTTCATGATGATTACTAGATTAGCCAAATTGATTGAACATAGATTCATTACTGAAAATAATGGATAACGTTTTTCTACTTAAAAAATGTTTGATAACTATTTGGGTATTATAAATATTTTGCATGAAAAGTCTGATGCACAAGTTTTTAACCTTAAAATTACTTTGCATGTTGAATAAGTAAAATGCAGAAAAGCACGAGAAAATATTGTACATATTATACTAAACTTTTTGTGAAAGGGTTGAACAAGTTCATACACACATTTACACAAATTAAATATTTATCCTACATATCTTATGATACAGTATATTTACCTTCACATAATTTGGCAGACCTTAAATAAAGATTACAAGTCTTTTGTACCCAAAAAATCAAATTTTTAAATGAAATATTTTAACTAAAGATTTGTTTATGAAAGTAAAGTGTTTCGTTACTAGTCCAAGTAAGAAGTAATTTCATATTATGATTAAAAAACTATTTTTGTCCCAAAAATCTATTATTTGTGCAATATCTGAAACCTCCTAAATACATTTCAAACATCTGTTTTCAGTAAGACTATATTTTATATTATTTTCTACACCCTATGTGGGGGTCTGTCATTTGACCAACCTTGTAACCATCATAATTCCCCCCCCTCCATGCTGAAATGACCACATAACAAAAGTTCAATATATAGTCTACAAAAACTAATGATAATATTGACCTCTCACTCGTGCCTACCCAACACTACACAACTGGCACTCATGCAGTGCATGTGTACTCAAGCCACATACCCAATAATATAAAACTCACCTGGTCTTAGTAATGTTTTGGTGGACAAATAGACTAAAGACATAACCTACCCCCCCTTAAAATTTTGGATCAAAAGAACATAGTAGCCTTTTCACATATTAAAATGAAACAAAACATCCCCAGATTAATTATTCACATTGTACATTACAGTAAGAGTATACAAAGGATCATTTCCAAAAACTGAAAGAAGTGAGTAATGCCACACACAACATGTAATTTACTACATAAGCCACATCTTAGCAGAATAAAGATACAAGGTTTTTATTTAATATTCTAACTTGTCAATTCTGGTAATTTGAGTTCCCAAGTGGTATGAAGATATGGAGACTTAGTATTTTGGCATCAAACATCTAATTGTATCTCGTACTGCATTCAACATACCAAGTGATTCACTAAAATCTATATTTAGGTGGGTTCTTTTAAGACTTGCTTCTAAATTCAGAAATCAATTCATACAATAAATTTTACACTAATCTACAATTTGATTCCAAACTTGACATAAATCAATAAAATAGTTGAATAAAATGCTAAATGCAAGTCAAATACAAATCACACAGCCTGCGACTCATCATAAAAGTGTTAAACCTTAAGACTTAAAACATACCTACACAAGACTACAAATAAATTTCAGATCAGAGAAACTGAAAACCAACCTGGAAATAACTTTAAAAGCTAAATATTTTCACACATACAGGGTGTTCAGAAAGTCACTGTGCAGTTTTGTAATCATATTTTATTCCGTCTATTTCAAGCCAGCAACTGATAGCAGTGTTTAGAAACAAAATAAAAAGATCCAAGCCTGTATTGATGCCAACAATGGTCATGTTCAACATTGTTTATAATTGTCATTCATATTTACCTCATGTATTCTATATTGAAACGTGTCTGTTAATAAATATACAAGTGCACAATGACTTTCCCAACACCCTGTATAAAAGATTAACTGTTTTATCAGTTGAGTAACTTTACTGTCAATAGCATTTTTGACCATAAGTAAACTATAAAAACAGTAATTACAGTATTTTGAATTTCTTTTTGACAAATTCCAATATTCACAATATCTATATTAAATATAAGTGGCATTATGTTTACTGTTGTAGCTCTCACCTTTCACCCCCATGTGCCCTTTCTTCTGCTCGCTCCAAGTCCGCTTCTAACACAGCAATCCTACGAGCCATCTATAAATCATGCACACATGCACGTACACATTAGTTAGTAAAAAAAAAACATTTACACTCAAACCTTTTTGTTAATCAATTCAGGGTAAGTCCATACCCTGCAAATTACACCACTGTTATAACCACAATAAAGAACACAGTAAGTTACATATTCCTGACAGTTGCTCTAGCAGCTGTTATACTGGGACACAGAAAAAAACAAACAATTAGTGTTTTAAAACACACTGGAAAAGAAAATGCTATGTACAAAAACAACCTACATAACCACCATTCCTTGGTTACATGTCCACAACAGAAACTAGTAAGTAACATAATAAAACAAGCAGTTCAAAAATAATAAATCAATGAGAATCTTAATATTTCCCAGAAAATTATTTTGCATGCAGATAATTGTAAGCTTGTTTAATCTACAACCACTAAAAAAAAAAAAAAAAAAACTGTCACAAAATACAACTGCCTCACTACGAGACTTCTTACACTATTTGCGTAGCGACGTCTTAATAAATATGACATTTATGTTCAATAATTCAGTTAGTGTGATTACTAAGTAACGTGATAAAAATTAAATTAATGGTATTTGTTTGTACTTCATGAAGCCATCACAGCTAACCTTCATCAGCAAAAGTGTCTTCACTGAAAATAAGCTACCAAATACAATAGTAAACAGACAGATAAAAACAAAATTCTGAGTGTATTAAGGTCATATGCAAATAAGAAAAGTTTGACTTGGGATTTACAAAGCAGGGTGTCCCCAAATGATCCTCTAATTGGATAGAAGTGTCCAAGAGATAAGCACACGTTTATTATACTGCTGCATTCTTTGTACAATAAGGTTCAGATGGCTATTTTAATAATCTATGCAACATGTTTTTGCAGTTACAGCCCACAGGGTTAAGAACTTGCTGTGCACGTGTTTGAAAGATTAAAACAACAAGAGACAAAAAAACAAAAACAAAAAGAACAAACATCTATCCTTTAAAAAGTTTGGTAAGCATTACCATATTTCATCTCAGGATTAATAGAAAAAATGTACTTAAAGTTCACGTAGTTTGTAAATATATTGTACAATCAAACATGGACACTCCAAGACAAACTCAATCTAGGATCCCTCTCTCTTCCATTAATTTGCATATAACAATTAGAAGTAATTAAACAAATACCGACTACTACATGGTTACTACTTCAAGTGCCTTGAACGTTACACTCATCACAAAAACGTATTACTACACATGCACAGTTATACAGAATGGCACACAGACAATATAGAATAGTGCAGTTAAACAGCCACCTACAAAGTTAATACTAACAAACATCTTTGTTAGTAACATCATTTTAAATATTTTACAATTACTGATTTTTGAATGAATTATTGACATTTAAAGTTATGAAGATATTTCCATTTAGTTTGACAGTCAATGTTTTCAGTGTGAAATAACAATTTAGATTCCCTTACCTCTTCGTACTTTTTATCAGACTCCTCAGCGAGTAATCTAGCTTGGCCTAGCTCTGCTTCTAGAATAGACATCTTGTCATCCTCAAGGTTGGTTCGGTTTTCCAAAGCTTTTCTTTGCCTGAATGTTTCAATACAATTAACAAAACTTTCTAATTAAAACCCACCTATACAAAATACACAATAAACATTTATTTTGTGAGCAAATTTTTGTTTTTGTTGCAAAATGTAAAATTGCCAAGTCTTTGGAATAAGTGAATGCTTGATGTCTACAGTGTGCAAGTGCATATAAGATCATTGTATAAATTAGAAAACATTTGTTTCTCAGAGCTGTTTTATAGATTTTAGAAGACTCAATTTTAAACTAAAAAACTACTTTAGAAACTTATGAAAATTTCTTTATAATTATCATAAAATAAAATTTAAACATTTAATCTTAATTTCAACTGTTACTCTAAATAAATCAAAATCACCATTAGACATAACAGAGCACAAGTGTACAATATTTATACACTATCAGTACAAGTTTACTGGTTTTGATAAAATTGTTATAATCTTCCTACAACACAAAATGTCAGTTAAAAAAATTTAAGTTTCACAGGATTTTAACAGGAATTAAAAATATTTCTGAAAGCAAATGAAATTTAGTACCACTTAAAAATATATATTAATAGTGTTTAACTTACCATTAATACAATTCTGCAGGTGAACTTTCAAAATAAGAAAATGGCAAATATTGTGTAACAAATGATTTCATAACACTACATATTCAAATATTTAATTATTCCTTAATTAAAAAAATCTGTTAATAACCATTACTTTACACAGTTTCTATTTTCCATATTGTCTGCAAATAATGTTTTTTTTTCAATTTATAGATGTGAAACAATATAACATTCACAAAAAGAATGTTTCATACAATCAACTGTTCATATCTCCCTAAATTAATTAATTCATCCTCATCCCTCTTTTAAAACAAGTTGATAGCATATTTATTAAACAGTAACGCTTGTACAGTAACTGTATTACTTTTAAACACTGTACTTCATATGAAGAATTCTGATAAAAAAACAGAAAAACACCAATAATAATGCACAATCTTAATTTTATATCAAAATAAGTTTAAAATTAAATACTACCTACCGCTCGCTTTCATCGGCAGCCTGAGAGGCCTCCTCCAGTTTCTGAGTAGCTATTTTCAACCTTTCTTCTGACCTTTCCAGGTCATCTTCCAACAACTGAATTCTTCTGTTGAGTGCAGCCACTTCACTTTCAGCCTATTTAAACAAGCGAGAGAACATAAATATGTAACTTTTATACTAGAAATACATATTTCATCACTGCATGCAAATCAGATTGAATGTTTCCTTGTAGAAAAACAATTTTCTTTAAAAAAGTATATTCCACATACATTTCAAATACTTAAAATCCATGGAAAAGATCTTTTGTTCATGTTAAACTACAAAAAACAAAGTTCCCACATGAGAGAATAAACCAGATAGAAATGTTAAAACCAAAGTCTAGGTCACTGATCCTAGAAATGTCGTTGGCAAACCACCTAAATTTTTTTATCATCATATAACCAGACTACAATTGGATCAATGTTATTTTGTTACTTCACTTCCACACACTTCCAGATTTAACAACACTGGTCTATACTACACAAATTAGAAGCAACAAAGTTAAAAGGTCATTCCAGAAGTACCTCCAGAGACACAACGAGCCTGTACTACATAACTATGTATAAACTTAAGTTTCATACTCCAGTTTCTAAAGTTACAACTGAACTTTTTTTTTTGCTAACAAAAGCTCTCAGTACATTAAGGATATAAAATATGGCTGTATTAGATGACCATGCAGAATTAACAGTAGAGAAATTTCTGGTCATTTATTTACTTCAAAACACCACTTTAACCTGTGTGTGAAGTTTTCACATGATGTTTGCCACCTTTAATTGTGTAACCTTTATTATTGAAACATCTTGATGAAATTGGAAAAAGTACAATATGCATCACAAGTTTTGTTTTCTATTCATTAAATTTCATAAAATTTAGAAAGAGGATTAAATGTCTGTCACCTTCCTTTGGACACCTTCTAAATACATACTTAGCAAGTATATGCTTCATATGTATAGCCCCAAACTAACAAGATGATTTACAATATGTAATGTATAGTATGGCACATTGTGAAGTCCAACAATGGTGCATCTTACTGTGCACTGGACATTAGTAATTTCAAATAATTAACAAAAACAAAAATCTTAAACATTCACGACATTAATTCATATAAAAACAGCTTAGAAACTGCTACCCATATTACATAAAATTCATAACAGTTCTGAAGAATATTATATTACATCCTAAATATAAATCTCTCTCCTAACCTATCAGAACGTAAATCATTTTGAGCTAAAACAATATCAAACACAAAATGATTTTGAGTAGGATTCCAGTCTTTTTACATCATTTTACCTTATTGAGTGCATTTTGTAATATATCCTTATTCACATACAATACTTTCACGTTAGAATGATACCACACATTTCAGAAAGCTGTAATAGTAAATATACTAAAAAAATTAGGGAAAGCACATATCTGTATGATAGATCCAAGAGCACAAGTGTAAACATAAAAATAACAAATAAAAACTGCTGTAAATAACACTACCATAAATAGTTTTGTCACATTATAGTCATATGTTTAAAAAAATATACACAACCAGGGAAATATTTTGGCTCTACAAGTTTAAAATCATTGAGCATGAAAATACCAAATAAAAACTAAAACCTGCCCAAACATGTTCTTGTTAGTGACAAAGAACTCCAATAAAAACAATAAACATGCCTCTAATTTCTAAACACCACAAAATGAGCTTCACATTTTGACCAATGTCAATAATTTTGTGTTCTACCAAAATTATTATTTCAATTTCAAATCTTATTAATTTATATTAATTTAGTTAAGACTAATATTAATACCTACCATGCTAAGAAAGAAAGAAAACTTAATTCTTGCAAAACAAATTAGTGGTATTATAAAATATTTAAAAAAAACTGACATAAAACGTTCTTGTTATAACATAAAACTTAAAAAATAGGAATAGTAATTTATTTGTGACAATTCCTTTACAAAATCAGTTTATTCACATTACAGAACGAGTTCTCATATGTGTATGAAGTTCAATGCTTCAATATGGACATTCTGACAATCACATTTAAGCTTTCTAGCTTTTTATCCATAAAATGTCTACAAAAATCTTTTGAGAGCAACTACCTTGTTTAATAAGTTATCTTATAATATGAAGTGTGCTGTTAGTTTAACTTCAAAATAAACCTTGTTAAATAGATATGTTTGGACCTTTTTTTGCTCCTTACTTAAATATTATCCCTATCCATTAAATAGACAGAATAGCCTCATCTTTTACGTTCTTATAAAAGAAGCAAGAAACCACACTTGAACACATCACATCATGGATTTATTAAAACAAAATACAAAACTAGCAGAATGATAGCACGTAATGCATAATTAACAACTTTTCTCCGTTCAACTAGTTTTAATCTGAAGCAAAAAGCCACTTCCATTCTTACAATTTACACTTCTGTTTAACACGAATTGTGTTATTTTGAACAAACTGTTTCTTAGCTGCACTTTAAAACTAGCTGCGTTAAAAGTTAAAATGTCCCAATTTAAAGCTATGAGGTCAAATCTGAATTTAGTTATACAGTGATAGCAGAAAGTAGAATTATTTTTCATACACCCAGAGATAAGATTCGTTTATCTGTATTAGTTCGTAAGTTCAGGTTGCTATTAGGCAACTTTTATAAGTAGTTTATTACTTAATATTCCAAACATCGCAATAACAGTTACAAAACAAAAGACACCTGCCAACTGTTTAAAAAAAATCATTTGAAAATAAAAGATGCAGTTTAGCTTTAAAAACAAAATTAACGACATAACTATGAATATCAATTCGATAAATCAGAACTATTATCACATGTTAAATTTTGTCTGTCGCTTTCACAGTTAGTAACTCAGTAATATTAAAATATCACAAAGGACTATTTAGCCCAAAAAATAAGGGATGGGCACCCAATCTTCATAGAGCCAAACTCACTTCCTCGCGTCGCCGCACTTCTTCCTGTAACCGCGCCTCTGTTTCTTCGAGTTGTTCTTTAGCAGTTTCCAATTCGTCTTTCACTGCTTTCATTTTTTTCTTCAACATCTCTAACATTGAACCTTGCTGTATCATGGACATTTTTCGATTTATATTTGCAAAAAGTTAAACAGTAAAAGAAAAAAAGCTATTTTTGTGATCTTTGCTCTTATTTAAAGTTTGATACGAAAGTTCGCTAACCGTATCCACCCAAGCACCAACCTGATTTCGCTACTTATCCCGGCTGCGGCACCAATCAGATTTAACTTACAAAGCCATTGAAACACAGCGGCGGATGAATACTGAATTTCAATAAGTTAGTATTTCTACGCAGAGAGACATAAACGTAACGCTGTAGATACAGGTACTCCAAAATTCTACAAAAAAGTATACCAAATTGTAAATATTTTCAAAACTATATATATGTACCTATATATTCATATAATTAGATTTAAAATCTTTTTCCTCTCACACGCAAACAAATGTTTGCATTATTATGCTTCATAAATACCATATAAGGGTGAGAATATTTAAGGAGGGGTGAGGAGATTAAGGATTTCAATCATGTAGTCACGTGACTTGAAACTGAGCTCACAGGGTCGCCATGCGTTGTTACCTGCAATACCTGTGGTTGGCAGAAGTTTGACTCAACTATGTTTCAGGAACAGTAAAAATGTGTCATTGAAAACGTAACTGATTATGTTAGCTATAACCAAAAGCGCATTATGGAAACAAATTAGTCTTTCAGAAAAAAAAAACTTTAAAATCTACTGTAGTGTTTTATTTAATGGCGGCGTTTCTAGTAAATGCTCTTTTTCACGCCATAGAGGTTTTCTAATTTTATGCAAAATTAAAAATCGATGCACAAATTAGCGGTACTGTCAACAGTTGACAACAGTTTTCCCAAGGTAAAAAATGTATATATTTGAGCACCCACCTCCACCTAGAGTAAAACAAAAACACTAATAAAACGAAAGGGCTGATGAAATCCTCCAGGTTCATGCAAAAGAAACGAAAAGGAAAAAATAGTTAGGTGTGGTGGCGCCGAATTCTTGAAAAAAGAAAAACTGATGAAACCGAATATATAAATAAATATTTCAGCACTTCGAAATTACGTGGAAAATTCAAATAAACAATTGCAGGCTTTGAAAACCTCTTTCCCCATTTCGAAAAACTCTCGGCAATCCCTTAAAGGCATATTTAAATAATTTTAAAAATATTTTAAAGGCATTTCTTTAAAGTAAATGTGACATTCTAGCTTGATATTATAAAAATACATTTTTATGAATCATTTTAAAATATTTTACATCTTCGGAGAAGTATTTAACTTCATAGATCAATTCTTAAGCATTAATATAGTATTTCTCTACTTTTAGAGTAAATAGTTTAGGATGCTACTTGAAATTTTATGGATGAAGATTATAAACAGACAAAAACTATTCTGAACATGTTAAGACTGAACCAAGAAGTTTGTTTTTTTTATTAATTGTATTAATTGATTTCGAAAAAATAACGTTAACTGCAATTACTTTAAAAATTTTATATGCAAAAAACGGCTCTTTTGGGCTCAGAAAACACTTCAAACATTTCACATATGTGAAGAATATTTCATAGAAGTGTTTTTGAGAGAGAGAGAGAGAGAGAGAGACTACTCTAGAGGCGGAGATAGCCTTGTTGCTTTGCACCATAAATCACCAAACCAACCAACCGAGACTACTCATTAACCCTCAACCCCCCGACAAGAATAAATATTGTATGTCGAGCTAAAGTTAAGATAGTTTAATAACTTTTGTAAGATGTTTTTAAAAAGTTCAGTGGAAAGACGCAAGTTAATCCCCAGGATAATATTAAAAATCACCATGATTCTGTGATCATAGAGTATCGAAATATCACACTTTCTCATATTTCATGTTCTCTTCTCATCCTTAGACTGAATGTACTAAATCCACTCGAGAGTAGCAAATTGGGTCGCGTTTGTGTGTTAGTAAAATACGGAGACTAACTCAAGGCACCTGTGCTCATTGTCCTACAGCAGTACGAAGTCTTGGTTGAAAAATTCTTTTCACTCTTGATGACGTAGAGGCTTCAAAAATTGCCATCAACTTAAATCCCGCAGGCGTTACAAGAGCCATAATTGAAAATTATGCAGGTGACTACTGGTGTTCTTTCGCTTGCTTATAAATGCAAAATTCAGGGTTGAATACCCGCGGCAGCCATTGTGCAGATAGCCCAACGAGAGCTATGCGTTGAAAATAAGCAAGTAGCAACACCTTGCTTATATTACGAATCTTCGCTTTTAAGGCTTCTGATAATAACAAGAGCCTGAATTTCTAATCACTTTCAAAGTTTTGACAGTTTATCGCAATATATAGCATGATAAATTGAGGCAAATAGTTAAAAAATATATAACGAAAAACTATCTACCCAAGTTATTCCAGGTGATTATTTTTTGAGATGATGTTTCGAGCAATTCACGGAAAGTGTTAAAAGGAAGTTACGTCGTTTGACTATACAGAGCTAGTAGATTGTTAACACTGGTAGGTTTTAACCCGCCTCTCCGAACATTACTTTTGTTGTTTTGGAAGTAAGCACAAAGCAACACAATGGGCTATCTGTGCTCTGCCCACCACGGGTATCGAAACCCGGATTATAGCGTGTAAGTCCGCGGACATACCGCTGAGCCACTGGGGGGCCCGAACATTACTAGTGGTGTAGTCATGCCGGAGCGTCGCTCATATACATTTTTTAAACGTGCGATTAAAATAAATATACGCAACTGTAAAATAGGCTTAATTTTTCAATAGTTCCTTTAGTATTAAACTGTTATGGCTAAAATGCTGTATTCAAAAGTATTAAAATATTTACATGTTTAAAATGATGATTAAGTAGACGAGTAATGTGTATCTTTATTACAAAAACAGATACAAAGTTACCAATTTTGTTTGTTTTTATTTATTTACTCAGATTGTTGTGGTAAACCCTGCTGGTAGGTGTCTTCGAATTAAAGAAATTAGGTGTCTGAAAATTAACCTAAATATGCACGTGTGAATCATGGGCATCAATTTGTTAAAAGTTGGTTGGTGCTCCGGCACAAACCAATTTACCGCTACACCATTAAAATGTTGCTTTTCTCTATCGCACGTGTTCAGAACATTTTTCTGTCGGTGACGCTGACATCACGCTTATACTGTACATCAAGTTTAAAATTAATAGTAACTCGTAGAAATCCTTCAAAGTTGAGCTTAACAAAGCACAAACTTCCACTTGCAAACCTTGTCTTGCAAAGTTATCATTCATTCATTCCAAAACAGAAAACCAAGCTGCAAAAGTAAAGTAATTTTCAAAAACATTATAAACAGTGAATTCGAAACGTTTTCCCACACAACGAAAAATTACGTTTGACATTAATAATTCCGTTTCATAAAGTCATGGCATTCAGTAAAGTTTAAGCTGTCCCAACTCAGGTTGAGAAGCGACCAATAATTTGCAAACCACGTTCTACATATCAAATCTTCCAGCGGTATTAAGAACACACAACACTTGAAATTTCAGTTTTAGTGCATTCAAAATCACCCGATTTGATAATAGTTACTAAAATATATTCTCTTTGTTGAAGTCAAAAGTGGAGGTTGACAGTTCTGTAACTGGGATACGACTGAGTACAAGAGTTAGGGACATGAAACCCTACACCCTCAAGTGCCAGTTATCTCGATAGGCGATAGCAGAATATTTATTTAACGCTACTAAACTGAAAAATAACTATTATTAGAGAAAACAAACAGGAACAATTAAATTTTACCTTCAGACAGGTCAAAACAACAAGTTTCGTGTAGTGTACTCTCTATCCTTAGAGATCGTCGTTCGGGTTTTCCGACACACTCGCAAAAATCAGATTTCATATATGCACTTACTCTGTCGTTTTGATCATAATCTGAGGGTAGCGGGTTTGAAATCGTCACACCAAACATGCTCGCCCCCTTTCAGACGTGTGGGTGTTATAATGTGACTGTTAATCCCACTATTCGTTGGTAATTGAATGCGAACACTGAACCCAAAGATCCATAGTCCGACACCTAACCGGGCTTAATGGAATAGAATCCTTTAATATTACCACTGATCCTTTGTTTTTGTTAAATTTCACAGTTATTCGAGGGGTATTGGAGGTAGTCATCCCTAATTTTGAAGAGTTTGTTCAACAACGCCACCTATTACACTACTTTAACAGTGCAACTGAACATCGCTTTAAAAAGCCCCTCCGACTGGAATAGCGAACAATTTTCAATCCTGACCCGTAGACTGTTAGTCAAACACCTTAACATGACGTATAATGAGAAAAAAATCAAAGCTTCTTGGTTGTTAATTCCAGAACTACAAAATAGTAGAATGTATGTGGTATCGAGATTCATTTCTTAATTCCTCAGACAAAGAATTATTTAAAATGCATTCAATCTTTCATATTGTTTCACATTAATATAGTTCGTTAATTATACATGCTATTTTATCAGATCAAGTACTTTAAGTTCTTTTGTTTCCAATATCAAAAACACTGGCATTGATTTTATTGTTTCTCGGTTAGCCAATGGTAAGTAAGAGTTTAATATACGTGCACTACAAGTATTACGTTTTAGTTGCACTAAATGTATTTTTATATGCACCTCATTCCTACACTGGTTCAGCTAAAAACCAATTTCGATACTCGTGTTAAGAACAGAAAACTCAGTAATTTTGTACGTAACAAAAACATAGCTACGAAACATTAATTTGCAGAAAAACATGCACAATTATTCTTAAAATAAAATGTTTTCTATTAAAAATATTCAAAAAGTGTAACATTTAATAGAAGCAATTACAAGCATTAACAACATACAACTGTTTTACAGTACCAATTTTCCACAAAAGATGGCCCTACTTACTTTAGTAAAGGCTCCAATCTAGCCTGCTCTACAGAGGGTTGAATATGCTCAAGATAT
This sequence comes from Carcinoscorpius rotundicauda, assembly GCA_011833715.1. Classification (NCBI taxonomy): domain Eukaryota; kingdom Metazoa; phylum Arthropoda; class Merostomata; order Xiphosura; family Limulidae; genus Carcinoscorpius; species Carcinoscorpius rotundicauda. The sequence goes on along the minus strand of CM022391.1, from coordinate 4,273,975 downwards.
TTTGAATATGTAAATTAGCAAGTCATGTGACAATCACAGTTGGTAAGTCACGGTGAAATTGAGAGAGATCTATACAAGTTGGTCCAAAATTCCTTTCCTATTTTAAAATTTAATAAATAAGTAAGATTTGGTTAGTTTTGAATTTCGCACAAAATTACACGAGAGCTATCTGCGTTAGCTGTCCCTAATTTACCAGTGTAAGCCTAGAGGGAGAGCAGCTAGTCATCATCACCCGCCGCCAACTTTTGGGCTATTTGTACCAACGAATAGCGAGAATGACCATCACATTATAACGCCCCCAAGGCCGAAAAGCCGAGCATGTTTAGTGTGACGAGGATTCGAAAAATAATAATGGAAATATAAACAATCAATTTTCTCCACTTTGCATCTCAACTGAAGCAGTTTTTTATTGATGAGTCTTTTTGATGAGGCTTCTTGTTGTTTCACTCCAGTGAGTAATTAAACCCCATACAAGAAAATTCTCAATGCGTCATTTCGCTTGCAGAAACCAAGTCAGTGAATGTGGTGTCTTTGATTATTCTACACTAGTACACAAAAAAGTATGGGGTTATGTTAAGGACATCGTGTATCGCGCACGCCTATAGCACACATCACAAAACTAAAGACCGGGAAACACTCCAATCTTAAAGATATGTTCAGATCAGGGATTTAGAATTTTACAAGGATGAGAATAGCCCGTGTAGTTGATGGTATTGAAAAATAAAACATGGATTAGATTGGAACACCACGACCATCCATAAAGGAAGATATAACATCTCCATAACAACTACAATAAACGAAATGCAATGACGGGCAAAAATCTACGGACACAAATTAGTGACAAAAGCTGTGCACACCCCATGTAACAGCACCCAACATCAAGAAGGATCTCTGTCTGAAAATGTTACAAAAGTAACATGCACTCTGCCCCTTTTTCTCCTGGATTTATCATGGAAACAAACTAACAGTATACGAACGGAACATAGCCAGAAAAATGTCAATATGTGGTGACACTTTACAAAACATCTGTGTACTACAATCTCTTACCATTTTTCATCAATCAACAGGTAGAAAATAAAAAAGGTAGTACAAGGCAAGTTTCAGAACATTTTTTTGAAAGGAATTCGCAATCAGTGGATAATGTAAGAATCAAAACGATAAACTACTTGCAATCAAAACAAATAACACAGAACAAACTCAACAGCATATAGGTTCAGGAAGATAAGACTCCTAGTTACTGTTATAGTTCAACAGTCACGTGTTCTAAATATCTACAGAATGCACGTGGTAAATATATTTTATTCAAAAGACCTACTAGTCTAATCAGTCGACCCAAGACATATGGATTTCTGTGCCTGTACGATTCGGCGTTACTATAACAACTTTTACAGTCGCACTGCATCCAGAATATGAACACATAGTCAATAAGCTCTCATCACCCGTTGTGCCATTCTATCAGCGTTGTCTGGGAGTAATATTTTAATTTCCTCAGAATCATGGCTCATCATGAATGATTCATAAGAGTTACAGCAAATACTGCCACTGTTGTTGGTATTTTCTTCTCTGGAATTTAAGATGGCCACCTCGAAACAAACGACTATCAAGAAAGAAGTCTGACACACGATATTATACACATATCTTGGCAGCTCCTCGATGAGCGTGGCTTCCTTTTCTAATCCACCATCAGCATACAGATATGCTTTACTATGCACGTCTCACATGTTATCTATATAAATAGTAAAATGTTCACGAATTCCGTGTTTTCAAGCTTGGTTCCGAGTTATAAAGAACAAGGTGATTCACAAAAAGGGAAACCATGAATTCCAGCATCTCGACGTCCATAAACCCAACGACAAGCGCAGATAACATGTATTAGATATTTAAACATTAACCGCAACGTTATATATTATTACATATATTACACATGCTTTTAACGAATTACAAACATAATATTAACATACCAGTACTACATCAGATATTTAAGTAGTCTGAAAAACGGTATTCAGAAAAGCAATACATTTTCTTTACTCTGTATTTTCAATGTTACAGTTAAGATGCTTACTAAAGTAAGTTGCTAATTATGATGACTTTAGAGCTTTAAAGTTCATAGAAGACTCAAAAAAGCTAGACTAACGTATAGTCATCACCACCCACCGCCAACTCTTGAGCTTCTCGTTTGCCAGCGAATAGTGGGATTGACCATCGAATTGTAACGCTCCCACGGCTGGAAGGGCGAACACGTTTAGTACGACCGGGATTCGAACACGCGACCCTCAGATTACTAGTCGCACCCCTTATTAACACGCTTGGCCATGCCAGGCCAAATTTCAGATAGAAGAAATTATTTTGAAGGAAGATGTCGAATTAGTATGTTTGATATTAGTAGTGTTACAAAGTGTTTCTTAAATAACATTATGATGCTCCTATTGATATTAGTAGTGTTACAAAGTGTTTCTTAAATAACATTATGATGCTCCTATTGATATTAGTAGTGTTACAAAGTGTTTCTTAAAAACATTATGATGCTCCTATTGATATTAGTAGTGTTACAAAGTGTTTCTTAAACAACATTATGATGCTCCTAGTGATATTAGTAGTGTTACAAAGTGTTTCTTAAATAACATTATGATGCTCCTATTGATATTAGTAGTGTTACAAAGTGTTTCTTAAATAACATTATGATGCTCCTATTGATATTAGTAGTGTTACAAAGTGTTTCTTAAAAACATTATGATGCTCCTATTGATATTAGTAGTGTTACAAAGTGTTTCTTAAAAACATTATGATGCTCCTAGTGATATTAGTAGTGTTACAAAGTGTTTCTTAAACAACATTATGATGCTCCTAGTGATATTAGTAGTGTTACAAAGTGTTTCTTAAATAACATTATGATGCTCCTAGTGATATTAGTAGTGTTACAAAGTGTTTCTTAAACAAATTATGATGCTCCTAGTGATATTAGTAGTGTTACAAAGTGTTTCTTAAACAAATTATGATGCTCCTAGTGATATTAGTAGTGTTACAAAGTGTTTCTTAAACAACATTATGATGCTCCTATTCTTTAAAGCATTTAATAAATTAAAAAAGTTTACTTGTTTCTAAGCGTTAGACTATACAATGGGCTATCTGTGCAGTGAACCACGAGTACTGAAGGCCAATTTTTAGGGTTGCAAAAGTAGTCTTTAGGCTTAACGCTGAGCAACTAAGATAGGGTGAGATCGGCAAATATTACTGAACACAATGTGCAAATTGTGTTGTGGAATGAAGGATGGAGATAGTGAAACATTTGTTTGATCGATCATACAGCATGTGTAATTAGTACAAATGCTTGTTATGTGCAACATTTACATTTCACATTAAACTGAATTATCAAAAGCTTTTTTTTAAATAATGCAAAAACAAAACATTATTTGTCATATATTTGAGTAACCATGGATGTAAATTATTGTAGTTTGTTTGAACTTAAATATAAAGCTACACAACGGGTATTATTCTAGAGGTTTTTAATGTTTCAAATTCGCAGATATACCACTAGGGGAGGAGGGGGATGATTGTATAAGGTGGCCCGCAAGTCCCTACCCATCCACATATCTTATGTATCCAGTGTATCTGTGTGCTGTCACTCATTCTCGCTACATATTATGCGACGCCATGTTCTGCGAGACATTTTCCTCAACATAGCAGGGGTTATTGTTCCAAATGCTGTGGTAACAGCTGCCTTCAACTCATTAGTATTACTGAATATAACAATAACATATGGATGGGTAGAGGCTAACGGGCCACCCTGTAGTTTGAAGACACTAGCGACAACATTGTTTTGCTTTTTGTTTTGTTTATTATTATTATTTCGCGCAAACTAGCCGTCCAAAATTTTGCAGTGTAAGACTAGAGAGAAGGCAGCTAGTCATCACCACTCATTGCCAACACTTGGGCTACTCTTACCAACGAATAGTAGGATTGACCGTGACATTATAACGCCACCACGGCTGAAAAGGTGAGCATGTTTGGTGCGATGGGGGATAATGTGACACATCTGTGGCATGCTAACTAATGATTTGAAATTAGCCATAAAACACTGAAAACAAAATTCAGTGATGTGAAGTTTCTTACAATTTACACGTTTCTAGCCATCAGCGTCCGCATAAATTTTTTCAAGAAGGGGCATAGGTTTCCAGAAGAGGGGGGGGGAGTAGTGTAATATTGTTTAAAATAAAATTCATACGAGACCGAATAAAATATTATGAAAGTTAATCTGAGAAAACAAGTTCGATCTCAAACAAATATTGCAAAATAAAAGTTTAATGATCACAAAACCCAACGAGACCGCGGATTTAGATCACTTACACTAACAAAGCGAAGCATCAAACGTATTGGAATTTAGGTGTTAAGCACTTTCAAACTCACTTCACAAACATCTGTTTTAGCAAAATATTACAAAAAGGAAAGGTCCCTCCCTCCTACACACATTATCACATTTCTTGTTTACAGATGTAAACGTAGTTTTTCCTAAAACACTTCTACAGAATCTTCGTCTTATAATAGTTCACATATAACATCCAACAGCATAAAACTGACATTTATAAATAACAACTTAGTGATATCGGTATGTAGACTCATTCCCCATTACAGAAAGCCACAGATAAAAACTTCACTTATGCAAGTTCTCTTAATAAAAATTTTCAAGTAGACAGAACGGTTTAACAGTTTCTGGACTTTACATAGTAACTTGTTCAACAACAACTCTTAACAAACGAGATCTGTGGAATTTCGCTAATCGCAGCTTAATTGGTTAAAAGCTGCTCAGTAACCGCCTAGTCATGGATTCAAGTTCCACCCATGATTAACCTTCACTTCCTTATAAAATTTGAAATAATTTAGTTGGGTGGTGTTACTCTTAAAATTTATACAGTTAACAACACACTTAAAATTAGAATTTCTGACAAAAAAAAATGGACACCACGTTTTTAAAATCAGTTGAAATAGTCTTTAAAATGGGGGCCGAATGGCCATTAAATAAAGTATCTATATTGTGGCTTTTCTAAAATAAACAATTCACGTTAATGTGGATGGGGGGGGGGGAAATCAGCATTTTATTTATATTGGCCACGCCCAATAATTATGAAAAAAAAACAGGAGATACGGCGTCTTCAGTTGTACTTTCCTTTTTCTTCACGAAAAACTTTATTAAACAGAGATCATTACATATAAATGGGGAAAAGGTTCCGGTTTTTATATTCCTGCATAAGGACATTGTTATTTTAAAGGCTAGTCGGATGAGGATGTCCTACCATTAACTGGGTTCCTTTTTTTATATAAAATGTCTAGGAAACAAAATATTTAATATTATAATAATTTTCATTTTAAAATATCCATGTTCCTTTCCCGCTATTGTCTTTATTACCAAAATTCATTAACTGCAAATAATTATATACCAATTTTGTTACATAACGTGCATAAAATGTCATAGTAACCGCTAAAGATTATTGTTTAATAAAAAAAATTAATGTGTTTTCAGCTTGTGGTATTTAACTATTTGTGAAAAGTGCACCTTTATTTAAAATAAAATATCGTAAAACCTTTCTTTATGAATATTTTAACGAGTGTGCGCGACTTGTGAGATCGAAACGAAGTGCTTAACGCCATTTTACATCCATGTAAACATTATCAATAAGTCAATCCCACTATTTTTCGTAAAAGAGTACCCCAAAAGTTGGCGGTGGGCGTTACCTGCCATCTGTTTCTCCCTGTACTCAGTAGTTTAATACAAGGGACAACTGAATATAGCCTTGATAAATTTGCTATAAAATTATTTAAGTGTGGAATACTATTTTATCATGAATATTATAGAGTACAGAAAACCACAATTATGAAATTTATTACTACTGTTCAGTTTTCATTATACCATTATCCATAACTACTCTGGCCATACAAAAACTTAAATTATCGTCCTTGTAATAATCCTGTACAAAATAAAGACAGCGTGCAATTACGACAGTAGCGCCATTATGCAGCAAACTATTGAATTAAAAACATTCCATACGCGCTTTCTGCATGAGCTAGTTATTGCCTTTGTTGACATTCATGCCCTACTTGACAGTACACAGAATTTTTAAAGCACAGGCCAGTACTTCACTGGCCATTTCGAGTGGTTTCTTTATACCATATTTGGAATAATTACGTCAATGCCAAACAAAACGGCTTCTAAGGCTTCATGTTACGTTTTACCCTTGATTGCTACAAGTAGGTTTTATAAGTTCCAGTGCTTTACGTTTGAAAAACCTTACGAGTGGCAAATGAATTGATGCATTGTGAAAAATGTGCACTGTACGACCGTATCTATACTCTAAAACAAGGCAAGAATTGTTACAGCACTTGCAAGTGGTGAAAAAATAAAACACGTTTCACTAAAAGGTGTGACCGTTCTTGAAATTACTGAAATCCCACCCCTTGAATTGTCTGCGATAGGTCAAATTATAGTCCTCGGACTGGTAAGAACTATTTTATAGATATTAACGCGTTTTGATACAAGTACGCGAAAGAGGTAAGTGCTATTACTTACGGCAGAGTCGGCTTTGTTTTTAAAATACAAACAATGTATTTGTATAAAGATTATAAAAGAAAATTAGTGATTGCAGTCTTGGAAAAAAAATCGAAAGATGACTGCGTTAAATATTACTTTTATAAATCACGTGGTTTCATACTTCACGGAATGTCCCCCTCTCATCTCGTTGATAGATTGTGCTGACTGACATTAAAGTTATACTGCATACATAAACGACGTAATAGAGAATATGATACCATATCACATGCAACTGTTTACTAAGTTTTTTTAATAGACATTATAGTTATATATATTGATATATTTATTACATCATTTACTCTCTACCAGCAATAAAAAATACGAGTTTAAATAATGACCGTTTTAAAATACTTGTACAGTTCTATGACACTGGCCCCCCAGTGGCTCAGCGGTATGTCTGAGGACTTACACGCTAAAATCCGGGTTCCGATACCCGTGGTGGGCAGAGCACAGATAGCCCATTGTGTAGCTTTGTGCTTAATTCTAAAACAACAACAACTATGACACTGAATTTTCAACACCTGTTCTTTAAAAGTACTTCAAAAATACCAGCCGGTCAAGTGGAGTAACGCTTGTTTGTCTCTTGGTAAATAATTTGTACCATCAGAATTTCAATGTTGCACGTAATTTCCAAGGCACTAACCTAAGCTTGTTTTGTTTTTAAGAAATATAAAAATATATTTTGCTGGGATACAAAACAGGTACTTCATACGTTAAACATACCGCAGATATTACGTCTGGTACACGTAATTCAACACAAACTTTTTATTAGTCGCCGGTATCCGACATTACTGTTCCATGGTCAAATAAATAATAACCTATTAAATATAACCAGTTTGTTTCCGAGTTTTCTTTTAAATAACCCATATAATTTAAAATGTTATATGATGCTATATGACAGTAAAATTAATCTGGTGAGTACGAAAGACTACAAAATTTAATCCTATGAAATCGGAACCAACAATAAATTAACACAGCGTAATATAATTACACTCAGATTCGAGATTCAAAGATCTATCCATTATAATTCATAGTCTCCAAAGTGTTATTCAAGCTACTCCATTATCCTCAATTAATTCTAATAGCCACCCGAAGGCTCCCGTACCCTAAGAAAAAAATCATTAAGATATTCGTCCTACTGTGTCAAGTGGTCCCGCTGTCTTTGAAACTGAGGTGTTAACGGTTTCAAACATAGCAACCAGAGATCCCAAGGGGAAGATGGACACGAAAACAATAATCGATTACCATATTTGGGATCCCCCACATTCTGCCTTCTGGGGATATTTTATACGTTCTTGGTAAGGTTGTTAAACGGAATAGATACGAACATCTCCCCATCTCTGTGGGATGGGTGAGTTGGACATATCTACACAAAGTTACCGGCTTTATCAGCATTATAAAATTCAATGAAGTACATTCATCACACGAAATTTGTATATTATGCCACAACACAAAAATTTTCTAATCACATTCTGTTGATTTTACGAACAATGTTATAAGCCAAATTATACTAATGTTTTTGTTGGGTTTTTTTTTCTTTTCTACTTCTGCAGTGTAGCGCTACCTAATGGCAAATATGCTAAACTCCAAAGGACTGGATCTAGACGGTATTTGTCGAACACTGATCTCTGTATTCGAGAACTTAAAATCACGTGCCATGTCACGATTGGATAAGTGGGCGAGTTTATGTGTTGCTGTGAAAAAGTGCATTCAGACTTAAATATTATAAATTTATAACCACTATTGCCTGCAATTAAAAGTTATATTAAGATGATGTGTCAACGGTACACAAATTTTCCTTTAAGAATGACAAATATTCTCGTCAACAGTGTTTCACAAATCAGTATGATTAAAATAAAAATGATTTTGTACTGACAAATATATCCCTTTCTAGGGCGTTTAAAAATTTGATACATTAAGTATATACCTGGGTAATTCATTTTAAAGTAAAACAAATTATCAAAACTAATAATATTTCCTGTTAGAATTCTTGCAATCCATAACATTTGTGTACAAAATATGTCGAGTAAAGATTTTAAAAAAACAAACCAATATAATATTTTGAACAGTTTTAAACCTTCCATAACTAAAATGTACACTTAACGTTATGTACGTAATACTAGATTTAGCTACAGTTCGTTGAATATATGAAACATAATGACCATAGCTTTCGTTCTTATACCTTTACTGTACAAGTACATTGGTTGCTTTATTAATTTTAATAAACACTATGTAATACATAAGGTGTAATGTTTTTACTTACAATTACTAGTTTATAAGCTGGTAAATGCGTCTTTTATAAAGTAACTCGTTAATTTCTGGCCTGTTCATCTCAACATAACCTGAGAAACACATCCAGTTTCCTCACCACTGACAGAATGTAGTCAGTCCTTAACCGAGCGCAATGTTTCATGCATTCCTGTCAGCTGGCTCTAGTAACAGTCACTCATTTCAAGAGTTGCCTGTCTTGAAGTTATAGGTCGTATCATTGTCCCTAGTTTACTGTAAAAATTACAATTTGTGTTTGCATTGATGATAAATTATAAATATCAATTTTCATCTATAACATTATTTACGCATTGTGGAAAATGACGTGAAAACTAAATGCAAGCATCACGACAGTGTTTAGGTTTTTTATATATATATATAAATCAGTACTTCTACTACGAGTATAAAAAAAAAATTAAAAGACGACACGAATTATATTTATCTAACCCCGTATGAAAAAAAAACACTATGAAAATTCCTATAAGTAAAAAAAATCATGGATACCCGTACAAAAACTTTCCACAAAATAAAACAGAAGTAATCGTTTATTCGTGGAATATTAGTTTTATACTCAACAAACCTAATCTTACTGTAATTTCGTTAGAAAAAAAACCAAAAAAAAACATGCATTCGTCACAATAATAATACAAAAAGCATTCAAAGAAAAACAGAATCGGATATATAAAAGATATCTGTCCAGCTCGGACCATTTGAATGACACGCATACAAAATAAGCATTTTGCTCTCACGGTCAGAACCCACGTGGTAAATATTCAACAAAAGCAACAAATTTGAGAATTTAATGCTTTTAATTCTGCTTGACTAGCGAGAGCACGTACGTCACATCCTCCAGCAAGTTCCACTTCCACGAATATCTACAAGAGTTCCGATATTGATATAATGTGCATGGTCTTGTGTTCTACACTTTAGGTGCAGACAAACAACTCTTCATCTTGACTATCGTGAACCAATCACGATTGTGGTTCATAATAGAGATCGCAAAGAAATGCACGAAATCCAAACAGAACATTCGACAAAATGGACTTTAAACAGTAAAGAATCAATCAAACCCACGCTTTGAAAACTTTACTGTTGACTGCTAACACTGTACACAAAAATGCACAAAACGTACGTGTATTGGGACTTGCAAGAAAAATAAAATCCACTCAAAACAATCCAGTTGTAATTCTTCCCGTTCTCTTCCAGGCTTACAACAAAATCAGCTTGATATAAATTTAATAGTAGATCCGTTGCATGTCCACGAACTACTTCATTGTAGTGTAAGTCTTAGTTTTTATAAATATTTTGTACAATTTGACAAGGGAAGCAACTGTATGTCCCAAGATAACATTTTCTTAAATCATGAATTTACAAAACTTCCGTCTGACGATAGGCACTTCAGTTAGTACTAAATAAGGTGCAAATGAAGGTTGTGGGGATATTGAAAAGTCGATCTGTTTATTTTATATAAAGTAAAGGATAATACTAGTCTAAACAATATTATCTGTCATTAAAGAAAGAAAAATATATCTTAAATATTTTCTGTTACTGTACAAAAACTTATGTATAGGGTGAAACAACAACATGAAAACTACGTGTAGATATTTAGTACTTTGTACACTGTACAGTCGGTGTTTTCAGGTAACCAACCTTTATATTTTGGGTGAAGGCAACGAGTTATAAAACATTTTATTACACACATTTGTACTTTAAAAGAATGTTTGTTTAAAGGATGATTTATAATAAAAACTAGCTTAAAACAATGAAACTGGATCTTTATTAATAATTGCTTTTCTAAATACAAACACTCAGAATAATAAATGTTTAATACATAGTAATCCAGAGGTTGTGGCTAACATTCTGAATATACAAATGTAAATACCTGATAAAGTTGTTCAAAGTAAACTATTTTTCAAAAATATTTCGCGTATTATTGAATTTTTATCCTTACATTAAAGCTATTTTAAATGTTGATGTAAAGATTATTTAATTAATCAGGTGATTATCTGAAACGGTAACAAGTTTTTGTTTTTGTAATCTCTGTGCGTTTCAGCACTGCAATGATACATGGCGAGATAAAATATTTATACTTTATGGTAATGTTGGGGATAAAAACAATATTTCAATGCTAAAAAAGGCAAACAAAAACAAATATACTGATGTGATTTATCTTTAAAAACAAACATTCTAAAAAAGAATTTTCCATCGCGTACGTCATACTTAACACGCCAGCCAAACATGTACTTTAAACAAAAGCACTCCCCCCCCCCACTGGCAACACTTAAATTCAACCGGGCACTATCCAAATTAAGGCTCGGGATGGCTAGGTGATTAAGGCTCTCAACTCGTAGTAATCCGAGGTTCGCAGGTTCGAATCTCCGTCACAAAAATGTTCGTCCTTTCATCTGTGGAGGCGTTATGATGTTACGATCAATCTCCCTATTTGTTGATAAAAGTATTCCAAGAGTTGGCGGTGAGTGGTGATGACTAGCTGCCTTCCCTCTAGTCTTACACTGCAAAATTAGGGACGGCTAGCGCAGATAGCCCTTGTGTAGCTTTGCGCGAAATTCAAGACAAACCAAACCAAACCCAAATCAACACCTCGGTTCTCGTAGGTCCTAAATGAACATCAGTCCTTACATTAAAAGTACGTAAACCTTTGCATTCCGATTCCAAAATTTTATCAAAAGCATGTCTTTCCCCTTTATTAACTATCATCACATAGCACGTCACCTGAACTATTTATGCATCTGGTACGATCTCTAACAACAGGAACGCTTCAGTTATTTCTACTAATTACCACTGGGCAGTCTTTGATTCATTTTCTTTAAAAATAAATTACTTCGCCCATTTGTTTAATCATTTATGTACATTTAAGCTCTCTTGAAGGCAAAAAGACTTAAAACTGTACAGCATGGACAAATGTGTACAAAGTAAAGAACAGTCAATTTAAGATTTGATGAGCGTTTACAGAGAACTTGTTTTTCATGCAGGAAAAATATTTCAGGTGTAAAGCGATAGATGGCGATTTGAGACGATACAAAACTGCCTTGTTTGTTTTTGTTAATTAAGTGTATAAAAACAATCCTTAGCGTTACAAGATGCCAGATTTACAGCCGAGCTAAAACTGACATTATTTATAAAATATACATTTTCTAAGAAGCGTATGCTTGAAGTATTGTATTACTGTTATGTATAAAGCGTTTGGAATGCCATGTTGTTTATATTATTGTTTCGAAGTTCAAACCAATAAAATATGTTGTTATTCATGTAGAAATCTCTAGAATTAGGTAGATCGATCATTTGTCTATAAATAGAATATATTTTGGCCTGGTGTCTGTACGAGACGAATCCAGATTACTCTGGAATTCTGGGAAGTTACGCGATTGTTCAAGAATACAGTAGGCCTACTAGTATATAAACAGACGGCGATGCGAGGAGAGAGAGAGAGAGAGAGAGTCAGTCATTCGTTTTTATTCGATTCAAGAGATGTTGTCTTCGCTTGAGAAATTTTCAACTGTGTTTATTCAACTTGGATTTGTGACTGGAGCTAGATCTACAGAAGCTGTGATTTTATTTCGTCAGTCTTTACGATTCATTCGAATTACTGGTTATACTGAAGGTCAACACGTATAGGACTGTTTAGGGGAGACCGGAAAAGTTGGAAAACGACAAATCTGAGACATTCATCAAAAACATCGTAAAAAAAACTTCGTCAAATTTATTGGACTGTGAATTGCTTCTGGACTTCTCCATTCAAACTTCGGAATTTCTTCGTGGGACCAAATTCACACCCTAGACTGGAATTTTGAATTTCTGATCTAGACTTTTGAACTTTCATTCTAGATCATTATATTGGACACAGGCCAGTACCATTTTGTATTGTAATTAATTTTGAAGGTTGAAACTGAATATCTGTCAATGTTATTATATAATTTATTTTATATCTGTCACATATATAATAGTTTATTGTAATAAATTATATAAGCTGTTATGTGTCTTTCTGTTGCGTTTAGTCCACATAAAAAACGTAACAATTACCTAACCATAAGAATCTAATATCCTTCAAGAAAGTCACAGTTACAATAACAAACCAAATTTTCGTAACATACGAAATGACACAGGAGAAAAATAATCCTTAACAAATTATGCTGCATATCTGAACACCGAAGGAAAAGAAATAACTAAAGTATCAGCTGAAACGGTTTCACTTCTCTTGTAAAGAAAGCACGACTGAAATCGTGCCGTAACTGCAAAATAATCTTCTATTTTTATGTAAGCACAATACTTCTGGAAAACCATAAAAAAACGATGGAACAGACAGGCAAAAAAGAACTTAAAACTATTGTACGCTAATGTCAAATGTAACGAATTTACAATCGTATGTTTATTGTAGTATCCGTGTTTGTTTCAGTTGGATGCATCTAACCGTTCTAACGTATATCGTTGGATATGTATTGCGCAAGTCCAGCTTCTCTAAATTTGTAGAAGATTCTCGAGAATAAGAATCAAAAATATTTTTTGCGAAAACGCTGGCGTGTCTTCAAAACACTGTTGAACATTCAGAATTTTGCCTTAAACTATAAACCGATGTGCCGAATATTATTCGTATAAATTTTGTTGGCAAATAGAAATTCGATACTTAGCGACACTGAAATTAAAATTCGTGGCGGTTCGAAATCGTTATACGTTAACATTCGTAATATAATAAATTATAATAGGTAACATGGAATAATTTGAGGAACACGAAATAGCATATTCAACCACAAGATTATGATTTAAAGCTACGTATACCAACAACAACTTTTAGTTTGTTCACAGATAACATTAAGAAAACTTTAATTTGCAGTGAGCATTAGCGAATTATAAATGAAAGGAAATATCCTTTGTTTATTATCATATACTCAGAGTATAACACCTACACTTGCAGGTTAACTTGACACCTTAATGTACAACTACTTGGTGCCACGTTAACGTGTATCCGATGGTGAATGAGTAAGCGAATTCTCTCTCTGAGTGGACTTAATATACTGAAAGTAAATACAGAGGGCCAGAGTGACTTGGATAACTAACTCGGGCTTTCTTTCAGGACAACGTTCATGTTTTGTTTTTTTAACAAGTCTAGAACGGAGGTGGCATGTTTTATTTTACCACTAGTTTTTATTATATTTATTATTTTATTTAACTTCATTTTAGCTTAAAGATCTAATGTACAAATTTAACGGGAGAGGGAGGTGTTTGAATCTTTCTTCATCATATATACAATATATGTCTAGTTCGCATAACTCATTTTTTCGCCAATTTTTAACAAAATATTTTATTGTAGTATGTAGAAGTCTATCTGGTATTGTTTGCGTATTTGAGTATTTGTCCACGAACTTTGATGAAGTGGTTTCAGGTACTCTGTATGCTGATGTAATTAGTGTATTCTGTAATGTTTGGAGTTTGGTTTGTGTTTGTTTTACACTTACACTGACCCATGTAGGTACTGCATAGTATATTACAGGTCTAATGTGTGTCTTGTATATTTTCATGATGTTCCCTGGTGTTGTTCTGTAGTTCTTACCAGTTAGACTCCTAACAGTTTATTATTCGCCAGATTAGTTTTTGTTATTTGCATGTTTTATCCAGTTTAGAATCACATGTTAGCCCTAAAACTTTTGTAGGTGTAGCAGTCTGGAGAAGCTCTCCGTTCATGTAAATCTGGGGTTGTACTTTTTGATGTTTCGTTGATTTTGAAAATATCACTAATTGCGTGCGTCTTTGCTGTGTTTATTTTATGTTTTTTCACAATATTCACTTAATCTTTAGTGGCGAATTCTACTGATCATGGTTTCTTTGCTCGAACCGAGTGATGACAGTGAGAAAGAATAGAATTATCACTATCAGACAAGGACATTGTCTTACGAGTGGCTCCAAAAATGCATCTATGCTTTTAAGTAGCTGGAAAACAAGATAAAACAAAGGAAGAGACAAAAACTCTAAAATAATCCACGGTTCTGGTAGATCAAAGGTGTTCCAGTGAACATTACAGTAAACTGAGAAACTCTGAAGGGAGTGAACAACCAAACATTCCGAGACCAAAGTCACAGACGGACGAGACTACATCCAGAAACAGAGTTAGTCTACCCTCAGACATAGCCTATTAAGGATATGAATCACTAAAACTATAGAAGGGGCGGGTGCTATGTTATGAAAGCTGATTTGTGCAGTTTTCTGAAGAATATCCTACAACAAGCGTAGCACTGAATAACTTTGTTTTCGTTCCTTTTGTTGAAAATTCAATAGTACCAGTAACGTAAATACTTTAACACGTAAAAATTAATTATAACATAACCACTGCCCCTAAACAATAATGTTTACTAAATCAACAAAATACGTAAAAGATGAAGACAGAAATAAAGGTGACAGTCATGCTTTACCTTTAAATTTCAGTGTTACGAGTTTAAAGTAAAATATTAAGCAAAATTTAAGACAGCTGCAATAATTTTCATACTGAAGCCCTGCTTTTGTGGATAGTTTTACGAAAATACTTAGCTGATTATTAACCCTGAAACGGCGGCCATAAATCAGTTGGTGTTGCTACCTACAGCATTCACACTGTAAGGGTTAAAGAACAGTCCCTTATCAAAAAGTTTTCCAGATGTACACAGTGGTGCGTTTTGTTTTATCTTTTACACAACACTTGAAATACATTTATTTTACCGTTAATGCTAAATATGTAAAAACGACTGGTTTGGGTTCAGATTTTTTTATTTTTTTTTTACGTAGAGGAGCGAACCTGACGATAACCGAAGAAAGTCGACACGTTGTTCGCTCATCTACAAATTTTTTTTCAACCCAAAACAGCCGTTTTTACAAACATTTTTCTCTACAAGTGGGTTTTCTCGACATCACTGAAAGTTTACTTGTGTTTGAACAACGTACGTTTTCATAAGCTTTTTCTATCATCAGTCCTGGTAATAAAAACAAATTAAGTAATCTCTATTTGTCGAATCGTCTAAACAATAAAGACCCGCAAATTTGAAATGTCCTTTAAATCCAAATTCTACCTTCATTGCAGTGGAAATTTTGGATCTTCAAAACTGTAGTTGCGAGTTAAACTTCACTCATTCGTTAGGATAAACCTAAAATGTTTCTTTCCTTGTTAGGAACGTAGTCATAACTTGCTAGAAAATAATTAAAACAGGTCATGTTGACCATTTACTAATTTGCAACTTTAGAAAGCCTCGCTAAAAAAAAATACCTACATTCTGAAGAGACTTGTCTTTCTCGGCTAGGCTGGTGTTCGTGCCGGTCGCCAGTTCCTGAACCGAATCTAGTTCATTTTCCAAACATTGGATTTTTTGCTGAAGAACACGAACTTCCTCTTCAGCCTAGAAAGTAAGCAATATCGAAAACACTCACATCTCAACCATAAATAAGACGCCGTTATAAGGAACAATGAAACACTGGATTTGATACATATATATATCCAAAAACTGCTCAACCCAAACGAGCCGTTTTTGCATATACACTTCTCTATAAGTGTTTCTCGATATCACTGGATTTGATATTATATATATAACTATCCTTTTAGTAACTGAAATTCAAAACTAAATCTGATGATATAATTTTAAAGCAATTACTACGAAGAACAAATGATCTTACATTTAACAAAGGCACTTTGTTTAATGTGTTAGAATGGTATAACAAAACTTCAATTATTCGGGATTCGATCCATGAAGTAATAATTAATTCCGTCACTATAATTAATCCCAGAGTTAAAACGCAACTAATTCAGACAAAGTGTTAAGGAAGTCAAGATCAATGAAACATGCCAAATCTTCATAAACTGAGCTGTTCATATGGTATCGCATACCTTTACTGGATTAAAAATTAAGGATAACTTTAACAGAACAAAATTCTCAAATTCGTAAAAACAAAAAGTAAATTTCGAGGTTAAATAACTTGGGTAAAAAGCCATCCCGTGTATGGGCTTGTCGTATTACTATTATTTATTTCGTAGATTAAGTATTAATCTAACAGTTGGATTCGCACTTTGTCGTTATATTTATAATACTAAGTAATCGTCACAAGTATTTTATTATGCCATGTTAATTATAGCTAAGTTGGCGTCAAGTAGTTATATCAAAGTTCAACAGAAGAGATTAAAAATTGTTATTTAATAGAAATATTTGAGGAGAAGCCACCAGGGTCCAAGGACGATTAGTATCTATCTTGTTTATTTTAAGGTCAGAATGAGGGTAACACTAATCTGTCATGACGTCACTTCGTTGGACACTTAAAATTTCCTAGTGCGTGTTCAAACAGGGCCTCTAACGTGTTTAGTAATCTCGGAAGTCCTGGTTCAAAGTACGATCTTTTGTTATCGTAGATGCGTAAGACTTGCATTCCTTCCACACGTATTAGCAGCTGTGAACAGACTTTGTTGTTGTAATACTTAGGAAAGAAACAAGGAGTAAAATGTAAAAAATAGCTATTCTTTGTTATAACATTCACACAACGTATTTTACAAAGATTTGGTTTCTTTTTCACCACAGGTGAAACTGAGAAGAAAATCTGCAGTAGAACACTTTGAAATATAACATTATTCATGTATCTAAATTAGATCCAAGATAGATCATTATATGTTGAAGTAAAACGGACCCAGCACCTATGGGAAAAAAAAATTTTGGTTTCTAAATAAATGTATGCGATTAAATTTATAACAGCGATTGTATCAATATCGATGTATGTAGCACGTACTTGGTGAGCTTCAGTGGCTTGACAATCGTTACACGTGTCACGAATAAAATTATGAAAACAAATCCAAATAAACAATTTCTATGTGTTTACTTTATAACGTCAAAAACTCAATGTTACCTTGAAGTTAAAATGTGAATGATTTGGGTTAGTGGTTTCTTAAAACAGTTTTCACTTAACGCACGAAAACTAAACTTTCATTTTGGAACCAAAATCACGTGACGTATGTTAGAAATAGGTTGGTTACCAAATATATACAACTTTACTGTAAAAATTGTAGGTTAGCTATCTATGTCTATGTAGTTACAATCCAAAATTACAATCACACCTGATAATTTATAAAATGTAAGATGTAATAACTAATTTATTTTCGTTTAATATTGTTATATTAAAAGTTATTACGCATTTCGCTACGAATATCCAAGTAGAAAGGCAAGAGACCACATATTTGTTCAGAGGTAGTTGTTTTTAAAAATATTAAGAAACATAAGTGCGTTTACATAACCTTAGAAATGTGATAGCAAACAAAGTTTTCCGGCGTATGTGTACACGTATACATACACATACTCGTAATAGTGAAAGTTTTAATCTGATATAAAACACAGTAGTAGGTTTCATTTAGGGTATCCTATTCAAGTTCTGGGAGGAAAGAAAAACGCTCTTTTACACCAATATTTTAGTTTACTAATAATAGAACCCTGGAGCATTTTATTATTAACGTAATATTTATCGTATTCTAGGTAATCTTACCTTTTCAACACGTGCATTAGCCTCACGACACTGTCGTTCAGCGACCTCAGCACGATCAACAGCATTTTCCTTTTCTTCTTTCAAAACTTGCATCTTTTTCTTGATAGCTTCCATTCTGTGTATTTGATCAGTTTCTGAACACTTCTAGAATCACGTCTACTTTCACTTCGGACCTTACAGCTTCTGATAAGCACCGCTTCGCGCTCGACAGACCAGCTATTTTCAGGAAGTGGAACTGTTTATTAATCGGGGTGGGTTTAGCTTACATTTGGAGGGGTCAAATTGGTGTGTTGCAAACTTAATTGTTTAAAAAGATTCGAACATACTGAGGATTTTAGCTCCAACCTAGCATATGTTAATATGATTCTGAACAATTTGAATTATTCTGCTTTTATTGGATGTGTTGTGAACTGTCGCCTTTCAACGAAAAATACACTAGCATTGATATTAATGAGTAGTTTAAAACGCTCTGTTAGAAACATTTTGAGTATCGTTATAAAAAGTAAAACATTAAACTTCTCGTCGTGAATGTCAATCCGACGTGCACAAATAAACAAATACATTTTCTAAATGTAATAATTTTAAAAAATCGTAATAATCAAGCTTTAAAAATATATACTTGGTGTAATAATTAATCTGTAACAGAAGGCCTCTTTTCTCATCCCTAAAATGTTACAATACTGTTCTCGGTTGCTAGGACACCGTTAAATAAGACTGTCGTCGAGGCCTTTATCTGTCAAATTATTAATCACTTCATACAATATAGTTTTAGATATAGATGTTCTGTTTGTTGAACAGTGTTTGAGCTATATCTGTAAATATATTGGTCTTTTGTTACAGTTTTCTGTTTTGATTATTAAAATATTTTGCCACTGGAGACTGCAGTTGTTTCGAATAGATCTGAAGAGGCTCTCCAGTATCTAAGAAAAAAATAAAAATTGACGCCACATACGACTAAGCTTTCAAAACATTTAAAACGTTATTGTTTTTACTGCAAAAATGTAATTACGATAAAATTTAGTTTTAGTTAATAATTAATTCACAAAATATCATATGCTTTATTCGCGATATTGTATTGATATTTTGACTCTCTAGTATTGTATGGTATCATAATATTTTAATACGGCATTCGAAATGTTACTAATTAAGTAAAATATGGGATATTTCAGAATGATTAGTCCTCCCTTAAGTGCCCAGGGACTACCAAGAAGTTATAAACTGAACAAAAATATAAAAGTTACAGCGAAATATAACCTTAAGGTATGTTTGACACCGATTAAGGTATTGTTACCCTGCGATATTGTCCCTAAAGAAGAATCGCGATTGTAACTGCCAGGCATTTCTTGACTTTATGGTTTTTGGTTTTTACTACCCCAAAAGTAGTTAATCACAAACATTTTGTGTAGTATCGTTTCAGATGTCTGTTTTTATGTAAGGAATCCTGTCTGAAACATCGCTCTTTCAACAGCAAATATTATTACACATACTTTTGTTAAACTGTACTTCACTGGTTACATTCCAGACGATTGTTATATATGTGACAAATTAAGGAGTGGTCGAAGTTTTTGAGGGAAACATTAACAAAGAAAATCATTCAGAAAAGTTCCGAGAAAGATACTTGTATAGGATCTTATTTTTTATTGTTTCAACTCGAACATTTTTTTAAAGATATCTTGAAGCTCTTTAAAAGCTATGCAGAAATATTAGTCACAGTTTAGGAGTTTAAGGTAGGGTTCCATTCTGAATAAATTAGTCACTCTCTCGCTTACCGAACTTAATAAAAACATACACACATACAGAGTAAATTTTAATTTGTCGTTGAAGTAAAGTCTAAAATACACGACAAATATATTTATTTATATTATATTTTCTTATTAATCTCTGGCAGTTAAACGTTTGACTTAAGAATGCTTGATTTGGCGTGGCATTAGGATGCATCTTGAAATAGAAAAATAATATTATTTTCAGAGAAATGGTCAGTTGCAGTTTTGAGATTTGCAATGGCAAATAATTATATAATAATTTCTAAGATATTATCGAAATTCCTAGATCACTTAAGTTTTGTATACCGTTGAACTAAACACCATCTCACGTCAAATTCGATGACGAGGAACCCACTTTAAAAAAAAAAATTATTTCATCACCCATTCAAACTGTCTATACATTTAATAGCGAAGTCACTTTAGCTAGCGAGGTTTCTTATTTTATTTAAATATTTCAAGGGATCCTGAGACATTAAGAACAAAAATGAAATAAAACAAATTTAACAGTAGGACAAAGATGACATTAAGAATTTTTTGAATTATACTTTCCAGTTATTCAGAAATGTACGTAGAAGGGCTGGGAATATTACAAAAATTATTTCTGTCCCAGAAACAAAAAGTGGGAAGAAAACAACAACTTTTGTAAACTGCATGTGTACTGAATATTTACAGTATTTTGTATACAAATTTTACACGTATATAAATTGTTGTTTGTTTGTTCACTATTAACTACAGAGCTACGCAAAGAGCTACTTATGTTCTGCCCACCAGAGGTATCGAAACCTAGTTTCTAGCAGCGTTAAGTCCGAGGACATTTCGTTGTGCCAGTAGGGGGCCATGTATATAAATCACGATTTAGAAAAAAAAACAGGTATTTTTCTTTTCCCCTATGTTTTTTTAGGACTGAAGCTGTTTTAGAGGTACCTTAACCCCTGTGTGACTGGAATGTAAACGTAAAAACACACTGAAACTGAAAAAAAAATCTGAGTTAATTTTTTCATAAAGGGAAAATATCCGACATGTCAACTATATACCTAACCGACTACTAGATTTTTTTTTTTTTTTGGTGTGAGAATGTACCTCAAAACGGCTGGTATGGGTATTAAAACGTTTTTTTTTTAAATAAAGTCGAGAACAACGTTTCGACCTTCTTAGCTCATCTTCAGGTTAACAAATAAGGTGGAAACGTTGTTCTCTACTTTATTTTAATACCTAACAGCCGTCTTGAGATATATTGTTACTTCATGTGGGTTTCTCGTCATTATGAATTTTAATGTGGGAGTTTTTTTTGTTCTAGACATATAATTTTATTTCCAATACGTTTGTTTGCTACTAGAAGGCAATTTGTATTTAATTTTGAAGTGTTGTTGTTGTTGTTTTTGAATTAAGCACAAAGCTACACAATGGGCTATCTGTGCTCTGCCCACCATGGGTATCGAAACCCGGATTTTAGCGTGTAAGTCCGCAGACATACCGCTGAGCCACTGGGGGGCATTTTGAAGTGATAGACAAGAACGATGACTAACTAACCATAGCTAATTCGTGTTCTAATTTAATCAGGTAGTTGAATTTCACCGTCACTCTTTTAACGCGCCCACAGCCCCAATTTATAAAGTGTTGTTTTTTTTTTATGGTGGCAAAGGGGCCTGAACAAAGAAACCTCGGGTTTGTAATTCGAAATACTACTCTCTGGGTCTCACAAGGTTTTTTTTTCGATAAGTAATTCATAGATTAATAATATACATTTGTAATAGTAGCAGCGCTTTAATATTGACATAATCAGTTTATAAAGTTCGAAGATTATATAAATAATAGAAACGTTTTTAGCCTTATGTTAAAGAAAAGTCTTGGACACAGTGTCCACGTGATAGATGTTACTGCTACTTCAGGACTCTGACCAGTCAGGTGCCTCGGCAAATTTTGAATATTGGAAATAAGACAAAAATACAGTGTATTTTATCTGAATTTACCAAAACCTGCCAGGTCATGCACGACAGCAAAATACCGAGCAAGACGCTTGGCAACAACGTATTATAGGCAACAAAAACGTTTATCTCAAGGGCCCTTTGACACCTAGCCACACCATATTTAGAATGATTGCCAAAATTTAATATTTTTTTCTGAGAGTTGTTATTATTATGAGCATTATATACTATTTACTAATGTGACGTCACGAGATTGTTCTTTGCTGTTTGATTTTACAACTTATGTAACATTCTAATTAATAGTTAGTTTTTGTTAAAGTGACGTCACTGGGTGATGTGTGTTCATAGTATTTCAATAAACTTTTCTGTTTGCTAGTCGACGCGTCGCTTGGTGCTTAAAACGATTCAGGATACGAGCCGGTCAACTAGCACCTAGCGACATCTGTGTAAGCTCGAATATTTTTAAATATACAAGCGTAGCCGAGAAATAATGCTGTTAGTCAAACCAGTTTGTACCACTTTAGGGTTAAGAGAGAAATCTTCACTGCTTTAATACTTTGTGAAAGAAATGACGCTTGCTTTTTCAAACAAAACATACGCGCAGTGATGTCGAGAAAACCCACTTGTAAAGAAAAATATACATGTAGAAACGGCTCGTTTGGGTTGAGAAAATTTTTTACGTAAAGGAGCAAACTACAACAACTCAAGCCCAAAATAAACCAATACAAAGGAACACCTTCATACCTATATTAAAAATAATATAATAAATAATAATAATAAAATAAATAATATAAAATTATATATTTAAACATCTAAGCTCGCCCTCTACATCCCGACACTCAATTACACAACCCCTTTCAAACATATGGCCAGCTTCCGGTTAGCAACATCTTTCTTTCTTTGTGAACCTGACGATGACCGAATAGGGTCAAAACGTTGTTCGCTCCTTAACGTAAGGCCTGGCATGGCCGAGCGCGTTAAGGCGTGCACTCGTAATCCGAGGGTCGCGGGTTCGCGCCCGCGTCGCGCTAAACATGCTCGCCCTCCCAGCCGTGGGGGTGTATAATGTGACGGTCAATCCCACTATTCGTTGGTAAAAGAGTAGCCCAAGAGTTGGCGGTGGGTGGTGATGACTAGCTGCCTTCCCTCTAGTCTTACACTGCAAAATTAGGGACGGCTAGCACAGATAGCCCTCGAGTAGCTTTGTGCGAAATTCCAAAAAAACAAACAAACCTTAACGTAAAAAAATTTCTCATCCCAAACAAGCCGTTTCTACATATATAAATCATACGCGCGCTAATTAAATATTTATTCCAAAAGATTTGTTTATAATACCTTAAATTCCTCCTCTAGTGTCTAAATCTTCCAACTTTAAAGTTATTATATAGGGATACTCATAGATTATGGTAACATTTTTGAAATTCTTTTTGGGGCTCGGTGTTGTTCAATGATTAACTTTCCAGACTGTGAATCCTTGAAATTGCTTTCTGGATTTTAAGGCTGTGGGTGCATTATAAGAGTGACAGCCAAGTCCCACAATTTGGATAAAGTAACCCAAAGAGTTGGTGGTGGGTGGCAGTCTTTCCTCTAGTCTATCAGTTAAAAAAAATATGTAACTGTGAGAATATTTAAAATATCCATTCTACAATAAACCTCGTCATTTTAGCTGAGATTCAAGGTAATAACCTGATTTATTTATTCACACAGTAATACTTGTTTAAGTCTTGAAAATCTAGGAGAAGCAGGATAAACTCAGAGAACAGTAACATGATGGAAGACAGTCAGGTCCAAGTTAAACACAACTAACATTATGGAAGAGTGTAAAGTCCGAGTTAAACTCTCCTATCAAGATAGAAACCCGACAGGTACAAGTTACACTACTAACAAAATGAAAGACTGTCTGGTCCATGTTAAACACTCCTAACAAGATAGAAGACTGTAAGGTCCAAGTTAGGCACCACTAAAATCGTAAAACACTGTCAGGTCCAAGTTAGACACCACTAAAATCGTGGAAGACTGTCAGGTCCAAGTTAGACACCACTAAAATCGTGGAAGACTGTCAGGTCGAGTTTAAACACTCCTAACAAGACGGAAGACTTTCAGGTCCAAGTTAAACACTCCTAACATAATGGAAGACTCTGAGATCCAAGTTAAACACTCCTAACAACATTGAAGACCGTGATGTCAAAGTTAGACACTACTTACATAATGGAAGACTGTCAGGTTCAAGTCAGAAACAACAAACATCGAGGAAGGCAGTTAGGTCCACGTTAGATACCACAAACATCATGGAAGACTGTCACGTCCAAATTAAACACTCCTAACAAGATAAAAGACTGTCAGAACCAATTTCAAAATTCGTAACAAGATGGAAGATTTTCAGGTTGAAGTTAGACATTACAAATATCGTGGAAGATTGCAGGTCTAATTTAAACACTCCTAACAAGATGAAAGACTGTCAGGTCCGTGTTAGACACCACTAACATCATAGAAGATTCTCAAGTCCAATTTAAACACTCCTAACAAGATGGAAGACTGTTAGGTCCATGATAAATACACCTAATAAGACAGAAGACTATCAGGTCCAAGTTAGACACTACTAAAATCGTATAAGACTTTCAGGTCCAAGTTAAACACTACTAATAAGAATGAAGACCGTTAGGTCCAAGTTAGACATTACTAATATCGTGGAAGACTGTTAGGCTTAAGTTTGACACTACCAACAAGATGGAAGACTGTCATGTTCAAGTCAAACACTCCTAACAAGATGGAAAACTTTCAGGTCCAAATTAGACACTACTAACATAATAGAAAACTGTCAGGTTCAAGTTAGACACCACTAACATCGTCGAAGATTGTCAAGATCAATTTAAACACTCCTAATAAGATGCAAGACAGTCAGGTCCAAGTTGGACAGAACTAACATCGCAGAGAACTGCAGGACCAATCTAAACACGCGTAAGAAAAGAAAAGACAGTCAGGTCCAAGTTAAACACCACTAACATCGTTGAAATTTGTCAGGACCAAGTTAAACACTCCTAACAAGATGAAAGACTTTCAGGTCCAAATTAGACAATACTAACATCGTATAAGGCTGTCGGATCTAAATTAGACACTCCTAACAAGATGGAAGACTGTCAGGTCCAGGTTAGACACTACTACAAGGTGGAAAACTCACCAAACGTGTATACCTACTCTTAACCCAAGCAGTTTTAATTAATTAATCATATTGTCTTTCAGCTGAGGTTACTTTCCACAGCTTATTTCTTACGTGCATCTACAATTAAATAACATAGTTCCATACATTAGAAAACGGGAAGTATTTTTTAGCAATAGTGAAAACCGAAACTAACGATACTCGTGTTGAGACAACGTACACTACTGAAAACTTTTACGTTTGTTTATTGTTAAGCGCAGAGCTACAAAATGCGCCAATCACTTGTTTCGAAACCTACTTTGTAGCGTTATAAACCTACAGACTCACCGCTGAATCACTTGGTGGCGCTTTATATTTCCCGGATAATTATGATAGTTTAAATTACTGTACAGTAAGTAGTACGTCACTGCAATATAAACCTGTATTTTACTCTCTATGCTAATTAATCTCCAGATACAAATTTTAAAATTCGTGGTTCAAATAAATTTGATTCTGTCACTGCCGTAAGACACAACTCGTTCCACTTGTTGTCCTTGCATGTGCAATTAGAATTTTGAACTAGAAAGTTATATATCTTAAACCTAGCAGTGAAAGAGTTCATAAAGTTGTAACTCCAAACACTGACTATAAAATTCTTATATCTGATGGTAAGGTTGTAAATTCCCATAAATAGAAGTAATTTCTTGCCACTAAGCGAGATATGTTTGTTTGAATTTCGTGCAAAGCTACGCAAGGGCTATCTGTGTTAGCCGTCCTAATTTAGCAATGTAAGATTAGAGGGAAGGCAGCTAGTCATCACCACCCACCGCCAATTTATGTGAAAAAACTTAAAAATTATCGTTAGTTTTAGAGCTTATATTTTAATTAATTAACGTTTTTACCTTTAAGTTACTAGTATACGTAAAACTGGTTTAACAATGAATAAGACCAGTTCGTTCTTTGTTTCTTTTCAAATGAAAGCTTCACGGCCCAAATTTTTGGGTTCGGATCCCCGCTACACCAAACATGCTCGCCTTTTCAGCCGTGGGAGCGTTATAATGTCACGATCAATCCCATTATTCGTTGGTAAGAGAGTAGCCCAAGAGTTGACGGTGGGTGGTGATGACTAGTTACCTTCTCTCTAGTCTTACACTGCAAAATTAGGGACAGCTAGCACAGTTAGTTTTCCTGTAGCTTTGAGCGAAATTCAAAACAAACCAAACCCAAATTTTTGAAGTGACAGAGCTCTACGGAACGAACTCGGGCAATAACATCACAAACACTAGGATTTGACGGTCATTATCCTAATGAATCCATCGCCCCAAATTCACAGAACTTCAACCTCAGCTCCACGCTAACCCCAGAACCTGCTCTGTCGCGGTTTTTTCGGTTATATAAAGAAATTATATTTAATATTTTTACTATATTACTTTCGATATATTGTTAATTTTTTAACGAAAACAATTAAAAATCACGTTACACTGAACTCCTAAAGTTTTTACTTTGATTTATAGGTTAAATGCTATATAACACCCAAAATCTAGTGAAGTATGACCCCCTGTAACGTAGGAAGTAATGTGAAACCAAAAGTTTGACCCATTGCAGTGTAGTGAGCTGTATGGTCCACTGTAATATAGCGAGATAGAACTCCAAAATTCTGAATGCAAATACCCAATTCCCAATTACACTTAAAGTTTTCTCCTCGATATCAAAACAGATGTATTACCTGTAGCTTCCTGTTCGGATCAAAACAGATGTATTACCTGTAGCTTCCTGTTCGGATCAAAACAGATGTATTACCTGTAGCTTCCTGTTCGGATCAAAACAGATGTATTACCTGTAGCTTCCTGTTCGGATCAAAACAGATGTATTACCTGTAGCTTCCTGTTCGGAAAATGAAGAGTTGTGAAAGTGTTTTTTTTTATTCCCATTATTCGAAAAATCTCAACAAAAAAAGTCTAATTCAAACTTTTATTCCTAATTCAAGTTCCACAGCAATCTAAATTCTGGAAACTAATTTACAGAGCTTCGTGTTTCTCATTAGAAACAGTAACGTGGTTTAAGCCATTTCTTAAAATGATGTATCAAGTTACAATGATTTTTCTGTGGTAATTTTGTACCAGAAGACAGAAAAATATCGACAGCAGTTCTTTCAAACGCTGTTCCAAAACAAATACTGGTTTTTATAGTCTTTCTTAATTAATTCACGATATACACCTTCCTTATGGATATGGAAGCATTCTCCCAGTTTTGGTGTCTTATTAACACCTAAATGGGAGGTATTGGAAGACTGAGATAGGGTGTTCTGAACTGTAAAAACAGTTGAAGTACCAGTTATAACATTTGGTTATGTTCACATAAAGGTAAGGCTTAACTACGTAAAAAAATACTTCACGAGACACTTCGAAATTGATATATGTTTAACCTAATTGCAGGATTTTCCGACTAATCGATGAATATCAAACACGTTGAGTGAAATATCGTCCAACTCATTTACTGACATCGAACAGAATAAATAGACCACTGATATTTAGTGATCTGATTTGTACCTAGTACAGGAGGCTTCTACATTTCACAAAATCTTAACATTCTTAAAATTACTAAGTATTCTGTAATCATAAAACTCTGTCTAGCAAACCAGCAGCTGAAGTCAAATGCGCTTAATAAAAGTATTAGGCACTGTATCAATAAAATGCATTTTAATAATTACAGAATTGTTCATGAACATTACATTCATCTGCTCTGCATACCACAGCGATCTTGTGGTCATTAAAGAAAAACAAACATTAGAAAAGTGCAATTATTTGGTGGTTTATGTTACACTTATAAACAGAGATCTTATAGCATACAAATTTCAGAGAAAATCCGAGTTTAAAATGAAACGTGAGGATTTTGTTATTGCTGTTAAGATACTGTAAACCTGATGAAATGGTTTGAAACAAAGCCCAAAGTCATACAAAAAAACTGAACAGTTTGACTTGTGTCTAGCCATCAGGTGAGACTGTTATTTTTTTTGCACAAAGCTACTCGAGGACTATCTGTTCCTAATTTAGCAGTGTAAGACCAGAGGGAAGACAGCTAGTCATCACCACCTATCGCCAACTCTTTTACCAACGAATAGTGAGATTGCCCGTAACTATATATTGTTCCCACGGCTGAAAGGGCGAACATGTTTGGCGCGACCGCGACCCTCACATTACGAGTCGCACGCCTTAACACGCTTGGCCATGCCGGGCCTCAAGTAAAACAGGCTAAAAGGTTTACTTTCACGCAGGGTACAGGACTGCTTCAGAAAACACTGGGCTCACCATGACATATGTTGCTTATGATATACAAGCTAGAAATGGAGCTACTGAAGAACTTATCAGTTTCCACTTCTTGTGACGTACAAGTCATCGAAACACCATGCTGTAGGGACCATATTAGTGCTGAAAACAATAGACCACACGCACGTTGAGAATGAGATTGTAGTT
Source organism: Carcinoscorpius rotundicauda (assembly GCA_011833715.1). Lineage (NCBI taxonomy): Eukaryota > Metazoa > Arthropoda > Merostomata > Xiphosura > Limulidae > Carcinoscorpius > Carcinoscorpius rotundicauda. The sequence continues at coordinate 4,245,335 of CM022391.1, read as the reverse complement.
CTTTTTAAGATGAAATGGCATTTCACTGTGTACTGCAGGAGCATTTTCACCACCTGCACGAAACAAATAAAGCTGGCTTGTGTCTGTGAAATCAGAAACTATCTGTAATCTAAAACCAGTGAATCACTCGTGGAGTATGGTAATGTGACGGTAGAATCAGAAACCATCTGTAATTTATGCTCGGTGGAGAAACAAACTGTGAAATGCTTAAGGTGTTTGTTAGTGTTCCAGGCCCTATAAAATAACTACTATTAAAGAATTAGTGATGTTACAAACACTGAGACAACAAGAGTTGAATAGATGAGTGATTCTTTTATATGCAAAAACGGCTCTTCTGGGCCCAGAAAACACTTCAAATAGAAGAGCGAACAACGTTTCGACCTTCTTCGGTCATCGTCAGGTTCACAAAGAAAGGGTTACTGGTCGGAAGCTGACCACATGTTTGGGAGGGGTTGTATAATTGAGTGTTGCAATGTAGAGGGCGCGGTTTGAATATATAATTTTGTCTATAATATTAATATAGGTATAATGGTGTTCCTTTATATTGGTTTATTTTGGGTTTAAGTTGTTGTATAAGTAAGGCTTCTTTAATTTTTCGTTTGTTTATGTTTGTTTCTTTATTTAGTATTTTAGTGTTTTCTATGGTTATGTTGTGTCCATTTGACTTGCAGTGTTCGAAAACGTGTGAAGGTGACTTTTTTATGTTCTTTGAATCTGGTTTCCATTTTTCTACTTGTTTCTCCTATATAGAAGTCGTGGCAGTTATCACATTGTATTTTATAAATAATGTTGGTGTGGTGTTTGTCAGTGTAGTTCTTACATAGTATAGACCTTAGTTTTGTGCCTGGTTTTTGAATAAATTTAGTGTTAACTGGAATGTTATATTTTGTTACTAGTTTTTGCCAAATGTTGGTTATTTGTTTGCTGATGTCAGGAATATATGGTATACAGCAGTATATGGTTTCGTGATTTTTTGATTCGTGATATATTTACTTTTGTTGGTTGATTTTGCTTTCTGTCTAGGTGTGTGCGTATAATGTTTTCTACGGTTTGTGGAGGAAACTTATTGATGTTGATGAAGTATTGTTTTATTTTATCTAATTCACCGTTAATTTTATCTGGTGAGCATAGTTTTATGGCTGTGTTTATCTGGTTTCTTAGTATGTTGAGTTTTTGTTTTGTTTCATGTGCTGAGTCCCAAGGAATGTATAGTCCAGTATGGGTGATTTTTCGGTGGATTTCTGTTTTGAATTGTGTGTCGGTTCTTATAATTTTGAGGTTAAGAAATGATATTTGATTGCTTTCTTCCTGTTCACATGTGAAGTTAATGTTGGGATGTATAGAGTTAATGTGAGTGAAAAAGTTAAGTATGTGTTCTGTAGATTCGAATCCCGCAATCGTGTCATCTACATATCTGTACCAGTATAGTGGTGGATGTAATGCTGTATTAATTGCTTGTGTTTCAATTTGTGTCATAAAAATATTGGCTAGAACTGGCGATACTGGGTTGCCCATGCTTAGGCCATTTGTTTGTATATAGTTTTGGTTGTTGAACATGAAGTTTGTCTTTATTGTGGTGAATTCTATGAGGGTTGCTAACTGGTTACTGGGAATGTCTATGATCGGGTTAGGGTCTCGAATATAGAGTTCTAAGGCTATCTTGCAGGCTTCTGTTGTTGGAACTTCTGTGAAGAGGGATATAACATCGAAACTGGCCATTAAGGCTTTATGATTAAGTTGATTTAGATTGGACTTGAAATTAAAAGAGTCTTTGATGAATGAGCTGGCTGATGTTGCATATTTGGAGAATGCCCATGCTATGTATTTACCAAGATTGTAGTTAAACGATTCATATGTTGACATTATTGGTCGTAATGGACAATCTGGTTTATGAGGTTTGGGGATGCCGTATATTTGCGGTGTGCGTGAGTCGGTTTTACGTAGGTAGGAATAAAGTGTTTGTGAAATTGTGTTGGCTTTTTTTATTTGTAGTAGTAATTTGTTTAGTTGCGTCTCATGTGTCTTTGTTGGATTTGTGTGTATTGGTTTAAATTTGTTCGTGTCTGATAGGATGTTATTCATTTTTTGTATGTATTCATTCGTGTTCATTATTACTATAGCGTTACCTTTATCTGCTTTTAGAATTTTTATGTTTCTGTCTTGTTTTAGGTTTCTAATGGAATTAATGTCTCTTTTTGTAAGGTTGTTTTTTAGTTTTCTGTTTTGTGAAATTATGTTGATAGTTTTGTAAGAAAATTCTTTGAAAAAATCATTTAAGATAATGTTTTTAGGTGGTTCTGGAAAATATAAATTTGTAATTTTACCTGGGAAGTTTGGCTGTTGGATGTCAATAAAGTTATCTAAGTTGTCTTCTTTCTGTTTGTTGTTTTTGTTTTCTGTAGAAAGTATCACAAGTCTCCTGGCTAGGTCTTCTAAACATGTTTTGATTTCTATGGTTGGAATGTACCTTGGTGCTATTGCGAAGTTGAGTCCTTTGTTAAGTAGATGTATCTCGTCTGTGTTTAATTGTCGGTCAGATCTGTTAATTATGAGGTTGGTCAACGGTTTGTCATGTTGATGTCTTTTCTGTTGCTTACATCTTAGTTTTTCAAGTTTTTTGTTGTGGCGGATCTTTTTGTCTCTGTCGTTTTTAGTATTGATTTGGTTTATGTTTCGTTGTATTAGTCCGTAAATCTCTGGTTTAATGCAGCATGCTAGTTGATAGTCTAAGTTCATTTTTTGTTTTTGTAAGTCATGTAGTTCTTTGTATTTTGTGTTCAACATGGCTTTAAGGAGTTTTTTCTCTAAATTTTGGATAATGTTTGTGTATTTATTAAAATCTTTTGAAAGTTTTACCTTTACAAAATTAGGGGTTAGTTGTTCTTTTCTACATTGTTGAATAAAGTTGATGTCATTTCTTCTATTAATGATACGTAGGTTTAAATTTCTTAGTTTCTTAACAATCGTGTGAGCGTGTACTGTTAATGGTGGTGTACTGTATGCTTGTTCAGACATAATGGAAACAGGTAAGTACAAATACACTGAGAAAAAACACAAAAAACTTACACTTCTCGAACAATTGCCGTGGTGAAAAAACAATCAGTGATGTCGAGAAACCCACTTGTTGAGAACTTTTATATGCAAAAACGGCTCTATATAGTTAACGGCTCTTACTATATAGTTGTTGCACTTTTGTCAAATTTGCAAGTTCATCTAATTAATCTGTTAGTGAAGGCCAGAAAATATAATATTTTAATTAAGTTAAACATCATATAATTACTTGATTTTATTATTAATTTAAAATAGCAGATATAAACTGATAAAGGAAAACTGATGACAAAATTTACACTGACAGATTAACTACTTTATTACTTTTCCAGGGGTTGAAAACAAGATTTACAACATGAACAGTTCAAAATCTCCCAGACAAATACATGAACAATAAACCAGAGGATGCTTTCAACATTTTAATGTTATTTACATGTATGAAGAACCTACATGGACAACATTAATCACCAAGTTTGTTTTACCGGGTTCTTCACCATAGGAATAATATCAGAAACTTATAAAAAAAAAACTAATAAATTTATTTAATGATTTTCTCTCTAATCCCATTAAATAAAACAAACTGGAAACAAGAGTGAAGCATCTCTTAAACACGAAGGCAGAGAAGTCCAGTTAAGAACAATATGATGTCAAACCAATGCAGAACCTCAAGTGGTAAAAATGTTGATCTGAGACATACTTGGTTTAATTTATAACAATGTCAGATTTACTGAAAAGTCCAAAATGAAACTCTCCCCCCCCATCAAGTTACGCAACTGAATATACTTAAGAGGCTCAGTATGTGATCGATAACTCTTTATACTTGTTACTTCAATGTGAATACATTAATAATTTCTTTTACAAAAAACATGTACACAAAAAAAAAGTATTTTAATGAAATTCATAAACTTTCGGAATGTACCTGCTCTTCTGGTAGAAGAACACACCAATAAGTAAAACTGTTTCAATCTTCAGTTCTTCATGACTACCAATAGCATGAGCTGAATATAATAAGTTGGCAAAAAAAAACAAACTAGATTTCACATACCCTAGATTTTCGTTCGTCACATCACAAAACTTACCACTGAGAGACGAGGAAATAACAGCAGACAAATGCAAATACATAAAGAAACGTTTAGATCTGTACAAGGAGTCCATATAAATATTGATACTATATACACAAACACATAGTTACAACCATATCAACATAATCTTACAATATCTTCTCAAAGTTCTGTACAACAGTTCTGTTTGAACCAAGTGCAGACATCACTAAGATTAACACTTGTATATATAATATTTACAGTTGTCTTCTATTTAATATTGGCAGCTAAGTGAACGTAGAATAAGATTAAGATATCTTTTGGCCTTATCTTCAGATTGAAGATAAAATACACACAACACGTGCACCTGCACTTTTATAACATTACCAGAAGTGTTTAGTAATTTGTTGTACAGTGCCCTCTGTAAGGAATACCTTTATCTGTATATACATCATGCCAAAGTTTTTAATAACAATTGATTGTTATGTCTGTTTCATAAGTCATGATGACTGAAATAATCTCTTGAAACTTTTCATCCTTTGATGTTCCTTCTTATGCACCTCTCACAAAAAAAAAAAAAAAATCTCTCTAGTACACCAGAAAACCTTATTTATTTTTCCAGTATAATATTCTTCTATAAAAGTTCATATCTTGGTATTTCATAGCATTTCAACCCTTTGAAAAATAACACTGATTTAATATGCAAAATCTCAATCATTACTAAATCTTCAATTTTATTTAGTTTCCTTCAGAGCAGACCATCCAAAGATATTCATGGCAATGTTTCACTTCATCTTTGTTCACCTTGGATTTGAAACGGGGGTCATAAGTACTTAATACTGCCTACATATACTGCTATGGCAAATAACGTGAAAGGTCCTTGTCAAACAAAGATGTCACACACAAGTTCTTCTGTAATATTTATTTTAATACACTACCACAGCATTTAGCTCTGCATTCCAGAAAATATGAAACCTTAACTGGCTTATCTAAGCATTCCAAGATAGTAATGCATTACAGGTAGTTAAAATAGGTTTACTGGTTTACCTAAATAACAGTCATATATGGCATTAATGTATTACATACTGTTAAAACAGGTTTACATAATAGATAGTCTTGTATGATGTTGATGTATTACATACTGTTAAAACAGGTTTACATAATAGTCTTGTATGATGTTGATGTATTACATACTGTTAAAACAGGTTTACATAATAGTCTTGTATGATGTTGATGTATTACATACTGTTAAAACAGGTTTACATAATAGATAGTCTTGTATGATGTTGATGTATTACATACTGTTAAAACAGGTTTACATAATAGATAGTCTTGTATGATGTTGATGTATTACATACTGTTAAAACAGGTTTACATAATAGATAGTCTTGTATGATGTTGATGTATTACATACTGTTAAAACAGGTTTACATAATAGATAGTCTTGTATGATGTTGATGTATTACATACTGTTAAAACAGGTTTACATAATAGATAGTCTTGTATGATGTTGATGTATTACATACTGTTAAAACAGGTTTACATAATAGATAGTCTTGTATGGCATTAATGTATTACATATTGTTAAAACAGGTTTACTGGTTTACATAATAGATAGTCCTGTATGATGTTGATGTATTATGTATTGTTAAAACAGGTTTACATAATAGATAGTCTTGTATGATGTTGATGTATTATGTATTGTTAAAACAGGTTTGCTGGTTTACATAATAGATAGTCTTGTATGGCATTGATGTATTATGTATTGTTAAAACAGGTTTACTGGTTTACATAATAGATAGTCTTGAATGATGTTGATGTATTATGTATTGTTAAAACAGGTTTACTGGTTTACATAATAGATAGTCTTGAATGATGTTGATGTATTATGTATTGTTAAAACAGGTTTACATAATAGATAGTCTTGTATGATGTTGATGTATTATGTATTGTTAAAACAGGTTTACATAATAGATAGTCTTGTATGATGTTGATGTATTATGTATTGTTAAAACAGGTTTACATAATAGATAGTCTTGTATGATGTTGATGTATTATGTATTGTTAAAACAGGTTTACTGGTTTACATAATAGATAGTCTTGAATGATGTTGATGTATTATGTATTGTTAAAACAGGTTTACTGGTTTACATAATAGATAGTCTTGAATGATGTTGATGTATTATGTATTGTTAAAACAGGTTTACTGGTTTACATAATAGATAGTCTTGTATGATGTTGATGTATTACATATTGTTAAAACAGGTTTACTGGTTTACATAATAGATAGTCCTGTATGATGTTGATGTATTATGTATTGTTAAAACAGGTTTACATAATAGATAGTCTTGTATGATGTTGATGTATTGTTAAAACGGGTTTACTGGTGTACCTATGTGATTATCTTGTATGATGTTGACAAGTTCTGGACAGTTTTAAGTAAATCTGCTTTAACTGAGTCAGTTTGAATTACCCACGAAAACAGGAGGAAGAACCCAATGCTATTGATTTTAATTTATCTAATGTTATAATAAAATACCAGTCTGTCACTTTAATGATGTGTAGAACTTAAAAATCTCTAAAATATTTGGTTTTTAGTATGCTTAAAGAAGTAATGTTAATAAGTTAACAGTTTTTGATAAGTAACGACAAAAGAAAAATTTGACTGGCTACTAAAAAATTTGAACTTACCATGTCGTTAGTACTGACAGCTACAAAAAAGCAAGATTATCTACCACGTAACAGGTTTACGAAAGATAGACTTTAATATGGAACTTTAAAACAAGTAGGTAAAGGAAACAAACACTGTATTTGTCAATAATCTTACATAAAACTTAAAATTTAAGCCCTCAAACTGATGGATTTAATAAAGTGATCTGCTAATGTACACACACAATTTAGTGAAAATCCGTAACATTTGTAATGTGACAGTCCGTAAAAGAAAATGAGCTAAAATACAAAGAAAACATTACTTTCTTGTACATGTGTATAAAAATAATGAATTAAAGAGAAACAAGATCAAACAATTGACAGGTTACTCCTCTCCTAGAGATTTTGTTTTATCCATGTATAAAGCTAAAACAACGCCTTCAATAAATATTAACAAAATCCAAAAGTAAAAGGTGTAATTCACATATTAGTCAAATTCTACAGTAGTATGTACACACATATATACACACATGTAAATAAACACTTTGTTTAAAAAACATTTAAAACTTGTAGTTTATTCCACTTAATATTACCCATTCTGCAGTAGGATATGGAGTTGACAAACCTGTAAAATCAATGACTGTGTACAAATTATTCTTCAGTAATAAATATCATCTTAACACTGTTTAAAGTCCAAAACATGGCCATGAAGATTTGCTGACTGAACAAAAAAAAAAATCAGATCAACAAATAAAGTAACCTTCATAAATATAGTCCAGTAACGGTGATGAAATTAGTGTTAATTAGTCCGTGGGTGGTGTCAATACCATTAAAACCATCATGATTTTATAGAATCTCAAATATTCAGTACTTAACTTCTAGGGAATCCAAGTTGTGATCACGCAAGGATTTATTTCCTAAAGAAGGTCCATGTACATTTTTTTTTTTAATAAACAGCTGTAGCTTGACTAGCATAATTAAGAAATATTACATTTTACTTTTCAACTGAAAGCTTTGGCTACTGATAAAGTTCTGGGTTATTACATCCGAGTGCAGGACAATAAACACAGCAACTTCATTTCTAGTGAAGGCTCAAGACACAATTTAACAGTTTAACTGGGTAATTAACTAAGAAAGTACAATACCAGTCTTGCTGAAGAAAGGAGAGTATTGTGTCCTGCAAAGACTGAAACGATACACGAGTGTCTTAAAAAATACCACAGAAATTTACTTGTGGTCAAGTAGCACATTTAATACTGTTACAATGGAACAAATGTTTAGCCAAAACCTCCTTTATAACTGCTAGAGAAATTTTAACTCCGTTTTGTACGTCCAGCTTTATAGCTTTAACATCCTCATCTATACGCCTTGCAAGTCTGTTCTAAATATATTAACGAAGACTTATTTGTATGACATTAATTGGCTCTGTCATATCAGCTCTACCTCGAAACTTTTCTTTGAATAATACAGCTTTACTTACTGTTGTAAAGGCACTTTTCTGTGGTTTGTAAGAAAAGTGATTGTGACCTCAAACAGTGTTACTTATAATTAATTTAATCAGAGCCAAATGCCGTACTACAGGTAATCCCTAGTACAAATTACCATGCCCCACTGACTAGATGGGTTTATCTAGAGGTTACCTTGATCTACGTAAAGCAGCAAGGAGTACTGTGAAGTACACATGGTAAAAAGAAGTCACTTGAAATGGACTGGTGACTAACGTGACCACATTCTTCACTTCCTTGCAGTAGCAGTCTTGGACTGGCCAATATAAACTTCAGGTCATTAATGTTAGCAAATAGATGTTTTTTCTCCATGGAATGGAACATGCCCATTAGCAAGGCTACCATTGGAAACTGTGCTCACTTTGCTTCCTTTACTTCCATCTGATGATGCAATGGACATGCCTTTACTGTCTTCAGCACAGTGCACAACCAGACCCTTGCTGTCTTCTAAGCCGTCAAGATGGGCTCCTTGACACTCTGAACACGAACAGTCCACATGGTGGTGATTTCCTGGCAGATGTGTGGCACTAGGAAAATACCGGACTTCTTTTCTTTCATCTTGTTGATCAGTTTCATCAGGACTTTGCTGTTCATTAGTGCCTGATGACTTTAAAGGTGTGGAGGGAGTCACCACATCTTCATTTTCATGGTTTGAAACTTCAGTATGTTGTGTGAAGTAAAAGGAGACCTCTTGAAAGTGATTAGGCACATCAGGAAGCAATATTTCAATCAATTCTGTAAAAGTTGGCCTTGCTTTAGGATTTGGGTACCAACATAGTCTCATTAGAGCATACCTACAAAAAATAAAATACTATAAAAATTTTATACTTTCAAAAGAAATTTTGCCAGAAAAAATAAAAGTAAATCCTCACAGAAGTTACACTTAGATATTAATGAAATACAAGTTTTGTAAAAATGATTTCTACTTATGTGCAGTTAAGATATATTTATTACATACAAAAAAATGACATTACACTGAACGAAGTAAAATGCTTTGCATTATCATCATTGAAGAAAATTTAAAAACAAATTCTGCAATATGAGATGTACTGTGGTCTGGCAACTTACCCCATATACATTTCCAAATGCCTAGAGAGACATATTAAGTGTTATATTAATATACAACTAACTATTTTCAAGAACCTGGATCTAATTTCTGGAGATTAAAACATGATAATTCCTGCAAAGAACATGGTGTTTATGTTTTTGTTGTCAAAGCCAACTATTTTCAATAACTTTCATACAAAATGTATAACCTACATAAAACACACACACACACACACATACTGTACTCTTAAGAATATCTAAAATTAAAAACTGTTTTAAAATATACTATATTGAATATATAATTCAATATGTTCATTACAGAAAACCAAAAAAATTTTTAGCCACTACAATTTATGTCTACTAATACTTCTAAATCTTAACCTTTTCCAGCTTAAGTTTAGTTAAATTATTGTATAATTTCTGCACTCACAGCTATAAAAATCAATAGTTCATGAAAGTCACCAATCTCAAATAATCACACACTAGAAACACCAAGCTGCTGTTTTAGTAAACTCCCAGTTAAAACCACTGACTGATGTAATTGTATGCCCAACAAATTCATAACTACTGGCTTCTAGGTTTAAAATTATTTTGGATAAAAATAAACAATCATGTACAAAAAACAAAAGCGTAGCTTTAACTTGCAAAATGAAAACGTTTTTTTTTTTTTTATTGTGCAGGTGTGAGATTTAAAATATTTATATCCCACAAATAAAAAAAAAAATTTAGAGTAGAGTCAGTAGTTTGGGTTTTTATTTTCTTTCTTTTTGATTTATGCAGGACAAACGTTAACTAAACCAATGTCATAACAACACTACAGCTCTGAACAAAACTTATATTTCACAGGTTATCCAAGAAAAATATTAAACAGAAGGTGCCCTCACACAGTTAAAAGAAAAAAAACATTAAAAAGGCTTGATAATTTTTAAAAAACACACAATTAACTTATTTTTAAACATTTTAGGCTAGACGTTTTGTTCATATTTACTCAAACTATTTTTAATAAATGAGAAACATTCCCTGAAAATTCATGTGCCAACACTTGACAAACTTTACTAGCTATAATTATGACAATTATAATATAGCCAGTTTATAGAAAATGTAAAGAACCAGAATGCACATTTTTACTGAGAATTTTAAAAAAGTTAAATATAATTTTAAATGGGTACAAATATCATAAATTTTCTTTACTCAGCAATGTGAAGAAACACATTTAAATGTTCCAGAAAAATTAAAACCAATAACGCGAAATATTACATAAACACATTGTAGATTACTGATTTTGTTTTATTAATAATTATTTAACAAAACCAGTTTGATAAATTATTTCAAGATTTTTAATGTTTATTTGTTACCAAATAGGCAAGTCAGCATTACTAGTGGTCTATGACAACAGTTCTGAGAATTACTATTGCAATGGAAATGTACTTTTAAACTGTAACAGATACTGATAGGTTATCAAAGTGATTAATTCTACAGTCATGTCAGGAAATAAACGTATTTTGTACGAGATTTGAACAAAAAGTATGGTTTATGTGAAAACGGTGATATAACCTGAAATTTTGATAACACTGATGAAATAAAATTCATGTTACATGTATTTACATGCCTCCCTTACTAACTTGTACTCCTACACTCAGTTAATATCACGTTATTAAGTGTTCACTGTATTCAAATTATTTAATTTGACCACCTTGATGTGTTGATAACATTAAACTTACTTCATTATGGAGGTATTTTGGTTAAATTAATAAGGCTTCACTGTACAGCCATAACATTCATAAAAATGTTACTCATGTTTTGTGATTTTACTGCATCAAACTGGCAACATCTTAGTTATAAGTTGGCTCACACAAAAATGAAGTAATGAACTAAAAAAAAAAAAGATTCAAATTTCATGTGCTTTCAAACAGTTAACTATTACTCAGAGGAGAATAAAGGGTTAAGTGTTACGACACTGTAACATCTCAGTATGTGTAAATATGAACTGTGTGATTACACTATATTTGATACAACATTTTATGGAAAACTTGAAAAACATTTAAATGGCTTTTTATAGATAACAATACAACAAAAAAATGTTTGTGATTCTAGTCCACCATAATTATAATAAATACTGCCTGTAAAGACATGACGTACAGCTTTTCGGGACAGTTCTCGGGCATTTCCATGACTCCTCCATTGATAACGTACTTCACAACTTGTTCATTAGATAACCCTCGATAAGGTTGAGAAGCTAAGGTTGCCATTTCCCAAAGTACAACTCCGTAAGACCTACAACAGGTGAAAATTGGAATTACTGCATATAAACGTACAACTTCATAAGGTCTATAATAAGGAGAACAACACAGGCCAATTCACTTTCATATAACTTGTCCCATATCTCAATAAAGGTTTGGTAAATTTGACTGTCTCATAAACACTAAAAAAATCAAAATTACCCTTTATTTCTTTAAAGGGGAATTTTAAACTAATGAAATTAGTTTTTAATAATTATAATTAGATTTTACTGCCTTTTCAACCATCCCATTACAAACTGTAAGTCACTTAAAAACATGCACCTTACATCATGCTATCAAATTACAAGCTACTCCGATGCATGCTTTATAAAACATTATTAATTTTACCTGAACTAATCTTCACTAACTTTAGATTAGTTCAGGGCATACACACATGAACATTCTAGGAGTTGTTGTCTAATCAGCAAAATACCATTAACGTTATACAAAGTGAAACATTAATGAATGAAATAGATTTTGATACACTTTCAAACATAATTTATGTTCATAAAACTTTTGTCCATGCACACTAGGTAATATGGAATTATACAAATATAACAAGAAGTGTTTTGTATGTGTGCACCTGTTTCTTATAGCAAAGCTACATCAGGCCATCTGCTGAGTTCACTGAGGGGAATCAAACCCCTGAGTTTAGTGTTGTAAATATGGAATTATACAAATATAACAAGAAGTGTTTTGTATGTGTGCACCTGTTTCTTATAGCAAAGCTACATCAGGCCATCTGCTGAGTTCACTGAGGGGAATCAAACCCCTGAGTTTAGTGTTGTAAATATGGAATTATACAAATATAACAAGAAGTGTTTTGTATGTGTGCACCTGTTTCTTATAGCAAAGCTACATCAGGCCATCTGCTGAGTTCACTGAGGGGAATCAAACCCCTGAGTTTAGTGTTGTAAATATGGAATTATACAAATATAACAAGAAGTGTTTTGTATGTGTGCACCTGTTTCTTATAGCAAAGCTACATCAGGCCATCTGCTGAGTTCACTGAGGGGAATCAAACCCCTGAGTTTAGTGTTGAAGATCCACAGACTCACTGCTGTACAAGTGAGGGGTGAGAAGTGTTTGATTTTACCTCAAAAGGAATCACTAGTAACATATACTCGACATCATTTTCCTACTGCTAAACTGCATGTGGAATTTTGAATTGTAACCTTTTAGGTTAAATTCATATTTTTTTACATTTTAGTCACTTTTGTAACAAAGAATAAACATGAAAATAAAATTACTTTAATCTTTCCTCTTGCTGTTGATTGTTGAGAACAAGTAACCTTTTTTTGCACGAATGCAAGTAATACATTAAATAATGCACCAAATAACAGACTAATAGCATTAATAAGAAAATGTTGAAAGAGACAAGCTATGTTCAGAACACAGTTATACATCTTTTCATAAATGAAAACTGACTTTCAACTGGTTACATATAATTAACCCTAAAAGAGAATTATTAACAAATCTTTGAACAGAAAATGTGACAAGAAGGGTCCAATTTTCTATTTTATACCTCTGTAATCACACAAAATTAAAGGATATAAAATTTACAGTTTGTCTGAGTGATGGCAACTTTGTAGCGAGTAGTTTATTCTAATTTTTGGAGTACCACTGTGATAATTTACCAAACATCTGACTGGCTGGTAAAAACCCCATCTTTTAATGACTCTGGGGCCATCCATCGGACAGGAAGCAAACCTTTTCCACCCTTTCTGTAGTAATCTGTCTCATAAATATCTCGAGTCATTCCAAAGTCCCCAATTTTCACTGTCAGGTCCTCAGCAACCATACAGTTTCTCGCTGCCAAGTCACGATGTACAAACTTCTTTGCTGCAAGGTACGCCATACCATCTGCAATTTCAATAGCCATCTGAAGAATTCTCTTCAGAGTTGGAGGCTGTCTTCCCAAGTTTTCCTGTGTGTGAACAACAAATGTAAGGTCTAGTTTTTAACTGCACTACATGTCATGAATACACACGTCCAGCTTCATCCACATTTAACCTAAATCATATAAATTAAAAGCTCAAATATTATTTTAAAAAGTTACGGTAAACTTTATCAAAGCACCGTTTTCTCCCCAACCTGTTTCTAATTACATTTGTTACTTAAGATTTGTTTGAACTGCTTTTTGTACAACATCTGTTTCTTTTTAATTTTCATAAAAATTAATGCAGTTGAAATATAACAAATCCTAATTCTGTATCCACATGCAGTGAGTTTATGAACAAAGTTTTCTATGAAATTACGTGGAATAAATACCTACAACTATCATATAAAACTACAGACAAATTTATACGAGGTTCTTAAATATGAAAAACTCAAATAAAACAATTCTCTAGTTACTTTACATTACAGAATAAGTTTAAATCAAACCAATTATAACACAAGGTACATGTGTTAACCACACTTCTTGACTTAAACACCAACTAAAAATAAGTTTTATCATGTACATGAAAAACTCAAATAAAACAATTCTCTAGTTACTTTACATCACAGAATAAGTTTAAATCAAACCAGTCATAACACAAGGTACGTGTTAACTACACTTCTTGACTTAAACATGAACTAAAAACAAGTTTTATCATATTTTGTAACTTTTTTACAACAAACATTTAAAAGTTTGAAAATTCCATGAAAAACAGTACCTCATTGTCAGGTCGATGAGATCGTAAGTAGCTCTTCAGATCTCCATTGGCCATAAGCTCCATGATAACTAATGTAGGATGACCTTTAGATACAACTCCTAAAAGCTTCACAACATGATGGCACTTAAATGCTCTAGATGGAATATTACAGATGTAAAACATTAAGTGTACCAGTACATGTTAATGGTTGATTTGAATAAACACTGGTATTTAACATTTTTCTATAACACTATTTTCAGAATCTCAGTGAAAAATAAAAAACAACAACATCAAAACACGAGTTAATTATTTTCACAGAATACAACTAAAAAACTCTATCGTTAAAGTATCATTTACAAGTTAACACGACAACTGGTTTTGACAGTCAGAAAAAGAAATTTATTATTACTTATTAAGACTCAAACAAACTGAAACGTGTTTAATGAAAATAAATTCAAGAGAACTTGTATCAAAAATATTTTGTTGCTTTGTTAACACATTCACTTCGTAATATAGTTACAAAAGTCAAATAAGATCCTATCAAATTTGTTTTTCCAGTTTTCCCACAGCCAGCAGTTATTTTATACTAAACCCAGTATGATATTAGGTAACATTATCCTCAGTAAAGGAGGAACTTGGTTATTACACCGAGATACGTCTCACTTGGTTATTACACCGAGATACGTCTCACTTGGTTATTACACCGAGATACGTCTTACTTGGTTATTACACCGAGATACGTCTTACTTGGTTATTACACCGAGATACGTCTTACTTGGTTATTACACCGAGATACGTCTTACTTGGTTATTACACCGAGATACGTCTTACTTGGTTATTACACCGAGATACGTCTTACTTGGTTATTACACCGAGATACGTCTTACTTGGTTATTACACCTAGATACGTCTTACTAGGTTATTACACCTAGATACGTCTTACTAGGTTATTACACCTAGATACGTCTTACTAGATTATTACACCTAGATACGTCTTACTAGATTATTACACCAGATTACACCTAGATATCTCTCTTTTTTTATTATCCACATCATACAAGATCTCTTAAATTTACAACTTCTCACCCATATTTAAGATTTAAAACTGTTGTATAAATATTGACAATAACTAAAAGTACTGACATTTTTATGTGTTTCCAATATTACCTAAATAGAAACTGTTATACCTTCTACACAGGCTAGTATTCTTCATTGAAATGAAGTTTCTTCATACTATGATGAAGCTTTCAAATAACGTGTAGGAAACTTCGTTTAAAACTTGAAAATACTCAGAAACTTTATCTTCACTTAGCAATAAACAAGAACAGCTTTTACTTAAAATGATGAAATTCCAAAGGAGTCAAACACTTAAAAATAGGGCTCCTAGTGTGCTGATGTTCACATAGTCTGTTGATGACATCAGGATTTAACTAATTTTTATTTACACATCTAAGCTTATACTCCATAAAATTTGGAAACACGTGAAATTGTGCAATATTATCTACATAAAGCACTAGCTTTATCTTCAAACTGGGATCAGCAAAGTACCAATTTTGTTATTCATTAAATAAACTATTACAATTATTTTTACAGTTACAATAATTAGAAAATTGACATTTTTCATAATGAATACAGACCATATTTACAATAAAATAGAGAATGATCCTCCAAGCAGAGAGTACTGTACTTTTTTTGCTACCCTTGGATTTAGTTGTCAAATAAACCAGCATTAATTGCAACTTTATTTATGTATTAATACACTTCAATTAATTAGTCATAAAATGTTAAACACAAAAACAACATCACTACATGGTTAGTAGATATCTACACACAACAACATCACTACATGGTTAGTAGATATCTACACACAACAACATCACTACATGGTTAGTAGATATCTACACACAACAACATCACTACATGGTTAGTAGATATCTACACACAACAGAACTGAGAAAACTACATGGTTAGTAGATATCTACACACAACAACATCACTACATGGTTAGTAGATATCTACACACAACAACATCACTACATGGTTAATAGATATCTACACACAACAACATCACTACATGGTTAATAGATATCTACACACAACAACATCACTACATGGTTAATAGATATCTACACACAACAACATCACTACATGGTTAATAGATATCTACACACAACAACATCACTACATGGTTAGTAGATATCTACACACAACAACATCACTACATGGTTAGTAGATATCTACACACAACAACATCACTACATGGTTAGTAGATATCTACACACAACAACATCACTACATGGTTAGTAGATATCTACACACAACAACATCACTACATGGTTAGTAGATATCTACACACAACAGAACTGAGAAAACTACATGGTTAGTAGATATCTACACACAACAGAACTGAGAAAACTACATGGTTAGTAGATATCTACACACAACAACATCACTACATGGTTAATAGATATCTACACACAACAACATCACTACATGGTTAATAGATATCTACACACAACAACATCACTACATGGTTAATAGATATCTACACACAACAACATCACTACATGGTTAATAGATATCTACACACAACAACATCACTACATGGTTAATAGATATCTACACACAACAACATCACTACATGGTTAGTAGATATCTACACACAACAGAACTAAGAAAACAAAAGTAAATAAACAACTACACAAAAATCTTTGTTTTACTTTCTCTACAGCTATTAATCAATTTATACAACTTGGACAAGATAATTTGAAGAACATAAAATGAAGCTACACATGAGAAGTTTCACATATAAAGATACAAGAATGTCAGAATTATACTCACTTCATAACTGAAGCTTCCTGAAGAAACTCTATTCTTTCTCTCAAAGATGCAGACTCATTGACAGTCTGGGGCAAGGGGAAAAAATCATTTTAACTACAACTTTTTAGTAACACACACAACACAAAACTAAGGTTAAAAAACAAAAGGTTAAACCCATTAAACTCATGAAAAGTGAATGGCTAAAGAATCTACCGAATATTTAGATAAATTAGTTTATTATCTCCTTGAGAACAGTTTACACGTAGACAGAATGTAAAAACTTGTTACTTGGTCAGTACTGACCTTTACAGCACACTTCACTCGTGGTTTTCCTTCGACAAGGTCCTTAGCTTCACCTTCCCAAACCATTCCAAATGATCCCTGCCCTAGTTCCCTGATCAGAGACACTTTTTCTCTGGGTACTTCCCACTCGTCGGGTTCATACACTAAAGGTTAAAAACAGTAACACAGAGAATCAGCGGGTTTAAACTACCTGAACACAGAATTAGATGAACATAGAAAATTGTATAACACAAGATACCGGTTCTGTAAAAGGAAGAGAGGGGAAAACAAGTTCTTTCTACACGCAATTAAAAAATAAAGTTATGTACATTAAAAATATAAATCAAATCTTTGTAAACAGGAATGTTTATGCTAACAACTATTACAATTCCTTTAGAATCACTTCACAAATTTAAGATGTTACTATATTAATTCCACCAATGGACTAAAATCCACACAGAAGAAAATACATACACATTGAAGGAAAAAAAAGTTCTTTCACTTATCAAGAAAATGTAGAAACATGTAATTATAGTTGAAAGTACTAAAACACGAAGTAACCAGAATTATGTGTTTAGAGTAACAATGTTTAACAAGAAATAAGTGAATGTCTCACAAGAACATTCATAAATAAAACATCAGAAATATGATAAATGGAAAGCTGACCTCTCAATGAACTTTTGTAACAGAGTTAGGATATAATTTTTAATCTAAACTTTATTTTGCTAATAAAAGAAAATTTCCTGAATTATCAGTATTGGGTTTAGAATGTATCTATACATTCATTATGTATAGAAAAACCTTAGTGGTTACTTCCCCCATTACTGACAATAAAGGTAAAATGTTGTACCTGTCAACTGCCAACAAACAGTTTAAGTAACATAAGAAATTAATGTTAGAAAAACAGTCCAAGAATGAATAAGATACACTGCCTTTGAAATATTCTAAGCTAAAGAGCTATTCAGATATTATTAACAGATGTTTTCTTCATAATAAAAGAACAACTCTGGAAATATTAGAAATTATTTCTTTAAAACAAAAGTTCACAAACACAACAAAATGTTTAAAGCAGCAGTCAGATACTTCACACAAAGCTGAACTTAATACAAACACAACAAAATGTTTAAAGCAGCAGTCAGATACTTCACACAAAGCTGAACTTAATACAAACACAACAAAATGTTTAAAGCAGCAGTCAGATACTTCACACAAAGCTGAACTTAATACAAACACAACAAAATGTTTAAAGCAGCAGCTAGATACTTCACACAAAGCTGAACTTAATACAAACACAACAAAATGTTTAAAGCAGCAGCTAGATACTTCACACAAAGCTGAACTTAATACAAACACAACAAAATGTTTAAAGCAGCAGTCAGATACTTCACACAAAGCTGAACTTAATACAAACACAACAAAATGTTTAAAGCAGCAGTCAGATACTTCACACAAAGCTGAACTTAATACAAACACAACAAAATGTTTAAAGCAGCAGCTAGATACTTCACACAAAGCTGAACTTAATACAAACACAACAAAATGTTTAAAGCAGCAGTCAGATACTTCACACAAAGCTGAACTTAATACAAACACAAAATGTTTAAAGCAGCAGTCAGATACTTCACACAAAGCTGAACTTAATACAAACACAACAAAATGTTTAAAGCAGCAGTCAGATACTTCACACAAAGCTGAACTTAATACAAACACAACAAAATGTTTAAAGCAGCAGTCAGATACTTCACACAAAGCTGAACTTAATACAAACACAACAAAATGTTTAAAGCAGCAGTCAGATACTTCACACAAAGCTGAACTTAATACAAACACAACAAAATGTTTAAAGCAGCAGCTAGATACTTCACACAAAGCTGAACTTAATACAAACACAACAAAATGTTTAAAGCAGCAGCTAGATACTTCACACAAAGCTGAACTTAATACAAACACAACAAAATGTTTAAAGCAGCAGCTAGATACTTCACACAAAGCTGAACTTAATACAAACACAACAAAATGTTTAAAGCAGCAGCTAGATACTTCACACAAAGCTGAACTTAATACAAACACAACAAAATGTTTAAAGCAGCAGTCAGATACTTCACACAAAGCTGAACTTAATAAAATCACTTCCATCAAATTTCATGCCATTATACCAAATATTTGTTTTCTTTACTTACGATTTCTAAAACAGAAGAGAAATTAGAAATTTCAATGCACTTACCAACACAAAACTTGTACTCACGTATTCAGGGTAAACAGATGGTTACAGAACACTTACCAATGCAAAACTTGTACTCGCATATTCAGGGTAAACAGATGGTTACAGAACACTTACCAGCACTCATGTATTCAGGATTAACGGATGCATAGAGAACACCATCTGGAACTCTAGGAGCAAGCCTAAAAAAACAATTTTTAACGTCAAGTTTTACAATTTCTTTCTACTTTTTTTTGAAACCCTTTAAGTTAATTATTCTATGTGAATCTTAATGTATTGTAATTTCTGAATATTTTTATCTGTGATATAAAGCAAAAGTCTAGATGATTTCAAATATCTTTATGTTCTCAAACTGTCGACAATTTTCACACAAGATAATTTATTTATTTATTCATACAATTTTCCCATTTATAAATTTCAATAACCGAGTTACCTTTCTAAGTTTATCATCCAGTGGGTATAGACATTAAAACATTTGAATCACTCATGTTTTAATAATGATAATAACAAAATTCATTTTGTATTTTCCAACCAGATTTTACTTCTGGAAAAACAAGTTTTACACTTAATCAAGCAGCACTTAATTTCTTGTTAATAATTCAATTTTTTTTTTAAATACCATATTTATTAACTTTAATGACAAAAGATCCAGTATTTGAACAAAACATCAAAATATTAAAAACAACGTAAGTATATTTTTGAAAAACTTATTTTAACCATATGCACTTTAACCAACCTTGTTACTTCCTGAAGATCATATAAAACCCTGAATGTACAAAGTGCAACTCCATGAAACTTGACAGTATTTTGGTCAATATTACAAATATATTGTATAAACACACACAACTGTTCAACATAGTAGTTTTATTTAATATTCATCTGTGAATTTCTGAAGCCTTTACTGAGTCAAACTAAGTATAAGACAGTTTTCATGTTAAGTATGAAATTACCTGTTTTCACATTGCAGTTTTCATATTTCACTTGATTATTCCACAAGAGCTTCCGAAATTAATATACATTTGTAAATCTCTATACCTTTTATCGTTTCTGCCATAGCAACAACTGGATTAAAATCATTAATACATAAAACAAAAAACGCAACCAACTCAATAATGTTTTTCTTCTGGAATGAAAGGATGTTGTCATAGACATTTATCATAAAGTCCGAGTTGTCTAGCCTTTCTAGATCCGGTTCCCTTTAATCTTATTACTTGACAACTGACATTAGATCCAATCTGAATGCATGATAAGCAATCATATGGAAGAATGTAACCACAAGCATCTGATGCAGGCATATTTTTATGATACAGCTCACTTAAATCAGTCTTGTAAAAACATTTTAATTAATCAGTTTTGTTACCAAGCCTAATCAGTTTCTAATTTCTATAACTTGGGTACTTTTGCTAAAATGTACAACAGTAAAAAAAACACACAGAAAGAAGTGATTTACATTAGGTGTGAAGCCTACTTAATCTGTATTTTCTCATCACCATTTAGTAATTTGTACTTAGAAATGTATTTCCTTTGCACTAACTTTTTCCCTGTGTTGATTCTTCATAAAAATCACTAATTCTCAAATATGCATTCTACAATAAAAATACATCAGGCATCAGAACAGAACTTTCCAAAAGTAACATAAAGTAACTGAAGTTTAACTACGCTACAAATAACCAAAAACTGTGTAAGCATTCGAAAATGAAAATGAAACTACAAACAATGAGACGAGGGCAGTATAGTAACTTGATGGAAACATGAAAGGATCATATAGAAATATTGTAAAAAAACAGCTGTACTTTCCAATGGTTACAAATAATCCAGATATGCTGAGGAAAATCACTGACAAGTTTTGAAAGTAAGAATACGTTGGAAAGAAAGTTAAAATGCCATTAATACAAAAGTCACGTTTTGATGTCAAGCTTACTAACATACATTGATAATGAGCTGTTTAATGTAAAAGGTCATGACTAACTAAAATGCACAGCATTAAAAAGTTTTTAGTTTGTCAACTTTTTAAACCAGAATTACCACTTTACCCAAAACACACTCGTGTTTAATATAAGAAAACCCACAAAACTACAGTGTAGTACTTACTTGCGTCTGACAAAGATCCATCCTCCCACTCCAAATATGATGAAAGTGGCTATAGTACAGCACACAACCAGAGCAAGTACTTCGGTTGTAAGACCACCTTTAACCACAGATATTAAAAACATTACAGCATACTCGAGTGAAATGATGAAATATGTTTTATTCTATAATAAGCATTAATAAGGTATTCAGTTGGAGACTTATAACATTTAAAAATAATTCACAGCTTGATACACAGGAGTGTGTTTTTCTTATAGCAAAGCCACATCAGACTATCTGTTCAGCCCATCGATGGGGATTCGAACCCCTGGTTTTAGCATCGTAATTGATACATAGGAAATTGTTTCCCCATGAATCAGTTTTGTTTCCAAAACAGTGAATGAAACCAGGAATTCATTGTTTGAGTTTAATACTTTTGATAACTTTAATTTTGTTGCAATCAAAACTGTTTTACTGTTCATAATTGTAAAAAAAAATAAATTTAAGTTTCAAACATGTTATTATCATTGTATACTGCCATTTTAAACTGTTTATCTGAAACGGAGGAAGTGTTTTTACTCTGATTTTGCTGCAAGAAAAACAATTTATTCTGAAGTTCGAGTAAATACAAAATTTATAGATTAAATAAACAAAACTGACCTGATGATTCTGGAATTTTAAAAAACACATGGTTTGTCCAATTTCCATTTCCTGCTAGAGAAGTAGCCTGAAGCCTGAGTGAATAGTTACCAGGAGACAAGGCTGTAAGACGATGGCCTTTGTCTGTCTGGTACTGAAGATGAGTAATACACACAACAGTAGGCTTGGGCTACAAAAGATACAAAATGAGCAAGCTGTCAGAAGTACTAATGAAGTATCATATATACAGGGAGTTTAAACTGTAGAACTACCAATGCACAAGAAAATTTTTGTTGTTGTTTTTTTAATTTCACACAAAGCCTATCTGCTCTAGCCGTCCTTAATTTAGCAGCATAAAACTAGAGGGAAGGCAGCTAGTCATCACTGCCCATTGACAACTCTTGGGCTTCTCTTTACAAAGGAATAGTGGAATTGATCATAACATTATAAGTCCACCACAGCTGAAAGGGCAAGCACGATTTGAAAACTAGGATTTGAGTACCACAACCACCTGGTCATGCTCCGTGTCATACAAGAAAAGAAATATTCTAATGGTCTAGAGAGAAGACAACACTACATGAGAAGGATCAACCTTAACTTACTTTATCTTCTTCATAACAGGTAAAAATATTAACAAGAGTAAAAAACCGCAAGTTGAAAACATTTTACTCAGTGAATGGAAATACAAAAAAATATGTAACATTTCTGGTATATGGAGGAAAAAAATATTTTTGAATGTGTATAACATTCAATGTTTGAACTCAAAATACACTAGTTTCACATTAAAACTAGTTACTAGTAAACTTCTCTTGTTAGAAATGTAATTTTTAAACTTTTATCTCACAATGCTCTCTTCCAGATAAAGTTTTAATAAACCACCTTTTGTTTGTGTAATAAATGCTGAGATAACTTTTACATTTCAATTACAATTATTTAATGAATTACCTGGTGTTCCAATTTGCACTTATAAAACAAGTTTCGAAATCAAAAAGTAGAGCAATGAGGTTCTCAGCCTCTTGGGCAGATACATACACAATATTAGTATATGTAAACCTCTTTACAGTTTTGGATTTCATTCACAACTTCATCAAAACAATTACTTACACATGAAACAGCCCTTTTAGCTTACATTTTTTTCACTACAACAAACACTTTATAATAGTCTGAGTTTGGTTTATTACCTATCATGCCTTGAAAAGAAATCACATCACTTAACACTTGTGTTATCGATAAATAGACTGAACGCTGTATTATGCATTAACACAAGTAACAACCAGGTACTGAGTTGTTACTTGTGACACCTTGTACCCGACAGTTTTAACAAAATAAATACAAAATTAAAATGTTTATAAAACGGTCAGACATAGTAATTTGTTAAAAACTGATAACTGTTAAAAAAGTCTGAAAAATGTATAACCATTTTATTGCTTAAATTTTGTAATCACCTCACCAGTTATAATGAGACATTAATACTTACACTATCATTATCTAAGTGGGTATACTCACCTCACGAAATACTGTTATAACGAGACATTAATACTTATACTATCATTATAGAGGGGTGTATATTCACCTCACCAAATACTGTTATAACGAGACATTAATACTTACACTATCATTATCTAAGTGGGTATACTCACCTCACAAAATACTGTTATAACGAAACATTAATATTTATACTATCATTATAGAGGGGTGTATATTCACCTCACCAAATACTGTTATAACGAGACATTAATACTTACACTATCATTATCTAGGTGGGTATACTCAATGCTGTAAGATACAATTACTCCATTTGGGTTTTTTGGTTCATCCCATTTAATTAACATAGTTTTGCTTGAAGTATTATCTGCTCGGATCAATATGGTATTGCTATCAATATCGTCAGCATTGCCTATAAAATGAAAGATTCATAACTTCATTGCTTCATAATTTCAATGTAGTAAATAATGAATTTCCACATTTTATCCACAAAATAAATATTTTCTTGGCTTCCATGGATTTACAGTCCAGAGTTAAATCAAATTAAATTCTTAAACTTGCATGTCTTATTTCAAAGTTGCCAATTATAAAATGTACAAAATGATTGTGTTTTCAAGTCTTAATCAACTTGATCTGAAGATGCCTAAAAGCTGTCAATTATCTCAACTAGATTTAACTTTTCAGAAAAATGTTCATAAATTTTATTTTACTTACTTAACGGCAAAGTACGAATACTTGCAATGGCCTCTGTGCTGCAGGGTTGAAGCAAGCTGCAGGAGGAATTCTGGGTTTCCTTGTCAATGTCTTGACAAGCCCGAACCTGACACATGCAACAGTACAAAAACTATAGATAGCAATAAAAACTATGAAAAACAATACTATTTGGTAACAAAATAAATCCACTGCATAATACAAATTTGTTTTTATTTCAAAATCCATGAAACATTAAGGAAACAAACAAACTGCGATATAGATGAAGGAAAACATAACTTACATAAATTGTGTTGTTGTTTGCTACCTATTTTTCACAGTGTCAATCTATTCCAAGTAAAACCTATAGTATTATCCATGTGTTACAAGTTTCATAGTATTAATTTATTCCAAGTGGAACTTATGGTATTATCCATAACTTACAAGTTTCACAATCCATAAAAAGAATAAAAAATGAATAAGTAACTTATGATAGAGTATTAAAAATCAAGACTTTTTGCTACCTCTATAGTATACTCGGTGTAATGCCGTAGCTGAGACACAGTAAGGCTGGTTTGTGTTACATTGATGCTAAAGCGAACATAAACACCATTCTCAGTCACATTTTCGCTTTGTGGGTGTTCAGTACTGGTAGTACCAGGCTCAAGAGTGGTTGAGAAGTAGCGATTTTTGTGACTCATGGAGGTTGAACCTGATTCAGTCACCTTCTGTGGATCCTTCGAGGTGTATAAAGCTCTTCTTGAACGACTACTAGCCCCCAGTCGTGCATTAGGACTGACAAAAACCAAAACTACTACTTTTAATACAAAAGATTTATGAACCTAACACAAATTCAAAGTTTATTAAGATGAAAAATGAATGGAAGTTTGAAATAAGGAATAATAAATTAGTTCTTTTACAATTTGACAGTTTTATGTCTCATAAAAAATTACTTCTAAAATAAGAGAATTTAGAATGCACAATAAACAGAACTTGTGAATAACAAAGTTAGCATGTGGATGACACAGTTAACAGCACAACAATAAAACTGACATCTAAACTGCAAAATTAACATTCACATATACATTTCTTAAACACACACATGTGTAATGTATATTTGTAACAAAAGTAATATTCAGATAAACAAAGTGACATCTACATAAAAAAGTTAAGTGATGAAAAAACGACAAAAAACAAACTTACATGGAGAAAAAGTTATATCTATTAAACAAAATAACCCTCTGGATGAAAGTTGTATCAAGAAAATACACTGACAGAGATTGTAACTGACATGTTGGATGACACTTGGAGTTCAGAACACTAGTAGATCCATATGGATCATGGAGTATATTTAAGCAGTCAGTTGTTGTCTGAAAAATGTGCACCTCATTATAAGAATGGGTAATATTACAAGAATGTTTGTAATCTTTGTCACCCGTGGGTGAATTAACACAGTTGAACACTTCCTGTACACAATAATGGCATAAACAGTAACTTATGAGATAAAAAATCATGTTCCCCGTAATAATGAGTTATCAGACATAACGAATTTCAAACCTGCAATGTTAAGACTTGTTGCAAAAAACACAACTATAAATTGGATGAAATTCACTGCATGAATTTCCTCCCAAAGTTTAGAAACAAATTACACACCAGTTCCTTACTTCTTAATATATACTGTGTTATGGATAGCATCTTCAAACTGGATCTGATCTTGGATTTCATCCTCCTGTTTCTTCTCACCTTTCTTGTCTGTACATGGACAACACTTGCCATTTGTAACACCTCCTTCATCACTGCCATCTTTATCTACTCCCTGTCCTGTACTGTTAACCCACAAGTTTCTGGTAACCTCATCCTCAATTTCTCTGTCTTTAGAATCAATCACAATGGCTGCAGAAAAAGAAGAATAAATAGAATAAATTAACAGTTTTCCAAGAGGATACCAGACACCAAATTGTCATGGTAAAACAATTTGAAAAATATTTTAAAATTATATATTACTTAAAGTATTCATACATTGTTTTTAATATAGACTTAATATCCACAACCACAATGACTACATTTTATATTTTACAGACCATAAGACCACTAATAGGTATATACTACCACATTTTGAACCGATGCACGTTATAAACTTTACAAACACTTCAAGTTTGCAAGGTTGTACAAATCAAGCTTATTCATATCACTCTTACACATGTATTTTAAGTTTGCCAACAAGTGTTACAAAAGCAAGCATCACCCACTGTAAGCTTACTTCTATTCACACAAACCTGTAGAGATAACAAAACAGCAATTTCTCTTTCAACATTCAAATTAATTTTATTAATCTCCTGAATGTGAAAGTTTCAAGTACACATCATAATTATGATTTATACATATATATTCAATACTTCAATTACTTTGTTATCATATATGTAAAAATGGCTCGTTTGGGTTAAGAAAATTTTTTACGTAGAGGAGCAAACAATGTTTCGACCTTTGATCATCATCAGGTTCACAAAGAAAGAAAGAGGTAACTGACCAGAAGCTGACCACGTTTGAAACGGGTTGTGTGACAGTGTCGAAACATAGAGGGCGTGCTGAGATGTTTGAATGTATAATTTTATATTATTTATTTTACTTTTCTTTTATTAACATAGGTATAAAGGTGTTCCTTTGTATTGGTTTATTTTGGGCTTGAGTTATTGTATAAGTAAGGCTTCTTTAATTTTACTTTTGTTTATGTTTGTTTCTTTATTTAGTGTTTGAGTGTTTTCTATGGTTATGTTGTGTCCATTTGACTTGCAGTGTTTGAAAACGTGTTAAGGTGACTTTTTATGTTCTTTGAATCTGGTTTCCATTTTTCTACTTGTTTCTCCAATATAGAAGTCGTAGCAGTTATTACATTCTATTTTATAAATAATGTTGGTGTGGTGCTTGTCAGCGTAGTTCTTACATAGTATAGACCTCAGTCTTGTGCCTGGTTTTTGAATAAATTTGGTATTAACTGAAATGTTGTATTTTGTTACTAGTTTTTGCCAAATATTGGTTATTTGTTTGCTGATGTCAGGAATATATGGTTCCGTGATTTTTTGATTCATGAGATATATTTACTTTTGTTGGTTGATTTTGCTTTCTGTCTAGGTGTGTGTGTGTGTGTGTGTGTGTGTGTGTGTGTGTGTGTGTGTGTGTGTGTGTGTGTGTGTGTGTGTGTGTGTGTGTGTGTGTGTGTGTGTGTGTGTGTGTGTGTGTGTGTGTGTGTGTAATGTTTTTTACGGTTTGTGGAGGAAACTTATTGATGTTGATGAAGTATTGTTTTATTTTGTCTAACTCATCGTTAATTTTATCTGGTGAGCATAGTTTTATGGCTGTGTTTATCTGGTTTCTTAGTATGTTGAGTTTTTGTTTTGTTTCATGTGCTGAGTCCCAAAGAATGTATAGTCCAGTATGGGTGATTGTTCGGTGGATTTCTGTTTTGAATTGTGTGTCGGTTCTTGTAATCGTGAGGTTAAGAAATGATATTTGATTGCTTTCTTCCTGTTCCCATGTAATGTTGGGATGTATAGAGTTAATGTGAGTGAAAACAAATTAAGTATGTGTTCTGTAGATGTGAATCCCACAACCGTGTCATCTACATATCTGTACCAGTATAGTGGTGGATGTAATGCTGTATTAATTGCTTGTGTTTCAATTTGTGTCATAAAAATATTGGCTAGAACTGGTGATACTGGGTTGCCCATGCTTAGGCCATTTGTTTGTATATAGTTGTGGTTTTGAACATGAAGTTTGTCTTTATCATGGTGAATTCTATGAGGGTTACTGGGAATGTCTATAATTGGGTTAGGGTCTCGGATATAGAGTTCTGAGGCTATCTTGCAGGCTTCAGTAGTTGGAACTTCTGTAAAGAGGGATATAACATCAAAACTGGCCATTAAGGCTTCATGATTAAATTGATTAAGATTAGACTTGAAATTAAAAGTCTTTGATGAATGAGTTGGCTGGTGTTATATATTTGGAGAATGCCCATGCTATGTATTTACCAAGATTGTAATTAAACGATTCATATGTTGACATTATTGGTCATAATGGACAATCTGGTTCATGAAGTTTGGGGATGCCGTATATTTGTGGTGTGCATGAGTCAGTTTTGAGTAGGTAAGAATAAAGTGTTTGTGAAATTGTGTTATCAACTTATATCAAACTTGAAATGTTAAAATAAAGTATTCTACAGTTTAAATTTTCACATTATCAAAGTTTTGATTTACAATCTTCACTTTTCTGTACTGTGTAACATTTATTCACTTCAAATTACCTGTATCAGGTATATTCCACCCTTTCCTGTTAATATCAAAAATACTTTTCATTTTCTAAAAATTTTCAAATTTCATTTAAATAATGTTTAAATCCTGCTAAATATATTAATATAGTTTCACTGAAAAATAATATTTATTATTACTTTCTCTACCCTAATTCCACACTTCATCAATTTGACTGACTTTGTAAACACCAGAAAAGACAAAAGTGTCCACATTACCATTTTTTCCCTTCTAGATGAGTGCAGATTGCTATAATTACACATTGCAAGTAACATCCTATAATTATTAGAATTTAACTGACCTTCTAACTAAGACAGTATGGGTTTAAAAATACTTCCATTTGCAGCCTGACCAGAATGTCATAAAAGTCACACTTTGATCACATTCTATTACCTAAAAACAACATAGCTCAAAACATCATTTGATAAATTAAAAACTTTATTATTCTATTCATTATACATGATATAATATAGAATGTCAAAGGGTTACTAGCAATTTGTGAGAGAGGATATCAGAGGAAGATTTGTCATTTTAGTTTATGACAATAAATTAAAGGCTACAAAATCAGAATTAGTAAATACACTGAAGAAAGGGAAGACCAAGATAACACATCACAATTTTTAAACTGAAGGAGATGGAAGATTTATTTAAATATTTCATTATAAAAGTAAGAACTTAAATATTAAAATTTGATTTACTGACTAAGCATTTGTGATAAATTAGTCGAATTAGATTATGTAACTGACATGCTGTAACACATGCACTTTAATCTACCAGTAGTCCTTGCTGTTTCACTGCTTAACTGGTTGCACCTAACAAGATTTGTTTAAAATCTTTAGTCATGTCAGCTTGAAGCAACAAACACGTTTTATTATTTTGTTACACATAACTTAAGTTACTAAACTGTTAACTTAATTAGTCCACCACCATTCTTCTATCATTTAAAAGAATTTATGTTACTTTATCAAAAATGCACCAAAATGCAACTTACGCTGGGTGCAATAGTCCCTCTGGCGAATATAATCCGTTGAATCCAGCTCTCGCTTGCCCTTCACGATGTAGTGTGTAACATTCCCATTGGGTCTTTTTGGGGGTTGCCATTTTATCCGTATCTCACCAACTGAGATGGCTTGGGAATGAACATTCAGTGGAGGACTGGGTGCTTTAATACAGATGAAATTTATTTTATTTTGAAATTGAAACAAACATTCTCAAAAATATTTATGTGATACGTTAAGGGGTTACAAAATATGAATCTAATATATTTCATCACTAAAAGTTTTTTTTTATGCACAACTTATCCAATACGTACTGTCAGGACTGGTCGTGAAGTACTTTATCTCACTTTTAGCACCTTTTGCTGCTTGGGCCAGGTTGTACGTTTGGATGTAGAACGCATACTGGGTAAAAGGTTCCAGGTGTGTAATAAGGTGATAAATTGTGGTCTTATTTTTATCATCTGTAGCTTCTTTATCAATAACCTTCCACCTGAGGAAACGTACATTGGATTAAATGCACTTTGAAAAACAGAAAATCTTTGATTAAATTATACTCTTACTGTTTTTGTTGTAGAAATGAAATGTAAAACAAATAACGCAACAGATAAAATTTTAAATTGGGTTATTCTGTTATTAAAGTATTGTTTTAACATTTGTAATGATCACAAAGATGGTTTAAGGTTTCATACACTGTACTAAGTTATTCTGTTACTAGATAGAAGTTACTGATCATAATAAATCCGTATCTGCACCATAAAGCTATGTGATATATAATTAACATTCTCTTTACCAGAATTTAATTTGCATAACAGAATACTGCAAACAGATGCAAGTCTCAAGGAAACTAATTTAAGTAATTTAATTTAGTGTCAAACTTAAGGACTGTTTTGGAATAATAAAAATTTGAAAAATAAACAAAAGGTTATTTCATAACTCAAACTACTGTATCCTGGAAATATTTCCTAACAGCTTACAGCTAGTGTTAGATCCAACTTTAAAAGAAATTACAAACTTACACATTCATCTCACATGCATCTCTTCCATCAAACATTGTAATGTTCTTTTCTTTCCTACAATAGAGAACACATAAATTGATCAGTTGATTATAGAATAATTAAACATTTTCCAAGTGTTTTAAAACCCTCAACTCTGCTTGTAGAGTTTGTCTGAGCTTAGAAAAACTATTGTAAGCTAATTTGCTGTCCTTTTTCATATGTATGAAAAAAAAATAGATAAAACCTATTAATACTCACTTTGGATTGAAGTACACTTACTGTCAACTCAATGTTCATTTTACACTTAATCTTTGTTTTCCCAGACAAGACTGACGTCTTAGGACTATCATACATTTTCTTTAATATAAATCACATCTATACATTAATCAGAGTTATTTTTTTTGGAATTTTATAAGTCGTATTTCTATACATAGTTTACACCTCTGTGATTTTAAAAGTTCGTCTAACTGCTATACGACTATTTTATTTAAATATAATAATGTATGCATTAAATGTTTTTCATTGTTCCACTTTTAACTGTCATTTTGAAGCAGTGCAGTTGAATGTCTTGTGCTGATAACACAGTTACTGTAAGAGTGGATATGACTGTTTTACCTATTTAAATATTGTTATTCTAAAAAAATATTGAATGCAATTTTGTATTTTATTTCTGTTGTGAAAATGCTAATAACTAAAGAAATTATTATGAACAATAAATACACAACAGGAAAAGTCATAAGTCACAACTTCAAACAAGTCATACATATAATTCTTTAGAAAAAACTAACACAAAAGAAAATTTGGTAGTCTGCTTTAAGCTCAATCAGCAGTCGAGGTAATTGTTTGAATGGTTAAAACTGTGTGGGAAAAACATATTTCTATACCCACATGTATAAAATTGGTTTAAACAATAAACTATAGAAAAGTTTTGAAAGAGATAAAACTCACTAGTAAAGCCTACAACAAAAATAAAGATTTCAGATGTTTTTAAATATACATCAGTTAAACATTAACA
The DNA here is from genome assembly GCA_011833715.1 of Carcinoscorpius rotundicauda. Taxonomy (NCBI): domain Eukaryota; kingdom Metazoa; phylum Arthropoda; class Merostomata; order Xiphosura; family Limulidae; genus Carcinoscorpius; species Carcinoscorpius rotundicauda. Next base: position 4,213,618 of record CM022391.1, on the reverse strand, counting down.
AAATTTAAAAGCTGCAAATTCTTACAAATAATCATGTATAAAACAATGACAAGTACAGTAGTTATTCTAACAAATAATCATGTACAAAACAATGATACAAGTACAGTAGTTATTCTAACAAATAATCAAGTACAAAACAATGATACAAGTACAGCAGTTATTCTAACAAATAATCATGTACAAAACAATGATACAAGTACAGTAGTTATTCTAACAAATAATCAAGTACAAAACAATGATACAAGTACAGCAGTTATTCTAACAAATAATCATGTACAAAACAATGATACAAGTACAGTAGTTATTCTAACAAATAATCATGTACAAAACAATGATACAAGTACAGTAGTTATTCTAACAAATAATCATGTACAAAACAATGATACAAGTACAGGAGTTATTCTAACAAATAATCATGTACAAAACAATGATACAAGTACAGGAGTTATTCTAACAAATAATCATGTACAAAACAATGATAAAAGTACAGGAGTTATTCTAACAAATAATCATGTACAAAACAATGATACAAGTACAGGAGTTATTCTAACAAATAATCATGTACAAAACAATGATACAAGTACAGTAGTTATTCTAACAAATAATCATGTACAAAACAATGATACAAGTACAGTAGTTATTCTAACAAATAATCATGTATAAAACAATGATACAAGTACAGTAGTTATTCTAACAAATAATCATGTATAAAACAATGATACAAGTACAGTAGTTATTCTAACAAATAATCATGTATAAAACAATGATACAAGTACAGTAGTTATTCTAACAAATAATCATGTATAAAACAATGATACAAGTACAGTAGTTATTCTAACAAATAATCATGTACAAAACAATGATACAAGTACAGTAGTTATTCTAACAAATAATCATGTATAAAACAATGATACAAGTACAGCAGTTATTCTAACAAATAATCATGTATAAAACAATGATACAAGTACAGCAGTTATTCTAACAAATAATCATGTATAAAACAATGATACAAGTACAGCAGTTATTCTAACAAATAATCATGTATAAAACAATGATACAAGTACAGCAGTTATTCTAGCAAATAATCATGTATAAAACAATGATACAAGTACAGCAGTTATTCTAGCAAATAATCATGTATAAAACAATGATACAAGTACAGCAGTTATTCTAGCAAATAATCATGTATAAAACAATGATACAAGTACAGTAGTTATTCTAACAAATAATCATGTACAAAACAATGATACAAGTACAGCAGTTATTCTAACAAATAATCATGTATAAAACAATGATACAAGTACAGCAGTTATTCTAGCAAATAATCATGTACAAAACAATGATACAAGTACAGCAGTTATTCTAGCAAATAATCATGTATAAAACAATGATACAAGTACAGCAGTTATTCTAACAAATAATCATGTATAAAACAATGATACAAGTACAGCAGTTATTCTAACAAATAATCATGTACAAAACAATGATACAAGTACAGCAGTTATTCTAACAAATAAAAATGTACAAAACAATGATACAAGTACAGCAGTTATTCTAACAAAATCATGTACAAAACAATGATACAAGTACAGCAGTTATTCTAACAAATAATCATGTATAAAACAATGACACAAGTACAGTAGTTATTCTAACAAATAATCATGTATAAAACAATGATACAAGTACAGTAGTTATTCTAGCAAATAATCATGTACAAAACAATGATACAAGTACAGTAGTTATTCTAACAAATAATCACGTACAAAACAATGATACAAGTACAGTAGTTACATAATGTGTACAAAGTATCAAGCTATTTTATCCAATACAAACAATACAAAACATGGAAGTGATGCACCAGTGGTTCACGTAGTTTTTAAGCACAAAGCTACACAATGAGCTTTGCTAAATCTAACCACAGGTATCTAAACCTATCAGCATTCATATATTCAAATAAACCTTATACTATTTGTAGTTTAATTAGCAATCCAGTTAAGTGCTAATACTTAAAACATTGTGTTCTTTATGCATTTTATTGTGTTACAAACTGAATGAAGATTAACCCTTAGATAAGTATAACTTTATAGGTTAAAACACTCAGTACACTACACTACTGTTTGTATTTCATGATGTCAGAAAATCATGATAGAAATGAAAGAGAAACCCTATAACCCAAACATTTTGAAAGGTGGATTTTTTTCACAGGTCCACCTTTCAAAAGCTTTCAAATTATAGGGTTTCTTCTTTCATTTCTATCATGATTTTCTGACATCATGAAATGCAAACAGTAGTGTAGTGTACTGAGTGTTTTGACGTATAAAGGCATACTTATCTAAGGGTTAATCTTCATTCAGTTTGTAACACAATAAAATTGTTGATGACCTTTAAAATGTGTTTAAAATGTGCAGTACAACATAAAAAAGAAAATTTAAGGTGTTATGTCAGACAAATCACCTTTCAGACTGAATCAGAAAGAGGCTTCAGTAACTCAGACAAATGTTCAGTGAAAAGTTTAACAAGTTTTGTAGTTTTTGCTAGTTTTGATAAGTATTGAAGATATTTAATATTTCACTGTTATAATTTTGAGCTACTGATAAAGAATGCAGCTGGTTAGCAGTAGCTCTAAAATTCAGCCTAAAATATTGATTGTCACTCTTATAAAGCACCAAACAGCTGGAGTAAATTCTCTCTGTCATCAGAGAAAAAAATTTGCAACTTACGCTTTTCTGTAATGAATTGTATAACCAAGGAGTGACCGGTGGTCTCCAACTTTATTCCTGAAATTCTCCCATAAAATCCCAGCCATGCTAGAGCACACACGCCAAGGAGAAGCTTCTAATGATGTTACATTACCTGGAGTAAAGTATTAACCCAATCAATACATGCATTTACCTGTACATTACATCTCTGAATGATGAACTGTAAACACAATAAGTACATGCATTTATTTGGAAAGGAACATTTTCATAATGAGTCAAACACATCCAAAACATGTATTTTCCTATAAAGGAATCTCATAACCCTTTCGATAAAATCTTGGTCCTTTAGACAAACCTCATAATCATTTTGTGTTTGTTAGTTTTCATGCTATTACTTTTAAATTAGTAAGCATATGTTCACAAACTCTGGAAGATTGTCAGTAAACATAACATGCTTTCACATGAAAATTTTCAGATTTTCTTGAAACTGAAGGCTAGTAAAGCAATGTTATTCCCATCTTTCTTATTTTCAGTGTTGTGTGCATGACATGCAGAGTTATTTCCATTTTAAGATTAAAAATACTTTTATTCACCAGAAAATTTCAAATTTTACATGTGCAATCAATATAATTTTATAAAACATTTCTTGAGAAAAACTTGAAAAATTATGTTTTACTAATGAAAGACAGCATGGGTTCAGCTGATTTGACCAATCACGTAAGCACCACATAAAAATTAGGAAATTACTATAAATGCCATTTTCATTCTGAAATAACTGGAAATTGTAAAACAAAAACGTGTTTAGACGTAAATGGCTTAGATCTCACAACTTGATATATTTATACAGATTTTATTATTTATATTATATTGACTGGCTAACAAAAACAAATTATAATGATGCAGTATACATACATTCATGTTACCCTATCCAATAACAAAGCAGAGTTAATTTTTAGAAAGATACCTGTCTTTCAGCAGACTAGTATTTGGTAAAATAAGTCACATTTCAATTATTATATGTTAGTGTTTACAAACAGGTTCTTAAACTTATATTTCTTAAAACATAGAACAGTAAATAAAGAAGACAACTATCACTTCTAGTTGTAACCTTTAGAATTTGATGTTTGTCATATGTTCTTAAGCCTTAAGAAAGTTTGCACATAAAAGTTGTGAAATTTTTTTTTTAAGGTTTTATATATATAACATTTAAATAACCAAAAAAATCATAAATTACTTCCCCAATGACACAGAATTCCATTATGCTTTATCAACTTTAACAATTAATCAGCATTTGTTTCAAGAAGTATGTACGAAATCACAAACAGACTGAAGATTCAACTTATTAGCTTGAAGGTTTGTCTTGAAAGATGCTAAGTAGAACTTCTTGGTTTCCAAATGTTTATTAATATCATATATGAAGTGTATACAAGGGACCATTTCCAAAAACAAAAAGGTGAGCAGGGCCATTGCATTTAATTCAATAAATATAGTGATACCTTCATCAATAAAACACTTACTTTGTGTTTTTTAAAGTCTACTTAATGTTGGTAATTTTAGTTGCTAACTTCTACGAACAAAAGTTTTTGTATTTTGGCATCAAGAACACCTGATCTGAAATTGTGCTCCATTCAACATACCACATGAAACATAAAGTGAAATTAAGTAATGTATAATAAAAAATCTGAATTACAAGTTACAGTTTGATACCAAACTTAAGATAAATTAATAGAATAGTAGTGTGGTAAATTTTTGAATGCAAGTAATCAAATGTGATGACAGGGTCTCCGACGTATGAAATATGACGTAGAAAGGGTTAATGATGAACCATAAACACAATCAATACATAAATTTAGCTGCACAGGAACCTCTCAATGATGAAAATGATGACTGAAGAAAAAAATAATTAAAAACATTCAAAATTATGAATATTATTTAAGAGAATCACAGAAAAACCAGTACAAACACTTAAACACTTGTAAAGTATTTAAACAAATTAAAAACGAAACAAAAATAATGAATATAATAGTATTACTCCAAAATAATGTTCCAACAAAGGAAATGTATTCATGTTTATCCTGCACATAAAGTATTAAAAAACACGAAACAGTAGCATGATAAAACTTACATGCTACTCTGTCCCCATTAGAGCTAGGGGACACATCTCTTTCATCCCAGCTTCTGACAGTAGAATAATTCTTCAGTTCTGTTATTCTTTCTGGGCACAGTTTGGGGTTAAAATGGAAGAAAATTTTACCCCGATGAAAGCGAAGTGTAAAATTCCGACTCCTCCAGTCCCAAAGGTCTTCCAGATTCTGGTTGTCATATACCAGCAGTGAATAACTGAAAAAATCAAACAGAATTACTTAATTATGGTGCCCAGTTAACACTGGATTCAGATATCAATGTGTGAGGTTATGTACTGGTATTTAAACAAGAAACAATGAAAAAAAAATTAAGTAATATAGCATCAAAAATATAACAATGCATTTAAGCTAATTCTAACTAATTGATATGAAAAATATAGTGATAAAGTGGACAGTGAGAAAGAAAATGAATATTTCAATTCTTTGATGCAACTTGAATTCTGTAGGTGTTTCTCTAGATAAGGGACAAAAGATAAAGAAAACTGATCATTTTACATATCGTAAGGTGAAGAGCTTGAAACTGAGCAATGACTACTAAAATATTCCTCACCCCGTTCAAATAAAACCTGTTATTAACAGAGAAATGTGTATGCCAATACCATCTTTTCCTCATTTAAACTAAATGCAATTTTCAAAGGAAATAACAAGTGAAAACATTACTTTTGGTTTCATTTCAAACTGAGCTCTAATTTACTATGCTGCCCGTAGCCAAAATCAAGTTTTAAAACATGAGATATTGGTTAACAACATAGTAATCAATCATAAGATATTGGTTAACAACATAGTGATCAATCATAAGATATTGGTTAACAACATAGTGATCAATCATAAGATATTGGTTAACAACATAGTGATCAATCATAAGATATTGGTTAACAACATAGTGATCAATCATAAGATATTGGTTAACAACATAGTGATCAATCATAAGATATTGGTTAACAACATAGTGATCAATCATAAGATATTGGGTAACAACATAGTGATCAATCATAAGATATTGGGTAACAACATAGTGATCAATCATAAGATATTGGGTAACAACATAGTGATCAATCATAAGATATTGGGTAACAACATAGTGATCAATTAGGAAGCTTCTACTTGTAGGTCTAAAAACCTCAACAAAGCTTTGATAATTAAAGTCCCAAACAATTTTTAAAATAGTAAACTTTGTATCTGATGCAATTAAAATTATACTTTTAGGAAATAATTTGACACATTTGTAAAAGAGAAAACTAGACATTTCTATACTCCTTCCTACTTTCCAACAGTTAATCAAGGAAACTCACAAAATGTTTCAACAATAATGTATTTTAACGCCCCTGCAATGAGCTTAGCACAAATCTGCAATGTAACTTCTGATACAGCATATATACTTTCACAAAATTTGGTAAAATCTTAGTAAAATCACAAGTTTTTGCATACAAAAAAATCAGATTTGTTTCATGAAGTATTTTTTTACTAAATAAGCATTTCTGGAAATGTTAAGTTCATTACTAGTATCAGTGCAAAGTGATTCATTCCAAAAATCTCAAATATTATTTGTGTAACCTTCAACACCCAAATACATTTCAAGCACATGTTTTCAGTGAGACTTCATATTTCATCTGTCATCTTATACACCATAATTATGTTGAGTTTGTTAATTTAACCAACTTATAATATGTACTCAATTTGGCATGAAAAAAGCATTTGTATTTCCTAACTTTTTATGATTGTTATAACACAAAAATACAAATACTTTGTCTGTGCAGTTCAGCTGTCATAATACTATATATTTACATATATTTTATTATACTAACCCTCCAGCCAAGCCCAGCTTACATCACATAACATGCACTGATGTGGTGCAGATACAGTCGTGTCAGGTATCCAGAAATATAATATTGACCTCTCATCTTTACAAAGTCTTGGTTGTGACTTACTAGGCTTGTATTTTATAATACACAGTCACATTTCAGTATTATTATTTATATATGGTTACCATTTAGAAATTATGAAACTAATTTTTGTAGGACAATAAATAAAGAAGTAAAACAAACAATTATGTCTTCTAGCTGTAACCTCTGAACTCGGATGTTTAGAATTTTAAATTTTCACAGGTGGATGATATGAAATTTATGTTTATTTATATTTCAAGGAGGTAGTTTGTTTCTTTAGTCTGCTTCAAGTTTCAGAGGAAGTGGTAGCTCTTAACAGATTAAAATGGATGAGAAAAACCAGTAAGTAGATGTTCACAGCTGTTACTCGTGTCACATTAAAGTGTACACAAGGGACCATTACCAAAAATGGAAAGAGTTGAACAGGACCACTGTGTTCGATTCAATACACAAGCTTTATCTCAGCAAAATAAAAATAAGGTTCTTATTTTGTATTTTGTTAATACTGGTAATTCGAGTTCCTAACTAATAAAAAACTACAGACTTAGTATTTTGACATTACAAACATCTAATTTCAACCACTGTTCCTTTCAACATTCCATGCGACTTGTATCTTTGCTATTCATCCCACTTGTTAGTTGGTTGTTTAGCATTTACTAGCATAAAGTAACTATGCTATCTACACCAAACCACCAGTAAAGAGGGTGAAGTGATTGAAAGATATAAAAACGAATTGTACTAAAATATAATGATCCAATTTTTAAATCTCAAAGTCAAAAAACCAATGACCCTTAAAAATAAAAATTTAAAAATACAACTGAGGTGGACCAGTGTCACCATCACCAATGACACCGTCAAACTTCAAGGGTGAACCAGTGGTAAAATATGGTGCTGTCACTCTTGACCATAACGGCGACACAACAGTAAAATGTGGGCTATTGTGACCCAAGTGTCACGTACTGGTACATCAATACCAGATAAAAGAAAGCAACGAGATTTCAGGTTATATGTTTGTAATTTACAATTTTCAAAATATAAATGTAAACAGCATTTCATTAACCCTATGATTACCAGCTGCTAATTTTCTTCGTAGGTAACACTGCTCTCATCATATTTTATTCCAAAAATTTAATTAGTGGATAAAACTAAGATTTGGCAACAACATTTCTGAAAGTATGTACATTTATATACTATTTCTAATAAACAAATTAGTTACTTAACGTTGTTATTATACCATTTATAATGAACAAATTAGTTACTTAGCGTTGTTATTATACTATTTCTAATGAACAAATTAGTTACTTAACGTTGTTATTATACTATTTATAATGAACAAATTAGTTACTTAACGTTGTTATTATACTATTTATAATGAACAAATTAGTTACTTAACGTACTTATACCATTTATAATGAACAAATTAGTTACTGAACGTCGTTATTATACCATTTATAATGAACAAATTAGTTACTCAACGTCGTTATTATACCATTTATAATGAACAAATTAGTTACTCAACGTAGTTATTATACCATTTATAATGAACAAATTAGTTACTCAACGTAGTTATTATACCATTTATAATGAACAAATTAGTTACTCAACGTTGTTATTATACTATTTATAATGAACAAATTAGTTACTTAACGTAGTTATTATACTATTTATAATGAACAAATTAGTTACTTAACGTAGTTATTATACTATTTATAATGAACAAATTAGTTACTTAACGTAGTTATTATACTATTTATAATGAACAAATTAGTTACTTAACGTAGTTATTATACTATTTATAATGAACAAATTAGTTACTTAACGTAGTTATTATACTATTTCTAATGAACAAATTAGTTACTTAACGTAGTTATTATACTATTTGTAATGAACAAATTAGTTACTTAACGTAGTTATTATACTATTTGTAATGAACAAATTAGTTACTTAACGTAGTTATTATACTATTTATAATGAACAAATTAGTTACTTAACGTCGTTATTATACTATTTCTAATGAACAAATTAGTTACTTAACGTCGTTATTATACTATTTCTAATGAACAAATTAGTTACTTAACGTCGTTATTATACTATTTCTAATGAACAAATTAGTTACTTAACGTTGTTATTATACTATTTCTAATGAACAAATTAGTTACTTAACGTAGTTATTATACTATTTCTAATGAACAAATTAGTTACTTAACGTAGTTATTATACTATTTCTAATGAACAAATTAGTTACTTAACGTCGTTATTATACTATTTCTAATGAACAAATTAGTTACTTAACGTCGTTATTATACTATTTCTAATGAACAAATTAGTTACTTAACGTAGTTATTATACTATTTCTAATGAACAAATTAGTTACTTAACGTCGTTATTATACTATTTCTAATGAACAAATTAGTTACTTAACGTAGTTATTTGTATTTGCACTCTTAAACTGTTCACCTGTCAGGTGATTTTTATGAGGTATAAAAATACTACTTTGTTTCTTACAGTTTTTACATTTCATTTGTATAATGTGTAGAACCTCAAAAGTGAATACAAAGTTTTTTTCAGTAAATATTTGCACATTATTTTCCATTTTCACTGCTACATTACTATCTATTATCTTCAACATTGTGAAATGAAATGTTTACATACCTTTCAACATTCAAAGATATTCACTAGAATAGTTTATCTCGCAAGTTAACATTTCGATCTTTTCACTTACAGTTCATTTTTAATTGTTAATTGTATTTTCCAATTTCATGCTTTTTATTAATCACGTAGACACGTCAACTTTTACCTGCAAGGTTTGACAGGTATTGCCAACATGCCTGGTTTCTGCACATGCCACCATTTACAAGCTTTAACAATAAAAGGCAACAACAAATTAAACTTATGGAAATCAAACTATCAAGATACACATTAAAACATATATAATCAGAAAACAAATGTACAATACCAGCAATACGTTAAGTACACTAACATATAAAGCGAGAAACTTTCCAAGCGTTATGAAACACTACAAATATGCTTCCTATTACAGTACCAAAATTCAAGGTTGAAATCTGCAATTTCTATTTATTGTATGCATGCCATTCAACTCCAAACTGTTTCAAAGCAACATAGCTTCAACTTTGCAAGTGAGCACTGCTGACATAAAACTAAAAAGAAACAAGTACTTGCAATCATTTCACGGGGGAGAAAATCTTCTGAAGTAAAATATGAGACAGTAAACCACATGCAAGTGGAGTTTTGATCATCTGAAGAAAGCTGTTGTTTTGAATTAAGCACAAAGCTATACAATTATATATCTGTGCTCTGCTCACCACAGGTATCAAAACCCAGGTTTTAGTGTTGTAAGTCCACAAACACACCACTGTACCACTAGGGGCCTGAAGAAAATATATACAGTGAACACACAAAATTTATTATCTACCAGCTCATAAAGTTGAGAAAGTGTAAATACAAACTGTTCATGTGAGAGCAAAATCTGATGTTTCACTTGTTTCAGATGGTTATTTTCAAATAAAGGAATAAAAACTTAGATAATATAAAACTAAATTATATCATGTGCAATGATGTTTTCATTAAAATACACTGATTGTAAGATGTTTAAATAAATTCTAAATGTAAAATAGTACCAATGCAGAAAGAAATTTAAAGATGTCACCAGCAGGCAATAGGGTTTGATGTATTTAAATTTATTACCAATGAGTTCTAGGACTAAAAAGGCACTGATGAAAGTGGAAATTTATTTGTATTATAATTGTATAAAAGGTTCTTCAAAAGTTGTTACAGAGTTACTGTTGACATATTTTGGACATTTCACACTGAAGTTTTTACAAATTTCATGATATTTAATATCAGGTGCAAACAAAGTTGTGTAATACAAGATTACAAGACCTACTTCTGTTTTTCAAATTCCTCTCCATGAATATCCCTGAGATTCTTAAGAAAGTTTAATGACACCAGCGGATAAGATCGAAAAACTTTCAAAAACCCAGTTATGTTCTGGATGTACTTCAAATTCTCCTCAAGTTCTTCAATTACATTAGCTGGAAAATAAAGTAACAAAACAAACAAGTAAAAATACAATCGTTTGTTTTTATTTCAAGTTCAACTATCACTTTTTCTCCTACAAGAACATCTGATCGTGTAGCAAACACTACCAGTTCTCATTTAAGACTTCATATACTTTAACTTGTCAGTGGAAATAAGTGTGACTGTAATGTTTTAGTAATAAAACTAATCTGATCTTATAGCTTGAGCACACAGCTTATACTATTCATATTCCTTTTTTAGTTTAGAAGGAAACTCCTATGAAATGTTAAGATGAGACTGACCTCCACTATGTATCTGGATAATGAGAGACCCGTTAATTATGGTACAACCCGACAACTTCTGTGCAGCTGCAACACTATCAACTACTGTTCCAGGGCACACTATCAAGAGACAAAAAACGTGTCGTATGTCAGCAGTGCAAGTGGTAGTCTATTCACATTCATAAGTAGGTTTGCTTTACAAACCTTATTTATATATGTACACAGATATAGTAAGTAAAAAAATCTTTACTCGTAAAACATTTACAATGTTCTTAAGCAAAAAGTTCTTGAAGTTAACAACAAAGTATTAACAATTTGTATGCTTCAGAAATATAGGTTTTAGATGTATTAGTAACATTAGAAACTGGTAATTAGAGACAAGTTAGTTGTAAAGCATAAAAAATAGTGACTAATTCACTATCCTTATACACACCTTCTAAATACTAAATATGGTTTCCCATACTTAATTCCCTATTAAAATATGTTAACATCATTGGATGAGTTACTGCAATACAAATTTTTATCACTTCATCTTTATTTCTGTTTGATTTACAAACATTAATTTTTTTCAAAAAATACATCAAACTGTTCTCTAAAGCTCTACACTTTGCTGCTAACTTTGGTTCTTTGTTAGGTACAAAATAATTAAAAATAAACCTTGAAATTATGGTGCATACAAACTTTCTGGAAAAATTATAATAAACTGCTTACACAGATTGCAATACTTGTTGACAAACATGTATAATCAAATGTTATGATAAACAACTTATAACAATTAAACATTGGAACGAAGATTACAATAGCATATTCTATGTATACAAGATTATCACTGTTAATATAATTTAGCTTTGCTTAAGAATGCAATAAATATGAAATTCCAATAAGTAATTACAAAATTGTAAGTCATACAGATAAGAAACTTTCTTTTCATTACAAAAGTTTCAAACTACATTTATTTTATTTTCATAAAATTTCAAAAATCAAACTGAATGAAAAGTGGTGTTTGAAATGATTTACATTAACTAACCTTTTGGACAGTGGCCAGAACATTTTATACAACTGTGTCTATCAGTTGAATTTTCTACATAACCAACAGGGCAATCTTGCATACAACTTCTCAATTTATCTATTGGCTTCCAATAAATCTCTCTTGTATTTCCTTCAGAGCCTAAAATTTCATTTGTTACCATACTCCGACAAACATTTTCATCAATACATCTCCATCCCATATGCTACAAAAACAGATAATATAACAAAAAGTAATTAAAAATTTACAAGTTGAGAACACAGTATATTTTAAAAATTAAACAGTAAAAGACAAATACACTAAATACAAAACTTCATATAACATTCAGTTTAGTTTTATGTTTTGCATGCTGTAAGCCTTTAGTTTCCATTAAAAATTAAACAATATATCAATAACACTTAACTGCAAAATAAAGTTTTATTTCAACCAGCACCAAAAACAATATAAGCAGGTAACTATCTCCAGGTATTACAAAGTCTCCATCACAAATATCAACAGAAGTTTTCTTTAACAGACAGAGCTGGATTTATGACTACAGCAGAATCCACAAAACATGGTGACAAATATTTTTTACAATAGCTCTAAAGCTACTTTAAAATGCAATAAGTTTATTCCTTGTTTTATGAGACTACACATTTCACCATATCAAGTTACTAAAACAAACATTTACAATCCTTTCCTATAACAAAGTAATTGTAACGTAGATTTTTTTTAAATCAGCTTCTTCAATTACGAAACAGGAGAAAGGAATTACTACTTTATAGAAATTTCTCAAATTAAATTACAACAAAAACAAACAACCCAATAAAAAGAACTGTCATGCTTTTATGAATACAAGTTTTTAAGACATTGTATATTCCCCCATTTCTCAATAAATGCCAGTTGTTTACAGCTACACAACCCTATAAAACACAATACTTCCCCATTTGTCAATGAATATTAGATTTTAAGACTACACAATAATAAAAAACATGTATAAAAAACCCATTTCTCAATAAATGTCAGTTGTTTAAGACTATATTCTGAATACTTAGAGACAATGACAAAGCTTCAACAAACCTGATAAGTTAGTGAAGGACATTTCTCCAGACAACGGTCAACATATACAACATTTCTACAGCTTTTACAGTCACTGGATGAAATCCCATGACATCCACCAAGACATTCCTTGTGACAGCACCTGCCCTGGTTGTCACATGTTGAGCTTTGGCATGTTTCACTACACACTGATAGTTCATATTTTGTATGACTTTTAGGTTAAAACCAAATACATCTTTATACACAGCAAAGTCCATAAATGACATTTCTAAATACAAGGACAAATAATCCTCTGCTAAAGGATCTCAAACAACAAATCTCTAAGAATATCCAGGGAGTGAGGTGTGATCCTCCAGTCTTAGATTTGAGATCTCATAAATAAAACATTGTTTTAAAAAAACTGCAGTGAACAGTCACTAAATATTAATGGTAAGCTTGTTTCATCTCTTAATGAAGTGATATTCTTCCTGAAGTGACAGTCCCACTGTAAATCTAACTTTACTTCTCCAACAAAAAACAGATTTACCATTACATGATCGAAAATAAAAACAACATTCTGTGATTAGGTTTTAAGTCTCATGAAGATATGAAAATGTCTGAGTTCAATCACAAAAAGGAACTGAAAACCATGCAACCTTTTCTACAATATTTCTAATATTCGTTTAAGTCCAGTTAAAACATACAACAAAAGTTCATCTGCAACCAGTAAATGATAATTATACTTAAATGTGTTAATGGTATAATACTTTTAGCTTTAGACACTGGCTTTATCACTAATTAACCAATTCCAGACCTTGATATGAAGGTTACAGTGTTACCTCTTAACTTTTTCATTCTCACAGTGGAAACGTTCAACCAAATTGTATCAAAACGTAAGGCCCAGTTTAAGCTTTTCAAATTCGTATAATTTAGACTTCATATATTGCTGCAAGAAATATTTTTGTTGAAACACTTAATATTTCCACCTTCGAATTTCAATTTATTTTTATTCTTTGACTGGACAGTTTAATATTAGACACTTTCAACTTAAGTGATTTTTCCAAATGTACTTTTTGAAATTTTATTTTTACCATGTGCAAATATTTATTAGTAACCTATGACTTAACCTTTCAAAATGGTATTAGATTGAGGTAGCTAACAATGTCTTTAGTCAAAGTCAATTTATATTTGACAAATATTCCATTTTAAAATAAATAATGTTATAATATTTATTTATTTATATTGTTTGAATTTGATACCTTAAAATTAACATTAATAAACAAAAATCTGAGTTACTTTATAAACAAATATTTTGACATCAACATTCCAAGCATTGTTCTAGTAACACCATGCCCTCGGTGTTGATACAATGGTACCTTATTAGGTTTTTGCCTCAATATAAAATAATCTTTAAGCTTGTTAGCTTAGGATGATTTAAATGAACAGTATTTTAAGAAAAGTCAATTAAACTATATGTTATGAACTTCAATACTGCTTCTTAAGCTTGTATTCACTGCTGGTTAAAACATTTAAATTAAATTTGAGAATTTAACAAATATTTCTTTCTACTGACTTATCACGATATATGAACATGTGTTTTGTAGCAACAAATAATTAAATCACAGAGTATCAGATTATAAAGTAGTATTGTGATCATAATCATGATAAAAACATGGGGATGTTACTGATTAAATATAATATTTTCATTAAAACTAATTAATATCACCTTCTGATCAAATCAAACTGCACTGTTAAGTCAGACCCAATAATCAAGACACTAGAATATACTTTTGTTGTGTTATTACTTAGAGTATATAGTTCTATTATTTCTCCGCCACCACTGCTAATGTTTCTAGCTATAAACCCAACACCATCTCTCAAGGTTCAACCAGCTTTAGAGATTCATGCTAGTCCTACATCATATGCCACGATAACAATGTTTATAATAAGACTACAATAATACTAAACTAAAAACAATAAAAATAAATATTAAACATTTTAACCAATACTGTTAATAAAAGTATCATTAAATGAATGACTTAAAACTCAAAACCCACTGTTCGTGGGTTCCATCATTACCGCATGACATTTTACTTGTCGCTTTCATTGATAGTATTGGTCACACTTGTCATTCATTATTACTTTTATTATACAAGTCATTTTGCATTTATAGTTAAGAATTTTTAACTAGGGCTGACCTGAATATTTCAAGCTGGATGAAACAAAGATATTTTTGAGTTTACACAAACATATCTAACAATAAAGATATCCAACTAATAAAACAATACATTCTAATCTTTGTAACTAGAACTGCAAGAAATATATATTTAATTAGCTATGTTGATGGTCAGGTCGATTTAGTTTTTTCTACTGAGAATTGAATTATTCACTGATTTCATACAAAAAACTTAATGTTAGCCTTCAAGTAATGTCATAGATTTAACATTCATGCATAACATCAATATGAATGTATTTTGTTTGATCTGCTTTGTTACAAGTTTAACAGTGGTTACATACCACTTTATGCTACTGTAAAAGTTCCAATGACAGTCCTTACAGATCATGTTACATTATGCTGCAGTGAAATTAGGTTCACTGTAAAGATGTGATTATTTGTTATATTCATTTGTAACAAAAGTGTAGCAACTTCAGGCCCAAGTTGGATCCTATCCAGAGGAACTGAGAGCCAGCCCAGGACCTGGGGTCAGTAATGTGATTGGGCTTTTATTTTGTTTATTAACTTTGATTTTTCATAAAAGAAATGTTGATATATTTCATGGATCCATGAAAAAGCAGTACCTATTTTAGCTCATTACCTGGTATGCATTTCCAGTGAACTTTGTAATATTCTACTCCCAAGAATTACCATTATAATAACTATTATTCAGTTTATACCCGAGTAAATGTTTCTTAACTAAACTCTTAGTGTCAAAGAACTCTGTTCTCGATTCCCTTGAATCTATTAAAAGAAATCTCCCAAACACCTCACACATGCTGTCGCCCTCCCACAGGAGCTCCCATTAGGCATCAGCAACCGTTCCAGTTCAGAAGCAAATTTTACACCATTAGAATGTTGAAATGTTCAACAAATTTCGCATGATTAAAAATGCTCAATTATGTTATTAAAGCACTTAATACAATATATTAGCCTACACATATACTGCATATTTAAAATGTACACATTTATGCAAGGCTTATTACTTACATAATACAATATAAAGATCTCTTCATTTCTATTGGCAGGAAGGAAAATGTACAAAACATAAAAGTCAGAAATGTTAGTGACACAGTAAAATTAGAAGTGTCATGAATGAACAAGATACGTATTTACAGAATTATTGCAGTTATTAATTCCCAGGGTATTTTTTGCCATTAAATTAAAACCAAAACAAGTGGGGAATTTTCTCAGTACAACGTGCATTTAGTATAGTATCAATGCAAGTAGTCTTAAAAGATTAGTGCTAAATATACTTTTCATAATTTGAAAGGGACTCACAAAAAGTGGGAAACAGGTTTTGAGTACAAGATCTTTACTTTGTCGATTAAATAACAAGTCTTAACTAAATTTTGACACAACTCCAGTACTACAAAAGGTAGCAATTAACCATGGAAAAATATAAATTTTTCAGTTACCATTCACTTAGAATGTTGTTACTTTATCCCAGATACTTTATAAAACAATTAAAAACACATTTAGAAATCTAACATATGGTTGCCAATGTGTGAGCAAGACACACACACACACTGCATGCACAATACAAGAATGGATGGATGTTCTTCAAATAAATATAAACTTGAATTAAAATAAACATAATTACTTCAAAACTAAAGAAAAAAGAAGACACACACCTTTCTGGCACAATTGAGAGTTCCAACATAATCGTCGGGTAAGGGGACCATTTCTAGTATTAAGTGGGCATTTCTCTGGACAAACATTTGGGCAGTCTCTTGGTTCTCGATTATGTTTAATAAAATGACCTCCTTGACCAGCCTTAGCAATAAGATCCCAATCAATGCTGTTTACATAGCAGAGATAAGGATTTTTTTCTATCCGCACTGAACCTCGAACAATGTCAGTAAGGCTCGAGAGTCCAACCTCTTGAAGCTGGAACATTTCATAGATAACTAAAGCATAATTATGGAACAGTATATTGCCTCTTATGACTGTTAACTCTGGAAATACCTTTCCAATCGACTCCATTCCAAATGCTCGATACAAAAACAGGTATCCTGTTATTTCACGAAGTTTTGGAAAGTATAATTTTTCATAGCTCCTGGCAGTACCATTATCAATCAAAACAATTCGAAGAAATCCTTCAATCACTGTGCAGTTTTCCAGCTTCTTGAACTGATCCACAGAGTTCCGGATGTCTATGTTCCGACAAACTGGAAAATGTAAAATGTTCTATTTAGTTAGAATTAAGCATGATAATCAGAAACTGGTATTTACAAAAACACATGTACACTAGCTACAAACAGTGCACATCTAACTAAACTAACCAAAGACAACTGTCTAATGAAGACTTTTTAGTTTAAAATATACTTCAGACAATTCAGTTCAAGTAAACAGTCAGTTTTTACACCGCTTCCATCTTTTCCTTTTCAATTAGAGTAGTATTTCAAATAGCAAGCATGTGGTTTGATAACACCTACAATGAGACTCACATAAAATGTAGTTAAAGGCAAAAAAAAAGAATACACGGTTACCATAAATGATACCTTTCTTGAACAAAAATAGACTTATTGATAAAGTTGATTTTAAATGAATAAAAGACATACATTGTTCGTTTGAACAAATTATTCTTGCAAGTTGTGCATCTGGTCAGAAATAACCGCTTTCATTAATAAACAATGCAGTTTCTTTTGACTTCTTTCACTTTTATTGAAACAAATAAATTAGAAAGTTGTACATGTTCTGAAATCAATGGAGTACAATAATTTATTTTACTGTAGAAGAATAAGTTAAAACTGCTTCAAAACATTAAAAAATAAAGCAGTAAAACAATGAAAAAACAACTTAAGTCAAAAGTTGTAAGGAGACTGAAAGAACAGCCAATATTAGTTGGCAAGCTGCACAAGGAATCTTTCCCAGACAAGTGGAATAAAGATAAGGTAAGAAGCAACAAATATATAATTTAGAGAAAGTCTGAAAATTAAAAACAAAATTAATTTCAACAAAAAACACTTTCAGTTCCAGCAAGGTCTTGATTCACAGGATTACAAACACAGAACATATGAATCAGATTGGAAGATGTACATGTAGAACAGTTTGCAAAAGCAGGTCAAATGTGGTGAATTTTGGTTTCTTTTATGTTTATATTTATACCATTCATTTTATTAGGGTTTCATAACATTCAGTTGCATTTTTAAATATAAGAACTGTAATTTACAATGATGTATATTATGTTCTGATAACACCTTGAACTTTTGTGTTACACACTTATTACATAACATTCCACAGAATAAGCCAACAGTCATTAGTCAGTTCTCAGTTGCGTGGGCAAACATTGCTCATCATCAACAAAAATATTCTTTGCAGACTTGTTTCTATCTTGAGGGAACTTTAGCTTTTTATAAATAGTTTTTAGTTCGTAGATGTCACAAGCATTCACTCAAAGAGCAGATTAAAATATACTAGGTCATTTTTAAACCAAACCTACGCCTGTTGCAAAAAATAACAGAATAACGAATCTTATTAGTTTCCTGATTTTCTACAGGAAGATTACCAACTTCCATTCTCAGACACACTGACAGAAAATTTAAATATGAAACATACCACAAAAACACAATTGTACTACAACTTAAGTTTCATCTATAAAGAGAATTCAGTCAATATTTTTTCAATGTACTTTTCAGATATAACACATGATGGTTCACAAACAATTTACAAATACTTTCTCAATAGAATACCCTCATTGTTACCTAAATAAACAAAATGTTCTTACATCTTATATTACTGTTACACCTAAACATCCTACACCCTATGTGCAAGCATTATTAGGTCATTAAGAATCAGCTGAAAAACACAGCTACAGCATGTTATCAAGCCAATCTGTTGATTTTAAATTCAACAACCAAATTCCTGTTTCACAATTTTGTGGTGGTGTTTACAAATTTATGCTGTCAGTAGGGTTACACTGGCTACTGAAAGAAAATTATTAACACTAGCTGAGGTACTTGTACCCTGTAAATTCACGATTTATGAAAGGTTATCGCAGGACATGAAAAGTTGTTTCTTTTATACATAATTAAAAAAGTAAAGACCAAAATACTTTCATGCCAGATATGAAGATCCATCAAGAGTGATGAAGTACTGTTTAAAAAAAAAAGAAGCAAAAATCAAATTTTGTGTGTATTTATCAAGGAGCAAAAATCAAATTTTGTGTGCATTTATCAAGGATCAAATGAACCTCCATACCAATATTGGCAAAGATCCATTCACACCCTGCAAAGTATTTACGTGAACAGAGAGTACTATCATATTTATATAGATGGTGTCAGTGCATCAGATCCACGTGCGACATATTTACAATATTCTATCTGAACCCTCAGAATGGAGAAAAACTACTTTGGGATGCAAAATGAGAAAATCATGATCCTTATTGTAAATCTACATGGACAAAAGTTTTGCAAAAATGGCAGTTGAACATCGTACAATGAAAGGGTTTTTTTCAGTATCATGAGCAAGAGTTCCATCATAGTATGATGAGAAAGAACATATTAACCTGAAGTTACCAGTTAAGTTTAATATACCTGTGCATGCCCTAGGTGAAAGTCAAATTCTCAATTATAATTTGCTTAAAATCCTAGTCAAGGCCAATGATGAAAAGAAAAGTATGCTTATATATAAATAGAGGCTAAAAATATATGTTCTCAGATCTGCTAATAATTAGGTGATAATGGTACAATAACAAAATAATTATAAATTGTTAATTTATGATAGCACAAAAGTCAAGTCAAAATTCATGTCTACAGCACTTATGTTTGTAGACAAAAAATCTAGAGGGTAGATATCTTGACTTTCAAAAATTACCCCCCCAACAGCCCAACAATCTGTGCAGAAATGCGTTTAGTAGATGCACAGATTTTTGCACAATATATGTCGCTACCTTTGCTGTAAGATTCAGTTTTAAATTACTCTGAAGAGAATCTTGGCCAGTAGTGAAGAAAATAAACTGAAAATCTCTCCTCTTCAAAGAATCAACACAAGAATAGTCCAATGACCTATACATGATTTTTTTTTATCATAATGTTCAGAGACAACAAAGGATTTGTTTTTGTCCTTTAGCTACCCCATCCTCTAAAACAAACTAAAACTATTAAATAAGTAATAAAATTTAAAGCCAACCCTTTTCAAGCTCTTTTACACTCATTCTAATTTGCTGCCTCCACAATATCCAAAGGCAACCCGAATTCCATAATCCAAATACCCTTTTTTTGTAAAAAAATTCTTCAGCAAAGATAGCTTCCACCTTGTCTACATCCTCAGTTCTGTACTTCTTGTTGAGTACAAAACTGTTGAAACATCAACATTATTAACTCCTTTTGTAAAATACTTAAATCAGATCCCATAATTTTTCCAAGAAAATACAACATTAAGGATCTTAACCTCTCCTCACATGACAAACCCTCTATCCCAGGTACTATTTTAGTAATCCTGCTCTGAACCCTTACCAACAAGGTAAGGAACCCCAGACTTACCACAGTATCCTCAATACTTCTATAGACACAACCTAAAATCTTATTTCCCCTAACACTATCAGCAGCACCTCTTGGATGGCTGAAGAGACTGATGAACCATTACACCAAGATTCTTTCTTTTCTTTCACAACACTGTTAAGGTTATACTCATAAACTGTACCTGTAATTCAAATTATGAGAGCTTTCATGCAATATTATGCACTAATCACAATTAAAACCCACCTGCAATTTATTTGCCAAAGTTTGAATAAGATCTTCACATACAATTTTCTTTAAGCTTGTGAAGCAAGAATATAAAAGTGGATGAATTCTGTTTAACAAATCAAAATAATTATGACTCTTTCACATGATGTGCGTCTTACTTTCTTCTTGTAACACAAGTAAACCTTTGCCTTTAAAATTACGTGGGCAGAAGAAGTAACCCTGAGTGTTCTATTGTGGAATCAAATAAGAAGATTGTGGTTAACAGAAAAAATTGAATGTTTTTAAGGTGTTTTTTTTCTTCACTTCTTTCACATATAGAAGTTATTATTCATAGGTGATACAAAGTTTACTGCCTTCTAATTTATAAAAAAATCTAGAAAAAAAAAATACTTATTTTATACAGGGTGAAACGTGTAAATTTAGAAAACAAAAAACAAGATAATGAATTCTGTAGTTTGTTAAGAAATAACTACAACTTCAGATGAAACATAAGTGATTTGCAGAAAATACAGGGTGGTCGCTAGAAAAGCGGAAAATTTGAGGGTCAGATGAGATCATAAATAAAATGTGTGCTTACTCACTTCTATTTTGATTTCTTTACATCATGAATAAAATGCATGATTTTAATACCATAAAATGCATTTTGAGCATCTATGAGTGTAATATAACATATGCCTTTAAAAACCTTTGTAAAAGTTATTCTTTGTAAAAATAAATAGCTGTTTGACAAATTTTCTGCTTTTCTAGCGACCACCTTGTAGTTTCCAGGTTAATAATACGCAAGTTTCAGGCAGGTGCTTCTGAAAACATTATCACAAAATGTTATCTCAAGTGTTATTTTAAAAACATGCCTGTTTTTAACATGGTTTTTGCTAATATATTCTGTTAAAAACTTTATGAAACTCCTGGACAAACCTCATTATAAACCAATACGATGTAGTGGATATAATGAAAGAAAAAAAAATGTGATAAATTTGAATATTTAAATTTCAATTTCACAAATAAGTAAAGCATCTTCGTGGAATGTGTATTTTATTCCTTTTGGTTTACATTAAAAATAAAGCTACACAATTGGCTGTGTTCTCTACCACAGGTATCAAAAACCCAGTTTCTAGTATTGTAAATATGCAGACATACTGCTATTCCACTAGGGGTCTCTTTTCACCTTTACTACAACATAGCTGAGATTTGCAGGTGAAGTGTGGGAAACCATAAATCCAAAACTGGTGATACAAATCATTGTTTTTTTTCATCTGCATACCTCTTAAGTCATCTATGAATTCTAAATCAGATTTAAAGAATTATACTGCACATATAAATAGCATTTCAGAAAATCTTTTTCTACAAGTGTCCAGTTCAACTGACACATTCTGGTAATGAACAATAAGCCTCTTCAGCAGTGATGTAGGACACAAGAAAATCTTTTCTATTTGTCTCCGATTTTGAACCAGCAATGGACAAATTAAGAGCAGTATGGAAAACAAGTTTTAGTTTTTATTCAATCCGTGCCTAATAGAAATAGGAAATCACGTTACTTCAATGATTTAACATTTACATTAAAAAGGTAATACAATGCATCTTTTTG
This sequence comes from Carcinoscorpius rotundicauda, assembly GCA_011833715.1. Taxonomy (NCBI): domain Eukaryota; kingdom Metazoa; phylum Arthropoda; class Merostomata; order Xiphosura; family Limulidae; genus Carcinoscorpius; species Carcinoscorpius rotundicauda. The sequence continues at coordinate 4,191,039 of CM022391.1, read as the reverse complement.
AAGATAATTTTAACTGTTTAGTTTAATTTGTCACTTTTATAAACCTTTAGGGAGTCAAATCAGCAACAAGTGCATAATTACCACTTTTCAACAATATTAAAGTATGACATTTGACCACCAATAATTATTTACACTGGAAACAATATTATTCCTAAACATTAAATAAATAGTAGAAAAAAGGTAATATTAGATGCTACCATTTCAAAAACTACTAATTTTAAATGACTCATTCACAAATGTGATACTGCTTAATTGGTTTTAATTCTATGATGAACGTACAATGTACCACTACCATTGCATAAAAAATATGCATCTTATACCAATGATTATGTAAAAAAATATAACATATTCAGTAACATCCAAATATTACCCATATCCTATTATTTCATTTGCCTGTCTAAAAACTAAGTTAAAGTGGACACGTCCTTACCTTCTTCAGGTTGAAGTCCAATAACATTATTTTTAACACCACCAACAAGGATGACATACAAACACATAATGCAGAACTGTCTTCCAGACCAAGTTCTCCTTTGACACCGCAAGGACATACTCCAGAGTGACGTTAGATCATTTATAAACAGCATTTGTGGTTGCTCTCTCAGCTGATGCTACTGGAGCCCATGATCAGCTCATGGCCAACAAAATTCATATCAAATAACGTTCCTTAAAAAAACAAAAACTATTTTACTAAAGCTGGCTTTCATCCAAACACTATTACAGAATTTCAATCACTAACATGACTTATCATCACTAATTTTTTTTTTTAAAGACACCATGGAAATGTTTATTTAACGTAAAAGTCCACAACACACAAGTTAACTTTCTTATAAGACACCGTTTCTTAAATCAAGTACATAGTTCTAGTATTACTTACCTTCACTCACACTTAAAGCTATTACTTAATTGCCATGTTTTCTTCCTTTGCCCATCTAAGCACTTCTGACTTTCTCTCTCGCTCCAGTCTTAACTGTCCTTGGTGGTGTGTCTTATGACACTTTCCACCTACGTCTGTGTGCCCTGTATACTGTACTGTATAAGCACCTCATTCAGACAGTTATTACTTTTTCAATGCTACTCAATCAGTCTAACACCAGCTCTTAGTCATGAAAAAATGGTGTGATAGTGTAAGAGGAGATAAGTATTAAAAGAATACATTTCAACTGATGGACTATATCCCATGCTGGAAGAAAGGGCAACAAACTGCTACACACACACGAATGAAGTCCAACCTACCTGATGGAATAACTTGATGTGTTCTCAGCTAAATGAATCATAACAAGAAGGTAAGGAATAACAAAATAGGTAAACTCTTCCTCCTCATCCTGAAGAAGTCTTTAAGGCATCATCCCAGATCTGAATAACAAGTCTGTGTATGCCTTACTCAACCTAAGGAAACAGGTCTCATCCAGTGTGGAATTATAAACTCTCACACTCACTCCCTAAATGTGCAAGAAAGTAAATTTCATTTGCCTCCAGAATTACTGGAAGGATGTGGATCAAACTGTGGTCAATCAAGGATGCAGGATGGGACCAATCTGTGTTTGAAATTATAAGCAAACAATGGACCCTTTATCATGAACAATGTACTGAACCAATATTGATCATAAAGAGAGGTCACACTAAAGCAAATTAGATAGTTTAAACTAATATTACAAAAAGACTTGTTCATATGCTGTTTTCTTTCCTGCCTACATTTGAGGAAAGAAAACATCTAGAAAAGTAGGAAGAAAGGTTTCTCACATTGCTATCTTCTCCAAGAGCAGAGGAATTCACTCTTAACATTATGAAGAAAAAGCCTTTGTCCTCCATCTCAACACTTAGAAACAGAGTGCATTAAGGTTCCTCTACACTATTAGTAGAATCTGTAGAGTAATACACTTTGGGAATGTCTAAAGAACAATGCAATAAGTAAACCAATTTCCTTATTTATTAAAAGCAAACTGACCACAATTTATTCAATCCAATGATCAGCAGGAAAAAGTAGGATCTTTACTCATGACAGTCCATGAGAGGTGGTCCAGCATAATGCAACAGTTTGTTTGTTTTGAATTTTGCCCAAAGCTACTCAAGGGCTCTTTGCACTAGCTATCCCTAATTTAAGTGTAAGACCAGAGGGAAGACAGCTAGTCATCATCACCCACTGCCAACTCTAGGGCTACTTTTCAACCAACAAATAGTGGGACTGTTCATGACATTATAATACCCCCATGGCTGAAAAAACAAGCTTGTTTTGTGCGATGGGTATTCAAACCTGCAACCCTCTGATCATGAGTGGAATGTCTTAACCCATCTGGCAATGCTGGGCCCAAAATACAATAGACACCAACAACTCAGCCTCTAGATCATTATATGAAACACCTAATTTCAACATTACATGTCCTTTCTTAACACCTGTTTGTGACCTCCCAAACCATACATAACTTTTTCCTGAAGGTTTCTTTTTCAATGCTGCTAGCCTACAGACACTGGCACATAGAACTCCCAAATATGCCCCTGTAGCTAACTTAACAGATGGATCCATTATATCATACAAAGGGGTAAGGATTTTTATTGCTACCTTGCAGGATCCTACAGTCACACTCCTGCTTGTGGCAGATAAAGTATGCTGAATCAGTGGTTGCTAGTGTAGAATTATGTAGGCAGTTAAGGTGCTTGACCAGCAAACTGAGTTACATAACTGGAATGGTCGTTTGAGACAAAGGGATCAAAATTACTTCAGAAATCTGAAGAGTACTGAGACTTAAAAGAACACAACATTTTGTCATATCAAACTACAGTTGATAAGGCTGTTTTATACAGAGCAATTGTTGAAGATGTAAAAAACCTTACCAAAGAGTCAGGTCAAAAAAATAGTTACAGTTGGTAACACTGGTATCTCTGATCGAAGTGGATTCCACCTCTTCTTTATAAACCATTTCCAATTGTAATATTATTTCCACTGATAAATGTCCATCACAAGACTAAGCAAAGACCAAGATAGATATAAGACATTAGAAATTACACCCAAATATTGTGTAAAAGACTAACGTGCATGCCTGATGCATCTTTTGTATAACTTGGTGTGCCATGTCAGTGATAGCTTTAAGTTCTGAATGTACCGGAAAAGCAGAAACCAAGGTGTAGATGTCAATCTGGTACCATCAGGATGTTGAAACAAATCATATTTGGTAACCTAGGTAACATGAATTGGAGAGGAAGGCTTAGAGTTGTTATTCTGTCTTGAGAGAATGCATCCATTGCCAAACCCCAGAAAAAAGCCACTAGAAACCAAATTACCAATAATTGGGTGTTCCAGTGAAAGGTCAACTCACATCTCATAATTGGAAAATCATGGAAAATATCACAAAACCTTGTGATGAAGTACCTGTTCTATTGTAAAAATTTGTTTGGGTTGAGAAAGTTGATCTGCAACCAGTCATCACTTGATAGTAGTCGTCCCAAGAAGTGAACACAGGAAACCTTGATCAACTGCTTCCTCAATAAGAAATACAAAATGACCACAGAATCATAAGAGTGAAGCCTGAACATTTACTTTCAATAAGCCTAGACAATGAGATATTACCTCACAGTTCCTGAACATAAAACTGTTCGAGATTGACTTACTTTTACTCTATTCAATGATTTTTCACAATTTATCTACCAATCTATTAATGACTTTCCAGAATTTTTATATACCTCAAATATGCATATATAGTAAAAATACCCAGATATTCACTGAATGTTTTCTTTTCTTAAGATTAAAATTTAATGACTTTCCACAAGTTAAAAATATCATTTTCAAATTCCATGCTTTTTCAGATTTTTCAGAACCCTGTACCTTAAGAGCAAGGACTAAAACATTGTACAAAAAGCCTTCTCTGTACTTAAACCCTGGAATTCCCGATTTTAGTAAATGCTCCATGTCCTTGAAACAAGACATTTAGGAAGATATGGAATTTGGAAAAAGTGGCAGCAGATGAACCCATATCAGTCCTGGCCCAACAACTTACCGATACTGATGAATGATCCTGACTAAGGAAATTGGAGAATCAGTGATTCCATGTTTATGATCCCTCAGTAACATAAAGACCATTAAGAGAGATCTCTTGCTCTTGTCCCAAGCCACATTCCCAGAAGTGAAAAAACCACCTGTGCAGTGGAAGGAGGAGAAGTGAACAAGAACTTGAGGTCATGTTTCATCGCATGGAGCCAGATGAAAGTCAGTTGAAGCTGACTGAGGTGTTATTCAAAATAAATTACTCAGACTGATGGCATGTTGAATTGGAGCATGAATAGATGTTTCAGCTCAGACAACAAAGTTCGCCTTCAATATTTGTAAAAGTAGAATCAGTGTGTTATGTTCTGACAATTAATGAGTAACCAGAATGGTGTGCACACAAAGCTCTGCTAGTCAAAAAGTAAAAACTTCTTTCTGACCCTTGAAAGAAATATACAAGAAAAACACCAAGAGTGATGAAATGCTACCAGTGTGATAATATGCAGATGCAAAGAATTTGGACATCCACCACAGTGAAAAAACTGCTTACTCAAACTGAGAGTTGAATAACTTGTAAACTTTGGAGAATCTAGGCACTGATATAGATGAGAATAAACAGTAACTAGACACCAATCTCCTGTCTTCTTATTCTTAATACTGAAGAGAATAGAAACCCAGAAGAACTAACACAACTCTCTTCCTCCAAGATCAATCAAACTAACAGTCCTAGAGCAAAGTTTCAAATCCAAAAAAACTGTGGGAGACAAAGCTTTCCAGGTTGGATGGATAATAGTATGGGAGATTTGAATTGAATGTCTAACTAACTCAAGTGTTTCTGGATCCACAGTTAAAGTTACCACACCTCCTCAAATTCTCAGCACCAAGCTTCACAGACCCAAAAGACATACAATAATTACTGACAGTGATGCAACCAAGCATCAAAACTGTTAAATATGGAAGTGTTTGTTTTAGGTATCACTATATGGAGGGGCTGAGGTGGAGGGGTGAAAACCCTCGAATAGGTGCAAAGTAAAAAACACCTCGTTTGGGTTGAGAAAATTTTTTACATAGAGGAGAAAACAATGTTTCAATCTTCTTCAGTCGTCGTCAGATTCACAAGTGCCGAAGTATAGCCTGATGATGACCGAAGAAGGTCGAAACGTTTGCTCATCCACGTAAAAAATTTAACCCAAATGAGCTGTTTTTACATGTATAGTTTTCTCCACAAGTGGGTTTTCTTCATATCACTGATCAGGTGCAGAAATATAACCTGACATAGTAGCCAGTGAAATTTGAGATCATAACAACAGAGATGGGTGAAAAAGCCAACAACTGAACCAATGTCCATTCTAACAAGTAGCTCCAGCTTGTCATCAAGTTGGTGACCCCAAAAGTCTTCCAACAAAGCGCAATGTAACAAAAACAAGATGAATTTTGAAAATGCAAGTCCATAGACTTACCCTCTCCCACTACAGGACATTGACCTATTCAGGTTAATTACATATTCCTCCTTTGAACCTGTAAAGTCAAGGAGAAGATGAATTATTTAAACACCTAAATATTGTTACATCTCTAGAGGCAGTAGACTAAATCATGAATTTCCAATTATACTGTCAGATAAGGCACAACTGTTCCATTATAAATGAATAAATATTTTTGATAGAGATAAAACTAAATATTTTCTTCCAAACTTTTCAACCATCAAGTAAGATGTGGTCTCCAAAGCTGCTGATGAAAGACCCAAAACATCATACTCTCGATGAACCAACCAAAGAAAATAAATCAAAAGCAGTTTATCCCAAAGTGGCTTTTTACTTAAATTTGGTTAAGACTACTGACTACCACTCTTTGGAACAACCTTAGGCTATCCGAATGAGGTAGTTATAAACAATATCAGGACAGAGAACAATAACATAAGTAAATATTGTTAAGATAAATATCACCAACAGTAATTAAGTGAGGTATAAAACACTGGAGTAAGAAGAAAATCTGACCAACACGTATATGGGCAAAGGAAGAAATCCTGGCAGTCAATAATAGCAACAAGTATGAGGGGAGATTAAGTTTTGGAATTAAAACTAGGAGGATTTACTGATTTACTCATGTTTCAAAATGAAAATTTATGCTTTATATTATATTTATACTCATTATTGTGATAAGTAACAACTCTTCAGTGATATTTTTTGAAGTTTTAAATACTGAAATGTTGGACCAATACTGTAATAAAACATACATTATAAGGTAAGTTTCTTTTGTCAGGCTATTCTTTGCATTCAGACATTAGAATTACTAACAAAGAGGGTTGTTTTCTTAAATAAACATCACTAAAATTCCATAATAAACCTTGATATTTTAATGTCAGCATAAAATCTGAAGCATTCTAGCAAGTGATATAAAAACAGAATTGTTGTATTGTAATTAAAACAAGTAGTAATGCTAAAGGTTAGCAGAATATTATTGTAACTGTTAGTGTTTCACTTGAAATCTTTCAAGGTTATTTTTTTCTTAAAGTTGTCCAATGCCTGAATATTTAGCTGCTTATAGATATTTTTTTCCAATTTGAAATATCTATACAAAACAACCAGAAGATAGTATGTTTATTAGAAAAGTTAGATTACTTTTGATAACAAACACATATAATAAATGCAAATATCTATTGTAACAGATTCAGAAAAAGGAAATAATTATACTGGAAAAAAATGTAGGTTTTGAACAGTAACACACATGTTCAACACAAAAAAAAAGTCTACAATTTAAATGTATTATTTTGTATGAAGTTAAACAGTAAACAGCCAAAATACACACTAGTTAGCAGAGACTGACCAAACAGGTGGGCAACTTTACACTGACTGGGGATGAAACAGGACTGTTCAATACTTGACAGTTTAGCTCACTGATACAATCTGCCACTGTTAACAAAAACAGTTACCACAGGGTAAGTTAAAGAATTAAGGAAGCCAACCAAGTTCAAATTCTAAAAATTATATACATAAATACATTGTTAAAGTGTTTTCCTTTCTGCATCAAAAACAGTAAATGCTTAAAACAAAAAATTACCACAATGAAGAGTGAGGGATGCTTGATAATGTAATTTTTATCCAACACAATTATACATGTACAAAATTTACATAACTAACATTACATGCCAGTTATATTTACACTATGATTGATCGATATAATGATTAATTTGTTGTTGTAGCCATTATACGGCCAAAAATCTTCACTGTCCATAAACCCACCCATCCGTGGCTCATCTAGCAAATCAGCTTATCACATTCCACCTTTAATACCTTCTATCAATAAATTTCTCATCTCCACCTAACCTACTTGTAAAACTGTGTAAACATGTTTCTGATAGCTGGTTAAATAACTCTTCAAAATGCAACTCTGACAAGTATCAGAAAGATATTGTTTACTGCAAATGTTTACCTGAATAAAGTAGCCACTCTCAAAAAGTTGCTGATATCTATATCCTATCAAATATACTTGTTGCTTCACAAAATACAGTATTCTACTGATTAATAGAATGTTTCTTGAAAACTCCATAACATCTTGACCATTTTCACCTGAAGTATTTATTCAGAATCCAAACAGACAGCAGTTATACGATCTTTGCAAAATAACTATGTTTATTAATTAAAAAAGTCAGGTATATGAAGATATCACTAACCTGAAACTAACAGATTATCAAAGCTGTATGCACTAAGTAAAGCAATAAAAACTACATCATAGACCTACATTATAAACATGAGCACACAAGTTCTGGGTCATTACCAGATTATGTTCAGTTTGAATAACAATTTAAAACCTTTAGTCTATCTGACCACTACTTGAATGTACAGACGTGTAAATTAATTTTTTTAAAAGACATTTAAGCATAAAGTTACTTTTATAATCAAATATTTTAACACAAGTTGAAATAGTAAGAATTTGTATTTCACAATTATCTATATTATATGAAATACAAATAATTACTTAGCTGTGCACATCCTTTACGTGATATGTGTAAAAATACATATTACATGTGTACGTGCCATCATTCCCGAGTACAAATGACAATTTTGAAAATAAAATTATTCAACTTTTTATGCACATTTCCTGATCAAATTATGTTATTCTCTGATTGTGTTATCTTTTAACGTATCGCTGCCTACAATCAAATGTGAAATTGCAAAACATTACTCGTGTATTTTTAATAAAAACATGGTTTGATTAAGTGCCATTTTGGAAAGTTTCAATACAGTTGGTTGAACCTCTGACTACTGATACATTATTAGAACATACACAACCAAAGAAGTTTATTAATTTGTTTATAACATACTGATTACACTTTTTAATTAACTTAAAACCACAAATATTTCACTATAACATGAACAATTATATCCATGTGCAGCATATTCATAATGTTATATCTGCACCCTGCATATTTGTCAACAAACAGCACTGCTTTTAAGAACATTTTCCCATCTCTTCTAAAATTTCTGGCTGCAAATGACAGTTTTTTGCTTGAATACTTGGTAGATACTTGGAAAAGTGATAATACAGAACTGCTATTCATTGCTTTATAACTCTGCAAACGTTAACTCTGTGTGTAACCTCTTCTTTGTTTTGCTCCACTACACAAAGCAAATTCCACTGTACAAGTTTTTCTGTACATTCAAATGGAGAAAAATAAAGAGCTCTCCCTCACATGAAACAGAGGTGGAAAAAAAAACCTGACTCATATTGCAAATCTGCATGCACAGATGATAAAAATTTCATGAAGTTGGGGACTTCACATCGCACAAAGTTTTTTCAGTGTCATACAAAAAAAAGTATCAAAAGTTCTATTATAATATGATACAGGACAATTTATACATGGAATCAAACCTCCTGATAAAACCTTTGCAATGTTTATAGTTCATTATTCTAACACCATTACAATGTACAAACATAATCAGAGGCTGAGGTAACTGGCACAGACATGAATGTTACTGAACGTGTTTTACCTATAGTTTGTTCTTTCTTCTGGTAAAATGTTGCTTATTAAATATATAGTGTTCAGAGAGTCATTGTGCACTTACATATTTATTAACAGACATGTTTCAATGTAGAATACAGGAGGTAAATATGAATTACAAATATAAACAACGTTGAAAGTGATCCCCGTTGGCCAAGACAGGCCTGGATCATTATTAAACACAGCTATCAGTTGCTGGCTTGAAATACTGAATAAAATATGATTACAAAATTGCACAGTGATTTTCCAAACACCCTGTATACAAAGTAAAAGCTTATAATGGAACTTTATTGTATTTGTTCTGGACCTGGAATTTCAACACAATGAAAAGCTAATAGATGGCCAACATCTGGCTGCATCAAAATTACAAAATCAATAATTAACATCTCCACCTCAAGAAAATGCTATGGTCTAAAAACCCAAGGATTCAAAACTGAACTAAAACTATTAATCCAATTATGTCAAGCTCAGGATGGCCATCTGTCACATTCATTTTCCCCTATCCAAAGCATTGCTTGACAAACAGCAAATTTTTCTGATACACAACTCATATCCAATGCATCAAAGTATAGATTAGCAGATAAACAGAATGTATTTACTAATTTACCAGCATAAAGTCAACTATCTACAAAAGGCAAAAATAATAAACAGAGCCCTATTGTAGTAACCATATTAGTTTCAATAGAACGTTCTATAGTTCAATATTGAAGTTGATTTGTTTTCAAATAAATTTATCTCCAAATTAACAAGATTTTGTTTTTCCATCCATAACTTGCCTTGTACATTACAGATTTTCCATAACTGTTGCTGGCAAGTTTCAACTTTTCTACAGGAGATATCACCTGCCTACCCTGTATAACCCATCATGATACTGTGTAATGAATAATGTGTATTTTGTTTTATAAATTTTATATTGAAGTTATTAATTAATTCAAAATTAATTAAAAAATGTAAATACAGACAAGAAACAAAACTCTCCCACACTCTTCATTTCTGTTGCCAACATCTTTCAATTCTTTCTTACACAAACATGTCAATGATGCAATATGCCCAATATATCACAATCTTTTCATCTTTGCATACCTGAGAATTGTTTTATTAATGCACTCAAACTTGTAAGATGAGATAAAGTAGCTTAATTCTAAATAGTAATTTAAGAGTCACAGTCAAACGATCTCCTGTGACATACTTATACAAAAATAAGGTAAAGCTTAGTCCACAGCCCTTACACACTGGGTAGATATGAACCGAGTTACTGTTTATGTAACTTCAAAGTCCATGACAAACAAGTAGATCTGTGAAGACTAACCATTAAAATATACATATTAATGCATTACATGCACCATAAATTAACCTGTACACAATTTGTGGAGCTAAAAGTCATCTCTTTTTCTGCCACCTGTACCCTAGAACCATTAACGAATCTAGAAATTCATACAGTTTTGTATGGATGATGCTTCTAAGGCTGGGAGTACAAAATATAAAAAAAATTCACTAATTTTTCTCAGAAAATTATACAGGGTGGTCGCTAGAAAAGCGGGAAATTTGAGGGTCAGATGAGATCATGAATAAAATGCGTGCTTACTCACTTCTATTTTGATTTCTTTACATCATGAATAAAATGCATGATTTTAATATCACAATATGCATTTTGAGCATCTATGAGTGTAATAACATATGCCTTTAAAAAAACTTTGTTAAAGTTATTCTTTGTAAAAATAAATAGCTGTTTGACAAATTTTCCACTTTTCTAGTGACCACCCTGTATTATTGCAACTACAATACCAAATTTCACACATTTTGCTCAACAGCAAATTATGATTACATAATTATTGTACCAAAATAAAATATGCTAACAATGAACACCACTACAAAGATACCACAAAGAGGCTTTATCTTCACGTAATTCTTATGCAAAATGTGCTGAATGACAAATAATGTTTATTCCACAACATATGTTTTGTTAGAGAGTTTGTGACTGACGGATTGTTTGTTTGTTTCTTGAATTTCGTACAAAGTAACATGAAGGCTATCTCCACCAGCCATCTCTAATTTAGCAGCGTAAGGCTAGAGGTAAGGCAGCTAGTCATCATCACTCAACTCTTGAACTACTCTTACCAATTAATAGTGGGACTAACCATCATATTATAATGCCCCCATAACTGAAAAGACAAACATGCTGGATGTTACAGGGATTTAAATCCACAGTCCTCAGAGTACAAGTGCCTCAACCACTCGGCCAAGCCTGGCCTTGTGACTGAAGGAACAGAACACAAGTTCAGATTTTTGCCCAGAGTACATTGTAATACAGTGCTACGTATCAAACAATACTGTAAAACAAATGTTAGGCAAACCCCACTTTTAACAAACACAGTACATATGTACAGTGCATAAAGTTACTTTAGTAAATTATGCTTGAATGTTGAAAATTTTTTTTTTCCTAGTTGCTCTTAAAAATAATCTTAGTTTTAAAACCCTTGAAAGGCACAACTATTACTGTTTATGAACCACACATTTTAATATACATGTACTTCGTGAAAAAATATTACATTTGATACCTTAACTGAATGTGTTGGTCTAGTGAGCTGACCCTGTGTCAGAAGTAACACTGACTTGTAATAGATATACATATTCAAAAACTGTGACAAGTTTTTAGTAAACAGTTATTTTATCAGAAAAATCACATGCATTAGTAGAGTATCTGTATCAGAGATGTCTTAATTGATTAAATTGGTCTGATTCTGCCAAGTCAGAGTGCAAGGTGATACTCAAGTGAACAGGACTGCCACATTTCTTACAAAATGAACAATGTCGAGTAAAATGAAAAGTTATCAAATTCATAATACTGTATTGAATGGTGCTCTGTAAAAGGTTGTGGCATGCAATAACAAAACCTATCACATTTCATGATTTCAGTTGCAAACGCAAAACCCTTGTGAGATTAAATAGGAACCTCTGTACACTGTTCTGTTAGAAATCATTTTGACAACTGTATATATTCTGGTTTTGCAAAGAACCACTGTCTACAATGCCACCATGTCCAACTTGTTAGTAGCTTCCTAGGGGAGAGTATTCAGCTAATGGACTGGACAGGATTCTTACCACACGTGCATCTGAGTGGACAAATACATGATCTAGGAAGATGACTGTTTGCAGCTCATCTCAAAGTGATGGTAAATCAGTTGTAACCATCTCATTCATGTATATTACATCTGCCATACAGATGCTCAACTTATATGAATGTCCAATGTGATCATACATTTTAATAATTATTGATTTCTAATCACTAAAAGTTTCAAAGCTTGTAATATCCAATATGTGGGTATTTTGCATGTGAGATTTTATATTACAATTAAGTTTGGGATGTGACTGATAATATTTAATGGTAGTTGTACTGTCAGACAAAGAGAAGAGAAAACTAATAGTAGTAGCTGTACTGTCAGACAAAGAGAAGAGAAAACTAATAATAGTAGTTGCACTGTAATACAAAGAAAAGAGAAAACTTCAATTAATTCACAAATTTCTATGAAGTTTGTTTTCAGAAAGCACTACAGAACAAATATGTAATTTTAGGGGGAGGGGATCTTATAATTACTTAGTGAAAACATTTCCATATTCTCACATTCTGAGGAATTTAATTTTGTTTGAAGAATTCCAATCTATAGTTGTTTTTCTCAATGGAGAAAGCTTTGTGCATCAAAATTACTTCAGTTATCACCAATGAAAATGAATATACTGTGAACAATTCATGATGGAGTGTAATCTTTCCAATACCTTTCCCTCAAGTGAATGTAATTTTATTCCATTACTTCTATCCTTGAATTATGTAAATGAAATTTGACGATTTTCAGATGATAAAAAGTAATTTTAATCTAAATAATGAAAATCATTTAACACTCACAGCAGTCAACACTGACTCCAAATTTTCAAACACATTTTTAGTACAACTATTCAGTTAAAAAATTAAAAATTCACATTGTTTATAAATGTCTTTAATGTTTGCTAAAAGCTCATTAAACTTTGTAAAGATACACAAATCTTTGAAACATTATAGCTTGTAAGCTCTGATGGACACCTTGTACATATGATTGTGGTCAAATAAGCAGAGCTTGTAGCAAATTGGATTAGTGTCACATGAGCTAAATTATTAATGTCATGCAAATAATCAACTAATTGAATTATGGTTCTTAATTATTACTATTTAATTACTCCATATATCCAAGTTTTTTTTGTGTTTTTACTTATATGATATGTGGGGAATATAAATTACAGTTTAATTAGCAAATTTAATGGGCCCATTGATTTGTCAATAAACAAAATACTAATCACTAAGTACAGTAAAGAACACATGGAACGGTCAAATATCCTCAACATAGATAATCACTCAGGTACAGTAAAGAACACATGGAATGGTCAAATATCCTCAACATAGATAAAGCTTAATACTTGAAGAGCATCTGACACAAGCTCCAAACATGACATCATTAGAAAAGGATATGCAAATAGCGGTTGTGACATACTTCCTTGGGCAAGGATCAGTATTTGTGGTCAGTGACTTACCTTCTGTGCAATGAGGTACTGGTTAAATTATACATAATACATGATATCTTGCCACATGCAAGTGCAGTTATGTCTCTATTGTATAATGACTCTCAGTAAGGCTGCAAGAAGTTATTGAGAAGATTTCTAGAAAAAGAAAATAATACCAAATAAAGCATGAGCCAACAGTCTCGGCAAGGTTTCGATCTGATTGAACAAATACGAGATTATCTAGAAAGCATTTAATTTGCATCCAGATGGTACTAATGAACTGAAAACAGATTTAATCACTGGTTATCTGACACTTGTTTCCTACAAGAATTAATTGGTTGCATAACTGATTGTGCCTTGTCACAGCTATATTATAAAAAAAATGATTATTTCTCAATCATTTTGAACAATTTTATAGATGAAAAAAATACTTTTTAATAACACAACACTTCAGATGTTTACCGTAGTTTACTTTAAAGAGAAACAGCAGAATGTCACAAGAAGACAACTTCGTATTTATCAGAACTTAACATCACTAAAAGAAACCTCATAAAAGGATTTCTTCCAGCTCAGATTAAACCAAATGATCATGTTATTCACAATCAACTTAATAACTAAAACTAATGTCAACATATCTGTTTAGTTTACTATCAGAAGCCCAAGTGTACACGTTGCATTTTTGGCTGGCCTGCTATAATTTATTGATCACAAACATCACTAGAAGTTTCACCTACAAAATATTAAATTTAAATTTGAAGCCTCTTTTAATTTCTGACATAATAACGATAAGTGAAGTTCATCTGATAAACTGGGTAAAATGAACAAACTTGATGGTAGACATCACTACGTATCTTCAGTAAAAAAGTTGTATAACCCCATCTACTGCATGCAATTATAATCTTACTTCAAACGACCAAATCCAATGCATACAAAAGACCAAATTAAAACTCCACAAAAGTGAACTTATATTGGGTTAGCACATTACATAACAGTTGATAACACAAACACACACACAGTATATCTTTATATTTAAAACACATTCTGACATTTATGCATATTACATTGAGTTATACGCTGAAGAACCTAAACTGGCTTTCTTTAATTTCATCAATAGATTGTGTTGGTAACAATCAAATTTCTTTAGTTTTTTTGAATAATTTGTATCACACAAAAAGAACAAAGCCCATATTGTAGTCACTTACACAAATGAAGTGTTCAAAATTATTTAATAAGAATTCTATCCAAATATCCAAACTATTAATTCTAATGTGCAAGTATCAATATATTTACAATTATTGGGCAAATCTACCACTTGAGGCAACTAGTAAAGATACTAACATGGGGAAAACTACTGGATTTATTAAAGCTTGTATGTTTGTTGAATTTCATAAAAGCTGCTTAAAGAATGTCTGTGCTAGCCATTCCTAATTTTAAAGTAATAGACTAAAGGGAAGGCAGAAAATGTTCTCTCAACAACTCTTGGTCTACTCTTTACAAATTACATATCACTGTCCTCATGGCTAAAATTCTGGGCATATTTAGTGATGATTTTCAATCTTATGAGCAATTTATTACAAGTTGTGCTTGCTAACTATGAGGGTATGCTAGGACAAACTTTTGTGCAAATTGAGTTTGCCTTATTGTAACATACTACATTCTCAAACTTTAAGATATTTAATCAAGAATATACATAATTATATCAATCTGAAAAGTTTTATTTCTATTGCAAATAATACTTGAAGATATCTAAAAATACTTCCAAGACAACTGATGAATTAAAGCAACATATCACACATGCTTTCCATCAAAACAGTTTAAAATTGTATAACAGCATGTCAGGCATTCTGTCATTGATGTCACGATTGTTCGAATGCTGGTGGAGCCCACTTAGAGAATCTTGTATAATGCAACAGTGTACATACAGCTAATTTGTTGTAAAAAATATTAACAAAGATGTGTTGATGGCTCATACATTCATTTACTACAGTCATACGAGCATGCAAAATGTGGGTACATTTTACTGTGATGATCTACTGTTCATTCAACATCATTCAAACATTTTTAAAGAGTGAAATGATTAGACTTCATATACTACATTAAATGTTCTTACTTGTAATTCATACCATAGTAACTGTATGTGTAATGAGGGTTTCATTAAACAAGAACCAAGAAAAAAACAGTTACAAAAGCATAAGTACACTTTAATTTTACACTTAAACAAAGGAACCACCATGCAAGATGCTTTCAAAAAAATTTAATAATAAATTGAAGGGAAAACAATACATAAAACCATTTAAAAACTGTTAAGTAATTCCTAAATTTTGTTACCCATGTGCCTATATATACATTTGGGTATCCCTATATTCACGTGTACCAGGTTTTCCACCTGTTACTGACACCAACATTTGAGCTACGATTGTA
Organism: Carcinoscorpius rotundicauda; assembly: GCA_011833715.1. NCBI lineage: Eukaryota > Metazoa > Arthropoda > Merostomata > Xiphosura > Limulidae > Carcinoscorpius > Carcinoscorpius rotundicauda. The sequence continues at coordinate 4,175,113 of CM022391.1, read as the reverse complement.
GGTTAATAATTAATACATAGGACCCTCATTTATTCTGAATGTTTGTAAACAAGTAACGTAGTGTACGAGCTAAGTTCTCCCTGTCAGTTCATTAATTAGGTTGCTTTTACACTTCAGAGTTGACCTCTCATAATCTATAACCACCATAAGGAATAGATAAAAATAATTACCCTAAAAAGCTTGCACAAGATCATTTTATGCTCACCCATAATTTGTTAATTGTTTTACCAACAAAAAGCACTCTTGGTTTGTACAGCATGAATTATTACCAGTTTTGATCTCTTCAATAAGATTGTGCATAATTATCTTGATTAATAATCAATACGAAATAAAATGCAAGAGTAATGTAGGTGTAATATTCATAAAACAACCCATGTGACTTTTGCTTTAAAAAAGTTAAACTGCTTTCTTCATGTCTGTACATGACAGGAAATACCATGGGGTTTATATTTCTAGGAAATTCTTCTACAGTTTCTACATAAAACAATGGTCAAATAAAATCAAACATCACAAACAGTTGTATACAACAACCCACTTGCTCATCCAAGTTCAATTACGACACACCTAAGTGTTGTGCTTTCTGCAAGTATTTACATACTAATCAGATCTACAGATGAAAATCAATTTCATATACATTTGTTTGCATGTTACGATTTGGAATATTAATTGGCTATCTTTAATGCACGCTGTAACATGATTATATCACTTTTATCAAGGGTGTAAGAAAGTTCTCATTTCAATAAATTTTATTTCGGTTGAAAGGGTGTTTTGTAGATTCTTCTGGGACAAAAAGTTGTTTTATACAAGGTCAGGGGAAGTTTTGCAGTTTTTCTCAGACAGTTATGTTTTACCCACGTTCAGAGGATGTTTGTAGCTTGTCTAAGCCAAATAGCTGCAAGTTATATGAATTCTTATTATATTGAAAACATCAAGATGTAAAGCATACAACCTATTTTTACAGTTTTATGATAACACCAATTTGTAAACTGGTTGATTGGATTGTTAACAGTTAACAACACTTGATGCTTTCTTTCACCCCTATAAATATTTCAAGTCTTTTGAATATTCAACTATGCAACATCTACACCATTTCAACCAGATTAAAAGTAACATCCTGAAACAAATATCAGGTTTCCAAATGAATCTGTGCTGAATATCTTTCACTTATCAACACTGTATTTCAGAAACATATTTTAAATCATTTTCTCTTATGAGACACCAGAATTCTCATTAATGAAGTGTAATTAACTGCAATTTTATCACCTTTAAAAATAGAGGTAACCAAGAACATTACTTCTATTTTTAAATAAATAATAATAAGTATATACACACATTTTAAATGAGACAAGTAGTTTGTGTATCTGATCTTTTGGCTCTGTTGAAACCCTGAGGAAAACATTTGTCTGGTTACAATGTTTTATTCACTTCAGATATTTACTTACTATCAACAGATTCATATCTGTATGATGCAAGCCAACTGAAATATTCTTTAATGAATGTTCAGCCTCAAAAATATTTCCAAAATCTTCAACTGGAAAAACAGAAGAGCATAAAACATTGAAAAGCACCAACACTATCTATTCCCTTCACAATTTTAAACACAATCAAATCCTCTAATTTCTTCTTTCAAGAGAATATTTCTGACATCTTAACCTCTCCTTCTGGAACAAACCCTCCTCTGAACCATTTCCAACAATTCAATGTCTTAAAGGTAAGAAGCCCAGCAAGTGGCCCAACCTGTGACATATACAATGAAATTATGTACACAATCTTGTTGCTTCTTGATTTAAACATTTTACTAATTTAAACAGTTTCTTGTAAAGTGAAATTCCAATATAGAATGTTTTTAAATATTTACATAAGTTCAATATAGCTAAAACAAGCTGAAAAATAAACACAAGTCTGACCAGTCATACCATATACTTCCAGCATGGTCTAAAATGACTCGTTTATATTTTTGTTTGTTACAACAGTAATTATAAAGAACTGGACAAAAAAATTAGGTAAAAATCACACAATTTCTATGTAATATACATAGAAAAAAATGCAAACATGGTGTAACTATTTTGTTAATTGTTTTCTATGGCTGTTATTAGTGACCTTAAAACTAACTGTCATTGACCTACAAGCAATCTGGGAAATAAACAGTTTCAAAAAATGTGTTTAAAGACCAGTAAGAACCTGTATGGACAAAGTAGAAAGGAAGAATACAAATATCATTTCTTTAAACCTCATTAATTATTTTAGATCAACGATCAAATAAATCAATTTGGATTGATATAGAAACGATAAACATGTTAAAATGTTGCTGATTTATTAAAATTTCTCCATAAAGCTTTATTTTTTTACACTCTTGCAGGTTGGTGATTATTTAATTACATACAGGGTAATCAGGGTGAAGCTTCAGAAGTCTTTTCATAGGTCATTGACTCAAATAGCTAAAGAAGTCAAAATTCCGTTTATCTCTTGAAGTTAAAGTTCAATGTATGACTGAACTTTTTCAAGGATACAAATAACTATTGTAGGTCACCTGCCAGTAAAACAAACCATTTTCCTGAACCTCTTAAAGAAGTATATAAACAGTCATTATTTGATAACTTGTAGCCCGAGATCTAGAACAGTAAACATACAACTAGCCTTTGGAAAGGTACACAAAAACACACTTCCTAAGATATTAACATTACAGAAATCTCAGTATGTATCTTTATGTAAAACTTGTAAAACCATGACCTCAGATTTTCAACTTACACTTTTTACAGTCCCTTTAATACTGGAAAATTATTAATGGTACTTAACTAAATGTTACAATTCATGTAATACTGGAAAAGTATTCATGGCATTTACCAAATATTAAACTGTCTATAATACTTGATAAGTGTTCATGGTACTTTACCAAATATTAAACTGTCTATAATACAAGATAAAGTAGAAATTTACTTACATCCAACCTGATGCAACTATAATATTTGTAACAATGTAAGAAGTGAAAAGTACCATTAAAGATAATTACATCTGATGAAACTCTACAAAGAACACAATAGTAAATAATATTAAAAGAGAAAAATATCTAACCCAATACTAATTACCTGAACCTACTGCTGAAACAAATATAACAATTCGATTCTACTGGAAACATAGATGTGAAGTTTTATATTTTTACGAAAGCATAAAATAGTGGTAAACTTTTATGCACAAGAACTTAATCTAAAAGGATCATCCCGTTACATAAGGCAATTTTAAACTTATTTACCTAAAGCCCTTCCTCCAGCTAAATAATACAGACTCATTTAACACTTTAAACCTGCCTGATTACCTGGGAAAGTTGCCACGTACAATACAGTAACATTCCAACCCATAAGACAAGAGCCTGATTACCTAGAAAAGTTGCCACATACAATACAGTAACACTCCAACCCATAAGACAAGAGCGTGATTACCTCGGAAAGTTGCCACGTACAATACAGTAACATTCCAACCCATAAGACAAGAGCCTGATTACCTAGAAAAGTTGCCACCTACAATACAGTAACATTCCAACCCATAAGACAAGAGCCTGATTACCTAGAAAAGTTGCCACGTACAATACAGTAACATTCCAACCCATAAGACAAGAGCCTGATTACCTAGAAAAGTTGCCACCTACAATACAGTAACATTCCAACCCATAAGACAAGAGCCTGATTACCTAGAAAAGTTGCCACGTACAATACAGTAACACTCCAACCCATAAGACAAGAGCCTGATTACCTGGGAAAGTTGCCACGTACAATACAGTAACATTCCAACCAATAAGACAAGAGCCTGATTACCTAGAAAAGTTGCCACATACAATACAGTAACACTCCAACCCATAAGACAAGAGCCTGATTACCTGGGAAAGTTGCCACGTACAATACAGTAACATTCCAACCCATAAGACAAGAGCCTGATTACCTAGAAAAGTTGCCACGTACAATACAGTAACACTCCAACCCATAAGACAAGAGCCTGATTACCTAGAAAAGTTGCCACCTACAATACAGTAACATTCCAACCCATAAGACAAGAGCCTGATTACCTAGAAAAGTTGCCACGTACAATACAGTAACACTCCAACCCATAAGACAAGAGCCTGATTACCTGGGAAAGTTGCCACGTACAATACAGTAACATTCCAACCAATAAGACAAGAGCCTGATTACCTAGAAAAGTTGCCACATACAATACAGTAACACTCCAACCCATAAGACAAGAGCCTGATTACCTGGGAAAGTTGCCACGTACAATACAGTAACATTCCAACCCATAAGACAAGAGCCTGATTACCTAGAAAAGTTGCCACATACAATACAGTAACACTCCAACCCATAAGACAAGAGCCTGATTACCTGGGAAAGTTGCCACGTACAATACAGTAACATTCCAACCCATAAGACAAGTAAATTTGTATCAACTCCCAAGAAAAAACTAAGCCTCATTAAAACAAATGACAGAGTTGGCATCATATAGAGAAAATACAGTTCATATATGCAATTCATATATATTGACAATCAGGAAATGATATCCAAAAAGACACTAAGAATTGACATACAGCAAAAACAAAAGAACAGGGATATTTAAAAAAAGTATATGCAACATCTGTGTTGGTAATCCTTACCCTAATTGTGATTTCTAAATGGCTCACACAAAATTGATAAAAACTATGCTTCAACTTGTAGTTCACATCAGCTGATAACACAGCATCTCAATCACTACCATCTATAGCATATACCAATCATACTGATGAGTCACAGTATTGGATGAAAGGCCTCACTGGTACCAGATAACAGATTGTGTGGTTAGGATTTTATTACACGTTTTATTTACTTCCCCTCATTTTCTTGGAATCCACCCTATGATAGCAGATTTAACCAAAGTAACCTAACCAGAAATTTAAATACTGTACATACACCATTGTACTTTCCAGTATTTATGAAGTGCCTTTATTTCAAGCATGTAGTAATAATAAATGGTCATGCTACAACAACTTGTTCCAAACTTTTTAGTCTGTTTTTACATCCCAAAAAACAAAACTGTTAGTGTACATGTGACATGACCTAATCTGCAAGTAATCAGTTCACCATAACAATAAGTTTAATTCAGAAAACAAACTTAAGTCATACACATGCACATTAAGCTATTTGTCTTGGAAATATCAGTGCTTCAGTGATGATTCACTGCTAAATATCTATGTTTTCAGTCTGAATCAGATGTTGTACAGAGCAAAATCTTTAAAAGTGGCTTGTTTGAAAAAATTATGAATTTAATGAAACAACTTTTACAGAAAAAAAATGAAGGAAGAATGCATCAATCAAATCACACAGTCTCAAATTACAGCTGTCATTTAAAAATTGATATACATGCAGTTCAAGAAAGTTAAAACATGTAATGTTATTCACATTTAGGTATCTAAAACAGCACAAACAACTGGACAACCCACCCATACATAAGTAGCAGAGAAAATAGTTGTTTGATGGACAACCTTTGGGATCTGAATGGCTTTCTGTCACTTTGCTTATTGAGATGTTGAAAATTTTAATAATGTATTCTTCCTCATTCTCTAGATTTACTTTTCATGTGGTCCCTTTATATTGTTGTAATACATAAAGACCAGCACATAGAGGTTTTTAACGATACCCTTCCATCAATATTGGTAGTTCTTAAACTGTTAAAATATTTTGCAAATAATAAGCATAACATTAAGCACAACACAGAGAGAGAATCTACTATACCGTGTGAGCACAGTTGCTTCACTTGACACTGAGCACACCATGTTTCACTTGGAAAAGTCAACACTTTAGGCCCTGTTTACCTAATTTACAGCTCAAATTGGCAAAGGAAATCTAAAATGTATGTGAATGAATATAATATATTAGACGAAATCTTTTAATAAATTACCCTGATTATAATTTTGGCATGGTAAAAAAGCTGTTGTCCTACACTAGTAAGGTAGTGAATTTTGAATACAAAAGAAAATTTACATCTTTTAAAATGTAACTTTATAGAAACATTGTAAAATAATATGGAAAGATGTTAAACCTAATTATTCAGTGATCAGATTTTCCTTATTTAAACTTCTGCAATCATATCCCTGTTAGTGGTTGATAATATATTAAAAACTGATTGACCATTTTACAAAGAACTCCATAATGATTCACCTTAATAAACCTCTTGCTATTTTAATTCATATAACAGTAATATATGTACTTAAAATTAATACCTCTCATATTTACACTATCAGATCTTAATAGATCAATATATATCTTATTGATCATCTGTGTTATCAGGTTGCCTGTAACTACCAATTAAAAGAATTTTTGTCCTAAAGATCCCTTATTGGAACTAACAGATGCAAACTCTTGGATACCCCTTTTCATATCTTCAGTCCTAACAAGCTGCAGTTAATTCTTTACAGATAACTACTCTATAACCTCTCTTAAACTATCACAATTAACTCGTACCTTGGAATTTCAAAATGTTATCCCACCAAATCTGTTATCAATTTTTCAACTGCAGCCCCAAACTTACCAATTTTATTCTTACTGCTTCAAACATTAGAATAAAACTTATTCTTAAACCTATATTTATTTCTAAATTTAAAATATTGCCTTAAACCTTTAAAACTACCTTTACTTTACTCTCAAAAACATTTAGTTGGTAAACATATTTAAACTACTTATGTACCAGCTTTGTTTGTCAATGACTAAGTTTAGACATGAGACAAAAGAACTAATTTCCAATTTGAGAAACATTGCAAGACCTTAACTAAATTGTGTTATCCACTAGAATACAACACTACTATCTGGTCAAAAGAACACTTGTTTCATTCTCTCTCCCTTTATTAAACTCACATTAAAATTTATTTCAAACTAACTAGAGCATCTGTCCTTCAGATGGATGTAAATTCATGATTAATGGAAGATTATCTCAGTTGCTTCCTTCATATTAAATGTAAAAAACATACAGACTGCAAAACAAAGTATAAAACTGCAAATATACACGTGGCTCCCCAAATATCATGCAAAGCTTCATGTAAATTTGAAGGTCCATCAACAGAAGGCAAAGCAGTGTTAAAAAACATGATGATATGAAAATGTCCATAAAAGCTGCAATACTGACAATCCGTATTCATTTCCCCAATGATAATATGAACTTTCATACCAATTTTGGTCAATATCCATCCACACCTTTCAAAGTTATTACACAGAAGATTGGTTGCTTGGTTTGGTGTTTTATGGCACAATGCAGCTAGGCTATTTGCTCCAAACATACAGTAAAATGTTGTATTTAAAGAAATTTAGTAAAATTCATTAAAGGAAATTAAGGTACAACAAAAAGTTTAGAGAACAACACAAACAGCATTAAAACCAATGTTTACATCTAGTCTACAGCAGTGAGACAAGAACTACAAGTTGTAAAAAAAACTTTCTGAAGCATAATTATAATTATCATAACTTTCCAGGAAGACCACCAGGTAAGTTCAAAAACCACCATCATTCACCTGAAGTTGACCTTTCCAGTCCTGGTTCTGAATTATTTGACCTTATGGCTATTTAAAACTTATTACTTTACTTTTTGAAAAAGACATGAAGCAAAACTTTTATAACTTGCCAGGATGACAAACAAGAAGTTCAAACAGCAGTGTTAGTCACGTGAAGATGGCCTTTGCAGTCCCGGTTGAGTTATTTGACTTTACAGCCATTTTCTAGTTTCATACTGAACTCAATGGACTTTGATTCTTCAAAGGGAATCACATTAAAAAAGGTCTAATGTATAAATTTAAAACTTAAATAGCATTAAAAAAAATTAATAGCCTTTAAAAAACTAAAAACATTTCCAAGGTGAACACTGACACCAACACCAATAACACTATCTAAAGTTATGGATAAACCTTGGGACAGAACATATTTAAAATGATGCCGTTATTGAGAATCGTAACGACGCCAAGACAGTAAAATGTGGCTTATTGTGACCCGAGTATTACATGGACAACACACTGGTGCATCAGTCCCATATAAAAGAAAATTTGTTAAAAAACTATGACCAACACATAGTCTAGTTAGAACAACCTCCTCTTTTTTATCCTTATGGAAGCAAGACAGCCAAAGCTCAAAATAGAGTTTTATTTGGAAAAGCTGGTTTTCACATTGCTCACTCCCATCTACTGCCAACTGGCATGGAGCCGAGCCTTGAATACAGGACCATAATCCATGTTTGGAACAGGCAGTGTTGATAGTGTCACAGCAGACAGATTTAGTTTCAAGTCAGTAAGCTTGTTCTTGTAAATTCCAACATGGCCCAGTATCCAGAGAAAATGGATAGACATAGATGTTAGAGAGAAAATGAGCCAGTCAGTTTTGAATATCAGCAAGAACAGGGTGTGAACCAATGTGAAGCAATTCCAGGACCAATAGAAAACTAAGACAGTCAGTATAAATAGTGCAGTTCGAGTACTCCTTAACTTGTATGTTATCCAGGGCAAGAGAAATGGTATACAGTTCAGCACTGAACACAGAAACTGTTGAGGGGATTCTGCCCGCAAGAAAACAACCCCAGATGTGACACTTTGGTAAGGAATGAAGTTTTGAAGCATGTAGTAAAGACAGTTGCAAATGGAAAAGGTTCAAAGAAAGTTCCTGAGACTATGTACAAGTTCTGAACTGGGGAAGTATGGAGAGCTCCAGTGCAAAGCAAAGTCCTTGATGATGAATAGAGTCCAGCACCTTCAAGGCCAAGGTCCTAGCAGAGCCATGGACCAGTGATCCACAGTCAAGTTTCAATCAAATAAGAGCACGATATATTTTTAGAACAGAACACAGATCCACTTCCCAAGTGATAGGAGAGAGGACACAGACGATTTTCAGTGCTCTTGTACATTTGACCCATGGCTGTTTGATGTGTGGTACAAAGGCCAGCTTCAGTCAAAGATAAGTCCCAATAACTTTGTCTCAAGGCCCACAAGCAGCACAACTTCACTGATACAGAGTTCAAGATGAGGGTGAATACTCCAATGGCAGCAAAGGTGCAGACAGTTTTAGAGAGAAGTTAAAACCATTTGCTCTGGTCCACTTCAGTAAACAATAGATGGCAATCTGTACCTTCTGCTCAATATACCTCATGTTCAACAACTGGCACGAGATGTGAAAGTTGTCGACATAGAGCCCATTTGCCACAGTAAGAAGTTGTTCAGCAATAACATTAATCTTTATTCTGAAAAGTGTGACATTCAAACCACAGCCTTGATGGACTCCAAGTTCCTGCAGAAAAGAATGGAAAAGTGTGGAACCCACATAAACTTGTATGGCCATACCCTGCAATTAAGACAACCAGCCTTCATGATGGCAGGTGGATGTGGTGATGTGAATGTCGAAATGAAGATATTGGTCAGCATATTAATTCCATCTTTGTGAGTGGAGATAAGCCTCACTGCAGAAACTCCTTGGGTGGAAAACAAAGAGAATCTCTGACTCGGGAATATTCTTCAAATCTCTCTCAACAATAACTCCTTGTGATGAATTCAAAATAGCATGAGATATAACCTTAATACGTATATCCCTAAATGCCTTTGAATGCAAGAGGAGTTCACTGTGTTGACATGTGGATGTTTCCAACAATATGTCACCAGACTGAAGCTTCTTTACTGACTCTGGAGAGCCAGCAAGTCCCTCTAGTCTCTTCCGAACGAAAAAAGGAGACATGTGCCCTGTAGGTTTGTCTGAAAGAGAATGCAGTACAAGAAAATGAGGTACAACAAGTGTTACAGATGTTGAAGATTGCTGCTCAATCTTCAAAACATGGTCATTTACCTATAGACTGTTTTTTCACAATTTGAGTTGATTTGGAAGATCCACAATAAAAGGAATATTTGGTGCCCACTACACCCACCAACCATGGAGCCCAACAAGGGAATGCACTACAATGCCAAACAAGGACACTGCAGCAAAACCAGGGTTTCTTAAGCACTATACCCAAACACCAGCATCAGATATATCCACAACACCTGATGAGAACATCCAAAACTGGTACTTGGTTAATCCTAACCCAAGTAGACCAGCAAATTGACCCATGGGGGAACACCCCCAGGCTCCAAGTTTACAGGAATTCAAAACCAAAGTGGTATGTTACAGTTGGACCTCTCCTCCCTTTCACAGGTCACCATGCACAGCAAACACATGGGTGAATGCTTAAATCCCAGGAGGTAAACTGAAAGAACAGAACCTTCCCCACAGAAGGTCCCCTCCCCATGTACAGGAATTCACACTGAGGGGTACACAGAAGAACTATTACATTTATATAACTCAAATTTACATATTAAGAATAAAAACAGAGTCAAAGATATCCTTACAGTGTGATGACAGTATCAGCTTAGAAGCTGGGAAATTATGTCAATTATATCACCCAGTGTCATTTTAAGAACTGATTAATCTAAATATTGTCACTTAGATTTTAAACTGATTCAAATTTAAGTGATCAGAATCATGACTCAAAAAATAAACCAATCACAGTGAATGTTTATGGTTATTACTATTACCATTATATTGGGTGGTCTGCTCACAACAGATAACAAAACCCAGTTTTCAATGTTATTTTTGCATGTTGATGAAAAGCACATGTTGTTTTCCACTTTTTTGGTGTAGTAATGAATCAACCAAATGTAGTCAATTAATCAGCTCATTCATTAACTGATAAGGAAATTAGATTAACCACTCAACCATCAATAATACTACTGCTGTTTAACTGTTGAGTATTTTAAAAATGAACTGCAGTTTCATGAACAGTAGGTCACTCAACAATTTCTACAAGTCACTTTGCTTAACTTGTCTGAATTAAATGATGTATGTTTAAAGCATCAAGTTAAAGCTTGTTTTACATTATACAAAGTAAGGTATACGTCTTATACATAATTAACTGTGTAAAGAATCTTTACTCAAGCATTGGGTTTTGGATATTCTACTATCCTTGTTGTAGAACCATGACCACCACAGAAGTCATACAAAACAATGTAAATAAGTACTTCATTAACAGAATTATAAATCCCACAAATTACAGACATGGTTTGTACATATTTGACATGAAAAATGGATGCTTTCTTACAATGTTTGGTCAGTTTTTAAAGTGAGATAGAACAGAATTAAAATTCAAATTTCTCAATATAATACAGTGTGTGGTACTCACCAGTATTAAACATTATCAAAATAATTTAGTCATTTAAACATTGGAGGTGAAAATACATTTGTGTTGTTAAGTATAATTTACATTCTCATGTTCACACAATTTTATGTTCTTAAAACAATCAGTTTTTGTTGACAAAATTATTTCCCCTTTCATTGTGATAGTGAAATAAATCTTCAGAACTCTTTGTTCCTTGTTAATTACTTCGGAAAAAATATATATGTAAACCTTATGTTAAACCACAAGTTTTGTTTACAATACATAACTGTTTACAATACTACTTACACTAACCACAAAGATATTACACCCATTTTATCATCACATACTGTAAAAAACATCTTTTATCCTTAATATCAACAAGTTAAGAGTTTTAACAAAGACCATAGGCTTACCACATCACACTAAAGTGAGAGTTTTAAAGAGACTGTAGGTTTACCACATCAAATTTAACTGGAGTTTTGAGAGAGAACTCAGGTTTACCCCATCATAGGTGAGTAGTTTTAACAGACTGTTGGTTTAACCAATTGTACATGGGTACTGAAACTTTTTAAACCGTGCTTCTTATGTTTGAAATAGCAACCCTACTGAAAAGCATAATATTGCTCACAAAAAATGTCATCATATGACATACTAAACAAATATTAGGGAAATGTATACATGGCTAAAGTTTTTGTCTCCAAAGAAACATCAATAAGGCCATATAACCAGATACAAATACCATTCCTTTTTTTCTAAAGAGCAGTTTAACATTAAGAAAGAAGCTTGTTAACAAGTTTTTAGTTTGTATATACCTGAACATTATCATTCCAAATTATTATACGTTAATGATATTTTGCAAAGCTAATGTTTTATTATATTTATTTTTACTCCATGAAAGTGTTTAATTTCCAAAGAAAATCTTGCTTCTCTGCCAAGTGCTCTAGCACTCGTTGTACATCTTTCCTATAGCCGTGAGTGTTTGTCAGCCAAACATCCAACTGATAATTCTATTTCTTATGTTAAAAATATACAAAGTAAAATGATAGAATAATAATCTACCACTAATATTCCTCGTCCTCAAAAAACTAATAATTACAAACATTTTGTTTCAAATATTAAATGGAATTGAATATAGCTCTCTACACTTGTATACTTATCCAACAAACTGTAAAAGAATTTGTACTAACAACACAACTCATATGTAGATAATTCTATAATTCTGACCAATCTTTATTTCAGTATATGAGATCTGCATCTATATTTTTAAAAGCCTAATTCTACCATTGTTAATATTCAAACTTTTACTATAATTCAGTCCACTATAGAAAATAAGTTACAAACAATTTGTTTTGAATATAGCCTAAAGCTCAAAACCACTGTCTCATGCTAAAACTACCACAACTTGTTCCAATAGGAACTGAACTTGTATGCTAGAAATACAGTTCCAACTAATCAATCAACACTCCATCCTGACAACTATAGCCCATCAATAAACCTCAAAACAAGTCCTTTGTGGCTCCTTTGCACTTTTAAAGCTAAAAATTTTTCACTAATGAATTCAGCCTGAAATCACAAGAATAGCCATTTTTTCAATGTTACAAAAAATCGTGTAATTAACGAGTGATGAATGTCAACTGTGAAGTACATTTTATACAGATCCCACTAGTCACCTGTTTATCATCAACTCTTTGCTTTATCAGCAAAATCATTTTCAATATGCTTTTGAATTTCAACCAATCCCACAAGCATACAACTCATTGACATCATTCTTTCAAATCTTATCACAAATCTTCTGAAAGTCAAGGTAAACACAAAGCAGGACAGTTTAATAAAAAAACCATTATTACTCTCAAATGCACCAATAAGTCAAAATAACCATTTTTCAAACTATGATAGCTAAAGTCATTAAAGATAAAATTTATTTAATGATAAAAAAATTATATATATAAAATGCTATATGGGACAAATTAGAAAAAATTTAAAGTTCAGAATTAATAAACAAATGAAATGTTACAAATATTACTACATCTTTACGGAATACGAGTGAAACTAAACACAATCCAACAGGAGAATATCTTATTTTAGCACAACCTAGAAATTTAATTAAGTGTAAACATACACGAATTTCTAGAGATAATTAAATGTGCAAAAGTGAATTTAAATTATTAAAAAACAATGATGACCTAACAAAAATGTCAGTAGATGATATTAATTCTTTAACATGCAAATTGGTCTTTGGGAATTGTATAAATAAGAGTTATATTTGCAAAGCATTACACTCCTGAGGATGGTGCACTGATGTGTCAAAACATGTAGAGTGTACAAGACTGTTTTGCAGTCTCGTTGATTTTTTACTAATTAATTTTAAATAGTAACCAGTATTTACTTTATTTTTGAGATTGAAAAGTGTCTTATTTTTGGAACTGTGTACAAAGTAATTGTTTTTTGAAGTTGATTTTTCAAATGTTTTTATGTATAAAAACTTTGTTGCCATGTCAAACTACTAAACCAATAACTTCCTAAATTCATACACGAGTTTTTATTTTTAAAAACTGACAATCATTTAATCATTGGGAATTTTGTCCTTTCATATTTAAAGGCTTTTTATAAATTGTAGTTTAACCCCCATCACCTGTGTGCTATATTTCTTCCTTTTAAGGCAAGGATCACCAACATGAAATTTTAAGATGTTCTAAACCCAACATTTTTCTTAAATAATTAGAGCGAGTAAAAATTATCATTCTCTTGCAGTAATTTGATTGGTTTAGAAGTATTCTTCTGAATTTAATTGGTAAATATCTGTTTTACACTAACATTTTTTTTTCTCTTACTCCACAATAATGCTCCTTTAAAACTTCTAAAAACGACTCAGGTTACATTTTTTTTTTTTTTTATCTTAATGTGAGCAGAAAAGCTCTAAATACAATTTAAAATTTTGAACAGATTTTAATATTTTTAAAGCTTAAAAGATACCTTTGTTTTCACTTCATTTTATAAGAAAGGTAGAATAATTTCAATGCATTAGAAATGTAATTACGTACTTTTAGATTGGAATGGAAACAGTAGGTATACTGTAATTAATTTTTATCTTTCTCAATTAAAACAAACATTAAAATTTGCTGCTTAGACTCTCAAAAATATTCTATAGCATTTTGAAATTGGATCTTCAAAAAATGTGGGTGTAATTCAGATATTTCAAAATAAAAAGATGAAAAGTAATATTATAATTAGCGTTTGTTTGTTACACAACTGTTTTAATAACATTCTACTCGTTTCAATAGCATACTGAACAAAACTATAGATGCATATGCAAGAAATTTCATACTAAAGTAGAGAAATATAAATTAACAAATTTATCCATAAACCTACAATTTTCAAGAATATAATAAAAGATACCAATGTTTATGAAAATAGACAGCTTTGCTATTTTTTCTATCATATCTAAATCCCACATGGTATCTAAAAGAGTAACCCAGCATCTTGGAATTTTTCATTAAAATATTCTAGAACCTGTGAATTTTTCATAAATATTAAGATACTGCAACTTTCTTATCCCCAGAAGATAAACAGGCATATTGACAAATTTGATGGCACTGAAAGTTCAGATATACTTTTACTTGTACAGAAAACGCTGTGCGTCTGTTCTACCTTCGAGGCATCTGTAAATATTGCAGCCATTGTTTAATTTGTTTACGTCTAAAATTCATAATCTGCACAAAATTAAAAACTGGATTAGTTCTCCCCTTTGCCCCTCACTGGCTTAAACATCTTGGCTAGTTAATAAATCCCAGATATTTGATAACTTCTGTCTGTATGAATATTGAATTATTATATCATAAAACAAACATATTTCTTCAAAGTTTTGATACATAATATACGACAATGATCCTTTTAGCAACTAGACAATTTGTAGAGAGAAAAGTAACATGTCAAATGATTAACTGGTGAATGACTAAAAGAGGTTCACAAGTTAAACAAACTTAATATGAAAGGATTTTTTTGTTAATCTCAATTTTTGTTGAAGAATATGTCATTTTAGAAAAAAAATTAAGGAAAATTCCAAGCAGTAAAACTATTATTAAACTTTAAATCCTGTACAAGTCAAGCACAGAAATTACCTGTGATTACTGAAGGGTTTCTTCACAAAACAAAAATTACAAATACAATTTTGAGAAATACAGGCTTGTTAATTTGAGTTTATGAATCTAGAGATTATTTTAAATCGTCAAGTTTGTATTTGATTAATAATTTTGATGTAGATTTTTAAATGTTTTTGCCTTACATACAAAGTTTAACAAATCACCAGCTTTACTGGATAAAAACACATTAAATGTTGTGTAACAAACTATAAAAAACCTTAGAATAAAACACCATGCAAAAAACTAACAAGTTAGAGTAAATGCTTTCAGCAAATGGTTGGAGAAACAAGTAATTCACAGCTCCAAAAAAGAACTATTTCTTTGATGTTTATTGCTATAATTATTAATGCCAATGGCCAATTCTAATGAAAATATTTTTATTCAAGTTAACCTTGAATCATAATAAATAGGTCAGAATGCAGAAAATAAGATGTTTGATATATGGGAAGTTGGAAAGTTTTTGTGCTACCAAGACAAAGAGTTCTGAATTTTTATTTCGTACTACTGAATTTTAAAATATGATCTTCTATAACTTTGGTGTGACAATTTGTAGTAGCATGTGCAGTTTCAGTTCCTTTACAACATGAATATATTTACACAAGTGTTGAAGAAATGTCTAATGAAAATCTAGTTTAACCTCATGTAAACCACTATTGTCATTTCATATCAATAAACTTTGCATCAAAGCAGACTGAGTACAAATTTTAAACAAGTTTCAATTTCAAAACAAAATATTTAAATAAACTGTCAATCCTTTCTTCTGTGTTTCACACGTCGCACTTTTTTGCTTGTAGCCCCCCCATTTAAACATCCTTTTCACCCCCACTCAAGCTTCTGAGTTTTAATACAAATCAAAACCTTGTAGTTTAGATATGGCTGAGGCAATCTAAATTGCTCTCTTTTAACAAATATCACTCTTTCTTGCATTTGCTATTACACTGCTTATAAACAATAAAGATTTCAATTCAGTTATGTACAATGTCAGGTTGTTCTAAAGACAACTTTTAACTTATTTAGCCTACAAATTCCAAACTCCTATCACCAAGTTACAACTGGAACATTGCAAGTAAATTATTAAAATGTACATTTTAAATTGTGATAGCTAAAGGCCATGGTATTATGCCAGTGTTATGTTCTTAGGGTTAACATTTATTTAGACTAAATACAAAAGTAAGATCCACATAAAAACATAAAAGTCATTGTTTCTAATTAAATATTTATTTATTGTTATAAAAGGAGTTCAAATGTAAAAATCAGAAACTTAACATGTGATTTCCTGTTTTGTTATACAGGTTTAACAAGTAGTAGCAATAAAATAACCGAATGAAAAAACAAAACAGATGTCAACCAAGTGTTTAGGATAACTGCAATTTTCTGTTACAATCTGTAATCCTTTTAGAAAGAAAAATGGTATTTTAAATTTATTTCACAACTTTTGTGATGGTTACAAGACTGGTCATATGACCCAAGTGCAAGATAACATATAGTTTATACTTTATCAAATTTTCTGAAGCTAAATTGAGAATATTTTAGATCAAAAAATATCACAGCAAACATTAAATATCCAATACGGGCTAAAGTCCAATGGCCCTACCATATTCACAGGTTTAAGAGATTATAGTTAGGATAAGGGGTTTATGGTTTTAAACCAGTTTACATCAAAGCATAGAAAAAATTTCTATTCAACTATTTCAAAACTTATAAACATCTGAATGGTAAATTTCAAAATATGGACTTCATATCATATTTGATAAATACAACCTTCAAATTCTCAATTAAGCCTTTCTCAAAGAAGCCATCTTCTCCCTCACCTTACATCAATGAAGCAAGCAAGTATCTATAAGAAAATTTAGCTTACCAGGACACTCGTAGACAAGTGGCTAAAATGTCAGCTTTAAATATCAAATTTTATCTTGCATGTTAATGCAAGTTTTGCATGGTTAAGTGCAGAAAATATTTAATTCAATGTTCTTTTCTGTCTTAAACTTTCATGAAGTTACAAGTAAATGCACACAGTTTTAGGACATAACAAAATCTAAAAATAAATACAAATGAGTTAAAAGATACATTTATTCAGGCCATTATGTCCTCCACTACTCCTCATTACCATCACAAATATAAACTAATTCTTTTATGCCTTAATGTACATGTAACAAAAACGATTTCCGTACATATCCTAATAAGCCACTACAATTTAACCCAAGTTATACTCCCTCAACTTGCCACACAAAATTTTTATCCTTAGGAAAATAAATTCAAATTTTAAGTATAAAGCCCATTCAGCAGAAAGTTGAGAATGATAAAATTGTTAAATGAAAAATTATTGTAAACATTGTTTCTACAAAATGCACATATTATACAAATTATGAATTCCTGCATACATAGTATTATTTTATGCTGTTTTGTTAAAACTTTTTGACTAATGCCTTTTTTATATATATATATAATATACAGGGTGGTCGCTAGAAAAGCGGAAAATTTGAGGGTCAGATGAGATCATGAATAAAATGCGTGCTTACTCATTTCTATTTTGATTTCTTTACATCATGAATAAAATGCATGATTTTAATAATTTTGAGCATCTATGAGTGTAATATAACATATGCCTTTAAAAAAACTTTGTAAAAATAAATAGCTGTTTGACAAATTTTCCGCTTTTCTAGCGACCACCCTGTATATACATGCAATATGCTCTTGTGAAAATAACAGCAGGCAAGTTTGTTTTTTTAGCGTATCTAGATAATCCAAATTTTGGCTAAATGGCTTTCAGTTACATTTGTAGGTAGGTAATTAAGTTTATTTATTGAAACTGTGATATTATAAACAGCAATAAGCAGTAATTCAGTTTTTACTATAGCAGAAAGAACTAAAGTAACACAGAAAAAATGTCTGTATTCATCAGCCATACCCAAAAATTTACATTAAACCTAAACACATAATTACCAGCCTCCACCCCCCCAATGTATTAAAATTTAAAGGACTTATTCTTCTCTGTCTTACAATACATTTTTGGTACAAAACAAATAAATTGTTTCCTTTTGTATTCCAATATTATTGTTGATCTACTATGTTACTAAAATCACAAAAATAAACTGCTTACATAAATTTGCACATTTTTCATAGCTGTTGTTTTATGTAATTAGCTCCATATTTTTTTTATGTATATCAGCATGTAAAGCAATTGAAATTTGTGTATTCTTTAGCTCATTGCACTAAAAGATGTCCATTACTTGTTATAAACTATAAGGCTTAATCAAAAACTTGGGAAGAAACCATTTCTTTTTTTTTTTACATACTATTCATATAGTTATTACTAATTAACACTTAGAACTTTACTATAACAATAATATACAATGCTCAATCTCACCCTATAGAAAGGATTTTTTTTTTTCATATTTCATCACACTCACAGAGTCGTAGTTAACCCACTAATATAAATTATTAACACAAGCTGAAACCTTAGTACAAGTAAAAATTACGGGTATTTTAATTTCACAAATTAAAAATACAAGGAAAACCTGTCAAGAGTATACGTGAATTTGTTTTAATTTTGCTTACAATAAATTTCTAAACACAAATACCAAAAGAACGACTTGAACTTTACTATGAATGTTACAATTTAAACGATAAAACTAACACTTACATGAGTACAAAAAAAATTGCTTACATATTTTCGCTCCGCTCGTATGTGACGATTACTTGTTTACAACATAACTTACAAAAGACTAGGTTTAGTAAAACATAAAAGAATGGCACTTACGGTTGCTCTCAGTTGATACACGAAGTAGTCGAATTCAATCTGCAACGATGTCAACTACAATTAGAATATATATTGTATTTTGAACTAACCTAAACAAGTACCAGTGAATCGCTTGAAAAGTAAAAGTTCTGAAAAAAGTGATTATTTTAGTTAAGATTACTCAAGCCTTTGGAAGTTCATTCAGAATATCAACCTTGCTTTGCCTTCGGTACGACGTGGCACACAAATCACGAAAACAACGACCCAACCTAATAATAACGTACAACAGTTTTTGCTTGTTTACAACATATTACGGTTATCTGTGAACATCAGACGTTTCTCTCCGTATTTTCAGAGAAGGAAGAAATATATAAATATGTTACTCACTGTCAGAGAAAATTCGACAACCAAAATATGACGACTACTAGTACTAATCTTTTAACAAAAAAACACGACCTAAAGATTACCAAATCAATCATTTACGCACATACCGCTGAGTGTAAATAACAGTTGTCGTTGATTGGTCAACTAACTGTGGTCGATTCCATTCAAATAGGATGAACCGTAGTAGTGTGAAAGAGCAAAATGTTTACATCGCACAAACATTTGATCGAAAAGTGAAGCGTCAGAATCGTGTGACGGAACAGTTAAGTGCAAGGTAAAATATGTTTATTTATTATTATTTTTGTAATTGCTCATACAAATAAAAACAGCAGTGTTCCTGGTAACGTTATGCGAAACTGTAGTTCTCTAAATAGTTGTCTTTATGTATCCGTCAGGAAATAATGTTTGCCGATGATTTTTGCATTTCTTATGACGATTTTTAAATAAGGTTACAGTTATTTTAAGATGTCAGCCATTTTTATTTTGTTCTGTGCTTTATTAAATTTTTTGGATCGTGTCAGATAATTGGTTAATTTTTATAACAACCAGAGAAATGTGATATTCCGAAAATGTTATTGAATGTCCAAACTCACGGATACGGTGTAGTTGTAATCAAGCACACAGCTACACAATCTGTGCTCTGAAATGAATGATTGTTGTGTTATGTACGAATACATAATATGCTTTTATACACCTTTAGTGATAGAAATAACTTTTGTTTAATTTTCGGTTATTTACTTTCTTCTTTGAATGGCAGCAACACGTGGTCAGGAAAAGTCGTTAAGATTACCTTGTTCTAGTCGCTTCGTTAGCCCCCCAGTGGCACAGTGGTATGTCTGCGGACTTACACACTAAAAACCGGGTTTCGATACCCGTGGTGGGCAGAGCACAGATAGCCCATTGAGTAGCTTTATGCTTAATTCTAAACAAACAAACAAACAAACGCTTCGTTTCTTTGTTCTTTACAGTAAATGATGTTTCGTTTGCAAAGATATTGAAGTAATATAGCACAGCATCCAAGTTGAAAGGATTGATATTAAAATATCATTTATTGGCCAATTATGGCATTTACTAATCATAACAGGCAACCAACATTTGAGAAATCAGGGTTACGATGTGACAATGTCAAATGGACAAAGAAAGCGAGTTTACCCATTGAATTCTGGCGCTTTTTGTTTATCTAGTTCGTACTATAATTATTGTGTTTGGTTCTACAGAGATTAAACCTGAGAAAGAGAAAGTGTGGAGTCTGAAGCTGAACACACAGTAAAAGCAACTGTTCTTTCGTGTGCACAAGTACAGTGTCTTTTAGATAATAAACATTGTATGTTTTACTTTTACCAACTGTGTTCAGTCTCTTTATTTCACACACATCAAGAGAACTTGTTTATATGCTATTTAGCAGTCAACTTATTTTTTGAGATAATCTATTGATCTAGCTACTTTTTCGAGATTTTACATAGTATAGTTGCACTGTAGCATCCAACAACCATTCACCAATAGGAGTGTACCACGCCCTCTAATGCAGCTAACTTTCTGTATTATACTGTAGAGCACGAGAATTTCTGTGCCTTCGGCTTCCATACTTTTGGCAGGTCTCTTTGCAAGTTAGAGTCTATTATGTGGCCAGTTACTTCTCTGGAACCCTAACTGGACTTCCCTTTTTCGATATAATCTGTTCTTGAATAGAAAAGTTTGGACAGCTACTTTCCACCTCCTGCCTTTGATGTGTCTTACTGTTCTACACCTTTTGATCTACTTCGTCATTCATCTGCAAGTTGCGCATACTTTCTTAGGTATGTTACATTTCGTCCCTTTTCTCTGTGTCTTATGATTTGATTACTTTTCCTTCTGAATTTGTCCTGACGTAGGATTACGTCAATAAGTATTTTCCTCTCCTCCATTTTCTCTTCTGGTTTCCTTCTTTCACCTTGCTTGCCATCATGTCCAGTTCCCCTACGGAATTGGAATGTCATTGATATTCTTCATGCCCTTACCCTTTCTCCCTTTGACTTCTTGCTCTTTGTATCACATCTCCCTCAAGATATATTACTTGCATCTCTTCACATGTGGATATTGTTTATAAAGCCCAGTATTTTTGCTGTTTACATTTTCCGTATTCTTTTCCTGTGTCCTCCTTATCTGAATCATGGTTTTCCAAGGCGTCAGTGACACATGAAATGAACATCAGTTTCTCTCGCTTCTTCGGCCTGGCATGGCCGAGCGCGTTAAGGCGTGCACTCGTAATCCGAGGGTCGCGGGTTCGCGCCCACGTCGCGCTAAACATGCTCGCCCTCCCAGCCGTGGGGGTGTATAATGTGCGGTCAATCCCACTATTCGTTGGTAAAAGAGTAGCCCAAGAGTTGGCGGTGGGTGGTGATGACTAGCTGTCTTCCCTCTAGTCTTACACTGCAAAATTAGGGACGGCTAGCACAGATAGCCCTCGAGTAGCTTTGTGCGAAATTCCAAAAAACAAAACAAACTCTTCTTTTTCTCCCCATCTCTCATTTGTATGACACTGTTTCCCTTCTTTTTTATATCCTGGGATATATACTATGTGTGTGATATTTCTTACATCACTAATACCTTATGCATTTGCTAGTTTGTCTCAGTTAAACGTCGACATTCGAGGACTTTCGTCGTATTTTCCACGTTTTTTCTCATCAGATATATCATTTCACCCTTCTCCTGGCTGTCCACTTTAATTATCAAATGGAAGAGATTATAATGACTTGCATGTGGACTATGTCTCATACGTTTCTTGCTCACTATTTTCATGATTTGTCTATCTTCTTCTCAACTGGCTATCACTTGTTACTCACTACCATTATTCATACGTTTTTCGATTCTGAAAGGGTAAATTATTATTTTATTTTTTTCTCTCAGCATTGGCCCTTTCTCCTTTCCTTGATCCTGCTCTGTGACGTGTGGTACTTGTCCAAGTATACTTTAAAGTAAATCTACATCATACGACCATAGAAGTCTATAATGCGCATTGAAGACATGGGGTGTTCCACAAAACTTTGGAGTTTGCCTAAGAAAATAAGACCACACCAACTTATGGACTGTCATAAGTGAAGCAATGTCAGGATTGCTGTCAATCCCTCTGGTCCTTTTGAATAAACCAGGACCAGCCTGCTTTTAAATATAAGATTTTTGTGGTTATCCATTGCACTATTTTACAGTGTTGCATTTTTTGACTTCTCTCTGTGTTACCCATCTTCCATTGGAGTATGAGAGTCCTTTCCAGTTACCAATTCCTAGTTGTTTGGGTGATGGATCATAAAGGCCTCCGTCTGAGTGTGACCTATTCTACTCAGACAGGAGTAGGACAGTGGTATACTGTTGGTGTAAATGGTAAAAGTACCCTCTTACTGCCATAGCTTTGAAGACAACCTTATGATGGTTGGTTTTGGACTAGACAAATCCATCACATGAAGTTCACCTCTCTTGCTTGCTTTATCCCCTCCTTTCACTATATGGATGTTAATTCCCAGATAATCTGGTGCTGTACTGGTGTAGGAACAGCCAACATGAGTCCTCACATGTGTGGTTGGTAAGGAGTCTCTTCGTTCTCTCCTTCTACTAATACCAGAATGTTTGGTTTCCAGATGGTTTTGTGTTGGTTTTATGCTGGGTCTGCATAACTGTACCGTGATTGGGTTGTTGAAATAGAAGTTGTTTTCCTTTCTGCTTCCTGATTTTGAGGTGAAGATGAATGGGACCTTCTTTTTTACCGCAGACTGGAAGACAAATACCCGATGTCGCTTAGTTTCGGACTGAAGTTGACTAAATACAATTTGAAGCACCATAGCTGTTCTGCATCATCTGGCACGTCCTATCACAAGTTGGACTTGCGTCTTTTCCGCCCGATTTAACGACATGTATCTTGAAAACGGGAGAAGAGTATATGGGGTACAGATGAGATGCCGACTCCCTCTAATCTCACCATATGCATTGGGGTTTCACACCATATGGGAAGAGTGCTTAACCATGCAGTTTTTGCACTGGTCACACCACCGTTTTTTTGTAGAATTCTAGCTATTATGTGAGAGGATGTAAGATTTCGGATCAGAAGTTAATATTTTGCTTCACTAAAAATGTATTGCCGATAGATATTAACCTTTCTCAAATTTTTATCCATCCTCCAAATTTCCTGTGCATTTTTTATTGTTACTGTTTAATTTAAAAATTATAAGAGATTCTACTGCAGTATAAAGGGAATCCGCTATACTAGCAGGGTGTGAGGTGTATTTTGGTGGAAAGTTGTCGCATACTAATTTGGATGCTGCATGTGGTAAGTGAGAGAATTCAGGATTGTAGTGTGTGAAAATTGCACCAATAGAGAGCAGCACAGGCCAAGAAAACTACCATTTAAGAAGAGGTAAGAATCTATTGGAAATACATTTTCAGTGTAAGGATATGTTAACACTTGTGTTGTTTTTGTAAAATATGTTAAGTATTGATATCTAGACTTAAATAAGGTCAACTATAAGATATCAAAATTGGCTAAATAACAGTTAGATACACTGCTATTCTGGAAATGTTCAATCAGGTGTGTCTTTGTGTTGTTTTTTTTTATAGCAAAGCCACACTGAGCAATCTGCTGAGCCCACCGGGTAGAATCGAACCCCTGATTTTAGCGATGTATATCCGTAGACTTACCGCTGTTGGCCCGGGATGGCCTAGCACGTTAAGGCGTGCACTTCGTAATCTGAGGGTCGCGGGTTCGCGCTAAACATGCTCGCCCTCCCAGCCGTGGGGTGACGGTCAATCCCACTATTCGTTGGTAAAAGAGTAGCCCAAGAGTTGGCGGTGGGTGGTGATGACTAGCTGCCTTCCCTCTAGTCTTACATTGCTAAATTAGGGACGGCTAGCACAGATCGCCCTCGAGTAGCTTTGTGCGAAATTCCAAATCAAACAAACAAACTTACCGCTGTACTAGCAGGGGGGGGGTATTCAGTTAAACCAAATTACTGTATTTTACGACTTGTAAGATAGACTTTTTTTTCCAAATTCCCATATGTCTTTCAAGACAAGAGTGATAGATTATGGCAAGAGGTTAGCTTAAGGTTTACTCAAAACGGCGTCTACAGAGATTGTAATATCAGTACTTACTAATTACAAATACTTCAGTAGCATAAAACATTCCGTTTAATCAATATTGTTTACACACTGTAAATAATATGATGTAGGTTTGAAAAAAGTCAAGATTCCATCAACGTGTTGGTTGTTAAGACAAAATATTTTTTTCTTGAAATTGTTTTTCCAAAATTTTGGTGCGGGTTCCGCGATGTAGCGTCTTTCAAAACGCAGTGTACGATATTCTGTTTATAAAGCTTTAATCGAATGAGTTTTTACGTACTGTTCGCTGTAACGAGTTCCTTACTAAACGTATTATTGTAGTTTTAAGTTTTATTTTTGTAATATGATTTAGAAGTATGTACTGTTTTCGTTTGTAAGAAGTTTCTTACATCTAATGTAATGACCAATTTCCATTAAAGTTTAGGAATTGATCGTAACTATGTGGTTTTGTTTTGATTTGAGCTGTCTTTAATTTTGCAGTGTAAGACTACAGGGAAGGCAGCTAATCATTACCACCCATCGCCAACTCTTGAACTACTATTTGACCAACGAAGAGTAGGATTGACTATAAAATTATAACGTCCCCACTGCTAAAAAGGCGAGCATGTTTGAAGTTATGGGGATTCGAACCATCTGCCCTGAGATTGCCGTGTATGGAACTTTGTAAAATGCAAGTTGTAATTCATATCTATGACTATAGTCAATATTTACTGGCTTCAGTGCAAAGTCATACATTGAGCTATCTATATGCTGCTGAACATGGGTAACTAAACCCCAGATTATAGTGTTGCAAGTCTGTAAATTTACTGCGAACTCAACAGAGAGATATTTTCGGAGACCGGTGATTAATTGGTAGTTGTTTTAAACTGATGGGTTGATTATTTAATTATAGAGTTTGTTAGTCAGTTTTTTGTTACTTCAATTTCACGAATGTTAAGTTTGCTTCAACAAAGCACTGGAGATATGAAAATATCATACAATGGAGATACATTTTTATTTCAAGTGGGTTTTTCGTTATCAATAGTTGTACTAATTTATCTTAATGTAACATGAGAAACAAACTACCATAGTGAACGATCATGCAAGCATCAATGTATGCTAACTTCGTGACGGAAAGATGAATTTGTTATTAAACTTTTGACGACAAAAGATGAAATACGATTGCAGTGTTGCAACATGTAAGTGCAACAGAGGGAAAACTTACATTACAGCGTCTTAACGAGACAAATAATTTTATATGACTTGTTTAGCTTTTCACAATTCATAGTTTTATAACTTTTATGCAAAGTATACATTATTGATAAGATATCTAAATATAAAAATGTGCAGATATTATCCAAAGGATTCATGTTCGAAATTATTGTTAATTTCACAGTTTCGTAATTAGTATACAGAAACCTTGCACTAATTCTCTTTTTAGACAATTTACATACTCTTGTAGCTGCTGCTCGACCATGTTTCTGTAATACTACAAGGTTAAGGTGATTTCATGAAGTGAGTATAGTCTGGGGATTCTTCTCCCTTGAATATATATTTGAGATTATCATTAATGTAGGTAACCTAAGGATTGTAGGATGCTGCATTAGGTCTCAGTCTGACTTAAAACAATAGTATTTTACTGTTTTTGCTCCAACCGTTGTTCTGTGTGAACGTGCATTATTTTTTTTCGTCTTTGTCTGTTATGCATTTTTTATAAATCCCCTAGTTTATTAACTGGATATGACATTACTCTGAATCAGAAGCCAGTCAGTTGATGGAAGACATATTTGTCAGTAAAGGCTTTTATTGTTTGTATACTTTTATATCACTATCTGATTTGCAGCTAAGACTAATTTTAATAATCTGCGTTAAATTTCCAGAACTTATGTTTTATGAAAACATTTCTAATTGATGTTATTGTATCTGAATATTACAAAGACAGATTACATGAAATATACTAAACAACAGTAATCACAATAAAAAAAATAACAAGCCTCTTACATAATGAATACTAGGTGATGGTCAAAAGTTTCCCATTTATTAGTGACAGAAAAAAAGTATTTGAAGTGGATGGTTGGTTTACCAACATCACTGACACATTGGATGCTATATAAATTTTGATAATTAAAATTATTGGTGATTAATGTGTTTGAAATTACTTGCGTATTTTGACTCAGCAGATGAAACATCAGAATAAATATTTTTTCTAATTAAAGATCATGGAAGTAATTATGTAAGTATAAACAAATGACTACCAAGTAAAGTTTCTCGAGATATAGTTAAGTAAACAGTAAAACATATAACAGGTAAAAAGTGAGCATGTTTTACAAAAGCCATAAACACACCTCACGGAGATTAGCTGCAAAAAAATAAAATAAAAAATATCACAAGAAGAATATTAATGCACATGAAGTTCAAACTCACAAGAATAACTTAGTACTAAAAAGTACAACTCGTGAAGCTAACCTGAGCACAGTTTTATGAAACAAATATTTTTGTGACCTGACGATGACCGAAAACGGTCGAAACGTTGTTCGCTTTTCTTATTAGTGCCTTCTCTACTCATACCAGTTGTTTTTAAACATAATTTTCTCTTCAAGTGGGTTTTCTTGTCATCACGGTTTAAGATGCTTTTGGTTTATGAGTTTTCTCGTCATCACGGTTTAAGATGCTTATAGTTTATGGGTTTTCTCGTCATCACGGTTTAAGATCCTTATGGTTTATGGGTTTTCTCGTCATCACGGTTTAAGATGCTTATGGTTTACCACTTGTAAAAAAATTAGTTCCTCAAAATTAAGAATGTAAAAACTTACATCAGTTTGTCGAGAATTAAACTTACTCAGATATATCTTTACCTTATTCATGTACAAATAAAGTCCAGTAAGTTGAGCAGTTTTAAGTCGATCTTTCAAAAGTACAACTTCTATAGATACGCTACACAGTATTGAAGAAACAGTCCTTATGATTTTGTAAAAAAAAAATATGAATATTCTATTTCAATGAAATATGGAACGAAGTATTTGTGACAGTTTACGTACACTTAATACAAAATATTTGTGACAGTTTACGTACACTTAATACAAAATATTTGTGACAGTTTATGTACACTTGGTACAAAATATTTGTGACAGTTTACCTACACTTAATACAAAATATTTGTGAAAGTTTACGTGCACTTAATACAAAATATTTGTGACAGTTTACGTACACTTAATACAAAATATTTGTGACAGTTTACGTACACTTAATACAAAATATTTGTGACAGTTTACGTACACTTAATACAAAATATTTGTGACAGTTTACGTACACTTAATACAAAATATTTGTGACAGTTTATGTACACTTGGTACAAAATATTGTGACAGTTTACCTACACTTAATACAAAATATTTGTGAAAGTCTACGTGCACTTAATACAAAATATTGTGACAGTTACGTACACTTAATACAAAATATTTGTGACAGTTTACGTACACTTAATACAAAACATTTGTGACAGTTTACGTACACTTTACAAAATATTTGTGACAGTTTACGTACACTTAATACAAAATATTTGTGACAGTTTACGTACACTTAATACAAAATATTTGTGACAGTTTACGTACACTTAATACAAAATATTTGTGACAGTTTATGTACACTTGGTACAAAATATTTGTGACAGTTTACGTACACTTAATACAAAATATTTGTGACAGTTTACGTACACTTAATACAAAATATTTGTGACAGTTTACGTACACTTAATACAAAATATTTGTGACAGTTTATGTACACTTGGTACAAAATATTTGTGACAGTTTACCTACACTTAATACAAAATATTTGTGAAAGTCTACGTGCACTTAATACAAAATATTTGTGACAGTTTACGTACACTTAATACAAAATATTTGTGACAGTTTACGTACACTTAATACAAAACATTTGTGACAGTTTACGTACACTTTACAAAATATTTGTGACAGTTTACGTACACTTAATACAAAATATTTGTGACAGTTTACGTACACTTAATACAAAATATTTGTGACAGTTTATGTACACTTAATACAAAATATTTGTGACAGTTTATGTACACTTAATACAAAATATTTGTAACAGTTTACGTACACTTAATAGACAATTACTTAAAGTTTTATTTGAATAATAAATCAGTTAAAATTTTCTACAAAAAGTAAGATTCAAGTCTTTATCATAACTTGAAAATGTGAAAGATAGTTTTCTTTTTTTCTGTTTCAATGGTGTCAGTTAAAATCACAATACAAGTTACGATAAAAATCAATCAACCTTGATTTGTTTGTTTTTGAATTTCGCACAAAGCTACTCGAGGGCTACTATGCTAGCCGTCCCTAATTTAGCAATGTAAGACTAGAGGGAAGGCAGCTAGTCATCACCACCCACCTTCAACTCTTTTACCAACGAACAGTGGGATTGACCGTGATATTATAACGCTCCCACGGCTGAAGGGGCGAACATGTTTGGCGCGAACTCGCGACCCTCAGATTACGAGTCGCACGCCTTAACACGCTTGGCCATTTGACCTTGAATACATATTATATGCAAAGTGTCAACCAAAGAAGTAAAGTTATAATGAAATATGATTATACGCTTGTAAAGTAACCTTTTAAGAACAAATCAAAATGTTTATATTATTAACCTACCTGATAAGAAACCTTCTTTGTCCACGTGAATAAAAAATTGTGTGATTAATTTATCGAGCTCAGTCCTATATACATCTAGTAAAATAAGTGTTCCCACATGCTTGAAACGTAAAAGAACAAATACATGACTGTATGCATGCGGGAAGGGTTTGTCTGAACTTCCTATTTTTTTAGTGTATAAAATTATAATAGTACTTAACACTTTTTACATAGTCTACATTCTACTAATGAAGCATTAGCATCTTTTGGCTTGAAATAGTTGTACACAATGGCTTTTGTTTAGACTTTGTAATTAGGAGTCCAAAGTTATGTTGCTACTTTCAGGTTTTGTAGGCCAGGTTCTTTACAGTAGGTTTGTTGATTATAATTCCAACAATAAACAGTAGCACAGTCACTTGTTTGAAGATAATTATTAAGACAAGTCAAATGTAAATACAAATGTTCATTATACTGTTGGTTATCACAGTTGTATCCAGAGCTTAAATAATTCTCTTTTTCATCAGTCTTTACAGACTGATTCAGTAACTTTAAAATGCAATTGGCAAGATGAATTCTTCTTCTGTACTGTTATTACAATACAGTCTATGATAAGTTCACACTGAAATTTGCCACTGTATTCTCTAAACCAATAATCACACAGTCTAGATCTAAACAGCCTTCTGGCATGTATTTATACCCCAACAGTAGTCTAGAACATTCCATGCAATACTAGATATTCTGATATGATGATAATAAAACAAGAAAATTCAGGAAGTTCTGGTAAATTGATGTATCAACACAAAAATTGCTAACTCATGAAAACTGAACCTTATGCAATCAAAATGCACACAAGAATTTTCTATCTCTGATATCAAACAGGTTACAGATTTTTACAGGGATATGTCAAATCCTGATTCTTTTGAAAAATTTATCTTCCTATAACTGTGCAGGATAGGCCCCAAATACTAGCTGACTGCATAAAAGCATTCTTCAGTGTACGAAATATCTTCATGTTTCTGAAACTCTTTGCACACTGCTGTTAAGATTGTGATCACATGAACATTTAGCATTTGCTCTTTGCTAGTTGAATAATTACTCGAGATATGCACAAAACAAAGAAAGACAGAGTGCTTCATGACACTTCTAGCAATAATGAAACTGTGTGAAATTATTTATGGAAGATCACTTCAGAAGAATGAAGCATGTTAGAACGTTATTTTAAAAGTGTATATTTGTACTTATATGATAGCCAAAGACTGAAACAGCTAAAACACTATTGTTGTACAGAGTTGTTTACATTAGTAATATAATCTAACAAATAACTCCAGGTAGATAATACACTAGTTTACTGTAATAAAATACATTTTTATGTTAAGTGTGGTTCCTCATGCAGAGTTGTGATTTGTTGGCATCTCATTGGATGTTTGTGGATTTTATGTCTGCTATACATCACACGAAATTGCTTCCATATTTAATCTCATAGCATTTATTTCTTTACTGATTTTCTGTAAACAAGCTCCCAAACACTTTATCATTAGCATGTTAATTGTGTTTTGCACAATATGTATTAGCTGTTGATTTCACAAATTAGAAACCCCCTTTCAAGAATTCTCTGTACAATGAAATGCTTCATTTTTGTGGTGGGTTCATTTTTATTTCCTGTTGTAACTGTTTTAATTTGTTATTTGATGATAAGTTGATGGTTCCTATCAATATCACTGTCGTAAAGCTGCTATTTCCAGTAGGCTTGAAAAATAATAAACTTGTAGCTGTTTCTAATGGCCAATTCCCAAATATTCAACTTATAATTAAGAAACAAACACATGATTCATATACATATCTGAAAACTTTAATCGGTCTAGAAGTGATTAAATAACAACAATTTCTAAATTTATCGTGCACACAATAATTTGGGTTTTCTTCAAAAGTAAAAATGTAACACTGTGGATAATTTGTTTATGTATAACTATTCCAACTATTAACAGAAATATGTATACTCAATTCACGTTGGTTTAAAAGTAACAAACAATAACAAAAGCTAAAAATGGAATTACAAAAGCACAAACAACAATACTTACAATAACAACCTGAAAAGCTGAAGAAGCAACAATATCCACCTACCTCTAACATACAAACTTCATGTACTTAGTGTTTTTAGATATTGTGTATTCTGGTAACATACAAAATGCATGGAGATATTTTTTGCCATTCCATTGAAAATTTGGCATAATGTAAATCATACAAATACAAACATGATGAAAAGCAGAGTTTATCTGGTTAAAAAGGTTTGTTTTTTCTTTATCTTCAGAGTGACGCTAACCAAATTATTTTCAGTTGTAGTTGTGTATTTGTTAACTGTGATGAAATGTACAAAAAGTCATATAGATTTTTTTTTATCTTAGTGTAAACAAATACATACAAATGTACCAATATTTATAAACTTGCAGGGAAGCAACTACTACATATGGTCTCCATTCAGTCAATAACTACAGGAAATTAGAATATCATCCGACACTATATTTTGTGAACAAGGTAATTTAAACCTCACAAACTGATCTGGACTGTGTTCTGTATAAATGCAAGAATTTCTAACAACAGCAACAAAATATGACCATAATTAATTATAATAGAATTATCACTCTCACTTGGAAAAGCACATACAAATACTACAAGATCACCAAAAGCTTTGAAATAACAGTATTTCTTGTCATTTATTATGGACCTCTGTTACTTAAGAATATTTCTTTTGCACAAAATCAAATTTTTCATAATTTCTATGATGAGATACAAATAATATATAACATCCATATATTACTATTTTATAATCAGTAAAAAAACATGAACAAAATATTTCTGTAACAAATTAATTAACATTATTCTTGATGGTTAATTTATAACCCTTGTGCAAAAGTATTATAACCCAGTTAACCTTGTTTGTTCAGGGTTATTTGCAGTAGTTAACACATAACAAAATACAAAATAATTGTTTATTTGATAAATATAGTGTTTGATCAGGAAATAACTAAAATTTATAAATATGCCGGAAAAGTTTGTTTTCTCGATAGCAAAGCCACCAAACCTTTCTCTACACCATTCCTAATTTTGAACTGCCAACAAGAGGGAAGGCAACTGGCCAGCAGTAACAACCACCAGTTATTTACCAATGAATAATGGGATTGACCTTAACATAAAAACAAATTTCATAACCACCAGGCCAGCTGGAGAAGTAACAAATATGGTGCTTCCTAATCATGCAAATAATCAATGTTTTAGGGCAGTCTGAAGTTGTATTCAGTTGGAGTTATGTTCAACAGGTACACAATTTATATTAAAATCTAGTTGTTATCATAAGCTTAAAGAACAACTTTAAATCTGATAGGTTTATACAGTAATCACTTCACTAATGACACAGGCAAGTCAAGTCAGCCACACATAAATCAAAGTATTAAATTACACGTGTAAAACATCTCCAGTGAGTATTAATCAGCAAAAGGCATCAGTGTTTCTCATGATAATAAGAACTGAGGGTCCACTGAAGCGGAGGAATAAGTAATAAAACTTTATGTGTAAAAACATCGTTTTGTTCAATTATGTCCTCAATTTTCTGGGTCAGAATGGATTTTTTTCTTCTTTAACAATTACAACTGGAAGCTACAAAGCTGCCTAAGATTGATGGTGAACATTTCATAACTTATCCTCATCTGCAGATGAAACGAAAAATTAGTTACTTAATACCAGAAGGGTATAACCATGTGTCAAAATGTTTCCACTTAAATCATTATAGTTTTCACCAACTTGTATAGGATACAAGGCCATATCTTCAAATCTGTACTTTTGTGTTTGCTGGTGAACCTATTACATTATACATATTATATCTCTGATGTTTAAACATATATGTACCTATTTTTTAAAGTAAGCACAAGTAAACTACACTTTTTTACTTCAAGTAAAAACAAAGCCTGCTTTATCCTCACATCCCTCGTATGTTTGCTGACCATAATATAACCAACAATAAGCAATAATTATTGAAACAGTAAACCTGACTCTAATGTAAAAACAATTGCATTATGGATATAGCAGAAATTAAACACACTGCATATTGCAAATTAACAATTATACTACACAATTACTAAAACGTCAAAAAATATATAATAAATGAAGTAAAAAACTAATTTTGTGACATTAAAAAATATTGCAAAAACAGGAATAAGATTTACATATATAAATACACTTATCTATTACCTACATATACAGTTTAACACTAGATTACACATTATACATGCACACAGGTGGAAAGTAAAGATAATATCCCTGAATTAATATGGCCTTTAAGTTCACAACAGGTTCACAAATAATGTTTTTATTATTTCTAACCAATCTAACTAATATAAACCTTTTTCTATACCCATACATACAAAGCATTTGTAGGATGTATTTATGCTGTAACAAATTTGAAACTCAAAAGAGACCACTAATGAATAAGAAAGATTTGTAGAAAAATTTGGTAACAGTTATACAAGGCTAGATTATTAAGAATTCTTAGAATTAACAGTTGTAACACATAAATATCCAGTTAATGTTTCGAAAAATATGTAAATAATTTTGTCAACTGTCAAAAGTGGAAAATTTTACAGATATTTTGGATTAAAAATGGAATAAGAATTTTTAGCTGCACAAATGGTTTAATTTCTAATGCTGGAATTAGTTGTTTGTGTTTTTTCTTCAAAGAACACAAATATTTGTGTGTTGGTAGCTAAAACACCAGATACAATTATTAAAATCAAAAGAGGAATTTAATCTCTCCATAATGTAGTCTTTAGCTGGTTCATAGTACTCCTGCCTCAGAAAAACCAGTTCTGGTATCTTGCGTACATCACTGAAAAGAGCCGAGTCCGATTCCATTACAACAACTAACAAACACCAAAAAATTAAGAGTATAAAAAGTGAAGCCAGAATGGCCACTCTCACGACATTCACTGGATGAAAAATGAAGGACTGACAACTTGAGACATTATTCTGCTGTGGAATTTTAAGGTCCCATTCAAAGTTAATTTCTGTCTTTTGTGGTTCAGTTGATTCAGAAACTTCAACGTGAGAAACTTCTTCAGGATTCTCAGGTA
Source organism: Carcinoscorpius rotundicauda (assembly GCA_011833715.1). Taxonomy (NCBI): domain Eukaryota; kingdom Metazoa; phylum Arthropoda; class Merostomata; order Xiphosura; family Limulidae; genus Carcinoscorpius; species Carcinoscorpius rotundicauda. The sequence continues at coordinate 4,140,849 of CM022391.1, read as the reverse complement.
ATGCAGGAGTTGACGCTTTTAATGGCATTTCCTGATCAACTGGATAAGCACTCTCAGCAAGACCCTCGGCTTCTTGTGCTATTTCACTTTTTATATTCTCCTTTTGTTGTTCTTGCAAATTCTCGACCAAAGGAGAAGGTACTTCTTCATGTTCTGGGAGAGTTAAGTCACTCACACTTTCAGCCATTCGCATTGAACGGTTAGTATGTTTAAGGCTGGAAGAATCTGTTGATGTAATGGAGTCCAAATTTTCTGTTACTGGAGCAGAGTGGTTCATGTAATGGAGGTCGGGAAAACCTGTTATGAAACATCAGAAATTTACACAAACAAGAAAAGTGAACTTTATGTTAACAAAGCTTTTCTACAGTTCTGCTATTTAAGAAATATTAAGGTATCTCTTCCCTTTTTGAATATTTGTTCATGAATCAAGTGATGTTAAAATAAATACATCATCAACTTGTATGCATCAAAAAACTTGTGGTGGTTTTCAGTCTTTAACCAATGAATGACATAAAATAAAGTGCTTTTAATTAAATCTAACTCTTTATTCCAACGAATATCGTAACCCAGTTATGACAAGATTTCAGGTACATGCTCATAAAAGTCACAAACATTTTGGAGCTTTTGAAAAAAATGTCAATTTCCTTTAGTGTGCAAGTGAAACTATCTTTCACATAAAATAATCCCACATGTAATGTTCAAACTAAATTTTGAGAAAATCAAGAGACAGGGTATACATATACAAATGTCATGTGTAATGAGATCATCTTGACAAAATCCTCCCAAGAAGGATATTAACTTTTGGAAAGTGTATTTTCCTCAAACCCCTGTTTAGGAGGTGATGACTGTTGTAGGTACATACCGTAAAATCTCTTTTTGGGGTTAATAACTTGAAAGAGTTAATTAATATGAAGTCTTGCTAAGAATATGTGATGTCATCAGACAGTTTTTGGTGAGATAACACAACCATGATGGCTGTTTTTATATATGTGCTCACAAATTGAAGTTGTATATATACATACATATAATACATTAATCTCTAATCACAAATATTTTGACTTTGGGGTACAAAGTTTATCAAGAATTTTTATAAGTCACTCATTACCAATGAAAGCCACTAGCTTTTAATCGAAGAATTTTCGATGTTTTGAATGGGCTAACAATTTTTCTTCATGTAAATAGTTATACTGTTCAAATTTGCTGGAAAAATATTAAGGAATAGAGAATGTACAAACAACTGTAGTTTTTTTTTAAATTTGCTTGCTAAACGACCACATTAAACAAAATCCTAGAATCTCAACTGTTGCCTTTCTGAGAGTCTTAGCTTTTCATGATATAGGAATTACAATAATATAATAAAATTACAAAACTTCAATATGTGACTAAATTACTCTGAAAAAGACATGATTTCTCTCAAAGTTTGTAAAGATAATGTTTGTAGGTATACTTGTAATATTGTTTTATATCAAGCAAGTCAAGGTATCAAAAATTTAGAGAAATAATCAATTTGTTGTTATTGTATACCATTGTAAAACAAAGTCATATTTAATATTAATTGGAATAACTGTTCCTTGTTCTTTCAATAAAGATTAGTTAAAATCACATACGGTTTGTACAGACTAAAGGAAAAAATAGAAGATAACTTCTAGAACTAAATTCATCATTTTGAAGTTCTGTATTTCACAACAGACACCCAGTAGCTCTGTGAAATATTGGAGTTATGTGAAATGGAGTTGTTCCACATATTTCAATGTGTAAGTACGTACTAGTTCATAATTGAAATCCGACTACATCATATTTATTTATAGTTATAGCAAGTTTCATAACAACACAACGTGTCATTATATTGTTTTAAATTAGCGAGTAAGCCCAGATACAAGTAAGTGCTTGAATTGTATGAACTTTTATTATTTGAAAGAAAGAACATGCTTCTCAAGATGGCTGGTGTGGGTTTTAAAACTCCAATTAAAATAAAGTACAGAACAATACATTTTTCCTTCAAGTGGGTTTCTTGTCATCAAAAAGAACACACTTTTCATTACGTGTGCACATGTGCCCGAGTAACTGCCAAGAGATATTTTTAATGTTTTGGATGTATATGTGGGTGAGTACATAGTTACATAAACATATGCATTCTATCTGGAATTATTAGTATAGTATTACAGTTATTACAGTAATATTTTTGTAACAACATAACAAAGGGTTGTGTGACACAAACTTGGTGCCAGGACAGTTCCGTGGATTTAAAAAGATTGTGAGTCATTGACCTAGTTTATGGTGAGCTCCACAAAAATCAAACAACTATCATTATACTATATTTTATGAACAAAATGCAGTAAGTGCTGTACAAGACATCATTACAACAGCAGCAAAACGTGAGATTTGAAAAAATACTTTTGAAATGACAAAATAACAAATCTTTTAAGAGAATATCTTAATGACAAAGCATCACTGAGAAAGGCAGTAACAACTTCTTAAAGTCCAATATTAAAATATACTTCCTGACTCTTTCAACATGGTTACAGTTAACGTGCACTTACTTAGCTAATGAACACAAGTGATGGTTACAACTAAGTCAATAATGAAAAGATTAACACTTGTATTGTTACCACGACCACAACACTAACAGTCTTGTATTTCCTTGTTGTTTTCCCACATACCTGTATTCCATTACATTTAATTTGTTTCTCTAAGTCCAGTGCTACATTCACATCTAACAGAGAACTTTATATTTCAATGTGGTCTCTCCCACTATTTGTTGGTACTAGTACCAGGACATACTTAAACTGCTTCGCTGTTTTTCTGTGTGTATGTCTACATGTTGATTTTTATTTTTCAGAAACAGGCCCACTTCATCCAGGTGAGTGTCTTTTTTAAATTTTAATTTCATCCTTGCATATAGCAATATTTAAAGTTTAACAATCTGGAATAAGATCATTTGTTATAAAGGTTACTCTCATGCCCATCATTCAGGATAACTCAACTGAAAACATTCAAGCTGAGGTCAATCACTGTATGAATAAGTGATCTGACAGGTAAATAAAGCTTATAGGCTGTTTTTATGGTATATATTTAACCATTACATGCAAAGTGGTTACTTTAAGACTTGTATTCTATTACATTGTTACCATTTACTTTCATTTCTCACTCTTTCTCTCTTTTCATTCAACAACTAAAAACTAAGTTTAGAAATGCAATTAATTATTTTTGAAATGTTTAGGCTGAAGATAGAATTATAAAAGTATGAAACATTTGTGTTCCTTATACTAACAATAACATTATGATTTTTAGATTTTTGTAAAATTAGTCTTGGCCTTATTTTACGTTGACAATCTCATTTCAACAATAGTCATGTGACATCTGTTTGCTATATTTATCATTTAACAATAGTCATATGACATCTGTTTGCTGCCATTCCAACAATAGTCATGTGAAATCCGTTTGCTATCATCCCAACAAAACTTATGTGACATCTGTTTGTTATCATTCAATAACAGTCATGTGACATCTTTTTGTTATCATTCAACAACAGTCATGTGACATCTGTTTGCTGTCATTACAACAAAACTCATGTGGCATCTCTTTGTTATTATTCCAACAATAGTCAAGAAAGATCTGTTTATCACTCCAACAATAATCATGATACATCTGTTTATCATCCTAATAATACTCATGTGAAATCCGTTTGTTATCATTTCAACAAAACTTATGTGACATTTGTTTGTTATCATTTAACAAGAGTCATGTGCATCTGTTTGCTGTCATTACAACAAAATTCGTGTGGCATCTTTTCATTGTCATTCAACAACAGTCATGTAGCATCTGTTTATCATTCCAACAATAAGCATGATATATATTTGTAATCATCCAAATAATAGCCATGATACATCTGTTTGTTATCATCCAAACAATAGTCAGGATACATCTGTTTATCATCCCAACAATAGTCATGATACATGTTTGTTATCATCCCAATAATAGTCATGATACATGTGTTTGTTATCATCCAAACGATAGTCATGATACATCTGTTTATCATCCCAACGATAGTCATGATACATCTGTTTGTTATCATCCCAACAATAGTCATGATACATCTGTTTATCATTCTAAATTGTGTTATCCACTAGAATACAACACTACTATCTGGTCAAAAGAACACTTGTTTCATTCTCTCTCCCTTTATTTAACTCACATTAAAATTTATTTCAAACTAACTAGAGCATCTGTCCTTCAGATGGATGTAAATTCATGATTAATGGAAGATTATCTCAGTTGCTTCCTTCATATTAAATGTAAAAAACATACAGACTGCAAAACAAAGTATAAAACTGCAAATATACACGTGGCTCCCCAAATATCATGCAAAGCTTCATGTAAATTTGAAGGTCCATCAACAGAAGGCAAAGCAGTGTTAAAAAACATGATGATATGAAAATGTCCATAAAAGCTGCAATACTGACAATCCGTATTCATTTCCCCAATGATAATATGAACTTTCATACCAATTTTGGTCAATATCCATCCACACCTTTCAAAGTTATTACACAGAAGATTGGTTGCTTGGTTTGGTGTTTTATGGCACAATGCAGCTAGGCTATTTGCTCCAAACATACAGTAAAATGTTGTATTTAAAGAAATTTAGTAAAATTCATTAAAGGAAATTAAGGTACAACAAAAAGTTTAGAGAACAACACAAACAGCATTAAAACCAATGTTTACATCTAGTCTACAGCAGTGAGACAAGAACTACAAGTTGTAAAAAAAACTTTCTGAAGCATAATTATAATTATCATAACTTTCCAGGAAGACCACCAGGTAAGTTCAAAAACCACCATCATTCACCTGAAGTTGACCTTTCCAGTCCTGGTTCTGAATTATTTGACCTTATGGCTATTTAAAACTTATTACTTTACTTTTTGAAAAAGACATGAAGCAAAACTTTTATAACTTGCCAGGATGACAAACAAGAAGTTCAAACAGCAGTGTTAGTCACGTGAAGATGGCCTTTGCAGTCCCGGTTGAGTTATTTGACTTTACAGCCATTTTCTAGTTTCATACTGAACTCAATGGACTTTGATTCTTCAAAGGGAATCACATTAAAAAAGGTCTAATGTATAAATTTAAAACTTAAATAGCATTAAAAAAAATTAATAGCCTTTAAAAAACTAAAAACATTTCCAAGGTGAACACTGACACCAACACCAATAACACTATCTAAAGTTATGGATAAACCTTGGGACAGAACATATTTAAAATGATGCCGTTATTGAGAATCGTAACGACGCCAAGACAGTAAAATGTGGCTTATTGTGACCCGAGTATTACATGGACAACACACTGGTGCATCAGTCCCATATAAAAGAAAATTTGTTAAAAAACTATGACCAACACATAGTCTAGTTAGAACAACCTCCTCTTTTTGATCCTTATGGAAGCAAGACAGCCAAAGCTCAAAATAGAGTTTTATTTGGAAAAGCTGGTTTTCACACTGCTCACTCCCATCTACTGCCAACTGGCATGGAGCCAAGCCTTGAATACAGGACCATAATCCATGTTTGGAACAGGCAGTGTTGATAGTGTCACAGCAGACAGATTTAGTTTCAAGTCAGTAAGCTTGTTCTTGTAAATTCCAACATGGCCCAGTATCCAGAGAAAATGGATAGACATAGATGTTAGAGAGAAAATGAGCCAGTCAGTTTTGAATATCAGCAAGAACAGGGTGTGAACCAATGTGAAGCAATTCCAGGACCAATAGAGAACTAAGACAGTCAGTATAAATAGTGCAGTTCGAGTACTGCTTAACTTGTATGTTATCCAGGGCAAGAGAAATGGTATACAGTTCAGCACTGAACACAAACTGTTGAGGGGATTCTGCCCACAAGAAAACAACCCCAGATGTGACACTTTGGTAAGGAATGAAGTTTTGAAGCATGTAGTAAAGACAGTTGCAAATGGAAAAGGTTCAAAGAAAGTTCCTGAGACTATGTACAAGTTCTGAACTGGGGAAGTATGGAGAGCTCCAGTGCAAAGCAAAGTCCTTGATGATGAATAGAGTCCAGCATCTTCAAGGCCAAGGTCCTAGCAGAGCCATAGACCAGTGATCCACAGTCAAGTTTCAATCAAATAATAGCCACGATATATTTTTAGAACAGAACACAGATCCACTTCCCAAGTGATAGGAGAGAGGACACAGACGATTTTCAGTGCTCTTGTACATTTGACCCATGGCTGCTTGATGTGTGGTACAAAGGCCAGCTTCAGTCAAAGATAAGTCCCAATAACTTTGTCTCTAGGCCCACAAGCAGCACAACTTCACTGATACAGAGTTCAAGATGAGGGTGAATACTCCAATGGCAGCAAAGGTGCAGACAGTTTTAGAGAGAAGTTAAAACCATTTGCTCTGGTCCACTTCAGTAAACAATAGATGGCAATCTGTACCTTCTGCTCAATATACCTCATGTTCAACAACTGGCACGAGATGTGAAAGTTGTCGACATAGAGCCCATTTGCCACAGTAAGAAGTTGTTCAGCAATAACATTAATCTTTATTCTGAAAAGTGTGGAACCCACATAAACTTGTATGGCCATACCCTGCAATTAAGACAACCAGCCTTCATGATGGCAGGTGGATGTGGTGATGTGAATGTCGAAATGAAGATATTGGTCAGCATATTAATTCCATCTTTGTGAGTGGAGATAAGCCTCACTGCAGAAACTCCTTGGGTGGAAAACAAAGAGAATCTCTGACTCGGGAATATTCTTCAAATCTCTCTCAACAATAACTCCTTGTGATGAATTCAAAATAGCATGAGATATAACCTTAATACGTATATCCCTAATTGCCTTTGAATGCAAGAGGAGTTCACTGTGTTGACATGTGAATGTTTCCAACAATATGTCACCAGACTGAAGCTTCTTTACTGACTCTGGAGAGCCAGCAAGTCCCTCTAGTCTCTTCCGAACGAAAAAAGGAGACATGTGCCCTGAAGGTTTGTCTGAAAGAGAATGCAGTACAAGAAAATGAGGTACAACAAGTGTTAAAGATGTTGAAGATTGCTGCTCAATCTTCAAAACATGGTCATTTACCTATAGACTGTTTTTTCACAATTTGAGTTGATTTGGAAGATCCACAATAAAAGGAATATTTGGTGCCCACTAAACCCACCAACCATGGAGCCCAACAAGGGAATGCACTACAATGCCAAACAAGGACACTGCAGCAAAACCAGGGTTTCTTAAGCACTATACCCAAACACCAGCATCAGATATATCCACAACACCTGATGAGAACATCCAAAACTGGTACTTGGTTAATCCTAACCAAAGTAGACCAGCAAATTGACCCATGGGGGAACACCCCCAGGCTCCAAGTTTACAGGAATTCAAAACCAAAGTGGTATGTTACAGTTGGACCTCTCCTCCCTTTCACAGGTCACCATGCACAGCAAACACATGGGTGAATGCTTAAATCCCAGAGGAGGTAAACTGAAAGAACAGAACCTTCCCCACAGAAGGTCCCCTCCCCATATACAGGAATTCACACTGAGGGGTACACAGAAGAACTATTACACTTATATAACTCAAATTTACATATTAAGAATAAAAACAGAGTCAAAGATATCCTTACAGTGTGATGACAGTATCAGCTTAGAAGCTGGGAAATTATGTCAATTACATCACCCAGTGTCATTTTAAGAACTGATTAATCTAAATATTGTCACTTAGATTTTAAACTGATTCAAATTTAAGTGATCAGAATCATGACTCAAAAAATAAACCAATCACAGTGAATGTTTATGGTTATTACTATTACCATTATATTGGGTGGTCTGCTCACAACAGATAACAAAACCCAGTTTTCAATGTTATTTTTGCATGTTGATGAAAAGCACATGTTGTTTTCCACTTTTTTGGTGTAGTAATGAATCAACCAAATGTAGTCAATTAATCAGCTCATTCATTAACTGATAAGGAAATTAGATTAACCACTCAACCATCAATAATACTACTGCTGTTTAACAGTTGAGTATTTTAAAAATGAACTGCAGTTTCATGAACAGTAAGTCACTCAACAATTTCTATTAGTCACGTTGCTTAACTTGTCCGAATTAAATGATGTATGTTTAAAGCATCAAGTTAAAGCTTGTTTTACATTATACAAAGTAAGGTATACGTCTTATACATAATTAACTGTGTAAAGAATCTTTACTCAAGCCTTGGGTTTTGGATATTCTACTATCGTTGTTGTAGAACCATGACCACCACAGAAGTCATACAAAACAATGTAAATAAGTACTTCATTAACAGAATTATAAATCCCACAAATTACAGACATGGTTTGTACATATTTGACATGAAAAATGGATGCTTTCTTACAATGTTTGGTCAGTTTTTAAAGTGAGATAGAACAGAATTAAAATTCAAATTTCTCAATATAATACAGTGTGGTACTCACCAGTATTAAACATTATCAAAATAATTTAGTCATTTAAACATTGGAGGTGAAAATACATTTGTGTTGTTAAGTATAATTTACATTCTCATGTTCACACAATTTTATGTTCTTAAAACAATCAGTTTTTGTTGACAAAATTATTTCCCCTTTCATTGTGATAGTGAAATAAATCTTCAGAACTCTTTGTTCCTTGTTAATTACTTTGGAAAAAATATATATGTAAACCTTATGTTAAACCACAGGTTTTGTTTACAATACATAACTGTGTTGAAAAACAGCTGTATGCATTAATGTTATGAAGCATACTACTTACACTAACCACAAAGATATTACACCCATTTTATCATCACATACTGTAAAAAACATCTTTTATCCTTAATATCAACAAGTTAAGAGTTTTAACAGAGACCATAGGCTTACCACATCACACTAAAGTGAGAGTTTTAAAGAGACTGTAGGTTTACCACATCAAATTTAACTGGAGTTTTGAGAGAGAACGTAGGTTTACCCCATCATAGGTGAGTAGTTTTAACAGACTGTTGGTTTACTACATCATATGCAAGTAATTTTAACATAGGTCATTGGTTTATCCAATTATACATGGGTACTGAGACTTTTTAAACCGTGCTTCTTATGTTTGAAATAGCAACCCTACTGAAAAGCATAATATTGCTCACAAAAAATGTCATCACATGACATAAAAAAATATTAGGGAAATGTATACATGGCTAAAGTTTTTGTCTCCAAAGAAACATCAATAAGGCCATATAACCAGACACAAATACCATTCCTTTTTTCTAAAGAGCAGTTTAACATTAAGAAAGAAGCTTGTTAAAAAGTTTTTAGTTTGTATATACCTGAACATTATCATTCCAAATTATTATACGTTAATGATATTTTGCAAAGCTAATTTTTTATTATATTTATTTTTACTCCATGAAAGTGTTTAATTTCCAAAGGAAATCTTGTTTCTCCGCCAAGTGCTCTAGCACTCGCTGTACATCTTTCCTATAGCCGTGAGTGTTTGTCAGCCAAACATCCAACTGATAATTCTATTTCTTATGTTAAAAATATACAAAGTAAAATGATAGAAGAATAATCTACCACTAATATTCCTCGTCCTCAAAAAACTAATAATTACAAACATTTTGTTTCAAATATTAAGTGGAATTGAATATAGCTCTCTACACTTGTATACTTATCCAACAAACTGTAAAAGAATTTGTACTAACAACACAACTCATATGTAGATAATTCTATAATTCTGACCAATCTTTATTTCAGTATATGAGATCTGCATCTATATTTTTAAAAGCCTAATTCTACCATTGTTAATATTCAAGCTTTTACTATAATTCAGTCCACTATAGAAAACAAGTTACAAACAATTTGTTTTGAATACAGCCTAAATCTCAGGACCACTGTCTCATGCTAAAACTACCACAACTTGTTCCAATAGGAACTGAACTTGTATGCTAGAAATACAGTTTCAACTAATCAATCAACACTCCATCCTGACAACTATAACCCATCAATAAACCTCAAAATAAGTCCTTTGTGGCTCCTTTGCACTTTTAAAGCTAAAAATTTTTCACTAATGAATTCAGCCTGAAATTACAATAGCCATTTTTTCAATGTTACAAAAATTATGTAATTAATGAGTGATGAATGTCAACTGTGAAGTACATCTTAAACAGATCCCACTAGTCACCTGTTTATCATCAACTCTTTGCTTTATCAGCAAAATCTTTTTCAATATGCTTTTGAATTTCAACCAATCCCACAATCATACAACTCATTGACATCATTCTTTCAAATCTTATCACAAATCTTCTGAAAGTCAAGGTAAACACAAAGCAGGACAGTTTAATAAAAAACCATTATTACTCTCAAATGCACCAATAAGTCAAAATAACCATTTTTCAAACTATGATAGCTGAAGTCATTAAAGATAAAAACTTATTTAATGATAAAAAAATTATATATAAAAAATGCTATATGGGACAAATTAGAAAAAATTTAAAGTTCAGAATTAATAAACAAATGAAATGTTACAAATAATATTACTACATCTTTACGGAATACGAGTGAAACTAAACACAATCCAATGGGAGAATATCTTATTTTAGCACAACCTAGAAATTTAATTAAGTGTAAACATACACGAATTTCTAGAGATAATTAAATGTGCAAAAGTGAATTTAAATTATTAAAAAACAATGATGACCTAACAAAAATGTCAGTAGATGATATTAATTCTTTAACATGCAAATTGGTCTTTGGGGATTGTATAAATAAGAGTTATATTTGCAAAGCATTACACTCCTGAGGATGGTGCACTGATGTGTCAAAACATGTAGAGTGTACAAGACTGTTTTGCAGTCTCGTTGATTTTTTACTAATTAATTTTAAATAGTAACCAGTATTTACTTTATTTTGAGACTGAAAAGTGTCTTATTTTTGGAATTGTGTACAAAGTAATTGTTTTTTGAAGTTGATTTTTCAAATGTTTTTATGTATAAAAACTTTGATGCCATGTCAAACTACTAAACCAATAACTTCCTAAATTCATACACGAGTTTTTATTTTTAAAAACTGACAATCATTTAATCATTGGGAATTTTGTCCTTTCATATTTAAAGGCTTTTTATAAATTGTAGTTTAACCCCCATCACCTGTGTGCTATATTTCTTCCTTTTAAGGCAAGGATCACCAACATGAAATTTTAAGATGTTCTAAACCCAACATTTTTATTAAATAATTAGAGCGAGTAAAAATTATCATTCTCTTGCAGTAATATGATTGGTTTAGAAGTATTCTTCTGAATTTAATTGGTAAATATCTGTTTTACACTAACATTTTTTTTTCTCTTACTCCACAATAATGCTCCTTTAAAACTTCTAAAAACGACTCAGGTTACATTTTTTTTTTTTATCTTAATGTGAGCAGAAAAGCTCTAAATACAATTTAAAATTTTGAACAGATTTTAATATTTTTAAAGCTTAAAAGATACCTTTGTTTTCACTTCATTTCTATAAGAAAGGTAGAATAATTTCAATACATTAGAAATGTAATTACGTACTTTTAGATTGGAATGGAAACAGTAGGTATACTGTAATTAATTTTTATCTTTCTCAATTAAAACAAACATTAAAATTTGCTGCTTAGACTCTCAAAAATATTCTATAGCATTTTGAAATTGGATCTTCAAAAAATGTAGGTGTAATTCAGATATTTAAAACAAAAAGATGAAAAGTAATATTATAATTAGCGTTTGTTTGTTACACAACTGTTTTAATAACATTCTACTCGTTTCAATAGCATACTGAACAAAACTATAGATCTGTATGCAAGAAATTTCATACTAAAGTAGAGAAATATAAATTAACAGATTTATCCATAAACCTACAATTTTCAAGAATATAATAAAAGATACCAATGTTTATGAAAATAGACAGCTTTGCTATTTTTTCTATCATATCTAAATCCCACATGGTATCTAAAAGAGTAACCCAGCATCTTGGAAATTTTTCATTACAAAATGATATTCTTTCATATACACAAGTGATACTTAAAGTATTCTATAACCTGTGAATTTTTCATAAATATTAAGATACTGCAACTTTCTTATCCCCAGAAGATAAACAGGCATATTGACAAATTTGATGGCACTGAAAGTTCAGATATACTTTTACTTGTACAGAAAACGCTGTGTGTCTGTTCTACCTTCGAGGCATCTGTAAATATTGCAGCCATTGTTTAATTTGTTTACGTCTAAAATTCATAATCTGCACAAAATTAAAAACTGGATTAGTTCTCCCCTTTGCCCCTCACTGGCTTAAACATCTTGGCTAGTTAATAAATCCCAGATATTTGATAACTTCTGTCTGTATGAATATTGAATTATTATATCATAAAACAAACATATTTCTTCAAAGTTTTGATACATAATATACGACAATGATCCTTTTAACAACTAGACAGTTTGTAGAGAGAAAAGTAACATGTCAAATGATCAACTGGTGAATGACTAAAAGAGGTTCACAAGTTAAACAAACTTAATATGAAAGGAGTTTTTGTTAATCTCAATTTTTGTTGAAGAATATGTCATTTTAGAAAAAAACTTAAGGAAAATTCCAAGCAGTAAAACTATTTTTCAACTTTAAATCCTGTACAAGTCAAGCACAGAAATTACCTGTGATTACTGAAGGGTTTCTTCACAAAACAAAAATTACAAATACAATTTTGAGAAATACAGGCTTGTTAATTTAAGTTTAAGAATCTAGAGATTTTAAATTGTCAAGTTTGTATTTGATTAATAATTTTGATGTAGATTTTTAAATGTTTTTGCCTTACATACAAAGTTTAACAAATCACCAGCTTTACTGGATAAAAACACATTAAATGTTGTGTAACAAACTATAAAAAACCTTAGAATAAAACACCATGCAAAAAACTAACAAGTTAGAGTAAATGCTTTCAGCAAATGGTTGGAGAAACAAGTAATTCACAGCTCCAAAAAAGAACTATTTCTTTTATGTTTATTGCTATAATTATTAATGCCAATGGCCAATTCTAATGAAAATATTTTTATTAAAGTTAACCTTGAATCATAATAAATAGGTCAGAATGCAGAAAATAAGATGTTTGATATATGGGAAGTTGGAAAGTTTTTGTGCTACCAAGACAAAGAGTTCTGAATTTTTATTTCGTACTACTGAATTTTAAAATATGATCTTCTATAACTTTGGTGTGACAATTTGTAGTAGCATGTGCAGTTTCAGTTCCTTTACAACATGAATATATTTACACAAGTGTTGAAGAAATGTCTAATGAAAATCTAGTTTAACCTTATGTAAACCACTATTGTCATTTCATATCAATAAACTTTGCATCAAAGCAGACTGAGTACAAATTTTAAACAAGTTTCAATTTCAAAACAAAATATTTAAATAAACTGTCAATCCTTTCTTCTGTGTTTCACAGGTCGCACCTTTTTGCTTGGAACCCCCCCATTTAAACATCCTTTTCACCCCCACTCAAGCTTCTGAGTTTTAATACAAATCAAAACCTTGTAGTTTAGATATGGCCGAGACAATCTAACTTGCTCTCTTTTAACAAATATCACTCTCTCTTGCATTTGCTATTACACTGCTTATAAACAATAAAGATTTCAATTCAGTTATGTACAATGTCAGGTTGTTCTAAAGACAACTTTTAACTTACTTAGCCTACAAATTCCAAACTCCTATCACCAAGTTACAACTGGAACATTGCAAGTAAATTATTAAAATGTACATTTTAAATTGTGATAGCTACAGGCCATGGTATTCTGCCAGTGTTATGTTTTTAGGGTTAACTTTTATTTAGACTAAATACAAAAGTGAGATCCACATAAAAACATAAAAGTCATTGTTTCTAATTAAATATTTATTTATTGTTATAAAAGGAGTTCAAATGTAAAAATCAGAAACTTAACATGTGATTTCCTGTTTTGTTATACAGGTTTAACAAGTAGTAGCAATAAAATAACCGAATGAAAAAACAAAACAGATGTCAACCGAGTGTTTAGGATAACTGCAATTTTCTGTTACAATCTGTAATCCTTTTAGAAAGAAAAATGGTATTTTAAATTTATTTCACAACTTTTGTGATGGTTACAAGACTGGTCATATGACCCAAGTGCAAGATAACACATAGTTTATACTTTATCAAATTTTCTGAAGCTAAATTGAGAATATTTTGGATCAAAAAATATCACAGCAAACATTAAATATCCAATACGGGCTAAAGTCCAATGGCCCTACCATATTCACAGGTTTAAGAGATTATAGTTAGGATAAGGGGTTTATGGTTTTAAACCAGTTTACATCAAAGCATAGAAAAAATTTCTATTCAACTATTTCAAAACTTATAAACATCTGAATGGTAAATTTCAAAATATGGACTTCATATCATATTTGATAAATACAACCTTCAAATTCTCAATTAAGCCTTTCTCAAAGAAGCCATCTTCTCCCTCACCTTACATCAATGAAGCAAGCAAGTATCTATAAGAAAATTTAGCTTGCCAGGACACTCGTAGACAAGTGGCTAAAATGTCAGCTTTAAATATCAAATTTTATCTTGCATGTTAATGCAAGTTTTGCATGGTTAAGTGCAGAAAATATTTAATTCAATGTTCTTTTCTGTCTTAAACTTTCATGAAGTTACAAGTAAATGCACACAGTTTTAGGACATAACAAAATCTAAAAATAAATACAAATGAGTTAAAAGATACATTTATTCAGGCCATTATGTCCTCCACTACTCCTCATTACCATCACAAATATAAACTAATTCTTTTATGCCTTAATGTACATGTAACAAAAACGATTTCCGTACATATCCTAATAAGCCACTACAATTTAACCCAAGTTATACTCCCCCAACTTGCCACACAAAATTTTTATCCTTAGGAAAATAAATTCAAATTTAAGTATAAAGCCCATTCAGCAGAAAGTTGAGAATGATAAAATTGTTAAATGAAAAATTATTGTAAACATTGTTTCTACAAAATGCACATATTATACAAATTATGAATTCCTGCATACATAGTATTATTTTATGCTGTTTTATTAAACTTTTTGACTAATGCCTTTTTTTTATATATATATACAGGGTGGTTGCTAGAAAAGCGGAAAATTTGAGGATCAGATGAGATCATGAATAAAATGCGTGCTTACTCATTTCTATTTTGATTTCTTTACATCATGAATAAAATGCATGATTTTAATAATTTTGAGCATCTATGAGTGTAATATAACATATGCCTTTAAAAAATTTGTAAAAGTTATTCTTTGTAAAAACAAATAGCTGTTTGACAAATTTTCCGCTTTTCTGGCGACCACCCTGTATATACATGCAATATGCTCTTGTGAAAATAATAGCAGGCAAGTTTGTTTTTTTAACGTATCTAGATAATCCAAATTTTGGCTAAATGGCTTTCAGTTACATTTGTAGGTAGGTAATTAAGTTTATTTATTGAAACTGTGATATTATAAACAGCAATAAGCAGTAATTCAGTTTTTACTATAGCAGAAAGAACTAAAGTAACACAGAAAAAATGTCTGTATTCATCAGCCATACCCAAAAATTTACATTAAACCTAAACACATAATTACCAGCCTCCACCCCCCCAATGTATTAAAATTTAAAGGACTTATTCTTCTGTCTTACAATACATTTTTGGTACAAAACAAATAAATTGTTTCCTTTTGTATTCCAATATTATTGTTGATCTACTATGTTACTAAAATCACAAAAATGAACTGCTTACATAAATTTGCACATTTTTCATAGCTGTTGTTTTATGTAATTAGCTCAATATTTTTTTATGCATATCAGCATGTAAAGCAATTGAAATTTGTTTATTCTTTAGCTCATTGCACTAAAAGATGTCCATTACTTGTTATAAACTATAAGGCTTAATCAAACACTTGGGAAGAAACCATTTCTTTTTTTTTTACATACTATTCATATAGTTATTACTAATTAACACTTAGAACTTTACTATAACAATAATATACAATGCTCAATCTCACCCTATAGAAAGGATTTTTTTTTTCATATTTCATCACACTCACAGAGTCGTAGTTAACCCACTAATATAAATTATTAACACAAGCTGAAACCTTAGTATATGTAAAAATTACGGGTATTTTAATTTCACAAATTAAAAATACAAGGAAAACCTGTCAAGAGTATACGCGAATTTGTTTTAATTTTGCTTACAATAAATTTCTAAACACAAATACCAAAAGAACGACTTGAACTTTACTATGAATGTTACAATTTAAACCATAAAACTAACACTTACATGAGTACAAAAAAATTGCTTACATATTTTCGCTCCGCTCGTATGTGACGATTACTTGTTTACAACATAACTTACAAAAGGCTAGGTTTAGTAAAACATAAAAGAATGGCACTTACGGTTGCTCTCAGTTGATACACGAAGTAGTCGAATTCAATCTGCAACGATGTCAACTACAATTAGAATATATATTGTATTTTGAACTAACCTAAACAAGTACCAGTGAATCGCTTGAAAAGTAAAAGTTCTGAAAAAAGTGATTATTTTAGTTAAGATTACTCAAGCCTTTGGAAGTTCATTCAGAATATCAACCTTGCTTTGCCTTCGGTACGACGTGGCACACAAATCACGAAAACAACGACCCAACCTAATAATAACGTACAACAGTTTTTGCTTGTTTACAACATATTACGGTTATCTGTGAACATCAGACGTTTCTCTCCGTATTCTTAGAGAAGGAAGAAATATATAAATATGTTACTCACTGTCAGAGAAAATTCGACAACCAAAATATGACGACTACTAGTACTAATCTTTTAACAAAAAAACACGACCTAAAGATTACCAAATCAATCATTTACGCACATACCGCTGAGTGTAAATAACAGTTGTCGTTGATTGGTCAACTAACTGTGGTCGATTCCATTCAAATAGGATGAACCGTAGTAGTGTGAAAGAGCAAAATGTTTACATCGCACAAACATTTGATCGAAAAGTGAAGCGTCAGAATCGTGTGACGGAACAGTTAAGTGCAAGGTAAAATATGTTTATTTATTATTATTTTTGTAATTGCTCATACAAATAAAAACAGCAGTGTTCCTGGTAACGTTATGCGAAACTGTAGTTCTCTAAATAGTTGTCTTTATGTATCCGTCAGGAAATAATGTTTGCCGATGATTTTTGCATTTCTTATGACGATTTTTAAATAAGGTTACAGTTATTTTAAGATGTCAGCCATTTTTATTTTGTTCTTTGCTTTATTAAATTTTTTGGATCGTGTCAGATAATTGGTTAATTTTTATAACAACCAGAGAAATGTGATATTTCGAAAATGTTATTGAATGTCCAAACTCACGGATACGGTGTAGTTGTAATCAAGCACACAGCTACACAATCTGTGCTCTGAAATGGATGATTGTTGTGTTATGTACGAATACATAATATGCTTTTATACACCTTTAGTGATAGAAATAACTTTTGTTTAATTTTCGGTTATTTACTTTCTTCTTTGAATGGCAGCAACACGTGGTCAGGAAAAGTCGTTAAGATTACCTTGTTCTAGTCGCTTCGTTTCTTTGTTCTTTACAGTAAATGATGTTTCGTTTGCAAAGATATTGAAGTAATATAGCACAGGATCCAAGTTGAAAGGATTGATATTAAAATATCATTTATTGGCCAATTATGGCATTTACTAATCATAACAGGCAACCAACATTTGAGAAATAAGGGTTACGATGTGACAATGTCAAATGGACAAAGAAAGCGAGTTTACCCATTGAATTCTGGCGCTTTTTGTTTATCTAGTTCGTACTATAATCATTGTGTTTGGTTCTACAGAGATTAAACCTGAGAAAGAGAAAGTGTGGAGTCTGAAGCTGAACACACAGTAAAAGCAACTGTTCTTTCGTGTGCACAAGTACAGTGTCTTTTAGATAATAAACATTGTATGTTTTACTTTTACCAACTGTGTTCAGTCTCTTTATTTCACACACATCAAGAGAACTTGTTTATATGCTATTTAGCAGTCAACTTATTTTTTGAGATAATCTCTTGATCTAGCTACTTTTACGAGATTTTACATAGTATAGTTGCATTGTAGCATACAACAACCCTTCACCAATAGGAGTGTACCACGCCCTCCAATGCAGCTAACTTTCTGTATTATACTGTAGAGCACGAGAATTTCTGTGCCTTCGGGTTCCATACTTTTGGCAGGTCTCTTTGCAAGTTAGAGTCTATTATGTGGCCAGTTACTTCTCTGGAACCCTAACTGGACTTCCCTTTTTCGAGAGAATCTGTTCCTGAATAGAAAAGTTTGGACAGCTACTTTCCACCTCCTGCCTTTGATGTGTCTTACTGTTTTACACCTTTTGATCTACTTCGTCATTCATCTGCAAGTTGCGCATAATTTCTTAGGTATATTACATTTCGTCCCTTTTTTCTGTGTCTTATGATTTGATTACTTTTCCTTCTGAATTTGTCCTGACGTAGGATTACCTAATTTTCCCCTTTATTTGATATTATGATCCATACTGAACAAATATTTACCTGATTACATTCGGATGCCAGCACATCTCATTTCCCATGTTTGTCTGACTTCCATTCTTCTGCATATCATACGTCAGAATTTCCATTTTTTTATTCTCATACCTTAGAGTCTCTGATTTAGGTAATTTTTTTAATATAAAAATATTCCCAACCTAATTCTTTCGTTTCTATGTCATCCTCGCTATCATCCTCCAATACATCTAATTAATTCACCTTCTTTCCTAGGGTATCCGTAATCCTGAAGTGCTTTTGGTAGATACAAATATCCTTCTTTTTTTTAAATGAGTATATTTATCTTCCTTAACCTTGTACTTTCATATACGTCTCCTTTGTTGTCGAGAGTTCCTTGTCAGGGATTCCTTCTTGTCACATATGTGTATATCTATGTGCTTTTATTTATGTGATATCTATCTGGCTCCTTTGATGTGCCACTCTGTTTTCGGATATCTCCCTGATTCTTGAGACTCTCAGGTGAAGGATGCACGTCAACATTCCCCCCATACCTTCCTTATTTCTTCTCTTTCTTTATCTTTCCTGTTCCTGTGTCTCGCCGTTTTCATACTCCCTTCTACCAGTGCCACCTTCTTTAGTCTCCATAGAGAGTCATCAAATTGCCTATCATTACATTTATAATAGCAATTTTTCAGTTACTATCTCATGGCTTCTGGCAGTGTGAGGGTCCGGCATGGCCAAGTGTGTTAAGGCGTGCAATTCATAATCTGAGGGTCGCGGATTCTCATTCCTGTCGCGCCAAACATGCTTGCTCTTTCAGCCGTAGGGGCGTTGTAATGTGACGGTTAATCCCACTATTCGTTGGTAAAAGAGTAGCCCAAGACTTGGCAGTGGGTGGTGATGACTAGCTCCCTTCCATCTAGCCTTACACTGCTAAATTAGGGACAGCTGGCACAGATAGCACTCGAGTAGCTTCGTGCGAAATTCAAAAACACACAAACACATTGGCAGTGTGAGGGTATGGTTGGTCAGGTTTTTTCATATGTGGTACCCTTCCTCCATGGACACTTGGATTATTCAGGCTCTAAGAGAAATTCTGGAATTCTGGTTGGATCTCCCTTTTCCTGAAGAATCTCTTCCTAAATAGAAAAAAATATACAGCTATTTTCCACTTCCAGCCTTTGATATGTCTTACTGTTCTACCTCATCCTTCATCTGCGTGTTGGACATAATTTCTAAGGTATGTTACCTGTTCTTCATGTTCTAATAAAAGGACTCTCTTATTGTTTTTCTTCTCCTTCCCATTTATCTTCATGCTCTTTACTTTCCCCTCCTCGAGATACTTTTTTTGCCCTATCTTTCCAAAGAAACTTGAGATCTCTTGAACAAGGATGCTTGTTTCACCTTTCTCTGGGTTTTATTTCCAGTTGTTCATTGTTCCAAGAATACAATGAAATGTTGCCCTGTTAACGACCTTTCTAGCGTCAAACAATGCATTAACCTCCCATGGTTCACAATTGTCTTTTTCATCACTCTTCAAAGATTGTTCACTCCAGATCTATAAACTACCAAGACTGATGTTTTAAATGCTTTCCTTCAAATCCCGATTTTTCCAACATTCATTCATTCCCTGTAGTTTGTTCATGAGGATCAGATGTTTTTATTTTGTGCTCTACTATTCAGTCTGGCATTGGTGTTATATGTCTTTTGTCATGTGGTTAGAGCCTTTTCTCACCAAATTCACAACCAAGGTATATGGTTTCACCATTATATAAATAAAGGATTCCTTTAAACTATTTCCTAAAAGGAGTCTCACAATAATACTAATTTAGTTCCATAGGAGGTATCAGTTCTGGGATGTCTTTTCAAACTGGAGCTCTCGATTTTTAAAGCCATCTTCTTCTTTTTCTGCATGCAACGTTCTCTCTATTTTGACGACCTGATTTTCCATGTAGCTCGTCTTTTAGGAACATACACATACGCACTGCATAATCAGTAGAACCTTATTTAGTATCTCTTAGACTCAGCTCTGATCTTTCTCCTTCTCAAGAAACCGATTTTGCCAGATAGCTCAACAGGGACAACACTTTAACAAAAGCTCCTCTGTCTCCTTCCTATCTGGATTTTAATCTCTTTGGAGATGCTTTTCTTATGGGATGGGAACATATTTGGATTCCATGGAGACAGACAGTCGTTAGTCAAATCTTCCTTATACCTCAACCTTTTGGAACTTCTAGCTATTCATTGGGCTTTGGATAATTCTCTGCTGTGATGGGGCCACCTGATTATGATCCATTTCAACAGTTCAGCTGTTATCATTTGCAAAAGTCATTATCGTGGCACTAAATCTAAATCACTATAGGAAAGTTTGCCCAATATCTTTCATTTTCCCCACTTCCAATAAGTCTTTTCCTCTCATCCATTTTCTCTTCTGGTTTCCTTCTTTCACCTTGTTTGCCATCCTGTCCAGTTCCCCTACGGAATTGGAATGTCATTGATATTCTTCATGCCCTTACCCTTTCTCCCTTTGACTTCTTGCTCTTTGTATCACATCTCCCTCAAGATATATTACTTGCATCTCTTCACATGTGGATATTGTTTATAAAGCCCAGTATCTTTGCTGTTTACATTTTCCGTATTCTTTTCCTGTGTCCTCCTTGTCTGAATCATGGTTTTCTAAGGCGTCAGTGACACATAAAATGAACATCAGTTTCTCTCTTCTTTTTCTCCCCATCTCTCATTTGTATGACACTGTTTCCCTTCTTTTTATATCCTGGGATATATACTATGTATGTGATATTTCTTATATCACTAATACCTTATGCATTTGCTAGTTTGTCTCACTTAAACGTCGACATTCGAGGACTCTCGTCGTATTTTCCACGTTTTTTCTCATCAGATATATCATTTCACCCTTCTCCTGGCTGTCCACTTTAATTATCAAATGGAAGAGATTATAATGACTTGCATGTGGACTATGTCTCATACGTTTCTTGCTCACTATTTTCATGATTTGTCCATCTTTTTCTCAACTGGCTATCACTTGTTACTCACTACCATTATTCATACGTTTTTCGATTCTGAAAGGGTAACTTATTATTTTATTTTTTTCTCTTAGCATTGGCCCTTTCTCCTTTCCTTGATCCTGCTCTGTGACGTGTGGTACTTGTCCAAGTATACTTAAAAGTAAATCTACATCATACGACCATAGAAGTCTATAATGCGCATTGAAGACATGGGGTGTTCCACAAAACTTTGGAGTTTGCCTAAGAAAATAAGACCACACCAACTTATGGACTGTCATAAGTGAAGCAATGTCAGGATTGCTGTCAATCCCTTCTGGTCCTTTTGAATAAACCAGGACCAGCCTGCTTTTAAATATAAGATTTTTGTGGTTATCCATTGCACTATTTTACAGTGTTGCATTTTTTTACTCTCTGTGTTACCCATCTTCCATTGAAGTATGAGAGTCCTTTCCAGTTACCAATTCCTAGTTGTTTGGGTGATGGATCATAAAGGCCTCCGCCTGAGTGTGACCTTTTCTACTCAGACAGGAGTAGGACAGTGGTATACTGTTGGTGTAAATGGTAAAAGTACCCTCTTACTGCCATAGCTTTGAAGACAACCTTATGATGGTTGGTTTTGGACTAGACAAATCCATCACATGAAGTTCACCTCTCTTGCTTGCTTTATCCCCTCCTTTCACTATATGGATGTTAATTCCCAGATAATCTGGTGCTGTACTGGTGTAGGAACAGCCAACATGAGTCCTCACATGTGTGGTTGGTAAGGAGTCTCTTCGTTCTCTCCTTCTACTAATACCAGAATGTTTGGTTTCCAGATGATTTTGTGTTGGTTTTATGCTGGGTCTGCATAACTGTACCGTGATTGGGTTGTTGAAATAGAAGTTGTTTTCCTTTCTGCTTCCTGATTTTGAGGTGAAGATGAATGGGACCTTCTTTTTTACCGCAGACTGGAAGACAAATACCCGATGTCGCTTAGTTTCGGACTGAAGTTGACTAAATACAATTTGAAGCACCATAGCTGTTTTGCATCATCTGGCACGTCCTATCACAAGTTGGACTTGCGTCTTTTCCGCCCGATTTAACGACATGTATCTTGAAAACGGGAGAAGAGTATATGGGGTACAGATGAGATGCCGACTCCCTCTAATCTCACCATATGCATTGGGGTTTCACACCATATGGGAAGAGTGCTTAACCATGCAGTTTTTGCACTGGTCACACCACCGTTTCTTTGTAGAATTCTAGCTATTATGTGAGAGGATGTAAGATTTCGGATCAGAAGTTAATATTTTGCTTCACTAAAAATGTATTGCCGATAGATATTAACCTTTCTCAAATTTTTATCCATCCTCCAAATTTCCTGTGCATTTTTTATTGTTACTGTTTAATTTAAAAATTATAAGAGATTCTACTACAGTATAAAGGGAATCAGCTATACTAGCAGGGTGTGAGGTGTATTTTGGTGGAAAGTTGTCGCATACTAATTTGGATGCTGCATGTGGTAAGTGAGAGAATTCAGGATTGTAGTGTGTGAAAATTGCACCAATAGAGAGCAGCACAGGCCAAGAAAACTACCATTTAAGAAGAGGTAAGAATCTATTGGAAATACATTTTCAGTGTAAGGATATGTTAACACTTGTGTTGTTTTTGTAAAATATGTTAAGTATTGATATCTAGACTTAAATAAGGTCAACTATAAGATATCAAAATTGGCTAAATAACAGTTAGATACACTGCTATTCTGGAAATGTTCAATCAGGTGTGTCTTTGTGTTGTTTTTTTTTATAGCAAAGCCACACTGGGCAATCTGCTGAGCCCACCGGGTAGAATCGAACCCCTGATTTTAGCGATGTATATCCGTAGACTTACCGCTGTTGGCCCGGGATGGCCTAGCACGTTAAGGCGTGCACTTCGTAATCTAAGGGTCGCGGGTTCGCGCTAAACATGCTCGCCCTCCCAGCCGTGGGGTGACGGTCAATCCCACTATTCGTTGGTAAAAGAGTAGCCCAAGAGTTGGCGGTGGGTGGTGATGACTAGCTGCCTTCCCTCTAGTCTTACATTGCTAAATTAGGGACGGCTAGCACAGATCGCCCTCGAGTAGCTTTGTGCGAAATTCCAAATCAAACAAACAAACTTACCGCTGTACTAGCAGGGGGGGGGGTATTCAGTCAAACAAAATTACTGTATTTTACGACTTGTAAGATAGACTTTTTTTTTCAAATTCCCATATGTCTTTCAAGACAAGAGTGATAGGTTATGGCAAGAGGTTAGCTTAAGGTTTACTCAAAACGGCGTCTACAGAGATTGTAATATCAGTACTTACTAATTACAAATACTTCAGTAGCATAAAACATTCCGTTTAATGAATATTGTTTACACACTGTAAATAATATGATGTAGGTTTGAAAAAAGTCAAGATTCCATCAACGTGTTGGTTGTTAAGACAAAATATTTGTTTCTTGAAATTGTTTTTCCAAAATTTTGGTGCGGGTTCCGCGATGTAGCGTCTTTCAAAACGCAGTGTACGATATTCTGTTTATAAAGCTTTAATCGAATGAGTTTTTACGTACTGTTCGCTGTAACGAGTTCCTTACTAAACGTATTATTGTAGTCTTAAGTTTTATTTTTGTCATATAATTTAGAAGTATGTACTGTTTTCGTTTGTGAGAAGTTTCTTACATCTAATGTAATGACCAATTTCCATTAAAGTTTAGGAATTGATCGTAACTATGTGGTTTTGTTTTGATTTGAGCTGTCTTTAATTTTGCAGTGTAAGACTACAGGGAAGGCAGCTAATCATCACCACCCATCGCCAACTCTTGAACTACTATTTGACCAACGAAGAGTAGGATTGACTATAAAATTATAACGTCCCCACTGCTAAAAAGGCGAGCATGTTTGAAGTTATGGGGATTCGAACCATCTGCTCTGAGATTGCCGTGTATGGAACTTTGTAAAATGCAAGTTGTAATTCATATCTATGACTATAGTCAATATTTACTGGCTTCAGTGCAAAGTCACACATTGAGCTATCTGTATGCTGCTGAACATGGGTAACTAAACCCCAGATTATAGTGTTGCAAGTCTGTAAATTTACTGCGAACTCAACAGAGAGATATTTTCGGAGACCGGTGATTAATTGGAAGTTGTTTTAAACTGATGGGTTGATTATTTAATTATAGAGTTTGTTAGTCAGTTTTTTGTTACTTCAATTTCACGAATGTTAAGTTTGCTTCAACAAAGCACTAGAGATATGAAAGTATCATACAATGGAGATACATTTTTATTTCAAGTGGGATTTTCGTTATCAATAGTTGTACTAATTTATCTTAATGTAACATGAGAAACAAACTACCATAGTGAACGATCATGCAAGCATCAATGTATGCTAACTTCGTGACAGAAAGATGAATTTGTTATTAAACTTTTGACGACAAAAGATGAAATACGATTGCAGTGTTGCAACATGTAAGTGCAACAGAGGGAAAACTTACATTACAGCGTCTTAACGAGACAAATAATTTTATATGACTTGTTTAGCTTTTCACAATTCATAGTTTTATAACTTTTATGCAAAGTATACATTATTGATAAGATATCTAAATATAAAAAATGTGCAGATATTATCCAAAGGATTCATGGTCGAAATTATTGTTAATTTCACAGTTTCGTAATTAGTATACAGAAACCTTGCACTAATTCTCTTTTTAGACAATTTACATACTCTTGTAGCTGCTGCTTGACCATGTTTCTGTAATACTACAAGGTTAAGGTGATTTCATGAAGTGAGTATAGTCTGGGGATTCTTCTCCCTTGAATATATATTTGAGATTATCATTAATGTAGGTAACCTAAGGATTGTAGGATGCTGCATTAGGTCTCAGTCTGACTTAAAACAATAGTATTTTACTTTTATATGCAAAAACGGCTGTTCTGGGCCCAGAAAACACTTCAAATAGAAGAGCGAACAACGTTTCGACCTTCTTCGGTCATCGTCAGGTTCTGGGCCCAGAACAGCCGTTTTTGCATATAAAAGTTCTCAACAAGTGGGTTTCTCGACATCACTAATAGTATTTTACTGTTTTTGCTCCAACCGTTGTTCTGTGTGAACGTGCATTATTTTTTTTCGTCTTTGTCTGTTATGCATTTTTTATAAATCCCCTAGTTTATTAACTGGATATGACATTACTCTGAATCAGAAGCCAGTCAGTTGATGGAAGACATATTTGTCAATAAAGGCTTTTATTGTTTGTATACTTTTATATCACAATCTGATTTGCAGCTAAGACTTATTTTAATAATCTGCGTTAAATTTCCAGAACTTATGTTTTGTGAAAACATTTCTAATTGATGTTATTGTATCTGAATATTACAAAGATAGATTACAAGAAATGTACTAAACAACAGTAATCACAATAAAAAAAATAACAAACTTCTTACATAATGAATACTAGGTGATGGTCAAAAGTTTCCCATTTATTAGTGACAGAAAAAAAGTATTTGAAGTGGATGGTTGGTTTACCAACATCACTGACACATTGGATGCTATATAAATTTTGATAATTAAAATTATTGGTGATTAATGTGTTTGAAATTACTTGCGTATTTTGACTCAGCAGATGAAACATCAGAATAAATATTTTTTCTAATTAAAGATCATGGAAGTAATTATGTAAGTATAAACAAATGACTACCAAGTAAAGTTTCTCGAGATATAGTTAAGTAAACAGTAAAACATATAACAGGTAAAAAGTGAGCATGTTTTACAAAAGCCATAAACACACCTCACGGAGATTAGCTGCAAAAAAAAAAAAAAAATCACAAGAAGAATATTAATGCACATGAAGTTCAAGCTCACAAGAATAACTTAGTACTAAAAAGTACAACTCGTGAAGCTAACCTGAACACAGTATAATGAAACAAATATTTTTGTGACCTGACGATGACCGAAGACGGTCGAAACGTTGTTCGCTTTTCTTATTAGTGCCTTCTCTACTCATACCAGTTGTTTTTAAACATAATTTTCTCTTCAAGTGGGTTTTCTTGTCATCACGGTTTAAGATGCTTTTGGTTTATGGGTTTTCTCGTCATCACGGTTTAAGATGCTTATAGTTTATGGGTTTTCTCGTCATCACGGTTTAAGATCCTTATGGTTTATGGGTTTTCTCGTCATCACGGTTTAAGATGCTTATGGTTTACCACTTGTAAAAATTTAGTTCCTCATAATTAAAAATGTAAAAACTTACATCAGTTTGTCGAGAATTAAACTTACTCAGATATATCTTTACCTTATTCATGTAAAAATAAAGTCCAGTAAGTTGAGCAGTTTTAAGTCGATCTTTCAAAAGTACAACTTCTATATATACGCTACACAGTATTGAAGAAACAGTCCTTATGATTTTGTAAAAAAAAATATGAATATTCTATTTCAATGAAATATGGAACGAAGTATTTGTGACAGTTTACGTACACTTAATACAAAATGTTTGTGACAGTTTATGTACACTTAATAGACAATTACTTAAAGTTTTATTTGAATAATAAATCAGTAAAAA
This sequence comes from Carcinoscorpius rotundicauda, assembly GCA_011833715.1. Lineage (NCBI taxonomy): Eukaryota > Metazoa > Arthropoda > Merostomata > Xiphosura > Limulidae > Carcinoscorpius > Carcinoscorpius rotundicauda. The sequence continues at coordinate 4,113,735 of CM022391.1, read as the reverse complement.
TTTTCTACAAAAAGTAAGATTCAAGTCTTTATCATAACTTAAAAATGTGAAAGATAGTTTTCTTTTTTTCTGTTATAATGGTGTCAGTTAAAATCACAATACAAGTTACGATAAAAATCAATCAACCTTGATTTGTTTGTTTTTGAATTTCTCACAAAGCTACTCGAGGGCTACTATGCTAGCTGTCCCTAATTTAGCAATGTAAGACTAGAGGGAAGGTAGCTAGTCATCACCACCCACCGTCAGCTCTTTTACCAACGACCGTGATATTATAACGCCCCCACGGCTGAAAGGGCGAACATGTTTGGCGCGAACTCGCGACCCTCAGATTACGAGTCGCACGCCTTAACACGCTTGGCCATTTGACCTTGAATACATATCATATGCAAAGTGTCAACCAAAGAAGTAAAGTTATAATGAAATATGATTATACGCTTGTAAAGTAACCTTTTAAGAACAAATCAAAATGTTTATATTATTAACCTACCTGATAAGAAACCTTTTGTCCACGTGAATAAAAAATTGTGTGATTAATTTATCGAGCTCAGTCCTATATACATCTAGTAAAATAAGTGTCCCACATGCTTGAAACGTAAAAGAACAAATACATGACTGTATGCATGCGGGAAGGGTTTGTCTGAACTTCCTATTTTTTTAGTGTATAAAATTATAATAGTACTTAACACTTTTTACATAGTCTACATTCTACTAATGAAGCATTAGCATCTTTTGGCTTGAAATAGTTGTACACAATGGCTTTTGTTTAGACTTTGTAATTAGGAGTCCAAAGTTATGTTGCTACTTTCAGGTTTTGTAGGCCAGGTTCTTTACAGTAGGTTTGTTGATTATAAATTCCAACAATAAACAGTAGCACAGTCCACTTGTTTGAAGATAATTATTAAGACAAGTCAAATGTAAATACAAATGTTCATTATACTGTTGGTTATCACAGTTGTATCCAGAGCTTAAATAATTCTCTTTTTCATCAGTCTTTACAGACTGATTCAGTAACTTTAAAATGCAATTGGCAAGATGAATTCTTCTTCTGTACTGTTATTACAATACAGTCTATGATAAGTTCACACTGAAATTTGCCACTGTATTCTCTAAACCAATAATCACACAGTCTAGATCTAAACAGCCTTCTGGCATGTATTTATACCCCAACAGTAGTCTAGAACATTCCATGCAATACTAGATATTCTGATATGATGATAATAAAACAAGAAAATTCAGGAAGTTCTGGTAACATGATGTATCAACACAAAAATTGCTAACTCATAAAAACTGAACCTTACGCAATCAAAATGCACACAAGAATTTTCTATCTCTGATATCAAACAGGTTACAGATTTTTACAGGGATGATATGTCAAATCCTGATTCTTTTGAAAAATTTTTCTTCCTATAACTGTGCAGGATAGGCCCCAAATACTAGCTGACTGCTTAACAGCATGCTTCAGTGTACGAAATATCTTTATGTTTCTGAAACTCTTTGCCACACTGCTGTTAAGATTGTGATCACATGAACATTTAGCATTTGCTCTTTGCTAGTTGAATAATTACTCGAGATATGCACAAAACAAAGAAAGACAGAGTGCTTCATGACACTTCTAGCAATAATGAAACTGTGTGAAATTATTTATGGAAGATCACTTCAGAAGAATGAAGCATGTTAGAACGTTATTTTAAAAGTGTATATTTGTACTTATATGATAGCCAAAGACTGAAACAGCTAAAACACTATTGTTGTACAGAGTTTTTTACATTAGTAATATAATCTAACAAATAACTCCAGGTAGATAATACACTAGTTTACAGTAATAAAACACATTTTTATGTTAAGTGTGGTCCCCCATGCAGAGTTACAACAGTTGTGATTTGCTGGCATCTCATTGGATGTTTGTGGATTTTATGTCCGCTATACATCACACAAAATTGCTTCCATATTTAATCTCATAGCATTTATTTCTTTACTGATTTTCTGTAAACAAGCTCCCAAACACTTTATCATTAGCATGTTAATTGTGTTTTGCACAATATGTATTAGCTGTTGATTTCACAAATTAGAAACCCCCTTTTTGTACAATAAAATGCTTCATTTTTGTGGTGGGTTAATTTTTATTTCCTGTTGTAACTGTTTTAATTTGTTATTTGATGATAAGTTGATGGTTCCTATCAATATCACTGTCGTAAAGCTGCTATTTCCAGTAGGCTTGAAAAATAATAAACTTGTAGCTGTTTCTAATGGCCAATTCCCAAATATTCAACTTATAATTAAGAAACAAACACATGATTCATATACATATCTGAAAACTTTAATCGGTCTAGAAGTGATTAAATAACAATAATTTCTAAATTTATCGTGCACACAATAATTTGGGTTTTCTTCAAAAGTAAAAATGTAACACTGTGGATAATTTGTTTATGTATAACTATTCCAACTATTAACAGAAATATGTATACTCAATTCACGTTGGTTTAAAAGTAACAAACAATAACAAAAGCTAAAAATGGAATTACAAAAGCACAAACAACAATACTTACAATAACAACCTGAAAAGCTGAAGAAGCAACAATATCCACCTACCTCTAACATACAAACTTCATGTACTTAGTGTTTTTAGATATTGTGTATTCTGGTAACATACAAAATGCATGGAGATATTTTTTGCCATTCGATTGAAAATTTGGCATAATGTAAATCATACAAATACAAACATGATGAAAAGCAGAGTTTATCTGGTTAAAAAGGTTTGTTTTTTCTTTATCTTCAGAGTGACGCTAACCAAATTATTTTCAGTTATAGTTGTGTATTTGTTAACTGTGATGAAATGTACAAAAAGTCATATAGATTTTTTTTATCTTAGTGTAAACAAATACATACAAATGTACCAATATTTATAAACTTGCAGTGAAGCAACTACTACATATGGTCTCCATTCAGTCAATAACTACAGGAAATTAGAATATCATCCGACACTATATTTTGTGAACAAGGTAATTTAAACCTCACAAACTGATCTGGACTGTGTTCTGTATAAATGCAAGAATTTCTAACAACAGCAACAAAATATGACCATAATTAATTATAATAGAATTATCACTCTCACTTGGAAAAGCACATACAAATACTATAAGATCACCAAAAGCTTTGAAATAACAGTATTTCTTGTCATTTATTATGGACCTCTGTTACTTAAGAATATTTCTTTTGCACAAAATCAAATTTTTCATAATTTCTATGATGAGATACAAATAATATATAACATCCATATATTACTATTTTATAATCAGTAAAAAAACATGAACAAAATATTTCTGTAACAAATTAATTAACATTATTCTTGATGGTTAATTTATAACCCTTGTGCAAAAGTATTATAACCCAGTTAACCTTGTTTGTTCAGGGTTATTTGCAGTAGTTAACACATAACAAAATACAAAATAATTGTTTATTTGATAAATATAGTGTTTGATCAGGAAATAACTAAAATTTATAAATATGCCGGAAAAGTTTGTTTTCTCGATAGCAAAGCCACCAAACCTTTCTCTACACCATTACTAATTTTGAACTGCCAACAAGAGGGAAGGCAACTGGCCAGCAGTAACAACCACCAGTTATTTACCAATGAATAATGGGATTGACCTTAACATAAAAACAAATTTCATAACCACCAGGCCAGCTGGAGAAGTAACAAATATGGTGCTTCCTAATCCTGCAAATAATCAATGTTGTAGGGCAATGTGAAGTTGTATTCAGTTGGAGTTATGTTCAACAGGTACACAATTTATATTAAAATCTAGTTGTTATCATAAGCTTAAAGAACAACTTTAAATCTGATAGGTTTATATAGTAATCACTTCACTAATGACACAGGCAAGTCAAGTCAGCCACACATAAATCAAAGTATTAAATTACACGTGTAAAACATCTCCAGTGAGTATTAATCAGCAAAAGGCATCAGTGTTTCTCATGATAATAAGAACTGAGGGTCCACTGAAGCGGAGGAATAAGTAATAAAACTTTATGTGTAAAAACATCGTTTTGTTCAATTTTGTCCTCAATTTTCTGGGTCAGAATGGATTTTTTTCTTCTTTAACAATTACAACTGGAAGCTACAAAGCTGCCTAAGATTGATGGTGAACATTTCATAACTTATCCTCATCTGCAGATGAAACGAAAAATTAGTTACTTAATACCAGAAGGGTATAACCATGTGTCAAAATGTTTCCACTTAAATCATTATAGTTTTCACCAACTTGTATAAGATACAAGGCCATATCTTCAAATCTGTACTTTTGTGTTTGCTGGTGAACCTATTACATTATACATATATCTCTGATGTTTAAACATATATGTACCTATTTTTTAAAGTAAGCACAAGTAAACTACACTTTTTTAACTTCAAGTAAAAACAAAGCCTGCTTTATCCTTACATCCCTCGTATGTTTGCTGACCATAATATAACCAACAATAAGCAATAATTATTGAAACAGTAAACCTGACTCTAATGTAAAAACAATTGCATTATGGATATAGCAGAAATTAAACACGCTGCATATTGCAAATTAACAATTATACTACACAATTACTAAAACGTCAAAAATATATAATAAATGAAGTAAAAAACTAATTTTGTGACATTAAAAAATATTGCAAAAACAGGAATAAGAGTTACATATATATATACACTTATCTATTACCTACATATACAGTTTAACACTAGATTACACATTATACATGCACACAGGTGGAAAGTAAAGATAATATCCCTGAATTAATATGGCCTTTAAGTTCACAACAGGTTCACAAATAATGTTTTTATTATTTCTAACCAATCTAACTAATATAAACCTTTTTCTATACCCATACATACAAAGCATTTGTAGGATGTATTTATGCTGTAACAAATTTAAAACTCAAAAGAGACCACTAATGAATAAGAAAGATTTGTAGAAAAATTTGGTAACAGTTATACAAGGCTAGATTATTAAGAATTCTTAGAATTAACAGTTGTAACACATAAATATCCAGTTAATGTTTCGAAAAATATGTAAATAATTTTGTCAACTGTCAAAAGTGGAAAATTTTACAGATATTTTGGATTAAAAATGGAATAAGAATTTTTAGCTGCACAAATGGTTTAATTTCTAATGCTGGAATTAGTTGTTTGTGTTTTTTCTTCAAAGAACACAAATATTTGTGTGTTGGTAGCTAAAACACCAGATACAATTATTAAAATCAAAAGAGGAATTTTAATCTCTCCATAATGTAGTCTTTAGCTGGTTCATAGTACTCCTGCCTCAGAAAAACCAGTTCTGGTATCTTGCGTACATCACTGAAAAGAGCCGAGTCCGATTCCATTACAACAACTAACAAACACCAAAAAATTAAGAGTATAAAAAGTGAAGCCAGAATGGCCACTCTCACGACATTCACTGGATGAAAAATGAAGGACTGACAACTTGAGACATTATTCTGCTGTGGAATTTTAAGGTCCCATTCAAAGTTAATTTCTGTCTTTTGTGGTTCAGTTGATTCAGAAACTTCAACGTGAGAAACTTCTTCAGGATTCTCAGGTAATGCAGGAGTTGACGCTTTTAATGGCATTTCCTGATCAACTGGATAAGCACTCTCAGCAAGACCCTCGGCTTCTTGTGCTATTTCACTTTTTATATTCTCCTTTTGTTGTTCTTGCATATTCTCGACCAAAGGAGAAGGTACTTCTTCATGTTCTGGGAGAGTTAAGTCACTCACACTTTCAGCCATTCGCATTGAACGGTTAGTATGTTTAAGGCTGGAAGAATCTGTTGATGTAATGGAGTCCAAATTTTCTGTTACTGGAGCAGAGTGGTTCATGTAATGGAGGTCGGGAAAACCTGTTATGAAACATCAGAAATTTACACAAACAAGAAAAGTGAACTTTATGTTAACAAAGCTTTTCTACAGTTCTGCTATTTAAGAAATATTAAGGTATCTCTTCCCTTTTTGAATATTTGTTCATGAATCAAGTGATGTTAAAATAAATACATCATCAACTTGTATGCATCAAAAAACTTGTGGTGGTTTTCAGTCTTTAACCAATGAATGACATAAAATAAAGTGCTTTTAATTAAATCTAACTCTTTATTCCAACGAATATCGTAACCCAGTTATGTCAAGATTTCAGGTACATGCTCATAAAAGTCACAAACATTTTGGAGCTTTTGAAAAAAATGTCAATTTCCTTTAGTGTGCAAGTGAAACTATCTTTCACATAAAATAATCCCACATGTAATGTTCAAACTAAATTTTGAGAAAATCAAGAGACAGGGTATACATATACAAATGTCATGTGTAATGAGATCATCTTGACAAAATCCTCCCAAGAAGGATATTAACTTTTGGAAAGTGTATTTTCCTCAAACCCCTGTTTAGGAGGTGATGACTGTTGTAGGTACATACCGTAAAATCTCTTTTTGGGGTTAATAACTTGAAAGAGTTAATTAATATGAAGTCTTGCTAAGAATATGTGATGTCATCAGACAGTTTTTGGTGAGATAACACAACCATGATGGCTGTTTTTATATATGTGCTCACAAATTGAAGTTGTATATATATACATACATATAATACATTAATCTCTAATCACAAATATTTTGACTTTGGGGTACAAAGTTTATCAAGAATTTTTATAATTACCAATGAAAGCCACTAGCTTTTAATCGAAGAATTTTCGATGTTTTGAATGGGCTAACAATGTTTCTGCATGTAAATAGTTATACGGTTCAAATTTGCTGGAAAAATATTAAGGAATAGAGAATGTACAAACAACTGAACGACCACATTAAACAAAATCCTAGAATCTCAACTGTTGCCTTTCTGAGAGTCTTAGCTTTTCATGATATAGGAATTACAATAATATAATAAAATTACAAAACTTCAATATGTGACTAAATTACTCTGAAAAAGACATGATTTCTCTCAAAGTTTGTAAAGATAATGTTTGTAGGTATACTTGTAATATTGTTTTATATCAAGCAAGTCAAGGTATCAAAAATTTAGAGAAATAATCAATTTGTTGTTATTGTATACCATTGTAAAACAAAGTCATATTTAATATTAATTGGAATAACTGTTCCTTGTTCTTTCAATAAAGATTAGTTAAAATCACATACGGTTTGTACAGACTAAAGGAAAAAATAGAAGATAACTTCTAGAACTAAATTCATCATTTTGAAGTTCTGTATTTCACAACAGACACCCAGTAGCTCTGTGAAATATTGGAGTTATGTGAAATGGAGTTGTTCCACATATTTCAATGTGTAAGTACGTACTAGTTCATAATTGAAATCCGACTACATCATATTTATTTATAGTTATAGCAAGTTTCATAACAACACAACGTGTCATTATATTGTTTTAAATTAGCGAGTAAGCCCAGATACAAGTAAGTGCTTGAATTGTATGAACTTTTATTATTTGAAAGAAAGAACATGCTTCTCAAGATGGCTGGTGTGGGTTTTAAAACTCCAATTAAAATAAAGTACAGAACAATACATTTTTCCTTCATGTGGGTTTCTTGTCATCATAAAGAACACACTTTTCATTACGTGTGCACATGTGCCCGAGTAACTGCCAAGAGATATTTTTAATGTTTTGGATGTATATGTGGGTGAGTACATAGTTACATAAACATATGCATTCTATTTAGAATTATTAGTATAGTATTACAGTTATTACAGTAATATTTTTTGTAACAACATCACAAAGGGTTGTGTGACTCAAACTTGGTGCCAGGACAGTTCTGTGGATTTAAAAAGATTGTGAGTCATTGACCTATTGAGCTCCACAAAAATCAAACAACTATCATTTTACTATATTTTATGAACAAAATGCAGTAAGTGCTGTACAAGACATCATTACAACAGCAGCAAAACGTGAGATTTGAAAAAATACTTTTGAAATGACAAAATATTTTAAGAAAATATCTTAATGACAAAGCATCACTGAGAAAGGCAGTAACAACTTCTTAAAGTCCAATATTAAAATATACTTCCTGACTCTTTCAACATGGTTACAGTTAACGTGCACCTACTTAGCTGATGAACATAAGTGATGGTTACAACTAAGTCAACGAAAAGATTAACACTTGTAATGTTACCACGACCACAACACTAACAGTCTTGTATTTCCTTGTTGTTTTCCGACATACCTGCATTCCATTACATTTAATTTGTTTTTCTAAGTTCAGTGCTACATTCACATCTAACAGAGAACTTTATATTTCAATGTGGTTTCTCCCACTATTTGTTGGTACTAGTACCAGGACATACTTAAACTGCTTTGCTGTTTTTCTGTGTGCATGTTGATTTTTATTTTTCAAAAACAGGCCCACTTCATCCAGGTGAGTGTCTTTTTTAAATTTTAATTTCATCCTTGCATATAGCAATATTTAAAGTTTAACAATCTGGAATAAGATCATTTGTTGTAAAGGTTACTCTCATGCCCATCATTCAGGATAACTCAACTGAAAACATCCAAGCTGAGGTCAATCACTGTATGAATAAGTGATCTGACAGGTAAATAAAGCTTATAGGCTGTTTTTATGGTACATATTTAACCATTACATGCACAGTGGTTACTTTAAGACTTGTACTCTATTACATTGTTACCATTTACTTTCATTTCTCACTCTTTCTCTCTTTTCATTCAACAACTAAAAATTAAGTTTAGAAATGCAATTAATTATTTTTGAAATGTTTAGGCTGAAGATAGAATTATAAAAGTATGAAACATTTGTGTTCCTTATACTAACAATAACATTATGATTTTTAGATTTTTGTAAAATTAGTCTTGGCCTTATTTTACGTTGACAATCTCATTTCAACAATAGTCATGTGACATCTGTTTGCTATATTTATCATTTAACAATAGTCATATGACATCTGTTTGCTGCCATTCCAACAATAGTCATGTGTAATCCGTTTGCTGCCATTCCAACAATAGTCATGTGAAATCTGTTTGCTATCATTCCAACAAAACTTATGTGACATCTGTTTGTTATGATTCAATAACAGTCATGTGACATCTTTTTGTTATTATTCCAACAATAGTCATGTGACATCTGTTTGTTGTCATTACAACAAAACTCATGTGGCATCTCTTTGTTATTATTCCAACAATAGTCAAGAAACATCTGTTTATCACTCCAACAATAATCATGATATATCTGTTTGTTATCATCCTAATAATAGTCATGATACATCTATTTGTTATCATCCCAACAATAGTCATGATACATCTATTTGTTATCATCCCAACAATAGTCATGATACATGTTTGTTATCATCCCAATAATAGTCATGATACATGTTTGTTATCATCCCAATAATAGTCATGATACATGTTTGTTATCATCCCAATAATAGTCATGATACATCTGTTTGTTATCATCCCAATAATAGTCATGATACATCTGTTTGTTATCATCACAACAATAGTCATGATACATCTGTTTGTTATCATCCCAACAATAGTCATGATACATCTGTTTGTTATCATCCCAACAATAGTCATGATACATCTGTTTGTTATCATCCTAATAATAGTTGTCATACATCTGTTTGTTATCATCCCAACAGTAGTCATGATACATCTGTTTGTTATCATCCTAATAATAGTTGTCATACATCTGTTTGTTATCATCCCAACAGTAGTCATGATACATATGTTGTTATCATCCTAATAATAGTCATGATACATCTGTTTGTTATCATCCCAACAATAGTCATGATACATGTTTGTTATCATCCTAATAATAGTCATGATACATCTGTTTATTATTCCAATAATAGTCATGATACATCTGTTTGTTATCATCCTAATAATAGTCATGATACATCTGTTTATTATCATCCCAATAATATTCATGATACATCTGTTTATCATCCCAATAATATTCATGATACATCTGTTTGTTATCATCCCAACAATAGTCATGATACATCTGTTTGTTATTATCCCAACAATAGTCATGATACATCTGTTTGTTATCATCCCAATAATAGTCATGATAAATGTTTGTTATCATCCCAACAATAGTCATGATACATCTGTTTGTTATCATCCCAATAATAGTCATGATACATCTGTTTGTTATCATCCCAATAATAGTCATGATACATCTGTTTGTTATCATCCCAATAATAGTCATGATACATGTTTGTTATCATCCCAATAATAGTCATTATACATGTTTGTTATCATCCCAATAATAGTCATGATACATCTGTTTGTTATTATTCCAATAATAGTCATGATACATCTGTTTGTTATCATTCTAATAATAGTCATGATACATCTGTTTATCATCCCAATAATATTCATGATACATCTGTTTGTTATTATTCCAATAATAGTCATGATACATCTGTTTGTTATCATTCTAATAATAGTCATGATACATCTGTTTATCATCCCAATAATATTCATGATACATCTGTTTGTTATCATCCCAACAATAGTCATGATACATCTGTTTGTTATTATCCCAACAATAGTCATGATACATCTGTTTGTTATCATCCCAATAATAGTCATGATAAATGTTTGTTATCATCCCAACAATAGTCATGATACATCTGTTTGTTATCATCCCAATAATAGTCATGATACATCTGTTTGTTATCATCCCAATAATAGTCATGATACATGTTTGTTATCATCCCAATAATAGTCATTATACATGTTTGTTATCATCCTAATAATAGTCATGATACATCTGTTTGTTATTATTCCAATAATAGTCATGATACATCTGTTTGTTATCATCCTTATAATAGTCATGATACATCTGTTTGTTATCATCCCAATAATAGTCATGATACAACTGTTTGCTCCCATTCCATGTATAGATGGATGCTACCTAGACATTTGGAAATGCAACTGACTAAAGTAGGATGAAGGAGCCTGTGGTCCAGTAATGTTCTAACCAACAAATATAAACTTTAGTCGAGTGAATCATTTACAGATTGTATTTAATAATGTCTAAACCTTGATTTAACACATGGAAGACATTATTGTAACACAAGCATCAATAAGTTCAGGAAAAATTTCACAGATGACCAGAACAGATATATGATATTACTCAAACTTCTGTAAATATATATATGAAATAAACTCACCTGTTTCATAATCCCTAGATGGTGTAGCTGGTGTTGTTGGATAAGATTCACTTTTATGATGAAAAGATGAGGTATGAGTGCAACTTCTCTGAAACTGTGGAGGATCTCGTTGAAAGGTTTTCATCACTTCAACCACTTCCTTTTCTACTCGCCCACTGAGATAAAATTTGCAAGTCACTCAGCGACATAGGCTTTCACAAGCATTTCTATCAACTTATGTTCTGAATCAAATCAAGTGGCATTAACTAACCAGTTCTTCAATAAGTTAGTTTGATTTCCTTAGTATTTCTTAAGATTTCCATCTAGAACTGTTCAGAAGTGAAACAATTCTTTTGAGGAACTATAACAGCTAACACTGAGTCCAATTAAGCTCAATCTAACTTTTTCAATGGTATCTTTCTTTGAATAACAATAAATTACAATAAACATAACAACTGGCTGTTTTATTCAACCACCTCATTCTGGAATGTGATGCTGAGTAAATTTAAATTAGGCTTAACTATGGATACACACACACACACATTTGCATTTTTCTATGTTATTCTTCAACTCTATGCATAAAAAGATATTTCACTGACATTTCCACTGGTACTGATGTACATATATTTGTCTTGCATTTAGTATGTTTGTGTTTTATTACATAACACCAGTAAACAGAAAAGCATGACTTTTGGCAAGCAACGTTTACAAAGATGTCAAGTGGTACTTGATGATGTACTCGCTATATTTTTCTCCTAACTATCTATGCTGTTCTATGAAATTCAAAAGTGTATCTGATGTAGTCACATGTAAGCAGGCACCATCTGTGAAGTGTATGCACCATAGTATCCCTGCAGATACTTTGATAGGGTTGGTCCACCAGCTTTTCAAGTGGTGACAGTTCTCAAATTTTGTGGAATGATGACAGCTGGCATCCAGTGTCAGGGTTGAAGGTAAGCAAGCAAACATTTATACCACATTTGTGTTAAATGATAAGTGTTGTAATGTGGTCTGCATCTTGACCATCTAAATGTCCACAAACATGAGCCATTATGGAGTTTTCACCAGGGTCATGTTTCCTGCCACAAATAAGTAACAAAACACAAATCTGCTACATACCTGTACCTGAACTTTGAGCCCCTGGAAAACAAACCTCCACCTGTAGTAACTGCTGGAACTTCTGAAGACGATTCCATCCTGGTTTTTATATATCAAACATAATGATATTTTTAACATCAAACACTTTTAAAATATTTTGTTCTTTATATACTGAAAATGCAGCATCTCTACATCCCAGAACTATAAGTCGTTTTCTGTAAATAAATATTTTGTTAAAATATTTAGACTATACTATTGTGTATGTCTTTGTCACAATTTTATTTGTACTAAAAGAAGACAAAATGCATTGAAACAACATGTTACTGAGACAAATGACAGAGCACTTTTATTGTTAAACAGAAACATTTTCTTTCACTTGTCTACAAACTGAGTTTGTTTGTTTTGTGGTTTTAAAGCCAAATGCTGCATTATAAAACTGCTGTTTCTACATCATTTAATTCTAATAATAGAAAAGGTACACACACACATCATAAGGAAAGGTTTATACATCATAAGCTGACCTAATTGCAGGGAAAGTCCTACATCATGAATTAACTTGATGGCAGAAGAGAATCATACATCATAGACTGACCAAATTGTACGAGACTGTTCTATCTCATTAATTTATCTAATTGTCAGAGAAATTCTTATATCATAAACTGATTTAATGGTAGTCATTGGATCAGTTTACGATGTAATGCTCTAAAATCATTAGATCAGTTCGTGATATCGGAATTTCTCCTACCATTAGATCTGTTTATGATGTAGAAGAAATTCCTACATTATAAACTGATCTTATGATAGTGGATCCCAAAGTGATCTAATATTTGGAGAAATTCATGCATCATAAACTAATCTAATGGTAAAAGAAATATGTACATCATCATATCTTCCTAAACAAAAAAAAAACCTTGAAAGAAAATTACCTAAATCTCTATTTACATTGTTAAATACCAATAACAATATCTTTTTCACAAATGGACAAAATGAATAAATAATTCTTCACTTTTGCAAGGTGAAAGGCAGGTATTCTAGTAATCATAATAAAGTAATACTTTTGATCCTGACTTACATGGAACAGTACATCTTATGTGTGAAAGGAAGGTATTCTAGTAATCATAATAAAGTAATACTTTTGACACTGACGTACATGGAACAGTACATCTTATGTGTGAAAGGAAGGTATTCTAGTAATCATAATAAAGTAATACTTTTGATCCTGGCTTACATGGAACAGTACATCTTATGTGTGAAAGGAAGGTATTCTAGTAATCATAATAAAGTAATACTTTTGACACTGGCTTACATGGAACAGTACATCTTATGTGTGAAAGGAAGGTATTCTAGTAATCATAATAAAGTAATACTTTTGACACTGACGTACATGGAACAGTACATCTTATGTGTGAAAGGAAGGTATTCTAGTAATCATAATAAAGTAATACTTTTGATACTGACTTACATGGAACAGTACATCTTATGTGTGAAAGGAAGGTATTCTAGTAATCATAATAAAGTAATACTTTTGATACTGACTTACATGGAACAGTACATCTTATGTGTGAAAGGAAGGTATTCTAGTAATCATAATAAAGTAATACTTTTGATCCTGGCTTACATGGAACAGTACATCTTATGTGTGAAAGGAAGGTATTCTAGTAATCATAATAAAGTAATACTTTTGACACTGACGTACATGGAACAGTACATCTTATGTGTGAAAGGAAGGTATTCTAGTAATCATAATAAAGTAATACTTTTGATCCTGGCTTACATGGAACAGTACATCTTATGTGTGAAAGGAAGGTATTCTAGTAATCATAATAAGTAATACTTTTGATACTGGCTTACATGGAACAGTACATCTTATGTGTGAAAGGAAGGTATTCTAGTAATCATAATAAAGTAATACTTTTGATCCTGGCTTACATGGAACAGTACATCTTATGTGTGAAAGGAAGGTATTCTAGTAATCATAATAAAGTAATACTTTTGATACTGGCTTACATGGAACAGTACATCTTATGTGTGAAAGGAAGGTATTCTAGTAATCATAATAAAGTAATACTTTTGACAATGACTTACATGGAACAGTACATCTTATGTGTGAAAGGAAGGTATTCTAGTAATCATAATAAAGTAATACTTTTGATCCTGGCTTACATGGAACAGTACATCTTATGTGTGAAAGGAAGGTATTCTAGTAATCATAATAAAGTAATACTTTTGATACTGACTTACATGGAACAGTACATCTTATGTGTGAAAGGAAGGTATTCTAGTAATCATAATAAAGTAATACTTTTGATACTGACTTACATGGAACAGTACATCTTATGTGTGAAAGGAAGGTATTCTAGTAATCATAATAAAGTAATACTTTTGATCCTGGCTTACATGGAACAGTACATCTTATGTGTGAAAGGAAGGTATTCTAGTAATCATAATAAAGTAATACTTTTGATCCTGACTTACATGGAACAGTACATCTTATGTGTGAAAGGAAGGTATTCTAGTAATCATAATAAAGTAATACTTTTGACACTGACGTACATGGAACAGTACATCTTATGTGTGAAAGGAAGGTATTCTAGTAATCATAATAAAGTAATACTTTTGATCCTGGCTTACATGGAACAGTACATCTTATGTGTGAAAGGAAGGTATTCTAGTAATCATAATAAAGTAATACTTTTGATCCTGGCTTACATGGAACAGTACATCTTATGTGTGAAAGGAAGGTATTCTAGTAATCATAATAAAGTAATACTTTTGATCCTGGCTTACATGGAACAGTACATCTTATGTGTGAAAGGAAGGTATTCTAGTAATCATAATAAAGTAATACTTTTGACACTGGCTTACATGGAACAGTACATCTTATGTGTGAAAGGAAGGTATTCTAGTAATCATAATAAAGTAATACTTTTGACACTGACGTACATGGAACAGTACATCTTATGTGTGAAAGGAAGGTATTCTAGTAATCATAATAAAGTAATACTTTTGATCCTGGCTTACATGGAACAGTACATCTTATGTGTGAAAGGAAGGTATTCTAGTAATCATAATAAAGTAATACTTTTGATACTGGCTTACATGGAACAGTACATCTTATGTGTGAAAGGAAGGTATTCTAGTAATCATAATAAAGTAATACTTTTGATCCTGGCTTACATGGAACAGTACATCTTATGTGTGAAAGGAAGGTATTCTAGTAATCATAATAAAGTAATACTTTTGACACTGACGTACATGGAACAGTACATCTTATGTGTGAAAGGAAGGTATTCTAGTAATCATAATAAAGTAATACTTTTGATCCTGGCTTACATGGAACAGTACATCTTATGTGTGAAAGGAAGGTATTCTAGTAATCATAATAAGTAATACTTTTGATACTGGCTTACATGGAACAGTACATCTTATGTGTGAAAGGAAGGTATTCTAGTAATCATAATAAAGTAATACTTTTGATCCTGGCTTACATGGAACAGTACATCTTATGTGTGAAAGGAAGGTATTCTAGTAATCATAATAAAGTAATACTTTTGATACTGGCTTACATGGAACAGTACATCTTATGTGTGAAAGGAAGGTATTCTAGTAATCATAATAAAGTAATACTTTTGACAATGACTTACATGGAACAGTACATCTTATGTGTGAAAGGAAGGTATTCTAGTAATCATAATAAAGTAATACTTTTGATCCTGGCTTACATGGAACAGTACATCTTATGTGTGAAAGGAAGGTATTCTAGTAATCATAATAAAGTAATACTTTTGATACTGACTTACATGGAACAGTACATCTTATGTGTGAAAGGAAGGTATTCTAGTAATCATAATAAAGTAATACTTTTGATACTGACTTACATGGAACAGTACATCTTATGTGCGAAAGGAAGGTATTCTAGTAATCATAATAAAGTAATACTTTTGATCCTGGCTTACATGGAACAGTACATCTTATGTGTGAAAGGAAGGTATTCTAGTAATCATAATAAAGTAATACTTTTGATCCTGACTTACATGGAACAGTACATCTTATGTGTGAAAGGAAGGTATTCTAGTAATCATAATAAAGTAATACTTTTGACACTGACGTACATGGAACAGTACATCTTATGTGTGAAAGGAAGGTATTCTAGTAATCATAATAAAGTAATACTTTTGATCCTGGCTTACATGGAACAGTACATCTTATGTGTGAAAGGAAGGTATTCTAGTAATCATAATAAAGTAATACTTTTGATCCTGGCTTACATGGAACAGTACATCTTATGTGTGAAAGGAAGGTATTCTAGTAATCATAATAAAGTAATACTTTTGACACTGACGTACATGGAACAGTACATCTTATGTGTGAAAGGAAGGTATTCTAGTAATCATAATAAAGTAATACTTTTGATCCTGGCTTACATGGAACAGTACATCTTATGTGTGAAAGGAAGGTATTCTAGTAATCATAATAAAGTAATACTTTTGATACTGGCTTACATGGAACAGTACATCTTATGTGTGAAAGGAAGGTATTCTAGTAATCATAATAAAGTAATACTTTTGACACTGACGTACATGGAACAGTACATCTTATGTGTGAAAGGAAGGTATTCTAGTAATCATAATAAAGTAATACTTTTGATCCTGGCTTACATGGAACAGTACATCTTATGTGTGAAAGGAAGGTATTCTAGTAATCATAATAAAGTAATACTTTTGATACTGGCTTACATGGAACAGTACATCTTATGTGTGAAAGGAAGGTATTCTAGTAATCATAATAAAGTAATACTTTTGATCCTGGCTTACATGGAACAGTACATCTTATGTGTGAAAGGAAGGTATTCTAGTAATCATAATAAAGTAATACTTTTGATCCTGGCTTACATGGAACAGTACATCTTATGTGTGAAAGGAAGGTATTCTAGTAATCATAATAAAGTAATACTTTTGATCCTGACTTACATGGAACAGTACATCTTATGTGTGAAAGGAAGGTATTCTAGTAATCATAATAAAGTAATACTTTTGACACTGACGTACATGGAACAGTACATCTTATGTGTGAAAGGAAGGTATTCTAGTAATCATAATAAAGTAATACTTTTGATCCTGGCTTACATGGAACAGTACATCTTATGTGTGAAAGGAAGGTATTCTAGTAATCATAATAAAGTAATACTTTTGATACTGGCTTACATGGAACAGTACATCTTATGTGTGAAAGGAAGGTATTCTAGTAATCATAATAAAGTAATACTTTTGATCCTGGCTTACATGGAACAGTACATCTTATGTGTGAAAGGAAGGTATTCTAGTAATCATAATAAAGTAATACTTTTGATACTGACTTACATCGAACAGTACATCTTATGTGTGAAAGGAAGGTATTCTAGTAATCATAATAAAGTAATACTTTTGATACTGACTTACATGGAACAGTACATCTTATGTGTGAAAGGAAGGTATTCTAGTAATCATAATAAAGTAATACTTTTGATCCTGGCTTACATGGAACAGTACATCTTATGTGTGAAAGGAAGGTATTCTAGTAATCATAATAAAGTGATACTTTTGATCCTGGCTTACATGGAACAGTACATCTTATGTGTGAAAGGAAGGTATTCTAGTAATCATAATAAAGTAATACTTTTGATCCTGGCTTACATGAAACAGTACATCTTATGTGCGAAAGGAAGGTATTCTAGTAATCATAATAAAGTAATACTTTTGATACTGACTTACATGGAACAGTACATCTTATGTGTGAAAGGAAGGTATTCTAGTAATCATAATAAAGTAATACTTTTGATCCTGGCTTACATGGAACAGTACATCTTATGTGTGAAAGGAAGGTATTCTAGTAATCATAATAAAGTAATACTTTTGATACTGGCTTACATGGAACAGTACATCTTATGTGTGAAAGGAAGGTATTCTAGTAATCATAATAAAGTAATACTTTTGATCCTGGCTTACATGGAACAGTACATCTTATGTGTGAAAGGAAGGTATTCTAGTAATCATAATAAAGTAATACTTTTGATACTGGCTTACATGGAACAGTACATCTTATGTGTGAAAGGAAGGTATTCTAGTAATCATAATAAAGTAATACTTTTGACAATGACTTACATGGAACAGTACATCTTATGTGGGCACATACGTTAATACTTTTATTTTTTCCAATTCAAAATAGAAATGTGTCATCAACCTTAGAAATAAGTTTACTTACGCAAAAAAGTAACGTTGTTCCAAGGCACACTTCCACAAGTGTTTACATGCTGCTTGGGTGGGACATTTGAACCCAATAAGATGCTTCCTCTGTTTAAAATCAATATTATTTCTAATTCAATCTATTAACATTTATGATAAAACTGTAAACACGTCATTTAAAAATCAACAAAAAATTTTTCTAAATATTTCATGAACACTTATAAACAGTTAAATACATTAAAGCTCAAACAGTTACAATCAGATATTCTG
The DNA here is from genome assembly GCA_011833715.1 of Carcinoscorpius rotundicauda. NCBI lineage: Eukaryota > Metazoa > Arthropoda > Merostomata > Xiphosura > Limulidae > Carcinoscorpius > Carcinoscorpius rotundicauda. The sequence goes on along the minus strand of CM022391.1, from coordinate 4,094,999 downwards.
GAATACAATAAACCATAACAATCTTTTAAATGGTTCACATTCAAATCGGGAATCAACTGGTCAAACACCAAGACAAAGATCAAAAGCTAAAAATACCCTACTATTCAATTCTTTGTGGACCTCTGTGTTCTTAAAATAAAAACCTTCAGTAACTTCACTTCTGGTACTGATTTTCACTGAAAACAGTGTGGCCATTATTATTATATATCCATTTTTACTGTGCAACTGTAGAACTGTTACCTTCTGGAACTCTTCCAGATTGGTACTTGTGCAACTAACACTTTTCAACAACAGGAAACCCAAGGATTTCACTCCACAATAAGATTGATATTCCTATTAAATAAACTATAAAAAATATCTATCCTTATATCTATAGTGTGAAAAAAATATACAATTTTCCAGTAATTACATAAATTTAACAATCTTTGCTTGCATTTTATATCCTCAAATATGTAATACAAAATTACAAACTTTCTTTAGAAAGTAATTACATCACGGTTACTTAGAAAAATATAACACTTGGTAGTTTTTGACATGGTTCAACCACAAAGTGGACATGGCTATCATTCCATCTATTCCTACTTCATGTGCTCGTTGTAACTTGGTAATCATTCAAATTAAATGAAAGATGTATAAGGCTAAATTTCTTTTCTGCGAACTTTGTTTCAGGAACCAAGAACAGAGACACGTGTGTAATCAAATTACATGACCATAATGAAGTGTGTAACTTAAGAATGTGTATTTGATGTGGTGAGACAGAAAGCTTCCACAGTCATACTTTCCTTATGACTTCCATCTACCTGACTACTAAGGGGTGGGCCATTTTTTATATTCATTGAGCATTTATAAAGGGTTAGCTATTGATGAAACTCAGTTCAAGTTTATAATTAGATCACAGTACAACATGATGGAGAAATGGGCAGAATAATTGCCACATCTCTTTGAGGTTGCAATGTATCAAAAACTTTCAAGTATTGTAATGCTATCTAAATCATTTCTGCTTCCTCAAAATTTTATTATTCAAAACAGAGCACTTTTCTCTAGGCCTATTTTCTGATAGCATTTCCTAGTGCTGAATATTAAGAGACTGGTCTCCAGGTTGATCCTTCTCAAAGATTTTTCTTGGTCCTAAGTCTCAAGATTCATTAGGTTCTAGGTATATCAATCTCGTTGCTTTTCTCAGAGCTACTTCTCAACATTTTCTACCTTTGGCTTAGATCTTTCATGCAGGTTTTCTTCTATCTAGTCAGAGTAGCAGTCTTTTCACTGGTTGGATTAACGTATACAAGGTTTGTTTCACATTACTGTCTCTAACCTTATCCCTGTTCTTACAGTAATGCTCTATTTGTTGGGACAAAAACTTTTCAAGGTTAATGACACTAGATTTTCTCCTTTCCTTTCATTTCCTTGAAAGATGTAATTTAAAAACAGCACTGTTTCAAGTGCAACCTAAGAATGATGTCAACATGTCACATTCAGTTTGAAAACAACATAAGAGTAAATTATACAGCTTATCATTTTTCCTTCAGTTCAGAATGCTCGAGCAAAGCCATGTCTGACTTTGGTAACGTTCATCCTCACACAGGAGACTCATCTTCGGCACTGAGCGATATGACAGAATTACTCTGTCCTATACAAAATCCTCAAGTCAGATATACTGAACTGAATACATTGCTTTCAAAAGTTAAATTATAGTTAGAACCTAGATTTAGAGCACCTATGTAGTTCAGGTTTTTCCGTGTGTTTTTTTCATCTCACTCATAAGAGCTGCAGACTGATCATGAAACACGTATATAAGCAGTCATACACTTGCATTTGATATGAAGGGTGGGTGTGTTATTATCTTCCAATTCATAGAGCACGCTCCTAATAATAGAATATGGCTTCTGATGTATTGTTAGTTCATTAGTGGTGTTGCTAAATGATTATTGTTTTATTATTGTTACTTGTTATTACAAAGGTTGAGTAAAACTAAGAAAGAAAAAGATGTTTTTAGCCAAAGTGGTGTAATTAAGTCATACACGAGGTGAAGACAGGATAGAAAAATATCTTCCTGACAATATTGGTTTCTTGTTGTCCTGTCATTTGTTTCCTTACTATTCAACAGTGTGTGTAGTTTTGTTTACATGCTGTATGCACTGTGCTTCAGATCTTATTCTGTATTTCACAACCAGCCCAACTGTATTATAAGTACTACTGTACTTATTGGATTATACAATCCAATACTGCTATATAAAGTCTCCACCATATAACCACACAATTTTAAACAAGGTAACTGTCGTGTAACCATACTTTTAAAAAACCATGACAAACACTTGAGACTGTTCTTATTCTACTCACTAACGAGACAAATAAATGTCTGAGCTACACTTGAGACTGTTACTACACTCCTCATTAACATGACAAAAAGATGTATAACTTATATTTGAGACTGTTGTTACCCTACTCACTAACAAGACAAAAATACTACCATTAAATACTTGATTTCATTAGACTTCGTAATATATATAATGTTCAACTTGAGATTTATTTTTACTAATTATTTACACTGAAAAATGGCTTTATAAAAATACACACCTAAAGTTAGTTATTATGTGGTTATATACAAGCTTTGTTACAAACTATGACACACCAATGACAAGACACCACTGATTAAATATTCTTATAACCAAAATAAATCCCAAAACTTACCTTACTCTTGGTCTCCTGTAAAATAGGGCACCAATGAAATAAAAAAAAAAATTATGAAAGACAGCAACTACAATGGATTAAAAGAAAAGATGTCAGTTAGAAATTTAGTTAGTTTATTAAACTATGAGAAATATTCCACTGAACATTTTGATATTAATTCTATGACATACAGTGGTACCTCGGTTCTCAAACTTAATCTGTTCCATAAGGCTGTTCAAAACCCAAATCAATTTTTCCCATAAGAAATACTGTAAATTAAATTAATCCATTACAGACCTCCAAAAATTACGCATCATGAAGGATTTTAAGTAAAAATATTGTTTATTTATACTTGTATAATAATACTCTCATGCATAAAGTCAACCACAAAAACTATATAACATTATAAAAAACAATAAATGAAAATTTAACTGCACTTTACCTGTGTTGAGAAGAGCTGATGGTGTAAGTGAAAGGTGGTGAGGAACGTGGAGAGTAGGAGGGTTATTATTGTTTGTGAGGGGAGTCACCTTCCATAAAAACGTCAGGTAACTCTCCTTCTGGGATTCTTTTCTGTCTCTTTGCACAGTCACAACCTACTTGAGTTTCACTGGACCTATTTCTCACTAAAAACTTGTCTAATGAGGTTTGTTTCTGCCTGGCACCCTCCACAAGGCATCACTTGTATCAGCACTCGTACCAGGGGTGTTTTTCAGGAGGTCAGCATGCAACTGCTTTGCTTTCTCACAAACGATGGTCCAGAAATACTATCACCAGCTAACTGTTTTTCGTTTACCCAAATCAACAACAGTTTTTCTACCTCTTCCATTCTTTGTGATCGTTGTTTCATAAGCACTGTCACTCCTTTTGTAACATCAGCTCCTTTGATGACCTCTTTATTTTTCAGTATGGTGCAGACTGTAGACTTTGCCATACCAAACTGTGTAGCAAGATCAGACACGCGAACACAACTCTCATACTTTGCTAAGAGATCTTTTTTTCACCTTTATTGTGGCTCTAACAACTTTTCTTTTTGGCTTGCTGCTTTCATTATCCTTCTTCGACCCCATGGTGGCTTATTTAATCAGAATATTTAGAAAAACGAGAACAAAAGGAAAAGAAAAACAAGAACATTTACAGCAGATTTTAGCAGGGGTGTGGACTGAACAATAGGTGTGAGTAAAATGTTTTGGGCAAGCTTGGTGTGAGCTGAAAATGGTCGAAGGTTCATTTGGGTCATCAGCATAGTTATTTCAGGGGTTCGGACCATAACAGCTTGGTTCAGGAACCAAGACACTTTTTCTCAAACAATATGTTTGAAAAACAAATTGTTTGAGAAGGGAGTCGTTCGAGAACTGAGGTACCACTGTATTTACATAAATATTTTGGGTTATTTTAGTTCTATAAGTAAAGTTAACCAAAATAATATGAAAATTTAAAATAAGAAAGTGAAAATTATAAAGACTTGTTATCCAAGTGTCTGATTTTCAAGAGAATATAACAATTCAGCAAAAATTAAGAGTTCAGGCTACAAAGACTTATTTCTTTTTGAATTTTATTGAAAGTTATTTACGGGCTATCTGTGCTAGTCATTCCAAAATTAAAAGTGACAGACTAGAGGAAAGGCAGCTAGCAACACTACCCACCACCAACTCTTCTTTATCAATGAATAGTTGGATTTACCATCACATTATAATACCCCCACAGCTAAAAGTGTGACTATTTTCAGGTACAGGATCTAACCTCTTCCTAGTTGCACGTCATGACCACCAGCATATGCAAGAACACTTTAAATAGTATAGTTGTGAATGTGTATATCTATACCAAGAGTCTGCAACAACACAAAAATGAAACAAAAAACAAAACAAGAAACATAAGATCAGACTCTCTATGTGGATGTACTAATTCTCCAAATATATCACAGTGTGATATCAGGAGAGATTGTGGTTTGAAAAGTCATGAATATTGACAATATTTACAATGTAAAACCAGGTAGGAGGCATCAGATATCAAGCCTTCTTTTGCCTTTGTATAACACAGATCAATACAGTGAAGTATCAAAGAAGTAAGAATATGAAGACAATATCAATACTGTATGTAACATTTATACTGATCAAAACTGAAAACAAAAATACTAAAAAAATCAAAACATTTAGTGTGCATGTATATAACAATAACAAAATATCTAATGTGCTTTATTCCATTGCTGGAATTACCATAGTCCAAAATCTCTCTCATGCAAATCATCATGAGTCATTTCTTAACCACCTATAGTGTGGCATGTTCATGTGATGCATGGTATTTATTCCACACCCCTCTACCAAACCTTCACTTTCAAGTGAGGAGGAAGGGTGGAAAGTGTGAGTGAAGATGAATACCTGTGAGAAATATGTTTTTAGTATAGGAAAATTATAACTTCTTATATGGTACTTACCATCTGTCACAAATTAGCTAAAATCCCACAGTGAGAAGGAGGGAATGGTACAAGCACCCCCAAAAGCATATTAAAGGATACCCCTGATAATAAGAGAGATAGATATGAAAAGAGAAACAACACTACTTCTGAGCCAGATGTACTCTTGTTTCACATGTAGATTGTATAACACACAAGGATGGCAACTGTGAAGTGTACAGTGACTAGGGTATGATGGACTATACTTAATAATTCAGCTCCATCCAAAACATCCTCACACAAGGACAGGATGAGGATCACTCTGTCTTCACCTCAAACACGTTAATTGGGGATTAAGACATGTGCTGATTTCTGGGTACTCCAAAAGGATCGTCACTGATTTATTAATCCAGGAATTGACTTCTGGTACTGAAAGGATATGTTGTCTAGAATTAACTTCCCCATCCATGAAACAAGCTGGCACCATCCAAAGACAGTAGGATCCCTGTAAGAAAAGAATGAGGAATAGTCAAAAATACCACTGGAACAACTCCATGCACTACCACTGCAACCAAACACACAGATGGAGTAATTGGGAAAGAATGGTAGACAACATGAAATCACGTGAGAACTTATGCTGATTGGTTCACTAAAATCCAAAACCTCTATGCTGGAAACCGACTTCCATGAGAAAATAGGATAAGGTCTCACAATAAAAAGGACAAATTACAATTATGACAGTTCAACTACAATGTGTGTGTAAATGTATAAGACATCCTCATCATCTCATAAAATGATTGCTCAACTCCTGTGGTTGTGTAAATAGTATCAGGAGACCATATCAACTAGGAAGGTAAAGATTCAACTCCAGTGAGTGAATAAATGTAATCAGGAGACCATGACAGCCAGTAACGTAACCTCTCAACTCCCATGGTTGTGTAAATGGTATCAGAAGGCCATGTCAACCATGAAGGTAAAGATTCAACTCCAGTGAGTGAATAAATGTAATCAGGAGACCATGACAGCCAGTAACATAACCTCTCAACTCATATGGTTGTGTAAATAGTATCAGAAGGCCATGTCAACCATGAAGGTGAAAGCTCAACTCCAGTGAGTGTGTAAATGTGATCAGGAAACCATGACAGCAAGTAAGGTAACAGCTCAACTCCCATGGTTATGTAAATAGTATCCAAAGGCCATGTGAACCAGGAAGGTGATGGCCTAACCCCAATGAGTGTGTAATAGGTATCAGGAGGTCATGTCCACCAGAAGGTGACAGCTCAACTCCAGTGGTTGTGTTATTGCTAGCAAAAGGCCACGTAATCTATGGATGTGATGGCTCAACTCCATTGGTTGTGTAAATGTGTCAGGAGACCACATGATTCAGTACGGAGCTGGCTTGGCTCTAGTTGTTGCATAAATGTGATCAGTAGGCCCATATGAGTCAGAAGAATGACTCAACTCCTCTGAAGACCTCATCTCATCTACATCAACAGTACACCAGAGCCCAATTCTCAATTGAATGGTTCTAACTTTTTCCATCTGGAATGCATTCAAATGGGTGACTCTACAGTTAATCACTCCAGAGGCTTGGAAATGGAAAGTTGCAAGGACTCTCACATAATACTTGAAGAAATGATGGTGACAATGTGGTGAAGAGTCAACACAAATGTCATCACTGGATACAGTGCAATGGGGAACCACAAAACCCTATTTTGAAAATCAGACAACACTGTATTATTCCTTTCTAATTTACCCATATAATTAATCATTTGTATAGTCTGGAACAGGCATGTTTATGAAGCAAATTATTGGGAGGTAATTAATACATCAAGCAGTTTTGTGGAATACTCCATCTCAATGGTAAGCATGCCAACTGGTATGAAAAAATAAACTTAAAAAAGGGAACACTTCATGTAAAAAAAAGGCCATTTGTCGCTAAGAGCACAAAAGAATATTTTGTCAGCATTTATTCAAATGCTGACAAACAAGAAGTGAAGGCTTGAAAGAAGAGGTTAGAGGGAATCACATGAGAATGTCATGCTGCTATTAGTTAACCCTTTTGAGATGGGTCACAGGTCAAAGGTCATGTCACTGCTTTCACTGACTTGCATTCACATAATTGTTATGTGGTTGGTTCCAGGAACCAAACCCCATATTGAAAGAGTTAAAGAGATTGGACATGATGATTTGCATGAAAGACATGTTGGAACAGAGGAGAAGCACAACGGCTTGTGGCATGCATAAAGAAAAAGTCTACATATAGAGGGCAACACAGAATAATAGTTAATATTGTGAAAGGAGGTAAGTACCATATCAACATATCTAGTGTGCACATTAGAAAAATCAAAATGCACAGTGTGTACGTATGTAAGGAAAATCAAAATATCTAGTTGGAATGTACACATAAAGAAAATAAATATATCTAGTGTGCATGCATACATTAGAAAAATCAAAACATCCAGGAAAATTAAAATATCTAATGTGAATACATACATCATAGGACTCAAAATATCTAGTGCACATGTATACATGAGGAAAATAAATATATCTAGTGTGCATGTATACATAAGGAAAATAAATATATCTAGTGTGCATGTATACATGAGGAAAATAAATATATCTAGTGTGCATGTATACATGAGGAAAATAAATATATCTAGTGCACATGTATACATGAGGAAAATAAATATATCTAGTGCACATGTATACATGAGGAAAATAAATATATCTAGTGCACATGTATACATAAGGAAAATAAATATATCTAGTGCACATGTATACATAAGGAAAATAAATATATCTAGTGCACATGTATACATGAGGAAAATAAATATATCTAGTGTGCATGTATACATGAGGAAAATAAATATATCTAGTGTGCATGTATACATAAGGAAAATAAATATATCTAGTGTGCATGTATACATGAGGAAAATAAATATATCTAGTGTGCATGTATACATGAGGAAAATAAATATATCTAGTGTGCATGTATACATGAGGAAAATAAATATATCTAGTGTGCATGTATACATGAGGAAAATAAATATATCTAGTGTGCATGTATACATGAGGAAAATAAATATATCTAGTGTGCATGTATACATGAGGAAAATAAATATATCTAGTGTGCATGTATACATTTTGCCAAAGTAAGGTGAGAACTAGAAAAAGAAGGTTTAAAAAAAAAATAGATGTTTCATTTAGATACTTCTGCTAAACACATCAAAACAACAGTCAGGAGAGTGTAAATATTAAATCCAGGAAATATGTGTCTGTGCACACTATACTAAATTTATAACAAATTAGAATTCTTGTGTTTATATGTATATTTATTGAAAAATGGATGAAAGTTCAAAATCAGGTGAAAGAGAATAATAGAACAGAAATAAATTACACATCTATATAATATTTAAGACATCTTACAACAACTTTAAACTTACCTCACTGAAGAGAAGATGGATAATGAACATTCTGCCTTCAAAATTAATTCTCTGAATATCTTGCCTAGAAGACAATGATGAAACACTAAATAATTATTTTATTAATGGAGAAATAATAAATGTAACTTACTAATGTTCAGACAAACACCATTATGTGGTTATTAAACACAGATGTTGGACATTCACTTCAAAAACGGTTTTTATTGTAAGGATTCATATCCTTAAACAATCTTATACAAGCAGTGAACTGTTCAATTGTTATATATATGTTTAGATTACCACTTCAAATATTTGACATCAACATCAATCTTTCCTAATACTTTTGGGCTCAGCATGGCCAGGTGGTTAAGAAACTTGACTCGCAATCTGAGGGTCATGGGTTCGAATCCTCATCACACCAAACATGCTCACCTTTTCAGTTGTGGGGGCATTAAAATGTGACGGTCAATCCCACTATTCATTGGTAAACGAGTAGCCCAAGAGTTGACAGTGGGTGGTGATGAATAACTGCCTTCCCTCTAGTCTTACGCTGCTAAATTAGGGATGGCTAGTGCAAACAGCCCTCGTGTAGCTTTGTGTGAAATTCAAACCAAACCTAATACTTTTGTATCAGCACCAAGTTTTAAAAGTATCTTAAAATAAGCTTTTGCTACTTGAAATACACATCTCCTTCCAAACTTCATTTGATTGTTGTCAAGAATACACATAAAGTATAAAATGTTGTTTAATTTGAAAATATAACCCCTACGGATGTAAAACAGATCTCTTCCATTTATACAATATTTCCTTATGTAACTTTCACCACCCTTACACATACAATGTATATACACATAATAACTGCTTGTAACAACAATCCTCAACTGCCATTGAAATAACCATTTTACATGTAAATTACTAATTAATTTATGAAAAAAGATAAAAAGAACATTGAATTTCTTGATTTTACTTATGACATTCAACTACCGTGTTCCTCCACCAAAAACAAATAAATCAAACTATGCTCATGTGCAGAGAAGTACAGACAGAACTCCTTTTTCCAAGTTAAAGGGTAATAAAATGATTTTTTTAAAATTGTAGCTATGTAAACCTCAGCTGCAGATTCATGCGTAAACTGTTTTGCAGCAAACTTATATTGTCTTGTAGATGAAGAATAAAAAGAAGCATTTTGCAGCCAGGTAAACACAAACACCAAAATCATGTCTAGCTTCCACAAAACAAGTTACCTAAAACAGATATTAATCAACATACAACGGTTGATCATGTAGTTAAAAAACTGATACTTTTACAAAAAAAAAAAAAAAATCCAAAGTAATTGTAGCAAGAAATTTATATCATAAAATAAAGCTCATGATGAGGCTTTCTTACCATTAGATAGAGTAGATTATATTTGAAATAATATCATGGTAGAAGCAACTCACAGAAAAGTGTTAGAATTATGCTTCATCTGGCTATTAACTTTTATCCTAAATTCACCAAACACTGACTGAACTCTCTCACAATGGATTCAGTTGACCCTAAGTTATCATAAATTAATGTCCAATATATTTTGTTCTTAACAAGTTTTCAGTAAGCATTAAGTCACTCGTACACTAAAAATAGAATTTTTAAGGAAATGTTTTCATAATAATTTCTAACTGAATGTATAGAGTCAAAGTGTTGAATGGTCTAAATGCAGTGATTTTCATATTAAGATTAAAAATACTTTTCTTCATCTGTTAAAAAAAAACAAACTGTCAAGTTTCATTTGCATAATTTCTTAAACCTCCTATATAAATTTCAAACGTTTTTTTTGGAGAAAAAAAATCATGTTTTATCTGTTATTTTCTCTATATTAACTCTATACGAGATTGGGCAGTTTGACTGACCTCATAACTACACACACACAAAAATCAAAATAAATCTAAGTTACCCATTTTTCCTTTCTAGAATGACCAACACACTTATCATAAATAGTTTTAAACTTGTAACAGTAGATTTGTACATATATTTTATTGTCCTTGTTGAACTGTGTTTAAGTAATATTTTTACCATAAAAGTTTTAAACCACTTGGAAAACTTCGAGTTCACCAGCTACATTAGTTACTCACAAACTTACTAGTCATGTTATACACCAGCTACTTGAGAGTTACTCACAAACTTACTAGTCATGTTATACACCAGCTACATGAGAGTTACTCACAAGCTTACTAGTCATGTTATACACCAGCTACTTGAGAGTTACTCACAAGCTTACTAGTCATGTTATACACCAGCTACTTGAGTTACTTATAAGCTTACTAGTCATGTTATACACCAGCTACTTGAGAGTTACTCATAAGCTTACTAGTCATGTTATCATAAGCTTACCTTGTGAACCATTATCATTTTTTTCCTAATCTGAACTAAAATGTTTCTGATTTTTACATGGTAGTTACTTTTACAACAATAAATAGAAAATACACAAGAAATAAATAACTGGACCCTTTTTTTTCTATCAACTGCTAATAAAACTTAACTTTACATTTGTTATACATTGTCATTACTTTGCTAAACAACTTTTTATTCAATTAAACAACAAGAATATGCAAAATTCAGATAACATCCTATCATTATGTGACAAGAGCCATTACAAATTCAGACAATATCCTATAATTATATGACAAGAGCCATTAAAAATTCAGATAACATCCTATAATTGTGTGACAAGAGCCATTAAAAATTCAGATAACATCCTACAATTATATGATAAGAGCCATTAAAAATTCAGTTGAGCTCACTGATGCATTTTCAATAGAAACAAAGTTTTAGCTACAAAACTTTGTACACAGAAAACAACATAAAAATCATTTCACAGATTAAAACTCTGGCTTTCTGTTGGGTATAAATAATAGAGCATTAAACATTTGACAAAACTATTAGCAGTTTCTTAAAGTGACACATGGGTCTGATATTCTATTTTATAGTTCTCTAACCAAATGAGATTGAAAGCTGTAAAAATTATGCACGAGGATAACAAAATTATAAGTAATTCATATTAAAGTCTGTACTTCTTGGAGGGGTGATAAATAAATTAACTGTTTGGTTGGTTGGCATCTATTTGCACAAAGCAACTAGGTTATGTGCAGCAAACAACTAGTAAAAAAATAAAAGTAAAATTGTTAAAATATGTGAAAACACTCAAGTCACAATAATCCACACATTGGCACATTAGTTCCATAAAGAAAACAAGTTAAACAACTGTGACCAATGCATAGCCTAGCCAGGACAACTTTCTCCTTCTGATCCTTATAGAAGTAAGAAGATATGATCTGGAATAACTTCTTATCATAGTGCTCACCTCAAGTCAACTGCCATCTGGCATGGAGTTGAGCCTTGAATACAGGACTGTGGTTCATGTATCAGACAGACATGCCTGCGATAGCACCAGAGCAGGAATACTTAGCTGTGGTGTCAGTGAGCTTATTTCCATGAGTACAGACATGGCCTGTATCCAGAAGAAGTAGATGATAAAGAAAATTAGGCCAGTTGGTTTTTAATATTGATGAGAACAGGATGAGAACTAACATGAAGAGATTCCAGGAGCAATAGAGAGCAAAGTGAATCAGTATAAATACTACAGTTTGTGTACTGCACAGCTGCTATGTGATTCAAGGCAAGAGAAATGGCATACAATTTGGCAGTGAACACAGAAAGTGTAGAGAAGATCCTACATGCAACCTTCAAACCATGGCAGAGCCCACACAGTCATCTAATTTGTAACCATCCATATAAATGGGAATGGAAGGATGGTTCAAAATATGTTTGGCAAATAAACAGAAGTATCTGCTTTCTTCGGATGACTCAAAGAAAAGTTACATTTGTAGATGGTAATAAGCCATGGTTGGATGGGCTGACCAGTGGAGACAGCAACGTCAGCTAAGAACAGATCCAAATCAGCCAAATGTTCCTAGATACAAAGGCCAAAAGAAATAACAGCAGACTGTCTAATCTTAAAAAGCACAGCCCACTAAAAACACAACTCCAAGTGGGATGCTGTGCTAAGGATCAAAGTTTCAAAGCATACAGTAAAGACAGTTGCAAATGGCAGAGGTGTAGAGGAGGTTCATGAGACTCAGTGTACAAACTCAGAATTGGAGAAGTGCAGAAAGACCCTGTGCAGAGCCAAAGCCCCTGATGGTGTACAGGGTCCAACACCTTCAAGGCTGAGGTTGTGGCAGACCCATAGACCAGAGACCCATAGTCCAGTTTTGATCAAATGAGAGCATGATAGATCTTTAACATGGAACATTGATTCACTCCTCAAGAGGTAAAAGAGAAGAAATGGAGGATGTTCAGTGCTTTAGTACACTTGACCCATAACTGCTTGATGTGTGTAATGAAAATCAGCTTACAGTCAAATACAAGCCAAAAGAGCTTTGCCTCAGGGGCCACAGGGAGCACAACTTCTCTGAGACAGAGTTTGGGATTGAGGTGAATACCCCATTGGTGGCAGAAGTGCATGCAAATGGTTTTAGAGAGAGAGAGAAGGTAAAACCGTTTGCTGTGGTCTACTTCAATAAACAAATGAGGGCAGTCTGTAGCTGCTGCTCAATGACTGACACGAGATGCGGAAGTCGTTGACATAGAGTCTGTTTGCCACTGATGATATTAATCTTTATAATGAAAAGTGTTACACTCAAGACACAACCCCAAGGGACTCCAAGTTTTTGTGGGAAAAAACAGGAAAGTGTCAAACCAACATAAGAGTTGAATTGATGGTCTGTTAAAAAATGTTCAATAAAAATGGGCAAATGACTAATGAACCACACATGAGTGGAGGTTTCACAGGATGCCAAACCTCCACATAGTATCATAAGCCTTTTCAAGGTAAAAAATCGGAACTCACACTGAGTGGATGAGAGGGGATTGTTTGATTCAAGAAACCAAACACAATGAGCATTAACCATTATCTCTAACATCTTACAGGTACAGCTCATCAAAACAATTGGAAAGTAGTTTAAAAGAGTCTTTAGATCCTTCCCATGCTTAGAAAAAGGAAGGACAATAGCATGAGCCAGGTGGCATTGACCACAGTGAGTCTGCTTCAAAATGATAGGAAAATGATCACTGCCCTGTGGGTCACTGTCAACCCCTCAAGGGAAATGAGAGAGAAATGAAGGAAGAAAACAGAGAGATCAATGGCAGTAAAAGGCTGACTAGGTGCATGAAAATAATTAAAAAAACCAGTATTGAAGAGAAATAGGTTGTGATCCAAGAGCATACATTCCATGGAATGACCCCTCCCATCAATATCAGCACCATCCCAGAGAGAAAAATATTCATTGAAATCCCCTCGAATAAAAAAGGGAGAACACAGCTGTACAATGAGAGCATAAAGGGCTGATTGATTGTAGCTCTCATCAGGAGACAGGTAGAGAGAACAAACAATAATGGTATCACCCAAGGAAACAAGAATGGCTACGACCTCTAAGGAAGTATCGAGAGGCAAAGATAGGGATGGCACATACTGATTGACAAAAGCATCACCCTTTCATGCACTCATCCATCACACAGTATGTCATTTCTGTATAAAGAAAACTGTCGAAAGATGATTACATTGGCAGATTTCAGAAACGTTTTCTGTAAAGAGAGGCACACAGCATGAAACGAAGGAATCAAATCCTATATTAGAATGGAAACCTTGACAGTTCCATTTCATTAATGTGGCCATTTTTATTTAGATGGAGAACTGGGTGGAGAACCTTTCAGTTTATGACCATCTCTTTTTATTTATAAGAAGGACGTCAAAGGACCTCCTTAGATTCTGCCCTGGAATGAGTGGGCAGGTCTGTGTCAGTAGAAGTAGAATCCAGCAACTGACTTTGAGTCAACATCTCAAGGCCAGCAAAGATGGGCCCAAGCATATTCCAGAAGGCAGGGGTGAAGAAAGTGGATGGAAGCCATTAATGGAAGGATTGGTCAGTACAGAGATTGGAGCAAATGGTGACTTGTCTACTCTTTTAACCACAGAGGGCAAAAGACTCTTCAACTTCTTGAAGAATGACTCTAATGGAGGCATGGAAAGATCGGTCTGCACTCCCACTGTAGCAGTATGTGTCCGAGATGGAGAGGTGGACTGAAACTTTCAAGCCTCAGGGTAAGAAATGTCGTGAACCATTTTCAAATACTGTACTTCTTTTTCCTTTACCCACTGAGGACAAAAATGAAAATAACAGGGGGTGAGAGCCACTACAGTTAATGTAATGAGAGCCCATTTCACATTCATAGGCATCAAGGTCCTTGTCACCACAACAAGCATTTCAAGCAACCACAACATGATGCCTTCGAGTGACACTGTAAACATTTAAGAGGATTGGGAATATATGGCCGTACCTTGCAATTAAAATAACCTGCCTTGATGGTGGCAGATGGTAATGATGATGTAAATTTCAAAATTAACATATTGGTTGGCAGCATAATTACATCTTTACAAGTAGAAATATACCTTACTGCAGAAACCCCTTGGGCAAAAACACCACTGAGGATCTCTGACTCAGGGATATTCTTCAAATCCCTCTTAACAATAAATCCTCATGACAACTTCAAAGTAGCATGGGGAGTAACATCAATGGTTATATCCCCAAAGGCCTTAAAACACAAGAAGAATTAACAGTGTTTTGGAGTAAATGTTTCCACCAAGATCTCTCAAAAATGTAGCTTTTTTACTGACTTAGGAGAACCAGCAAGTCCCTCTAGTCCCTTCTGAACAAAATAGGGAGACATTTGCCTCGAAGGTTTGTCTGATGAAGAGTAATATCAGATAATGAGGTATAGGTGTTGAAAAAGTTAAAGATTGGTGTTAAGAATCTCAAGACATGGTTGTTTACTTGTGATCTGTTTTTAACCATTTTTTATATTTTGATTTGGTGGATCCATAGTAAAGAATGTTTTGGTGCCCACTGATTCTACCAACCATGTAGCCCTATGAGGGGATGTGCTGCAATGCCATAAAAGAACACTGCAGCAATGCCATGATTTCATGAGTGCTGTACCCAAACACCAGCATTAGGCACAATGTCCACAACATCCATTGAAAATGTCTAACACTGGTACTCTGTTGACCCTAGACCATGTGGACCAACCAACTGATCCTGGAGCAGCTCCCTGTCTACAGGAGTTAAAGGCCCAAGTGGTGTGATAGGGTTGGATTCCTCAACCACCAGGATCCTTTCCTCCCATTCACATGCCACCATGCAGGACAGTTGTGAGTGGATGTTTAGATTAAAGAGAAGGTAAAATGAATGTACAGAACATTTTCTGTGAGGTCCCCTCACCATGTATAGGAATCCACACCAAGGGGATAGATAAATTAAAGAGTGTATGTTTTCTTAAGGCAAAGCCACATTGGGCAATCTGCTGTGTCCACCGAGGGGATGCTAAAGAGCAAATGTCACAATTCTCACACTTAATGGCAAATGAAGGAGTTTTTCAAACAATGCTTTACAAAATTAAGAACTTAAAACTTATATAAATGTTAAGATTTAGATTATTATCTATATTTCTATGTCTTCTTCATGTGATCAAAATGTAGTTTAATTGAATTTTTAAGGTAAGTCATAACATACACAGAAAATGAATCGCATAATGAAAGGATCAACTGCAACCATGCATACTGAATAAATAAGACAAATACATTTATATTTAATGTAAGACATTCAGCATTAGATTTATGTATACATGTTTAAAGAAGACGAGCTGATGTAGTATCAATTCTGATACAGTTTAAAATTTTTCTGGCTTAATTGCATGAAAAATAAATTGTTACATACTTTGAATGAACATTTTTAAAAATATGTAAATTTTAATCATTGCTAAAAGTACCAAAATTTTTTCTTACCATTTGAAATAATGAGTTTTCCGGCTACCCAGGAAAGTTGAAATTCCACTATAATTAATTCCTAGGTACAGTTGGTTTCCTTTGTGATCCTACATTGTAATCAAAAGTTTTTTAAACATACAAGTTCTAGCATGATTCAAGGAAATAACACCACAAATTTACTGTATTTACAATTTTTCTACACTGAAAGTGTATTTTCAACAGGTACTTTCCTTCTCTAACAAGATTAGCTATTCTCCTTCAGTGCTGTCCTTAAAATGCAAACATTTTCTACATGTATGGCACCAATCTTCTGCTTCCTCCTGTTGAAATTAATAGATTTCAACGAGTGCCTCATCCAAATCATTATGCACTACATCCTATCCAACAGAAGCATGACATGCTCACGTGATGCTCCATCCACACTCTTCTACCAAGTTATAATTTTAAATTTTAGCAGATGTCATCACTGGAAAAATATGGGGAGGAAGGGTGGGATGTATGAGATGTAAGTGTATATTGGAAATACTATTTCAATTTAGGTAAATTATAACTTCCAATACAGTACAACCTTAATCTCATAAGGTTAACTAGAATCCAACATTGAGGAGGAGGAGGATCAGTGTGAAGGAACGATAGGAGTACACCCAAACGTTTCCAAAGAATACACCTAACAATGAGAGAAATACATCCAAAGATCAGAAAAGGGAAACTGCACCACTTTTGAGCCGGGTGTATTCTTTGCCTATTTGTATGCAACAAAGACCATCACCAATCTACTGATCTGGCAATTGTCATCTGGTATTAAAATTATGTCCATCACATGGAATCAATATGTGCAAAGACTTAAGGTTATTTGTTCACTCAAACACAAAACCTCAACGTTAGGAACTGAATTCCATGCAAATATAGAATGAGGACTCCCAATTATAGGGGGTGAACTGCAATTGTAATGGATCAACTCTAGTAAGTGTGTATTAGGTATAAGAAGGCCACATCATCTTTGAATTTGAAGGTTTGACTCCAGTGGTTATATAAACAGTGTCAGAAGGCCACATAATCTCAAAAAGAGATGGCTGAAATCCAGGTGTTATGTAAATGCGAGTAGCAGACCATGTTGCAGCCACAACAGCAGAACACTACCACACTATTCTTAACTGAATGGTTCTAATCTGTATATTATGAAACTTATTCAGGAAGGTACCTCCATGGTAAACCAACGCAGCAGCCTAACACTGGAAAGTTGAAAGGACTCTCCTACTCCACTCAAAGAAATGAGAATGACAATGTCTGGATGAACATTATCACTGGAAACAGTGGAAGAGGTGACCATGAAATCCTATTTTGAAAAGCAGACCATACCAAATTATTTACTCACAGCATGGCAAGGATGGGCAGCAATCCCTTTCTGATTTTACCCATATAGTTCGTGGATGGTATAGTTCAGAATGGGTATATTTATGAAGCAATTATCAAAAGGTAAATAACCATCACGCAATCTTGAAAAACACCTCATATTGGCAGCGTGTGTGTGGAGCCATGAACAAGAGTGTGTTATTCAACATAGCTGACATGCAGATTTAAAGAATACCTGGGCACAATTTTCCACAGAGCTGAATCCACTGGGTAAAAAGGAAGAGACTGGCTGCTGAGAAAAAATGAAGAAAACTTACCAGTTAAGGTGACACTGAAGTATGTAAAAAGGCCACAGGTGGTAGACAAAATTTTGACAAGGAAAAAACCATGAGATGACATTGACAATGAGATATGAATGTGACATGTCAGCACAAAGAAAATCCTGCATTCAGTGATGTCGAGAAAACCCACTTGTAGAAAAAAATATATGCAAAAATGGCTTGTTTTTGCATATATGAAATCCTGCATTGAATTACAAAGACAAGAAACAAGGGAAAGAGTAAGGTGTGGGATCAGATGGAAGGACAACTGGAACAAGCCCAGGAGGAAAAACGGTAGGGAAGAATAAGCCATTCAAACCAAAAGGTGGACACAACTGGTAAGGAAGGGATGAGATAAAAAAGGAATGCTGAATGCCAAGGTATAATGAACTAGTCTCATGTATTATGTGTGCAAACAAAGTATAAGAGATACAATAACCAAAACATACACCTCTGGGGTGGTTGCCTTCATGCTGGATGATATGTGCCACTTCCATTAAATTAGTTGAATAAATCATCATCAAACAATATTGGGTGTGAAGAAGGAAACAGTTTAGCACTCAACATACAGACAGAGTTCAAGAACAGCTACATGCAAAGCACTGAAGTCTTTAGACCATGAGGCTAAAGTGTCATTGTGATTAACCCATACTACTCATGCTTGAAGGAAAGTGTTCATAAAAAAAAACTTAGATCTAAAAACAGGGAAGGAAGTAGCACACCTGTCACCATATGTGCATTACCTAGCTACCAATGCAGAAAAAGTTTGAGAAATGCTCTATGGAAGGATCATAAATGGGCATGACCAAGGGATTTGGTTTATTTCTTTTGAATTTTGCACAAAGCTACATGATGGTTATCTGTGTATGTCTCCCTAAGTTAGCAGTGAAAGAATAGAGGATTGTTGTTTTATTGTTGTTTTGAATTAAGCACAAAGCTACACAATGGGCTATCTGTGCTCTGCCCACCACGGGTATCGAAACCCGGATTTTAGCGTGTAAATCTGCAGACATACCACTTAGCCACTGGGGGCAAGAAAAGAGGAAGGCAGATAGTAATCATCCCACACAGCCAACTCTTGGACTACTCTTTTACCAACAAATAGTGTGAATAACTGTCTTATAATGCCCCCACGGCTGAAAGGTCAAACATGTTTGATGAAAAAGGATTTGAACCTGCAATCCTCAATCAAGTACCCTAAACACCTGGCCACAGACCAAGAGGGAGCATTGATGTCATGGGAGACAAAATCATCAAAAGTAATAAAACCTGAAGCAGTAAGTGATTGAACTGAAACAGTGGTGAACTAAAATTCTGTTAAACTAATTTGTTAAGAAGGCACAACATAACAGATACTGAAGTCTAACAAGACTTCCAATTGGAGAAGATAGTAAGTGAGTCAGAAGAAGAACTCTGAGCTGCCACAGAAAGTAAATTTCAGGTAAGAGTGGCTGATTCAAGTTTGAAAGGAGCCAGCCAGTAATGAAACTGCATTTCCTGAGCATGAAAATGATGTGATAAAAGCCTGAACAAAATCAACCAAACACTTAAATGGCAGAAGCAAGTCCACAAGGAATGCCTGAATTTAACTAATGAGAAAGGAGAACAAGAAGTGATATTGCTATATGAAGTAAGCATTCTAGAAAATCATAGATAATATTTAAAACTTAGAAGAAAACATCTAATGAAGGGAAAGATGGACTTGAAAGTGAATTTGGATATTGATATGAAGAGAATTAGGCAAAAACAACTGATTACCATGGCAATCCATGGTTATCTTGGAGACAATGAAAAGTTGGGAAAAAAACTAGATAGGACAGGGAATAGGTTTATTTGTTCAATGCCAGAGCAAATACCAAACTGCTTTTGACAAATTCTGGTCTGTCACTGTAGCTTGAGGAGGATGGAAGGAAACAGGAACACAAGAAATTAGGTGGTGGTTCTTTTTCTGTGATTGAGGGAGGGAAGATGGAGGCAGATGAGAATTCATTGGAGACAAATGACTACAATATTTGTAAGGATGTAGTGTGAGAGGGCCAACAACACCTGAGACCTAATAGTTCCTGGAACTGTACCAAAAACAAAGACACCAAAAGGGAGCCCCACTAATCCCCCTACATTACAGTGAGACTAAATGATCAGCATAAATCTGAATATCAGGAGAGGGGGAAAAATAAAAGTAGTAAGTATGAAGTAGGTAAATAATAATTAAGTAACATAGGGAAAACATCACAAACCAGAGACCTGATTCCATAAAGACTGAATAAGATCTAGGAGACCCCACAATATAGGGATAGTAATGACTGGCAATTCTGGAGATAGCAAAGAGCAGAGAAATTCCTCATCAATCAGCAAAGGCTCAAAAGTATTAGTGAGAGCTGAGGATAAAGAATGGATCATAGTATGTTCAATCTACCATCAGATCGTCTGCACCTGAGGCCTATGACTCCTAAAGTGGTAACATGAACTTTGGAATTCATAATAATCAAGTTGAATAAATTAAATTAGCTTGAAAATTAACGATTTTGGGAAGAAAACAAAGTCAAACATGCAGTAATACAGAAACAAAAAAACATGTTCAAACACAAATGCTGCCAAACAAGAAATGATAGTTCAGTAGAGGAGTGTAGATGGAGTCACATGCATAAAGAGCATGTGTTCCTCATGATTAAGAGGTAACCAATGATGATGTGCATAAGACACATGTATGAATCTTCCACTTCCTACAGTCTTGTGGCATGCATTCAAAAAGTATCCATACAGAGGGTAGCACTGAATGAGAGTTAAGCACCATATCAGAATTATTATTAATCTGAGTATATAAATCCTTTTAAAAAGCATTAAGCTAAAATAAAAACATGCAACCTTCTTTTAAATGGATATTATAATGGACAACACATTACACAAATTGTGTATAAGCTCTCTAATTGCAAAAAAATGGTTCTTTAATGCTAATATAACATTAATCTTTAAATGCTATTCTATCATATTATGAGATATATTTATCTATATAAATAAAGGATATAAAAGTAGCAAATACATCTAAACCTGATATACAGTACTAGAAATGATTATCTGAGGAAAATGGTATAAATGATAATAACTACAAAAGTGTCTCCCATTTACTGTGTGAGTCAAAAGTGTCGTGTTTATAGTTTACACTGTAATTGCTTGTTATTAAACCATTCATACTGTATAACACCAGTGTAGATCGTATAAAATTTCCAATAGTCATACTATGTCCAGAAAAAGTAATAGTGTCCATATAATTATGGCTCCCAGGACTAAAATACTGCATGACAAACATTTAGAAATGAAAACTTTGACTGGTTTAGGATAAATAAGAAATTGTATTAAAGATCTACATTTCAGTAGAAGTTGTGTGCATGATTCTACAATAAATACATCAAGCAGGTAGTGTTAATAACAGAAGTGATCAAGATAATAAAACAATGTGATGTCAAGTATCTCAGAGGGCATTCATGTGACGAATTCTGGTCATGTACAAATCTTGTCAGCAAACTTGCATTTAATCTTAAATGCAGTTGTTCAGTCTAATTCATATTTACCTCACAATCCCACTAAAATGGAATTATCTGTTACTTATCTGAGAATGCAATAACGTTAAAATAAGGTGTAATGCTTTATTTAAAGTAATGGAATACAAAACATCAGTGTATTAAAGAGCCTGATGTTTGTTCTGTGGTAATTCGTTAAACATCAATTTCACCATTTAGTTATCTTTACTTGTTCTTTGTAACTCTTATGCGTGCATTTCCATAATAATTTGAAACACTGTATATTTCTGTCTATAGATTCAATCATATTTCTTATATCCCAAACAATTCTACCTTACAAGTTACTCACCTTTACAGGGTGAGGATCAATTCCGTACGTGTCCAGCTGACAAGCTTTATGCAAAAAGTTCATCTCTGCAACAGCTGGAACCAAACCACTGACCACAAGATATAAAACATTACAACATATCACATGATGTGCATTATTAACTTCTATTATAGAACCATTTCCTTGATAATGATTATGTTAGCTGCAGTGTTTGATACAGCTTACAAACAACCATTAAGATAGTAAATGCATGTTCATTGTATTACTGAACCAAGTTTAACACAGCAAGGCCACTGTTCATGAGATAGACAATATTTCATTGTGTTACTTATCTATATCAGTTAGCTTTGTTATGTTACTATTCCAATAGCCTTGTTTCATGGAGTAAAACTAAAATTTACATAAAATCATTACTGCTCTAACAGATAATGTGTCTGGAAAGCTGGAGGTAGGAATATTGGCAAATTGTAATTTTAAATTAAAGATTTTTATGCAAGCAAATATAAAACATTTTAAATATTCTAATAAGTTACTGTTTTAAAAATAAAACAAAAATAACTTCTGTTCAAAGCCTGCTACTTGACTGTTTCACCATGTTACTATTAACTCTCTACACAGGGTCAGTCAATTTGATGAACCACATGGCCTTTCTGTGGTCTCATAATGTCTTTACAGATTTAGTACTTTTCAACTTTTAATATATTGTGTATATCTATATGAATTTTGACATTATTTTGGTTAACATTACAAGTCTTTCATATACAAAAAATCACATTTTTAGTGAAGTATTTCAAATAAATTTAAAATATTTGCCCACGAATATAGAGAATATACATTTTTGATAGCCCATGTATAAATTGATTTTCATGTTAAGATTAAAAATACTTTTCTTCATCTCAAAAATCTCAGGTTTGATTTGTTTAACTTTTAAAACCTCCTAAGTACATTTTAGATGGGTTTTTTCAGCAAAACTTTATATTTCATCTATTATTTTCTCTACCTTTATTCTACAAAACATTGGTCAATCTGACCAACCTTGTATCCACCAAAACAAATCTAAATATTCCTTTTTCTTTTTCTAGAATTACTTCAATAAAAAAGATGAAACTAAATTCATCTACTCTAAGTACCTTTAAACCTGTACCAGTACACATCTATTTGTAATTTTTGTATTTTATTTTACTACTTTATTGAAGTGTGGCTAACTACTGTTCTTGTGCAATAAAGAATATTCATTTTGGTAGAGTTAATATTATTCTTGGCTTTTGTCAGTTAAAACATTTAATACTACATACATACACATCTATTTGTAATTTTTGTATTTTATTTTACTACTTTATTGAAGTGTGGCTAACTACTGTTCTTGTGCAATAAAGAATATTCATTTTGGTAGAGTTAATATTATTCTTGGCTTTTGTCAGTTAAAACATTTAATACTACATACATAGTCTTTTAAAATTTATTTTAGTTCTGATTATTATACCTGGCTTACTATTAACAACTTCCTAATAAGTTCAGTATAATGCTCACCCTATTATTCCCGTTGTTCACAGGTAAAAATATAAACCTCATACATACTTATATGACCTCAACACCAAAAACATTGATACTTAAGTCAGTTGCTAGCTCTATTATTTAGACAATAATGCCACAAAACAGTAGTAAAATACTATTAAAAATATACACACATGATTATTTGATGGTTTGTATACATACATTTTATAAAGAACACACCATATTTTGACATACAAGGGAAAGAGAATACAATAAAGAAGAAACTACATACCTTGGATATTTTTTTTGCCTCAAACAAGTATGCAAGATCATATCATATTATGTACACATAAAAATATAGGAAACAGTAGTTTTAAACTAGGTATAAATCTACAGGTTTATATGTGAGGGTCAAATGAAATGACATTTTCACCACAATAACAGCATTTCACTAAGATATGTCAAAACTCAGTTTCTTAATTCAAGTGTACTTCTTTAAATTAAGTAACACATTCATAATAAAGGAAGACTTGATTAATTAACACAAGTATTTCTCGATAAAATCACAACATCAACACAATGTGAATTTATTACTGCAGATAATACAAAAACAATATTTGTTGACAACAAAACCTTATCGACTCGTGATATGGTTAATTAGAAAATAGAGAAACTCAGTATATTATTGTTGAAAACTTGTTCAAAACTAGCAGTAGTTGTTTTGGGAACAGCTGCAAGAAGCATCAGGATATAATTAAAACAAACCTCAACTGAGTGTGATGTATTTCTGCTATTTTTTCCTCAAGACGAGTAGTTTGTTTTAAGAAAAGCTTGAAATCTGCAACATAGTTCCCAAAGTGTTCATCTGGGTCGTAGTCTCCCAATTCAGCTAATAACAGTAAAATAAAATATCATGCAAAGATATGAACAACAATGTACAGCCAGTCTCACACAAACATGAAAATCATGTGATAATACACTCGTAATGAAAGAAAATATTATAAATAAGATTCAAGACTTATTGACATTACTTTAATAAAGAGATAGAGCAGATTCTTACACAGGTGATGACCCTGTGTATAATGCTAGCTTGTCAATATGGGCTTGGTTGGTTTTACCAAATGTGTGACCTCTTTTCACCCATTTAGATATTATAGCTGTGGTACGACTAACTTTTAATGTAGTAAGTATATCTTTACAAAATTTGGCAGGCCTCACTCAGTAAACATTACAAGTCTTTCATGTACAAAAAAAATCACTATTTTTAATGAATTAGTTCAAATATAGTAAAAAAACTAGTTTACGTACAAAGTAATATATGCATCACACAAAATCTGTTGTTAAGATTCAGTAATAGGTTGGTAGGTACATCATTGTGTGGTTTTTGTAATACGTGTGAGGTAAGCTGCTATATAACTAGATTTTTGTTGAAATGATTTAGTGAAGGTAGGAATATATATATTGACTGTTATTATTCAAAATGTTTGACATTTATGACATTGTACAAAACATGTACCAAAAGGAAGAGAGACTGGATTGCATGTATTGTTTTAAAAATGTTGAAGAGACATCATTTGCTATCAATAAACAGTTTGTACAAGAATTTACCATCACCAATTTCATCACATTTTGAGAGCTTTAATGCCTCGTTTTTAGTTCCAACACCCTATTCATATTGACTAATGTTGAATAAAACTCATTTAAAATAATTGCCATTTCATATGAAGGCTCTCATGTAAGTGTGGAGGTCATAAGAAAAAAATTTGCATGTGTTTGTGAAAGAGAAGGAACTCATGAGTGTTCCCTGATCTTCAAAACAGTTATACACTGAACTTTATTGGGTTTGAATAATGGATAAATAATAAATTACTGTGAGTATATATTATTCACTACTTCAGTTTCAAGTTTCTGTACAGAAGACTTACAGATTTTTGCAACCTGCATTTTTTGAAAACAAACTTTAGAAAATACAAACAGGAGAACAACAAAGTGTGTGTGTGTGTTGAGCTTGTTTTGTGCCTCACATGCACCACACAGGTCTTGCATGCAACTTGCTATCAGCCATTCAAACTGAGCTGTAGTTGATGTCTAATTATGTGCATGACAGTGATTGGTTGCTTTTTCTCTTTGTGGCACAGCGATTGGTTGCTTTTTCTCTTTGTGGCCTTGCATCAATTCAATACACGAAAATCATTTATGGATATTTGCTTGATTTATTACACAAGATATTAAGTACGGTGTTCACCACAGTTCTTGAACTGACTGAGACACTTTATGAGGAATTAATCTCAGTTTTTAAATATAAAGTCAGTAATTTTTGGATCAGAAGTACAAGACAAGTTAGCATTCACGACTTCACCAAAATACAACTCAGAAATAAGTTTCAATGATAAAACAAGTAAAACATATTTAACAAAATTATTTTTCTTCTCAATAACAAAGAAGATTCTAGAATATTACTGCAAGTTTTAAACAGAGAAAAATACATTCACAATATTTTATGAAAATTTCACTGAATAATAAAGTTTATTTGTCAGTTACATGTACAAAGTTTTTTGAGTTCAACTAAACAGACACCACTAATATATCAGTAGTTGTTACAATACATAACGACTGCAGAGTAATTCTGTATTTTCTACTTGTGCTCTAACTTAAGCATGTTCCAACTTCACAGACATCAGTAATATGTTTGTAGTTGTTACAACAGTTAAAGATTGCAGAGTAATTCTGTATTTTACTACTTGTGCTATAACTTACAGACATATTCCAACAGTGTGAACGAGACTTTTTTTGAAAAAACAAACATACTAAAGCAACTGACTAGAGTTTCTAATTTCTGGCAAAGAATAATACAAATGTAGAAAGTCTATAAACCTAAAGTATTAGAACAAAGTTACCATTTCTTCACCAGATGGACTATATTCTGATTAATTTGATGAATATTCTGTGAAAAGTAAGAAAGGGAGTGTTTAATTGTTAAGAAGTTTTATTCATGTTGAGAAAACACTATTTTAATGAGCTAAGTGCAGCCTATACTTACACTGAACAATATAAGCACCCAAGAGGGCAGCACTGTCAGCCTGAGAACAGTAGAGCCTTCCATGAAGAAGATCTCGACGAAGCTGAAGAAACATCTGGTATCTGTATGTAAGAAGGCAAAGAGAAACATCTGTTATCTGTATATGTTATAAGGCAAAAAGAAACATATGGTATGTGTATGTAAGGATGTAAAGAGAAACATGGTATCTGTATGTAAGATGGTAAAGAGACATCTGGTATCTGTATGAAAAGAATGTAAAGAGAGGCATGCGGTATTTGTGTGTAAGAAAGTAAAGAGAAACATATGGTATCTGTATGTAAGGTGGTAAAGAGAAACATATGGTATCTATACTTCAGAAGATAAAGTCAACACTCAAATGACAATTTATTTAAGTACACGTGAAAGAGGCATTCACATATTTCTTTAACATAAATGAAAGTGTCAAAAGTTTATTTTACCAACATGTAAACACTTAAGTTATTTTTATTCTCTTAACATATTAATCTGTAAAAATAAAAAAACAGTAGGTAAATGATGCACAAAAATAGATAATAAAAAACAAACTAAACAAGAATTTATTTGAAATTACCAACACTAAACATTTGTGTACAAGTAAATATAATAATAAACTTTATAGTTATTCCTAAATGGGGTCAAAGTTCAAGTACTATGACTTTTTACAAAATATTATCGAACATGGTGTTGTGTATTTGATGTTACAGTTTATAACCATTCATCAGACCCTACATTGGTAATTTAGCCATACTTCTCAACTTCTCGGTAGAGAATTGTAAACCCCAGATACAGTGACATTTAAACAACAACAAAAAAGTAGATTTCTATTTTGGAAGTTCTAGAAATTATGCAAATTGAATGTGCAAACTGTTAGATGGACAGAAGTATTTTTATTTTATACTCCACATACACATTTTCTTAAATCCTAACTTTAATGAGTCAAATTGACTTCACTAATACATTTAAATAAATATATTTTTATTCTAATTTTAACTTGTGAGAGCAATCACCTACCCACAACTGTTTGCAGGCAGTGAAGGGTGATATAGATGTGGGATGTTGTAGGCTTGAGCACCCACATCTCACGCTTCTAATTTTTAATCTTCTTATGCGACACTAGCAAATTGAAGATTAGAACTGAGAGATAGTTATCCCCACAGCAATGTGAGTCCTACTTCTTCAGTCACCTCCAAAAGCTAGGATACATTATATAATCCCATGTTGTAGTTTGTACCCTAAGATCTTTTTTTTTAAAAAAATGCAGCATATTTTGCTTAATTTTAATGTGTTTTGTTTTGCTTTAAAGATTTATGGTTATAAAATACACTGCTGACCAAAATCTTAAGGCCTTTGAGCATATATAAAAAATATGCGTTTTGTGTTGTTAGATTCCATCACTTATTTGAGTCAAGCTTCAAAAGATGAAAATAAGAAAAGTGAAAATAAAAATAAAAAACGTTTTTAGCATTTACTAGGGAAAATGTAAACACTATGAATTTAGCCTAAATACCAGCTGGTCAAAAGTTTAACACCATACTGAACTGAAGTGTTAATCGATAAACACATAACGAAATTTAGTCATTTGTGTTCGAGCATTAGCGTTGTCAACATCTCCAACTGACATCTCCTGTGTTACACCGGGTAAAAACATGGCAGAATTGTAGAGTTGCAAAAGCAAGGTCTCTCTTAATGTGCTATCACTGGTAAGATTGGGCGTAGTAAAACTACTGTTGCAAATTTCTTAAAAGACCCTGAAGGATACAGAATGAGAATTTTAAGTGGTCAGCACAAGAAAATTTTGCTGCTGTTGAGCAGGAGGATACAACAAGTTGTCTGGCAAGACACCAACCAATCGTTGAACCAGATTAAGGCCCTTACAGATGCAGAATGCAGCTCAAGAACAACAAGACGGCATCTACAAGAGAAAGGCTTTAAAAACCATAAACATCGTCGAAGGCCATGCCTCCTTCCACACCATGAAGCAGCTCAGTTAAACTTTGCTGAGAAGCACCAAACATGGGACCTTGAAAAGTGGATGAAGGTTTTGTTCTTTGATGAAAAAATTTAACCTGGATGGTCCAGATGGCTTTCAACAATAAGGATATCCCACCAGAGACATTTTCTACACGACATTGTGGAGGAGGTTCCATCATGATCTGGGATGCTTTCTCCTTCCATGGAACAATGGAGCTTCAGGTCATGCAGTACAGCTGGCTGCATTGGCATGTTGGAGAGAGCATCCTTTTTGATTGAAGGCTCTCGCTTTTGTGGAAATGACTGGATCTTTCAGTTGGACAATGCTGCAATCCACAAT
This sequence comes from Carcinoscorpius rotundicauda, assembly GCA_011833715.1. Classification (NCBI taxonomy): domain Eukaryota; kingdom Metazoa; phylum Arthropoda; class Merostomata; order Xiphosura; family Limulidae; genus Carcinoscorpius; species Carcinoscorpius rotundicauda. The sequence continues at coordinate 4,066,272 of CM022391.1, read as the reverse complement.
GCTCATAGGACAAAGGACTTTTTCATGGCAAATAACTTGATTATTGTGGACCATCCAGCATGTTTGCCCAAACTGAACCTTCTTGAAAATGTTTGGGGAGGGATGGCAAGGGAAGTCTATAAAAATGTATGTCAGTTCCAAACAGTGCATGATCTTCGTGAAGCCATCTTCACCACTTGGAATAACATTCCAGCCAGCCTTCTGCAAATGCTTATATCGACCATTCCAAAGTGAATGTTTGAAGTTATTCGCAATGACGGCCATGCAACTCACTACTTTACACCTCTTCTTGGGTATTTCCAACCCTGTTTAGGACTTATTTTTGGTATGGTCTAAAACTTTTGACCAGCTAGTATTTAGGCTAATTTCATAGTGTTCACATTTTCCCTGTTAAATGCTAAATAAGTTTTTTATTTTTATTTTCCCTTTTCTTATTTTCATCTTTCAAAGCTGTACTCAAATAAGTGGTTGTGTCTAACAACACAAAATGCATATTTTTTCTTTATGTTCATTGGCCAATTTTTTTTAATACATGTGACTTTTTGGTAACAACTGACTTGTATATTTTATAAAAGCCTACCACATGTTGTAAAGATACCCGCAGTAGTTTTGGAATGATAGCTATTATTAATTTTCTGCTATAAACTCAATGCACAATGGGTTCACTGCAGAATGCCAGTGTGGTTAGTTTAGTATGTTTAACTTGTATAGGATCACAGTCATCTCACACTAATAATGTTGTTTTACCTTAAACTCATAACTGGTAACAAATATGTTACTTATGATCATATTGACATTGTAACTGATTTTTTTTTAATTTACTTCTTCTAAATTTTCAGAGAAACACAGGACTTTTGCAATATAAAAGAAAAATGGCTTAAACTATCAGTGATGTCGAGAAACCCACTTGTTGAGAAAATATTTTAAATAGAAGAGCGAACAACGTTTCAACCTTCTTCGGTCATCATCAGGTTCGAAGAAGGTCAAAACGTTGTTCGCTCTTCTATTTAAAATATTTTCTCAACCCAAACGAGCCGTTTTTGCATATTAAAAAATGGCTTAAACTGCCCTTCCTAAGAAACAATAGTTGGAACCCTTTACAGCAGTTTTTCAGTAGTGTAAATTACATATGAATGCACAATAACACAATACTATAACAAATATTAGTGAAACCAAGAATACATATTCAACCTTTTAGCTGAATGATTTTTATAACCAAGGATATAAAAATTCCTACATTCTTTAAAAGTTTCATCATCCCTTCCACTTTACAACACAAACTTATTAAATTTGCTACTACAATACTAAGCAATACATTGAAAAATATTTATAAACATCCCCTAAGTTTTATGGATTTTACAGAAAAAATAAAAATTATGGTCTGAGATTCACTTACATTAATCATATACATTTAACGAAGGTCTCTGCACAAAACATTGTGTAATAAATTTTCAGTGTAAATCTATGCTCAGTTTCAGTTTTAACAGCTTGATATTAAGTTAATAAAACAGTTGAAAAACAAAGTTTGTAATTTACCGTGTGATCTCTTCCTTTATTTTGTGAGGTTCGGGTGAATAAAATTTGACTCGGAAACAAAAAATAATTGGTTGCAAACCTGCGAACAAAGATCAGTCTTATCAGTTAAACAATTTTGAATTGGTTGTGTTAATATCAAATGAGAGGTTATCTATAACTTGTGCTTGGAAAATTTGGAAACAGTAATTATTAATATAAAAATAATACCACAACTACCAATATGATCATTCAAAATGAATTATTTTATACTCACTTCAAAAGAAAAATTAACATAGAGCCATAAAAAACTGACAGATCCAAAACTTTCTTCAAAACTAAATAACAATATAACCACACCAAATATTCAAACAACAAATTGCACAAAAGAATGTAACAATATTTACCACAGACTAGATATCACTACATGGTCTCAACAATACAAACAGTAGTTACAACTGGAGAAAAAAGTTAAAAATATAGTAGTCAACTTCAGTTTCTTTGCAAAGTATTTATTTAATATAAAAAAATAAGTTACAAATTGTGCAAGTCTTCTTTTAACCATACTACACGAAATGAGTGTAACAACATAGAACATGAACAAAAAAGAACAGGTTAGGTGAAAATCATGCACACAGGTGACAAACTGAATTGTTTGTATCTTACCAGTCGGTTACTACTTTACAATTATATCTTTGTTAAAGTAAAACCTTTTAAAACTTTCATTTACTCACATGCAATAAGAAGATTTTACACCAGTAATCTATACCTTCCATTCATTCTTGATCACTCTATAGCTTATGACTATCCAATTAAGATACTGAATTATTTCAGATGACATACACCAGCTGTGTCCTACATAGAAGTGGTTAGATCAAGCAGGGATATATATTCCCTTGAATATGAAATGAGTATGACCTTCCGCATGGATAATTACAACTGACAGTTATTAAAATTGTGACTCAAGTAGTTACCAAACAATTCTTCTAATCCTCGTTTTATACACAAACAGTCTTTTCCTGCTCAAGCATCAACAAAAACTTGAAAAGTTTGACAAGCATGTGAAAGGACAAAACTGGGTTCTTGTTGTTCTGTATGCACATCTGTGCTAACTCTTGTTGATATCAGTAATTAGTATCTGATTTATTCAGTGCAAAATTTATATTATTCCATTACCTGCAGAATGTACAGAATATCTATCAAACATTGGTTTACCTGTGTATTAAGTATGTTCAAATTTAATGAAGCGAAACAAGCTCATATCCTTTAAAATGGTTCATTACAAATTACTAATTCATTAAATAAAAATAAAATAATATTTTTTTTTACAATACTCCTTTGATACAATGCATACAACAATTTCTACTTTCTAATTTGATTTTATTTCTTTTCAAGAACTATTTTAAAAAATATTGGATATTGGGAAGGTTATTAATATGATTTTTGTGGTAGTATTTTACTAAGTGTGAGAAATATATTCTATAAGTTACCTATAATATACAAAGTAAAAGTATGTTATAATGATGTAATTTGAATATTCATAATTAAACAATAGCAGCTTTTCGTTGTTTATTAAAGCAAACAGGTATTAGCAAACTATTCTACTTTAGTTTCGCAAAGACCGGTGAAATGACACAAAGACAATGCACATGTGTATAAAAATGTATCACTGTTCTGTTTTGTGGTGATCCTTTGTTTATATCACTCGTGAAGTACGATAAATAGCAGCAACTTGTTGCTTCCACTTCTGTCAACAATGCTTTACCTGGTAATAAGTTTAGTATGAAGGAATGATTAAACTCAACATTCCATTACATGTACGATTAACGGAAAGTGTGGAGAAGAAAATTTGATAAGTATTCGAGGATAAATTGTTTTCTGTCTAAAGAATGAGTTTCATCTCTGCTCCAGTAAGAAGTGACAGTCAGGGTCCCGGCTTAAAATCACACAAACACCAAGTTACATAATGCAATATTTGACCACAAAAAATTACTTCTAAACAGATCATACTTAATATATATAACGAGCAACTGGAGACATAAAACACATATTTATAATAAATGTTACTCCCAAATATAAAATGATCATTCAGTGCACCAAAATCAATTATAATTTTTTATATAGTTTACAAGTAAGCCAGCTAATATTACATCTTTAAGCTAATCTTAAATATATATAACTTGCTAACCTGGACAAAAAACCTATTGTGATATTTTAAATGTCTGATTCAAATTGAAAAGAATGATTCACTTACCTGTCCACCACATAACTTGTTGAATTTACAAAATGTATAGAGTTGTTTTAATCAAATACACAGTATACAAATCACAATGGTATATCATATACACAGTATACAAATCACAATGGTATATCAAATACACAGTATACAAACCACAATGGTATCTTATCTGTTTACTTTGTACAATACTTGATGTTCCCCCGTATTTCAGCAGGTAAACATCAATAGTATTTTACTCTTGTACATTATTTTAATATTAACATCATAGCTACAGTAGAAACAAGCAGTTATTTCTTTTCCAGCTTAGAACCACAGCAAATTTGTCATATCCTTTATATTCAAGAGAAACAATTTCTTATTATTTGTGTACCAAATGAATGTTTATAGAAAACTCTGAAAAGCATGTCACTTCACAACTAGGAAGACTAGCAGTAAAGCTGAGTGCTTCAAGATTTTTTATCAAGCCAATATCCATATGGGCAATATTTGGTCGAAACAAAAAGTTCAAATTAAGTAATTGATACTTTTAAATACAAAGATAAAGTCATTGTTTCCTCTGTGTAAAAATATTTATTTAGATGCTTGATTTCAGTAATAAATCAGACACTGGTAACAGTTCCCTCTACTGGTGATAACTGGAAGCTGTGTTATTAAGGCTCCTGTTTAAACATTTTCTGTAACATGACTGATGTTAAAGTTAACTACTTTAACATCAATCATGCTACAAAAACTGTTTAAGCAGGAGCCTTCAAAGAGCCAAATTAGTGGATATTATATAATAAAGACCTACTCTGTACGATATCTGACAGCAGATCAAACAATACAAAGATTTATACTGAGTTAACCAGCTGTGTCTCAACTGTCAATGCACAACCTACAGCTTGCAGTAAAGATAACACTTGTATCTTATCAAGTTTTCATGTGTGGGTAGGTTTTGCTGTGTACGTTAGGTGTCTGTGACTTGATGGCAACGAAATTTAATAACAAGTAAATAGCACTCATTCAATTTGATTTGAAATATTTTTTAAAAACAAGTAATATGTATATACAAATATTCATTACTCTGTAGGTCAGTTGTTATGGCTAAATTCACAATCACACAGTATAGATCTAGCTGTCTATTTAACTAGTTATTTCTTAGTTGGATCACATTTTGTACAGATATTTATAGCCCAATTAAGGCTTAAGATGTTCTTCACACTACTAGATATTATGATGCAATAATACTCCATTAAAACAGAAAGAAAAATTTGGAAATCTAGTAACAAAATGAAACACAACACAATAAGCCAATTCACAAAAACCGAACTGCACAACACATTACTGCTAGACTGTTACTAATAAAACACATTAATGCCAGACTGTTACTAATAAAACACATTAATGCCAGACTGTTACTAATAAAACACATTAATGCTAGACTGTTACTAATAAAACACATTACTGCTAGACTGTTACTAATAAAACACATTACTGCTAGACTGTTACTAATAAAACACATTACTGCTAGACTGTTACTAATAAAATACATTACTGCTAGACTGTTACTAATAAAACACATTAATGCCAGACTGTTACTAATAAAACACATTAATGCCAGACTGTTACCAATAAAACACATTACTGCCAGACTGTCACCAATAAGACATTAATGCTAGATTGTTACTAATAAAACACATTAATGCTAGACTGTTACTAATAAAACACATTAATGCTAGATTGTTACCAATAAAACACATTACTGCTAGACTGTCACCAATAAGACATTAATGCTAGACTGTTACCAATAAAACACATTACTACTAGACTGTCACCAATAAGACATTAATGCTAGATTGTTACTAATAAAACACATTAATGCTAGACTGTTACTAATAAAACACATTAATGCTAGATTGTTACCAATAAAACACATTACTGCTAGACTGTCACCAATAAGACATTAATGCTAGACTGTTACCAATAAAACACATTACTACTAGACTGTCACCAATAAGACATTAATGCTAGATTGTTACTAATAAAACACATTAATGCCAGACTGTTACTAATAAAACACATTAATGCTAGACTGTTACCAATAAAACACATTACTGCTAGACTGTTACTAATAAAACACATTACTGCTAGACTGTTACTAATAAAACACATTACTGCTAGACTGTTACTAATAAAATACATTACTGCTAGACTGTTACTAATAAAACACATTAATGCCAGACTGTTACTAATAAAACACATTAATGCCAGACTGTTACTAATAAAACACATTAATGCCAGACTGTTACCAATAAAACACATTAATGCTAGATTGTTACCAATAAAACACATTACTGCTAGACTGTCACCAATAAGACATTAATGCTAGACTGTTACCAATAAAACACATTACTGCTAGATTGTTACCAATAAAACACATTACTGCTAGACTGTCACCAATAAGACATTAATGCTAGACTGTTACCAATAAAACACATTACTGCTAGATTGTTACCAGTAAAACACATTACTGCTAGACGGTCACCAATAAGACATTAATGCTAGGCTGTTTGTACCACCATATCAACAGATGATAAACATTTTAATTTATTAGTTCTTCAGTAGTAACAAACAAACAATAATACATTATTATTTCTGTCTACACAAAAGTTTCATTACCCAAAGTTTTGAAGTATTAACTTCAAAATCCACTAATATCTTAAATGTTTGAATACGGATAAAAGCATAGTTAGTAAGCTTACTAAACCCTACCATTTTTTTTTCCAAAGTTTTTTCCATATTAAAGATAAAATTTCTGAGAATTAAATAATGGTAATATCCTGGAAATAATTTTTACCACCATTCAGAAATCAATACTTGTATTTATAAAAGCAAATTACATCTCAGACTAAAACAACTATTACAAAAAATTGCACTTTTTATTAAGCCAAAGATAACTGGAGATCTCATCCTACACTTCATTAAACTCTAGAACTTATCAGATATTTTATTTTAAATAAAGATATGGTTGACGAAAGTCTTGTCTACTTGTAGACAAAAGAGGAACAAACATAAAACATTCCAGACATACTTGTGATCCAATACAAAAACTATAACTTACCTTTCACTTGTTTCAGAATAGATCGTCCTGTATCAAGCCAGTGCTGGAAAGCATGTGAAAAGTGTGCATAAGGAATGCTATATAATGTTTTTTTTACAGAACAATTGCTAAATTCAAACACAGGATTGTCAACAGCTAACTTACAAAGGTTATATAAAAGTATCTTTCACTTTTGTTGAGCTGTTGAGTTATTAAAACTTCTTGTCACAAAAATGGAACAGAAAGTTGATCACACTAATTTGACAATAGTTCTTATACTTTACTATACTGTATGTTTAATTTCAAATTGAAGACAAAAATCTGCCACTCCACTTGAATATTTAAATAAATACCAATGAGAATTTCTGATAATGTACATTAATTACATACATAGCTACAATTCCAAACATAGATGGAGAGACCAGTGCATGGGAGAAATTAGAAACTTCCTTCAAAATTGTCCAAAGGACATCCTCATGAGAGAACAAGAGGATTATACCTGGGAAACTGCACCACTTCTGCACCAGGTGTACTCTTCACTCAGACATGGAAAGGGTGTAACAGGTCTGGGTATAAAACCATGAGGAGCACATCCCAATGAGAGAAAAATTGGTTGGACAGTAATCATACCTATAATATAATTTCAATCTCCCTGATAAACAAAATGTGAATAATATAAAGGATTTTCACACTGAGTTGTAGTGTAGTAAAGGGCAACAGATTATACACGGCAAATCAAATGCATCTGAAACATGACTCCTGGGAACCAACATCCAAGTGGGGACAAGATGACAATCATAACATTGGTAAATAAACTACAATCCAAAACTGAGCCACCAGGAACTGGCATCCATGTAGGAGTTGGATGAGAAATTCCAATCATTATGACAGTTCATTCTAAAGCCACATTACCCTGTTGGAAAATTCCATACAGAGATGGAGTGCCTTTTTGGTGGGTATCTGTCAATTACACCAGCAAAACACCACCCTACTCTGAACCAAATAGAGTTGTTATTGATTATATTGCATCTTTCACTCATTCAGAAGGATATCTCCATGGTCCACCATCCAAGCAGCTTGAAACTTGAACAAATGGAAGAGCAAAATGAGGTGGAGAATATAAAGGAACATTCATACCACAGATAGTGCACTGCTTGACCACAAAAACATATTCTGAAAACTAATTTCATTCAATCTAAGAATGGGCAGAAATCCCCTTCTGCTTTAACAATGAAGCCCATTGATCTGTTTGGTCCAGAACAGGCATAGATATAAAGCAAAGATATGCGAGGATTAACTTGTGAGCAATCTTGTGGAACATCCCACCTCCAGCATATGTGATAACAGAGAACAGTGTGTGTTTCGTGAAAGTGAAGTCAGAATAGCTTTACCATGCAGACTTGAGTACAATTCTAAGTGAATGATATATATGTGGACAGACACCACTCACCATAGAATGTGATCCAGATCAAAACAAGGGACAGGCCCCTGAAAATATATAATGAAAAAAGAAAACTTATCCAGTTGTAGTTGCACCAAATAGTTAGAAAGAAGAGAAACAGATGGAAAATGGTAACTTGATGAAGAAGATACATCAACATGATGCAGAAAGGAAAAGATGAAAGTATGCAGAGAAGTTCACATGCCCGCTTGAAGAGTTTCCTCCACAGGACAATGCACATACAATGGCAGGGAAAAAGTAAAATCCCAAAGTTGATGGGAAGACACTTGGAGTAACTGATGGGAAGAGGAGATAAGGAAAACAATCTAGTCAAATTAACCCTATGACCACAAGTGTCACCAAGTGTTTCACTAACAACATATTTAAATTCCTTCTGTGCATATTAATAAAATTACTATGATTAGATGCATTATAATTTAAAGTTTTATTCCTTCATTTTAAAAAGAAACATTTAAAACAGAAAATAAAAATGCACGTTTTGAAAGTTACACAATATCTGCCCACAACTACAAATCTGAACTTTATGAGCAATTATATAAGGTACTGTGAGCACAGAATACTCTCAACAAACAAAGTCAAGTTGAAGTTTGACCTGTCTCTCACTTAGATCTGGAGCAGCCTTGGAATCATGACTGGGCTGGCCAGTAAGTGGCAATCTGTAGGATTTGACATGGAGTAGAATGGATGATAGAAATTATCCTGGGAAAGAGCTGGATAGAAAAATAGACATAAAAAAATTTGTCTGTAGAATCCTGATTGAAAGCATCTACAGCTAAAGTAAGTGCACAACCTAGGAAAAGCTTGAGGATGTAGAGAACACTGCTTTGAGTAAATTGTATTCCAAGAGAGAAATGATCCACAACAAGGTTGAACATGACACACAATTAGATGAATGCTGTGCTGGACCCCAAAGAAGTCTTCCACATGCATTTTTAGGTTGTTTCAAATAATCCATCACAACACTTTTACAACATAAGATAATCAGTTGGGTTATGACTGTCCATTTTTTTTTCTTTTTGTGCACTGACCATTCTTCTCATCTACTGCATTTTTAATTACTTTAAAGAATAATAATAAAAACAGAAACAGTAATTAGGAGAAAGCCAAGAACTGGTACTCATCATTATTTCTGTTGTTCTTATTTTGTAACTAAAGTGATACACACAAAAACTCAGAAAACTGGATTTAGCCCCATGAATTTCAAAAAAATCATGTTAGGCTTAGATAAAACAGCTTTGTTTCCTATTAAATGTTGAAAAAAATATGGTAAGTATAGAAGTTGATGAAAAGTTACTAATTGGTTTTTGTTTGAAATATTGTATTTTCTTTTGAACTAAAATAACCAGAATTATAAAAAAAGATATCAACATATGTGATGAAAAAGACATGAAGTAGATGTAATAATAAATCAAATGATAAACGATGCTACACATGTATGTTACATCATTGGGTTAAAATAGTAAGTTTCATTTATAATATGATAAATTTAAAAAAATAAATATTTTTTAGGTTACAGTCATAAATAAGTTTAAAAACTAGCATTTTCTTTAATTTCTCGAATTACACACTTGATATCCAATAACTAATGCAAGTATATTAATATTAATGTTCCACCTTGGGCTTTCTAACCAACCAAAGCTGACAATTTAAGATGAAAAAACATATTATGATGTAAATATTGTAAATATTATTCATGGCAGTTTTTATTTTAATCTTCTCACCCGTTAATGTGATAAAAATGTTCAATCCCATCAACAGGATATTCCACACACATGATAATACAACTGATGACAGGTCATTAAGAAAAAAACTTAGTGAAATATTCATTCAGATCTTCTGATCAATACATCAGAAAAATATCAAAATTACATGACATAAAAAATTCCAGATGACAAAAAAGTTATTCAGCTCGCTGTGATCATCGAAAAAAACCAGCAAGCCCTCAAAGCAGCCCTAGGAAGGCTTCAAATTCCTAATTTCAAACATCTTAGTCACATTTCTTATAATTAATTTAAACCCTTGGAACAAATTAGTGCAAAACTTGGAACTTCTCCTCTCTAGACATAAATATAGTTGCCTGTTGATTCCCACATGTTGATATCACAAGCCCACAACTGCATTTATATTCCATCTGAATATCTCTTTGTTCTTAAGGTCAAAACTATTAAAACTAAAAATAAATAAACTTTTTCCTTCCATAGTTAAACACGTAATGGAGAAAACTAGAATGTTACAAACAGAGATACAGAAATCCTTGTTTGTTTACAAAATACTATTGCTGCAATTAAACAAGAAGAAAGTTCTTTGCAAGTTTCCACACTTCTCAATGTTAAAACAATATTCTGGCCCATCTGTTCAGATGGTACGTGTTTCAATGTTTTAAGTGTACAAGAAGAATACAAATTAGTACTTACTCGTTGCTTGTTGTGATCTACGTAGCGAAGTCCAAAATAGTCTTTTTCAACCAGATTCAAAGATTCACACACATAATCTAAGATATATTGACCTTTGTGGTCTCTCTGCAATAAAATCCAAACAAATGTAACAAACCGAAAAACAGACACATTGCTGATTTAGTTGTTCTTTATTTAAAAGATAAAAAAGGACCTGAACATTTTGTTACTGGATATTTCACAACTGCAACATGTCGCTAGAACAACTTATGATGGGTGAATTCTTGTCAAATCATTTTTAAATCATTTTAAATAAAAAATTTATTAGTGACAATAAAATAAATGATAATAGATCAAAAACTGCACAACCATTTGGGTACCAATCAAAAATGAAAAAACATGAGGATAAGAGGGTATTTAAGCCGATATTACGATATGTAATAGGAGGTAAAGAGTATAATGAATAGCATTACATAAATTACAATGAAAACTATTTAGATCTTCAAAAACATTTACAGTACTTTAACACACTGTGATTAGACTTCAAAACCCCTTTCACAATTAGAACGTTTACAAACGTAATGCACATATGTATACATTGTTTTTGTGAGAAAGTGATGAACAGATATCCTCCATTACTTGAATTACATAGTGGTGAAGCTAGCAACAAAATTTACCAATCACAAAAAAATACATGTAACAAAACCTTTTGTAACAATGGAAATGTAACTTGAATGTCGTAAGAAAATGTTTTTCATAACAAAAATTCCATGTCATAAACTTTCTATAATAAAAGGTCTCAAACTTGGGAAATAAACAGCAGAATATAAATGGTTAACTGAATACCAGTGTGTGGCAAAAACATCATTTTAAAAACGGTTTGTAGTTAAATGATGAAATATTCGATTATAATTTTTCCATAATGAATTACAATATTTTTGTTATAATATTTTTCCCTATCTCATCACAAGAATACTTAGGTAGTAATTTAAACACGATTAAGATATATTCCCACTGGTTAACAATCACCAAACCCAGCCAAGCTAATCTTTTGTTACATAACAAAAAAAGGCCTAAAAGAATTTCCAGAAACTATTCTATAAAGCACAAGATCAACATGCAGCTATTATTTAAAAATTTTACAATATTTAAACCAGCAATTTTAACAAAAATGTCCAAACAAAACAAATATAAAGTAAAATGTTAACATGTTCTATTTTGCTATGAATTTATCCTGGACAGTAAAAATAAAAAAAAAACAGAAAAAAAAATCCAAACAAACACAACTAAGTTCCAATTCTTTTGATTCAACTTTTTATAATCAGAACTGCTGACCAATTGAAATCAATGATCAATTGCTCTGATGAATCTATTACTGTCTTAATATTTCAAACAATTCTCAAAAGTATCAAATACATTTTTCTCTAAAAATGATGAAGACATTGAAAGTACTATTACCTGCAAATAAATTTGATTATTTAAACTTATATAAAGTAATTAATTTTCATCTGAACAATTTTATGTCCATTTTTCTGTCATATGCAGCATCAATGGGCAATGAGTACAATTTGTTCTTCTTGGTTCACTACATACAGAATGATCATAAGGATGATAATATGAAAACAGGTTAACATATGGTAATATATTTTCTCTTGAGAAACAAAAATTGGAGGTAATTTTATTGAAGATTACAAGGAGCTTCAATGGGATGAAAGCCATGATATCATCATTCCGCACCCTGATATGGAAAGGATGCAGGGTTAAAATTTTGAAAAGATGTACTAGGCTCCAGTTAAGACAGTGTTATTATTTTAAAAGAGTGATTAGTTTAAGATATAAAGTGCCATCAGCAATAATGAAAGCTGTCATCTCATAAATGTTAAAAGGGAAATTGATAAATTCCTGAAAACAAAAGGTTGATTCAAAATGTTTATTTTTTCCTAAGGTGTTGGATGTGAAAAGATAACTTGAAAGATCCAATGGTCCCTTGTTGTTCATATGTTCTAACTTATACAAGGGAGCATGAATTTGGTTATCTCTTTCAGGTGTTATCTTACTATCATCTTCAGTCTCCTTGGTATATTATAAATATAAACCTTCTGATAAGAATGCATGATCCAATTTAATATATCTTACTGATTTACACATACGTTAAAACAACAAATACTTTATTTTTTCTTTACAATACCAACACAGTAAAAGTAATAAGATTATGTGTTTAAAACATTTTTACTTCTTGATTAAACATGCTTGTAATTAGAAATGGATGAATAAATTAAACCATTACCTATGAGCACCAATTACATCAATACTGCATGAAATAATTAACAAAAATTACAATTAAATTTATTAATGTGAACAAAATAATCAACAAATAAAAACTGGTGTTATACAGAAAAATAAACAAAAATTTATTAATGTGAAGAAAATGGTTGGTTAAGTGTTTAACATCTGTTGGCACTAAACAACTAGGCTATTTACATTAAACAGCTGGTAAAAAATTAAAAAATAAGTGTAAAATAATAAAAATATGTATAATGGAATCTCATTAAATCAAAACAAAGGTCAATTTTGAAATTGAAAACTTAAATATAATTAAAAAGGCCAATGGCCCTAAAAAATTTAAAAACACATATCAGATTGAAAGTGTCACCATCACCAATTGCACTGTTCGATGTCAGGGATGATCCCATGGTAAAATTAGGTCTCAAATTGTGCCATTGTTCATGGCTGTAACAAAGGTACAACAGTAAAATGTGGGCTAATGTGACTTTAGTGTCAAACAGATCATACACTGGTGCATCAGTGTCAGATAAAAGAAAGCCACGAGTTAAAAACTGTGACCAATGCATAACCTATCCAGGAAAACTTTCTCCTTCCAAACCTTATGGAAGCAAGACAGCTATATAGCAAGAGAATGTTTGATCTGGAAAAACTTGTTATCACTTTGCTCACTCCAAGTCAATTGCCAACTGGTGTGAAGCCAAGCTTTGAATACAGAACTGTAGTCCATGTATGGCAGTGATAGCACCAGAGTAAACATACTTAACTGTGGTGTCAGTGAACTTGTTCCCATAAATATCGACATGACTCAGTATCCAGAAGAAATGGGCAAGCCTGTTTTGAATATCAACATGAACAGGGTGAGAACTAACACGAAGCAATTTCAGGCCCAGTAGAGAGCTAATCGAGTTGGTATGAACAGTACAACTGGTGTACTTCATAGCCTCTACACAACTCAGGGCAAGAGGAATGACATACAATTTGGCAGTGACACACAGTGACAGAGCCCAGAGTCACCTGATTTTGAACCATCAGTATAAATTGGAACAGAAGGATGGTTTGAAAGGTGTTCGGCAAACAGAAGATGGTACTTCCAATCAGGAGTATCTGCCTTTCTCAGGTAATTCAAGGAAAGATCAAAGGTGAGGATGGGTTGACCAGTTGAGACAGCAACGTCATACAAAGATAGACCCGATTCAGCCAACTGTGCCTGGCTACAAAGGCCAAAAGAACAATGGCAGACCATCTATTCTGATAAAGCAAAGTCCAATGAGAATGGAAAACACAACCCCAGGTGGAATGCTGTGGTAAGGATAGAAGTTTTGAAGTATTCAGTAAAGACAGATGCAAACAGTTGAGGTGTATAGGAGATTCATGAGACTTTGTGTATGAATTCTGGACTGGAAAAGTCCAGAAAATACCTGTGCAGAGCCAAAGCCAAACATTTTCAAGACCAGAGACTAATAGCCCAGTTTTGATCATATGAGAACATGATAGAATCTTTAGCATAGAACACTAATCCACTCCTTCAGAGGTAAAAGAGTGAACATGGAAGATGTTCAGTGTCCTTGTACATTTGATACGTAGCTTCTTGATGTGTGAAATGAAAATCAGCTTACAGTCAAATATAAATCCCAAGAACTTTGCCTCAGGGACCACAAGAAGCACAACTTTACTGAGATACAACTCAGGATAGGTGTAATACCCTGCTGGTGGCAAAAGTGCATCCAAACGGTTTTAGAAAAAGAAGAGATTAAACTGTCTGCTGTGGTCCACTTCAGTAAATGACTGAGAGCAGTCTATAGCTGCCACTCAATAAACCTCATGCCAAATAACTGACACAAGATGTGGAAATAGTTGACAGAGTCTGTTGACAACTCCCCCTTAAAGTTGCATTAATCTTTATAATGAAGGTGTGACATTCAAGACACAGCCCTGGGTTGCATGGCCATTTGCCCATTTTTGTTAAGCATTTTTTTTAATGGTGAGGCAATTCCAGGTCCATGTGAGTTTCCCATTCTTTCCCACAGGGTCTGGAATTGCCAAGCCAATAAAAAATGTTTAATAAAAATGGGCAAATGGCCATGCAACCCACATGAGTGCAGATCTTGCAGAATGCTTTAACTCCACATAAGCATTCTCAAGAGATAAAAAATACAGCAGCAAGATGTTGCTTGAGAAAGGCTTCCTCAATTGACATTTCAAATCAAATCAGGTGATCCATACTGGAGCACTGTTGTCAGAACCTACACTGGGTGGGTGAGAGAAGGTTGTTTGATTTGAAGAGTCAAACAAGATGAGCATTAACCATCCTCTCTAAGATTTTACAGATACAGCTTGTCAAAGAAATCTGACAGTAGTTTGTAAGAATCTTGAGATCCTTCCCAGGCTTAGAAAAAGGGAGGATAATAACTGGTCAGGAAAAGCATTCTCCTGACAGATCAAGTTACAAACAACCAGAAGAACAGTAAGAGAGGTAGGAAAGAGATGGTGCAGCATCTCACAGTAAATATCACCAGGTCTGACTGATGAAAAGTAACCTTAATTTCCACCAGTGTGAACGGACAATTATAAACATGATTAACAAAAAAGGAAAGAGGTGATTGCTCTGTCCATGTCTTGATGGCTAAAATGGTGGAGAATGAAGAAGTGCTAGATGAATGGGAAAAACTTTCACCTGGAGTACTGGCAATGCTCTGGGCATCAGCAACTTCCTAGCCATCAGCAAGCAAGATCAAAAGGGGCAGACATATACTGCTCACTGACCGTCTCAATTATGCTCCATTGGCTTTGGAACTGGTGGTAGAAGATATGACAGTTGTGAACTAAATCAGGATCCCTTCTGGCTTTGACATCTTACCTGCTGAAAAGGATGTGGTTTGAAAGCATGGGATACCTACAAAAGGTATCCCAGGCCTGTTTTTGAGCCTTCTATGCCATGTGGCAGGCAGAGTTACCCTTGAACAAGGGTACCATAAAAACATGTTGAGGTTTCAAAAATAAATTTAGTAGCTGCCTGGACTATATAGTCAGTTATTGCTACCATGCACTCGTCTATCAATGGCTTACAGGAAGCAGCAAGTTCAAGTTCTGAAAGAGCATTGAAAGAGGGCCAGTTTGCCTGGTCCATCTTCCACCGAGGCACATGGGTTGGGTGGCATCGACCATGGCAAGGCTCCATTAAAATAATAGAAAATTATCACTATCCTGCAAGTTACTGTCAATCCCCCAAGAAAAATAAGAGAAAAGTGAAGGGGAGCAGATAGAAAAATCAACAACAGTAAAAGACTGACTAGGTGTATGTCAATAAGTATAAGAAGAGAAAAAACTGTAATCCAAAAGTATACACTCTATGAAACAATCCTTTCCATCAATATCAGCACCACCCCAGAAGGGATTATGTCCATTAAAATTCCCAAGGATTAAGAAGGAAGATGGCAGCTGTTTAATGATAGCATCAAGGTCTGATTGATCATAGATCTTTCCAGGAAATAGGTAGAGAAAACAAACAGTGATGGTATGACCAATAAAACACATATGGTTACTGGTCAACAAGCATGTTCCACCTCTACCTGCACTCATTCATCACAGCATGTTAGTTCCGTACAAAGAAAACTGCCAAAAGATGACTGCATTGGCAGATTTCAGAAACATTTCCTGTAAGGAGATAAACACAAAATGATAAGAATCAATCAAATCCTTAATGGCATCAAAATTAGAATGGAAACATTGAGAGTTCCACTATATCAACGTGACCATTTTTATTGAGGTGGAGAACCTTTTGGTTTATGAACATGTTCTTTTTCTTCATTAAAAAAAAGTATTTTGACCTCTATGGCTTCTGCCCTGGATAAAGTGAGCAAGCTAATGTCAGTAAATACAGAATTCAGCAACTGATGTTGAGAATGGGACTGAAGAAGGCCATGGGCCCAAAGAAACACCAAAAGCCAGGGCCAAAGGAAGTGGATCCTAAAAGGAGGAATAGTGTGGATAGATATACTTATTGACTCACCAACTCTTAAGCATGGAGGGCAAAAGACTCTTCACATGGTTAGAAAATGACTCTGTCAGAGAACTGGAAAGATCTGTTTCCACTCCCACTGTAGCAACATAACAAAATGCAGCAGCATACATCTCTCAGATGTAGAGTGGTGGACAACAACTTCCAAGCCTCAGTGTAAGAAATGTTGTGAATCATTTTCAAACACTGCACTTCTTTTTCCTCCACCCAAGAACAAAAGTAAGAAGAGTGAGAGCCACTACTATTAACACAATAAGAGTCCATTTCACACTCATGGGCATCATGGTCCTTGCCACCACGATGAAAACATGTCAAGGAACCATATGATGTTTACAAGTGACCAAACAGCTAACAACAGAAACATCTGTGAGGATTAGGAATATATGGCTGTAACTTACAATTCAGATAACCTGCTATGATGGTGACAGATAGATGTGATGATGTAAATTTCAAAATTAGTATATTTGTATGTTGCATTATTCCATCCTTCCAAGTGGAGATACACTGCAGAAATGTCTTACATGGAGCAACCAGAGTAGATCTCTGACTCGGGAATGTTCTTTAGATCCCTCTCAACAACTCCTCATGACAAATTCAAAGTAACATGGAGAGTAAACTTGATGGGTATATTCCCAATGGACTTTGAATGCAAAAAGAGTTCACTGTGTTTTGGAGTAAATGTTTCCACCAAGATCTCCCAAGAATGTAGCTTTTTTACTGACTTAGGAGACCAGCAAGTCCCTCTAGTCCCTTCTGAACAAAAAAGGGAGACACTTGCCCTAAAGGTTTGTCTGATAAAGAGTAATATCAGAAAATGGGGTACAGGTGTTAAAGAAGTTAAAGATTGGTGTTCAGAATCTCAAGACATGGTTGTTTACTTATGATCTGTTTTTCATTATTTTTTTTTATTTTGATTTGGTGGATCCATAATAAAGAAAGAACCTTACAGTGCCCACTGTCCCTACCCATCATGTAGCCCTACAATTGGAATCATCATTACAATACCAAACAAGGACTCTGCAGCAACACACGGTTTTGTGAGCACTATACCACATCACCAGCATCAGACATAATATCCACAACACCTGTTTAGGACATCCAACACTGGTACTCTGTTTAACCTTGCCCAGGGGTCACCAAACTATGGCCCTCGAGGTCATTTTGTCTGGCCCGCCAGCAGCTAGCCACTTAGAAATAAAAAAGTGACATTTCATCAAATGTCTGACTGTCATAACAAAATAAATCACACGGATGATCGCTTTAAGTTGCAAACACAAGACGTTATGATAAAAAGAAACAAGGCTGTCACGCACAATTTTAACCAATAGGAAAATTCGTCTTTCGTCCTTGCTGTCCATTTATTCATATTGAGGTACGTATCTATGAAAGCATTAGGATTTTGAAAACAAGTACAGACTTAACCCTTGTCCTATCGACTCGTCTTGTGAATTCAGTTGCCTTGGGTTACTGCTTCAGCAAGCTTATTTCTCTTAGTAGTTGAGTTATGTGCTTTTCGTAACTCGTTCTTAGGTAAGTGTCATGGAAAACGTACATTTCAATATATTTTGTTGGTGTGTTCTTGGACTAGTACAATACTTTTCTCACAGCATTCTGTGTTTTTAATTTTCAGATCCTCTTTTTTTTCACCATCATTATGGCTGCTTTTAAATGAAGAAAAGTGGACTCTGAGTGTCATGCTTTCAATGAAGAATGGGGAGAAAAGTACTTCTTTGTGGAAACAAAAAAACCAGAAAGCTACTTGTGTAATATGCTCTAAAAGTGTTGCCATTTTGAAAGAGTACAATCTTCAGCGTCATTATGAAACAAAACATCTATCAACAAATATGAAATTTTCAGAAAAGTTCTGAGAAATTTGAATCCATGAAACGTGTTTTTAAATCTTAAAAGAATCTCTTCATGATAAAGTTTGCTAAAAATGAATCTGTCACTCGTACAAGTTACAAAATAGTGCATAGGATGGCAGAGCTCTGTCACTCGTACAAGTTACAAAATAGTGCATAGGATGGCAGAGCTCTGTCACTCGTACAAGTTACAAAATAGTGTATAGGATGGCAGAGCTCTGTCACTCATACAAGTTACAAAATAGTGTATAGGATGGCAGAGCTCTGTCACTCGTACAAGTTAAAAAATAGTGCATAGGATGGCAGAGCTCTGTCACTCGTACAAGTTACAAAATAGTGCATAGGATGGCAGAGCAAGAGAAACCTTTTACTGACGGAAAATTCATCAAAGAGTGTAAGATGGAAGCAGCAAATGAGCTGTGTCCTGAAAAAGACAATTTCTTTGAAAGTATCAGCCTTTCAGCAACTTCAGTTGTACGGAGAATATAAAAACTTGAAGAGAACATCGCATTACAGAAGCACCAAAAAACTAGAAACTTCCTATGGTATTTTCTGGCACTGAATGAGTCTACTGATCTCTCGAGTACATCACCACTTTTTGTGTTCATTCGTAGAATTAATTTGGACTTTCAGATCACGGAAGAGTTAGCATCAGTTTGCAGCACGCACAGAAGAACAACTGGAGAAGACATTTTCATGAAGTACATAAAACTTTGCAAGACTATAACCTTCAGTGGAATCAACTTAGAGGTGTAACAGTTAATGGAGGAAGAAACATAGCTGGAGTAAAGAAGGATCTAGCGGGACTGATCATGAAACAGTTGGAAGATCTTCAACTCCCAAGTGCTCTGTTCATACATCACCAAGCACTTTGTGGAAAAGACTTAGATATTTCTTGCGTACTGAAACTAGTCACTTGGCATTTCTTGAAGAAATTGATTCGGATTTCTGTGACTTGCCTTATCACATGGCAGTGAGGTGGCTCAGCTGTGGTAAAGTCTTATTTCATTTTTAAAAGCTGAGAAGAGAAATATAGAGCCGATCCATTTCTGTCGGATCCAACATGGTTGTCAAAGTTGTCATTTTTGGTTGACATCAGATCCTACATGAATTAATTGAGCTTGAAACTTGTGTGTGATCCCTATAGAATCATTAAAGGATTTTGGAAAAAGCTGTCATTGTTTGAAGCACATTTGGAAGGAGGAAAGCTCTCTCATTTTCAGTGTTTCAATGAGTTTCATGCTGAAATCAAAGAAGATATCAACCTGGAGTTTCAGAAAAAGATTATTGATGATTTAAATAAACATTTTTAGAGAGATTTTTGGATCTCGGCAGAATCGAAAGTGACATTCTCCTTTTTCAGAATCCTTTTGATTGTGTCATTGATGACGTGCCAGTGGAACTTGGAGGTCATCGATTTGCAAGGAAATGACTTATTGAAAGCAAAACACAGAGAGGGGCAACTTACTGAATTTTACAGCTGCATACCTGAAGATGATTTTCAAAGCTAAAGCAGTTCGAATCTGGTATGACATCAGTGTTCGGAACAACTTATGTCTGTGAACAAGTATTTCAAAAACTGAAGTATGTGAAGTCGGTACGTCGGTCAAGGTTGACTGATGAACATTTGAAAGTAATTCTAATGATTGGATGCAGCAATTCAAAACTGAACATTGAAGATATTTTGAAAGCCAAATGCCAGTTTCATAAATCTCACTAACTTTTTTGCAACTTAGTGAAATTCAGATATGTACTCACTATGTGCAAAGTGGCAAATGTTTCTGCTAATTTCACCATATTTGATAACCTTTTGGTAAATAAAAATGTTGGTTGTATTTCTGTTTGTTTTTTTATTATATGTGTGTATTGCATGCTACTCCCACATGGCTAATGTGCCATCCTAAACTTAGTGTTAAGTCTTTTACAGAGAGCTTTTGTTCTAGCTTATGAGTATTGAACATAATGATTGTGTGGCTCACGCTTCTCATTCCCCAAGTAATCTGGCCCCCTGTAAAAAAAGTTTGGTGACCTCTAACCTAGCCCAAGTCAACCAGCTGATTGACCCAAAAGCTGCCTGTCTACAAGAATTCAAAGCTACAGTGGAGTGTTGGAGTTGGACCCCTCAACCAGTAGGATACTTTCCTCCCCTTCATGAATCACCATGCATGGTGAACATGTGGTTAGATGTTCAGATCTCAGAGGAAGTAAACTGGGAGGTCCTTTCACCAAGTACAAAAATCCCCTTGTAGGGCGAGGAAACTGATCAACAAATCAAAACTGGTATTATGTAGAATAATTAACAGAAATTACAATTACATTTATTAATGTTAGGAAAATGATCAACAAATCAAAATTAATGTTTCTTATTAATACAATTTTTGACTACTCCAACCAAGTAATCAAATACTGCCATCATGGTTTAATGTTATTATTTTTGTTGAATTCAAAGTTGTTGACCTGAAGTGACTAATAACTCTGATTATTACAGTTTTTCATTGTTCCAAATATTCTAACCTCATGTGAGAATAATCAATTAACAAATTCCATTAGTCACCAAATCCAGAACTTACTACTTCATATTCAGTGTGGTAAGTTTTTTGAACTCACTACCAACACAATTATTCTGTTGCAAGACTTTTTTCACTTCAAGAGAGAATACTAAAGACTCCATTCTTTAAAATATTGTGCTCTTTTGACCAACATAATTTAACAATTTTACTGTGCAATCACAGTTTTCCAGGAAGGATTTTATATCTTTGTGGCCAGAAGTTTATCCATTGGAGTATTACATTTTCAAACTGTTGGGAATTGGCCACATACCATATATGTAGGTGTTATAATGTGTTCTCTGTGAAGTTAAAGACTCTTATCTGACTTCACAGCTTCAGGAAGAAATTTGTTACCTAAATTTCTTTTATGAAGAATCAGCAAAAGTTCATAAAATGAAAGGAGGAACTCAATGATATTAATGACCTTGGAGACTTGGCTGGCTCTCAGTGCTCCAATATATTTAGTAGCATGTTTCTATACATTTGTAGTTTTGAACAATTTACAAACTTAACTAAAATATATACAAGATTTCTAGAAGAGTTAAGTTAAGCCTACTTATTCAGTGACACATTCAGATATTCATTATTTTATATCTTGAAAAAATAAACCAGAAGTAACAACTATAATATGCAATATTTTCATAACATCAATGTGGACTTTTCACAAATGACTTTTTAAAATTCATTCTACTTTGTTGCTTTATGTTGTTTTCTGCATTTTAATAATGATGTCATGTGTTATTTTGATAATAACTACAATGTATATTCCTGGTCATACAAGCAGTAAAAAATAACCAAATGAAATTTCACAAAAATGTCACTTTGTTTATGTGAAATTACTAGTTGGTGTTTTTTACATTTATCTTTAGAAAGTTATTCCTTAACTCCATTTCAAATATTTTGTTTACTTTTAAGCTGAAATAAGCACAATTATAAAACAAATAAATCAGCATATGTGGCCACAGACAAAGAAATAAGCTAAACGTAATAATAAATTAAATGATAAACAACACTACATGTGTACATCATTTGGTTACAAATAGCGAATTTTCTTCATAATCTGCTAAACATTAAACGAATATTATTTCTAAAGGTTATAATCATAAATATGAATATTTCAATATTTCACTGTGTTAATTAAATAAGACTTTTCACTTTTTTATAACACCTTAATAGCAACCAGTTTGGAATATAATTCCTCACTTATATTTTCAGATTATAAATTACTAAGTTTTATTTACTTCAAAGTTGAAAACCTCTAATCAAATAAGTTAACTTTCGAAGGCCTACAGTGTCTTGCAATTACAACTATGTTTATCCTATGTGGCAAAACCTTAAAGAGCTGCTTACGCATGGCCGTATCATTTTAATTTGATCTACGTTTATATTGATGCTATCGTTTCGTTTATCTAATTTCTCTCATAAAATTGTACAATTATTTATGATAGCATACGAAATACAATTTTTTTTTAAAAAATAATATCAGTTAGTTCAATAAAAAAAGTATTTTGTAACTCGGCTTATTTCATTCCCAATACAAGTTAACAAATGATAAACATTCACTAATCACTATCTCTAGTGAAAACAGCACATATGTAAACGGGGAACGTCATTGACATCACATTATAACCTTTATTTAACTTTTAAGCCTATTCTTACCCGAAACTCGCACTGAATAACTTCGTTATCATCAATGAGCCTGATGGTGCAGGTGTAATCCTTGTTCATACTCTTCTTACTACCAATTCTGAACATGTTATATACTTGTTATTTCGGTGCTGCGTGATTAATGAAATATTGTGACTTCCTATATTATTCTTAAACGAACTACAACCCACGTAAGAGTATCCTGTAATATGCAGTTAAGTTTTTCTTGACAATCTGGAGCTATTACATAGAACTTCTGCGCCACCATACAATAAAAGTAATATACAGGAAATATAAAATTAATATGTATTAAGCCCATAACCAAGCATAGTTGTCAACAGAAGATTGTGTTTCTGTTATTTAATTTTAATTTTCAGTGAATTTACAGTTGCATGGTCCAATTAGAAGACTGAACTTTAATCAATGCCGTATCGAATTTTAGAGGAGATAGGCAGCGTTTAAGCACTTATCTACTTATTTCAGCAAATTCGAAGGTGCAAAATGTATAGAGTCTGTACCAGAAGACATTCTACAATAGAATTTGAAAGAGTTACGTATATTATCACAGATAGCTAGATGGTACATTTACTATAATTAGTATATATCAATTAATTGCAGAGAATTTATTATATATTAGTTTTTAGAAAGTTTTTGATAAGTTTCACAAAAGAGAATGTTTTAAAACTGTTGACAGGATATAAACGAGTGATACGAAGAGTTGTTGTTTGAGTTTGGGTGGTAGAAGGCAGAACTGAGGTTTCACTATTAATGCGAATGCATAAATATTATGCAGGTGGTATTCCTAGGGAGTTTGTGCAACGTTTTCTGCCACTTCCATTTTCGTCATGATAATAGAACTATCAGTAAACTGGGTAATTTATAGAGACTATTGAATTAATTTGTGTTTTCATATTATACTGATCTAAGATATTGTGGTTAGGCAGAGATGTTTGTGTTATTTATGTACATGGGCTGAAATCTGGCAGATATATGTCTTTTAATTTTAATAAAAGAAACGATATACATATTGGCATCATACGCTTAATTATTCTTATATCCTTGTTTAGGAAACTATAAGTAAAGTTTGTGACTAAACTTTTAAGGAACAACTTTGAAAAAAATAAAAACCTCCAGACAATGCAAATGTTACCTAGTAACAGACTAAATATTCATATACAAGTATTACTAAGCGCAGAACAAAACAGGTCATCAATTTACTCTTTAAATCGCTAGTTAGACTTGAATTCAAATGCCATATCTAATTTTGTTGTTTTCTTTAATTTCACACAAAGCTACTCGAGGGCTATCTGTGCTAGCCGTCCTGAATTTAGCAGTGTAAGACTGGAGGGAAGGCAGCTAGTCATCACCACCCACTGTCAACTCTTGGGCTAATCTTTTACCAACGAATAATGGGATTGACCGTTACATTATAATGCCCCCATTAAAAGGGGTAAGCATGTTTGGTGTGACGACGATTTGAACCCGCGATCTTCAGATTATGAGTGGAGTGCCTTAACCACCTGGCCATTCAGTGTAGGAAAAGAAGAATTAAATCTAAAAAAAAATCTGTAAACGAAAAGTTGAAAAATACATTTCAACTCGAAAGCTCATAATTTATGAATGTACTCAAGGAACGTTTACCGATATAAAAAGTTACCCAATAAGTACTTTGTAATTTCATATGTACATGATGTAGTAAAAAGTTGCTTTTTCAAATAGTTAAGAAACATTCGATCAATGACATATATGGATTCTTTTTCATAATTCTTTATTATTCAATAATATATGCAAGAATCCTCAAGTACTTAAACTTTTATATGTCTAAGAATTTATCTGACGTGGCAGTCTGGATGAAGGTTCCATTCATAAACATTTTTGGCGTTTCGTAGCACTTTTATTTCAGAAAATAACATAAAAAATCTTAAAGTTCCCGTGACGAGCCCGCTGAAGGAGGTAACATCTCTGGTGGAAGTTCATTTGAATGTTTTTATAAATTTTATTTATTTTTGTTTGTATACATCGAGGTAAATCTGTGTAGTCAAATTTGAAAATCTTCTAATTACGTTTGGTAATGTACATTGGAGTTTGATGGGAGTGATATTTAAATACATATTCATATTTTAAACTACTCTTATATATTAGTGTCACTGTTCATGTAAATGTATGTAACCCAGTCCTAAGTGTACTCAAAATCTCTTTGCCACGTAAGCGTTTTAATTTGGAAATTAGCAAAATTTTGACTTTGATTAATCTTTCGAACTACTCTTAACATGTTAATCTCAATTTGTAATTAATTGGATCAATTAATTCTCACTTTTAACGTTTTTTTATCCTTTACCAATAGGACTCCTCCAGACTTTAGAATGATTTATCGCCATTTATATTCTATGGAGCTCAAGACAACGTGAAAATTGTGAAGTTGTTTTGTGTAAAGGCGTGGTAAGAGTAAACACAGATACGTAAGTACGCGTAAGCGAGCTTTACTATACAAGTAATACTTGTAACTGCTGTCTCTTGGAAAATTCAAAGTTCAAGCTGCAACACATATAGATTGAGAAACTCCATACTGTCAGTTGTGGACACATTATAACTATGACAAGAGTTACTACCTGCGCCCTCTTTCTAATTAGCATTTCTAAAATTAAAGGATTTCTTGTGTAATATTATTTATTTTCACTCCTTATCCCAACAAGTAGTGGGATAGACCGACACATTATAACGCCCCTCACAGTGAAGGATGACTAGATTGACTAAACACCAAGTCACACCATGCCAAGAAATAGTGACATTCATCTTCTTTCATAGATTATCCCCTCAATGGGACAGTGACAAGTGGCTTTGCTCTATAAATAAACATACATTTGTGTTCCGATCATTTTAGACTAAGGAATTGATAGAGCAATTGGTGTTTAATTTGTTTCAAAATGTTCGTAAAATTCGACGATTCGTTTTAATATAAGAATAACGTGGATTCTCACGTAAAGTTAATTAAAACTTCTTGTAGTTTACACCAATTCATTGCAGTGTTAAATGTTAGTGCGCTTAAAGAAATTTATTAAAAACAATTCTTTTAGAAAATCAACTTTGCAGGAGATTTAATGTTATTTACTAGCAACAGCGTGGTTCCTGAAGATTAAGAAAAATATTTAAAAACTTCTATTTCAAGTTCTTGGAAATTCCATTCACGAACAAATTATATTATCACGGTTTGAACGTGTCCGATGATGCTTTATCAGAGTTCCTTTTGTTTTCAGAATTTCTATTTAACAACGTAGCCAATGAAAATAGAGGTGAAAATTGCATAAAACTACTTTTAACTGTCAATTTTTTTCATCATATTAATCAGTGTCGGAGCTCAAAGAAACAAACAAGTTATTGATCCATAAGTTAATTTTTAATTAATATTATTGATCTTTATATATTATTTTTGTATCATTTTTACGTGGTTTCCATAGTTACAAAATAGGAAAAAAGTTTAACTTTGAGAGTTGATACAATACATAAATAATTAAGTAAAATAAGTCCAATATATATTATTCCAGGTAGAGAGAGAGAGAGGGAGGGAGTTGCTGTTAGATTCGGTTAACCCTTCTTTACATTTTAAAAATATTAGTTTTGTTTCTTCACACAGAAGTATGACAGTTGTGTACCACTTGATAGCTCTGAGGTAGGACAGATCTTATATTTTTGTTAACATGTATAAAACCTCGATTACTGAATACATATAAATTCTGTATGAACAGTCTAAAAATCTCGTTAAAAATTAAAACTTGAGTTAATCATCAGATAGGAGTAATGCATTATCGTGAATTATGGTATGCGGTGGAAGTGTTTGATTACTTCTGTTGGATGTTACGCAGCCCAAGTGGACGTGGTTTTGTGGAAACAACTTTAATTTTTGTTTTGAAGTTTGATGAGTGGTGTGGGCGCTGAAGATCCAAAGTGTATGTATTGTGGTCGGTCATACAAGTTCTGTTTACGAAATATAACTTTTTCTTTTGCTATATGAATACACAAGATCAGTCTTTATACAAACATCATTTAATGATATTTCTTCTAGTATACTTCCCTAACTACAACATTCAGTTAATGTGAGAGAAGGAAAATATTAATACATTGACTGCTAGATAGACTGAGAGAAAGAGTTAGCAATAGTGACACATTTAATTTTTACACCATGCTTTACTGAGACCTGTTTCCAGAATACACAGATCTTCACTCAGTAAAAAAACAAACAAATATTTGTGTTTCTGATCTTAAAAGGTTTATAACACTTTTTTTCAGATCTGCATTATTGTTTTGTTTTGATACGAACATTTTAGGATTAGCGACGCAAAGCACTCTCTGTACGTCGTCTTGTCATCTGCCTTTTTAATCTCGGCAGCACAGCGTCGTTCCTTTGCTTATGTTTGTGCATGTATTAAATATATCGAATTCTCACATACTAAAATTATAATAACTCCCATGAATCGTCTCTAACTATCACGGAAAAAAAAATATAGAGGGGGTGAACTTTAACAATGAATGCTCACTTTTTACTGAATAAGAAACTTGTATCGGGTCCAGCAGAGTTAGGTTACTTCAAGACGTGAATTCATTGTAATTTTACGTGGTCAGTTGACACCACGTGTGTATCGATATTGTGCTCAGTTAAAGTTATGATGGAGAGAGAGATGTCCCTGGAAATATTTGAATAATCAGTTGTGTTTTATATATTTTATTAAATTTCTTTCTCACTTAATTCTACATTTTGTTTTATATAATAAAACGTCATTTTTTTTAGTTTTGAGAAGAAGAATAAGTGTGTTGAATTAAAATCATTTTGTGCTTTCAGATTAACAGGCCTTTTGGCAAACAAAACTGTTATAAGTGCATGGTAGAGCTAAATGTATTATAACTGCACGTTAAGATTGTCCGGCGTTTGTTAGATAGTATGATGTCACTGAAAATGGCTTATTGTAAGAAGGAAATGTAACTTAAGTCTCAGACACAAAATATTTATATTCGCGTATCATAAAGATGAGTTCAGATCAAGGACTTGAAAACTTCCAGGATGAGAACATCATTTGTGTATTTAACAGCATTGGAAAACAAATGAAATGTGGATTGACTTGGGCATCCAGGTAGATCGACAGAGAGACCTGCAGCAAAGTCGTACTCCAGACTTAGTAAGCAAATTACGGCATCTTGTAACAAGTTAGAAGTCAATAATATAAATTTTATCTGTACGAATCTTTTGATTAGAATAAATAAAAAATATATTTTATTGCTATTTTTATTTTATTTTATTCATTTTTCCGTACATTTAGTATCACACCCACATTTAGATACTGACCCTGGTTTGTGTCCTGCTTGTGTATCACCTCAATTTTCCTTACGAGTAAAATCGATGTATTTTTCTGCACCCTTTTCATCCTGTCTCGTTAGTCCATTTAACTTGCAGAAAAAGAGAACGATGTTTATGGTCTACTATTTGTGAACGTCAAGGGTTGGATTAATAGCAATGCGATAAAATCTACGTGTTCTGGCAACAGCTATGGCCCGATGAAAATTCTGCAGCGAGAACTGAGGACCAACCAACTCGTGGTATGGAAACTTATCAACTGTCCTTGCCAAGAAGTTTATGGCGTCTTCAAGATGATTAGGACTATAGTTGTGTACTCCTAGTTTTTTAATATTCCATACATTTATTCACAAGTCATATTTATCCAAAAAAAAAGTAATTATTAACACTTACATCAACTCCATTATATCTTTTACCAATAACAAAATGAACATATAATTTTCGTTATATTTAAGGCACTTAAGTTTCATCCGAAGTATCAATCATATCAATTTCTGTTAGTAAATCTTCTTGCTATCATGATGTAAAAATGATTGACCTGTTCTGGACTTGGATGAGTTTCAGTATTCAAAGGAAATAACGCCATTGCTAACTAATGGCCAATCAACTATGTGCTATTTAAAGTTTAAAAGGAGAAAAACATATGTGGAAAAAAGTTTATATGCAAAAACGGCTCGTTTGGGTTCAGAAAATATTTTAAATAGAAGAGCCGTTTTTGCATATAAACTTCTCAACAAGTGGGTTTCTCGACATCACTGATTGTTATGTGGAAAAAACACTAAAATTATAGTTTTCTTAAAAATATTCCACATTTTGAAATTTTTTGACGATGAAATTTTACTGAATTATACAACATTTTAATGTGGTATGCCTTAGTAACAGAGAGAGCAACAAATATCACAATTCGTCAACAGATGTCACTAGCATATATTAAATGTCAGCAGATGTAAATATTTTTATCATTTAACTCGCTTCTATTAGGAAAATAAATTTCTAAACTGGTACCATGTACTTTACTCTACTTTTTAAAAGGGAAAAATAATTCAATTAAAAACTAATAAAACAATGCTACACACTATCTAGTTATCGTGCTGAAAATGAGTAACAACTTATGAAACCTGAAATCGAAATGAACGCAACTTGTATTGGATAGAAATAAGCGAACCAAAAACTTTTTTCATCAACATTGTTATGTTTGCTACAAGAAAATATCATTTGCGTTAATCCGATATAATAATATTAACTTAAATTTGTATATAAATTTCACAATAAACATACGTGTAAGCCAAGTTATTTTTGTTTATATAACAACATATCAGAACGAATGGCACACACCCCTAACTATAAAATATTTGTACCTTTTGTCAGTGTGTTTAGAGTGCTTTTTACGTTCCATTTGCTCAACAATATATATTGTCCATCAACAACAGAATTGTCATGATTATTCTTAGGTCAACTATTGTATACAAAGCACGGTTCCTCATAAGACAACCGCTTACCTTTAACAGTGAAACACCCACGTATTATTTTCTCTCCTGTGACGTTCAGAGGTGTGTTTGGATGGACCATGCCAACGAGGATATAGGCTCCACCTGGCCGGAGGAGGCTCAAGCCTTTAGAGAACGATCCAGAATCGCCACATACTTCTAAAACAACATCGGCTGTACCTGCCTTCGGATGGTTGTCTATTGGCGATTCTACAGAGATGAAACACTTCTGACGTGTGAATAGAGGGGTGCAGAGTTGAAGAATGAAACTACTATTTATTGTAATCATAGTTTTATGAATATCAAAAACATCGTTCAAAATTTTTACAGGGGACTTTCCATAGTAAGAAATAACTTTTATAAATAGAAGTAAAAAATCTGAATAGGGGGGGAAGTGAAGAAAATACCTACCTTTGCGCTTAAACTAAATTTTATCTAATTTTGATGTATACTTTTCTAACCTAACGAGTAAAACCAGTCAATAATACACGTGCATCACCAAAGTACAAGCTAGCACATCGAATGTATCATTCTTTCTTAAGGTTACAATGGGTTTCTATTCGGTTAACTAATACAATCGTTCAATGCAATTGGACTGCAATGTTCCTTTGGTTTCTTTTTCTAATGCTCAAGAGTAGACAAAGAAAACGAAAACTAATAATATAAATGGAGGCAGTTGATAAAACAAAATATTATTTTCCGAAGGTTCGAACGTTGCGGAACAAACTTCATATTTCGTTGAAGATGGAATAACTTGTGTGTATTCCGAAACGTTTTGTTTGTTTGTTTTGGAAATTCGCACAAAGCTACTCGAGGACTATCTGTGCTAGAGGGAAGGCAGCTAGTCATCAACACCCAACGCCAACTCTTGGGCTACTCTTTTACCAACGAACAGTGGGATTGACCGACACATTACACACCCCCACGGCTGGGAGGGCGAGCATGTTTAGCGCGAACCCGCGACCCTCGGATTACGAGTGCACGCCTTAACGCGCTCGGCCATGCCAGGCCTTCCCGAAACGTTCAGCGATTTGGAATATAGGTGTTTGTCTTGTTAACAATCATTTTTGTTGACATTTGTTTTATTAAAATCATAAAATTTTAAATATGCTCAGTAGAACTGTGAGAAAAAACCTTCCTTACCATAAAATGTACCATAGATGTCTGAAGGAATACCGTTGAACTTTGGTACGAACCTCAGTCTTTCCATATTCACGTCCTGACAGTATACGCGGGAATAACCAGTTTCATGAAGTAACGCGCATCCATAAAGCCCCAAAAGACCAGCCCCCTGGCGAAAAGAACAAAACTTAAATCACTTAGTTTTAAAGTTGTTATATCGCCACAGTTCCTTATTTACAAGTTTTCTCTTTAATAACTTACATAGTAGTTAAACTTAAAATGATAATTTTTAACATCGAAATTAACACAGCATTTAAAAATATATTCCGTTTAGTGTAATCTCATAGTGACTCGGGTATAAGGCGAGCGGAGGTAAAGTTGTTGGAAAAACTATGATATTACGTTCCGTAATTTTCGAAATACACAAGGGTTTATGTTAATTATGAATCAATAAAAATACAACAAGTTAACATTAATGCTTGGTGAGAAATATAATTAATTACAATTAAACTTTGATAGCTGAGAAGTTCACACCAAAACGATTCTTGTTAAAAATTTATAGAATATGTAAAATAAACAACCGTACACAAAATCAAAATGTTTTCGAGAAACGATTTCTAGAATACACGAGTAAAAGATGACCGACTATAATTAAAATGCGAAAATGAAATTCATAATTTTATTATTACAACACCGTTTTAAAAATCTCGAAATAATGAACGAAAGAAAAAAACGGGAAAAATATATCACGCAAATTAACAAGATGGTAACTTCGATAAAAATATAAACAACTGTTCACGATACAATCTGTGAAAAAGTCGAAAATCAAACAATGAGGGTTGAATATTATGACACCAGGTTTACAGTTCCGTAAAACAATGAAATAAAAATATTTTTGTGATAACGAGAGGTCATTGAAGATCAAACCAGTTTAAATCATGTAATAAGAAATCTGATAACCTGGAAAATTTCAGAAGATATGTCGGTGGTAAATTTCTGTCAAGCTTTTTGTTTTATGCCAAAATACTGCGTCCCTCTTTTGATATTAAATCATTTAGATCAATAACAGAAAAGAGCTGACACTCGGATACAGGGTGGTCGCTAGAAAAGCGGAAAATTTGTCAAACAGCTATTTATTTTTTACAAAGAATAACTTTAACAAAATTTTTTAAAGGCATATGTTATATTACACTCATAGATGCTCAAAATTATTAAAATCATGCATTTTATTCATGATGTAAAGAAATCATAATAGAAATGAGTAAGCTTGCATTTTATTCATGATCTCATCTGACCCTCAAATTTTCCGCTTTTCTAGCGACCACCCTGTACTTAGAGCTAGTGTTAAGACTGATTTTCTTATCCCATGTGACTTATATTTCTTTATATCACAAGCTGGAGTATTCGTCGGAGGTGAAATAAAAACTCGTTTGCGACAAACGATAGGATATTATGCTTCTTTCATTATTGATATTGTATCAGTATTATTAATAGCATAATAAACATTAACAGCGTAATAAAATAAACCAAGGCACCTGTAGTGAAAAGAAACTCGTACTATCAATATGAAGTTAATGGAGTCAGCCCTGTTTCGCGACCTTCCTCAATGTCATCCTACATTCCTGTCAAGTTTGTTGATAATCGATTGAGATATGTGGAAACGTTTAAGAAACAGGTGGATGAAAAGTGCGAACACACGCACACCGACAGGTCAATAAACACATTACACAGAATGCACGCACCGTGAGGTGATTAAACAGAGCGAGAGATGAGTATCCCTTTTCGGTTAATAAAGCCATATGAAAGTTACAATATATATAAGACAAATTCTCCTATCATCAGTTGTGTCGTACGAACAGCTTTCTTCCTTTTGACCAAACAGTTACTTGGAAGGATTCAGTGCTGATCAGATTATGAATTTATAAAATTATGTTTAACGTTTTAGGAGTTAGGTGGATCATCACAAGTAATGTTTGATGACATAAGAGTAGACGTGCGAGTGAGTGAAGACGTCCGTAACGTAAGAATGTTAGGTGTTTATTTTTGTTTTGATCTTTCAAAAACTAATTTGTTGTCTTTCTTGATTATTCTTTCTAATTAATTCCTGGCTTGGTTTAGCTTCAGAATTGGAAATTAGCCTATCTTCACATTAGTGTTCTTGTTCTGGTTTTGGTCTCGGATGTAGAGACTCTAACCCAATTATAGACATTCCCAGGAACCAATTAGCAACCCTCATAGAATTCACAACGATAAAGACAAACTTCATGCTTAACAACCACAACTATACACAAACAAATGGCCTAAGTATGGACAACCCAGTATCACCAGTTCTAGCCAATATTTTTATGACACAAGTTGAAACACAAGCAATTAATACAGCATTACATCCACCACTATACTGGTACAGATATGTAGATGACACGGTTGCGGGATTCACATCTACAGAACACATACTTAATTTTTTTTCACTCACATTAACTCTATACATCCCAACATTACATGGAAACAGGAAGAAAGCAATCAAATATCATTTCTTAACCTCAAAATTACAAGAACCGACACACAATTCAAAACGGAAATCCACCGAAAAATCACCCATACTGCGCTATACATTCCTTGGGACTTAGCACATGAACAAAACAAAAACTCAACATACTAAGAAACCAAATAAACATAGCCATAAAACTATGCTCACCAAATAAAATTAATGATGAGTTAGACAAAATAAAACAATACTTCATCAACATCAATAAGTTTCCTCCACAAACCATAAGAAACATTATATGCAGACACCTAGACAAAAAAACAAAATCAACCAACAAAAGTAAATATATCTCACGAATCAAAAAATCACGAAACCATATACTGCTGCATACCATATATTCCCAACATCAGCAGAAAAATAACCAACATTTGGCAAAATCTGGTAACAAAATATGGCATTCCAGTTAACACCAAATGCATTCAAAAACCAGGCACAAAACTGAGGTCTATACTATATAAAAACTACACTGACAAACACCACACCAACATTATTTATAAAATACAATGTGATAACTGCCACGACTTCTATATTGGAGAAACAGGTAAAAAAATGGAAACCAGATTCAAAGAACATAAAAAGTCACCTACACACGTTTTCGAACACTGCAAGTCAAATAAACACAACATAACCATAGAAAACACTCAAACACTAAATAAAGAAACAAACAAACGCAAAATTATGTTGGTAAAATAGTAGCCCAAAAGTTGGCGGTCGGTGGTGTCGACTAGGGAAGATAACTCAAGTAGCTTTTCGAGAAATTCGAAAAATAAACAAACAACTTATCTCTAAAACTAAATTTCTGTAAACTTACTGACAGAAGGACCATGGTCAAAATGAACGGACTGCATCTGTTCATTACTTCAAGTCTACGAGAGAACGTCCTGAAAATTATCCAGTTATTGTACATAACGGACAAGGTTTCAACATCATTAACAGAAACCCATCAGAGGTGTCCACAAATACTTAGAGACCTTATGTAGTTAACCCTGTTCAATACTTTGAGTAAAACACTCACAATGAGATCCTGAGTTGTGTTGTTTTTATGGAGGGCTAAACAAACACAATAACTGTATTACTGAACAGGGGCGTAGCCAGAAATGACCATTGGGTTATTTTTTTTTTTAGTTTGAGTGCTTGATGCAACCACCGCAGACGCAAAGCCATGCTAGGAGGATTTGGGGGCATGCCCCCCGGGAAATTTTAAAATAAAAACATAAAAGAAAAGCCTGAATTATGCATATGAAACCACTTTGGGGCCAAATTTCAAAATGGCACACTGAGGTGTTTGTCTTATTTCTTTAAATATAAATAAATATACAGGCCTACATATAACTTTAAAATATCAGGCCACGCAAAGTAGGCTCACAGTCCTGTCATCAACATAAAATATAAAGTCACTCAGAAGAGTGAAAAAAATATGAACAGTGTCTATAATATGTATTCAAATATCATGGACAGTGTATGTTCATATTCCCTGGGTTTCAAGAATTAACTTCACAAATAAACAGTGGGTGGCACCGTGACCGGCTGGCAGCACCATGACACTAATCTAGTACCATTAACGCCATCTACAATGAATCATTCACTATAGATGGCGCCAATGGTATTGTGAATGTGACGTTGACAAAAAGAAGTTGCGATAAACAATCATTGACTATGTCAAGCCTGAAAAAGCAAAATACACTGCATGGGTTCTTTAAACCCATTCATGAGGCTGGACCTGATCAATCTGCTGCAGCCAATCAGAATTGTCAACAGAATTGTCAGAGTCCTCACCGTGGTCTTCTACCAGTGCTGCTACCACCACCACCTCAGGTCCAGTCTGGGACATTGGAAATTACATTTCTGATGATGTCAGCATTGGTAAACAGGCGAGTCGACTCCTCATAATATTAATTTTGTATTAAAAACCATGCAAACACTCTGCATCGTTGGCTTTAACAATGGAAATGGCTACTCTACAGTTAACATGCACTTGCAGCTTGACGCAACTTACAAGTAAGAAATTGAACACAGCCGGCAATGTTTAATACCTGTTACTGATACTGTATTGCTGTGTGGGAGACAGGGTTTAGCTTTCAGGGGAAAATATGATTCTGGTCCAATGTTTGTTGGTGAAACTGATGAGGAGTGTTACGTATTTTTGTTTATGTTTTATGTTTTTCGTAAACAAAGCGCAACAGAAAAACACAGATAACAGCTTGTATAATTTATTACACTAAACTAATAACAGATATAACATGAATTATATAATAACAATGACAGATATTAAGTTTAAACCTTCAAAGTTAATTACAAAACAAAATGGTATTAGTTTCAACCTTCAAAATTAATCACAATACAAAATGGTACTGGCCTGTATCTAATATAATGATCTAAAATGAAAGTCTCAAATTTCAGTCTAGGGTGTGAATTTGGTCCCACGAAGAAATTCCGAAGTTTAAATGAAGAAGTTCAGAAACAGTTCACAGTTCAATAAATTCGACGAAGTTCTTTTCACGATGCCTCCGATGAACGTCACAAAATTTTCGCCTTTAATTTTTCCGATTTTCCGTAAATTGTTCCACACGTGTTGACTTTTAGTATAATCACTAATTCGGATGAATCGTAGAGATTGACGAAGTAAAATCACAGCTTCCGTAGATCTAACTTCAGTCACAAATCCAAGTTGAATAATCACAGCAAACACTTAATCTTTCTCAAATAACCGACTCTCTTCTTTTGATATAAAACTAATGTCTGACTCTACTTTCTTCCTCGCATCTTCGTCTGTTTATATATTGTAGGCCTAGACTCCTCGAAAAACCGCGAAACTTCTATAGATCTCCAGAGCAATCCGCGCATGTCCGTTCTTGCACGAGACTAAACGTCTAGACACTGGGCCGCCAACACTTCATTTACATACATTTGATTGGTCTACTTAATTCTAGAAAATTCTAAATGTTACCCTAAATGAGTAACAAACATATTTTATTAGTTTAAACTTTGAAACAATAATATAAATATGGAAATGAAAATTTAAACATAACACGACATGTTGTCGCTTACAAAATATTTACACGACATTTACATAACAAGGAGCCCATCAGTAATGATGGGAATTTTCAGGCAATTTTGCGCTACAGGGCAAAGGGTGATGTCAAGCTTTCAGCAAGCCTTGAGAGTACAAAGAATTCTACGTATCCGAGTCCTCACATTCAAAATGAAATCATCAATGCCTGTTATACTCATGTTCTTGATGCTTTGGTCAACAGGGTTAATGTTGCAAAGTGTTTCTGAATATTAGCTGATAAAATAACAGATATTTCAGGCATTAAACAGTTTTCGGTGTGTGTTAGATGTGTGTGCCAATGACAACTCTGTTGCAATGATAGAAAAAATTTTTTTTGCAATGTATACCTGTTTATGATGCGACAGGCAGAAACTTGGCTGATGTTATGACCAATCTGACAAAATATGGTATTGACATGGCTTACCTGCAAGGACAAGGGTACGACAGTGCTGCCTCTATGAGTGGGAAATTCAATGGTGTCCAGAGACACATAGCTGATAAATTCCCACTTGCACCCTATGTGTACTGCAGTGTCCATTCCCTAAACTTGGCAATTTCTGATGCTTGTAAAGAAGTTCCTGTGCGAAATTGCATGGGAGTACTTTATAGTATTGAAAACTTCTCAATACACCCAAACTAAAGCACGTTTTGGCTCTTTCGGTGGAGAATAAAGCACCTGAATCGAAAAAAAAGGTCTCTGCCCCCCCTGGTGGGTTGAGAGGCATGACTCGGTCATTGTCTTTCTAGAATTAGTCCATGCAGTTGCAGTTGACAAGACAGATTCTGCTACACAAGCCAATCAGTTGTTGTGTTCTATAACACAGCCAGAATTCATCATCACTCCACTTACTATTGTTAAATTGTTTTCCTTTAGTTTACCTGTGTAACTTACTGCACCAACAGAACATTGATTTAGGTGCTGCAATGCATCACGCAGAAATAAGGGAAGATTTGATTCATTCACTCAGAAATAACACCGAATAAATTTAACAACACTTTCTGTGAGGCTCAAACTCTGTGTAGTAAGCTTCAAATTGACATCATAATGCTAAGGCAGGCTAAGAGACAGATGTACCGTGCTAACCCACAAACAACTAGCCCTGAGGAGTACTTTCGTATTGTTGTATTTGTACAATTTGTTGATCTCTTTCTTTCACACATATGTGACCGTCTGTCCAGTAACAAAACTCCCTACAAACTTCATGTGTCTACTACCATCAGGATCTACCACAGAACAGTCAGAACCTACAGCACAACAATGTGACCAAATTAAAGAGTTGGTCAGTATATACAAGGCTGACATTGACAGCACTTCACAGCTGCAGTAGGTGAACTTAGGGTTTGGTACAAATCACTTGCGAACAACAGACCAAAAAATGTCATAGATGCATGTGCAATGTACAATGCAAAAATATTCCCAGTCATTTCTAGACTGTTGAAAGTATTTTCCACGCTGCCTGTGTCAACGAGCTCAGTGGAGTGTTTGTTTTCAACTCTCAGAAGACTCAAAACGTATTTGAGAAATACCAACACTGAAGATCGATTGAATGGTCTCATCATACATTCACCGTGATATTAAAGTTGAACCAACCTGTGTTGTAGATGTCCTGGCAAGAACGAACAGGTGTTTGAGCCTTTCATAGATATTCGATTGTATTTCTCTAGTTCTGACAAAACTTGTTGTATTAAAAGTGTGTTCAATCACAAATTTGCATTTGACCATTTGTTGTGTGAAATTATCTGTCATGCAATCACGGATCTCTGTGAAACTTCACAGGTGACAACTGAACTTGTCTAAAAAGTTTGGGTCCATGGGGGAGAGTTTAACAATTGAATTGCGTGCAAAGCTACACGAGGACTACCTATACTAGTCGTCCTTAATTTAGGAATAAAAGACTAAAGGAAAGACAACTAGTCTTCATCAACTCTTGGGCTTCTCTAACCAGTGAATAGTGAAATTGACCGTCAGGTTGCAACATCCCCAACGTTGGTACCAGATGGTTGGTGGCGTTCGTGCCAGATTTTTGTTTCAGTTTCACAGTAAAATTAATTTTTGAACAAATCTGATATTTCGACATTATCATTATCAAGTACACATGCCAACTCATCTTAGTAGCCTAATATTTTAAATTATGGTCAACACGTTTCTTGGATGTAGTGAGAATGAAACCTTCAGACATGTCGCTGAGCTATTCAAAGGCAAAAACTCGAGAATCAGAAAGTTGGAAAATTTGCCCCTTTCCAGAGCGCAGCAGTACACCTGCGAACTTGTAACACTGTGAACCCGTTGTCGGCAGAGCACAGATATCCCACTGTGTAGTTTTGAGCTTAGAAAATGTAACTTCGTTTCGAGTGATCGTCTTTCAGTTGACCTATCAGATTAAAAAAGAAAGCATGCCAATAGAGATAAAATCTCGTTACACAGCGAAAGATTCAGAAACAGACGATAAACGAAACATTAACCGATGATGACAACCTAATTCTACACTAAGACGAGAATTATCAACTTCGTTACTACTATTGTATGTTTTAAAAAAAAAATCACTGAATATTGACACGCACGAAACAGGACAGAAATACGACTGGCGCAAAATCATGACCAGAAATCCAAGCTGGTAATCTTTCTTTTCTAGACATGTTCGTTTCAGTCTAAAAATGGCTTCATATATCGCTATATTAAAACCAATTCATACAAAGTCGGTTTATTAAACATCGTCCCCACATTGTTATCGTCACCGCTCACTAGTTCCTGTCTACTCGAGCGAAGGAAGTAAACAAAACAGAACGTTAAACAACGTTTGCATGTGTCTTCAACATTTCGCACAATCTCGGGGTATACGAGAAGTGTGAGAGCACTGTGTAATGTCGTAGTGGTTGACAGAATGAAGTGGAAAGAAAAAAAAACTCACGAAAAACACGAACTTTGTGATCCTCTTATTTCATTGTTTTTTATCTCTTCAAAATTCAATTTTTTATATGATTGATTTTATTTTCCGAGGAAGAATATGTATGAAAATAATTTTAGGGATCAGAAACACGATAACCCTAAAAACACCGAGGTTCAATGAGACTCACGACTTGTAATTATAAACAAATTATGTACAGTTTGTTTGTTTTGGAATTTCGCACAAAGCTACTCGAGGGCTATCTGTGCTAGCCGTCCCTAATTTAGCAGTGTAAGACTAGAGGGAAGGCAGCTGGTCATCACCACCCACCGCCAACTCTTGGGCTACTCTTTAACCAACGAATAGTGGGATTGACCGTCACATTATACACCCCCACGGCTGGGAGGGCGAGCATGTTACACATTATATCTAAATTACCAGAATTTTAAAAAATAATTTCTAAGGTTATGATGTTTTCTATGTTTAAGTTGGAACAGACTATTCCGTCACCAGGGACTTTTATTATTTAGTTAAATTTAATTAGTAGTGTTAATCTGTATACCAATGAATTTCAATGAGAATTAACATTTTTAATATACATTTTTATTATTATTATTATTATTATTATTATATGAAATCAATTTGCTACTAAATATTAAGTTTTATTTGGGAAATGTGATTACTTGAATTACAGCCACAGAGTCTCTGTAAACAGCTGGTTTCAAAGGTATAGACTGTACGGCGTGGAACATGGTTGCTAAGGCACAGTTTGCTGGAGCACATACCACATCAGAGAGGTTGTCAGGAACTTTGAACACGTGGGTACCCTGGCCCAAGACCATGTGTGTAGAATAGCAACCATTAAGTCCGGCTCTATTGTTCAGAGGAACGTGTCCATACTGAAAAAGTTATAAAATAAAAATAGTTATTAATTGCATAAAATACACCATGTCTGTTACACTATAAGGGATCTCTTACTAATATGATATTAGGAAAACATTTTTATTACGCGAAGTGCAATCAATATTCAACTTTGTTGAAATTTTTGTCCTCTGCATTGAGGTTGCAATAGTGATCAATAGTAAGCTACTAAATTCGAATATATATATATAGATAAACTATCTTCGATTGTTAACTATGTGCAATATATATTTACCCGTACTGCCATAGACTACAGTATCACCATTTGTGTTTATAAATAACTTACAATTTTTATTTGTTCTCACTGCGATTATAAATTAACTTTTTACAAGAGTTTAAAATTCTTCTGATACGTTAATAAATACCTAATCAGTTAATTATAAACCTTTAAGTATAAAAAAAAAATCAAACAGAAAAACCAACTATAAAAATACATTGAAAACACTGCCGTTACTACGAAACAAAGTTGAAAATATTAATAACATAGTCTAGCGATTAAAAAAGTCCCCGTACCTTCATTAAATGTTCGCACTTTTGTGGAAAACCATCACGACACCTGTGACATTTGCTACAAGAGTCGGATATTGTGAATGACACGCGATCTCCTGCTGATAAATTATCCGTTGTTCGTCTGCTACAAACGACTTCTCCAACTGCTTCGTGGCCTAAAATACTACAAACATAATTAAATTCGTTATGGTGAGGGATCATTTTTTAAGTAAGCGAAGAACAATTATTATTAATTTACTTGTCATAAGACATTAGTAGACCCATTGCATTTCTGTTTACACTGCATTATATATTTATGTCGCTAGGTATTTTGTTTCCAACAATTGGAAGATCTTGTGTGTTTTATATATATAACAGTATGCAATTACACGTGGTTTGTATTCGTTGCTGAAATCGCGTTTAGCTCATGTTGTCACACGCAAAACAAAACAAAAGATTTTTACCCCACTCCTGAATTTGGTGTTTTCATGATGCAGCCCGAAAAACACAAAAGCACAAGTAATTTTCAGCGAAAGAGAGCTGACGACAGGCACCCAGTTAATTATAAGTGTAAGTATTGTACACAAAATCAATGACCATAATAACAAAAACTGTTTCGGTTAAAATTATAAAATTAATATTCCGACAAAAAACGTCTCATAATTATGCTACAGATTGCACTGTTTTTCACACACCAAGCAAGTTATTATACAAGAAAAAAATAAAACTTAAGCATTGAATAACTGGTTCAGGTTTTCGTGCGTGTGTAAAGCTATGTGCAAGGGTTATCTGCTCAGAGCCCTACCTAATTTTAAAAGTGATAGTTTATAGGAGAAAAGAACTTGTCAACGGTACCCACCGCAACCTCTTCAGGTTGATATTGTCTAGCCGGATAATATAATTTTACCAGCACGTTTTATCGCACGCACACTTCACAAAATCCGGTATTTAGGAAACACGACTCGCATTTTGCGGGTCGCTTGTTCGAATCCCATCATTCAACATGCTCGCTCTTTCAGTCTTAATGGGCGTTAAAGTTATGGTTAATTCCACTATTCGTTAGTAAAGAGCACTCTAACAGTTGGAGGTGAGTGAGGATGACGGGCTGCCTCCCCAAGTTTATTACTTGTAGATTACGGAAGGCTCGCGCAGGTAGTACTGGTGTACCTGTGCACCCACAGCTCCAAAATTCTGAATGTATTTTTGCAGTTACAAAACACGAACCCCAAGTTCAGAGTCCAAGCACGATAACCAACAGGCCACGCTGGTTCCAATTTAAACAAAGAAATCATGAATTAGAAAACTGATACAGAGAACAACCCTCGCCAGTGTCAGTCGTGTAACGGATTTACTCACACATTTGTCTTAATACCTACGTTTGTTTCAGTATAGTTTCTTTATGCATGTGACGTATATTGTTTGATATGTACTGCACAAGTCTCGCCTGTTCATTAAATTTACAGATTATCAGGAGTAAGAATCAATAATATTTATTTTACAAAACTCTAGCGTGTCTTCGAACTCTGTTGAACGTTAGAGTATTTCGTCTTAAATTATACAAGTCGACGCGCTAAGAAACTTTAATATCAGAGGTCAGCCTCGGAAGTTATAATGGCGATTAACGCTCATTTATGGGAAACTACAGAATCTGACAAGGAACGTTTATAAATTTCAAATATTACAAAGCGTTCGACTTCAGAGAATCAAAATATCAGTACTCCTACGAGGGCATTACATTAAATAATTTCGTCAATAAAAAGTGAGCTTGTGAACGGCGTCAGGTCAATCAAGAATAGAACTAATTAGCATCACCGTTATGTAAAATATTTTTTGCCTCATGAATCCAGACCGTTCATAAAATATTCAGTTCCAGACCGGACAGAACTGAATATTGTTTGAGTTCGTAAAATTATTGTACATAAATATTTATTTGAATTA
This sequence comes from Carcinoscorpius rotundicauda, assembly GCA_011833715.1. Classification (NCBI taxonomy): domain Eukaryota; kingdom Metazoa; phylum Arthropoda; class Merostomata; order Xiphosura; family Limulidae; genus Carcinoscorpius; species Carcinoscorpius rotundicauda. The sequence goes on along the minus strand of CM022391.1, from coordinate 4,023,442 downwards.
ACTATCTGTACTAACATGTTTTTTTTTTCTCCTTTTGCATATTAAAATATTTGTGTTAAGATTTGGCTTGGTTTGAATTTCGTACAAAGCTGCACCTAATTTTGCAGTGTAAGACTAGAGGAAAGGCAGCTAGTCATCACCACCCATCGCCAACTCTTGGGCTACTCTTTTACCAATGAATGGTGGGACTGACCGTAACATAATAACGCCTCCACGGCTGAAGGGCGGGCATATTTGGTGCGCCGGGGATTAGAACCATCAACCCTTGGATTACAAGTCGAGTGCCTTAACTACCTGACCATGTCGGACCATTTGTGTGAAGAAAGAAAACTCTGCGTACGCGTGTCAGTCTTATTGGCAAATACAGGGTGGTCGCTAGAAAAGCGGAAAATCTGAGGGTCAGATGAGATCATGAATAAAATGCATGCTTACTCATTTCTATTTTGATTTCTTTACATCATGAATAAAATGCATGATTTTAATATCATAAAATGCATTTTGAGCATCTATGAGTGTAATAACATATGCCTTTAAAAAAACTTTGTAAAAGTTTTTCTTTGTAAAAATAAATAGCTGTTTGACAAATTTTCCGCTTTTCTAGCGACCACCCTGTAGTATAAAATTGACACATATTAACATTTAAGTAACTCCTAATTCAAATATCCCGTTATTTGAAATCGTAATACGTAATATACGTAACAATAAATTAGATACTGATCCGAAATAAATTATAATACGTAATAGTCAAAATTAAGGCAACAACACTGAAATTGTTTTCTTATTCCATTACGTTTTATCGGTTTTTATGACTACTTAACTAAATGTAAATAAATCATTTGGCCATGGCTGACTAGTATTAAAACAGTCGATTATAATATACACATTCCTTAATCAAAATACACGAGTTGTTTACAAACAAGAAGCCGAGAACAAGAAAAAAAATACTGTGAGAGACAAAAACGATAAATGTATAAAGGGGAGTCTGGCGTAATTTACCATACGACATGTTGAAAATATTAATGTAATCGTTAACGTACGTCAAGATGACTAATATAGTATTAAAACCTTTATTAAAATAAAGTAGAGAACAGCCTTCTGAGGCCGTCTCCAGTTTAACGATGACCTCAGAAGGTCGAAACGCTGTTCTCTACTTTATTTTAATTAAATTTCTGATACTCATACGAGTCGTCTCGAGACACGTTTTTACTTCATACCGGTTTAAACAGCGAGAGAAGAGAGGGGTTTCTACACCATGAAAATAGTAAAAATAGATCTGTGAGATATTATGAGCTACCTCGACTGATAAACCTATATGGCATTTCAGTAGAACGGAAGACAACTCAGTAATGAACTCCAAATCAGTCAGAACTGTTGACTAATGTGTTCTGATAAAAAATAGCTTACTTTAAATTTTTAATTAGCTAGCGTTTCCATATAAGTCTTTTTAAAGGTGTTTTGTTAAGAAGATGAAACAGCGTTTTAAGGCTATACCTATGGTAGAAACATCTCAAATATTGTGCTCCAATTTCACATGGTGTTATAGCACACTCATTCCTTCAATCTTTCAAGTTGTGTTTCGACTTTCAATATCTTCTTTGTCATAACTCATTCGAGAAATTCCAACAACTGTATTTTTATCATATTTGTCAATATCTTCTTTCTGTAACCTACTCTTGACAAAACATATTCATTTAAGCCGTGACTTGTTCAACATACCTTCAAGATACGCTTAAGAACCACAACAGAGTTGCTACAGTTCTCTTTTCCACACTTGGCAATATTGTCTAACATTCTGTAGTATACGTGAAAATTGTAATAAAAATCGAACAGTTTTAACTTTTTATCCTAGAAAATCTTCTGTTTTATCAGCATTTTTTTCAGAAATGCGTGTTTTGCCATCAGTTTTATCTCAAGATCACATTTATAGAAAAACATTGCTCAGTTGTTTAAGATTTTCGGTTTAGTGAATTTTTTTTATCACTAATAGTGACGGCATCCAAATTCTTTGTCATCTTTATATCCAGTTTGTAAACAGTAGAAGGAAGTGTACAGTATGACTTTTCCTGTTTCAAATTTTTCGGTTTGACTGTCGCATCAATACTGAAGAGTATGGCACCAACATGGCTGAAGGCTGGCCGTACAGTTGCTGACGTCAGATATTTGTCAATGATTGTTATGTCTAACTTGCTTCACACAACTGCACACAAATTAAATATACGGCTATAGAGATTTATGAAACTTTATATCTTCCACGGTACGTGCTGGAAACTGTATTCTCACACACATACAGAGGTAAGTCTATGGACTTACAACGCAAAAATCTCTGGTTCTATTTCCACCGGATAGCATGGTGTAGACAGCCAATTTTACAAATTAAGTTGATAGTGTTTTAGAAAGAATAATTACTCAGTAACCAGATAAAAGTATTATTGTGAGAAAAATGTAATTTATTTTGATTATTTTTGACAGTATAACTTGTACAATAAAACTAGAACTCAAATTAATATAGTTTATATGTATTTAACAAATACTGTTTGTACTCGTTAACCCTCATTTTGTGGCATAAAATTTCAGGGAAGACAGTTGATTAACAGCACCCTCTGTGAAGTGTTGTACTAATTTAATCGGCAGTAAGATTAAATTATCATTTTTATAACACACATTCGGCTCCAAATTCTGTTAACTATTTGAATAAATTCATTCAAATAGCTATAGATATTGTTTAGAATATTGTAAAAATGCAATAATATAAAGCAGTAGTTAAAAATAGTTATTAATTGCATAAAATACACCATGTCTGTTACACTATAATGGATCTCTTACTAATATGATATTAGGAAAACATTTTTATTACGCGAAGTGCAATCAATATTCAACTTTGTTGAAATTTTTGTCCTCTGCATTGAGGTTGCAATAGTGATCAATAGTAAGCTACTAAATTCGAATATATATATAGATAAACTATCTTCGATTGTTAACTATGTGCAATATATATTTACCCGTACTGCCATAGACTACAGTATCACCATTTGTGTTTATAAATAACTTACAATTTTTATTTGTTCTCACTGCGATTATAAATTAACTTTTTACAAGAGTTTAAAATTCTTCTGATACGTTAATAAATACCTAATCAGTTAATTATAAACCTTTAATTATAAAAAAAAATCAAACAGAAAAACCAACTATAAAAATACATTGAAAACACTGCGTTACTACGAAACAAAGTTGAAAATATTAATAACATAGTCTAGCGATTAAAAAAGTCCCCGTACCTTCATTAAATGTTCGCACTTTTGTGGAAAACCATCACGACACCTGTGACATTTGCTACAAGAGTCGGATATTGTGAATGACACGCGATCTCCTGCTGATAAATTATCCGTTGTTCGTCTGCTACAAACGACTTCTCCAACTGCTTCGTGGCCTAAAATACTACAAACATAATTAAATTCGTTATGGTGAGGGATCATTTTTTAAGTAAGCGAAGAACAATTATTATTAATTTACTTGTCATAAGACATTAGTAGACCCATTGCATTTCTGTTTACACTGCATTATATATTTATGTCGCTAGGTATTTTGTTTCCAACAATTGGAAGATCTTGTGTGTTTTATATATATATATATATATATAACAGTATGCAATTACACGTGGTTTGTATTCGTTGCTGAAATCGCGTTTAGCTCATGTTGTCACACGCAAAACAAAACAAAAGATTTTCACCCCACTCCTGAATTTGGTGTTTTCATGATGCAGCCCGAAAAACACAAAAGCACAAGTAATTTTCAGCGAAAGAGAGCTGACGACAGGCACCCAGTTAATTATAAGTGTAAGTATTGTACACAAAATCAATGACCATAATAACAAAAACTGTTTCGGTTAAAATTATAAAATTAATATTCCGACAAAAAACGTCTCATAATTATGCTACAGATTGCACTGTTTTTCACACACCAAGCAAGTTATTATACAAGAAAAAAATAAAACTTAAGCATTGAATAACTGGTTCAGGTTTTCGTGCGTGTGTAAAGCTATGTGCAAGGGTTATCTGCTCAGAGCCCTACCTAATTTTAAAAGTGATAGTTTATAGGAGAAAAGAACTTGTCAACGGTACCCACCGCAACCTCTTCAGGTTGATATTGTCTAGCCGGATAATATAATTTTACCAGCACGTTTTATCGCACGCACACTTCACAAAATCCGGTATTTAGGAAACACGACTCGCATTTTGCGGGTCGCTTGTTCGAATCCCATCATTCAACATGCTCCTCTTTCAGTCTTAATGGGCGTTAAAGTTATGGTTAATTCCACTATTCGTTAGTAAAGAGCACTCTAACAGTTGGAGGTGAGTGAGGATGACGGGCTGCCTCCCCAAGTTTATTACTTGTAGATTACGGAAGGCTCGCGCAGGTAGTACTGGTGTACCTGTGCACCCACAGCTCCAAAATTCTGAATGTATTTTTGCAGTTACAAAACACGAACCCCAAGTTCAGAGTCCAAGCACGATAACCAACAGGCCACGCTGGTTCCAATTTAAACAAAGAAATCATGAATTAGAAAACTGATACAGAGAACAACCCTCGCCAGTGTCAGTCGTGTAACGGATTTACTCACACATTTGTCTTAATACCTACGTTTGTTTCAGTATAGTTTCTTTATGCATGTGACGTATATTGTTTGATATGTACTGCACAAGTCTCGCCTGTTCATTAAATTTACAGATTATCAGGAGTAAGAATCAATAATATTTATTTTACAAAACTCTAGCGTGTCTTCGAACTCTGTTGAACGTTAGAGTATTTCGCCTTAAATTATACAAGTCGACGCGCTAAGAAACTTTAATATCAGAGGTCAGCCTCGGAAGTTATAATGGCGATTAACGCTCATTTATGGGAAACTACAGAATCTGACAAGGAACGTTTATAAATTTCAAATATTACAAAGCGTTCGACTTCAGAGAATCAAAATATCAGTACTCCTACGAGGGCATTACATTAAATAATTTCGTCAATAAAAAGTGAGCTTGTGAACGGCGTCAGGTCAATCAAGAATAGAACTAATTAGCATCACCGTTATGTAAAATATTTTTTGCCTCATGAATCCAGACCGTTCATAAAATATTCAGTTCCAGACCGGACAGAACTGAATATTGTTTGAGTTCGTAAAATTATTGTACATAAATATTTATTTGAATTAACTATCTGTACTAACATGTTTTTTTTTTTCTCCTTTTGCATATTAAAATATTTGTGTTAAGATTTGGCTTGGTTTGAATTTCGTGCAAAGCTGCACCTAATTTTGCAGTGTAAGACTAGAGGAAAGGCAGCTAGTCATCACCACCCATCGCCAACTCTTGGGCTACTCTTTTAACAATGAATGGTGGGACTGACCGTAACATAATAACGCCTCCACGGCTGAAGGGCGGGCATATTTGGTGCGCCGGGGATTAGAACCATCAACCCTTGGATTACAAGTCGAGTGCCTTAACTACCTGACCATGTCGGACCATTTGTGTGAAGAAAGAAAACTCTGCGTACGTGTGTCAGTCTTATTGGCAAATACAGGGTGGTCGCTAGAAAAGCGGAAAATCTGAGGGTCAGATGAGATCATGAATAAAATGCATGCTTACTCATTTCTATTTTGATTTCTTTACATCATGAATAAAATGCATGATTTTAATATCATAAAATGCATTTTGAGCATCTATGAGTGTAATAACATATGCCTTTAAAAAAACTTTGTAAAAGTTTTTCTTTGTAAAAATAAATAGCTGTTTGACAAATTTTCCGCTTTTCTAGCGACCACCCTGTAGTATAAAATTGACACATATTAACATTTAAGTAACTCCTAATTCAAATATCCCGTTATTTGAAATCGTAATACGTAATATACGTAACAATAAATTAGATACTGATCCGAAATAAATTATAATACGTAATAGTCAAAATTAAGGCAACAACACTGAAATTGTTTTCTTATTCCATTACGTTTTATCGGTTTTTATGACTACTTAACTAAATGTAAATGAATCATTTGGCCATGGCTGACTAGTATTAAAACAGTCGATTATAATATACACATTCCTTAATCAAAATACACGAGTTGTTTACAAACAAGAAGCCGAGAACAAGAAAAAAAATACTGTGAGAGACAAAAACGATAAATGTATAAAGGGGAGTCTGGCGTAATTTACCATACGACATGTTGAAAATATTAATGTAATCGTTAACGTACGTCAAGATGACTAATATAGTATTAAAACCTTTATTAAAATAAAGTAGAGAACAGCCTTCTGAGGCCGTCTCTAGTTTAACGATGACCTCAGAAGGTCGAAACGCTGTTCTCTACTTTATTTTAATTAAATTTCTGATACTCATACGAGTCGTCTCGAGACACGTTTTTACTTCAAGTGAGTTTCTCGTCATCACGTAGTCGTTAACGTTTTGATACATGTACACAAAAAATTGTTAATAACATGACGTAATCTCAACCAGCAAAAATAAGTGAATTAAAATCTCCGAGATTTATTACACCTTTACAACACGTGCTGATTTACAACAGCACGTGCACGTCATGCCTTACGTGTTAAAGTATTTCTTTCAGCTATACTTGGCGGTATTTCACTTATACCACAACATATGGTCATAAACATATTTGAGATATCAAAATATATGGACAATATTTCATGTGATATACATAAAGCATTTGTAGATCGGAAAAACATCTTACAAATATTTTCTGAAAAAAAAAGTCTCAAATTACTTTTCAAAACCCGTGGTTGGACAGACACAGAACTTATGTTTACGAACAAATAACAAATCAGTATTTAAAAATAGTTCAAAAAATGTTGTATACTGTCGACTGTCACTAGTAGCACGAATATGATTTTATAATATTTTACGATTGTTTTTCCGATTCATTTGTTCCCCGGTGGGACAGTGGCTTACTATGCTAAAATACGGGTTCAATAACCCGCGGTGGACATAGAAGATAGTGTGATGTGGCTTAGTTCTAAATAAAACAAGTGGTTTATGTATATGTCAATCTATTTAGGAATGTTTCAAACTTCCAAGTATATCTGTATAAAAAACATTTACACAAATGTTAATGTTTCTATACACTGTTAATTAAACATGAAAAGTTTTAACTGCCTTTTTGTTTCGATCAGTGAAAGAAAGCTTTTGTTTGACTAAACCTCTTGATGAGCACTTACTTCAGAGCACCCCTCCTATTGGGCACTTAGTGACGTTAGAATAACTAATAGCCTACTTCACTAATAAGAAAACAAACTGATAAAGTGTTAAACTATTGAAATATTTGCACGCCTACACAGCACGTGACTCGAAAAGCGACACAGCAGCATAACGGTTCATTTCGTATAATCCAGTCAATATCTTTTTTTCCTGCCATTATAAATTCCACGGTTTGTTTATGGTTTGCGAGGCCTACGTACAAACATTATTACTCGACGTTTCACAGATATTCCCAGTGAAATCACTGCTACGGTTTATGCGGAAATAAATGTTAAAAATAGAAGTGAATCAGTGAAAGGTCAACCTCTCTCTCTTTGTGCTACCAGAAAAAGTCCATCTACAGTAACGGACGTTCTCTGAAATTAGAGCAAAAGCGTGCAATAAAAATAATTACTAATTCTTTTAGAGCTAGGCCTGGCATGGCCGAGCGCGTTAAGGCGTGCACTCGTAATCCGAGGGTCGCGGGTTCGCGCCCGCGTCGCGCTAAACATGCTCGCCCTCCCAGCCGTGGGGGTGTATAATGTGACGGTCAATCCCACTATTCGTTGCTAAAAGAGTAGCCCAAGAGTTGGCGGTGGGTGGTGTATGACTAGCTGCCTTCCCTCTAGTCTTACACTGCTAAATTAGGGACGGCTAGCACAGATAGCCCTCGAGTAGCTTTGTGCGAAATTCCAAAAAACAAACAAACTTTTAGAGCTTTTTTATCACCAATATCCCAAGTTGTTCTCGTTTTATTTTTTATCTATCTTAATGAACTGGAATATATTTGTCCAAAAAACTTAACAAGCACATACATAATACAATGCTTATTTTCACATTCCACTGCGATCATACGTTTTTAAACCTATAAAAACACGTTCATGTGAAATTACGTGAAATAGCAACACACTGCTTATCAACTGAACATTTGTGGTTATATTTTTCTTATTCTAACTGATCAATACCTCCCACAATTCATTGAATTAACTGATGTACAGTTTCAAAGAGGAAACAATATACGAAGTTCTTTTTTTTCACAACTTAAAATGAATAAGTACTCAAATGTTGACCATTAGTGTTGTTTCATGGCACTTATTGTAAAAGTGTCAGCAAGCGTTAAAACAGTACACATCACAATTGTTTAATTTTGTGGGAAGCATGGGGAGCAAAAAGATTAAATCAATTTAACTAATGTATAAACAGTAGTGTAAAAATACAGTAACTGTGTTAATCACCCATTAGATATCTGTTACAATACTTATTACCTTGGTACTGGTGTTGTCCTACGACCCTCTAACGTTGTTAGGTCCGAACCACAAATCGTGGCAAGTCGAACCTTCAACAAGATTTCCCCTTCTCGCAGGTCTTCCTCTTTAGGAATTTGAAACGATTCCACTAAAAAACTGGGGTTTTTGTGAGCCCCTAAAAAGACGACTCTGTTGCCTGTGACAGACATTACGCGACTACAGCTAAATTTACATTTATGCCACGAGATGGCATTGTAAATATCACGTGCTGTCAGTGTCGTCAAATCGGATCCAAATGTTAAAAAGAAGTGTCATTTTACATAACTATCGTTTGGGTCACAGCGTTCACCTTGAAGTGATACTTGTGTAAACATGTCTAAGTTGACATTGAGAATTTTGATTTATAAGACCAAGAAACTTTCTAGAGTAATATTAATTTGCGTGAAATAACATTAATACGTTTTTCGTCTGAACGTAGCAAGTTGTAACTCGCTTTCAGTTGCGGTTCTTGATATCATCTACAACAAATACCGCGATTTTTGAATACCTGCATATGATAGAGATAAGAACATTTTTTTCAGTAGGTCTTAACCCTTATTTGAACACGTCAGCATAAAATAAGTTTTAGTTTTAACGGAACAGTCTCGTGTAAGAGTACATTTGATAGTTTTTAATATCATTCGTGATTTTAAACGTATTGTTAGCAACTGCAATCAGGCGAATCATCAGTGAAAAAACACACTTCATATTTTAGTTTAAAATCACAAAACACTTCACATATATAAAGAAATTACACAATAGTAGTAAAAGGTGTGGCCTTGAAAGTTGACGTAAGATAATGTGAGAAGTACCAACCATAAGGTTAATTGAAATGTCTCGCCCCTTTTCTTCCATATTATCAGCACAAAACAAACAAGCCAAGTGTGCAATGAAATAAAATAGCATTATAAGAGGTAACGCCATTATCAAATGGCAAAATAAATACGAATATCACAAAAAGATAACCACTGCAATAAATCATAGTCAAATGTAAAAGTGAAAATTAAATTCATCATACATAAATGGAAGATGTTACTTGCAAAAAAACAATAACCCCCTATACACACACACACACACACACACAAACAAATGCAAAAGGTAATCCTCAATAACGACAACACCTGAAATTATTTGAGGCAGGATCAGAGTGAATTAATTTATGAGGCATTGTCTGTTTTGGTTTGTTTTGGAATTTCGCTCAAAGCTACTCGAGGGCTTTCCGTCCCTAATTTAGTAGTGTAAGACAAGAGGGAAGGCAACTAGTCATCACCACCCACCGCCAACTCTTGGGCTACTCTTTTATACCAACGAAAAGTGGGATTGACCGTCACATTATAACGCACCCACGGCGAGCATATTTGGCGCGACAGGGATTCGAACCCGCGACCCTCAGATTACGAGTTGAAAGCCCAACTCTGATGGCGAAAGAACTGAAGTAAAATCAAATGAACAAGTAAACGAAAATTAAACCACCAGTGATAAACAGACATTGGTCAGAAACAGGATGAAGAAAGACCAACCACTGCATGAAAAAATAATATACGCAACACAAGGTAAATAGGAACAACCGAAACATGTGTTACGTATTACAGTTTATTTCAGACTATTCTCCGAGTTATTATGTTACGTACGTTACGTATTACTGTATCAAATAACCGGATATTTTGATTTTAATTTAGAATGTAATTAAATGTTAATGTGTATGAAATTTATGATATTTGCTAACAAGATTGATACACACAATTTTCTTTCTTAATACGTCCCCCGTTTCAGATTTACAACGCTAAAATCAAGGGTTTGATTCCCCTTGGTGGACACAGCAAATAGTTCGATGTAACTTTGCTATAAGAAAACACACACACACACGCACATTTTCTTAATGCAAATATATTGTAATATGTAATATACAATTTATAATAACGATTATCACTAATAGGTATTGCAAATGATGGTTTATATATAAGAGTCTTTCAAAATTACAAGCCCTACTGAGTCTTATATGACAAGCAATTAAATTCTGAGTTGTTACTGTCTTGCCTCTCTTAGTTAATTAGCATGGCTGGCCTCATACAGGTTACAAGCTCACTTCTTACTGACAACAAGGTCTGGCATGGCCTAGCGCGTTAAGGCGTGCGCTTTGTGATCTGAGGGTCGCGGGTTCGCGCCCGAGTCGCGCCAAACATGCTCGCCCTCCCAGCCGTGGGGGTGTATAAAGTGACGGTCAATCCCACTTTTCGTTGGTAAAAGAGTAGCCCAAGAGTTGGCGGTGGGTGGTGATGACTAGCTGCCTTCCCTCTAGTCTTACACTGCTAAATTAGGGACGGCTAGCACAGATAGCCCTCGAGTAGCTTTGTGCGAAATTCCAAAAACAAACAAACAGTACTGACAACAATATTTTTTGCCCGCCAGTGGCTCAGCGGTATGTCTGCAGACTTACACGCTAAAATCCGAGTTTCGATACCCGTGGTGGGCAGAGCACAGATAGCCCATTGTGTAGCTTTGTGCTTAATTCAAAACAACAACAGCAACTTAATTTATCTCTAAATTTGAGATACATCCCTGCGTCTTGGAAGCAAGCAAATGTATTTACGTTCTTGAAGGAAGGAAAACCAGCGCATAAGCAGGAAAATTACAACCGATCAGTTTAATTAGCTGTATGGATAAAATTTTGGAGCGAATAATTAACAATAGAATCTCAATTTTTCTAAAGATCGCATCAAAATTACCTGAAGTTCAAAACTGTTTCAGAAAATTTAGTAAGTCTTACTGAAACCGTAATAGACAGCTTAAACCACAATAAAACTCAGTCGCTTGCTTTCTCGATACCGAGAAAGCATTTAACACCGTATGACACATTGCTTTAAGATTCAGTGTAAAATAAATGCAATTATCAATAGGAGTTATTTCCAGATTATTCATGTTTATTGACAGCAGAAAAGGTGTAGTACATGTTGAGGGCACCGACTCAGAGTACCTTACTCCACAGGCGGATGTTCCTCAGTGAAAGACAGTGCTATTCTGTACATCATATATGTAAGCGAACAGGCATTAAACGATATTTATTACACTTTATAGTTTATCATGGTGTAGCTATCTGGAAGACCTCAAACACACCCTTAATGGCGTCAAATAACTTAGAACCAGTTTTAAACCAAACAGTTGAGTTTTGTTAGAATTATAGAATTAAAATTAATATTATTCTTAAAATAGTGAAATTGCGTCCGAACCTTCCTAAATTATGTTTCAGTAGAGTTATTCTTGATACCAATTCTTTAGCAAATTTTTAGGCCTAACGCATGATTCAAAATGGACTTTGAGTAAATACACGAGTAAAACTACAAAAGGAAAAAAACTGAACAATAAGTAAACTATTAAAAATGATAAACAGGCAACAACACAGAAGCATCTACAGAAAATATTATTAACATTTTAAAACAATATATTAGACCAGTAATAACCCTCGGTGGGCTCAGCAAATAGCCCGATGTAGCTTTGCTATAAGAAAACACACACCGGTAGTACAACATGTGCGGCCCGGCATGGCCAAACGCGTTAAGGCGTGCGACTCGTAATCTGAGGGTCGCGAATTCGTATCCGAGTCGCGCTAAACATGCTCGCCCTCCCAGCCGTGGGGGTGTATATGTTTCAATCAACCCCACTATTCGTTGGTAAAACAGTAGCCCAAAAGTTGACGGTGGGTGGTAATAATTAACTGCCTTCCCTCTAGTTTTACACTGCTAAATTAGGGACGGCTAGCACATATAGCCCTCGAGTTGCTTTGTGCGAAATTAAATACAAACAAACAGTACAGCATGTGTGCCCAGTGTGGTTAAACGTAGCAGAAATAAATCTTAAGAAATTGTAAATAAATAAAATTCAACACCCATTGCAGCTTTAAGAACACCAAAATCCACAAACTCAACATCTTTACATAATTATGCATACCTATTTCTAGGCCTGTTCCTTTACGAACATTGATACAAACGTCATTTGTTAATAGAAATAGATCGCTACGTTACACCTTATACTGAGAGGGCCAAGTGCCTCTCACAATTAAATTTTACTTTGGAAATGAAGACCACCTGCACTAGACATTAAAATTATTAACCAAGAGTAAGATGTCATCGTTGTATTTGAAAAGGGTATTTTGTGTCTAAATATGCGCTGGGGAATATATCTTGTGAACAGGTGTAATTTGATTTCGGAAATATTTGTGAAAATATACAACCAAATGAAGCGATATAATATGGTGCGAACTGTTTGCAAGTGTCAGTGACCTAATTAAGAGGACAGTTACACTAAATGCTACTAGCATTATATTCAAGGACACGGCCCAGAAAAGGGGAAGAAATTATATCAAAGTTTTGTCAGAATACTATCAGTAGCATTTGACAATTCTTAAATCATCTGTTCAGGGAAAAGAAAAGGTCAAAAATGTACCTGATTTTCCCAGGCCTTCAACGACCTAAAGCCGGTGCCGAAAGCGAATATATACTGATCTTATCAACTGTGAGGAATATAAATTTTCCCACTGTTTAACATTACGATATTGTTCTTGGATGGTGCATTTTTATTTTTATTTGGAACTCTTCTGAGGTAAATTGTTATAAAATAATTTAATTTATGAACATTACCGTCCACGTGATGGTAAAAAATTCACTTCAGCCAATGTTTCTTCAATGCGACGTAAAAAAACAATTTTAAAATAAAAAGTTATCTATTATAACCTGGAGAATAAATATAGCTTTTTCGTCAAACCTTATTGGCACAAAATAAATTCAATTATTTATTATTATTTTTGTTGCAACATAAAAATAATAATAGTATTTTGATTTGGCTTAATTATCGCTCTTGATTACAAGATCATTGTCTGTTTTAAATTTCGAACCTGTCACATTTCCTCATGATAGAGCAAATTGAACTTTGGATGTATATACTGTACCCATCACAGGGTGCATAGCGAATACTCGCTTATCGACATCCAAAAAACATTTTTTGTATGCAGTTTTTAAGTTCATGTTGTAAAGTTATCAGGCAGTTCTCGTGTTAACAAGATAAAGGATTGTCACATCTTCAGTGGTTGAGAGCAGAATACGCAGAATGTGCAAGACTTGTGGGTTTTATCTTTCCCTGTCCAGTGGCTCCACAGCAAGTCAGAGAGCTTAGGACGCAAAAAATGAGGTTTCGATACACGTTGTGAGCAGAACACAGCTAGACCATTATGTAGATTTTTTGGGAGTTTTAACAACAAACAATTAAACCTTCGGATGTTATAACCCGATTTCTAAATCGCTCCCTCGTTTATATAAGTAAATCTGGAGTTGATAAAAATTACTTACCACGCTGCGTAGTACGAATCACACGATAATTTTTTTAAATTTGTTATCAAATGGGTTTATGGTAAAGAACGCGGAATTAACTACACAAAATACACTATTTGTAGAATAAATATCTGTCGTATTTGTTACATACATCTTACTGTCTATCTAATCCACTGGTGTGTCCTACAAATAACAACATTGGTCCAAATGTTTTTGCAAAGAAATATGTTTTATCGTTTTGAGGCTTTTTTAATCAGTGTTAATCTGGCTGATTAATCACATAATCCTAAGTCGTCAGGTGTTCTAGCCCCATCTTCGAGCAGAAACAACACCAACTGATGTAATGTGATGCTCGTTCATCATTGGCGCCAAAGGTTGGGCACATACTGAGCTACACAACTACATGTGTCACTATTTTACTTCTTCAGAAGTCGAAGTAAAATACTGAAACATGTAGAATGTATTAGATTATGTCCAGTTTCAAGATTTTTCTTTATCTTTTTCACCTTCGTATAGTGAATGTTTTGTTGTGTTTTGAGACTGAGAACAGAGGTAATATTAAACATTGCTTTTCTTTAAAAATTATGGTAAAGAGCATATTAATTAAACAAATCAATCCACGTGCTAAGGGGTTTATTGATGGAAATCCTCAGGATAAAATTATTCTTTGGTTTTACAGTTACAACTGCACAACTTCACTTGGTTAAGAAAAATAGGAAGTTGTTGCAATGAAGTTATGTAATTTTTTTGTGAAAATATTGATGCCCGATGTGCAACTTGTGAAGGTAAATGGTTTGTAATATTCGAAATCTATAAACGTTCCCGGTTAATGTATTTGAAGATTCCTAGTAAAAAGCATTAATCACATCTGTAGCTTCCAAGGTTTTAGTATACCAGTTGCAGCAAACCAATGATATATGATGTCTCTTGGAGCGTCGCGTTGATTACGTTTTATAGGCTTGAGGAAAATTAGTATAAATTTTAGGTTTGTACAACAATACTAACGATATACTAGAGTTTACGAACACACATGTATTGTTGATTCTTACACTCGAGAATCTTTTACAGCTTCAGTGAAAGGACGGGAATTTCGCAATACAAATTGAACTATATAAGCTATGCACATTTCTAAATATAAATTTACCTTAAACAAACATCGATATTATAATAGATATATTGTAGTAAATCCGTCACAACACTCTCAAAAAATCAAAGTTGATAATGCAACTTGAATTTAAAAATTGTTCATAATATAATTTTACATTGATAAATTAACAACTAGCTTATATAACTATATATTATACCAGTTATCAAGGGTATTAATAAACAACTCTATAGAAAGGGTCTAAGGCCTCACAAATTTAATATTGTCCCCCAAATCTTGTCTCATAACATCCCAGCATAAATTATTGAAGTATACCCAGTTTATTTATTTCATGGAGTTATTTCATTCATGTGTTTCTGTGGTAAGTGAAATATTTCATAAATCTACAAACCTGATGTAATCTATGTATTAAGGTAGTTTTTGCCCTTGTAATCTGATGTAACCTGTACAACTAAGATAAGTGTTGTTTTTGTAAGCTACACCCTTGTGAAAATTAATTGAAACAATATGAAAAATTACGATTTTTTCAATTTTTGCGTTTTATTTTCGAGAATCCAAAAATAACTCACAAATTGATTCATGATATGACCGTCTTTATTTTTCAAAGATCATTGATCCGCTTCACAAGTTTCGATGTGTGACACGGAGCCAGATCTTGCTGAAAACTGCCAAATCCATCTGGAAATCTCTTTTTCAATTCTGGAACGACCTTCTCTGCAAAACTTCGACATACTGTGGTCCTCGCATCATACCTTCTACGATATGTAAGCCTCCGACGCCATAGTAACTGAAAAAGCCCCAAAACATCTTCTTCAAGGGATGTTTTACGAACTGATTGATGTGAGATTCTCGAAGTTTCTCACCTGGAGATCTGCGAACATGTAGACTTCTTTGACCCTGTACGAAGAAATGAGTTTTATCACTGAATAACACCTTCCTCCATTGTTTTTGCGTCAATTTCTTGTATTTCAGACCCCATTGATACCGTTTTCTCTTCACTGGATTAGTAAAAAGTTGGTATCGACTAGTCTCCTTGCCCTTCTAACGCAATTTCGAATGACGTAATATTCCTCAAAATTTCGTCATATATCCCCCAAAATAGATCGACCGTACTGCAAAACACAGCTAATGACGCCGTCTGTGTAAAAAAATTACCAGCGGCTCCAGCGAGCCTACACCGGCCGCTATGCTGAAAATATTGTAAAATGACCATTTGTTTCAATTAATTTGCACAAGGGTGTAACTTGCCCTTTGCAGCTCAGATAATTTTAGCCTTTGAAAGTTCATGCGACTTATACAGTTAAGATAGTTTATTTCTGTGATTTTAACTACCCCCCCCAGTGGCTCAGCGGTATGTCTGCGGACTTTCCACTAAAATCCGGGTTTCGATACCCGTGGTGGGCAGAGCACAGATAGCCCGTTGTGTAGCTTTGTGCTTAATTCCAAAACAACAACAAGAAGTTTTTAACCTAGTAATATATATAAACTTTGCGAAATTAAACTTCACCGATTGAAAGGCAGAAAAGTACAGTGGAGGCAATCAAACGTCAGTAAATTCTTTCGTGAGCCAATCAATATTAAAAAACATTCATGAAATAAATTCGTGATACACTCATGAAATAATTACTTGTAAAAATAAATTACATTAATAACTTTTAATATATAGAAAATCCAGAACATTTTGCTGACACTAATTCCAACATTGGTTTTATGTCGCGTTGCTTAGCAATAATCAAATATTGTTGTTATTTTTGTACTGAAAATATAAAATGAAATTTGTAGACAACAGACTTGGAAACATTTTTGATTTCACAATTTATAGTCTCCGTTGGTTGAAGAAATTTTATTTTCTTCAAAATACTGGTGGCAAACAGAAAATAGTGTGAATCAGAAACGATTTAACTTTAAAGTTAAACTGGTATTTTCATGCTAAATTTTATACATTTGCCTGAATGATCCAACGAACCGAAGGTCCGGCATGGCCAAGCGTGTTAAGGCGTGTAATTCGTAATATGACGGTCGTGGGTTCGTATTTCCGTCGCACCAAACATGCTCGCCCTTTCAACCGTGGGGACGTTAAAATGTTCGGTCAATCCCCCTATTCGTTGATAAAAGAGTAGCTCAAGATTTGGCGGTGGGTGGTGATGACTAGCTGTCTTCCCTCTAGTCTTACAGTGCTAAATTAGGGACGGCAAGTATAAATAGCCCTCGAGTAGCTTTGTGCGAAATTAAAAAACAAACAAACATTTCCTACGAAACGTTATTGTTTTGGGCCTATTATACAAACACTCATTTCACTTATAAGGTTTCACAATACCTCTCTCCTCACGGCTCTTTCTACTCCCGTTTCTAATATCGTAATGGACAAACAGTAATCAAACTACTCAATCTGAATAAATGGATTTTGGCTTTTATGACTCTTCCTATTTCTAGAAGCCAAGCATGACGTGATACACATTAGCTCTATATAGGTTATGTTGTATTATTAACTAGTAAGCAGCTGTATACACAGAAAAATTGAATACTTACTTTGAGCTGTAGAATTTAGATACTTTGTTGTTTCATCAGTTTCATGCTAGTAATTTTTGTTGCTTGTCAAAGCTATTATTTTAAAATATAAAATCAGAAGTAAAATATAGAAAGTTAAACATTAAAAAAAAAGTATCATATCAGGATCAAGCCTGTGTTGTATTTCTGATATTAATACAGTAAAACTTGTCTGAGTCGGAAACCTGTGCAAACCGTAAATATCAAAATTTTGCAGCATTATCTTAAGATTTCTTTTATAAAGGCTCTAACGCGGATGTAAAACTACCTTTCGCCTACCTCATTTATCAACAAGTAAGACTAGAATCTGAGTAAGGCGGATGAAATATTTTTGATTAAATATTAATTTCTTACTTAATTAATAATTTCCTTACATATTAATAAATTGTTGTTTAATTAATAATTTGTTTAAATATTGATAAATTCTCGGACATTTTGTTACAATAAGTATTGGTTAAATATATTCTGTCTGCCGTCATTATTCTGGAGGTTGCTATTCCAAAAACGATTGACCGTAATTTTGGGCTCATTTGCTGATGGAAAACTAGAGAAACGTTGGGTGATTGGTAAAAGTATAAATCAGCGCTGTTTCAAAAATTTAATGAAAAATCAACTTCCTGTGGAATGGAAAGCGAATAATAAAGCGTGGATGACAAGTGCTATATCCGAAGAATTTTTGAACAAATTAAGCAAAAGAATGGAACAAGAAAATAGTAATATTCTACTTTTCCTAGATAATGCAGCTTGTCACACAAAAGTTCAACTTTCAAATGTTCTTCTAGTCTTACTACCTACATGTACAACATCAGTTCTATAGCCACTAGATAATGGAATTATTCAGCGTATAAAATTGAAATACAGAAAATTAATGCTTCAGCATATTATTGTAAACATAGACGACTGTAAGAGAGCATCTGAAATGACCATGAAAATTGACGTGTTAGATGCAATTGCATTTTAAGTCATTCAATTAAATGTGTAAAATATGAATGCATAATAAATTGCTTTCTAAACTGTAGATTTGTTTTATTCTTGATAATGGCGGAGATTGTGGAGAAGTTGTTTGTTTTTACGATTCTCGTGAAATCCAAATTCTGATTGAGAAGATTGATGCAGATGATTCTGTGAAGGCGGAAAGTTTTTGCGAACGTTGACAAAAAGTGTTTTAACAGAAACTGATGAAATTGATTTAAAATCTATGATAAAATTGCAGGATGGTAACAATGTGAGAGGTTCAAAAGATGAACAAAATCGAAAAGAGAGTAAGGAAATAGAAATTCCTACTTCATCGCAAATGTTAAATTATATTAACACTACCAAACTGTATGCAAAAATTAAGAGGAAAAATGAACTTCATGAAAAAGTAGTAGAATTGGCGTTCTCTTTTAGGCACATGAGAAAGTCCATTAAAAAAACGGAACAGTTGTTGTTTCGAAGTTGAACACATTCTTCAAATAAATTTGATTAAAATTTTGTGTACTTATGTATATTTGTAATGTCTGTTTTTGTTCTTATTCTAATAAATATAGCATAAACAATATAATAACTTTATTCACAAATATTTTACTTCCCTTGAGACAAGCAAGTATATCGCTCAAAAATTATACAGAACTAAGAAAATGTATGTTCACTGTTTAAGCCAGAAAACCTACTTAAGCCGGAATTTTTACTCGGTTCGGTGCGATTCCGCCTCAAACAGCTTTTACAGTATTATTTACATTATCGTAATATTTACATCCAACTATGTCATCGGCAAAGCTAACTATTAAAAGACGTGTACATTTAAGAAAAAACAAATGTTTTCGTTATGTCGAAAAAAAAAAAAACATCCGCGATATAACTTGACTTTTAATCTTTTATTGGATCTTGAAAAAATTAATTTACTGTAATTTATATTAGGGTTCTAGCGTTGGAAGCTCGTAGACAAAGAGTTTATAAATCTAGTTGTTGTTTTTTAATTATCTTTAATGTAATATTTGCCCTTGCCTGTGGAGATTGTTTATACTAAACGTGAGTTTGATTATTTGTAAATATCTTGGACTAAAATGTTAAACAGGTGCTTCATGCCTAAGCCTTTCTTAAATATTCACGAAATGTTAGGTCGTTCCTTTTCAAGGTCTAATTATTATAGTTCTGAACATTTTAAGATTATTTAAAGGTGTAACTAACGTAGTAACTAGCAGGATACTTTATTCATTGCTTTAACTTAATATGACGCTCCATTGGTAAATCTAGGGTGTTATGGACTGGGCTGCAGACATACAAATTATACTCGAAAACGTTTTACTTTCATTTTAAAATTGAAAGAAGACTGCAATCATTTTTAAAGATTTAAACATTTTCCTTGTGCGTGGGCTAAAGATGTTAGTTTATGTCACGTTCGTATTCAGTAGTTATATATTGGCAATTAAATGCAATTCTATCGACAGTTTTAAAACAAGGTTGGCTTAGGCCTAAGGTAAGTAATCTATGCTTGAGTTGTAAACATCTTGTTACTTTAATACTAGAAATAAACGACTGTATAACACCAAAATGATGTTTTTATTTAGTTAAACACTCCTTACAGCTTCTTCAGGAGCATTCACTAAAACACAAATTCAAACTGGAGGTTCAAAGCTTCAAATAAATAAAAACATTTTGGTGTTATAAAGTTTATTTCTAGTACTAATATATTTTAGTATAGCTTTTAGTCATTTTTCTGTCATATTAAACTCAATGCTTACGGAATGGTTATATATTAGATGAAATTGCAAGATCTAAAGAGAAACCAGACAATGCAAGGTACTTATTTTTTGTTAACTGAATAAGCATAACTTTTATTTGTTGACAAACAAAAAAATGTAATTTGGATAACTTAGCCATGTTAACCTTACCTCAATGCCATGTCATGCTTTATATTATAGCCAATAGTTTTAAAGTGTTTTGCCCCCCACGCGTACGTCCGGCATGGCCAAGTGGTTAAGGCTCTCGAGTCCTAATCTGAGGGTTGCGGGTTCGAATCCTCGTCACACCAACCACGTTCGCTATTTCAGCCGTGGGGTATTTAAAATGTGACGGTCAATCCTACTATTCATTGGTAAAATAGTAGCTCAAGAGTTGGTTGTGGTTGGTGATTACTAGTTGCCTTCCCTCTAGTCTTACATTGCAAAATTAGGGACGGCTCACGTGTATCTGGCGCAAAATTCATAAACAAAACAAAGAAACCCCCAATGGCACATTTCAAGTTTCTCAGCCCTTTAATACAAACCTCGGATATAACATTTGCATGACATAATTGTTAGAAATAGTAGTAGTAGTGACATTAAATAATATTTTGGTTAATTTTGTAGGTTTATCTGAGTCTTAGACAATCCAAATTATCACAGACATCAAAAGTTCCAACTAATTTGAACATCATTTGGAGACATTTTTTGCATCTGTGTTTGTTTCACAAAAGTGAAGTTTTTGATACGATGTACTCTATTTTCTGTCCATTTCTTTGGTATTCAATAAATTGCAAAACAGATTTTTGCTTTGGTTGATGAGTATTTGTGACATTTTCTCTACGTGCTCAACTAGAGGAGATATTCACCACTAAAGTCTGATCAGAACGGAAACTGATTGATATAAAGTTGAAGAAACGTAGTGAAAGCTATTGTCACAGGAACGTAATACCTAAAGAGGAAGTCTGAAAATGATTTCGAATGAAAAGTTGGTTGAATAAGAAAAGTGTTTGGAACAGTTAATGTCCCGATCCAAACCATACCGAACATTAAATTCCAGGAACCCTTTAAGATGGTCGACCATGAATGTAAAATTGGAACATAATTTGGCCATCAATGAAACAAAGGAGTGACCTCAAGCACAACCTTTCTGTCTTAATGACTTTGTAATTACTGGCAAACTTGGAGGGAAGTAGTCAAGATGGATGATCAGCAGAATTCAAACATTTCTTCCGTCAAATATGTTTTACATTGTTGACGGAGTGTAATTATATGTCAGTGATTTCAAGATTATAATCCAATTATGCGTTGTCTGTAACCTTATTTATGGACAATTTTCCAACATTGCTGACATTAAAGAACTTTTAAACAAACTTTCCAACTCTCGACATTAACACATGGAAGCTCATTCATTAGTTGGAAGTGAGATGCAACATAAGTCGTCCATGCTTCTTTCAGTCGAGCTTTTGGTCAACATTGGGTGGTTTCCCTGATCTTAAATATCTCGAGTTAATCACCAGCATACCGGTTTAAACAGCGAGAGAAGAGAGGGGTTTCTACACCATGAAAATAGTAAAAATAGATCTGTGAGATATTATGAGCTACCTCGACTGATAAACCTATATGGCATTTCAGTAGAACGGAAGACAACTCAGTAATGAACTCCAAATCAGTCAGAACTGTTGACTAATGTGTTCTGATAAAAAATAGCTTACTTTAAATTTTTAATTAGCTAGCGTTTCCATATAAGTCTTTTTAAAGGTGTTTTGTTAAGAAGATGAAACAGCGTTTTAAGGCTATACCTATGGTAGAAACATCTCAAATATTGTGCTCCAATTTCACATGGTGTTATAGCACACTCATTCCTTCAATCTTTCAAGTTGTGTTTCGACTTTCAATATCTTCTTTGTCATAACTCATTCGAGAAATTCCAACAACTGTATTTTTATCATATTTGTCAATATCTTCTTTCTGTAACCTACTCTTGACAAAACATATTCATTTAAGCCGTGACTTGTTCAACATACCTTCAAGATACGCTTTAAGAACCACAACAGAGTTGCTACAGTTCTCTTTTCCCAGTTAGTGCTATAACACATAAGTTTACTAAACTACAGTGATTATTATAACAACATCACAGTGGTATCCCTGCGGATTTACAACGCTGAAGTCTGGGTTTCAATACTCGTTGGGGGCAGAGCATAGATAGCCCATCATGTAACTTTGTGCTAAATTCAAAAAACAATGTTACATTTTGACCTGACATGTGTGTGTTGCTGACTGACTTCTTTCTCTATGTTATCAGTTCAAAATGAGGGACAGCTAACGCACGTAGTCATTGTGTGAATACCTGAAGCAAATCTTACAGTGGGCGAAATTATAAAGGATCTTAGGAGCTATAAACTTGTCTGTTATAATGGTTTAACAAAACTAATATCGTTTTAGAAAAATCACTACACCAGATATTTTGAGACATTCTTTTAAAACGGTATCTTTTTAATTTCGTTCAATTAAATTTTAAACATTCTATCAATATATATATATATATATGTGTGTGTGTGAATTATTTTATAAAGTGACGCCATGAAGTAATGGAAAAACCTAAGCATTGGAAAAACAGTCGTGACACTTTTACCACGAAGACAGCAAAGACGACATCTCGATCTCCTCAAAAAGTAAAGACTCGTCACCGTTTCAGAAGTTCTGGAGTTAAACTAATCCAAGAAGGTAGAATTATAAGTGTTGTCTTCTTTTGATGAGATCGTTAGCGAATTATTACATTCTGTACAGTATCTTCAATGAATCTACAGTGTTCGTGTAAGAGTTATACACATCAGATCTTTTGACACGTATATGTAATATTTAAAATAATACCACCCTTTCTTTCTATTTCAGTTTAAAAAGTGAACTGTTTACTAACACATACGTATCGCTGAGCTATGGCAACCTTATTTGTTTGTGACACTTTCCAGAGCCATTTCTCTTGTTGAATTCTCTAATGAGTCATGTACGTGAAGAAATACTTTGGTCTTGTACCAAGTGTTCTCAAGCAACATCAATGCTGTAGATTGACCTAGAGGATATTTCATTGGTATCTCACAGAGAGTCAGTATTGTTCATTCGAGTATTAGTTCTGTCAGTCTAGATTAGACTTTTGTTTGTAATTCGGATTTTTGTGACAAAGATTGCAAAATAAAAAAGGAATGACAGCTGTATCATTCGTATCTTTTAAGACCCTGGATCCAGCTTTGGGTATGTTTAAAAGTGTTATTTTAACATAATGAGTTTTATGTATAATGGGATTACTCGTTAACTTTCTATGTGCAATGGAGGGGAACTTGTCAAGATGCATTATCTATAAAATGAAGTTAAATTTGTCTTTTCTGAAGAAGCTTGCAACAACACATATTACGATATTAATGTGTAACCATAGCAATGAAAATTACCATGATCAGTAATGAAGGAATTAGTTTCAAAAGCATTATGGAAACTCTAAACATTATTCTTATAAACAACGATTGACCTTCAGTATGTGGTTCAAAAACAAAATTCAATCATATATATATATATATATACACACTACATTATTAAGATAATCAATTACAACATTTTAAAATGGTTAGCTTATATTTCAAAAAAGTTTAAATCCTAGCACTTTCGATAGATGGAGCTGTCTTCAGAGGTAAAAGCGTGGAATTAAAGAAGCTTGGCCTGTTGAAAACAGTATTTAATCATATTATTTAAAGTAATCGTCCAAACATATTCATACTACGCATGTTTAACATGATGAATTTACGTAGAATCGAACTGCTCGTTAAGTTTCCGTAAAGTATGTGTTGAAATGTGCATAAAATGGTCTTAATGAATTTTTATATAGATGGATGTATTAGAATACAGCGACCTATATCAACTAGAAATCTGTCTCAAATACAAAAGAAACAGAAAAGGTGAATATATTTCAATTTATTTAATTATTATACGAGTTTTGTCAATGAAAGGTGGTAAATTTGTTTGTTCGTTATAATATACAAGTTATACAATGGACTATCTGTACTGTACCCCTAACTGGTATCAAGATATGGTTTTTAGAGTTATGAACCTTCAGAATTATTTTCGGGCCCACTAGAGGGCCAAAGGTTGTTGTTGTTTTGAATTAAGCACAAAGCTACACAATGGGCTATCTGTGCTCTGCCCACCACGGGTATCGAAACCCGGATTTTAGCGTGTAAGTCCGCAGACATACCGCTGAGCCACTGGAAGGCTAGGGCCAAAGGGTAAGAAATAAAGTTTTTGGAATTTCGCACAAAGCTACTCGAGGGCTATCTGTGCTAGCCGTCCCTAATTTAGCAGTGTAAGACTAGAGGGAATGCAGCTAGTCATTACCACCCACCGCCAACTCTTGGGCTACTCTTTTACCAACGAAAAGTGGGATTGACTGTCACATTATACACCACCACGGCTGGGAGGGCGAGCATGTTTTGCGCGACTCGGGCGCGAACCCGCGACCCTCACATTACGAAGCGCACGCCTTAACGCGCTAGGCCATGCCAGGCCAAGAAATAACATATAATGTAGTTCAAATTATGTGCAAAATAGTAATGGTATCTAGTTTGTAGACTATGTAACACTTCATTCTCATGTCACTCCTGTACCTTCACAACAATTACCATGGTAAAAGCGTGAGGTAATAACATAAATAGTAAATAAAAATGAAACAATAATTGATAATTTCGATGGATTGATTTAGCTTCACAAATTGGTGTGTATTTACGTAGGAATAAAACGCTTTATACAGTGAAAAAAGAATAACATGGATAGATGTTTTTCAATGCAATGTTTAAAACAACAGTTATTTTAAGTCAATTATTTTAATACTAATACGTGGTTAAAGGCGTCGTTTAGATAAACAGTTGGCAAAAAATAAGTTTTGTTGTATTTGTTTTGAATTTCGCTTAAAGATACTCGAGGGCTATCTGCACGAGCCATCCCCAATGGAATAATGTACTTGGGCTACTCTTTTACCAACTAATAGTGTGATTGACCGTTACATTATAACGCCCCCATAGCCGAAAGGGTGAGCATGTTTGTGGCTGCGACCCTCAAATTACGAGTCGAGTTTCTTAACTACCTGGCCATGGCGGCCTGCATGAAAGAAGGGTTTTACATGTGATTGACCAAAGTGTTATGAGATTTTTTAGCCCACTTAAGGAGGGCAGAGCAAAGATAGCACCTTGTGTAGCTTTGTGTTCAGTTACAAACAAACAAACAACTAAGTTTTTAAGTTAATATAAATTGGTAAGTACAGTTTTGATCAATGTTATAGTCCAGTTGTGTCAAGAAATTATGATATTCACTGAAGACATTGTGCATAACTGGAGATGTTGACACACTAATGTTTTCTGTGCTTTCGAGTGTGTTGGTCAACTGTGCACTTGGTTATCTCATATTTCGGGGTGAACTGTGGGGTGTAAGCATGAATGTCACGTGATACGGTTTTCTTCTTAGGTGTTGCACGTTGAAAGAATCCGATGGTAATTTTAATAAAAGTAGTGATAAACAGACAAACATGTGCAGAATCTCAGTTCCTAGAATCAGACCGTATATGCAACATTATTGTCCAATGATTCGTTTACAACTGTCTTTTGTTATTCTATGTGTTGTTTCAATAAGAACAAAATTGCATTGCGTTTGCTTTCAAGCAAAAGAAACTGACTGAAATGAATTGTTGGCAAAAACGTTTGGCTTTTCCATGTAATGGGTGCTTACAGCAGAATAGAGCGCGCAGAATAGCTGTGTACCGGCGGATGTTTTTCTTTCTGCTGGATGTCACAGTATCCTTGTCATTTACTGATCGCAAGGAAAGACCGCTGCAGAAGTAAATGCTTTTTACAGTTGTTATTTCTGTAAGAAGTGTCAAAAGGGAGATGTGTAATTTAATTCAAGTAAATGTATTCGACGTGGTACAATAACGATATTCACAAGTGTAACACCAACATGAAAAAAAAATCAATATAAAATGAACAACAATAAATATGTACTGAAACTCGTACCTCTGTTCGTGTTGCGATCCTCGAAATATATCTTTCAATCAATCGACGCAACAAGTCTCATCTTTGCGTGAAATTACTTTGCAAAAAGGAATATTTTATTAATTATTTTTTTTCATCTCATATTAACCATTCAACACAAATGAAGACTGGCAGAATGATAGACATTGATAAGAATACGAGGAATTGTAAAACAATCCTGTAATGTTCTTTTTAAAACGACCATCTTGATATATATAGATTTTTGTCCCGCGTTTATAATAATGACGCAGACGTTGCAACCAATTTTCCTAGATTTATGTGGAGGGAGTGAGCGGTAATACTCAAATATTGAATAATTCCCATGGAATAAAAGTAACAAAACAATTTCCATTTAGAGATTCTAAATTTTAATTCGTCAAAATCATATATATATGTGTCATACAGACTTACAAGTTATTTAGTAAGATTACTCTTCGTAGGGAAGTGATGTCTGTTTGTTTGTTTGTTTCTTTTGAATTTCGCCCAAAGCTACACGAAGGCAATCTGCACTAGCCGTCCCTAATTTAGCAGCGCGAGCCTAGATGAAGGCAGCTAGTCATCACCACTTACTACCAATTCTTAGTCTACATTTTTGCCAACGAACAGTGAGGCTGACTGTCACTGTAACACCTTCACAGCTGAAAGGGCGAGCATGTTTGGTGTGACGTGGATTCGAACCCGCAACTCTCAGATAACGAATCGAGTGCCTTAACCACCTGCCCATGCCAGGTCAAGTGATGTCTCATAATATTAAGCGAAATTTTCCCATTCTTGGTAAAAAGAAGCTCGTATGCCATTGTCAAAATGTACTGTTTTTCTTGTTTCTTTTACTGTAACCCCCTTGATGTCCTGGCAAGCTTGCTAAACTGATTCAAGAAAGCTAAATTCGTAGACAACAAATGTTATGTGACGTATTAAAGTTTGAACCAACGATGTTTTATATATGTTTAAAGCATCACCAATCTCTGTTTGTATTACAGCTTCTTTGTATATACTCGTATAATCTCAACACGTGCTAAACGTTATTTCTTTTAACACTTGGCATGGCCAAACGCGTTAAGGCGTGCGACTCGTAATCAGATATGGCAAAAATAAAAATACAAAAAAAACATATTTTTTTTGTCATCGCCGCCGAGATTGTTTGCAACTCTAATGACCACTTCCAACTGAAAAGGTCCTGGCATGGCTACGTGGTTATGACACTCGACTCGTAATCTGAAGGTCGTGGGTTCGAATCCCGGTCGTACCAAACATGCTCGCCCTCCCAGCCGTGGGGGCGTTATAATGTGACGGTCAATCCCATTATTCGTTGGTAAAAGAGTAGCCAAAGAGTTGGTGGTGGGTGGTGATGACTAGCTGCCTTCCCTATAGTATTACACTGCTAAATTAGGGACGGCTAGCACAGATAGCCCTCGAGTAGCTTTGTGCGAAATTCCAAAACAAACAAACTTTTAACACTTATTCGTTGTTAATATATAACCCATTCAAGTGACGTTTTCTAGGCCTCTTTGATTGTTATTTGGATAAAAGGTTGCTTAACTGTTAACACAAGCTCATTTCTAACAACAAAATACATGGCGTGAGAAATGTGGAAATATGTTAAATCTGAATTTGACTTTAAAAAATACAAATAAGATGCTGTTATTGGTTTCTTACAGCAAGGATACACAGTGAGCTATTTGTACATTGTCCGTAAACAGGATTCGAGCCCTGGACTTTTGAAATATACGTCTTACCCGCCTAAAGACTTGTACTACAACGAGTGTACTTTAAAATTCAAATTAATTTTTTATGTCACGGAATAAATTATAAACTCGATTACTTTTATGATCCTATAATATGGGAATCATGAACATATGGTTGAAAGAAAGTTTTCTTTGAATTTATCTCTTAAATATTTCTACATTACACAAAAAATATGTTTCTGTGAAATATTTTTTGCTATGTTAAAAATGGGTTTCTTATGGAGAAGTAACACTATTAAACTGAGAAACTAAAATACTGTCAAATTCAGTTTATTTGTTCTAGAGGTAAAATGTTATAGTATATCTATATTAGACTGTGTTCTAGAGGTATAATGTTATAGTATATCTATATTAGACTGTGTTCTAGGGGTATAATGTTATAGTATATCTATATTAGACTGTGTTCTAGAGGTATAATGTTATTGTCTATCTATATTAGACTGTGTTCTAGAGGTATAATGCCATAGTTTATCTGTTCTATACTGTGTTCTTAAGGTATAATGCCATAGTTTATCTGTTCTATACTGTGTTCTTAAGGTATAATGTCATAGTTTATCTGTTCTATACTGTGTTCTAGAGGTATAATGTTTTACTCTATCTATTTTAGACTGTGTTCTAGAGGTAAAAAACACTAAACTATTTAACTGCAACATTTAAATGTGAATTAAACAACAAAGATTATCTGTATTTTACAATGTACAATACAGGATTATTTCCTGAGTATCGTTAAGCCTACTTAGATATTACTGTTGACATGCAGATCGTGGTTGAGAATTGAAGCATGCTATACTCCACTAAGTGATTGTTGTTCTTTACTTTTCCAGACACATCAAAGTCTGCTTGATTGAATGCAAATACGAATCAGGTAAACATTTTAACCATGTTTCGTTGTAAGTGTCAAAACAAATTATCGTTTTTTTTATACACAGAAAACTGATGGTGTCTGGGTTTCAGTGTTATTTTTTACATAAAATGATCACTTTATTTTTTCATCTGTAAATTTATTCAACGACGTCTTTCCTCTTTAAACCATTCTAATAATTGTTGTTAGTGAATTTATATGTCGTGGCTTCAGGAAGTCACAAACTTTGAACATAAATTGCAAATTGTCACCTGTGTACTCAGACTAAATGGATAAGTCAGTGACCCCTAGGTTTCTGGTATAGTTTTCCCGAACGTTTGAACTAATCACCACAGAGAAGGCAGCCAGCCAGCAACACCTACCTTCAAAGAACTTTGATTGGCTCTTTGTACAAAGAAGTGGAACTGTCTATCACTTTTATAACGCGCCCATGGCTGACAGTACAGAACACTCTCAATAATATAATATCTACAGCGTCAGATTCGCAAATTAACAATCAGACGATCAGACAACGTAGCCCTTAACTGAATAGATTGATTTAATTTACACTATTGAAACTAAATGATTAAATAATTTAATAAGGATGATTGATCTGTGTGATGATGTATTATTGTTTAGTTGCTACTTTTAAATTAATCAATTGGTAAAAATTATCGAATCTTGTTTGTTCGTTTTGGAATTTCGCACAAAGCTACTCGAGGGCTATCTGTGCTAGCCGTCCCTAATTTAGCAGTGTAATACTATAGGGAAGGCAGCTAGTCATTACCACCCACCGCCAACTCTTTTACCAATGAAAAGTGGGATTGATCGTAACATTATAACGCCCCCACGGCTGGGAGGGCGAGCATGTTTGGCGCGACTCGGGCGCGAACCCGCGACCCTCAGATTACGAAGCGCACGCCTTAACGCGCTGGGCCACACCGGGCCCATTATCGAATCTGAAAGATGAGAAAAACCCATGATATTTAATATAAAGTAATTGATATATGTACTATACATGTTCGATACCTTGTCCAATTCAAATCACACATTTGTACACTGAACAAAATCGAATCTTTTTTTTTTCTTTTTTGGGGTGGGTGATGCAAGAAGAAATAAAATATCAAACTAGAAATTCAGAATATAATGTGTTCCGACCAAACCCATAAATGTGTATAATAATAAAGTGTACTGGTAGTTTTCAAACTTTCCAAATCCGTGGAAGCCTCTTATTTCATTCCTACCGTCACGGAGTCCCAACCCTTAACACTTTTACTACACTGGATGAAAGTGACCGAGTTCGTAACACTATTGTTAAAATGTAGCTATAAATAAATATAGAATAATATTATGGTGAATATGAACTGGGTCATGATTCTTTAAAAAACATATTTCTTCCCTGACGAATTACCACTCAATAATTGAGAAAAACAACCAACCAAACAAAACCTGTTAGTTCGGTAGAAATCCTCTGCGGAACTCTGGTATGTAAGGAAACACAGTTTGAAAATCATTTGGAAAATATAATAAATTGAATTAAACAAGATTTGGTTATTTTTTTCTTTCTTATGCCTCGTCAGTTCGTCGTGTGATGCAGGAAGTCGGTTTTGAACAAGTCACTGACCAGGAACAGTGTCACTTCTTCTGGACAGACTTGCCTCTTTCTCTCGATCGTGTGGTGAAAATGAAAATATTTCAGGTGTGAACTTATTTCTCATCATCAACTCACAAAATACCTTTAGTTTACATTAAATGAAGGACTGGCTTCTTGTCTAGTTTAGTACTCACCGTATATGGTTTTAAACTATCAAGTAATATGTATATATATATAGTAAACGTTTAATTAAAGTGTATTATAATGTTAAAATTGTGAAATATCAGACGTTATTTATTTACCACCAGAAAATTAACCATTTTCCCGGAATGACCGAGATCTGCAGAAAAGACTTCCTCGCGAGAAATCTCAACCGCATGTGTAAACAGTTTCCAAAAGATTACAACTTCTTCACGAGAACCTGGTTATTACCGTCAGAGTACGTATGTGTGTGACAACGTTTTATTTGTTCGTCATTTATAAACGTGATATTTACTTCGTAGCATAATTATCACATAATCAGGGTATATTATTGTTTGTTTTAAAATGTTTACGCGAAACTACACAAAGGGCTAGCTACCTATAGTCATGCCTAATTTTGAGCTGACAGACCAGAGGAAAGACAGCTGGTTAACACCACTCTCAGACAACATTAAGGCTACTCGTCTGGGGTGTGAGCGTCACTCGTATATGAACCTACGGCCAAGAAATGTGGAGCAGAATTTTTTGGCAACGGGCCACGAACCGAAACCCTCACATTAGGTTGCGTACGATAAATATTAGGTTCCTATTATGTTGCACCGACCAACCCGAGGGAACGCGAATAACATTTTAAAATTACAAATAAAACTGCTGAAAAGAAACGCGACTCTTGTTTGATTGAAAGTTTTCAAAACTTATATGATGATGAATAAAATTGTTTTCGTAGCATGCTTCCCGAAACAAACATAGTCATAACTAGCTGGAGTGCACGTTTCCATTTACATTCATGAAAAATGAGGGATTATCTTAGGACAAAAAAGTTACTCTCCTTATTCGTAATTAAGAAAAAAATGACCATAAAAACTGCAAAACACAAAGCATGAAACCGCTAATTTTTATGTATCTCCCTATGGACCGAATGAACCTCTGAACTAAATTTAGTAAATATTCATACAGGTGCACAATGTAGTGGTTAAAACACACCCAGAAACACCCATAACAAACCGTAAAACATTTATGTAACCATGCACGGACATAACAAATCTACTTATTAATTTTGGTGAAGATCCAACTATATCAGTACAATTATATTTATATAGATTGTTATGGTATGAAGTAGTTACATGAACAGTCAACAGACAGTACTGTATATTTATATAGATTGTTATGGTATGAAGTAGTTACATGAACAGTCAACAGACAGTACTATATATTTATATAGATTGTTATGGTATGAAGTAGTTACATGAACAGTCAACAGACAGTACTATATATTTATATAGATTGTTATGGTATGAAGTAGTTACATGAACAGTCAACAGACAGTACTATATATTTATATAGATTGTTATGGTATGAAGTAGTTACATGAACAGTCAATAGACTGTACTATATATTTATATAGATTGTTGTGGTTTGAAGCAGTTACATGAACAGACAAGAGAGGAAATTGTTATATTTATATAGATGTGAAGAAGTTATATGAACCGTCAACAGAAAGTACTATTATATTAAGATATATGTGAAGTAGTTATATGGACACACAAGAGACAGTACTATTATATTTATATATATATGTGAAGTAGTTATGTGGATTTACAACAGACTGTATTATTATATTTATATAGATTGTTACGGTGTGAAGTTATATGAACGGACAACAGATAGTACTATTATATCTGTATATATTAAGAGTAATTAATTTCTTTGGTCTTATGAAAATTGTCTCTTATAAGGTTTTAACGTTTATTTATCACTGGCTTGAGAGATGACCCACCATTGATTTCTGTAGTTATCACATGATGTTATATGATGAACTGCAGGCCACTTCTAAAACCAAAGTTCAGT
Organism: Carcinoscorpius rotundicauda; assembly: GCA_011833715.1. Classification (NCBI taxonomy): domain Eukaryota; kingdom Metazoa; phylum Arthropoda; class Merostomata; order Xiphosura; family Limulidae; genus Carcinoscorpius; species Carcinoscorpius rotundicauda. Next base: position 3,990,948 of record CM022391.1, on the reverse strand, counting down.
GCACAGTAACGCATGCTAGGAAAAATTAAAGTGAACCTTTATCGCGTCCAAAAATATTTTTCTATTTGTTTTTGTAATGATAAAATGGTCTTGCAGATACGATGATCATAAATGATATACGTGACCCCGTGTTTCATCATAAGTGTAAATATAAGATCTAGTTATCGGAGTAGGCCTGGCATGGCCGAGCGCGTTAAGGCGTGCGCTCGTAATTCGCGGGTTCGCGCCCGCGTCGCGCTAAACATGCTCGCCCTCCCAGTCGTGGGGGCGTTATATTGTAACAGTCAATCCCACTATTCGTTGGTAAAAGAGTAGCCCAAGAGTTGGCGGTGGGTGGTGATGAGTAGCTGCCTTCCCTCTAGTCTTACACTGCAAAATTAGGGACGGCTAGCACAGATAGCCCTCGAGTAGCTTTGTGCGAAATTCCAAAACAAACAAACAAACAAACAGTTATCGGAGTTGTGTGACAGTTATACGACAACGTACTTCACTTTCAGTAATGTTCACCATCCATGATAAAAAGGATTGTATTGAAATCTGAGTTTATGAATAAGCTATCATCACAGATTGAAACATTTCTTTGTATCAATGAAAGTTCATGCTTTTCTGTTTCAATAGCCCTGAGATTTTCACTAAATAAAAAAAAACAAATATTTTTAAAGTTTGTTTTTGATTGTCGTATATTTGAAATTTTTTGTAATTTTTATTGGTTAAATCTGAAACGTATCACTTTTGTGGAAATTTCAATTGTTTTATTTATTGCTTATCTATAAATATGTGGGCTAGTTATAAAAAAAATATTTCACAGTTATGAGTGATGATCGGTGCGAGCCGAGTTTTGGACGAATATATTGCAAGCAACAATACAGTAAGATATAGCTCCCAAGTGACTAGATGGTAGATCTGATGACTTATAATGTTTAAACTGTGTTTTGACAACACCCTTGTTGGATACAGCACTGTGTTGGTGTTGTGTTTATTACCAACGGTATATTCATTTTTTCTGTGTTAGGTTATTGCAGCTGTACGTCTATTTGAACACTCACAGAAACTGTGTCTTTATCATAAAACCCGAAAATAACTGCCAGGGACGAGGGATATATCTCGTGAAAGACGTCAGTGAGCTTGGTGTTGAATCCCGTGGTATTTGCCAGCAATATATCAAGAAGGTAATTCAACAAAGTGTAGTTTGTAGGTAGTAAATATCATTTCTGTTTTAAAGGTGTGACACTTTTCAGTTCGTTTATTTCTTGTTTGTTTGTTTTTTTAATTCCGCGCAAAGCTACATAAGGGCTATCTACGCTAGCTATCCCTAATTTAACAATGTCTTAAGGGCCTTGCATCTTGACAATAACGGTGTATTGTAGTTTCTGTTGCAAAAGGCTGTGATGTATAACCACACTTCTCCTGTTACTTTCCATAATCCACCTTCTGTATAGGACGACAGTTGTTTTTTTTTGTACTTGCATCAACAATAGAATTGTACCAATACTTATAAACATTGCATTCGGCTACTTTACTGGTATGTCTTTGTCAGGAATAGCACGAATAACCAATATGGCTTTGCTATATCAAGTGCAGGGAATAAAACCCCGGATTTCAGCGTGAAGTCACTAAAACTTATTGTTGTCCCACCAAAGGACCTTGTCAGCTGATGTATATCCTACTTAAAAGTGATCAGTCTTATATGGTATCACACAACCAGCTTTACAACAGGTAATGTTAAAATGTAGTTCTGATTACATTCTGTTTCACCGCAACTTAATATCGACTGTAGTCATTTGTTACCAACTTGCTTGTTCGTTTAAATGTTAACATCTTTAACTCTCCGATAAACAGACTGAGCCTCATGGTTGTTTCAACAAAATGTATCGACATTTACAAAACTCAATGGCACCTCTTACAACACATGCTGATCGACCAAGTCAGAGACCCAAAGTTCCAACACAGGTGCCCTTACTTTTACATACAACACATGCTGATCGACCAAGTCAGAGACCCAAAGTTCCAACACACGTGCCCTTACTTTTACATACAACACATGCTACTCGACCAAGTCAGAGACCCAAAGTTCCAACACACGTGCCCTTACTTTTACATACAACACATGCTGATCGACCAAGTCAGAGACCCAAAGTTCCAACACACGTGCCCTTACTTTTACATACAACACATGCTGATCGACCAAGTCAGAGACCCAAAGTTCCAACACACGTGCCCTTACTTTTACATACAACACATGCTAATCGACCAAGTCAGAGACCCAAAGTTCCAACACAGGTGCCCTTACTTTTACATACAACACATGCTGATCGACCAAGTCAGAGACCCAAAGTTCCAACACAGGTGCCCTTACTTTTACATACAACACATGCTAATCGACCAAGTCAGAGACCCAAAGTTCCAACACACGTGCCCTTACTTTTACATACAACACATGCTAATCGACCAAGTCAGAGACCCAAAGTTCCAACACACGTGCCCTTACTTTTACATACAACACATGCTGATCGACCAAGTCAGAGACCCAAAGTTCCAACACAGGTGCCCTTACTTTTACATACAACACATGCTAATCGACCAAGTCAGAGACCCAAAGTTCCAACACACGTGCCCTTACTTTTACATACAACACATGCTGATCGACCAAGTCAGAGACCCAAAGTTCCAACACAGGTGCCCTTACTTTTACATACAACACATGCTACTCGACCAAGTCAGAGACCCAAAGTTCCAACACACGTGCCCTTACTTTTACATACAACACATGCTGATCGACCAAGTCAGAGACCCAAAGTTCCAACACAGGTGCCCTTACTTTTACATACAACACATGCTAATCGACCAAGTCAGAGACCCAAAGTTCCAACACACGTGCCCTTACTTTTACATACAACACATGCTGATCGACCAAGTCAGAGACCCAAAGTTCCAACACAGGTGCCCTTACTTTTACATACAACACATGCTGATCGACCAAGTCAGAGACCCAAAGTTCCAACACAGGTGCCCTTACTTTTACATACAACACATGCTAATCGACCAAGTCAGAGACCCAAAGTTCCAACACACGTGCCCTTACTTTTACATACAACACATGCTAATCGACCAAGTCAGAGACCCAAAGTTCCAACACACGTGCCCTTACTTTTACATACAACACATGCTACTCGACCAAGTCAGAGACCCAAAGTTCCAACACACGTGCCCTTACTTTTACATACAACACATGCTAATCGACCAAGTCAGAGACCCAAAGTTCCAACACAGGTGCCCTTACTTTTACATACAACACATGCTACTCGACCAAGTCAGAGACCCAAAGTTCCAACACACGTGCCCTTACTTTTACATACAACACATGCTACTCGACCAAGTCAGAGACCCAAAGTTCCAACACACGTGCCCTTACTTTTACATACAACACATGCTAATCGACCAAGTCAGAGACCCAAAGTTCCAACACAGGTGCCCTTACTTTTAAGCCAAGACAGCATATACGACTACAAGTAATCAAAAACAAAATATATATAAATAATTTAAAGAAAATTTATAATTCTTTGGGCAACTTGTTGTTGAATAAGACAAAGATATGAATTGGTAACATTAATGATTTCTGTCCTTGATATGTTTTATAACATGGAATAACAACAGATGTATGGCCATGTTAGGAAACATTAAACAAATGTTTAGACTAACCTATCTCACCAGCTGAACTGCCATTTTACAATAAACACTTGCTTCGAATAAGTTTTTTTTATGAGCTACACTATAAATTTGCTGAGGTGTTGCAAAGTGCTAACGAAAGGCGAACGTTGAGGAGACGTGACAGGAACAATTCTCGTTGTGTTAAACATTGTCTACATAGTTGACAGGACTCCCAAGTGATTCATAGAGTTAATAAGATCCATATTCACTTTTGTAGAATTGGACTGACCATCATTTGTTCCTGGCCCGGCATGTCCTAGCGCATTAAGTCGTGCGCTTCGTAATCTGAGGATCGCGGGTTCGCACCCGAGTAGCGCCAAACATGCTCGCCCTCCCATCCATGAAGGCGTTATAATGTGACGGTCAATCTCACTATTCGTTGGTACAAGAGTAGCCCAAGAGTTGGCGGTGGGTGGTGATGAGTAGTTGCCTTCCCTCTTGTCTTACAGTGCTAAATTAGGGACGGCTCGGTGCAGTGGGCCAACAACCTACTCACTTAAATACCTGTTCATGAAACCGCAAGTGATTGCGGCCCTGTGTTCCTTGACGGAATCGAGTGGTAGATGAATGATGATGATCATTTGTTCCTAACCTGTAACTTTCTTCCACTTGTGTAGTTCCCACTCACAACTGCGTACCCTGGATTTGTAACAAATCTTATGTTACCCCAAATGAGCCTCTCTCGTTCCTGTGGTGCAGAAGCCTGTTAGAAGCAGATATTATGAGAGCTAAGATAAAGTAATTTCATTACTAGTAAAATAATATCAGTATCATAACACTTCATAATCACAGCATACAGAGTTTGATCATAACACTTCATAATCACAGCATACAGAGTTTGAATAATTTTGGTTTGTTTTGAATTTCGAGCAAAGCTACACGAGGGCTATGTGCGCTCGCCGTCCCTAATTTAGCAGTGTAAGAACAGTTGGATTAACCTTCACATTATAATGCCCCCACGGCTGAAAGGGCGAGCATGTTTGGTGCGACGGGGATGCGAACACTTGAATAATGTATCAGAGAAGGACAACAAACTGGATATCATGTGGACCCGAACTCTTGAATAATGTATCAGAGAAGGACAACAAACTGGATAACATGTGGACCCGAACTCTTGAATAACGTATCAGTGAAGGACAACAAACTGGATAACATGAAGATCCGAACTCTTGAATAATGTATCAACGAAGGACAACAAACTGGATAACATGTGGACCCGAACTCTTGAATAATGTATCAGTGAAGGACAACAAACTGGATAACATGGGGATCCGAACTCTTGAATTATGTATCAGTGAAGGACAACAAACTGGATATCATGGGGATCCGAACTCTTGAATAATGTATCAGTGTAGGACAACAAACTGGATAACATGTGGACCCGAACGATTGAATAATGTATCAGTGAAGGACAACAAACCGGATATCATGTGGACCCGAACTCTTGAATAATGTATCAGTGAAGGACAACAAACCGGATAACATGTGGACCCGAACGATTGAATAATGTATCAGTGAAGGATGACAAACCGGATATCATGGGGATCCGAACGATTGAATAATGTATCAGTGAAGGACAACAAACTGGATATCATGGGGATCCGAACACATGACTAATGTATCAGTGAAGGACAACAAACTGGATATCATGGGATCCGAACACATGACTAACGTATCAGTGAAGGACAACAAACTGGATATCATGGGGATCGTTCTGTATCAGTGAAGGACAACAAACTGGATATCATGGGGATCGTTCTGTATCAGTGAAGGACAACAAACCGGATATGATTTGTGAAGATCGCTTATTTTGATCAGGGGTTTTCGCTGTTACAAAATAACGTTTGAAACCAATATTTGTAGTTAATGTGAAATTATCTGTATTGTTTTTTTTCGCCGCTATAGGTAAATATAATGCAGATTTTATCAATGTTCAGAATGTTTTTCTTCTCTTAGTCCATTGTAAAATGAATTATGTTTGTCTCTAACTTTTGTGAATAGAATCCCGCTTTCATTTGGAAAATATAATTAATTTTTGCATGCATTTTCTATAATTATTATTTTTTATTCATTTCCAGCCATTGTTGATAAATGGATATAAATTTGATTTAAGAATTTACGTGCTCGTGACATCATGCGACCCTTTGAAAATATACGTATATAGAGAGGGGCTGGCAAGGTTTGCCACAGTAAAATATGTACAACCAGCTAACAATAACTTGGTAGGTAAAGAATCTCACTAATTAATGTCTTTCTAATAAATTAATTAGTAACTGTGTAGATCTTACGCTGTATAATACTTACTGTTGTATGTTTTAGCGTGAAGTCGAACGCTAGGTTATCTGCGCTCTGTGCACCGGCTCGAGCTTTAAGTCTAAATTTGTCGATGTCTCTGCGGAAGACTAAAACATTTGTATAGATTCTATCGACTTCTTTTTCTTTTTCTGTCTGATTACGTAAAGTGTACGTCCATTTCTTTTTCTTATTACAAAGCCACATTAGGCTATCTGCTGAGTCCACCGAGAGGAATCGAACCCCTGATTTTAACGTTGTAAATCCGTAGACTTACCACTGTAACAGCGGTAAACTGATTACATAACTCGGTTGAAGCGCTTTACGAAAATAATTCTTTAATTTTATTTATATTTCAGCGTTTTCCATCTTTTAGTTAAACTAATAGTACGAATATAGGTTTGGTTTTGGCTTTCGCGCAAAGCTACACGAAGGCTTTCTGCACTAGCCGTCCCTAATTTAGCAGTGTAAGACTAGAGCAAGGCAGCTGGTCATCACCGCCAACTCTTGTACCAACGAATTGTAGAATTGACCGTTACATAATAACATCCCGACGGCTAAAAGGGCGAGCATGTTTGGTGCGACGGGGATTTGAACCCGCGTCCCTCGGATTATGAGTCGAGTGTCTTAACCACCTGGTCAAGGGGAGCCTTTACGTATATATATCAACAGACTTCTTTGTGACGCAAAGAAAAGAAGTAAAATTATTAGAGCAAGAACATTTCTTCTGGCGCTCTTTACCCAGAATTCAGTAAAATAAAACTTCTATTAAATAACAATTTATTCAATAATAATTGTTACAAATTAATTTATTGCAATATGAAATATAGACTGTAACGGATTTACTGTTGTATATTTATTTTAATATCGATATTTGTTTCAGTTAAATATACGTTTAGAAATACATATAACTTCTACAGTTAAACTGGCATTGTGAAATTCCCGCCTGTTCACTAAATTTGTAGATTCTCGAGTGTCAGAAAGAGAAATGTACGTATGTATGTAAGAACCAATATTACTGCCTAAGTTGAAATTTCTAGAAACTTTCAAGACCGTTTATATTGTTGGTTTGCTACAGTAGGTGAACTATCAGGTCATCCCTTAAGTAATGTCCGATTTTACGTTCAGAAAAAGAGAAAGGATTTCAAACGCTTTTAATGTTATTTAATAATTAACGTATGTTCCATTATTATTAGTTACTTCCTGCCAACGATTCACAAGTTTCTGAATGCCACTCATATAAAATTTTTGGAGTTTGGAAGAAGAGAATATAGAGAGGATAGTTTTGACATCTTTATGTGTTCCAAGTTCTTTCCATAAAGATAGTTCTGCAAACTTCACAATAGATGATAGATGGGACAAGGTCTGGAGAATAAGGAGGATGTGGAAGTTTTTCCCAGTCTAGCTCTTCAATCTTTACAGATGTGATCCTTGCTGTATGGGGCCGTGCGTTATCCTGATGTAACACAACACCCTCACAGTTGATCAAAGCAGACATCTTTTCTTTCAGTGAATCATTCGAGCACTCTAACTGTTGACAATAGAACTGTGATGTAATCGTTACATTGAGTGGAAGCAACTCAAAGTGGATCACACAAACAATATCTCAGTGACGCTTCACAAGACTTTCCTAGGATGAGGTCCATTTTGGGCTGTGCTTTAGCCAGTTTACCTGTACTGAGCTATTCTCTGCGGCGCTTAACATTTTTATATCCAGTCAGTAAACTATCCAAAAAAAGGTGAGTTACGTTCACGAGAGTGCAGAGAAGTTTAAATGTTCGCTCTTGCTCTCAGGTTGGCTTCTCTCAAATGAGGGGAGACCCATTTTACAAGTGTTGACACCTTTCCAAGTTGTTGCAGAAGACAGTGAACTGTTGAATGGGTTGAATTGAGCTTCTGTGCTAGTTCTTCAACTGTTACAACACAATCTTCATCAAGTGCAGCCAGCAGCAAGTCATCATTAAACCTAACAGATTGTACGACTTGTACATTAAAATATACGTGTTAAAAACAAAACTGTGTATCAATCTTGTGAACAAACATCATACATATCGAATCTAATTAACGTCTAAGTCCAAATTGTCTGCGGACTCACAACGTTATAAACCGGGTCTCGATACCTGTGATGGGTAGCTTATTGTGTAAGTTTGTGTACTTTGTTCTTATTAAAAAAAACACTGCATAAGCTTTGCTATGCCAACCACAAGTATTGAACCCCGGTTTTGAGTGTTGCAAGTCGTCACACTAACCACTGAGGGGCACGCAATACATGGTTTGTTTTGAATTTTGCACAAAGCTACTCGAGGACTATCTACGCTAGCCGTCCCCAATTTAGCAGTGTAAGACTAGAGGGAAGGCAGCTAGTCATCACCAATCACTGCCAACTCTTGTGCTTCTCTTTTACTAATAAAAAGTGGGATTGATCGTAACATTATAACATCCTAACGGCTAAAAGGGGCGAACATGCTTGGTGTGACAGGGATTCGAACTCGCGACCTTGAGATTACGAGTCGAGTGTTTTAACCACTTGGCCATGCTGAGCCTGGGAACATACGAGGTGAGCACTACCTCTACAGAATGATTATGAATATGGTTAAATCTTGGATATTGTTCGAGCCTGTATAACCACTGGATAAGTATCACAGATATGATGTTAAGGCAGAAACAATAGTCCATTATAATACAGCAAAGATGTTAAGGCAGAAACAACAGTCCATTAAAATACAGCAAAGATGTTAAGGCAGAAATAGTCCATTATAATACAGCAAAGCTTGCTGCAGTGGGTTTCTAAAGAATATGCTTAGTTTTGTGAGCAAAAGAAAGTTGTTTAAGAATTAATTTTAAGTTTTATTATTGTAGAAAAAACTCCGTATGCATCTCACAAACTACTCCATAAACAAAAATAGTGAAAACTTCAAACAGGACGCTGAACACGGAAACAAAAGGTAAATAAAACTACTGAATGTGACTTTTTAAAAATCAGCAAATCTTTGTCAACGATCATTATTTACTATCCCTGCGATGTTTTATATCGTATGAAACATTCGTTGTCTGATCTATTTTGTAGAAATTCCAGGAAAATAATAAAACAATTTTTCCTTTCCGTTTTTAGGAAAATTTCCACGGTCATGAGATATTTACAGAGTAAAGGATACGACGTGTCAGCTGTGTGGACCAATATTGATGACGCTGTGATCAAAACACTTCTGTCTGCCCTCCCGGTTCTACAATACAATTACAAGGGCTGCTTTCCTTCTCATGAATTACTTACCAGTGCTTGTTTCGAGATACTTGGATTTGATGTTCTTTTAAACTACAAATTAAAACCATACATCTTAGAGGTATTTTGAATAAAGTGTAAGTTCTTGATACAATGACACTTTACAACTTAATGGTTTAAAACACAACACACGTATTTGGAACCTACAACTTTGTACATCTCTTTATTGTTCTAAGCTAAATTAGAGCGTGGTACAATTTTCACTAGTCCATCAACTGAGTGGCAATTAATTGAAGTCTAAACGTTTCAGTATTCCTTATTGACAACTACTATTCTCATGTGTTTTTAACTTATGTAGGTAAATCATTCTCCGAGTTACAACACTGATAGTTCTGTTGATAAGGATGTTAAAGAAGCTTTACTACGAGACAGTTTAAAGCTTTTAAATTTAAAGATCACGTGTCGTGCTTGCAAAGAAACCCAAACAAGTATGCTGAAAAAGAAACCCTGGGGTGTTTTACCATTTGCTCAAAGGTGAGGTAGCTTTGTTCTAACAACAGGTAAATGGTAACTTGTAGTTGAATGAATTAAAATTATATTATTGTTTTCACATATTTCTTCTGTCAATAAATCAACAGCATAGTGACACAAGTACAATACATTAAACCGAGGATAAAATGACAAAACTAAGTGTGATCAAATTATCTACTTCTCAAACATTAATATTTATAATGAAAACTGTGTACATTATGCCCACAAGACTTGCAAAATATAAGAGTAGCATAACCAAAGATTTTAAATATATAATTGAAATTTAGTGGAAAATATTATCTTGAAATGGGTCTTATCATAATCACCAAAGTAAATTACCGTCTACTTTAACCACTTGTACTATTATACAGTAGTGTGTGGTGCGTCTTTATGTACCAATACGACGTCAAATAATGGATGCCAACATTGCACTTTGTACTGTCGTTACGTCATTAAAACATGCTCATGCCATGAATGCTGAGAATTATGGACTCTGTAGATTACAATACAGCAATGAAAATGTTATTTTTAACAGTTTTTATTTTTAAAAAACTCTTTGAGGGCCTTCCACAAGCACATCTAGTATATATTATGTTTTGGTTTTCTGGATGCTCTGAAAACTGTCTGAACTTTATATTTTACTTGACTAGTTTACTAGAAAAGCTCAAATAGTGCAAAATATGATAATTACCACATAAATTAGCTTTATCATCTATTATATGATTTACTCCTTTTATACCACCTTTAGCTTTTCTTTTAGAAAGTTTCGAAGAGAACCTGTTGTCCATACAAAGAAATGTCAGGACCATCACGAGCATGAAAACTTGGGTGGCTTCCGACAAATATTTCCTTCTGTAAACAACAAGTACACAAAGTTTTATCCACAGAAGAGCTCTACACACACACGAGATACCATGGCATCAAAAATGAGGGCTCTTTGTATTAAGTACGTACATAGTTTGTGTTATAAAAGCATGTTCTGAAGACCAGAAAACTTAACAAGTTCACATTTTTCAATACACGAAGGTGCAACATAAACACGAAAACAGTCAATATTAAAATCGAGTAGAAATTACAAACTAAACAAATAGTGTAAAAAAGTGATACTTACTAAATTTGTTTTTGAATATCTAACAAAGTTATACAAGGGCTATCTGTGTACAAAATTTATTATTGGTTATATTTGTTGGTAACATCAGCTCTTGAATGAAAGTCATCTCATTACATTATACTAATAAACTTTTGTTATACGCCTTTGTGATACACATGGTGTAATACAAGTGTATTTCTTGAATTTTATCTCAGGGTTATCCATATAGTTATTTTATTTCTATAAAGATGTGATTTTCTGTGCTATAATTCAATACAGAATTTCTCATAACAAATTCTTATTCAACAGAGAGCAGTTGGAGAAACTTCATGGCCAAGAATTTCCAAGGTTAAGACCCCCACCCACCAAGAAAAGTATATCTAACTGATACAAAGGGCATATGATACTGCCTGCACAATATCTCTGTGTAAAGAAAAACTGGTTATGAACAACCTGCAGCTGACAGAATAACTCGTGTTTAGTAGATTATTAAGCTAGAGGTTTAATTATTTGTACTTCACACAAGAAGTGTTTGAATTACGACAATTTAACACATCAATTATTTTGAACTTTTATAAAAATTTGTTTGTGTACATGACATAAAATTACATTATAACTATTTATGGCTACTAATTCTTCTGTGATGTTTTTTTTTTGTATTTTGAATATATAGCAATCCGCTCTGCACTGACCAAGGTATATTGATGGCTATTAAAAAAAGATGAAATTGGGGGCTACAAATTCAGGTTAGAAAATGCATGACAACGCTTTATTTTAGCTACTATAGGAAAAAATGAAATTGTTGCTGCAAAGCCATATCTTAATTCAATACAACTATTAACAATCAGTAGTTGTAGCCACTTGTTTCTTAAATCAATGTTGCTTAAAAAATGAAGTTGTAAGAGTACCAAAAGTTCTTCATTCTTGTATGTAACCAAGAAGTGCATTTAAAATGAGGTATGGACTCAGAGACATGTTCATCAAGCTTGCAGATAAGTTTGTTAAAATGAGGTATGGACTTAGAGGTATGTTCATCAAGCTTGCAGATGAGTTTGTTAAAATGAGGTATGGACTCAGAGGGATGTTCATCAAGCTTGCAGATAAGTTGGTTAAAATGAGGTATGGACCCAGAGGGATGCTCATCAAGCTTGCAGATAAGTTGGTTAAAATGAGGTATGGACTCAGAGGTATGTTCATCAAGCTTGCAGATAAGTTGGTTAAAATGAGGTATGGACTCAGAGGTATGCTCATCAAGCTTGCAGATAAGTTTGTTAAAATGAGGTATGGACTCAGAGGTATGCTCATCAAGCTTGCAGATAAGTTTGTTAAAATGAGGTATGGACCCAGAGGTATGTTCATCAAGCTTGCAGATAAGTTTGTTAAAATGAGGTATGGACTCAGAGGGATGCTCATCAAGCTTGCAGATAAGTTTGTTAAAATGAGGTATGGACCCAGAGGTATGCTCATCAAGCTTGCAGATAAGTTTGTTAAAATGAGGTATGGACTCAGAGGGATGCTCATCAAGCTTGCAGATAAGTTTGTTAAAATGAGGTATGGACTCAGAGGTATGCTCGTCAAGCTTGCAGATAAGTTTGTTAAAATGAGGTATGGACTCAGAGGTATGTTCATCAAGCTTGCAGATAAGTTGGTTAAAATGAGGTATGGACCCAGAGGTATGCTCATCAAGCTTGCAGATAAGTTGGTTAAAATGAGGTATGGACTCAGAGGGATGCTCATCAAGCTTGCAGATAAGTTTGTTAAAATGAGGTATGGACTCAGAGGTATGCTCATCAAGCTTGCAGATAAGTTGGTTAAAATGAGGTATGGACTCAGAGGTATGTTCATCAAGCTTGCAGATAAGTTTGTTAAAATGAAATATGGACCCAGAGGTATGCTCATCAAGCTTGCAGATAAGTTTGTTAAAATGAGGTATGGACTCAGAGGTATGTTCATCAAGCTTGCAGATAAGTTGGTTAAAATGAGGTATGGACCCAGAGGGATGCTCATCAAGCTTGCAGATAAGTTTGTTAAAATGAGGTATGGACCCAGAGGCATGCTCATCAAGCTTGCAGATAAGTTTGTTAAAATGAGGTATGGACTCAGAGGGATGCTCATCAAGCTTGCAGATAAGTTTGTTAAAATGAGGTATGGACTCAGAGGTATGTTCATCAAGCTTGCAGATAAGTTTGTTAAAATGAGGTATGGACCCAGAGGGATGCTCATCAAGCTTGCAGATAAGTTTGTTAAAATGAGGTATGGACCCAGAGGTACGTTCATCAAGCTTGCAGATAAGTTTGTTAAAATGAGGTATGGACCCAGAGGTATGCTCATCAAGCTTGCAGATAAGTTTGTTAAAATGAGGTATGGACTCAGAGGTATGTTCATTAAGCTTGCAGATAAGTTTGTTAAAATGAGGTATGGACCCAGAGGTACGTTCATCAAGCTTGCAGATAAGTTTGTTAAAATGAGGTATGGACCCAGAGGTATGCTCATCAAGCTTGCAGATAAGTTTGTTAAAATGAGGTATGGACTCAGAGGTATGTTCATTAAGCTTGCAGATAAGTTTGTTAAAATGAGGTATGGACCCAGAGGGATGCTCATCAAGCTTGCAGATAAGTTTGTTAAAATGAGGTATGGACTCAGAGGTATGCTCATCAAGCTTGCAGACAAGTTTGTTAAAATGAGGTATGGACTCAGAGGTATGTTCATTAAGCTTGCAGATAAGTTTGTTAAAATGAGGTATGGACTCAGAGGTATGCTCATCAAGCTTGCAGATAAGTTTGTTAAAATGAGGTATGGACCCAGAGGTACGTTCATCAAGCTTGCAGATAAGTTTGTTAAAATGAGGTATGGACCCAGAGGTATGCTCATCAAGCTTGCAGATAAGTTTGTTAAAATGAGGTATGGACTCAGAGGGATGCTCATCAAGCTTGCAGATAAGTTTGTTAAAATGAGGTATGGACTCAGAGGTATGTTCATTAAGCTTGCAGATAAGTTTGTTAAAATGAGGTATGGACCCAGAGGGATGCTCATCAAGCTTGCAGATAAGTTTGTTAAAATGAGGTATGGACTCAGAGGTATGCTCATCAAGCTTGCAGACAAGTTTGTTAAAATGAGGTATGGACTCAGAGGTATGTTCATTAAGCTTGCAGATAAGTTTGTTAAAATGAGGTATGGACTCAGAGGTATGCTCATCAAGCTTGCAGATAAGTTTGTTAAAATGAGGTATGGACTCAGAGGTATGCTCATCAAGCTTGCAGATAAGTTTGTTAAAATGAGGTATGGACTCAGAGGTATGTTCATCAAGCTTGCAGATAAGTTTGTTAAAATGAGGTATGGACCCAGAGGGATGCTCATCAAGCTTGCAGATAAGTTTGTTAAAATGAGGTATGGACCCAGAGGTACGTTCATCAAGCTTGCAGATAAGTTTGTTAAAATGAGGTATGGACCCAGAGGTATGCTCATCAAGCTTGCAGATAAGTTTGTTAAAATGAGGTATGGACTCAGAGGTATGTTCATTAAGCTTGCAGATAAGTTTGTTAAAATGAGGTATGGACCCAGAGGTACGTTCATCAAGCTTGCAGATAAGTTTGTTAAAATGAGGTATGGACCCAGAGGTATGCTCATCAAGCTTGCAGATAAGTTTGTTAAAATGAGGTATGGACTCAGAGGTATGTTCATTAAGCTTGCAGATAAGTTTGTTAAAATGAGGTATGGACCCAGAGGTACGTTCATCAAGCTTGCAGATAAGTTTGTTAAAATGAGGTATGGACCCAGAGGTATGCTCATCAAGCTTGCAGATAAGTTTGTTAAAATGAGGTATGGACTCAGAGGTATGTTCATTAAGCTTGCAGATAAGTTTGTTAAAATGAGGTATGGACCCAGAGGGATGCTCATCAAGCTTGCAGATAAGTTTGTTAAAATGAGGTATGGACTCAGAGGTATGCTCATCAAGCTTGCAGACAAGTTTGTTAAAATGAGGTATGGACTCAGAGGTATGTTCATTAAGCTTGCAGATAAGTTTGTTAAAATGAGGTATGGACTCAGAGGTATGCTCATCAAGCTTGCAGATAAGTTTGTTAAAATGAGGTATGGACCCAGAGGTACGTTCATCAAGCTTGCAGATAAGTTTGTTAAAATGAGGTATGGACCCAGAGGTACGTTCATCAAGCTTGCAGATAAGTTTGTTAAAATGAGGTATGGACCCAGAGGTATGCTCATCAAGCTTGCAGATAAGTTTGTTAAAATGAGGTATGGACTCAGAGGTATGTTCATTAAGCTTGCAGATAAGTTTGTTAAAATGAGGTATGGACTCAGAGGTATGTTCATTAAGCTTGCAGATAAGTTTGTTAAAATGAGGTATGGACTCAGAGGTATGCTCATCAAGCTTGCAGATAAGTTTGTTAAAATGAGGTATGGACCCAGAGGTACGTTCATCAAGCTTGCAGATAAGTTTGTTAAAATGAGGTATGGACCCAGAGGTACGTTCATCAAGCTTGCAGATAAGTTTGTTAAAATGAGGTATGGACCCAGAGGTATGCTCATCAAGCTTGCAGATAAGTTTGTTAAAATGAGGTATGGACTCAGAGGTATGTTCATTAAGCTTGCAGATAAGTTTGTTAAAATGAGGTATGGACCCAGAGGTACGTTCATCAAGCTTGCAGATAAGTTTGTTAAAATGAGGTATGGACCCAGAGGTATGCTCATCAAGCTTGCAGATAAGTTTGTTAAAATGAGGTATGGACTCAGAGGTATGCTCATCAAGCTTGCAGATAAGTTTGTTAAAATGAGGTATGGACTCAGAGGTATGTTCATCAAGCTTGCAGATAAGTTTGTTAAAATGAGGTATGGACCCAGAGGGATGCTCATCAAGCTTGCAGATAAGTTTGTTAAAATGAGGTATGGACCCAGAGGTACGTTCATCAAGCTTGCAGATAAGTTTGTTAAAATGAGGTATGGACCCAGAGGTATGCTCATCAAGCTTGCAGATAAGTTTGTTAAAATGAGGTATGGACTCAGAGGTATGTTCATTAAGCTTGCAGATAAGTTTGTTAAAATGAGGTATGGACCCAGAGGTACGTTCATCAAGCTTGCAGATAAGTTTGTTAAAATGAGGTATGGACCCAGAGGTATGCTCATCAAGCTTGCAGATAAGTTTGTTAAAATGAGGTATGGACTCAGAGGTATGTTCATTAAGCTTGCAGATAAGTTTGTTAAAATGAGGTATGGACCCAGAGGGATGCTCATCAAGCTTGCAGATAAGTTTGTTAAAATGAGGTATGGACTCAGAGGTATGCTCATCAAGCTTGCAGACAAGTTTGTTAAAATGAGGTATGGACTCAGAGGTATGTTCATTAAGCTTGCAGATAAGTTTGTTAAAATGAGGTATGGACTCAGAGGTATGCTCATCAAGCTTGCAGATAAGTTTGTTAAAATGAGGTATGGACCCAGAGGTACGTTCATCAAGCTTGCAGATAAGTTTGTTAAAATGAGGTATGGACCCAGAGGTATGCTCATCAAGCTTGCAGATAAGTTTGTTAAAATGAGGTATGGACTCAGAGGGATGCTCATCAAGCTTGCAGATAAGTTTGTTAAAATGAGGTATGGACTCAGAGGTATGTTCATTAAGCTTGCAGATAAGTTTGTTAAAATGAGGTATGGACCCAGAGGGATGCTCATCAAGCTTGCAGATAAGTTTGTTAAAATGAGGTATGGACTCAGAGGTATGCTCATCAAGCTTGCAGACAAGTTTGTTAAAATGAGGTATGGACTCAGAGGTATGTTCATTAAGCTTGCAGATAAGTTTGTTAAAATGAGGTATGGACTCAGAGGTATGCTCATCAAGCTTGCAGATAAGTTTGTTAAAATGAGGTATGGACTCAGAGGGATGCTCATCAAGCTTGCAGATAAGTTTGTTAAAATGAGGTATGGACTCAGAGGTATGTTCATTAAGCTTGCAGATAAGTTTGTTAAAATGAGGTATGGACCCAGAGGGATGCTCATCAAGCTTGCAGATAAGTTTGTTAAAATGAGGTATGGACTCAGAGGTATGCTCATCAAGCTTGCAGACAAGTTTGTTAAAATGAGGTATGGACTCAGAGGTATGTTCATTAAGCTTGCAGATAAGTTTGTTAAAATGAGGTATGGACTCAGAGGTATGCTCATCAAGCTTGCAGATAAGTTTGTTAAAATGAGGTATGGACCCAGAGGTACGTTCATCAAGCTTGCAGATAAGTTTGTTAAAATGAGGTATGGACCCAGAGGTATGCTCATCAAGCTTGCAGATAAGTTTGTTAAAATGAGGTATGGACTCAGAGGGATGCTCATCAAGCTTGCAGATAAGTTTGTTAAAATGAGGTATGGACTCAGAGGTATGTTCATTAAGCTTGCAGATAAGTTTGTTAAAATGAGGTATGGACCCAGAGGGATGCTCATCAAGCTTGCAGATAAGTTTGTTAAAATGAGGTATGGACTCAGAGGTATGCTCATCAAGCTTGCAGACAAGTTTGTTAAAATGAGGTATGGACTCAGAGGTATGTTTATTAAGCTTGCAGATAAGTTTGTTAAAATGAGGTATGGACTCAGAGGTATGCTCATCAAGCTTGCAGATAAGTTTGTTAAAATGAGGTATGGACTCAGAGGTATGTTCATCAAGCTTGCAGATAAGTTTGTTAAAATGAGGTATGGACTCAGAGGTATGTTCATTAAGCTTGCAGATAAGTTTGTTAAAATGAGGTATGGACTCAGAGGTATACTCATCAAGCTTGCAGATAAGTTTGTTAAAATGAGGTATGGACTCAGAGGTATGCTCATCAAGCTTGCAGATAAGTTTGTAAGATAAATTTCAAAATAGGTAAAAAAGTGTGGTTGTGGACAGACTTCACAAATAACCAATCAGATATTCTGGTAAAAAATGACCATATACACACCTTGGCAAGATGAACCATGACTGTCACAAATTGAACAATATGTTGTTAAATTCATCTAACATCTTTTTGTTGAACAATAAGTTATGAGTCAAAATGGTGTGATATATGAATGTTGTTAACACGAAGATGTGGTCTTGACCTATGTCATATGAAAGGGTCCCAGAGCTTTTAGGTAGGAAATACTGTAGACTTCGTAAAATGCCAGGACTGTTTAGGCACCAAGGCATGTCATGCCCCATGAGAAACATCAATGCTCGAAAGCAAGTAGCATTCTTTGCTACTGAATGATGGGTTCACAAGTACTACTCAGTGTCAGAAAGGACAGATGAATGACCAAAATATGTTCAAACCTTTACTTTGTGATTTACTGAGTTATATTTGGTAGCAAGAGTTTGGTTTGTGGCTTTTGATACTTACTCAATCCATCTAAAAGTTTTACAACCTTTCTTCAAATCATACCTTGCAATGGTTATTGGATAACAGAGCTAGGACACTAGGTTGTCAGATGAGATTCTAACATACTAACAGTTAATTTCAACTACTGATAATCATTGATACTTCTGACACAGAAAGTACTTGGCAATCTTTTCAGGTTCTTAGGTTAAACTTTGAGGTGAATATTTTCCTGAAAACATTTCCTAAGTAATCCTATATGTCAGTCAACTCAATTTGATGTTGTGTGAACATTATTGTTGTCATGAAATTGTAGAAACTGGAATATTCATAGACTTTTGAAACTTTGTATTTGTAAGATAAAATAGCAATCTCTAGTTCATAATAAATGAAAACAGCAGATTTTGTTTTTTTTTACACACAGCAAATTATTGGTAAGTAAATAGACTTTCCTCTCACCCAGAACACAATTTACCATCTTCTTGACATCATATGCAAAAACTTGCAAACAAGTTTTGTAAAGAGCATAGAACCCAAGCAGCCTTGCCACATACCAAGAGTTAACTATATTTTACAACTTTGCATAGTTAAATAATGGAAGAGTGATTAAAGCCATCAAGAAATACACTACCTCGGTAAAACAGTGGGATTTCAATTCAATTACATTCAGCAAGCAACAGTTTCTGCATGGCTTAGACACTGAAAACCAACACAAACACCTGGACATCAAATAGTTACAAGACAGACTGTGTCACAACACGGTCAGAAATTCTTTTCTGAACATAAACCATAGTGACAGAGTACCTTGACAGAAGTCGCTCTTCATTCTAAACAATATTATACAAAAGCAGTAATGGGCACCAGTAGGGGGCCTTTTAGATCGTGGATGTACACAAGTTATGGGAATATCCTTGGGAACTTCTGTTGAACTGTCTGCAAGCCATGATAAAATACATTGATATTTCTGATATTGGACAGTATATATGGTATACAAAGAGAAGATTACTGCTGTTCAGTACATCCACAGATCTTCTGTCTGTTTACAATGGTGACAGTTCTTGAATATAGCCTTCTGTTTGTTTACACCAGTGACAAGATGATTTTTCCTGCTCGTGTTGTAAATTAAATAGCTGTTAATTTCACCTTTATACACCTAGCTTACAATACATTCAGATATATTACAATAATTTCTTTTAATCACATCTATTTTGACTACTTGTCTTAAACGTATATCAATTCTTCTATGTAAGGAAAGATTACATGCTATTAATGAAGTCAGTCACCAATCATCCAGACCAATTCCACACACTGTTGTATTATAACCCCTGTCACAGAGTTTCACTTCTGTTAAAATATTGTTGGTAACTGGTTAATCTACAAACCACTAGTACTTCCATGAACAATACTAAATGTTTCTATAACCAAGAATAAAGACTTTTGGTGATGTACTGGTTTGTTTTAGTTCAAATGTTTGTTATTTTGTTTAATGTGCTAAATGTATTTTCATCTGCCTAAAACTTTCTTTACTCTTTTTTTTCCCATTTAATTTTTTGTTACTCTGAGATTTTCTTGCACTTAATCAATCCTGCATTCTTCATTTATTGTAGGACTATCTTCACTTCTGGACTATCAGTCCATTAAAACTGCACAACAGTTATGAAGCACAAAATTCACATCAACAATTGTTTTTTAGGATTAGTATCCAGTGAATGACTTTGAAAGTTTTAAATCTTCATCAATCATTGAAAATTTGCAAAAATAAATAAATGGCACTGTGTTCTTGTTTCCACTGTGTGTTGTAAGACTGTCACTTCATCGTGACACTCTGTTCTTGTTTCCACTGTGTGTGGTAAGACTATCCCTTCATCGTGACACTGTGTTCTTGTTTCCACTGTGTGTGGTAAGACTATCCCTTCATCATGACACTGTGTTCTTGTTTCCACTGTGTGTGGTAAGACTATCCCTTCATCATGACACTGTGTTCTTGTTTCCACTGTGTGTGGTAAGACTATCCCTTCATCATGACACTGTGTTCTTGTTTCCACTGTGTGTGGTAAGACTATCCCTTCATCATGACACTGTTTTTTATTTCCACTGTGTGTGGTAAGACTGTGCTTCATCACACACTGATCAAACAGTTTGTTTGTCACAAGTAGCTGTTTTCTAAAATACTGACATCAATTAACTCAAAATATGGTACACTTTACAAATATACTAATGCCAACTTTAATTTTGAAAATTAATTATGAATATAATAAATAATTGGTACCTTTTACTTTCCTTGTATCATGTTCTGACCAAAATGCTAATTATAAAGGACTAAAAATGCAAGCCAAAAGTTTCATAATGCAAAAATAGTATTATTTCAAAAGATTTTAATTACACTATATTATATTGTTCTACCAACTGACAAAGTATATACGTGTTCACTTTACAACTGTTAAACAGTTCACTGCATGAACATTTTCTATTCTTCTAAGTTACAGTTTTGTGATCAGCTAAACACAAGTATGTAACAAAGTCAGTCTAAATACAAACTATACAAAATGACTTTTGACAACCACTTCAATTATCTTACACTACCTCCATATTAAACTGTTTGAGAATCTATTGTTGTATTTTCTTTTACGCAGCTATGTCTTAAAAAACTCATTTTATGACACTTTTGTGTTATTTTGCAAAAATTATGTAAGCATACAAATCACAAGATATCATTAATATTGTTGGTTCTCATAAATAAAAAAATTACCTTAATGTATATACAAAATAAGAAATAATAACTTTAAACCATTTTTACAACATTGTTTGGTTGAGATATTTGTACAAGGCTCTACATCGGTTTCCCTAATTCTGAACTCATGGACTAGAGGGAAAACAGTCTGTTAACTAAAACCATCAATTCTCGGACTACTTTGCTCAAATACTGGAATTTTACCATCATTTTTACAACGTATCCAAGGAGTAATGTGTAATTTTGTGTCAACTAAAAGTTAACCATCAATCCACAACCTGGAACACTAAACACCAGGCTACATCCAGCTCATTTTGTAGAGCACAAGTTTCAACATAAAATATCCAATACTTTTACATGAACTCACATTTCTACCTCATTTACAAGTTGGTTTTTTTGGTTTTTTTGAGGGATGAACTTAAATTTGAAACAAAATGCAAGAGATTCCAGTAAAGTGCCTGTGTACAAATACTGTTTCAGCATGATGTCACACATATCTCAGAAATGTTAAGAAAATGACATCCAAATCAACTTACAGGAAGTATACAAATACTATTTCTTCTGGCATGAATAACCAATATCATGTATGAATATTTCCTCATTATGAAGCAAAAATTTCACCTTTCACAGGACCATGCAAGTCCCAATAAACCCAATACACTTTGTAGGAGAAATTACACAATACATTTTTTTTTTTTTTTTTTTACATATAAGCAGAAAATGATTTTATCTCAATTTTTATTTTTCAATGTAAAATAAATAAATAAAACGCAATGAGTATAATAATTTGTTTGAACTCAATAGTAAATAATATATATACAAGTACCTTAAGAAACTCACAAAATTTTATTACCTTACATAAAATTATCAGCTGTATTTTAGGGTAGTCATTTCAATCGTGTTTTTTTCTTCAATTACACGGTTGTACAATATGAGAAATATTCATACTGTTGGAGTTAACTGGATCTGGTAAAAGTAAATAAAACACAATGAGTAGAATAATTTGTTTCAACTGAATAGTAAATAACACACACACATGCATGCATATATACAAAGGTAGATAGATACCCAAAGAAACCTGCACAAAATTTTATTACCATACATAAAATTACCCACTGCATTCACCTAAAAGCACAAGTGTGATAGTTTTGGGATAAAAATCATTTTTGTTTTCAGTTGTACAATATGAGAAACATTCATACTGGAGTTAACTGGATACACTCCTCATCTTCTATGACCAATTAAAGCACCTTCTTTCATTATCAGCATTCTTGCCAATCTCAAGAACTTAAGGTTGTTGGCTTTGATATTTCTGTGATCTTAGGCCTACTTACAAAACTTGCAGAACAATCTTGCTATACACTACTCTTCTGATTAATGTTTGTCCATTATATATTAATTTTAGGCATAAGTTACGTCTTAGCTCAATTTCATTACTTTTAATTTAGTACGTCTGATTAATGTACGTTACAATTTTAATATTTCTATGTAATTTAATCAGATCTTACTTTTCATTTTATTTTCGAGTTTTGGTTCATTTTTTTAATAAATAGTTTGTTTTTTATTTTGTGCAAAGCTACACGAGGGCTATCTGTGCTAGCCGAACCCGATTTAGCAGCATAAGACCAGAGGGAATGCAGCTAGTCGTCACCACCCACTGCCAACTCTTGGGCTACTCTTTTATCAATCAATGGTGGGATTGGCCATCACTTTATAATGCCTCCATGGCTGAAAAGGCGAGCATGTTTGGTGTGACAGGGAATTGAGCACCTCAACCATCTGGCCATAATGGACCAAATAAATTGTAAATAACAAATTTCATGAATGCATCTGGAATAGATTCATGTTCTTAACTTAGAAACTGGTAATTTTCATTTATTAGTTTGCATATTCTTACTTAGAACTTTATCTGTGGAACTATTCTACATTTAACAATACAAGTAAAACCTTATTAACTGATGAATCACTCCTCTCCATTGAAATAAATTATTGTCAGAGAAATATAACCAGCATAAACTGGTAATGTTTGAAGGTTCAAGTTTTCAACTAAGCCCTTTAAAAGGTAAGCTAATAGGAAGTTTTATTTTTACTTTTATTGCTCATCAATAATTTGTTTTCTGTTTCATTGCACGGTGTTGACATGATTGGTATACAGGTTGCTTTTACATCTAGAAATACCCAGTTTGTAGAGAATATCTGTGACTAACTTGCATGTTTGTCAGCAAGACCACTACGTCAGCTCAAGAAGTTGAGATACGAAGAGATCACTGAATTAACAAGCTGTCACAAGTTTTTGTAACTGTAAATTTGTCAGTTAGCTCTCCTTTTACCAAAGTTATTTTTTTCTTCACTTATCAAGAACAGAGAAGTGAGATACACAAAAATATGCCAGAGAAGGAAATATGACACTGTTGCCTCTTGATGTCAAAGCACAGATAGCCCACAAATAGCTTTGTGAAAGATTCAAAACAAACCCAACATCAGAAATTGGCCTTTTTCTTTGTTGATAACACAGGTTTTCACTGTGTTTTTGTAGTAGTTTTGTGTGTTCATTTAACAGTTTAATAAACCATCTTTATATTTCTCTCAAGTACAATATCTAAAAACATAATATATAATAAAAATCTTAAAGTGAAAATGATGTACTTTACATCATAACATGGAGGACTGCAGTGACATCTTTAAAGAGTACTAAATTTCTTTGTGCCTTACAACAATAATCAATCTTTAAAGTTTACAGTGACACATCATTAAAACGTTACCAAGTATGCATGTGTCAGAGTAAGTGTGTGGAACATTTCTTAGTGATAAGACTCCAGCTTTCAGAGACAATATCACCAGTACAGAAACAAGGCACTTACACCTCTAATAATAAATCACTGTTGCCAAAACATGTTTCATAACATGCAAATCTAAAAGTATAGTTTCATAAAATATTCAAGTCGTCTCGCTTGGATTACAAAATACAAGCTCACAAACATTTGATGTCAGTATTGTGTGTTCACAAACCATTTATTTTAAATGGAAAGTTGAATTAAAAAAACTGCCAAGCTGTAATATATATATAATCAATTTTACAAGAAAACATGCTACATCATGTCATTAAGTATTTTCCTCAAAAACTTATTATGAAGATAACATTAATGTCATATAAGTAGCTATGCTTTCCTTTCATTTCTGATAACTACCACACAGACAGGTAAAACACCATTTTTTATAAAATTTTAAGATGCGTGATACCATTAATGTCAAGTGATGAAGACATGAAAAGTAGCTAATCCTAATGTTAGAGCAACATATGTAGTTCCTTTGGTAACAGTGACAGATGTATTGAAAAACATCACATCCATCGTATAAAATAACATCAGGTTTTTATAAAGTCAACTGAACTTCCTCACATCTACTGTGCATTTTAAAATGTTGCATAATTGACAAAAATGACAGTCAACTTTTCACACCAGGTTGTTAAAATATTACTAAAATGATGCTGTATTAAACCAAGTTGTGGAAAATTTTTCACACACTACCTAGTAATGTTTGTATAATTCATATCAGTCTGGCAATACTGATGCGGAGTGTTTTACACCCGTATAGATTCATGTCGGTCTGGTACTAGTGACTCAGGGTGTTTTACACGTGTATAGATTCATATCAGTCTGGCACAACTGACTCGGGGTGTTTTACACGTGTATAGATTCATATCAGTCTGGCACTACTGACTCGGGGTGTTTTACACCCGTATAGATTCATATCAGTCTGGCACAACTGACTCGGGGTGTTTTACACCCGTATAGATTCATATCAGTCTGGCACTACTGACTCGGGGTGTTTTACACGTGTATAGATTTATTTTTTACTTCATGCTAGTAGTAATGTATATAACTGACACCATGTAGGGATTATAAAACGTAAAGAGATCCATGCTGGTATCTTTAACCTCTGTCATGTATGTCAGGAAGATAGAAAACAGCAACTGTAGACTTTACACAGGAAAAACAAAAATTTAGAAACATAAAATATAAATAAAGATCATTAGAATTACTTGATGAAACTTGAAAAATGTCTTTCGACTGACATGAGTTCTGCTATGACAGTCACACATATTTAAACCAAATGTCAGAACCTATGTCCTCAATTATGTCTTCTCATCAAAGTCAAGAATGAATCCCCAACAACCTTCATCACTTATAAAATTTTAAACAAAAATTGACTTCAGTTACAACATTTAATACAATCAAATACAAGTTGGACCACACTGAGGGTATGTGCAGGTCTCACTGTCTCGGAAGGTAAGTACATCTCTACATGCCATTTAGAGATTATCAGAAAAACTATCAAAACTAGGGATAAATACTAAAGAACTGATAGTACAATGATTCAGCTCTGCACTGAACTAAAGCACTCTACCAAGCATGCTGACATATTAGAAGTAAAGAATTTAACCAAACATTGTGGCATCCTACTAGAGATGATGACATATTAGAACTAAATAAATGATGTCACAGTTACTGTATAATTACAAGTATGGGAAAATTCAATGTAAAATAACTTCTATCACTTAAAAGCCAAGTAGCTACTTTCAAGGACAGGTTAATACTCACCAATAGCATCTATACAGTTAGCTGTTCTTTGATATCAAGCAAAAATGGAGCAGTATACTCTGTTACTGTGAAATTTGGTAACATTTGTGTGTCACAATCACAGCATATAAGCTGTAGAAAGAATACAAGTTTCAAGTTTAGAGTTAATGTACATTCACATCTTCCCTTTATAAAAATTAGTAGACAAACTGGAATACATTAAATACCAGACAGTAGGGGGCCACAGCTAGTAGAGGTAGTCCCCAAAACAGAGTGGGTGGGGTAGGAGTCTTCATGAGCAAACTCACTCAAAAGAACTTGTACAGTTAACTTCACAATTTTACCAACAGCACAAGCAATAGAGACATATTACTTGGTAAGGATTGGTTTGTACACCCCACAGCTGATAAAACTGACATTAATGAAGCCAATCTAGAAGGAAAGAAAACATTCCTACACCATCCATTCAGAAAAATCCTACCTTCTGGTGGTTTCCTTAGTGGCTTCACGAAACCTTGAATGTTTCAGAAGCAATGAACAACATCTCAAATAAATATTGAGGTCACAACTTCTCAAGTTTAAAGATAATATCAAACAGGTGTAGTTTTCCAGTTACACAGATATCTGTAACAGGCATCATAAATACAAGCCACAAACATTACATCTGACGATGAAGCAAAGAGAAAATACTGGACTGGATTGAAGCAAAATAGAAGGAACCAAGATAAAGCAACTGTATGGTGCATGCAAATCATTCGTACCTCTCTAGATGGTACTGACAGTCTAAAGAATGAGTACCATTATGCAAAGAATACACCACGTTACAAAGTTTCTTCAACAAAAACGTCATTTTAACAGTCAGGAAAACTACCATTTATAACTGACTAAACCTGATTACAAGGCAGTGTTCTTCCCACATCTATGAGGGTTGCATGTACTTCTGGGATAGCATATACAAAAATGTGATTTAACTGATGTGTAGACTGAATGGTACTCTGGGTACACAAGAGCATATTTTTTACCACTACTTGAAAGATGAGAGTGAACTGATAGTATCTCTCTTAATTCAGCAACAGCAAGCTAGTATACAACCTAAATTACAAAAGGTTTCATAACCACACGCTTGTTTTTGTTTGCATTGCACAGGGACAGTTCAGATGCACAATTTTGATGGTAATATTAGTAATAATAATTAAATTCCTGCTCTTTTATTATGACACAACATGTAATGGGAGCACCACCTCTATGCCTTCAGAAGGATGCTACTTGAAGTGTGACTATACAAACTGTTACAGATGTATCACCATTTATCTGGCAGATATGAACCAGTTTTAACCAAAAGTCTTCAAAGAATTCCAAAATGGAAATTTTATGATTAGGGAGTCAAATCACAAGTTCATATTGGTAGATCCTCATCACAGCCAGGAATGGCTAAAATGTCACTGAAAATAAATGGTTTGGATATTTTGTATATAAACAAGAACCTCAGCCATGAGCAGATGGGCTAGTTTCTAGATGAAAGGACATCTACATACAGCATGTCCACTCTGGCCAAAAATATGAAAATGAAGGGAAAATGGTCCCATCATTTTAATTATTGAAAATGTTAAAAACATAAGCTTCTCTTACTGTAGTGAAAAATATTGTCATCAAAGATTTGACAGAGGAGAGCATTCACTTATCTCTTCTTAGTGTAGGAAGACTAGAGGAGAAACATCAGGATATATTTGTTTGAGAGTACCTTCTGAAACCATTTGAAGGTTTACAATATGCTGAGCTGAGAACAGTTTTGAAAACTGTTTGTTTTTTGAATTTCACCCAAAGCTACATGAGGGCTATCTGCACTAGCCATCCCTAATTTAGCAGTGTGAGACAAGAGAGAAGGCAGCTAGTTATCACCATTAATTGCTAACTCTTGGGCTACTCTTTTACCAATGAATAGTGGGATTGACCGTAACATTATAATGCTCTGACGGCTGAAAGGGTGAGCATGTTTGGTGTGAGGGGGATTCGAACCTGCAACCCTCGAATTATGATTAGTGCCTTAAAACACCTAGTCATGCTGAGCCTGTTTTTAAAATTAACACAGCTCTTCTTACCACAATATGTTGTGCAACAAATAACCGTTATGATACACAGTCATTTTACATGAAATCAGTGCTTTTAAATTAAGATGACATGCTGATGTGAAAAGTGTGGTTCAGGTTTTATTAACCTCACCAGAAGTGGCACTGTGCATGGTGGCAGATGATCAGACACTAGTGATAGCTCTTTGAAAACCCAAAGTGGTAGCAACACTTAGTGAAGTGTTTGCATGATACCAGTGTTTCACAATTCAGATAATTCTTGTGATTTCCATCAAGGGTGCCATCATGGTTCTTTATCAATACGACGGAACCTTTCAATTTTCTTTCCAGAAAAGGAGCAAACACTATCTCTTGGAGAGAAAAGGAAAAACAAGCAGAGCATTTTTTAAAAATAGCTGCTATTCCAAAGAACAAAATGGTTGTAATAGTTAGATTCACAGATATTAAAAACTGTGAAGCCACTGATTAGTACATAAAATATCTGAGGCTGCTGTAATACACACACAAACCATGTGCTGCATGCTGTAATACACACACAAACCATGTGCTGCATGCTGTAATACACACACAAACCATGTGCTGCATGCTGTAATACACACACAAACCATGTGCTGCATGCTGTAATACACACACAAACCATGTGCTGCATGCTGTAATACACACACAAACCATATGCTGCATGCTGTAATACACACACAAACCATATGCTGCATGCTGTAATACACACACAAACCATATGCTGCATGCTGTAATACACACACAAACCATGTGCTGCATGCTGTAATACACACACAAACCATGTGCTGCATGCTGTAATACACACACAAACCATGTGCTGCATGCTGTAATACACACACAAACCATGTGCTGCATGCTGTAATACACACACAAACCATGTGCTGCATGCTGTAATACACCACAAACCATGTGCTGCATGCTGTAATACACACACACAAACCATATGCTGCATGCTGTAATACACACACAAACCATATGCTGCATGCTGTAATACACACACAAACCATATGCTGCATGCTGTAATACACACACAACCATGTGCTGCATGCTGTAATACACACACAAACCATGTGCTGCATGCTGTAATACACACACAAACCATGTGCTGCATGCTGTAATACACACACAAACCATGTGCTGCATGCTGTAATACACACACAAACCATGTGCTGCATGCTGTAATACACACACAAACCATGTGCTGCATGCTGTAATACACACACAAACCATATGCTGCACTGCATACCTACAAGTATTGAGCTGCTGATTATGTCTGCTCATGATGCAAGTTTATATATTCTATTGGTTGCCAGTTTTCATAAACTGGCTGCCACAAAAAATCAGAATGCAAGAAATTTAAATCCATCCTAATCCATTAAATATATCAACATCTATCAAGAAGTCAAAGTTGAAAGTTTGTAGGTGAACCATGTGGGAACAAGGTATCACACCAACAAATAGGTCACAGCAAGAAAATAATTTCAAACTCACCACAAATCATTGTGAAACTGGAACTTGATAGAGATTACAAAAATGTATCTGCTGGTTATACATTATAACTGGTATAAACACTTGTGACAAGGCAAGTGTAATGATGTATGTACTGGCCTAACCACTAACTTCTAAACTATGTATTAGTTGTGCACACTATCAACTTAAAATGAGATCACATCTTCAATGAAATGTCAAACTAAGGTTACATACAAGTCTACAGATGTAGGTTAAATACACTATATGACTGTTAATTAATCATATTTTATAAAAAAAAAAAAAAAGGGAAAAGTGCATAATAAACAAATATTAACTGATTATTTTAAACAACAGATAATCTGTTTCCATCATAACCAGTCAGTAACTGTTCATTGAAAACCTTGGTTTATCTTTTGTATGTATAACACAACAAATTTCTTAAAAGGTTACATGTGATTTTTCATATTACTTTCCTTGTGTGAATTTTACAAGAAATTAAACTAAAATATAGGTCTCCTATAAATAAAATAATGTACAAAAGTAACAGGTTAAAGAGTCAGATTTGGGTATCAAAAATTAAATAGTTAGGTGAATAGTTAATCACTAAACCATTCGGGATAGCCAAAAACACTTTTGAATCACTAAACCGTTCGGGATAGCTAACACTTTTGAATCACTAAACCCTGTTTGGGATAACTAAAACTTTTGAATCACTAAACCCTTCTAGCTAACACTTTTAAATCGATAAACCGTTTGAGATAGCTAACACTTTTCAATCACTTAACCGTTCAGGATAGCTAACACTTTTGAATCACTTAACAGTTCAGGATAGCTAACACTTTTGAATCACTTTACCGTTCGGGATAGCTAAAACTTTTGAATCACTAAACCGTTCAGGATAGCCAACACTTTGTAATCACTAAACCCTTAGGGATAGCCAACACTTTGTAATCACTAAACCATTAGGGATAGCCAATACTTTTAAATCACTAAACCGTAAGGGATAGCCAACACTTTTGAATCACTAAACCGTAAGGGATAGCCAACACTTTTGAATCACTAAACCGTAAGGGATAGCCAACACTTTTGAATCACTAAACCGTTCGGGATAGCCAACACTTTTGAATCACTAAACCGTTCGGGATAGCTAACACTTTTGAATCACTAAACCGTTCGGGATAGCTAACACTTTTGAATCACTAAACCGTTCAGGATAGCTAACACTTTTGAATCACTTAATCCTTCGGGATAGCTTACACTTTTGAATCACTTAATCCTTCGGGATAGCTTACACTTTTGAATCACTAAACCGTTCAGGATAGCTAACACTTTTGAATCACTTAATCGTTCGGGATAGCTTACACTTTTGAATCACTTAACCATTTGGGATAGCTAACACTTTTGAATCACTTTACCGCTCGGGATAGCTAACACTTTTGAATCACTAAACCCTTAGGGATAGCCAACACTTTGTAATCACTAAACCATTAGGGACAGCCAACACTTTTGAATCACTAAACCGTTAGGGATAGCCAACACTTTTGAATCACTAAACCGTTAGGGATAGCCAACACTTTTGAATCACTAAACCGTTCGGGATAGCTAACACTTTTGAATCACTAAACCGTTCAGGATAGCTAACACTTTTGAATCACTAAACCGTTAGGGATAGCCAACACTTTTGAATCACAAAACCATTAGGGATAGCCAACACTTTTGAATCACAAAACCGTTAGGGATAGCCAAAACACTTTTTAATCCATCCCAGCAAAATGTTATTTATGGTAAAACTCTCAAAATTTATACTGTTTCACTGAAGGATAATAACATACGAAAATTAACATGACTCCGTGAAGAAAATGTTCATCTTTACCTATTTATAATAGAACATCAAAAGTTATTTCTAGGAACTGTCAGTGATTAAGTATCATTATGTGTTTTTCTTACAGCAAAGCCACATGGGGCTATCTGCTGAGCCCACCGAGGGGAATCAAACCCCTGATTTTAGCGTTGTAAATCCGTAGACATACCGCTGTACTAGCGGGAGGCAAGTATCATAATGAAATAATTAAATTATTGAATATGTAAGAAAGATACACGACTTCTATGGACAGTACTGACATAGTTAAATACAAAACCAATTTTCATCACAGGTCTTATGAATTTCTCTTCGTTTTTTTAATGACAAAATGAAATTTCATATTATCGTGTGGACAAAACATATCTTTTATTAAACCAGGTGATTAATAATGAAAAACTTGCTATCCTGTGATGTGAACAAAATGAATCCCCATGAGGTTGAAAACTTGAAATAAAGCCTACACTTGCTTTAGGTTTATGGAAACCTCCTACACTTCCTTTAGGTTTATGGAAACCTCCTACACTTCCTTTAGGTTTATGGAAAGCTTTTACTTTAATGTGTCAAATAAAAAAAAACAATTGAAAACCTTAAATATTTTGAATTACCTTATAATCTGTTAGCAAGTTTATGTATTTTTACCACCTGTATTCACTCTTAATACACAAAGTTAGAGCTGCTGAAAACATTTGGTAAAATCAACATTTCCAAATTTTCTATTCAAAAACAATCATCATACTTCTAGTTTTTCTTCCTCACTAAGTCTCTTCACATATGTTTGTGTCATCAAATGGACTGGTAGAAGATGAAGACATACCACTAGCTGAAGATAAAGGGTCACTTTCACAAGCTGAGAACTTAGTGAACTGAAACTGACGCAGGTGAACCTGTTGTAATATTTCACAATCAGTAACTGTGTCGTAAGAAAACAAAGGAAATAAGTGCTGTCTCCAAAGTGTAAGAGCACAATTCATTTCCCGAAACAATAACACCTTCTACTTAAATAAAAGTATAGAATGCAGTCTTTAATTCTAATCTATTCAAAAACATAAAAATTGTTTTGGAATTGGTTCAAATAAATTCGATAAATCTTTGCATCTTAAGTTAGGGGTGAAAAAATTAAAAACATCTATATTATTAAGTGAACCAATATCACAGTATTTGAGAAAAAATAATGATTTAGGGTTTTATTATGTCCCACTTGTAACAAGCACCAGGTAGTAGCTGGTAAAAACACACTTGTATATTTCTTTATAATTTGTTACATTCATTAAATTGACTTGACCAGTAATAAACTGCCATAGTAAGGAAGCCTGTAAGTCACACTTTACTGGCAGGGAAATATCTTACAGTGTGTTAAAAACTACTTTCTGTATTCTGTTTGATTAAAGGGCCGTTCCAACTTCAGTAATGGCTCAAGGGTGGTACAATGAAACTCCTTGAATACAGAGAACAACTTTCTTTAAGAAACAGTTTTGATCTGTTTCTTGTAGTTCCTTATTTTTTCTTAACTCAATTGAGATACACATTTTTTAATATTAACGTGTCTTTTTTTTTTTCTGATTGAATTTAGATTTATTGTGTTATTTACTTATTGTTGTTGGTCACTAGATGTTTCTCTACCTCTACTTCAACATTCAGACTTCTGAATGATCACAGAAACAACCTAAATATTTAGAGTGGGTGGGTTTTCTGATTTCATTGAAATTAGTCTAAGATAAAAATGTGGGAACTTAACAACGTTAGGTGTTCACAAAGTAATTCAACAGCAACCTCTGAGAGTGATAAAAATCTCAACCACACATTGTTTTCCTATTTTCAACTAGATACAGAATGAATTTACAAGTCTTTAATTACTAGATTCCCTTGAACTATGAAAATAAGTAATGCCATAACCACTTAAATAAGCACTGCTGTTAAGTATGAAGATAGAAGCTTCAAAACAAAACATTGGCTTCTTTGTTTTTAACTGTTCTGGTTTTAATCTGGTTTCTGACTGTAAACCTGAATTATTATGAAGTTTTTAATCAGGAAACAGAAAAAATAAATTAGAAAGGAAATGTGAACAAGAAAATAAAGCAAAACTATGTCACCAAAAGTCATCTTCAGCTCGTGATTGTCGTTAACAAAGTCAGTTTAGCTTGTGACTGTCCGTAATGAAATCCTCAAAGTTTTAACATAAAGCTGCACTTTTCCTTCTAAAAATGAGGTTCTAACAGCTGTGTAACAAAAAAGAGGATATGTTGGAGAACCTACAAAGATGCTGAAAGATTGAAATACAATTTTTGTTTTGTGGATCTTACATGATCAATGAATTTCGAGAGCTTGACTTTTACAGCCTTATCTTAATTAATGTATAAAAATAATTAAACCCTAACCTTACAAAAATCACCTTCCACATGTCTCAACCTTTACAATTTTTTATTGTAATTATTTTAAAATTTCATAATAATGAAAAGATATTATGGACAAGTTAATTTTTATGCTATTTCTTTCTTTAATTTTTAATTAATTTAACTATTTATTTTGATAAATGAATTAACTTTTTTCTCTATCTCATTCTTTTTCTTGTATTAATTTTAATTACAACAATACCTCATTTCTACTATAACTAATAAAAATACTACATTTATTTTGATTTCTGGGTTTTGTATGATTGTTCCAATGCCTGTACTATCCAGCACTTAAAGAAAAGTTTAGGCCTAAAAAAAAAATCATTTTTTCATCAAAATTGTAAGTTACTTGAACTTTGCATTCTATTTTTTAAATTTTTTTAGTTGTTACAATATTTCATTTTTACATGGTGATTATTCAACTGTTCAGACTGGATACTTAAGAAGACAATTTTAAATAACTTATTAAATATGTTAGTTGTTTTTTATTGGAATTAATAAAAGTTCCTTTATTTTCTCTACTTATAGTTAAGGGAAGATTGCATTTTAAATAGTTTGTTTGTGTTCAAAGTTGTACCTTAATAATCTGTTCTCTGTCTATTGGTTATGTCATAGAACACGATTCCCAACATGAAGTAGTAGGCAATTCTGATTTCTAAATAAGAATGTAGTTTACACAACACATGCTTATAAATACATTAAAATCAAACATTTCAATATACATGTTTTGGTTAGAAATAAAAATAAGGCATCTCCTAAAGGAAGGACGTTTCAAACATTTGAATGAAAGTTGAGTAAACACTATGATAAAGAAATGTGTGTCTCCAGGTCTTTAAAGTTTACCTGAATGTATAGATTAACTTCATCACTACGACTTAAGTATGGAAAATTGCCTCCAGTTTTCATGTGTGCTTTCTTAGCAGCAGGATATAGTTTAAAGAGTCCATCTCGAACTATGTAGCTTAGGGCACTTTTATCAAACACCTAAGTGGTGAAAGTTTGTTTTAGAGGAAAATATCTTTCTTATGCATTGAAAACAAGTGAAGAACAAATACAAAGTAATTAAAAAGTTTAAAAAAATATATATTACTGATATATTAAATTTTAGTAGACTATATGGAAATCATCTTATTTGATAAAAAATAATTATTTTTGATTAATTTAGTTGAAGAAATAGAAGTTCTGATAGAATAGGTTAGATATTTCATATCACTGTTTGAAAATGTTGATCTGATATCAATACCTAACTACCAACATAAAATTATGTAAGCATAAAAACATACACTGATAATTGTCATGGGTATGTCTTTCAGTTTCTGTGGCTCAACATAGCAGCTCATGCAATTAAGAGTGAGTCGAGAGGCTAATTCAGGTTGCGTTAAGCTGTCAAGCTGAAAATTCAAAGTTTATATCAAAAAAAACATTTTATTTTTATGCATTAAATAGGAATTGTAAAAAATTAACAATGCACTAAACATAGATTTTCCTTTAAAAGATATCCACAATATTACCATGTTTTTAATTACAATATAATTTATTTTAAAAATCAGGAATTTCTTAAATTTTCATATATGTGTACAACATAGAAAATAAATTCTGAAAACTAGACTTACATACACAAGTGTGTATGAATGTATGTATACGGGTAAAAGAGTGGGGTTACCTTATCAACCATAAAATCAATAGAATCAGCTATTTCAGATGGTAAAATTCCTTTCGAGTAACTGCTCATCACCATTTTCTTCAAAATTAAAGAGGGCATCACCCAAAAGCTAGTTTGTTGAAATAAAATCTTTAATTAGTGATTGATTCTTCCTTAACAGAGGTTTCCTATGGTTAACTAAAAAGATTTATATTGTAAGTATTTGGGAAACGAACTTTATTAATTTGTGTAACTTCTAAAAAGAATG
This sequence comes from Carcinoscorpius rotundicauda, assembly GCA_011833715.1. Taxonomy (NCBI): domain Eukaryota; kingdom Metazoa; phylum Arthropoda; class Merostomata; order Xiphosura; family Limulidae; genus Carcinoscorpius; species Carcinoscorpius rotundicauda. The sequence goes on along the minus strand of CM022391.1, from coordinate 3,955,738 downwards.
TTTCATTAAAATATAGTTGACCCAGTTCATAATGGAAAGATAAATATGAAATCAAATTAGAAATATAAATTGCACATTATTATAGAAGTGCAGTAACAAGGTAATTACAATACAGCACTGTATCATTTGATGTTAGAAAGTTGTAACAAGGTAATTATGATACAGTACTGTATCATATGATATTAGAGTTGTAGTAACAAGATATTAGGTTGTCCAGAAATCAATGTCAGGATTCTCACAATGACATTTAAAAGCTGAATATTGAGTAACTTATCGTTGGTTGGATGGTTTAATCCAACGTTTTTCTCTTACAAAGTGTCTAAATTGTTTGCTGTTTCAACTCTAGTCAGAGTAAGTTTCACAACCTCCAAGGCAGCATGGACAAGAAGGACTTTCAAACTTGAACGAAAAGCGACTGTAACTACATGGAACATCAACAAAGCATTCAGCCACCAATCTGTTACTGGATGTACAGTTCAGCCACCGATCTGTTACTGGATGTCCAGTTCAGCCACCGATCTGTTACTGCATGTCCAGTTCAGCCACCGATCTGTTACTGCATGTCCAGTTCAGCCACCGATCTGTTACTGCATGTCCAGTTCAGCCACCGATCTGTTACTGCATGTCCAGTTCAGCCACCGATCTGTTACTGCATGTCCAGTTCAGCCACCGATCTGTTACTGCATGTCCAGTTCAGCCACCGATCTGTTACTGCATGTCCAGTTCAGCCACCGATCTGTTACTGCATGTCCAGTTCAGCCACCGATCTGTTACTGCATGTCCAGTTCAGCCACCGATCTGTTACTGCATGTCCAGTTCAGCCACCGATCTGTTACTGCATGTCCAGTTCAGCCACCGATCTGTTACTGCATGTCCAGTTCAGCCACCGATCTGTTACTGCATGTCCAGTTCAGCCACCGATCTGTTACTGCATGTCCAGTTCAGCCACCGATCTGTTACTGCATGTCCAGTTCAGCCACCGATCTGTTACTGGATGTCCAGTTCAGCAGCAGTTTTAAAAGGTTTTGATGTGGAGATGAAAGACTTGAAGAAGGTTGTGAAAGGAAATCATCCTTATATGAAAATACATTAATGGAAGCAGTTGAGACAGAACCTCGTATAACAGTACATGAGCTTGCAGAAAAGCTAGGCATAAGACTGTTTTTGTTTTTTTGGAATTTCACACAAAGCTACTCAAGGGCTATCTGTGCTAGCTATACCTAATTTAGCAATGTAAGACTAGAGAGAAGGCAGATAGTTATCACCACCCGCCGCTAACTCTTGGGCTACTCTTTTACCAATGAATAGTGGGATTAACCGTCATATTATAATGCCCCCACGGCTGAAAGGGCAAGCATTGCACGCCTTAACACGCTTGGCCATGCTGGGCCTAGGCATAAGAAAACTAAATATTGCCAACCACTTGAGTGCAATTGCAAAGACAAAAAACTGGGATAAGTGGGTTGCACATGAGCTGACTGAAGATCAACAAAATTGGCATTATGAGACCTGCTCTACACTGCTGTTGTGGACCTAAAATGATCCATTTATTGAACAGGTAGTGACATGTGATGAAAAGTGGATTCTGTACAACAGCCCAATTGCTAAAAAGCTCCAAACCCATGTTTCACCAAAGAAAGGTTGTGATGACTGTATGATAGACTGCAGCTGGCATGGTTCACTACAACTTTTTGAATCCAGGGAAAACAACAAGAGCAAACAAATATTGTGAAGAATTGAGTGAAATGTATCAAAAGATGTGCACAAAACATTCAGCTCTGGTCAATTGAAGGGGCCCTATCCTTCTTCATCAGAATGTTTGTCCCCACGTGTGAAGAATGATGCTCATAAAATTGAACAAATTGAGAATCGAGGTTCTGCCTCATCCACCTCATTACCCGATATATTTTCAGTTTTTCAAGCACTTTGACAACTTTTTAAACAATAAACACTTCCAAAACATGGCAGCTGCAGAAAAAACTTTCCGGGAGTTCACAGAACACAGAAATTCTGATTTATATTGCAGGGGCATGACCACCATTCTTACATATTGGCAAAAGTGTGTTGAATCAAATGGTGTTTACTTTGGTTAAAGCATGGTTTACAAGATTGGTTTATACTTTTCCAAACTTTGCAATTCAAAAACATTTGTTTTCAGACAACCTAATAATTATAATACAACACTGTATCATTAAATATTAGAAAGTAGTTGCAACAATAATTACAATATAGCACTGTCTGTATAGTTGAAGACAGTTGTATCAGCAAAAGTGTTGCACAGAATTAAAGAATGAATCCTAGGGCATTGAGATGTTGCTTCAGCAAACTTTTGGGCAAGGAAGCCTCCTAGAGATGCCCCAAATATATGTACCTGTTGATTATACAAAAAAAGTTTAGTATAATAAAGCTGTAACATGTGTAAATTATCATTATCAATGTTTAGTATAATAACCTGGAACATGTGTAAATTTTCATCATTACGAATGTTTAGTATAATAACCTGGAACATGTGGAAATTATCCTCATTATCAATGTTTAGTATAATAACCTGGATCATGTGTAAATTATCCTCATTATCAATGTTTAGTATAATAACCTGGAACATGTGTAAATTATTATCATTATCAATTAATGTTTTGTTTGACTAAAGTGATGTGAACACAAATACAATAATGTGAAACTGTAATGTTTTAACTGAGACACGTTCACTATAATATCTAAACCTACTTCAAGTCATTTCAATGAAATCAGTACTTTCAGTTATTTACTATTCACAAAATTAAAATGAAACTTTAAACTACATTTAAAGTTCAAGAAAAGCTGCATTTTTTTAATACAACTTTCGAGTAATATATTTATCTCATAATTCATATGATGACTGCAGTTTATAAATAACATTAAGCAGACATTCAGACAGTGGCAGATATAAAGTTGTGTGGGCCCAACATCTCATGCAATTTTATATGGAGTAAAATTATAAATATGCCACCTCTAACACCTACCTAAGCACACCACTGAATTTAGGTGTTATACAACATAAGATTCAAGTGTAACAGTACAAACTACAGATTTGTTTGTAATCTGCCTAATTATATATCAGATAACTGAAAGTCCATCTCTTGTCACACAGCAGCCGCTACATATCTGCTGCATAATACAAAATAGCGACTAATACGTTACACAGTCACTTTATAACAAAGTCATAAAAAGTTTTACACACTTACTATGTAGCATAATGCAACAACTACGTTATGGTTTAAATATATTTTACCATCTAATGGACAGTTACAATACTTGTTTTAACCACAGTATTAATAATGTCTTTTAAAAATTACATTAATTATTAGGTAACAAGTTTTAAATATTAGTTTGTTTACAGAACTATGTTAACCATAACTTAAGGGATTTTAAACATTATTCATAGACCTTTCAACCACTGGATAATTGTTTTAAACAATCTACTTATAAAACTTTGTCAGTTATTACACAGGTTTTAAACATTATTATGTTTATCCACCAACCATTACGTACAGGTTTAAAACACTCTGGTAATAGAGTCAACCAACTGTTACATAACATTTTAATTACAACCTTCCAAACCTTATAACTAAATTGATAATGGCAAGAATTATTTGTTTATTTATAATTTACCACAAAGCTACACAATTAACTCTGTGCTCTTCCCACAATACAGGTATTAAAACCTAATTTCTACCATTGTAAGTCTGCAGACATACCACAAGTCCTATGGGAGAGGCAGTAAGGATTTTACTAAAATCTTAATGAAAATTTAACAGTTAACTAACCAATTTTAACATAACTAATCTCTTAAATTTAGAATAACTTTCACATATATAACAAAGGCTTGAAACCAATACCTAAGAATCATATAATTGTGGTTTATTAAATCTTGTAGTAATGTGCATTAAAGCTTGTGAAATTTTTAACTATTTGAAAATGTGGTCTCTAATTACATTCATTTTATATAATTTCAAGTAATTATAATAATGTAAAGAAAAAAAGGTTTATGTAACTATCATAACATTAAGCTGAATCAACAGTGTATAATCAAAATTAACAATAACCATAAGATTTCATACTGATAAACAAATGATAGCTGTTACCTTGAGAAAGTTTCTGAAGGATAATTCAGTTGTTAGACAACTGTCCTAATACTTACTTTGTTCAAACCAAGGTGATTAAGAAACTTAGAAAAGCCAGCAACCCATTCTTTAATAGTCCAGTAAACTGGATACTGAAGCTAAAATTGACAAAACACTTTTTATATTTAAATGGAAAATGTTACAACGCACTGAATTTAGTTTATATATTTAAATGTCTTAGTTTGATACATATTTTGAGGTCTCATCTTACACAACATACACACATGGTGTTCTCTAAAAAAAAACATAACCATAAGGTGTAATTATATAAAAGAATCATTTAAAATAATTGTTGTTCCAACACACTTATCCTAAAATTGATTCATTATTACATACATAATTTATTTTTCATTTTTAAGTCTTAAGTGGGTCACAAAAGTATCAAATACCAGATACACTACACACCTGATATAACATTTAAAACTTTCTAATCTAACAAATAACTGTGTACCTAATATAATATTTACTTGTTAATTTAAGAAGAGACTATTACACTCAAAGAACAGGAGAATGAAAAACTTCCTATCTCAAGCGTACTTGGACATTCCTTGAAACAATTGTAAAGTCCAACACATACAACAGTACACAAACACTTGGATGCAAAGACTGATAATGTTACAGATAAAAATGCCAATGCTTACAGATATGACACGATATCCTTTTGCTGTCAAAGCTATTATTTGACGAAAGAAACAATCAGCAGTTCCACTAACTGGTGGTAAACAGACAAGTGGACATGTAATGTTCTTTGGCCCAGCATCATATATTGTCCATACCTTCTTTGGGTCATCATCTACAATAATCTTGAATAGAGGTCATACAGACTTATAAAATCCAACTTTCTAATAAATGAAGCCATCTGAAATCTTAAAGACAAGAGTAGTCAACAACTTATAGTTTAACTTACAATACTGTTCAGGAATGTCACAACTTATAGTTTAACTCACAATACTGTTCAGGAATGTCACAACTTATAGTTTAACTCACAATAGTGTTCAGGAATGTCACAACTTACAGTTTAACTCACAATAGTGTTCAGGAATGTCACAACTTACAGTTTAACTCACAATACTGTTCAGGAATGTCACAACTTACAGTTTAACTCACAATACTGTTCAGGAATGTCACAACTTTTAGTTTAACTCACAATACTGTTCAGGAATGTCACAACTTTTAGTTTAACTCACAATACTGTTCAGGAATGTCACAACTTTTAGTTTAACTCACAATACTGTTCAGGAATGTCACAACTTTTAGTTTAACTCACAATAGTGTTCAGGAATGTCACAACTTTTAGTTTAACTCACAATAGTGTTCAGGAATGTCACAACTTTTAGTTTAACTCACAATAGTGTTCAGGAATGTCACAACTTTTAGTTTAACTCACAATAGTGTTCAGGAATGTCACAACTTACAGTTTAACTCACAATAGTGTTCAGGAATGTCACAACTTTTAGTTTAACTCACAATACTGTTCTGGAATGTCACAACTTATAGTTTAACTTACAATACTGTTCAGGAATGTCACAACATATAGTTTAACTCACAATACTGTTCAGTAATGTCACAACATATAGTTTAATTTACAATACTGTTCAGGAATGTCAATCAATAAAACATAAAACCATACACACTTTATTTTGTTCAAAAAAACTTACCTATTAAAAGTTCATTAGACTGAAGAGCTTTGGTAAAAGATGCCAGAACTAAAGATTTATTTTAAAACTGATGCTAAGAACAAATACAGATCATTGTACAGGCTGTACGTTAGATTTTTAAGACAGTTATTAACCCTCATACACACGGTGGAGGTCAAAAATGGGCCCACTTGTGTTTAAGTTGTTATAGAAATATCAAAGGTGTGACTTTCAAGCCTAAAAATGTACCTAATTTAATCTATACTATACTAATACGTTTAACATGTATTTTATGCAAATGGGGTATTACACCCCTTGTCTAATGTTGAAATTCACGTTTTCCACATTGAGGGTCATTTTTGACCCCCGTTTAAAAAACTCAATTACATTTCTGGTAAACAATCAAATAATATATTGATATGAAATTTTGTGTTCTAGAACACTCTGTAAATGTTCTCGAGCATTCTAGAATATTCTAGAATGTTCTGGAACACAAAATTTCTATATAAATGGAGAGAATTTTTCCCAACATCAACATCAATTCACACGAAGCATTGGAAGCACTGCTGGAAGAATTCGGAAGAGATGAAACTGGCCTTTTGAATGATGAGAATGATTCTGAGTTCAGTATCAGACTATTGAAGACCCAAATTTTTACAGTGAATAAATTTAATCAGACGTAGAAGAAATTCGAACAGATGCAGAATCATTCAAATCAAAGGATGGTGAAATATGGTTTGACCAACCCAACTTGAATCAAAGGCAAACCAACTCTGAAAACATTCTAAAATTCAGAGGACATTTGGAAATTCATTGGTGCATGCATCCTTATTGGACTCATGAAGGGTAAGAATATGGATGTCAGGGAATTTTGGTCAAAAAGTATGGGCAGCCAACTATATACAAATCAATTTCCATTAGACAATTTGAAAAGATTTCTGCTTGTTTGCAATTTGACCAAAGGTTTCAAGGATTAGGCTGGACAAATAAGCGCCTATAAGGTCAATTTTTGACATGTTCGTTAATAATTGTAAAAGGCATTATGTCCCAAGCGACCAGGTCACCATAGATGAGCAGTTAGTGACGTTCCGTGGTAGATGTGGGTTCAAGATGTATATCCCCAATAAACCAGGGCGTTATGGATTGAAAGTATGGGCACTATGTGATGCAAAAAATGCATATTTGTATAATGCAAAAGTCTATCTTGGTAAAGAAAATGACAGACCAGAATCTAACCAAGGGGAGCATGTAGTGAAGACCCTTTTTGAGCCTCTATATAAATCGGGTAGGAACGTCACCACCAACAATTTTTTTTACTACTCTTGGTCTCGCAAGATTCCTTTTGGGCCAAAAAATGACAATTGTTGAAACCGTGCATAAAAATAAAAGGTTTTTAACCCAAGAGTTTCAATCATCTAAAGGTCAGCCTGGTGACAGCAAATTTTTGTTCAATGACAAGGACACATTGGTCAAATATAACCCAAAAAAGGATAAATCTGTGGTGCTCTTATCTATGTTGCATAGAGAACCCTCAATCGATGATGAATCAGGAAAACCTGAAATAATATCATACTAGAACTCCACCAAAGGAGGAGTCGATAAACTAGACCAAATAGTTAGATTCTTTTCCACAAAAAGAAAGTCCAGAAGGTGGCCAATGGCACTATTTTATAACATTCTTGATGCTGCCACATATAATGCTTACCTTCTCTATCTCCAGCGCCATCCAGAATTCGCATCAAAGTACCAAAAAAGAGCAAGACATGAATTTCTGAAGTTGCTTACTGATGAATTACTGCCTAAAGAAGATACAAATGAAGTGATCCCTCCAAAAAGACAAAAGTTGCTGAAGAGAACGTTAGGAAATGGTGTCAAATATGCGCACGTGATTCAAGGAAAAAAACTTCTTCAAAGTGTATCAAATGTAGTAAAATGGCTTGCAATGACTATAAAGTTACCCAGAGTGTATGTGCAAATTGTATAGAATAAATATTATGTCCAAATTTATACTTTGCTTGTATGAAAATATTTTTGGTGGGGGTCAAAAATGACCCCCAGTGTGGGCAACGTAATTTTTTTGAGTGTGTGTACTAGGGTTAATATCTAATAAATCATTAATTTTTCAAATTCCAAGTTAAGTTTTTGATAACTACATAAAATTTAAAATTTTATATCCTACTCTCTGTATCATAATATAAATAAAGAAAAATTTAATTTTAAAAAATGTATGAAACAAAACATTCAGAGTTGTACACTAGGTATGCACCTTTTTTTGAGGTATGGTGCTCCTAAAGCTCACATACTCTGGAGATAATGAGATCTCATCTACAGGCTTACTGCTTAGTAAATACTGCCTGGAAAAAACAAATCAAATTAACATTATGCAGTATCTATAACAAGCACATCTGGCACACAATACACTGACTCCGACAGTATGGTACCTATAACAAGCACAACTGGCACACAATACACTGACTCCGACAGTATGGTACCTATAACAAGCACAACTGGCACACAATACACTGACTCCGACAGTACGATACCTATAACAAGCACAACTGGCACACAATACACTGACTCCGACAGTACGGTACCTATAACAAGCACAACTGGCACACAATACACTGACTCCGACAGTACGGTACCTATAACAAGCACAACTGGCACACAATACACTGACTCCGACAGTACGGTACCTATAACAAGCACAACTGGCACAGCACAACAATACACTGCTCCCCGACAGACTACCTTAACAGCACAACTGGGCACACAATACCTGACTCCTACAGTACGGTACCTATAACAGGCACACTGGCACACAATACACTGACTTCCGACAGTACGGTACCTATAACAAGCACAACTGGCACACAATACTGACTCCGACAGTAACTGTAACCTATAACAAGCACAACTGGCACAATAACCTGACTCCGACGTAACGGTACCTATAAAAAGCACACTGGCATCACAATACAACTGAACTCCGACAGTACGGTACCTATAACAAGCACAACTGGCACACAATACACTGACTCCGGCAGTACGGTACCTATAACAAGCACAACTGGCACACAATACACTGACTCCGGCAGTACGGTACCTATAACAAGCACAACTGGCACACAATACACTGACTCCGACAGTACGGTACCTATAACAAGCACAACTGGCACACAATACACTGACTCCGACAGTACGGTACCTATAACAAGCACAACTGGCACACAATACACTGACTCCGACAGTACGGTACCTATAACAAGCACAACTGGCACACAATACACTGACTCCGACAGTACGGTACCTATAACAACCACAGCTCACATAAAACAGTACCTATAACAAGCACAACTGGCACACAATACACTGATTCCCATAATACAGTATCTATAAAAAATACAGCTCACATCAAAATACAGATTCTCAAAATACAGCTCCTAAAATTTATAAATCTTGCACATAATACACAAATATCCACAAAACAGAACCTAAAACCTTTACAGCTACATGTAGATTAACACACCCAAAAGCTTTGTTATTCAAATCAACATCACACAAAAGTAATACAAGAATAAAGTAAATGTTGACAGATGGCCATCGAACGAACCAAAACAAAGAGCAAACTCACATTGCATTTTTCAAATATACCTGTCGAACAAAGCACACTGTCATTGACATTAAATGAATTTACCATATCTTTAAGCAAACCAATCAAAGAACATGTCCATATCTGATAGCCTCATGCTTTACTTTATATTACCTCTAATACACGGTCACCTTTTGCAACTTCTTGTTTCACAAATTAAACAACACAGTAATAAAGAACAATCACTTAAAATTTCTAGCCATCCAAGTCATCTATAATTCTTCTATATGTATGTATGCTATAAAGGAAAGGTACAAATATTTAATTACCCAAATAAAAATTTCCATACGTATAGATAACAATTTGAAAAACTGTCAAGCTTACTTCACATTACACTCAATAAATAAGAGTTTACAGCATCTGTGAAGTATGCTTATGGAAAAACAGACAATATTTTGAACCGTACTTAGAGTTCACACACATGTTAAATAATTTAGTGAGTGAAATGCAAATATTGTCAATTATAACACTATTGTTTTTGGGGGGTTTTTTTTTAATCAAAATTGTCCTCAGGTTGTAGGAAAACTAACTTTTAGAAAGCTCACAAAATTACAAACAAGAGACTGGGTGTCAAATATACAAACAGGAAAATATTATTGAAATAGGATTGTTATGGCCTAATCCCGAATATGTTTGAGCAAGAAGGGGCATAAATCTCACACTCACGGCAAAAAGAAATTATTTTCATTAGTTTCTAGTGAATCACTGAATTATCTCACAAGGATATGTTTCAAATTAGAATATAAATTAATGTATTCCTCAAGTATCCCTTGGATAGTCAAACATAACAATCCAACAGATATCATTAATTTATGGTGATGAGAAACCCACTTGGAGTAAAAATGTATATTCAAGATGGTGGTATTGGTATTAGTACTTTAATCAAAATAATATAGAAAACAACATTTTGACCTACTTATGCCATTTTCAGGTTAACAACGAGAGTTTGTTCTACACTTTATTTTCATTAAAATGCTAATGCCTGTACCAGCCATCTTGAGAATACATTAATACCAATTTAATTTAGTTTTGGTACACAAGACTGAAAATTCAATAGCATTTCTAAATACCTGAATAAATGGAAAAAGACAAAATTCATTTTTTTAAACAATAACTTTAACCCTCTCTATTATAAATATAAACAATTTAAGTTCCCCATTTCATAACCTTAATAACAATATAATGCTACAGACTTTAGAATGTTTAACATCGGAACTTTCACTGAAGTACTGAAATGTAAATAAGCTATTCTTACAAGTGTAAAAAATGAGTGTACATTCTTAACTGATCTTCTGAGTTAAGGTTTTGGTGAATTATTTTCTGATACATACTAAATTTTGTAATTCATGTTATAAAATTCATAGTTTAAACACAGTTTACAAACATTTATATCCTCATGGGGCCAGAACAGTTTATGCATAATTTAGATATGACCACATAATTTTTGGAAAAATTGCATGATCAAAACTTGGACTATTTGACTTATTAATGTCAAATGTCAGCTAGTGTTATCAGATTTATTTCTTTGCTTAAGTTATTTTGTTTCTTATTGATTGTGTCTTTTGGCCAGCTCATCCAATAAACAGTTTGTTAAAAGAATTGAGTCTAAAAGTACATTTTTTGTTATTTCAAATAAAATAAATTACTGTTTGTGGTGGAACTGCATTAAGTTTAACATTCTCTTAAATGTTAATTTTAATTTTGTATTACTTGAGGAACATGTTGTATAACCAATGCATAGTTTCTGTTTTTCAGCATAACCAACAATATTTTTGTGCACAACTTTAAACTGTTGACTGTAACTACTGTAATTACTCTGGTACACATAAATCAAGGCCCTGTCATTCAAACACTTTGGCTTAACAAATTGTTTATAAAATAAAACCATTGATACTTGTATATCTAGACAAAATAAAAATTGCAGAGAGTACATTAATAAATTTATTACATTACAATAGGCACATGAACACTATTCATAAGAAAGCATAATACAATAAATGAAATTTTTTGCGCTTAAAAAAAAAAAAAGCTACTTACATTTTTAAGCTGACTTTTATTTCTACTTGTCCACTTCCAAATTCTAAACGCAACACTATAACAAGGTTGATAAGCTTGTAGAGTTGAAATCAGCGTTCTACTTTACAAAACAAAGCAATACAAACATCAACACAAATATTAATTACTTATATGCTAACAAAACGTAAAAACAAATTGAAACGTAAGCTTTCATTTTAAAAGTAAAAACATCATACCCAATTGTATTATCGTTTGACGTCTAAGTTGTTGTCCATAAGACTCTAAAGGTTCATAGAAATTCACAATTTCGCCTATATTCGATTTATAAGCAAAAACAAAGCTTAAAGCAGACAGTTTTCACGAACCACATAAAAATTCGCAAATAAGTTAATCAGTATCCTTCATTATTGAAAAATATTTTACAGCTCTTTTTCCAGTTTAGGGAAACGCGACTGAAAGAAAATAAAAGCTAATTTCTTTGTTGGAACGTACAATAACAATCATAAACTCACACGATAAAAATTTGTCTATCAAACCGAAGTATATCACAAATGTATTGATACCCAAACAAAAACTACTCTAACCCATATGACTTCAAAGATTGCAGCGACCTCTCGTAAATCATTTTAGTATGCATAAAAATAATATAAAATCTCCAATTTCTTTGTTCAAATTTACAAATACAAATAGAGTTTAACAAAACATAAAGGAAAACCATGAGCGTGGTATTAGAAAAACATAGAAAATCCACAAAGGCATGTAAGAAACACCTGATTGGTAATGTAATGAATAACAGTAAAAATTGTTTCACAATTTTATTAAAGGAATAAGATTTTAACGTTGTGCACTTATCATTTTGAGGCCCATTTAATACGATACAAGAAAATTTGAAGTTAATTACAAATAATACATAATAAGTTAATTACAGAATATAAGCTAATTATTCAAAGTAAATTAGTATATGATGTATCAAACTTTTAAGGACTGTATATTCAAATTAAAGGATTATAATAATTATTATTTACTTGGACAAAATAGTAAATAAGAATGAATGATTGGCATGAGAATACAATATAGTTATTTTACAAACATCACAAAAGCATGCCAAAATATTATCCTAAAATCGTTTGTTTTTTTCTTCGACGGAAGCGAAATATTAGTAATCTACGTTCCACCAAACAGGCCCGTCATGGCCAGGTGGTTGAGAAACTCGACACGTAATCCGAGTGTTAGAATTTCAGTCACACCAAATATGTTTTCCCTTTCAACTGTGATGGTGCATCCCAACATTCGTTGATAAAAGAGTAGTCCAAAAGTTGGCAATGGGTGAGGATGACTAGCTGCCTTCACTCTAGTTTTACACTGCTAAATTAGGGGCGGTGAGCACAGATAGCCCTCATGTAGCTTTGTGAGAAATTCCAAATATACAATAAAAACCTTCGTAACATGTCTGCCGAAGCAATGTTCTTTCTATCGAGACCAAGGAAATGACATATAAGTCTTAAATAGTCAAGTGACCCTGTATGGCCCATATGTTACGTAATTATTCCATGAATCTGTGTGGTCCATATATTACATAATGATTCCATGTTGTATTAGGCTACTTGTTCTTCAGTTTCCTGACCTGACAAGGCTTAATGGTTTAGGAGCTCGACTTCCAATCTACGTGTGGTAGCGAATCAAAAGCCAGCACCGAAAATGCTCGCTCTTTCAGCCATGGGCCCATTGTAACACCACAACTCATCCAATATTCATAAAGGAACTATCGGTGAATGCTTTTGGCCCTGTGGTGGCGTCAGGATATTTTCGTTGAGGAGGGGCTGAGGGGGACTGAGGTAAACTGTGAAGAGGCTTCCACAAAAAGCTTTAAGGTTGTCACAATGGCTGGGAGGGTTCCTTCCACAATCAGACAAGCAGCATGTTGAGAGTCTCATCTTGTGTCTGACAGTCACTTCAACTCTCTGTGCTGGTTCACGAATTCAAGCTCCCTCTGTACCTTCAGAAATTCTTCATGCACAACTGATGTAGAGAAGAATTTGTACAGCTTCTGAATTGTCACAAAGAACTCTGCTGCAGCCTGGACATTGTGCACACAATCAACTAGCATAAGGTTGAGCCTGTGTGCATAGCAGTGGACATACACAGCCTGAGACATCTCTCTCTTGAGCCTCTCCTGTACGCCACTGATGTGCCCTGACATGACTGCAGCTCCATCATATCATTGGCCAATACCACATTCAGCCAGAGTCTCAATGATTTTCTTGAGCAATGAATCTGCCACCAGATCCTCAGCAGCTGTGAATTCCAGGAATTCATCGTAAAGGCTCTGTTGGTGGAGGTACCTTACCACAATGGACAGTTGTTCTTGTTTGCTCACTTCCTTTCATCCACCATTAGAGCAAAATGCTCAGCTTCCATGACCTCTTTGCTGATGTTTTTCCTGATTATTCCAGCTATGATATCAAGTAGTTTATTTAGGATATCATGGTGCGTGTACTTGGCATTGCCCGGACCACTCAGCTTTTTCTTCACGATTTGATCATACCTGGAAAATCATGTCAAAAAGTTCCAGGAAAGTTCCCTTGTTATCTGACTGACTACCTTCCTTGTGACCTCTCTGGGCTTCATTCTGGCAGGATGTGTAGAGCAGAGCATCTATCACGGGTCTTATGTAATGTCGATTTTCCTCCACAATTTTAGCATGGCTTGCATCGAGAGCATGTTGAATCATTGCAACCTTTGTTTTCTGCAATTCAAACTCTGCCCAAGCTTGCATGGCAAATTTGTGTCCTGCAGAATTATCATGAGACTTCAGTGATGTAGTTGCCTTCTTCTAGTTCTAGAAGCCTACATGGGTGAAGAACTTCTCAGTTTTACTGAAGTGTGAGTGACTGAAAAGATGACATGCGAAGCAGAATGCAGCATCTTGGGTCACAGAGTACTCCAACCACAAGTGCTGATCACGCCAATTCTTGTTGAATGACCTTGACTGGCCAAAATCTTATGTGGCCGGGTATCTCTTCAAGTCTGGAGAGGTAGGACCACTATCTGGAAGGTGGCTCAGGTCCTTGGGTCCTAGTGGTAGTTTTTCACCCTTGGTGTGAGTGGTGCCCTCTTGCGTAAACAAACATAACTCCTTTTTATACAGAGTGCGCGAACGTCTAAGTGACCCCTGGACCGGCTGACTGCTATTACCACTTCTTACTTCCAAGTTGTGTTAGTTTATATGAAACGAATTGGAATTTCTCTCCTTATATTGGCATTAAGGCTTACAAAAGATATTCATTTTAAACATCTAAATCTAAGGAAAAAGATACAACATACATACTATTGGGTCATTTCATGAATAAGGAACAAATAACAACTAAACGTAGTTCAACATTACGAACAACTGCTCTGCGGCATTGAAATCATCAAATTATATTAATAACACATGAAAATCCGTGAAATATTGTTAAAGAAAGTGTTTATCTTTAACCATATAGCACAAGTACTTAATTAAAGGGTTGTGATAATGTAAAATTACAGGGCTAATTAGGGAACACAAACATAGCTTTTATCGGGCACGTTGTAAACCTGTGGGCAGCTAATGGGAGTGAGCAGTGGGGTTGGAGTGCAGCTGGCATCTGGATCTTGATCGGGCTGATCTGATCGTTAGCTGTACACAGAGTGAGTGGCTCGGTGATCACACGCTTAAGATGTTCGAGGCTGAAATAGCGCGCTCGAACAAAGCAAATCCGCGGCTTGGAGATTGAATGGTCATAGTAACACCAAAACAAAATGTCTAAATTGCAGGTGACCTTCACAGAAAGGCTGATTTCTTCATAAGTTCACATTATTCATAAGGCCAAACTGTGATAGTGTTCTTATTATCATAAGTGTGGCAAGCACCTGTTACAATAATGTAACTACTACATTACATTAAATTAGGCACTTCTAAATAACCCAGTGACAATTTCAAAATTCATTCCAGAATTGTGTAAAAATATTCGGTCAGTTAACATGTAATGTTATTATCTAGTCATAAGTATAACATTAACAGGATTGTAAGTCACAATTTTAAGTGTATGCTACAATCATCAGTACAATTTTGGATGGCTGATACACAATGCAAAATGATCTCACAGAGGACGTAACACCAGCTAAATGCTTCACAGTTTTGACCTATACAGAATACACTTATACATGCATGTTAAGTTTCCTTTTCAATAAAAGATAAATGAAATTAAAGGGTAAATACCTGTGAATCCTTTGGTTTATCAAGTAAAATCCCTGATGATCTGTTGTAACTTGAAATTACGTGGTTGTCTAATCTTCGTTAAAGCTCAAGATAGAATGGCATTACACAGGCAGCAGCAATACAACACATGAGTTTCAGTGCATTCAGTACGTTGCTATGGGATGCATGACACATACTTCTGTCTTAATGAATACGTTGAGTTCTACAGATCTGTCTCTTTAATGTTAATTGTTAACCAACAACGACGATTGTGTTTTCCTTATTTTATGAATATATGAATATAACAATATTGGGGGGCTTAAACCCCCTTGTACCTGCCACTGTTTTGGCCAGTTGCCTTCTTCTGGCCAACAGTTAAAAATTAGATATTGTTAAACAAGGAAACACTGGATAGTACTGTAAAGTTCTAATCGTATATTTAGAAGATGTTATAACACCTTTCAATGAACAATCCAAGACATCCCTACACAGGCAGTGCTGCCACCTGTCTAATTTATGATAATTTTCGCCCTGGCAATCCTCTCTTCTCGTGCTGCTTGTACATCGTTACTGTAACAAATGAGGCTCAGAACTGTTAAATAAGTTATTGTGCTTCACTTAGATGTTACATACAAGTTATTAATATGTACGAATGTGGGTGTAAAAATGGAAGAAACTATTCTATTTAGCGTGTTCTGCTCCCTAGTGGCACAGCGGTATGTCAACAACAACAGTGTGTTCCTCTAATTCTATTATTATCTGGTACTACTTTAATGTAACTATCATATTATCAGACTCACCGTCTACTATGTATTGCCCACTACAACTATGCTTACGTTGAAATTCTACGGACGTGTTAGTGTTTCCACACAATTACCTGTTTCTGAATAAAACATATTTGTTTCGTGAATACATCACTCGTTTATATTTTCCCAATGCACACACTTTCCAATACTGTTGTCAACTACTTCGTAATGCACACACTTTCCAATACTGCTGTCAGCTACTTCATGATGCACACACTTTCCAATACTGCTGTCAGATACTTCATGACGTACACACTTTCCAATACTGCTGTCAGCTACTTCATGACGTACACACTTTCCAATACTGCTGTCAGCTACTTCATGATGCACACACTTTCCAATACTGCTGTCAGTTACTTCATGATACACACACTTTCTAATACTGCTGTCAGTTACTTTATGATGTACACATTCAGATTTCTCCCTCCTCCTTCCCAGTGGCTCAGTAGTTAATCTGAGAACTTACATCGATAAAAACCAGGTTTAGCAACACGTGGTAGACACAACATTGTACAGCATTTAACACTGCTGTCTTAATTTTACTAAAGAAAATAAGAAGATATTATAACACGATACAAATAAGTAAAAACTGGAGCACTTGCATCAAAATATAACTTTTATTATTCTGTAATTGTTGTTTTTTCCTCATACAAAATACTGACATTTGGAATATAGAAACATAAATACAGTTTTGTTCTTCACGTTGTAACATTTTATAAACTGAAATAATTTTTCACGCATAACATACACAGAGCTTACTACAAACAAACTGGTTGGAGACATGAAGCATTCTTCATATCAGTATTATTTGTTAAACACTAGAGTTCTTAATCTAACTTTAAGTCAGTGTCATATAATTTTCATAGAATACAAGTATCAACCATTCTCTCTGTCATTAAGGGAAAATGTATAATTGTGTCCAATTTTTAGAATTATATAAAATTCAACACTCTCATTATATCCTTAACTGTGTAATATATTCGGAATGTCGGATTCCCATTGAGTATGCTGGTGATGAAGTTGTGGTTAAAATAACCAATTCAGGGTTATATGCTCCTGGGCCTGGATGTTGCATGTCATTACCTGGTGGATATATTCTCGGAGACAATGTATACCCTGGAGATTTTGTCTGCACACAATCATAAAATGGTCAAATTAGTGTTTAAATATATATCTATTGTTAAATACAATTAAAAGGCACAAATATACAGGGGAAATACATTAACTGAAATTCCTTCATTGATCAAAGGGCCTTTACTTTATTATCACCCAGTTTTGTACGATGGTCCCTTGATGGGTTTTTTTACTACTTTCTGAGCTCAAGTTCTACTACGAAACGTTTCGCACGGAACTTGATTGTCCCAACAACTAAATCACAAGGATGACATTCTAGCTACTTCTTCAACCATTTAATTAATACATATGACGAATGAGTTACGTTTCTTACTGTGTCTAAACAAAATTAATCACAGAATGAATGTAGTCGTCTCCAACCATGGTTCAAAATTGGTACCCTGAAGGCGGACCTATTCCAACCATGGTTCTAAATTGGTACCCTGAAGGCGGACCTACGGAAGACACTATCAGTTTTTCTTGTGCAAGAAGTAAATTGTATTTCCATGAAAAAGTCATCCAGTGAAGTCCAGGAAGAGGAAAATGGATAGTTGTTTTTTTTGTTTTTAAGCACTACAAAATTTACTATGTGTGCTGTGCCCACTGTGGGTATCGAAACCTAGTTTTAAGCGTTATCATCCGTCAGGCTTAGGGTTAAGCTACTTGAGGGCATGGTCGAGTATGTTGTACAGGAATCACAATATCTCTAAATATACAAGTCGTGTTCCGTGGTTTAATGTGGATTCAATTTCTGTATTTGGTGTAATATAATATGGTGGGAGCGACACCACATGAAATACAGGAAACAGACAATGTTAACTTAAACCGTGATCTGTACGAGAAGGAATGAGTCTCGATGTTGTTCTGTAATTGATACCAGCCAACTACATAATTTCCCTCTAGTGGAGAGCGCAGGTACTACTTGTAGTTGTGATTTTTATTAAACACTCCCAATACTGCCTGTGTGGCAGGAGAGTAACAACATTCGGGTGTGTCACAGGTCCCTGGAGTTACTCATGAACTTAAGAACTCTGGAAAAAAATAACTGCATATTTGAGTACAACGTTGCAGGAGTATGGATTTGTTAGATGGCATCATCCATGCTGACAACACGGATATAAAGTAAAGCTATGTTGATTCATTGAATGTCCAGATCTTAGATCCATTTGTGGGAGTTAAGGCTATTAATGCCACAGTAACGTTAAGGCACAGAGAAGGAGATTCTACTAGTATTTGGATACTGTGCTCCAGACACTGCAGCACAGATCAAGGAACACAGAAGGAGATTCTACTGGTGTTTGGATACTGTGCTCCAGACACTGCAGCACAGACCAAGACACACTGAAGGAGATTCTACTAGTATTTCGATACTGTGCTCCAGACATAGCAGCACAGATCAAGGAACACTGAAGGAGATTCTACTAGTATTTGGATACTGTGCTCCAGACACTGCAGCACAGATCAAGGAACACAGAAGGAGATTCTACTGGTGTTTGGATACTGTGCTCGAGACATAGCAGCACAGATCAAGGAACACTGAAGGAGATTCTACTAGTATTTGGATACTGTGCTCCAGACACTGCAGCACAGATCAGGGAACACTGAAGGAGATTCTACTAGTATTTGGATACTGTGCTCCAGACACTGCAGCACAGATCAAGGAACACTGAAGGAGATTCTACTAGTATTTGGATACTGTGCTCCAGACACTGCAGCACAGATCAAGGAACACTGAAGGAGATTCTACTAGTATTTGGATACTGTGCTCCAGACACTGCAGCACAGATCAAGGAACACTGAAGGAGATTCTACTAGTATTTGGATACTGTGCTCCAGACACTGCAGCACAGATCAAGGAACACTGAAGGAGATTCTACTGGTGTTTGGATACTGTGCTCCAGACATAGCAGCACAGATCAAGGAACACTGAAGGAGATTCTACTAGTATTTGGATACTGTGCTCCAGACACTGCAGCACAGACCAAGACACACTGAAGGAGATTCTACTAGTATTTGGATACTGTGCTCCAGACACTGCAGCACAGATCAAGGAACACTGAAGGAGATTCTACTGGTGTTTGGATACTGTGCTCCAGACACTGCAGCACAGATCAAGGAACACTGAAGGAGATTCTACTAGTATTTGGATACTGTGCTCCAGACACTGCAGCACAGATCAAGAAACACTGAAGGAGATTCTACTAGTATTTGGATACTGTGCTCCTGACACTGCAGCACAGACCAAGGCACACAATGTGGAACACGTTGCACTTGTACAACCACCTACAAGTGCAAGAAATACCGTCGTAGGAATATGATGACTCCTAAGTTTTAAAGTTAGATATTCCAAGAGCACATAGCAATGCAATTCTTTAGACTCTACATAATGCAAAGACCGAGGGCCCATCGGTGTGTTGCGTGCCCTTGTGCTAACACACTAATGTCGTTTTACTGGCTATATTTTAGTGAAGGTGATGTAGACATTGTACAGAGTTTGGTGTCTTGAGAAAAGGCTGGCTTAAACGGCAAATTTGTACAGAAATATTTCCTATTTTTACATTTAAATAGCCTCCCCGCTAGGACAGCGGTAAGTTTACGGACTTACAACACTAAAATCAGGGGTTCGATTCCCGTCGGCAAGCTCAGCAGATAACCCGATGTAGCTTTGCTATAAAAACACACATAATCAAATAATATTGAAGCATACAATCCTCGTGTTTCAAATTTACGTTGAAATAAATCACTAACATAGCTTCTTTCTTGTCTTGATTACAATAAACTTACAACTAACTAGTGTCTTTATTTGGTAAGATACTTTACAAGTGCTTTGACCTCCTGGTATTCTGCTTTCTGGTATTATAGACGGACAGGTAAAGAACATTCCAGGGAATTATTCGCTCGTTGAGATATTTCATGCAACAAAACTAGCAGCCGTAATATTTTTCCCTTTTTTTTACGAAATTTTGTTTCTCTTTTGTTCGTGTTTTCTTATTACTGTCATTCGAAAGACTAAAATTCTTTTACCTTTGTAACAGAAATGTCCACGACCTCGTACTTATTAGGACCTGGTGTTTCCACAGAGCCTCCATCAAATGTTCCCACAGAAGATCGACTAGATATAGTATAACTCGGTAGAGATCTAAAGTGAGGGACTCTTGGTCCAAGACAAGTTGGTAGAGTATAGGCATTGGGTGCTGGTTTTAAATCCTCCTTCTCAAGTTTCGGACGTCCGGTTATTGAATAGGACGGTGCTCGTCGTTCTTTGGGAGGATGAAACTTTTCTGGAGAATAGGCACCTGGTCCAGGAGAAGCGAATGGTTCTGTGGAAAAATAAAAGAAAGATGAATAAACAAAATTGTAGGGAAAAATATCAGTTTAAGGTTATGATTTCACGTTAAAAAACAAAAAAATTCGGTAACAATGTGGCTTGTGCAGTCATGAAGTCGTGTTATAAATAACTATAAAAATGTTTTGTATTCAAAATCCCTTTCATGAGATTGAAGGTTCCTCGGAAACTATATACGTATTACTCTCATTAGCAGTGAACAAATCACTGAAATAATTCACAAATAATGTAGGTCATTTCAGAATATCTAAAGTTAAAAATGACGATAAAGAACAGCCCTATTTTGTTTTTGTTATGATAGGTTATTTGTTGTTGTTGTTTTGGAATTTCGCACAAAGCTACTCGAGGGCTATCTGTGCTAGCCGTCCCTAATTTTGCAATGTAAGACTAGAGGGAAGGCAGCTAGTCATCACCACCCACCGCCAACTCTTGGGCTACTCTTTTACCAACGAATAGTGGGATTGATCGTCACATTATACACCCCCACGGCTGGGAGGGCGAGCATGTTTAGCGCGAACCCGCGACCCTCGGATTACGAGTGCCTTAACGCGCTCGGCCATGCCAGGCCTATGTTAGGTTAAGTCTCATTATAAGTGTGAGTCATTTTTTGTATAAACAGAGCTAATTGGCTTCAAATTTGTAACTAAAGTAATTCTTGTGAAAAAAAAAAGGTAAGCAGCTATCATATATCTTATTATTTTGTAGTTTTATCAAAATTCGGAAACAATTTTTTATAATTTCTTTCAAGATCTATTTCAAAAATCAAGAAAATCTGCTTAAAATCAGTGCTGAATTGACCTAGTGTTACTAAATCAGTGACCTTAAATATTACCAAATCACGTGTTAAAATGGCCTTAAATGTCACTATCTATGACAGAATTTGATGTTCTATGGGGTAGTTCTATTGCGAGTCAACAACTGTTTATGTGAGATTAATTCAAGAGGTTCAGATCAGTCCTTAAAAAGCTAGCATGTATTTATAATGAAACCCAAACTTTTTCGTGAACCAACAGCACATTATATATTTCTATGTCCAGTTTCAGTAAGGTATGTTTAATGTTAATTCATTATTCATATTTAATGTTTATAACACAACCAATTCAATTATCTTGAAACTTGTACTTCATCGATTAACTATTTTTATTGTGTTGTTTTAATGGGAATAAAATGTTTGTTCCGTGACATTTTTGTTTTGTAGTGGTAAATTAGATGTGTGTTCATTTGTTCCATATAACTCAAAATACCATAAAATATACCTTTGGCTTTAGCATTACAGAACAACCACTGAAAACCAAAATTTTTTTTACTTACTTATGATGATTAGATTTTTTTCAGTTTTGAATACTAAATTAAATTAATTCATCACTATTCTCTAAATTACCTACTCCCTTAATTAGAACGTAATTACTTTTTTTTTAATGATTCTGTTTTTCAAAGTTTTCAGCCTGGATGTAAAGATGCACTACAGTAATATACCCAACTTTCTCAAGTGCGTAGAACACGTAAATTCACTAATTGACAGTTATCCGTGTTTTCTTACAGGAAAGAAAAAAAACTGATAACAGTGAACTAGATACGAGTAGGCCTGGCATGGCCGAGCGCGTTAAGGCGTGCACTCGTAATCCGAGGGTCGCGGGTTCGCGCCCGCGTCGCGCTAAACATGCTCGCCCTCCCAGCCGTGGGGGTGTATAATGTTACGATCAATCCCACTATTCGTTGGTAAAAGAGTAGCCCAAGAGTTGGCGGTGGGTGGTGATGACTAGCTGCCTTCCCTCTAGTCTTACACTGCTAAATTAGGGACGGCTAGCACAGATAGCCCTCGAGTAGCTTTGTGCGAAATTCCAAAACAAACAAACAAACAAACAAAGATACGAGTATCTTACTTTATGGCGAATTAGATAATGGCTCGAGGCTGCCACGCCTCTTGCATCTGTAATGTTGCTTGTAAACGTCTAATCGTGTGCAGGGGTAGTTTTGTGTGATGCACATGTGCTGTTGTAAGTAGAGCAAGGTTTTCTCCAAGCAAGCAGAATGAACTTTAGAGAATTGGAAATTAGAGATTTTTATAACTTCTAATTTTAATTTAGCACGATTTTGTTGTTTTGTGTTTTGTTTAAACTTCAATCTTAAATCTCAGCTCACAAGGATTATTCAATTTTAAATATATATATTAAAGATTTTCACGCTCGTAAACACGTCTACCGGATACGTTTCCCCTTGTGTTTTGTTTTGTGTTGTATCCTCTGTTGTTTCTGCGAGTTATGACTTCGCGCAAAAATACATGATGGATTTCTGTGCTAGCTGTCCCTAATTTAGCAGTGAAAGACCACAAGGAAGGCATCTAGTCATCACCACGCACCAACAACTTTTGGACTACTTTTTTACCAACGAATAGTGGAATTGTCTGTGCTTTATAAAGCCCCCACGGCTGAAAGGGCAGGCATGTTTGGTGTGTCTGGGATTCGAGCTTACGATTTTCAGATTACAAGTCGAAACCCTTAACCACATAGTTATGCTGAACATCCGTTAGCTGTGTTTTTCATACTCATATACATGTATATATAGTTATTTTAAATTTCTGCTAAACGTCTGACAATTTTCTGTGCTGAAGAATGCTCTGAATAATGAAAGGAACTGTGATTTGTTTTAAAAATGTTTAAATAATTATTTTGTTATCATATACAAACAAACACACTCACATATAATAAGATTTAAAACATGTCCATAATGTACAATATTCTTATATCTCTGGCAAAAAAGTATGAAGTGACACTAAATATAAAGGACAAAAAAAATTTTAAACTCTCATTTAAGAGCAAAAATATTTTGTTGCGATTAGAAATTTGTTAAAATAGAGAAAACGAAACAGTATATAATTACAAAATACATTGACTCGCCTAATTCCACTTGTCTACTTGAGAGGGTGTAGGCAGGCGCTTCTATTCGACCATATCGATTAACTGAAGAAGGAATGAGGTAACATGGTCCTGGAGTTGTTTTCTTATCAACTTAAACAAATATCAAAATGATGAATGATGAAAACAACTCATTGTTAACGTAGATTTGTTAAGATATCAGAGGTCAACATGTTCTAAAGATAAATAAATAACAGTTATTTATACTATAGTGGAAGTGATAATCACGCGATATAAAGCAAACACCCAAACTAAATATGTCCTGTCGGTAGTTTCTTTCTGTAATAAAATAAACTAATTCAAATAAGCTATGAAATAGGAACTTTTTTACATGTGTCGTCAGTAATAGTGTTTAGTTCTTCTAAAATAATATTATTTGATTTTTTTACTTTGAATATTACAATGGAATATTTCGAGAAAAGTTTTGTCTGGAGGAATTTTAAATTGTCTAAAATTTACATTATTCAAAAAAGTCTGCTCCCCTGAAAATACTAACATTTTATATAAAATTAAATAAATATGTATATTTGATTATCATAAAATCCATCTCCACATATGTGCACATAGAAACAGTTGTGTAACACGACGAGTTTCTTTTACTGTTGTTGTTGTTGTTGTTTTGAATTAAGCACAAAGCTACACAATGGGCTATCTGTGCTCTGCCCGCCACGGGTATCGAAACCCGGATTTTAGCGTGTAAGTCCGCTGACATACCGCTGAGCCACTGGGGGGCTTCTTTTACTGATTTACATTTTCATAACTATTAATAATTTTATCCTAACTGATTTTAGTTCTTGATCCAAACGAGAAGGCAGGATTTCTCCTCTTTGTGATGTCATGTCCGGTAAATCCAACACTTCCAGGTAAAAGATAGTTTCCTGGTCCAGGACCTAATTTCCAAAATACGAAATTCTCAAAATATTGCATTAAGTTTACTGAGAAAGCAAAGTTTAAAATATAATTTTAGAGTAAGTCAAAATAAACATATGACATGAAGTATCTTCCAAACATGTCAGATATTCTATTAATTGTTTGTTTTTGAATTTCGCGCAAAGAATCACTTAGAACATATGTCGCCAACCTACGTCCCGCGTGCCGGATCTGGCCCGCCAGCCAAAATCATCCGGCCCTTAGTCCCCAAACGAAATATCACATCCACTTGGCCCGCAATGGTCTTAAAAGATAATTCACGAACGTAACTCCATCTCAGGCCTGATGTCAAACCGCATGATTATAAACCAGACCCAGGAAACAAATATGTTTTAGTGCTCGTTTAGTGCTCTAAGGGCGCGAAACGCCCTTAGAAAAACGAGTTATCTTCTTTACTTGTTTCACGATGCCCTAGAAACGAGTTAAACTCGTTGTACACTTTCTGATTGTCCAATTACTCGAAAAGTACTCGAATTTTACACTCAATTTAATTCAATTACTTGACTGTGAAGCAACTAATGTACTTGGTCTCTGGCCCCCAAGAGGTCACGAACACGGAGAAGACATAACTATGGAGAGCGCTGGGCCGAAAAAGGAATACAAGGGTAATTTTTCACTGTTAATATAATTAATAATTGTTTAATATAAATTAAATATTAAAAGAGATAATACAAACAAAAATCATCTCATTTATACAAAAAATTGAGTTAGTTAAAGTAAAAAAATCTAAATTACATTTTAAAAAAATAATAACATATTGAAAACCCCAAAAATTTAGGTCACACACAATAAAATCACCCTAAAAATAAGCCGGAAGTGACATCAGCATCACAATGTAAATCAAAGTACCACTATCGATTGAAATAGACATTTTGGACAGGCTCGCGCGTTTAGGTCCCCATTTTGAACTCGCTCGCGTGGACGAGTAAAAATTGAGTATTCGTTTCCAAGGTCTGTTGGCAAAAAACAACTCTAATGACAACAAAACGAAAGAAGGTTGATGCTGAGTGTCGAGTCTTCCAAGGCACGTGGACATAAAAGTACTTTGTCACATTACATTTCGGTAAGCCTAATTTGCCATGTAAGTGTCGAAGCGAATATGGAGTTCAACGTCAAACAGCACCATGAGACAAAACATCCGTAATCCAGTTAATTTAGTGGGCAATCAAGGAAGGATGAATTACGTAAACTTAAATTGAGTCTAGAAAAACAAAGTGTGGTGCTCAAAAAACAGAGCACAGAATAAGAAAGAAATACACGTGCCAGCTACGTGGTCTCAAAGCTGACAGCAGAAAATATGAAGCCCTTCAATGACGGGGATTTTGTGAAAGAGTGTTTGATGGCAGTTATAGAAATTTTATGTCCTGAGAAAAAGGCTTTATTTTCAAATGTCGATATTTCTGGAAGAACAGTTACACGACGAACAGAAGAAACGTCAGCGGATGTCAAAAACGGTTTAAGGGACCACTGCAAAAATTTCCAGTTCTTCTCAACAGCGCTCGATGAGGGTACGGATACCAAAGACACCGCTCAGCTTGCAGTATTTACAAGTGGAGTGAACTCAACTTTTAACGTTGTCGAGGAATATGTTCGACTGGTACCTATCAAGGGCAGTACCACAGCAGCAGACAATCCTGTACCACAAACATAAAGCTGGATCTATCAAAGCTGGTATGTGTAATAACCAATGGAATGCCGGCAATGGTTGGAGAAAAGAAAGGTTTAGCTTTGCTTCAAAGACACATGGAAGGCCTCGGAATTAAACATAAAATACAAAAATGTACTGCATAATCCACCAGGAAGCATTGTTTACTGAGTCTTCTAATTTAAAGGACGTGGTGGACGTTGCTGTAAGGGCAGTGAACCTGATCTTGTCTTAGGGATTGAAACATCGTCAGTTTCAACAAACGGACGCAGAGATTCAGTTCGAGGGCCTGCGACGTTCCTCGGCTCAGTCGGGGAAGCGTATATCCGCTGCGGGAAGAGATAGCGATATTCATTGAAAGTAAAAATAGGAATGCCTCAGAATTTCACTATCCCAAATGTCTTTCAAGTCTGGAATTTCTGGTGGATTTAACATCTCATTTAAATAACCTGAACTTGCAGCTTCAGGGAATAAATCAGCTGATACATGAGATGTGTGGATACATCATCGCCTTCGAAACAAAACTACAACTGTGGGAATGTCAGCTTGAGAAATCAAACAACGTCCATTTGAGCTACAGGTGACCAAACCAACAGACACCAACATATTTCTGACTGCGATACGTAACTTGAGAACTGAATTTTCTTCCCGTTTTGCTGACATTTGTTCGCACACAAGCGATTTCAGACTAACTGCCACCTCATTTGACGTTGAAGTAGACACGAGGCCGGATTAAGCTAGTACGGGGCTTATAGCATATATTATAGAGTGGCCCTAAATTAAAAAAAACAAAAAAACAACAAGTTTTTATCTTACGTAATAAAGTAATCGTATTTTTTAATTTGCTATATAGCCAGATAATACGACAAATATGGTTTGGTTTTTTGGAATTCCGCACAAAGCTACTCGAAGGCTATCTGTGCTAGCCGTTCCTAATTTATCAGTGTAAGACAAGAGGGAAGGCAGCTAGTCATCACCACCCACCGCTAACTCTTGGGCTACTCTTTTACCAATTAAAAGTAGGATTGACCGTCACATTATAACACCCTCACGGCTGAAAGGACGAGCATGTTTGGCGCGACGAGTATGCGAACCCGCGACCCTCAGATTACGAATCTCACGCCTTAACAGGCTTCGCCATGCCGGGCCACAATATACACATGTAAATCAAACAAATAAAAATATGGTCCTCATACGGCTGAGTTATGCA
The DNA here is from genome assembly GCA_011833715.1 of Carcinoscorpius rotundicauda. Classification (NCBI taxonomy): domain Eukaryota; kingdom Metazoa; phylum Arthropoda; class Merostomata; order Xiphosura; family Limulidae; genus Carcinoscorpius; species Carcinoscorpius rotundicauda. The sequence goes on along the minus strand of CM022391.1, from coordinate 3,928,086 downwards.
TAACCATTATAATATGCACTGAAAATAAAATTAAAACTTCAAGTAAGAGATTAGTTTTTTGCAGATAAATTATCATTTAACTCCGTCTGAGATCGATTGTTTTTTTTTATTAAGCACAAAGCTACACAATGGGCTATCTATGCTCTGCCCACCACGGGTATCGAAACCCGGATTTTAGCGTGTAAGTCCGCAGACATACCGCTGAGCCACTGGGGGGCATCTCATATCGAATAAAATTATTATGTAATGTAATAGAAGGGAAAGAAGCAGCGGAGAAGTCTCGAAGAAGGAAGTTGGAAGATGGACGAAACTGCCACCAAATACAGCAGTTTTGAAATTATAGTTGTGAAGCCTTAGAGGCGTAAAATAAAATGCAATTTGAAAATCGTCTCAAGCATAAGGAAAGGCCCTTGGAATTTAGAAATGCAATGCCTAAGCAGGATTTGAGGATCAAATGCTCGGATATTCGATATAGAGAGGAGGGGAGAACCTCTAAAAAAAACCATCTTTTACTGGTCAACGCCAAATACTCTATCTGACCTGTGGCAAAACTGTGAGGCTGAAATGGAAAGATATTTTTGTCAATAAATATGTTTTTAAAGTTGCTTGTTTTTCGTTGAAAGTTGGAATGATACACAGGTAGAAGAACTGTTTATCAGGTTTAATCGAGATAAGTATCTTTGTCGTGCATGGTGTGATGACTGATTCTTAAAGTTCTTGAGTCTGACAGAATGAGCGGTCAGCTTCCGGTCAGTTACCTCTTTCTTTGTGAACCTGACGATGACCGAAGAAGGTCGAAACGTTGATCGCTCTTCTATTCAAAATATTTTCTGAACCCAAACGAGCCGTTTTTGCATATAAAATTCTCAACAAGTGGGTTTCTCGACATCACTGATTGAGAATGAGCGGTTGTTTATTTGCTCGTTGTAATAAATGGCTTCTAGTTTGATGAAACGTGTCTTAATAGTGGAATTTCGAGTAATTTGCTGAGGAGTTCCTGGTAGGTACAGTTTGGAAGTCTGTAAGTTGTTTTGGTTGTCCCATTTTGTTGATCATTGTGAGCTAAATACAAGGACTGAATTATTTAGATTACATAGGCCAAGAATCTGCAGCTATAAATATAGGAGTACATAAGTGTATTTGTGATAAAAACACGTGCAAAGTAAGTAATTTTGTCAAAAAAAATTAGATCAAATAGATTCCAATGTTTGTACTGATCTTCATCGGGTTCGTTTGGTTTTTAATTTCGCACAAAGCAACTCGAGGGCTATCTGTGCTAGCCGTCCATAATTTAGCAGTGTAAGACTAGACAGAAGGCAACTTGTCATCACCACCCACCGTCAACTCTTGAACTACTCTTTTACCAACGAATAGTGTGACTTACCGTCACATGTAAATATTGCCATGGCTGAAAGAGCAAGCATATGTGGTGCGAAGGAGATTCGAACCCGCGACTCTTGAATTACGAGTCGAGCGCCTTAACTATCTGGCAACGCTAGGCCAACTTTTACTGAATAAAATAGGTAAGAACTTATTTTTTCTACAGTAATAATTACAATTTCGCTGCAATAATTGCTTCCGTTAATACATATTACAGTTTAACTTAATACTGTTGCAAAACTTTGGTTAAATAATGTACATTCCAGTTGCTAGTAAACATTGGTAATTATTAACTGATAAAATGGGTCCAACATGAAGATTATTTTCTTAATATTTCTTCTTAAAATAGCTATGATTAAACCACCTTTTATCTGAGCCGCCAGGATAATTTTCTTTTTATCTTTGTCTTGTTTCTTTCGTACCATAGTTTTACTGAAATTCCAGTTGCTAACATGGATACAAAACAATATTCGACAACAATGTAGTAAGCGTTATCATACTGTTGTTTATATCACTTTCACGGCTAAGAATATTCAACCAATCATATTCACTTTTTTTCACTTACGATTTTCAAAATTCCAAAATATATTTGTTTAACAAATAATTTAAGTATTTCGCACAAAAGACAACATTTACCTTATAATGGCCACGCGGGTTGCAAAAACGTTAAATAGATTTAAACGATTCATTCAAAAGCTGTATACTTGGACTTTTATTTAAAGTTAACATTTTGATTAACTGAATACAAATTCCGTCTCATCTCTTACTGAGTGAATTAGTTGTTGTTGTTGTTTTTGAATTTCGCGCAAAGCTACACGAGGGCTATCTGCGTTAGCCGTCCATAATTTACAGTGTAAGATTAGAAGAAAAGTAGTTAGTCATCACTACCCACCGCCAACTCTTGGGCTTCTCTTTTACCAACGAATAGTGGGATTGATCGTCACATTATAACACCCCTACGGCTGAAATCGCAAGCATGTATGATGCGACCGGGATTCGAACCCGCGACCCTCAGATTATGAGTCGAACGCCTTTACCCACCTGACCTTGCCAGGCCTGACGTAAATTACTTTTATGACGTTATAGCTTTAGGCCAAGTTCAAGCAATGATTTCGCTGCACAAGAATTAATTGAGCTAGCAGTGAAAGACAAGAGGGAAGACAACTAGCTAGACATCACCACGCACCGCCAACTCTTTTACCAGCAAATAAGGGGATTGACCATCACATTATAACACCACCACGGCTTAAAGGGGAGTATGTTCAGTGGGAAGGGAATTCGTTTTTCTGAAATTAAGCGCAAAACTACACAGTGTTCTCTGGCCACCACGAGTATCGAAACCAGGTTTCTAGAGTTGTATTTCCACAGACATTTTGCTGTACTACTGAAAGGTGAAGGAGATTCGAAGTGACGTCAGTGGTGGAATAACAAAAACTGTTAATTTTTGTCTCATTTTATCCTATCACCTGAAGTAATTAAATTTTTGTTATGTTCAGTGAAGTACAAAGTACAGTTTCTTCAGGAGTATCCATTTTAAACACAAACCTTTTGTGTTTCAGTGGAACGCTCTTGAAGAAGCTGTAAAGCGAAGCGATGAATGTTCAGTTAAAAAATAACAAATTAGGTGTTATAAGAACATTTATTACTTAAGTATTTTATTGGAAAATGACTGTTCAGTCGAATTACTTCTCTCATTTACTATTAGGTTCTCTAGAAATCAATGTCGGAATTCTCACAATGACATTTAGAAGTTGAATATTGAACAACTTATCGTTGGTTAGACGGTTTAATCCAACGTTTGTCGCTTACAAAGTGTCTCATTTGTTTGCTGTTTAAACTCTACTCAGATGCATGAACAAGAAGGACTTTAGTGTGATTTTCCTCTTCGACTTCAAACTCAGACGAAAAGCGACCAAAACTACACGGAACATCAACCAGACATTCGGTCATCGATCTGTCACTGAACGTACAATTCAGTGTTGGATCATGAAGGTCGTGGACTTAAAGCATATCTTACAATATTGGTTTACACTTTTCCAAAATTCGCAGTTCAAAAACATTTATTTCTGGACAACCTAATAGTTTTTCTTTCAGGGAATTCCACTTTTCATCCATAACAATAGACAAATCGAATGGACATGTTAGGCTTCACATAGTGGTGGAATGAATGTTACGTGTGCGGTATTTGAAAATGTTTTTTACTCACATGGTACTTCTACATAAATAAAAACTTTGTAATTTGAATAACGCCTTTAGTGGCCCTAAAATCAAAACGTCGCAATAGAAATTCATTTTGTAAGAGGCGACTCAGTATTTTTATTCTGTTTGTTAAGAAATTTTATTTTCATTAATGAAAAAAAACACGTTATTTTGAGAACGAAATTTAAACAAACAAATACGTTAATTTATTTATTTAAGCGAATTTAATCCTAAAGAGGATGGACAGTTTGATACTTGAAACAATATACACTATCTTCATTCGTATTATATACTGACGGTATGTTCAATCCTTCAAATAATAAAGTTCAGAGTTTATTTTGAAGTATTTCCAGTAATGTGTGTGCGAGTGTTTTCCTTTCAGCAAGGCCCGGCATGGCAAAGTCAACACCACCCACCGCCAACTCATGGGCTACTCTTTTGCCAAAGAATAGTGGGATTGACCGTAACATTATAACACTCACATTGCTGAAAGGGCGAGCATGTTTGGCGCGACGGGGATGCGAACCCGCGACCCTTAGATTACGAGTCGCACGCCTTAACACGCTAGGCCATGCGAAGGTTAACAGTTTGTGGAAACCATGAACACAACCATAATTCCTGAGGCACGTTTACTCAAGGTCAGATAAGAATGGCTGCAGTTAGTTGCTTTTAGCTAACTGCCTAGTTCAGTTGCGTAGCGACCATATGAAGATAGCCCTTTACATTGATTTATAAACAAAAATTTTAAAATAAAAACCTATAAAGATGACTGGAATGATGAGGAACCTTTCTGGTAGACAAATAATTTAAAAACCATTTCTTAAAAAATAAAGTTGATATTAACAAATCACAAAACAGAAAGGTTATCACAAGTTTGGAGTATTTTCAAGATATAATGATTGTAACGAAAACTCTACATTTCAATGAATACCAGATAATTTCTTTTCTAAAATAGCATGGTTTGATAATTATACTTTGTGTAAATAGTTTAAGTATTTCTTGTTAACTATCTCTCTTTGTATATCGTTCGACTATAATGCACCAGTGCAAAATTGCACATTGCAGGATAGTTTACCAACTCTCAATCCAAAATGTTTAAGCATTTCCAAAAAAAATCATAAAACTCAGCAGTTGGTGCCTCCATTAGTACCACACTGACATCCGTTTCTCGTCACGAAGATGATTAAACTCGATTATTTCTAAACGTTTACAAAATGCTTAACAACTTTAGAGACAAATATTATGAATTTGATGTTTATTATTGATAGATATACACAACTGTTTTAGTTTAATGCAAGCGTTGTGATTTATAAAGTTTTATATGCGTGTCGTTTTCAGAAGCGATAGTTTATTGCAATTTTATTTAAGAATCATAGATCGAATAATCAATAAATTATGAATTTGGGATTATGTGATGTCACGTGACTGGAACTGTCGTAGTTTTTCTCGTTGTGATTGAGTATTATCATCTTACAAACCAATAACATCGAGGTTTTAAAACGTAGGCCTCAGTCGGAGTATAAAGAGTCAAAAATGTATTTCGAAAATAAACTCAGACTGCGTGATTGTGTGTTTATCTATTAAAAAGTGTAGTGACTATTTTAAAAGTGAAATTATCAAATATTGTATTGCAAAGACATAGTATAAAAAAATAATTATTGTGAAGTTGCGTTTTAAAGAAACAAGTAGCCTATGTAGACCGAAAAAACACGTCTGGTTTAGTTGCGTTAGAGTAAAGCCACTCAGGCTTATCTGCAGAATCCTGGATTTTAGCATTGTAATTCCACAGACTTACCATTGTTAAACCAGAACATGAAATAGAATTATTTAAAGCTCTAGATACAACTGTGATAACCAGAAATGTAACTAACATTTGTTTAAAGTTCTCATGTTTTAATATTTTATACTATTTAAAATATGTATTCTCACATTAGGTATTTGAACCACCACCAGGGCAGTTTATTATATGCAAGTTGAAGCAATATAATATTTGAAGTGTCACAAATTTACAAGTTTCCTGGTTTAACCTTCATGACTTGTCTGCAATACTATCGTTACGTATCGGCACACAAAGTTGTACAACAAGCTGTCTGAGCTACTCCAACCACGGATATCAAAACTCCGTTTCTTGCGTTATGAGACTTACCACTAGGTTTTATCGATGAGAAACTCTTCTTGTGCGTCAGTGCTGGCCTCTTAATTTTTGCAAGCATTAAAATCAACACTTCAGCAATAAATATTTTAAAATTAGGTCTCATGTCTACTGATAAGTACGTGTTGGATTAAATCAATATAAAAATTTAGTACATGTTCGATAAAGAATTTTTTCTTTTGCTAATGTAAGATTTCACACTTATCATGTAAGCTTAAATGTTTGTAAACACGAGCCTACTTTACACAAGGACTCAATATGTTTATCTCTAGGTTTATTAAACTGTTTTAGTTACGAACTGAAATTCCTGATGGATAATAAACTTTTAAAATCAATCATGATTCACTAATCAATTATGTGTATTTCAAAAATTCAGAACTACGATCTTCACATAAACTCACAAGACTTACGATGTTATCCAACTAATGAAGTTTTTGTTTTACAGTTTTCACTTCTTAAGGTAGATAAGTGTTGAACCAATAATGAAATACCCCTAATATGGTACACCTAAAATTGCAACGATTAAACTACCAAATATTTCAAGTAGAGGAAAAAAGAAGACCAGTGGATTTAACATTCACACAATCATCTTGCAATCAACCATCAAATAACAAGTTTATATAAACAGGGACCAGCTAAATTAGCTACAATACACTCGTATGTTACTTTTGACATATCTGCTTTTAACATAATCCACAAAAGTTTTAAAGTGTGGCATGTTTATACAAATGTACTTCTAAAAGTGGTATTATGAGTAAGAAAATAATGATAAAGACAAAAGTTTCCCATCATTCTGGTGTTTGATGATAAAGCAATACTCGCTTTATCCAAACATGCTGCTATTTATTAAAGTGTAATTTTTCCACTGTGCAAATATAGAACATCATTCACTTAGTAATTCAAATCTTTATTGAATAGTTTATGCACGAAGACCACCTTGGAAAGGAAGTAACGGAGCAACCTGCAAACCTGGAATCTTCTCCATATCCTGAAATCCACAAATATTTATTTGAATAAGTCAATAAATTATTTAATATTAATGACAATTATTTATAGTTCTACTAAAAACTTCAATAAAAGCATGCATAAAGAACCTGTAAAGTTTATTAATAACTAGAAATGGAAAATCTAATGAATGTTTAAAAGATACAAACACATATCCCACAATTCAAAATACTGGAGCTCTCACATCAATTTTAAGTAAATTTTATCACGTTATGAAACTTGAGGTTTTAATATGAATTACACAGATAAAACTTTGACCTTATTACATTCACAGAAAATGATGCAAACGTGCACAGTTAATATTTTAATGATATATCTACTGACAGCTGTTTCTAACACACTTTCACACCTGTTTTAAACTTTTACATTAGTAATACCATTATTTTAATAAACGAAATTACTTACCATTTGTCTTAACATCTCAGTTGTATCAGGGTCTACTTCAATAACATCTAAGTCAATAGCTGAAACCTTTGATAAAAAAAGGCAGTAAAGTGAAGTATTTTTTTTATTATACAATTAAGATGAAAATAACATTTAGAATTGTATGATGTAACTGTTTTATTATAAATTATTTTACTTTCAATTTTTCTCTCTTACAATTAATTTAAATTTGTGATCATTTCAAAATATTTATAAACACAACTAAGATTACGAAGTATCAAACCAATATTTTCTCGGTTTTTTCTCCAAAACACAAGGCAAAATGGGATTGTAGAAAACAATTTGTAAGGTCTTTACATATCAATATCCTAGTTAAATCTCTTAAAATGGTTTGTATTAAGCAAATTTCTGATCATGTTCGTCTTTTTAATGGTAATGAGAAAAATATCTTGTTAAAAATACAGTCTTCTAACTTTCTGGAAAAGTTAACATTTTGTTTTAACATGAAATTAATATCTGGTTCCACCAGTGGGCTTAATGGACCACTTGAGGCTGAAAATGTGCACATAAATAGAAAACAATCACACACTGAAAGCTAGAATGATGCTAAGTTCACAGCCTAATAAAATCATTGCTCTGAACAATTTCCCTAATTTTAAGACTATGTAACGGGTACAAATGTAAACAAATATGATGATTGGACAATAGTTGTTGTAGGTGATTCCAGGGAAGACACAGAGAAAAGAATGTTCAATGAGAATACAGATAAACATTTCTGTTAATGAAAAGAAAAAATGATTTGTATGTAGCATGAGTAAGATTTATGATTATACACTGTTGGATTATATTATGTAACACAAATTTTGTTCCTGTATGGTGTGTGTTATTTCTTAATTGCTTGTGTTGTAAAAATACAGAAACTGACCATTATTCCCTTCAAACTTTGCTTTTGTGACCTAGATAATGAAATTTACAAATTAACCTATTTTCCATGTAAAAATGGGCAAATTTGCACATTTTCATTTACATAAAGTCTGAATAAAACATATGAATTAAAATTTATATATATTTATAATAAAGTTATACAAAAATGAATAAAAATATTTAGAAGGGAGAAGTATTGAGATTTGTAACTAAGGTAAATCACCTTCACGTATCATCTGCCAAAGAGTCTCCCATCATGTTTTTGTTATATGCTCACAGGTCAATAAAGCAAAATCTGAAGAGAAAAATAGGTTTTTTCCATTTACTTTAGGCATAAGCAATTGGGAAATAACACTTTCTGCCCAGGAACAAGAAAAAGTACAAATTTTGTTACATAGTGTTATGATTCATGTCCACTTTAGAGACACCGTAACAAATGTAAGGATGTAGGGCCATGAATAAAAACTGGGCACTACCAAATACAGGCCACACACTAATACCAGTAATATACCCCTAGTACATAATTGTCCTATGTTCTCTTACTGCAGTAATATCAGAAACTCAGGTCTGGTACATAGCTGTCCCTACATTCTATTTCATTATAATACCAGAAACTAACCTATAGTACAATGCTGTCCCTACATTCTATTTCATTATAATACCAGAAACTAACCTATAGTACAATGCTATCCCTACATTCTATTTCATTATAATACCAGAAACTTACCTCTGGTACAAAATTGTCCCTACGTTCTCTTTCTTCTTCTTGAAGTTTGATGGAGATTCCTCGCACAGGTCCTCTCTGTATTCTTTTCATCAAGTGAGTTACAAACCTATTAATATAAAAATTATTTAGTGTGTAACATTTCACTGTGTAAATATACCAGAGATAATTGATATTGGTTTTAAAAACTTTTATTTGAAGCATATTTCAGTTTTTAATACTAATATCAATTATCTCCGTTTCATGTTTACTTCAAGTAGGTTTCACGTGATCACAAATCAACCATCTCTACTATACATCTACTTCAGGTGATTCAAATCAACCATCTCCACTACACATTTACTTCAAGTAGGTTTCATGTGATCACAAATAAAACATCTCTACTATATATCTACTTCAGGTGATTCCAAATCAACCATCTCCACTACATATTTACTTCAAGTAGGTTTCATGTGATCACAAATAAAACATCTCTACTATATATCTACTTCAGGTGATTCCAAATCAACCATCTCCACTACATATTTACTTCAAGTAGGTTTCATGTGATCACAAATAAAACATCTCTACTATATATCTACTTCAGGTGATTCCAAATCAACCATCTCCACTACATATTTACTTCAAGTAGGTTTCATGTGATCACAAATAAAACATCTCTACTATATATCTACTTCAGGTGATTCCAAATCAACCATCTCCACTACATATTTACTTCAAGTAGGTTTCATGTGATCACAAATCAACCATCTCTACTATATATCTACTTCAGGTGATTCCAAATCAACCATCTCCACTACATATTTACTTCAAATGTGTTTCTTTTCATCATAACATATTTCAATGTATTCTTCAAGCTGCACAACCAAAGAGCTTAAGAATCATTAAAAATGTTTGTTTGTTTTCTTGCATTCAGAGCTGTTGAGTGTAGCTTCTGGCAACAACATAACTAGCAAGTCACACAACCTAGTTGTGTGAGTGTAAAAAAAAAATTCCAGTTTTAAAAACATCTATAACAGACAGATGAAAAATCATTTTTGTAATTAGATATTACCTGTCTGTGTAAGTTATCGATGTGTCTTGATCAAGAAAAACCTTTACAACAATAACTTTATCAAAGGTTCAAAGTCTCCAAAATACACACTTGTCAACAAACGAGTAAGTTTATTGAATTCAGAAACTCATGCACAAAATATTGTATGCAAAATATTAAAAAAGTACTACTATATATAGCTGCCAGAAGAATACAACAATTTTATCTATACAATCAATTACCAATAAGAATTATCTAATCAATTAGTTTTGTGTTAACTAACCAATTAACTGAAAGTGTTTCAGATTATTCTAACAACTGATTGTCACAAAAATAATCAACTGATCAAAATTAGTGTCCTCATAACTGTTATAGCAAAGCTAGTAAAGATATTACCTGATGTTGTCAATTGTGAGTTGTGGATTAGAAGGAAAGGCAATTAGCTGACATCACGTACCAACTTTCTTTTATTTTGTACAAGTTTTAACAAGCACTGTATAAATTGATTAATAAAGTACTCTGCATTTAATTGTTAACCAACATAACAGACAAATGTTCTTCAAATTAAGATTTTAAACTTACACTAAAGTAACAATAAACTTTATAAATTATTTCCTCACTAAACAGTGAAACGAATAGAAATAATTTGAAAACAATATTGATGTAGCAGCCACTTAACCTTAAGAAATCAATTACTTAAATTTGACCACATGAGACGCAAGTCCTCTGTCCCAATACGAGGATTACAAAGTTTAGTTCAGGATAACACAAATTCTATATGCTAGCCAAGAAATACTCTGCTTCTGCTTTCAAGAAATGTGTTCTAGTCAAATACAACCATTTATATGCAATTACAAGTGTATAAATTTCTACTCATGTTTTCTTTCAGATTGTCAACTACTTGCTGTCAGTGAAATTTATTTATGATCAGTGAACCCAGAGATCCAAAATTCCTACGTAATCTGTATTAAATCACATTTTCAATAATTTATAAATACCAGTTTATGACATATAGACTGGTTAACCAGCTCAAAGGTTCTATATCACTTAAGCTGTAGTACATTTTTAATAATCTCATAATAAACTTGTTAACCATAGAGCTACACCTAGGACATTTTAATTAATAATCAGCTGCTGTTTATATGTTAGATATTCTATCCATATGCAATGACAGGAGTTTAAACACCAGAAAAACAGTTACTTTGTATATCAAGACAAACTAAATGGAGCTAGTTAATCACTTGACTTCTTAAAAATCTAACTATTCATATTTTATAAGATATTCTACAGTAAACTGTATTATTCACAGTTGCATGATATCACGAATTTAAAAGTGTATTTATTTGTGCGTGGGGTTTTGGAAGAATTTCAGTTAAGCCTTTTAACATGGGACTAGTACCTAAAACAGAAAGTTTTCCATCTTCTCTTCTCTGTAGTAGATACTAAAGTCCCCTGGTAACAAATGTTAGGGTATAACATTAAGAGATATTTGATTAAAGAACAACTCGGCAATGAGATTATCTGTCAAAAGTGCCATTTAAGATAAAACACGACACTACACGAGCACTTCTCATTAAACATCTAGTTACATGCATATACAATATATATATAATCAGTAATCAGTTACATGGAAGACAAAAAAATATACATATATATATACCCAGCTATCTTATTCCTCAACTTTTTACTAGGTATTTCTGCTACCTTCTCACATATCCTCTTATTTGTGTGAAAGTCCAGGGTAAGATACATATAATACTTCTCAATTATTTCACGTGATGCCTTCTTAACTGTCTTAGTTCGAACTCGACCCTAAAATAAAAAAAAATTGATTTAAATTACATTGTAACTTACCAAATGTATTCCTTTTGGTACATTTCAAACCTAACTACATATAATAATTCCAATTAAATGTTACACAATGAAAAGCCCTAATATGCAAGAAAATAAAAGTAAACATCAAATTTATTTTTAAATAATTATTCATATTAATAATATTTTCACTTTCAGCCCTTCATCATTAAATTATTTTCTTTACCTAACTGTCTATACATGTTACACAATCTTTAAAAACAAATGAAATATTTTAATGTTTTCCTCACCCTTACAATAATGCTTACGTTAATAAAGAAAATTATAATGAAAATAAGTTTAAAATGAAAGTTGTGTATTATTAATTCTTACCTAAAAAACTGATTTACAAATAACTCAAATATTTAAAATAAATGCAGTTCACTTGAATAATGTTATCCATCAAAACCTGGTTATATATATATACTTCCCAGACTATTACGTCATTCATGTCCCAGCAACAACGCTGTGCCTCGTTATCAAATAAAAGGCCTCATTATCACTGGATATGAAAAGTGATGTGTGGTTGCATAGCAACTTCTTTGTTTTCATTCACAGGTTTCTAGAATTAACTTTTTGTTTCTCTTTATGGTTTTATTTTAAAATATTCATACAAAGTTACAATTCTGATAGAAAAGCAAACTTCCATAATTCTTATCATTAGCTGAATGAAAGGCCTTGTCATGTAAACTTTGTTTTCCCAGATTTCCTTCTGTAACTTTGATATGCTGGAACTTTTATTTCTTTATATGACAAATGTTTCCACAAATTTTTTGAATAAATAAAAATGTAGATCCAGATTTAAATATACCAGATCTGTTTTCACTTCAAACAATTTCAAAACCCAAATGTGCCACTTACAATTTATCGGGACATGATATACATGAAAACAATATGATTGTAAAAACAGATTGTTAGCATCCAGTCTATCTGGTCATTTAATCAAATATTTGTACTTACTCAACAGCTAACCTAACAACAGTAGTGCCCAAAACTTGTATAGCTATTTATACACTTAAGAAATAATAACTTGTTGGAGATTTTCTGGATGGAAAAATTTTGTAGTGAAGAAAATGTATGTTATTTTTCAAAATAATAGATTGTGCTAAGTTTCAAAGATACCTCAGCTAAATATGGACTTAATAACGAAGTGAATACAAAATTATACATGATGGAATATATTTTTTCTAATTTCAGAAAACAAAAATACTCTACTGTTAGGTTGGCTGGTGATAATGTAGCAGCAACACCAATTTTACTTGACTGGTATAATGTTAACAAATCTTTTCCTCTCTTCTGAGGTCCAACACAAAGTATTGTTCAATAATCTACCAACATCCATGTGACACAACTCAAAGCACATCCTTACATGTGATACTTCACTGAACATGCAAACATAAATAGTCAAAAATTATTTAATTTTATGGTTATTAATACATAATGATGGTCTTCAACCAGCATGTACAATTACACAGATAAGATTTCACAAATGTAACAAAGTTTCAACTTGAAGATAACTTATGCCAGAATGGTTCCAAGATGCATGTTCTTAGTAAATAAGTGGAAGTAAACAGTGACTCATTTTAAAGTTATTACATGACTCTTCTTCAGCCACCAAATTAACTGAACAATATTATAATTTTACATAAAACAATGAAAGGCAGAGTTTCCTTTCTGATGAGAGGTGGTAGAATGATTCTTGTATGGAAGAGTTAGTTTGTGACAATGGGTTGAGTTTTATTCACATATTTTCTTGTGGTAAAGAAGGGCATAAAAGTAATTTATAATTTCAAGACAGAATCACCAAGTTTAAGAATTAAAAAATACAGAATAGCATTACTGTCTAATTCAGTTTATTTTTCTAACAAAGTTAACTGGTTTAACGAATGATTTGTAAACAGAAACAGCAGTTTAAAAGTTCCAGGTTTTCTACAACATAATGGGTGCAACTGAATTTTACTATTTCTTTGAAGAGCGAGTGTGTACAACTATTGTCACATGACCAAATTGGTATTTGTTGTTCATATGTTAAGGTTGAACCAAGCTGGACATAAATTTCCAGCAAAAAATCTTTCTTACATTAATATGGATCTTAGGAACACCGAATGAAAATGAGGTTACAAATAAGCATCACACTTTTGCCATTTGTGGGGGTGGGGGTTGGATATCCGTAATTTGTCCATATCTTTTTGTACCAATGTTATTTGCAATATAAAACATATACTAGTTAACTTTAAATTTCACCTTACAATACCAATTGTAATGTTTCTGAATACTTACTATAAAGAAAATTTAAAAAATATATAAAATTGAAGCCTCTGTCCCAAACAAGTCAATGACCAGTGTCAAGATTCAATGAATAGAGTATTCAATACTAAACGCATGAGATACAGAGCATGAATTTTATGCTTCTGTTATATTAATACTATATGTTAATAACATATTAATATACGCGTATTTTCCAATAACAACGTCAATGTTGGGAATACACACTTCAGTATTTACACCAGTGATGTAAATTATAACCGCCAACAGAAAAATTTCGACTTAAATCTGTCACCAGTACTGATGAATATGCATTTTGATCTGTACAACCACGTGCAGTACAGCCATCCCACTATTACTAATACTAGTATTAACATATGATTAGAAGTTTCAGGTCTGATTGTAGTACCAATAGTAATAACAGGTTTTGAAAAATAAGACAGCGAATAACAACTAAATACGCTTTATTAATACAAAATAACGTCAGAAATTGAAATTAAAATTATTAATACGTTATTTTCATGGCACTTTTGATACATTTTACAAAAAAAATAACAGATTTCAATGGACTGATAAATCTCGTTATACCTTTCACTTACCATCTTTGAAGTGGTCAGAAACGAAAGGACTGATTTACTGGAACGCTAACGCCACCTTCTATTAATATACCTCAGTATTAATACTTTTACCAAAATAAAGCAGAGAACATCCGTGATGACGAGAAATCCACTTGTAAAGAAAATATATATGTGTTTTGTTTTTAAATTCGTGGAAAGCTACTCCAGAGTTATCTGCGCTAGCCGTACCTAATTTAGCAATATAAGACAAGAAGGATGACAGCTAGTCATCATCTCCCACTGCCAATTCTTAGGCTACTCTTTTACCAACGAATAGTGGGATTGACTATAACATTATAACGCCCCCACGGCTGAAAGGAATTCGAACCCGCAACTCTCAGATTACGAGTCGAACGCCTTCACCAACTTTGCCATACCGGGCCGTATATGTATACATATGTAAAAACGGCTGGTGTGGGTAGAGAAAACTCTTTCTTCGCTCCTCAAGGCCCCCCGCTAGAACAGCGGTATGTCTCCGGATTTACAACCCTAAAATCAGGGGTTCGATTCCCCTCGGTGGGCTGAGCAGATAGCCTTTTGTGGCTTTGCTTTACGAAAAACACACACACACACTCGCGCTCCTCTACACAGAGTTCTTTCTGTCCATACCAGCCGTTTTTATAAAGCAAAGAACAACGTTTCTACCTTTGTAGGTCATCTTCAGGTTAACAAAAATAACCTTCTATTAGTATATACAATATATATATTTCATTTAACTGTTGTCGTTTTTTATTGTGAGAAAAAATAATTGAAGTAATTTGAAACATTCGTGTATTTTAACAGCATGAATGCAGATTCTCAACATTTTTATCACAATGCTTTAATGAAAGGGATTTGTTACCTCTCCCCCAACACTAAAGCTATGTATGTAAAATGGTAAAATCCTTAATATTCTTTTCAAGGTTTGTGAGTACTTTCGAACTTCAAAACCTTGCGTTGAGTCAGTGTAAACTTTGTGAGAAAATACCAAATCCGTTTAAAAATTACACGTGAGTGTAAGTTGTGTTGTTTTCCCAAACAAATTTCTGGTTTATCTCTCAAATTTTGGCCCGACATGAGAAGGTGGATAAGGCACTCGACTCGTAATCTGAGGGTCGCGGTTTAAAATCCCCGTCACACCAAACATGCTCGCCCTTTCAGCCGTGAGGGCATATGCTATGTATATAATGTTACAGTCAATTCCACTATTCGTTGGTAAAAGAGTAGCCCAAGGGTTGGCGGTGGGTGGTGAGCGATGACTAGCTTTCTTCTCTCTAGCCTTACACAGCTAAATTAGGGACGGCTAGCGTAGATAGCCCTCGAGTAGCTTTGCGCGAAATTCAAAACAAACAAACAAACAAAAAGTGCTTGTTGAGATAACGGCTGTGTTGGTGAAGCTTTGTTTATATTCTATGCATGGTAATGAGTGTTATGTTACATTATAACCAAACAGTTTGAAGGATGTTTTGAAATATCACCAGTCTTAATATAAATGAAATAGAAACCATATAACTAGAGCGCTTTCGAAAGATGAACCTTCTTCATGGGCAAACTGGGAAGTTTCAATATGATGTAATATAACACGTTAACAATCTGTAAACCACTTTTCGCCAACATAGGCACCACATACATATGTACCAAATAAATTGTTTTAATAATTTAGTACACGTGCTTTGGTTATAATATACTCCTAGTAAAACTTTGGTCCAATAACAACGTCATTGAGACAGATGGTGTTCTAACTATCTGTTGTTTTTTTTTGTTTTGTTTTTGAATTAAGCACAAAGCTACACATTGGGCTATCTGTGCTCTGCCCACCACGGGTATCGAAACCCGGATTTTAGCTGGAAGTCCGCAGACATACCGCTGAGCCACTGGGGGGCAACTATCTGTTTCAACCGGATAAGTGAATTTATTGGATATCGAAGTTCCTGTCGAAATTGTAACACCAGCAGCAAAACATTGAGCTGACAAAGTTACATTTTTAAGTAAGTTAATAAAAATGCCAGTTAATGAAGTTTGCGTTAAAGTTAAGAACAACGATTGTTGAATATTATTTGAAGTTTTAGTTGCAAATCATGAGAAATAAAATTGAATAAGGATAATTTACTACTAATAATATCATACTTTGGCTTTCATGCTTCTGTAATTGTTAACATTACGTTAAGAAACATATTCATCAGAAAACAATACCTTCACAAGCACTCTCTCTTTTGGTTTTTCTGTGTGGTAAATGTTTTCACTTTATTTCTACAGTTTTTTGTGATTAAGTATCTGCTTTGTGCCTTTTCATCTTGTTGTTGGTTACTGCTAAAAGAACTACTCGCGAAATATCCTACCTTCATCCACTTAGGTCTAAGACAGTGGATAAGTATTCACAGTGAATAAAACAATCAAAATATGAGTAGTATTTGTACTGTAATTGTTGCAAGACAGAAAACCTTGTCATAAACTATTGCCAATCAGTTATATACCCCAACTGGTTGTTATTCAAATATTGCGTTTGTTAATTAGTCATGTGAATTAATATACAAATTATTTGTCCTTGGTATTTTAACCTAAAAGCATCTTTACGATACATGGTTTATACGATCTAAAAATCATAAATAAAGATTGCTTTAAATAAAGTAAGCCCCCATTCAACCCATCAGAGACAACCAGTAAGCATGTTGTCGTGTATGACGCTACTCTTAACCACACTGAGCTGTTGTGTAGCACTAATACAGATAATAATGTATTCACAGCGAAAAGTATATAGTGTCCGCAGTATCGTACAGAGACTCGATTTGAACCTAAAATTGGTTCTTCCGACTTTCCTATTGTCGTTGTAATGTGTTCAATAGCTGGACTGGCTCTTTTCAGATTACTTTGTAAAAATAATACCATAAGCAATCCAGGTCATCATAACGAATTCATCTATTTTTCATTAACGTTTTTTTTTAAGTCGTCCTCACTTTTAGAACTAATTTAATGAATAAACATTTCAATTTAAACTCTGCAACCAGGTGTAACTTGTTTTCAAATACAATATTTCAATGTGAACTTTGACACGCAAAGTCTAATTTATAAAACTTTTTCGTGAGGTAATTAATCAGTAATCGACACTAACTCACTGATTAACTGAACAGCAGAATAAATCCGATAACTCTTTCTTCTAATACTAAACTGACAGGCACTGAACTTATGCAATCAGTTCTCATTAAATGATCACGAATACTTCAGTAACACATTACACTAATTGAACTCACTCGGCCATTACTAGTTATAAATATATCGCAACTGCATCACATGACTTTTCTCGATTCTTAATTTTCATGGACATTACAGATCTTAATTTCGTCATAAATCGTGTAAGTTTATAATTTATTTTTAATCTGAGTCACTGAGGCTGTTTCGTTCTAGTTACTTTGTTTTATGTTCACAATATGATCTACCCAAGGACACTTTGCATCAGTGTATAGCATTTGTATTGAAAGAATCACTGACTATAATGGCTTTTGCTGTCTGAATCACACTGTATATATATATATATATATATACATGTTACAGTTGACCAATATTGTGAGAGTGTATGTGTTTCTAAAAGCAAAAAACGGGTTATCTGCTGTGTCCACCGAGGAGAATCGAACCTCTGATTTTAGCGATAAAAATACAAAGACTTACTGCTGTCCCAGTGGAGTACGTATTATGAGAAAAGAAAAGTCATGAAGTGATACGTTTGATAGATAAAGAAACCGAGTTTGCATGTAGAATTGAAACGTGTTTTCTTAATTCAGAATTCTATCTGGAGTTCTTCAGGTACAAAAATATTTAAGATCAATGTGCTTAGTTTAAAAGAATGTATCCCAAGAAATAAACTATGTATATTTAATTATTATCTTGTAGGAGTGACTTCTTTTGATGCACAAGTGGGTATGCCGTATTTGCTTGATCTGTTTTGTTTAATTATTTACCTGTCTGTTTCATACAAAAAGAATATGTTCTTAATTTGATACCTGTCAGAAAGTAAGTTCTACCTGAAAATACCACATTCATAACGAAAAGTCCTACCATCGAACAAATACATATCTAATGTTAAAATGAAAATATAGCTTACAACACCATGTATAATGATCGTTAACCATCTTTTCTCACTTTTAATTCTCAAGTGAACATCTGTCCTTTAAAATAAGTGCTTCGCATTGTTCATAAAACATGACTTGATCTCATAGAAGACATTTGAATGTTTCACACTTACATACGTAGAATAAACTGACGATGGAAAACTGGCTAAATACGGAAAGGAGCTGTACATTGGCTAACAAATGTTTCGAAGTGCCGTTAACAGAATGTAGAACCATTTCAAAAGGATAAAATAGCTCGGATACTTTCTTAAGGTTAATCGTTATTCGCAACATAAACACGTGATCTTTAGCTGTAGTTTTTTATTTTCTTTAATGAAAGAATAACTACACCAAGATTGGGCTAATTACTTGCAAGTGTAATTGGTTACCGTTTAATTGTACAATATTTGGAAACACAATTTAGAAGTTGGGGTTCATATTAGAGACATTCAGTTAGGTATTTCCTACTTACAGAAGGTCACAAAATGACACACCTGCAATGTTACCAAAAGCACATCCGCTGGAGTAATATTCTGTTGAAAAATAATCACTTCTCACCCTGAGTCCTGGTATAATAGTCGTATCAACATTGAAAATGAAACTATAACAAGGTATAATTCTATTTTAACATAGGAATGTGACGAATGTATGGTGTGGCGCAATAAGCATCATTGGGCATACTGACCTTCACATCTTACGGGCCCCCCAGTGGCTCAGCGGTATGTCTACGGACATACATGCTAAAATCCGGGTTTCGATACCCGTGGTGGGCAGCGCACAGATAGCCCATTGTATAGCTTTGTGCTTAATTCAAAACAACAACATCTTATGGAAAGGTACCATTAATACCACACATTATATGGATCATTTCTGACGACTCCTTTTAATGTCAAATTCAGATGTAATTGGCCTTGCATACAACCTGTAATAAACAATAACTCTCATTCTTACCGTTTTGAAACGGCCAAGATTACTCTAAACAAACTTATTCGTTTTATTAAATTCAAACCTGCACAATGAACCATTCCCGAAATATTATTTTTATGCCCACTGCAGGGATTGAAATGATGTTATAAACGCTTTAAAGATTTATTGGTTGATTGTTTTCAGTGTAATTCTGCACAATAGGCTATTTGCGCTCAATCTTCTGTGAGGAATCGAACTTCAGATTTCATCGTTCTAAGTCCGTAAATTTATGACTGGAGTGTAGAAGCAATAATCTTGGATGTTTATAATAAATAAACTTTGGTTTAGTATTTTGTTAATAGTAAAATTAATTTGATTCACGTATAAAAGATATGGTGTAGAATTATTCTGTCTGGATATCATTTTCTGAACGTTCCACGAGAAAATTTAAAAGTGAAAACAACGGTTACTTGACTCTCGGAAAATGAACTGTAATAAGTAAGATGGAAATCGTAGTTGTTACTGCTAAGTTCTGAAGGCTTAGTAACTTAGGCCTATCAATGTGACAAGTTTTTTGTTTTATCACGTGTAACCTAACCTTTGTTATAGACTTGTTTTTTGTGTCCAGTTCATTACGATTAATTAATAATGATGCTATTTGTTGGCTTGTTGAATAAGCTTAATGAAACACAACAAACGCTGAATTTGTAGGCCTAACATTTGTTGAGTGGAGCCAATAAATAGTCCTAATGCAGGTAATTTTATTAGTAAAGCTCTGAACCATACAGATTTCTTTCTTTTTTGCTTATTTTTGAGAAAAAAAAACATCAATAGTAAGATAACACACTCTGGTAGTTGTTTTTTTTATCGTTTTTCTTCAAATAAGGATATCAGAGATGTTTTCAAATTTGAGGACAAAATAGATTGTCATTGTCAGCTTGCCCATTTTAAAACTAATCTTATTACAAGGTCTGTTCCGTTCACGGACCATTCAAATCTTAACGTTGTTTGGGACTTTTTGTTTTAAGTCCAAGTTTTGAAGAATTGTGTGTAGATATAATCTGAAACTTTTGAACAGACAAACATGTTTAAGAAATTAAATTTGTACACCTAAGTTCTGGTGTTTATGTATACATATATGTATGACAGCCAATGTCTAAAATGATCAGTGCTCCTTTTAACTTAAAAATGTCACACCTGAAACAAGTGTTTCTTGCATTGACAGTGAGCATGAATGGTGAAGTACAAAGCATATAAACATTTTGTTTTTGTGTAAAAAGAAAGTCATTTTACTTTTATAAACATTTTTACTCTTATATGCTTATGTGTAACTCTAATAGTAATATATTATTTTTCTTCATTCAGTTTGAAGTCAGTAAAATTTAAAGTCCTGTGTCAAAACACAATATTTCAAGTGAGAAAATCCAACAGATGAAATCATGTATTCTTATCTTTATAAGTAAAACATTATTCAGTTACATTTATTAGTAGGTATGTATTATTAAGTATGATCCTCGTAAGAACTGTAGCTTGCTCTGAAGTTATTGTTACTATACTCATATGTTAAATTATGTATGTTTTTAGACCCTTGATTTACTTTCACTTTTAATTAATAATCTTCCAACTGTAATATGATAACTGACACAGTCCATAGCTTTACCTGTATTAAGTTTTACTTCATTTGTGTTTTCAGTGTTATATATTTTAATTTAAAATGAATGTTTCATAAATGTAACTTAGGTTTGTAATGCTTGTATTAATACCTATAGAACTGTAGCTTGACAGTTGTATCTAAAACATAAGTAAACAAGAATAATGGATTATTATAAAGAAGTTCTGTTATTTTAAAATTATTAGTTTAACTGTGAGTCAACCATCTCAGAACTAATTCATTTTGGAACACACACAATGGCTCAGTTTGGTTCATTTCACTTTTTTGTTTGTTTTGTAATTCACTATTGATATTGTATCAGAAGTTCTAAGTTTTCACCTTCTTGTACATTGTAATGCTATCTTTTATAGCCTCTGTTGATTTTTACCAGTAGAACTAAACTGAATTATTGTAAGTTCTGTTTTAAAACATTTTCTAGTCTGTGAACTATGTTCGGGTCTTGTTGGAGTCTTCCCTGCCTGTCTTGTAATTTGTCCACAAGAAGTAACTTGAAACTGGTGTAAAATATCAGTCTCGTTTAAAGGAGCTGAAGTAAATGTACTCTAACTTAAGGTGTTACAAGTGTTAAAATCTATATGTGGAAAATGTTGACACCTCTAGATAAAAATCTATATGTGGAATATTTTTACACCTCTAGATAGTTAAGAATACATTTGTTATTTTTGGCAAAGTTTATTAACATTGAATTTCTGTTTTTGTTCAGATGTGCTTACGTGTTTATGCAGGTTTTATAGTTCTATTAAGAAATTCAAAACTGGTTGTGATTTTAAATATTTATATAATGTTTGATTCTCTTTTTGTAAGAGTGAGTTTTTCTGGTATTAATATAATTAACTTAAATAGCTTAGAAGAACACTTGTAGTTTGAAGGTAATTTTTCATATTTTACAATACACAGACTTAAAGACTGAGAATCGTTAAATGTTCGAGATGTCTTGGATCATATGTCACAGTACTGGATCTTTCATTAATATAATTTTCCTCAAACTGCTTTGAAATAATTATTTTGCATATAAAATGATATTAATTCGCCTAAGATCTGTAACAACTTTAGCTTAATTATTTTTGTAGTTAGGTGATTTAATTGATTACTCAATATAATTTATTACCTGTGAGCAGCAGTTAACCCAATTAAGTGAAAGGCCAATCACATGTTATTGATTGTCACAAAAGTAATCAAAATTAGTTTCAAGTTATTGCTGTTATAAGTTATTTCAGCTATCCAAGTAGTCAGAATATTGCCTTCAAACCATGTCACCCTGTCTTTGTCATTTTAAAACTGATAATATGTCACTAATTTTGAATTGTCAAGTAGGGGGTATGTGATTGGCTGGAAGCAATCATCACCAACCTTTTACTTTCTTTTTGGACATGCTGACTAAAGGGAAGGCAACTGTGGTAGTACGTGCTATCACCCACATTACTGCTTGTTCTTCTCATGCACACGTGAATATAAAGTCACTTTTATTTTTGTTTGTTGATTTAATGTTCTCCATTCAAATGTAAGGTTTGGTCATCTTTCACCCGGGTACTACTTATGTTCTTAAATTTAGAAGTTTAGTGTAGGTGGTTATTAGCTGAATGATCTTTTTGTTTCATATTTAAAAACCAGCTATTTCATGCATAAAGTTTGAAAATAAATTTATTTAATTATATTTGTATTTTTGTATGAAAGAGGCACAAAAAAGAGACACTACAAAACGGATATTACCTGACGATTAGTTGCACAAGTACAGTGTTATGTTTCAATAATGTAGGGTTTCACCTGGTGTTTTAAAACAAAACTAATAAAATATTTTTTAGTGTTCTCATGAAGTTTATTTCTTGTCATTTAATTGTTTTGGAATGATAACATATATAAAGACATTTATATAAACTGTTGTGAAGTGTGTATTAACTGATATAACTTGGCTTTATTATATTAAACTTTGTTCAAAGAGATACACGTGTAGTTTATATTTTCAGTGTGTGGAAGTAAAACTTGAACTTGGTCATCGTGCCACACAAAAGACTAAGCCTACACCTGAGGGTTTTACACATGATTGGTGTGTGTTTGTTCGTGGGCCTGATAAGCTTAGTATCCAGCATTTTGTAGAAAAAGTGGTTTTTCACCTTCATGAGAGCTTTCCCAAACCTAAGCGAGGTATTATTGCATAAGTGTATTCATATAAGTTGTAATTTTGTACTTAAAATTATTAATAAGGTTGATACATTTATGTGCCTTAGAGGCCAACTTGGCTAGTGAATTTCATAATTTTGTTTATTATTTTACCAATATTGATAATAAAAGTTCCAGGCTCTGGTTGCAATGGATTGACACTTGTGAATGAAATACTTGAAGGTATAAGAGCCATCTGGATGATAGAAGGCCTTTCAGTTGCACATTTAAACTGTGTAGGGTTTTTTATGTCTTGTTATTTTATCAGTAGTTTCAATGCAATTTTTACTTTGTAAGTGTGGCACTCTGGTTGTTACAGTTTTTCCTTGACATAAACCGAATATAATTGACAAACAAGAGATTAACCAGTAGATTAGGTTTTTATATAATTAATTACTGAATCTAAAATTTTCTTGATGGTAGAATTTAAAAGGGTTGCAGAAGGTAAACAGTTTTGCACTTTATGGTATGTTGTGAGTCAGGAATATCTACAGTTTGTCTCAGAACCTATTATTTGTTTATTTTTTTATCTCAACATCTTGGGATAACTTCACAAACAGTAATATTTTTAATTTGGTGATTACATGAAGAAGTCACTTTGACAAATGAAGTTACCATTAATATTTTTCTTTATTTGAAATAATTGTTGACTTTGGTAATTAAGATTTAGTGTTTGTATAATTAGTAAAGTTTTGGAATTTGAAGAGGACACATACCTTTTATATATTTCATTATGGAAGAATTTCTTTTTAATTTTGATAAAAGACTGAAATCTTCAGGTGAATATTTAACAACTGAAATTTACTGTAATTTAGTATTGTACGTTCATTAAGCCTCATTTAGAGTAGTAAGTGTTGTCACCTTCTTATTGAAAGGTTGTCATTAAAATTTTAATGTTCTTTACAAGTACAACTGCTCATAAGTTTCACTGAGAGTAGTTAAATTATGAGATTCAGTTTTTGTTTTCTCATGTGCATTGTACATTTTGAAGGATTGCATTAATTTGGCTTTGTTGTTAAACATGTTAACTGTTTACTTTTGATGTCTATGATAAAGTTATAAATGAAATCTTTTCTGTAGTTATTAAGGAACCACCTTACCAAGTGTCTGAATCTGGATATGCTGGTTTTATGTTTCCAATTGAAGTTTACTTCAGAAATAAAGAAGAACCAAAGAAAGTGGTGTTGCAGTATGACCTTTACTTACGACTGGAAGGACCCGTTTCCAATACTAGGGCAGAAAAACTTACTTTTCAGAACCCAACGGAGGAGTTTAGAAAAAAGTTGCTCAAAGCTGGAGGGGTATGTGTTATCTTTACATTTTGACAGTGGATATGAGTTACTATTTGAAATGTACAGTTTTGTTACTTAAACTGCTAGACAGTTGTAAAGTAGATATGTAACAGCTGAGGTATGTGGTTTATTTTAATGATTTTGAAGACTTTCTAAGTTCATAATTTTTTGTTGTTGTTTTTATTGAAAAAGTGGTAATTTTGTTGTTGGACAAATTATTACTTTGTGTAGAGATTAAGAAAGACATTTATGTGATGTAAATTAAAACTGCTTATTTCATTCGTGTGACGTTCATTAAGATGATGGACTATAGTTTACTGTTCTGCTGAGCAGGTGTCATTTTAATGTTTTATTAAAAAGAATTAATAAGTAACAGGAAAACAACATTAATGATGAGATAGACCAGTACATCTAAATCTGAATTAAACCTGATATGAAAAACTAAAAAGAGTCATTCATACAATAATGTTACACGGTTGCATTAATAATGTACAAACTGTTTCCACAAAAGTTTCTTGTTTTCTCTATTCTTGCAAAGACATCATTTTACCTATAATGTTATACTTATTCAATTGTTTTCACTTTGTACCTCTAAATGCGAGCCCAAATATCTCTGCATCATTTTTATTATAATAATTTTTGTAGCAAATGTCATCTTTTGATATTTTTCTCTTTCAGTAAGGGCTAACTGCTTGTCACATTCTGTGTACATGTAGGTTGCTGTTACCCTCAATCCTGCAGGAGGAACGATCCCCACTATCCAACCACAGCCTCCTCCTTCCCAACAATATATCAAGGGGGTATCAAGCAGTGAAGCCCCAGATCATCATCCACAGGTTTCTTCCAAACAGCCAGCAAGTAAGACAACGTCATCTAGTGAGATTATCAAAGAAAAGAAACCAAAACTTTCACCTGTCAAGGTAGCTTGAACTTTTAAATAATGTCAATTATCCAATTTTTCATTGATGTTAGATATGATGATTTAACCTAGATGTGAATACTTACAACATAAATGAGCTTTTATATTCTCACTTTTATTTTGAAAATGTCAAATAATTTTATTTTTATTCGACAGATCAAATTATACTGCTAAATTTTGAAATAATAAGCTAATACAATAATGCTGCTATCTTTATATATATATATAGATAACTGTAACATGTTATTAATTTAATTTAAAAAATTTAGGTTGCATTTATTGTTTTAATTGGAGTATTTCAACATTTGATTAGAAGAGAGAGATGTCAAAGTTTAATATATCAAAAATTGTAAGTCACTAAATTTACACAGATATTGCAGTTTCCAATGACTTTCTAAATACACTGAACTATTTATTTCTTAAATCTAGGATGGTGGGAAACTTGGGGCTTCTTCTCATCCTGGTAATCAACCATTTACAGACATCTTTGGCCCTGTACTCAAAACTCAATCTCCAACTTCTGGAGGCAAGCAAAAGGTTGGATTTCAGTTCACTTAAGAGTGATGGTTACTCTTACAGAAACTTTTTATTATTGCACACTTTTAACTTCCAAAGGAATTTAATACAATTTATAGAAAATCTGCCTTTCCAGTGAAGTGTCTTGTGATTTTAACAAGAACATGTTATTTAAAATTAAGAATTTAAAACATCGCTGTGACACCAACTACAAAATAAAACCAAAGCTGAAATGTTCATATTCTGAATTTTATCCTGATGTGAAAATTAACATGTTTTTGATAAAGTGAAAGAAAAAACAACTGCTGACTCTAATTTAAATTTTTTGTGCCTCCTCACTGTAACAATTTAAATTTTTATTTTTGAACCCAAAATATTTAACAGTTTTATCATCATAAACAAAATTCTATTTGTTGATTTTTTTAATTTGGTAAGCTAGTGGTGTTAAAAAGTGTAAAACTTGAGTTACTGCACTTTTAATTGTACAGTTTTCTAACTTCTAACATAATTTTATTTAAACCACACGACTGTTATTTTTCTTTCTCATGATACGTTTTCCATATGACTTCCTTTTTATTCTGTATATGTGTAAACTTAAACAGAGTTTTAGTTGTTATAACCTAAGCCTTTTTTGGTCACATTCTTTAAAATAATTTAACTTCCAACATTGTTTGTGCTTGATTTGCAAAATTAATACATTATTTTTTGTTGTTTTCCTGCTTATTTATTACATTGAAGTAGGTACTTTGATGTTACTTTTTACTTTAAAGTTAAAACTAATGAAGTCTTTGAGTAAACTTTGCTTCAGCACAAGATTAAAGTTTAGTGAGGCCCTTTTCAAAAATGTGATCATTTGAGAAAATGAAAGGCAGATAACGTTTATAAGATATAGAAAGAAAAACATCTCTTTATATCTGTTTTAGTAGCATTTTAAGATATTTTATTTTTGAATAACTACAAATATAATTGTAGACCCAATGAAAACGAGCAATATGTATAAGAAACATACATAATGGGGTTATGCAAAAATGTACAGTGACCCTAATGTTTAACAAACCTATCTTTATAGGACAGTTGGTTTACTTTATGAACTAACTTGTATAAAACCAAGTTAAAAACTTACAGAACCAGTGTAGTATGAAGGAAAGGCACATGTGTGTGAAAAATTATTTTTGGGTCTTTGGTTTCATATTTATTATGTAATAACTGTAATTATTTCATTATAAATTGTCAATTTACCAAAAAAATTTAAGTTTCAGAAATATTCATTTGATTATTGCTTCAAGTTTTTCAGGTGTGGTAATATTTGTAAGTTATTAGTTTTTACAAACATAGACCAACATTACATCTGACAGTCTAAATTGGCCCGACACTGTCTTCTCTAATATTTACCTCTGAATTGCATTTAAATGTGATTTGATAGTATAATGAAAACAGTTATGACCCATGACAAGAAGCAATAAAGTAGATGAATTATGCTGAGAATAACAACTGAAGTCAAACACATTGAACGTGTTTGAAAAGGTTTTTCAAGAGAAGAATGTTGATCCTGATTGTTTAGTCTCAAAACTAAGTGTTGTATTGTGTCTGGAGCATCTCATTTGGATGACCAGCAGTAATTATCACGATGTTTCAACTTTTCTGAAACCTCTTATCTATTTCCCTGATGTTTTGATGAAATCTTCACCCTTGTTTTTTACTGATGGCACCAAGATCTTTAGGGAAATAGTCAATATGCAAGTGTGATAAATGAATTTTCAAGCAAATAGTGCAACTCGGGATTTATCAAGCATGTTATTAACAATGTTATCATAATTTGGGATTTTGTTATTTTCTGAAAATTAGTCAATGACATTTTTAAAGGAAATTCACACTTCTTTTTAAACTTGTTGTCCTTTCAAGCTGTTCATCTGAAGTCACTGTCCTTATCTGAGGCCAAACAAAATTTTTTTCTTCAAGTTTTCCATCAGAAAGAGCTGGGAATTGTACACGTAGATACTTGAAATAGTTACCATTTTTAATGCTTTTAAAAACTGTTTCGTCAAGCCTAGTTTTATTTGAAGTGGGGGGTAATAGAACTTTCTTTGTGTCAAACAAACTTTCACGTTCAATGCTTATCGATCCTGGTATCGGGCAGTCTTTTCATCTCTATTGCTTCCTTATCCAGCAATGATTTCCTGCTGTGCTGTTCCATTTGTACCAAAAAAAATATGGAAACTTTGTATAACTGGGTTGTTGACCCAACAGTATACAAAGTAGTCAACTACATTTTTTGTATTTGACTTTTTTTTTAAGGGGTTCAAAATTTTAGTACATTTCCTTCCAGTGAGTCAAATAGGCACTAGGAACAGTTGCATGTATGCTGTCATTGTGAAGGATAACACCTTGGTTCATGGACTCCAGCTCCACTTGCATGTATGCTGTCATTGTGAAGGATAACACCTTGGTTCATGGACTCCAGCTCCACTTGCATGTATGCTGTCATTGTGAAGGATAACACCTTGGTTCATGGACTCCAGCTCCACTTGCATGTATGCTGTCATTGTGAAGGATAACACCTTGGTTCATGGACTCCAGCTCCACTTGCATGTATGCTGTCATTGTGAAGGATAACACCTTGGTTCATAGACTCCAGCTCCACTTGCATGTATGCTGTCATTGTGAAGGATAACACCTTGGTTCATGGACTCCAGCTCCACTTGCATGTATGCTATCATTGTGAAGGATAACACCTTGGTTCATGGACTCCAGCTCCACTTGCATGTATGCTGTCATTGTGAAGGATAACACCTTGGTTCATGGACTCCAGCTCCACTTGCATGTATGCTGTCATTGTGAAGGATAACACCTTAGTTTATGGACTCCAGCTCCACTTGCATGTATGCTGTCATTGTGAAGGATAACACCTTGGTTCATGGACTCCAGCTCCTAGAATTAGTATTGGTTCAGCAATATTGTTGTAACAAATCAATGAACTCTTGTAAAAAGTATGATATAAACTATTTGTCACAATTTCTGTTCTAGTAACATGATGTCTCTGGAGAAAGTAAGTTCTTAGTCTCAAGTCTGGATCTCAGAATATCTGAAAAATCCTTTCTAATGCCCAAATCTCTCACCAAATCATTTAGCTTACCTTGTGTTAAAACTGATTTGCCAGATGTGTCAGGTTGACAACAACCCCCATCATCATTTCTGTTAACATTAGATTCAGAATTAGTTGAAACTGGATCAAGTCTTTCTGTTGGAGTAGTTACAGGTCCATGAGCAACAGGTCTTATAGCAGATTTTACTTTTTATTTCATGTTTTTCTCGCCTTGTACATTACATGAGTGGTTTCTAGCTCATGTTAGACCACTGGAATTCCAAATGATATGGACTTTTTATCACCTTTAATCCAGTGTCTCAACTCTTTGATGCAAAAGATAGAAGTTTTGTGCAGAGCCATGATTTGTCTTGATCCACAAATTTTATTCCAAAATGTGCATAATGTGTTTTTTCACGATTTCTGTAATTGTTTGCCTTTGTTTCTTGACAATAAATTTATCACGAATGTAACAAATTTGTTGAGTCATGAACACCTCTTGTTGTCATAACGGCAAATAAGTATTAAAAGAAAAAAAAATAACGGTAAATTGTATCTACAAACAAATACTATCCAGAAATGACACGTCATGTGGCCTGTTAACCATACTATCAGAATGTTTCTTATTAATTGTAGAACAATCAGTAAGATTTGCATCATGGTTGGTTTAGATAAATCTATAGCCAGTGGTTATCAACATTTTAAGCATAACAAAATGTGACTTAATTTCAAGGAAATGATCCACTTGTGCAAAACTAAATATGACATTTTCAAGTTCAGCAAGCAGGAATTACTGTAGAACATGTAAAACTTTCAAGACAGTGAAATTACTGCAGGCCTGTATAATTATAATCGTGCCCTACCAGATTATGAAAGACATTCATACTGTTAAAAGATGTTGTTCTATCTCTTGGCATATATAAATATTATCCAAACTTGTACTGCGGTTGTCATATCTAAGCCAGTCTGAAGAGGTCTAGATTGAGTGAAATGTGTCATCAACAATGGATAACATAGACCCTTGAAAAAGGTGTAAGCCAAAACATTGTGTAGAATAAATAAATGTTTGTTTCATGTTGTATCTTGTTTTCACTGAATATGGTGAAAATAATGTGGTTGAAATATTATTATTACGCACTTTTAGAGACCTATACTTCCCTAGCAGATATGAGGATTTATTTCTTTAAGATTTCAAAAAAATCTCCATACATAGTTGCATGAAAGTGTTAATTTCTTTGGTTGGGCAGGGTTGTCATACTATACGACTGGAAACCAAAAGAGGTTATCTCTAAGTAGACAGGACCTAATGGTGGATTTAATGAAACCACATCAGATTATCTTGAAGATGTTCAAAGACATTCTGAAGTAATTTCAGTTTTTTGAAAATAAAATAAATAAATAAACAATCAGTGACGTCGAGAAACCCACTTGCTGAGAATTTTATATGCAAAAACGGTTTGTTTGGGTTGAGAAAATATTTTAAATAGAAGAGCGAACAACGTTTCGACCTTCTATTTAAAATATTTTCTCAACCCAAATGAGCCGTTTTTGCATATAAAATAAATAGACATTTCCTAAAGATAAAACAACGTTGATTTTGTATTTAATAACACTTGTACCTTCCTTCTTCCACTTCTAAATAAAAAAATTAAAAAAATCCTAAAGTTAATGAGGTGATTAATAAAACTATTTGTTTACTTGAAAGGTTACATTCACTTAATATAGCTGACTAATAGCACCAAGAACCAGCTGAGAAAAATTCGTTTTAGATAAATTAATTGGTGCCTAGTGCTACCATATGGACATTCTATGTATTCTTAGCACCTGCAAGTTGTTGACATATTATCTTGACACAGTTTAGTCAGTGGAAATATTTTTTAATGAGTTTAGTAGCTTTATAATAGTTAGTCAGATGATGGATTATGTAAACACTTAATAGCTGCTTTGTAATGTTAGTCAGTTTATAAGCTGGTATAAAGATGTCACCTAGTCAGAGCAATAACAATACTTTGTTGTAACAGTGTCACCTAGTGTTTGGGTGAATATTTAAAGTTGGATTTTAAACCACTACATTACGTAAAGAAAACAAAATTAAAGAGCTGTTAAACATTTTATAATTTATATAAATTGTTTTCTAAGTGATATTGAATATTTCTCTGTTTTCATACAGGAAGGACCCTCTTCCAAACCTGGTAGTGGAACTCCAAAATCATCAAAATCTTCACAAGGAGGAAGCTGCTCAGTACAAGTATCTTCTTCAAGTAAGGAAACAAAACCTCCATCACTACCTAAAGACAAAAACAAGCATCACAAAGAAAGCAGGCAACATAAAGAACTGAAATCTCATAATAAAGAAGGAAAGGAGATATCAAAAAGGCCTCAATCTCCTACCCAGGGTTTAAATTCAAGTGTGACGGTGTGTAAGAAAAGAAAACGTACTACTTCGACGTCATCAGTCTCAAGTTCAGTGGTGTCTGTAGAGAGTATCTCAAAAGATAAGCAATATAAAGACAAAAAAGAAAAGAAAGAAAACCATCAAAAACCTCAAAATAAATCTAACATTTCAGAAAATGCAGTGAAGAAAGAAAAGGAGCAAGAAAAGTCTTCAAAGCAGGTTACACAGTCCTCGTCAAACAGCTTGTTGAAGACAAAATATGATCCAAAGAAGAAGAAAGAAAAAAAAGAAGAAAAGAAAGCTGGAAGTACAGGAGATGTAAAAAACAGTTCAGCAATCAAACCAAAGAAAATTAAAGAAAAACTTTCTCCAGAGCCAGTTGTTACTGCCACTGAAAGTTTTGAACAAGTACATGAGGACGGTAACAGCAGTCCTGCTTCAAGCATTAGTCTCTCTTCGTTAGCTACCGGAGGAACTCATGGACCGCTTGCAGCAATGATGGCAGAGATGGAAAAAGATAATGAGCTGTTGTCTCCCCTGTCGAGCTGTCCCGATTCTCCCGTAGAAACTACATTACCCAAAAGTAAAGAAGTGTTAGACTTAAGCGATGAAGAGACTGACATAAAAATAAATCGTGAAGAAAAGGTTGATACTGCTAAGGCTAGCAAAGTAAAGAAAGAAAGAAAAGACTTTTCAACACCTAAACACGAAAAAAATCACATCATATTATCAGAAGAAGCATCAGGACAGGTCTCAGAAACTAAATCTCAGAAATCAAATCATCGTTCTCAGTTTGATCCAAGCTACTTGGCAGAATTAGAAAAACTAAGACAACAGATAATGTCACTGAGAGATCGTGGTCATATCCAGAGGGTGGTAGATGTAATTGAACAAACAGGATTGTACTTTGTGACTGACTCGACATTTGATTTTGACTTGTGTTGCTTAGACAAAAACACTATCCGTAAGTTACAAAACTGCCTAACGGTCAAGTGAACAGATGTTCGGGGTCAAAACAGAGAATTGATGGAATGTAAATTAAAACTTGTGAATATATTGAAATGTATTTTGTGTGATGAAACGTGAAAATTTTAAAGACAATTAAATGAAGTTCATATTTTGTTTGTATTTCAAGTTTATTGTGTGGATATTAATTATGAATGTTTTTTATTTACCTTAAAGTGTTCAGAAATGACAGAAATAACATTCTTGATTCGTCCAATTTATCTTGTTTTTTATAAATATAATTAAATGAAGGAGAAAAGTCTCTAAAACTAATACCTTTCTGGATTTTTAAAAAAGTTTTGACTGATTGAATTTGAGGTGTTTTTCTCACGAATATATAATATCCGTTTTCATTGTGAAATTCAAGGTAGTGCAACAGAAATGTTACCTTAGGATATTCATATTTCTTCTTCTAATTGCAATAGGTTTTATATTCACAAAATGTAGAGAATCTGCTCTGTTTATTTATTTTTAGTATTCTGTGTTTTCGACACAACTTTGTTACATTTTGAGAACTGGGCTGGCTTCATAGTTAATATGCCAATCGAGCTGTGATGTTTTAAACTGTGATAGCACTGTAACTCTGACAGTTGTCAGTTAAGAGTAGCTGTATAGTAGGTGATGAATTCTCTGGTTTTCCTGTATCTGGTTTGAAGTTCTAAAGCAGTATCTTTAACATAACTGGCTGTTCAGTTTGTCAATTCTCACCACATTTTAGATGTTAAAAAACATTTCACCACTAGGGTTTGGATAATTTACAAGTTATTGTTGCTAAAGGTAAACAATGTTTTCTACATTTACTACTATATTTTAAAAGGTTATATGATCTCATCATGTGAAACAAATTACAGTTATGTACTTTGCTTTAAATAGATTTTTTCTATGTGTGAAAGAGACTTTTTGTTGTTTTGAGCAGTACATACGTATAACGTTTCTCAGTCAAAATAGTAACAGTTTTATGGGATTGGCCACCTTATTTGCTCTGTACATATGTATGAATACTTGTATGTACAAAAGAGACTGGTAATGTAATGTGCTATACGAGTGTTTAAACCATATTACAAGATAGTGAGCAAGAGCAAGGATTTATAAGACTTGAAGAGGGATAAGATAGTTGATACACTTCTGACTAAAGTGATATTACTAAAGATTTAACTACTCAATTTTTTTGGCCAAAACAATAAAAATATTTTCTACTAGGGAAAACTTGCCAAGAAAATGTTCAGTTGAATGGTTTTAAGTGCAACAGACTCTCTCCAAGTTGTCCTTTAATAAAAAAATGAGTGGTTGATTATTTTTATTTATATCATAAGAGGTAAATTACCCAGAATGTCATAGGACAACCAAAATACACACTAAGACTGCTAATTTTAACTACATTAAGAACAAATGCCATCTATGATTTGAAGCTTGCTTTCAGTAGGTATTTTCATTTAATAACCAGAGATGTTTGG
The DNA here is from genome assembly GCA_011833715.1 of Carcinoscorpius rotundicauda. NCBI lineage: Eukaryota > Metazoa > Arthropoda > Merostomata > Xiphosura > Limulidae > Carcinoscorpius > Carcinoscorpius rotundicauda. The sequence goes on along the minus strand of CM022391.1, from coordinate 3,894,072 downwards.
AAATTAGAATAATTTTTTGTCTCATGTGTAAATTTTTAATGCTCATATGGTTTTAACTAATGATGATGGGAAATTATTTTCCTCTAAATAGTTTAGTTATAGACTTGGAAGTTAGTGTTTAGCTTTCGTTTTTGTCTCATCTGGAATGCTCTCCAAAAAATGACAAAGAAAGGAGAAGGTTGTGAGTTTAGTTGTTGATTTTTTTGCTCCAGACACATTGTCCAGTCACTTATCAAGTGAAATCAGATGATTACATCTCTAACCACACCTGGGATCAGGTCAGCAACACCCCTGGAAGAGAAGTAATGAAGGTTATCACAAAAAATCTTTATATCATTACATCATCACATCTTTATCTGCATCATTATATCATCATCTATTTCATTTTTAAATACCTATCAAAATTGGTATACAAACATTATAACAAGAACAACATGCACAAAAATAGTAGAAAATATTACATGTATACAAGAATAAATACTGAATAGAGTTTTTATTGTGCATGTGTTATTACATGTTAAATAACGAGTTTCTTGCAAAGTTTGGACTATATTTGGTGTGTGTTTATGTGACTACATCACTGCAACATGTTAAATAACAAGTAACTTGCAAACTTGGTACTTTATTTAATGTGTGTGTAAATACATTACTACAACATGCTAAGTAACGAGTATCTTGTAATGGTTGGACGTTATTTGGTGTGTTTTTATATGAAAACATTACAACATGTTAAACAATAAGTAACTTGCAAGGTTTGTACTTTATTTAGTGTGTGTGTGTGAATACATTACTACAACGTGTTAAATATTGAGTAACTTGCAAAGTTCGTACTTTATATTTGTTGTTATTGAGTGGAGATTATATTACGGGATTTCAAATTCGAGAAAGTAATCTTATTGCTATAATGACAAGTTCAATTGTTTATCATAGTTCAAGTGAAACAAACTGAACTGTTTGTGTTAACATAAACGTGTTTTATTAACTAGATAATGTTAGTGTTAGCTGTTTTGTTATACCAAGAGAAGCTTTTAATGTGCTTTCTCTAATTTTATTAGTCTAAGAAGCTTTAGAAGTACCAGATTTATTTCTTAATTAAACATGAAGTAGCGACACCTATGACATTACTACGATAGCAGTTCAAACTAGTTTTCTACCATTTGTTTAATTAGCCTGCAGTTTGTTACACAGTTCTGTCTATGTGACAAAAATAGAAATTCAATACGTTTCTACAAGTCCCTTCAAGAAATGTACTTTGAGAAATTTACCTATGAACTGTGTTTCCATAGGCACTCCCACTTATCTATTGTTGGTTCAATATTTACGTCCAGTAATTTATTAAATAACTTGATATGTGGATGAGGGATAGATTTCTTATAAGAACTGTTTGTTCTGTCATTATAACAACTGTAGAAGAACTGTTTGTTCTGTCATTATAACAACTGTAGAAGAACTGTTTGTTCTGTCATTATAACAATTGTAGAAGAACTGTTTGTTCTGTCATTATAACAACTGTAGAAGAACTGTTTGTTCTGTCATTATAACAACTGTAGAAGAACTGTTTGTTCTGTTTTTATAACAACTGTAGAAGAACTGTTTGTTCTGTCATTATAACAACTGTAGAAGAACTGTTTGTTCTGTCATTATAACAACTGTAGAAGAACTGTTTGTTCTGTCATTATAACAACTGTAGAAGAACTGTTTGTTCTGTTTTATAACAACTGTAGAAGAACTGTTTGTTCTGTTTTTTATAACAACTGTAGAGAACTGTTTGTTCTGTCATTATAACAACTGTAGAAGAACTGTTTGTTCTGTCATTATAACAACTGTAGAAGAACTGTTTGTTCTGTCATTATAACAACTGTAGAAGAACTGTTTGTTCTGTCATTATAACAACTGTAGAAGAACTTTGTTCTGTTTTTATAACAACTGTAGAAGAACTTTGTTCTGTTTTTATAACAACTGTAGAAGAACTGTTTGTTCTGTTTTTATAACAACTGTAGAAGAACTGTTTGTTCTGTCATTATAACAACTGTAGAAGAACTGTTTGTTCTGTCATTATAACAACTGTAGAAGAACTGTTTGTTCTGTCATTATAACAACTGTAGAAGAACTGTTTGTTCTGTCATTATAACAACTGTAGAAGAAACGTTTGTCTTTTGTCATTTATAACCAACTGTAGAAGAACTGTTTGTTCTGTCTTATAACAACTGTAGAAGAACTGTTTGTTCTGTCATTATAACAACTGTAGAAGAACTGTTTGTTCTGTCATTATAACAACTGTAGAAGAATTGTTTGTTCTGTTTTATAACAACTGTAGAAGAATTGTTTGTTCTGTCATTATAACAACTGTAGAAGAACTGTTTGTTCTGTCATTATAACAACTGTAGAAGAACTGTTTGTTCTGTCATTATAACAACTGTAGAAGAACTGTTTGTTCTGTCTTTTATAACAACTGTAGAAGAACCTGTTGTTCTGTCTTATAACAACTGTAGAAGAACTGTTTGTTCTGTCATTATAACAACTGTAGAAGAACTGTTTGTTCTGTCATTATAACAACTGTAGAAGAACTGTTTGTTCTGTCATTATAACAACTGTAGAAGAACTGTTTGTTCTGTCATTATAACAACTGTAGAAGAACTGTTTGTTCTGTCATTATAACAACTGTAGAAGAACTGTTTGTTCTGTCATTATAACAACTGTAGAAGAACTGTTTGTTCTGTTTTTATAACAACTGTAGAAGAACTGTTTGTTCTGTCATTATAACAACTGTAGAAGAACTGTTTGTTCTGTCATTATAACAACTGTAGAAGAACTGTTTGTTCTGTCATTATAACAACTGTAGAAGAACTGTTTGTTCTGTTTTTATAACAACTGTAGAAGAACTGTTTGTTCTGTCATTATAACAACTGTAGAAGAACTGTTTGTTCTGTCATTATAACAACTGTAGAAGAACTGTTTGTTCTGTTTTTATTCTGCTCTTATGAGAAAATTTAATCTCTTAATAAATTCATCTGTATCGACCAACGTACAAAGTATCTCAAGAATATTACCTGTCGACTTCACTTATAAATGATGTTAATCTCCAACAGTGAGACAAAACACATTTTAAATGCAACATCTTGTCAGAGTGTTGAAAACCAGCTATCATTGGAATGTGAAAAGAACATCTGTTCTACTTTGCTAGATAGTCTCAACCATGAGTTGAAGGAGAGTAAGTATGTGGTCTGAATCAAACCAAAGAATGTCTTGGTGCAACATGTATTTTAGTCTTTTTATTTTTTGGTTACAGAGGCTCTTGTTCCTGTCTCTTGCCTTTGTTTTTGGTTTTATTGTCCTCTCTTTGACCTCATTGTTTTTCCAGAGGTAGTTTCATTGCATCAGGTTTTCTGAAAACAACTGGCTGTGCTAGAAATACTTGAGTCTGTGTATGAGAAAATACTCATTGATACGCGATTGGATTCTGAACCCATTGACAAGTTGTCATATCTGATAAAGTTGTAAATTCCATTTATCAGTTGTAAAGTTAAATATGTCCACCTTTATTGTACTTACGTTAACCAACAATTCTTGCACTATTGAGTCGAGGTAGAGCTTTCTCTACCCGTACCAGCCTCTTTTACTTTTCTCCATCAGTGGGTTTTCTGGTCATCACGGATTAAATACACGTGTGTTTACTGTTTGCTGATATCCTTCTTCAAAATTTCTTTTGTCTTGAGAAACTGAGTATTGTTTTCAATTTCTGAGACCGTAACAACAATTTGTAGGATCGGTTTTATCACTGATTTTAATCATTGGTTAGTTCTTTGTGCTCTAATAGAACTCTCTTCTCTTATTGTAATGCTTGTATTACAAAATTTAGAACAATGTGCTATGCTATATTTTTTGTACGACCTTTGATAATTAGAAAGGCTGTGAGATCCATCAGATGTTTTTCTAAGTTCACTGTTTAATAAGTTTTAACTATCACTGTTTTAATTATCACCTGTTAAACTATCTTCCTCTATTGAAACTTTTTCAAGCTAAAAATTAATTTAATAAGAAAACAAAGTTCTGTACGTCTTGCAAAATAATGACAACTAATTTCTTCAGTTGAGGCATTATTTGAATACCAGTATGGTTTAATTTCCAGTTTGTTAACGTTTTATATATTGAAGGCCTCCTGAAAGTAAAAAAGTTTAAGTAAATGCCGTCTTATTGTTCTTAAGCAACATTCTGCGTCCGTAGGGGCCTTAATCTGGTTCAATGATCGGCTGGTGTCTTGCCGGACAACCCGTCGAATATTCTTCAAAACGCCGGAGACATTTTCTTGAGCTGACCACTTGAAATTCTCGTTTTGTATCCCTCAGGGTCTTTTAAGAAATTCGCAATAGCAGTTTCATTACGCCCAATCTCACCAGCAATGGCACGTTGAGAGAGACCTTGCTTTTGCAGCTCAACAATTCTGTCAAGTTTTTAGCCTTTGCCATGTTTTTACCCAATGTAACACAGGGGATGTCAGTGGGGGTTGTTGATAACGCTAATGGTTTAACACAAATTTATTACGTGTTTACTGATTAATGCTTCGTTTCAGTATGGTCTTAAACTTTTGACCAGCTAATATTTAGGCTAATTTCATAGTGTTTACATTTACCCTATTAAATGTTAAAAAACTTATTTTATTTTTATTTTCTCTTTTCTTATTTTCATCTTTCGAAGCTTTACTCAAATAAGTGGTTGAGTCTAACAACGCAAAATGCATATTGTTTTTTTCTTTATATTCATTGGCCTTAAGATTTTGGCCAGCATTGTATCTGTAAATTTAATCCCGAAGGGCTTAGTCAAATTTTATATCGCTACAAGGAAATCCTATTTTCTAAATTGTTTAATAAAGGTCTAAATACACATTTGTGGATGTAACTCGTGCACCTTCTCATATAGTGAATTTATTTCAAATATGGAAATTTTCTATCTCTCTGGACATTTCGACCAAGCCCTGCATGGCCAGGTGGTTGAGGCACTTGGCTGTTAATCCTAGGGTCACGGGTTTGAATCCTCGCCACACCAAACATGCTCGCCCTTTCAGTCGTGGGGGCATTATAATGTGACGGTCAATCCCACTATTCGTTGATAAAAGAGTTGGCGGTAGGTGATGATGACTAGCTATCTTCCCTCTAGTCTTATACTTCTAAATTAGGGACAGCTAGTGCAGATAGCCCTCTGTAGCTTTGTGCTAAATTCAAAAAAACAAACAAACAATCGTTAAGTAAACTGAATTCCGTATTATTTCCCTCAGACGATATAAAATAGCTTGTCGAACATCCACAAAAAGTTATAACGATGTCGTCAGAAGTGGATTATTTTGATGAAAATAGAATTTTGACTCTTTGATAGGGATCAAGAAACAATTAAAAGGTGGTCAAGAAAAAAATACATAAAAAAACAAAAACCACAAAGAAGAGAAATAAAATTACAAGAGCAAGAAAGGACTTAAGTTTAAATAACGAAAACAAGAAAGGACTTAAGTTTAAGTTTAAATGGCAAGACGAAACATAAAAAGAATTTTAAACAAAACTGGTGAAGAAATGAAAGATGTACAAAAGTATTACAATAATAAGATTGAAGGACCCATCAACATGTATAAAGGTTATAAATAACAAAATTGGAAAATATAAAACAGATAATTAAAATAAAAGGAACGAACAACAGTGCTGAATAAAACATTTGGATAATGAATTAGTGAATGTAAATATTTAACTATCCATACCTCTTTTCCTTTTACTTAAGAACTCAATGTGAAGACAAAACACATTTACTACAAAGTATTGAATAGAAGAGCTTTTTTGTTTACATCCATTACATTTACTGGTCGGTTTGGACATTTCTGTACTACTTCAGTCGTTTTGCCACTTAATCCAGCTGGCCAATTAAGCAACATCATCTAAATGACTGTGATAAAAAATAGATCATGGAAAGCATATACACTCAGTTTGAAATCATTTCCAAAAATAACAGATAGAATAATGCACATCGACCTGTGTTTTCTTATAGCAAAGCCACATTGGGCTATCTGCTGAGACCACCGAGGGTAATCATCTATGTTACTTAGATGCTTCACGTGAAAAGATGGATTTCTTTGGCAGGTGACCAATTTATAGACACCATAATAGACGAGAATATGAGAATTAGTTTGAGGCAAAGTATATGTGCATCCTTAAAGAAAGCTCTGCAGTTGGTAATGGAACTTGAATCTATTAAAGTTGTAGATAAACCACTGAGCACCGTTTAGAAGTTCTGGAATTATAAGATCGAGTATCAATGAAATATTCTACAAAACAACTTAAATGATTAGCTAAACAACAATTAAACAAAATGAAAAGAGTCATAGGATTAAAGTTACTTCAAGTGCAACATGAAAGAACAATGTCAGCAACTGCTGACATAACCCTTTATAGCATAAAGCTTCTCTCAGGAGATACCAGGAAAAGGATATTGTTATAACTGTAGAAATCAGAAACTAACATTAAGCCAGGAAGACATAGTCTAATCAGATCATAGGAACAATAAGTAAATAATCAAGAAATAAAAAATAAATTAGTTGAATTTATGAGACAAAGTCTTGTTAAAAATACCCTCTTTGCTTCGAATGACGTAGTAAGTTCATTATTTGAGGAAATTCTTTCACAAGTTAATGCATTTATTGACAGAAACTTTTCAGTATGTTGATCAGCATTACGTTTGTGCTACAATATTTCGAGATAATGGTCCAGATTTTGTAATGAAAGGTGAGAATTGCCTCCAAAAATAGTGTAAGAAGAAAGAGTTACGTAAACAGCAAGTGGACACAAAGTTTTGCCAAGAAGAAAATTAGAGATTACTCTGTCCATAGAAAAATTATCTGTGCAACATAATGTGTGGATAATTGATGAAGAGGGCATAATGAGAGCTGACTTAATATGGAAACACGGGTGTGAGGTTAGGTCAACTTTGAATAGGATCAGAATCTGTGACCAGGAAATCCCTATGTATTGTGTATTATTTACTATTACACAGAGGGTGGTTACTCTACTAAGAGGTGAAATACTAAAGCCAGGAGTTATTAGTAATAATTCTTTATCAAATGATTGGAAGACACATCACATTTCCTGATAAATTGGTAGTTAGAATAGTTCTGGTGAAGAATAAAGATGTTACCCACTGTGATTATCTTTGGATTAAATCGGTGAGAAAATTACGACTTAATAACTTCAGCAAAGAATCTGTGAACAGAAACGTAACATGCTTGTGAGCCCAGGATTACTTTCAAGACCACTTCCAGAAAATCAACAACGATAGAGCCACCTGTAACTTCACTCGACCATCAATCTCGGAAGAATTTCCTGATGACGGAACAGATAAGAGTAATAAGGAACAAATGAATTAAGGGAGCATTCTATAAGCACGAGGAAAAAAATAAATGGACGATTTAGTGTTATGTTCTATTTTGTATACTGGATTGTTCAAGGAATTTTATAATTTATAAACGAGCAGTTTTTTAGAACATTTGGCATTTTTGCTTGTGCTTAACTAAGTACTTAATATTATACCAATGTAATATATCTTTAATAGCGTTTAGCTCCAGAATACCTTTAGTTTTATAACGCTTGTAAAATATATTTTTCATGTTGAAATTTGTTTGTTAACTAAAGAGAGATGCAGGTTTAAATGATGTATTGTGATTTTAGGTTTACTTTTATTCTAGAAACGTTTGACTAAAGGAAGGTAATAAAATTAATTTCCGTGGAACGTTGAGACAAAAGTTTTATGGCGCTACTTTAAAGAAGTAAGTGATTGATTGGTTGTACGTCAGTCCTAATAATGTTATTAAATAAGTATTATGCCATTTGTAAAATTAGTCCTAAATAATGTACGACAGTTTGAAAGTAGTATAGGCTTGGAGAAGATTTTAAAGGTTGTTGTTTGTTAATAAGCACAAAGCTACGTGAAAAGCTACTTGTGCTCTCTGCCCATCACGAGTATCAAAACCCGTTTTCTAGCAGTTTAAGTTCACAAATATTCTGCTGTACCACTGGAGTTCAAGCTTTAAAGACGGAAATAAACCAATTTCGTCTCAATATCTAATTTACTTGTCTGGACATTGGATTATTTTCAACTGATGATTTGAAAGAACCTGTAAAACAGAAAAAGGTTTCAACAGTACGTTTTCATAACAATACAAAATAATATGATGAAACTCTTATTGTTGTTATAACGTAACATAATAATTCCGGATAGCCCGTAATTCAGTTAAATGATAATTACATTTAGAAATTAAATACTTGTTGTTGTTTTGAATTAAGCACAAAGCTACACAATAGCCTATCTGTGCTCTGCCCACCACGTGTATCGAAACCCGGATTTTAGCGTGTAAGTCCGCAGACATACCGCTGAACCACTGGAGGGAAAGTTGAATTCCTGTCGATATGTATTTCATTTATGACATTTGCCAACAAGACTGATTCACAGTTTGTTATAGTATAAATATATTTTAATATAGAAATAATAACACAATTTACCGTAACACTTATTACATGTAATGATCTATGTACAAAAGTTTTATAAACTTGCAAACATTTTAGAGTTCTATTTGGTATAGAATTTCCTTGATACCTTATCGACGGCTCACGATGAGCGAGTTGATTTGGAGTTGTATATATGTAAAAACGGCTCGTTTGGGTTGAGAAAATTTTTTATGTAGAGGAGAGAACAAAGTTTCGAAGAAGGTCGAAACGCTGTTAACTCCTCTAGGTAAAAAATTTTTTTCAACCCAAAGGTGCCGTTTTTACATATATATTTCTCTGCAAGTGGTTTTTCTCGACATCACTAATGATTTGAAATTGATGTAGATTCAGTTTACTTAACAAGAAGCTGGCTAGATCTGTGTCCTTCGTTCTTCGTTGATTACATGTTAAGTCTTTCATCGCTGAAGTTATATAATGTCTTCGGAAATGTACTAAATGATTTGCAATTTCCGAAGTTTATAAACTTCCTTGTCAAATATCTAAAGTTTTCCGGTTAACAAACGTCAATTGTAATTATAGCTTCCGCAGTTTATAATACACGAAATCAAACCAATAATACAGGGTGCTCGGAAAGTCAACGTGCAGTTTTGTAATCATATTTTCTTATATTTCAGATTTTGATCCCAATATGGTTTTAACAACTGAAGAACGTGTATGGCTCGTCGAACACATATTCCGGGAAGGTAGTAGATACACAAATGTGGTGCGACAGCGATTTGCTGAAAAATTCCCAGATACACCTGTTTCACATCACAATGCAGTTTGTAACCTTGTTGATAAGTTTCGGGAAACAGGATTAATGGATGATTTTAAACGCTGTGGAAGATTAGCAAAGCTATCTAAGGAGAAACTGTTGAATATTTCTGACAGTGTGATGCAGAGTCTATCAAAATCATTACGAAAATTAGCTTAGCAGCATGATATTGGTCTTGAAACTGCTCATAAGGCTTTTAGAAAGAAATTATAGCTCTTTCCATGCAAAATAATGTTGGTACAAGAACTGGAAGTAACTGATAATGAAAAACGAATACGCTATTGCAGATGGTTTAATCGATTTATCGAAGAGAATATGGCTGATGTATTGGATGTGACCTTTTTCACCGACAAAGCATGGTTCCATCTATCGGGTTACGTTAATTCACAAAATTCAAGATTGTGATCATCTGATAATCCTCACAGTTTGCACGAAACACATCCCTAGATGATTTCAAGGTTGATGTGTGAGTTGAGATTTCCAGACGTCGAATTGTTGGTCCTCTTTTCTTTATGAACACAATTAACAGTGAGCGCTATTGTTCGGAAATTTTTCATACCTTTACCGGTCAGATGACAAGTGATGAAATCAATTACTCACGATTTCAACAGGATGGTGCTACTGCCAACACATCTCACAGATCCATACGGTTATTAAAGAAATGTTTGGAGACCGTATTATTTCCAAAGACATGTGGCCCCCACGCTTAAAAGATCGTAATCCACCAGACTATTATCTATGTGGAGCAGCAAAATCTGCAATGTATTGAGATTGTCTGCGCACACTGGATGACTTGAAAGCAGCGATAACAGCATTCATTCAGTCTATTTGAAGCCAGCAACTAATAGCGGTGTTTAGAAACAAAATAAAAAGGATCCAAGCCAGTATTGATGCCAACGGGGGTCACTTTTAACATTGTTTATAATTGTCTTTCATATTTACCTCCTGTATTCTATATTGAAGCATGTCTGTTAATAAACATATAAGTTCACAGTGACTTTCCGAACACTCTGTATATTCTGGCTTCTGGCATGCCGCGTTGATTATATTTATGGGTGAGAGGAGACTTTATCGAAGCTTCAGCTTACGCAAAAATGTAGACAACACACAAATGTTTACATATATTGTAGTTTGTTACACTCAAGAATCTTCTAAAATTTATTGGATTGGCGATAATTTTACAGTACAGATTTAACAGTATAAGTTACGTACATTTCGAAATGTACATTTAACTTAAAGAAACATCGATATTAAATATAAATATATATAATAGTAAATTCGTTACATTAGACACAAATATATTACAATTGTGAAAAATATAATAAAGAAGAAAATGGGTTTGATTCCCATTAACGAACACTTGCTTTCTTGACGTTGGGTACGCTATTTTCTACAATAAATCCCGTTATTCATTGGTAAGGGGTAATGTTGACTAGATTACGTCTTCCCTTTAGTTGTGATTTCAAAATTAGGGATGATTAATACAGATCGTCTTTGGGTTGCTTTGCGTGAAATTAAATAAAAAAGGAGAGAAGAAAGCGGCATTTGTTTGTGTATTTTAGCAGATAACAAGAGGAAAAAGTGTGAACGACATTGATTTTAACCAGTTTATTATCATATTAATTTGTTATATATTGTTTCATATGCAGCCTGACAGAGGGCGATAAACGTGCGTGATTCTTCATGGCACGAAGCCCAACTTTGGAAGGATTTGTTTTAACAGAGAAATTGGGAAGAGGTTCTTATGCCACAGTTTACAAAGCTTACAGAAAGGTTACCAGTATTTTTCGTATTGGTAGTGCTCTTAGTATTACTGGGGCATTTTTGAATAATATTTCCCACGTTGTATACTCATAAATGTTGTTGACAGATTTGGAGAAGCTTAGTTTTTATTTCGTTACGAGTTATTCATGATAACCAATTTTTTGCCTATAGTGGAAGTTAGATTATTTAAGTTTCCAGTTCCGCTGTATTTGTGGTTCTTTCTTACATATTCTGACAACAGTCTTTTCATGCCATCCGTAATAAATAAATATTGGGGAAACCACTTACTAACAAGGATTTCAAAAATCATGTGAATTGTAAAATACTGTAAATGTCTCTTATGATCCTGTGAGATAATAATAGGTTGGCAAACAACGATTTATAAAATTGAAGAGTTTTATTGGTGGTATAACATTATTTGTTCCAATAGAACATTGATCAAATGTCTTCAGTTATTCATTGGAAAAATCATGGTGAGGCACACATTTATAATTAGTGACAGCCATTCCAAAATTATTTAAATAGGCGAAATTTGAGCTTCATTAGATAACTTGATCTTTTGAAAATTTATTTTCTGTTTGTTCCTTACTCTTATTTCTGAACAATTCACTCTGTGATCCTGTGTAGGATGAACACTTTTCAGTCAGTTATAGATACTTCAAAACCCTCCAAATACGTAAACAATCCAGATTTCAAGTTCCACATATACTGCTTCAACCATTATCTGCTTTTTTTACAACTTTAAATTTATAATACTATGGGACAGATAGACCGTCTAAGTCTATTACAACCACTTTATATCCCAACAAGTAGGTGAGATGTTATGTTCCCTGGAGTTCCTCATCCATTTGAAAAATAATCCTTTAAGTTTCCTGTTTTAATCTTCATATAATCCTATGATGAGCTAATAGCTGGACAGACCCCTTCCCCAACCTCACCCATGGTTAGTTATAGGCACTCTGTGACCTTGAAAAAATTGAAAGTTGGTGAGATTTTTAGACCCCACCCAGATACCCCCTCCATATTTCTATGTATAAGCAAAAGTGAAATTGCCTGAAATTAATTGTTTTCCTTATTATTCAGTTACAGCCGTTGATGACTGTGTGAACTTTATTTATGGGTAACACAGGGAACAGATAAGGTGTTGAGTTGCTTCTTTTTTTCTAGCAGTGGTTTACTAATTATGTTTTTCTTTCTCTGCGTCTGTCTTAACATGGATGTCTATTTTTGTCATCATTCAGGTGATGAAATGAAGTGGTCAACTTACACACTGATTGAAGAAAATAAAAGATGTGTTTGTAACTTTGTAGTAATGTAGGGTTGATATGGACATTGCCTTCATGTGTTGATGTCAAGTTTCTCTCTTTAACACATACAAGGAGTTTAGTTTGTCCAGTGAATGCCTGAAAATGACCTTATGTTTTTTGTTTTTGCATCTCTTAACAATATTATTATATTAGGAGTATTTTTATTAATTCTCTATTCGGTGCATTTATATTATACAACTTAGAAGAGTTTTCTAGTAAACATCAAACAGCAACAAGAGGCTGTTGTATCCTGTTGCATGTTGTTCATATACAGAATGTTGTTATGTAGTATATAGCTGTAATCATATGTCCATCTTATTCCATATAATTTACTAGAGTATTTTACAGATATCTTCTGATATTGCAACTTCTGTGTATATATTCATAATAAACTGAATTCTCTTGAGAACAATCTGATAACATGAAGTAGCATTACTAAATCTCTAAATGTAAGGATCTGAAAAACAAATGGACACAAAGTAATGCATAAACTGAACAGTTTTTATTTAACTCGGAAACAAAGTATGTGTGTACTTGTTGTTAAACATAGAACAGTTGCTTTATACAACATAATGAGTGTGTCAGACAACTTCCATTTCATCAGATGCATAATGTCAAATTATGAATGGATATGGTATGATAAACTTGGTGTGGAAAAACTTGGATTGGTAAACAGCTGCTAAGAAAAAGAAAAATACTTGTACTGTCTGTGTTAATAAACTTTGCAAAAAATTAATTGAAGCCCACAACAGTACAGGAAGAAACTACAGGGTGCTGTTTATAGTAGAGGACAGTGAGTGAATTAATTTTTAAAAGAGGTTGATGGAGTTTGAGAGAGCCTGAAGTCACACCAGTTTTGGGGTGACTTTAACTGTTGAAGGGGTCTCTCCCTCCATGGCCTCCTTAATCTGAGTTATTGCAGCATTTGTTTATTGTGGGGAATGAGCAGAAAATTACTTACTGTTATCAAAATACGCTATCATTATTGTTATAAACAAATGAAAGATTGAAACTGACAAACACACATAACTAGTCAAACAAATGGAGCATAAGCTAGTTAAGATCCTATCGTATTTCTGTGTAAAGTCCACAGTGTTAATTGGATTTGATGTTCTGAACCAAATTTTCAAAGCTTAGTCTGTTGGATTGACTTTCTATTGAGTTTTATTGTTTATAATTTATATTGTTGGATACATGACCTAGCTGGTAAGAAACACAAGTTTATATTGTTAGACACATGATTCAGCTGATACACAGTTTTTTACTGTTAGACACATGATTCAGCTGATACACAGTTTTTTACTGTTAGACACATGATTCAGCTGATACACAGTTTTCTACTGTTAGACACATGATTCAGCTGATACAGTTTTCTACTGTTAGACACATGATTCAGCTGATACACAGTTTTTTACTGTTAGATACATGATTCAGCTGATACACAGTTTTTACTGTTAGACACATGATTCAGCTGATACACAGTTTTCTACTGTTAGACACATGATTCAGCTGATACACAGTTTTTTACTGTTAGACACATGATTCAGCTGATACACAGTTTTCTACTGTTAGACACATGATTCAGCTGATACAGTTTTCTACTGTTAGACACATGATTCAGCTGATACACAGTTTTTTACTGTTAGATACATGATTCAGCTGATACACAGTTTTTTACTGTTAGACACATGATTCAGCTGATACACAGTTTTCTACTGTTAGACACATGATTCAGCTGATACACAGTTTTTTACTGTTAGACACATGATTCAGCTGATACACAGTTTTTTACTGTTAGACACATGATTCAGCTGATACACAGTTTTCTACTGTTAGACACATGATTCAGCTGATACACAGTTTTTTACTGTTAGACACATGATTCAGCTGATACACAGTTTTCTACTGTTAGACACATGATTCAGCTGATACACAGTTTTATACTGTTAGACACATGATTCAGCTGATACACAGTTTTCTACTGTTAGACACATGATTCAGCTGATACACAGTTTTCTACTGTTAGACACACGATTCAGCTGATTCACAGTTTTTTACTGTTAGACACATGATTCAGCTGATACACAGTTTTCTACTTTTAGACACATGATTCAGCTGATACACAGTTTTCTACTTTTAGACACATGATTCAGCTGATACACAGTTTTTTACTGTTAGACACATGATTCAGCTGATACACAGTTTTCTACTGTTAGACACATGATTCAGCTGATTCACAGTTTTTTACTGTTAGACACATGATTCAGCTGATACACAGTTTTTTACTGTTAGACACATGATTCAGCTGATACACAGTTTTTTACTGTTAGACACATGATTCAGCTGATACACAGTTTTCTACTGTTAGACACATGATTCAGCTTGATTACACAGTTTTTTACTGTTAGACACATGATTCAGCTGATACACAGTTTTTTACTGTTAGATACATGATTCAGCTGATACACAGTTTTTTATGTTAGACACATGATCAGCTGATAAACAGTTTTCTACTGTTAGACACATGATTCAGCTGATACACAGTTTTCTACTGTTAGACACATGATTCAGCTGATACACAGTTTTCTACTGTTAGACACATGATTCAGCTGATACACAGTTTTCTACTGTTAGACACATGATTCAGCTGATACACAGTTTTTTACTGTTAGACACATGATTCAGCTGATACACAGTTTTCTACTGTTAGACACATGATTCAGCTGATACACAGTTTTATACTGTTAGACACATGATTCAGCTGATACACAGTTTTCTGCTGTTAGACACACGATTCAGCTGATTCACAGTTTTTTACTGTTAGACACATGATTCAGCTGATACACAGTTTTTTACTGTTAGACACATGATTCAGCTGATACACAGTTTTCTACTTTTAGACACATGATTCAGCTGATACACAGTTTTTTACTGTTAGACACATGATTCAGCTGATACACAGTTTTTTACTGTTAGACACATGATTCAGCTGATACACAGTTTTTTACTGTTAGACACATGATTCAGCTGATACACAGTTTTCTACTGTTAGACACATGATTCAGCTGATACACAGTTTTCTACTGTTAGACACATGATTCAGCTGATTCACAGTTTTTTACTGTTAGACACATGATTCAGCTGATACACAGTTTTTTACTGTTAGACACATGATTCAGCTGATACACAGTTTTCTACTGTTAGACACATGATTCAGCTGATACACAGTTTTTTACTGTTAGATACATGATTCAGCTGATACACAGTTTTTTACTGTTAGACACATGATTCAGCTGATAAGAAGTTTTATACAATTAAATATATGACATAGCTGGTAAGAAACACAAGTTTATACTGTTAAGGCAACATGATAGATAAGAAATGCAAGTTTCTTCTGTTAGACACATGACAATTATGCATTCTGATTGCTTATTTCATTGAAGTTTCTTATCTAGTCAGTTCTTTGACAGTACTGTTTCTGAAATGGTTGTTTGAAGCATCTAACTTGAAGGATAGGGGACTACATGTACATGGTCTCTTTTTTTCTGAAGCCATATGACAATTTTCAAGGCAGTTTTTCAGACATTTCACCTGCTGTTTCATAGGCCAGTGTTGTTCCTCATGTGTAATGTTGCATTTATTGAAATTTCTATATCAAGTATACAGCTTTCAATTACTCTTTCTTTATGCAAGTTTTGTCTTTACATGTGTTCAGAGTTCAGACAGGGAAGTGGTTGCTGTCAAGTGTGTGGAGAAGAACTCACTCACAAAGCCAGCAGTGGAAAACCTTTTGACTGAAATAGAAATTCTTAAAAAAGTTAAAGATGAATTTATTGTTGAACTTAAAGATTTCCAAGTAAGTTAATGTTATTATACATTTCAGTTGTTTTGTTCATGTGAGTTGTTAATGTTATTATACATTTCAGTTGTTTTGTTCATGTGAGTTGTTAATGTTGTTATACATTTCAGTTGTTTTGTTCATGTGAGTTGTTAATGTTGTTATACATTTCAGTTGTTTTGTTCATGTGAGTTGTTAATGTTGTTATACATTTCGGTCGTTTTGTTCATGTGAGTTGTTAATGTTGTTATACATTTCAGTTGTTTTGTTCATGTGAGTTGTTAATGTTGTTATACATTTCAGTTGTTTTGTTCATGTGAGTTGTTAATGTTATACATTTCGGTCATTTTGTTCATTGAGTTGTTAATGTTGTTATACATTTCGGTCGTTTTGTTCATGTGAGTTGTTAATGTTGTTATACATTTCAGTTGTTTTGTTCATGTGAGTTGTTAATGTTGTTATACATTTCGGTCGTTTTGTTCATGTGAGTTGTTAATGTTGTTATACATTTCAGTTGTTTTGTTCATGTGAGTTGTTAATGTTGTTATACATTTCAGTTGTTTTGTTCATGTGAGTTGTTAATGTTGTTATACATTTCAGTTGTTTTGTTCATGTGAGTTGTTAATGTTATACATTTCAGTTGTTTTGTTCATGTGAGTTGTTAATGTTGTTATACATTTCAGTTGTTTTGTTCATGTGAGTTGTTAATGTTGTTATACATTTCAGTTGTTTTGTTCATGTGAGTTGTTAATGTTATACATTTCAGTTGTTTTGTTCATGTGAGTTGTTAATGTTGTTATACATTTCGGTCATTTTGTTCATGTGAGTTGTTAATGTTGTTATACATTTCAGTTGTTTTGTTCATGTGAGTTGTTAATGTTGTTATACATTTCAGTTGTTTTGTTCATGTGAGTTGTTAATGTTGTTATACATTTCAGTTGTTTTGTTCATGTGAGTTGTTAATGTTGTTATACATTTCAGTTGTTTTGTTCATGTGAGTTGTTAATGTTGTTATACATTTCGGTCGTTTTGTTCATGTGAGTTGTTAATGTTGTTATACATTTCGGTCGTTTTGTTCATGTGAGTTGTTAATGTTGTTATACATTTCGGTCGTTTTGTTCATGTGAGTTGTTAATGTTGTTATACATTTCGGTCGTTTCGTCATTTTTTCTCAATAATAGTGATTGATATACCAGAATTGAATTGTAGAGATTCGTCATAGAATAGGGAACAAGTTAAATGTTGAAACTTACAGAACCATTTTGTATTTACTTGAACACAAGTTGAAATGTAATGTTAAATAAAACAGCAGAGGTTGAAAAATAATACAGAGTTGTTGGTTGGCATACAAACAAAGAAATGGTTAGAAAAACTGACATTTGAATGTCTCAAAAAGCTATAAATTTATATGTAGTGAATGCTTGCTAGAGAAGGAGGTAGTCTGTTTTGGAAAGATGTTAAGAGAGAGATGGGGAAAAGGTTTTGTGTAAAATTGAAGGACATAATTATAAAGTTTTAAAACTAAGGTTGTGAGATAATAAAGTAAATATTTGTGATTTAGCGAACTTTTTGAGAGATTTCAACCTATATCTTATGAGAAACCTGGTGAAGAAAGGATTCTGAAAGTTTAATAATTTAGAAATAGGTCTTCTAAACATTTTCATTTGTCGTATTTTAGTGGGATAGCCACTTTATATACCTCATCATGGAATATTGCAGTGGTAGGGATCTCTCACATTTTATTAGATGGAGACGAAGACTTCCTGAAATTACCGTTAGAAAGTTTCTACAACAGATAGGTATATGTAAACCTTCTTATTCTGTCTTTGTAAATTTGAAATTAAAATAAAGAATTTTCTTTTATTTACTGCAATTTAAAGCCTTAAAGAAACAACACTAATGAAAATGTCCAGTAACTTTTATCTCATTTTCTTTCTTTGAAAATTAAAATGTTAAACTAACACTGAGGATTATGATGAAGTGTTTGTCCGGTAAATATGCTGCAGTGCTCTTGTTGTTGAGAAAAAACCCAACAATATTCAGTCTGAAGGGCTAATATTATGATATTTTAAGGCGAGACTTTTATTTTTTTATAGTCTCTCAGGAAGATCTTCTATATAAATGGAGGATTAGCAGGATATGTTACTAAGAATTACTGAATTTAGCTAATATTAAATGTTTTGTCAGAGAAATATATTTAATACAATGTATAACCTGCAATGGAAACAATTTTTATTGATTGAAGGCATAAAATGTGGTTTGTATGCTTATGGATGCCAGATGCTTGCCTTTCACTTGCTTCATCAGTTCATTAGACTTATTTTCTTCACATGTTTTCCTGGTAACCAGTTCGCTCATGACCATGTACATAAATGTTTAAATCTGATGTTTACTCAGTGGGAAGTATTGGATTCAACCATAGCAAATGATACAAACCTGTTGTTACTCAAACATAGGGGATGTCATAGCGTTGAGATATTATCTGCTACACTGTTGGAAGGCACTGATGTCAACATTTATGTAAAATGTATATCATTATGGCTATGCCCTCCCCTCACTGCTACACTGTTGGAAGGCACTGCTGTTGACATTTATGTAAAATGTAGATCATTATGGTCATGCCTTCCCCTCACTGCTACACTGTTGGAAGGCACTGCAGTCAACATTTATGTAAAATGTATATCATAATGGCTGTGCCTTCCCCCCACTGCTACACTGTTGGAAGGCACTGCTGTTGACATTTATGTAAAATGTAGATCATTATGGTCATGCCTTCCCCTCACTGCTACACTGTTGGAAGGCACTGCAGTCAACATTTATGTAAAATGTATATCATTATGGCTATGCCCTCTCATCACTGCTACACTGTTGGAAGGCTTTGCTGTTAACATTTATGTAATATGTACATCATTATGGTCATGCCTTCCCCTCGCTGCTACATTGTTGGAAGGCACTGCTGTCAACATTTATGTAAAATGTACATGATTATTGTCATGCCTTTCCCTCACTGGTACACTGTTTGAAGGCACTGCTGTCAACATTTATGTAAAATGTGTATCATTATGGCTATGCCTTCCCCCCACTGCTACACTGTTGGAAGGCACTGCTGTCAACATTTATGTAAAATGTATATCATAATGGCTATGCCTTCCCCCCACTGCTACACTGTTGGAAGGCACTGCTGTCAACATTTATGTACAATGTATATCATAATGGCTATGCCTTCCCCCCACTGCGACATTGTTGGAAGGCACTGCTGTCAACATTTATGTAAAATGTACATCATTATTGTCATGCCTTCCCCCCACTGCTACACTGTTGGAAGGCACTGCTGTCAACATTTATGTAAAATGTATATCATAATGGCTATGCCTTCCCCCCACTGCGACATTGTTGGAAGGCACTGCTGTCAACATTTATGTAAAATGTACATCATTATTGTCATGCCTTCCCCTCACTGCTACACTGTTGGAAGGCACTGCTGTCAACATTTCTGTAAAATGTATATCATAATGGCTATGCCCTCCCCTCACTGCTACACTGTTGGAAGGCACTGCTGTTGACATTTATGTAAAATGTAGATCATTATGGTCATGCCTTCCCCTCACTGCTACACTGTTGGAAGGCACTGCAGTCAACATTTATGTAAAATGTATATCATAATGGCTGTGCCTTCCCCCCACTGCTACACTGTTGGAAGGCACTGCTGTTGACATTTATGTAAAATGTAGATTATTATGGTCATGCCTTCCCCTCACTGCTACACTGTTGGAAGGCACTGCAGTCAACATTTATGTAAAATGTATATCATTATGGCTATGCCCTCTCATCACTGCTACACTGTTGGAAGGCTTTGCTGTTAACATTTATGTAATATGTACATCATTATGGTCATGCCTTCCCCTCGCTGCTACATTGTTGGAAGGCACTGCTGTCAACATTTATGTAAAATGTATATCATAATGGCTGTGCCTTCCCCCCACTGCTACACTGTTGGAAGGCACTGCTGTTGACATTTATGTAAAATGTAGATCATTATGGTCATGCCTTCCCCTCACTGCTACACTGTTGGAAGGCACTGCTGTCAACATTTATGTAAAATGTATATCATAATGGCTATGCCTTCCCCCCACTGCGACATTGTTGGAAGGCACTGCTGTCAACATTTATGTAAAATGTACATCATTATTGTCATGCCTTCCCCCCACTGCTACACTGTTGGAAGGCACTGCTGTCAACATTTATGTAAAATGTATATCATAATGGCTATGCCTTCCCCCCACTGCGACATTGTTGGAAGGCACTGCTGTCAACATTTATGTAAAATGTACATCATTATTGTCATGCCTTCCCCTCACTGCTACACTGTTGGAAGGCACTGCTGTCAACATTTCTGTAAAATGTATATCATAATGGCTATGCCCTCCACCCACTGCTACACTGTTGGAAGGCACTGCTGTCGACATTTATGTAAAATGTAGATCATTATGGTCATGCCTTCTCCTCACCTGGACAAAACAGGTGTGACCTCAAAAGAACAAAGAAATAAAGCTAGATAGACTATTTTCTTGATAACATGTCTTGAGAAAATGACATGGACTTGGAATAAATAAAAAATGTTTGAACAGTTATTCTTTGAAATAAAAAGGTAGAAAAAAGAAAAGACATGCTGTGCATAAATACTAAAATATTACAGTAAAATACACACAGAAAATTTGACAAGATGCTTTCTTCATATGTATGTTAAGCTTATCATGATGGGTCATGGGTGAAAGGCCATGTCATTGTGTTTGTTTACTCACATTCAAAAATTTATTCAGTTACTGTTTCATAAATTTATGTCATAAATTTTGGTATCAAACTGTAGATTATGATTAATATTTTATATTATACATCATGTAATTTTTAATTCAAAATTAAATATTTTAAAAATGCCTAAACATTGATTTCTTTGAGTCACATGATATGTTAAATGCAGCACTGGCTAATATTAGATGCTTGTGGTAACAAAATATAAAACCTTTAGATTTGTATGAATTAGGAACAAGAATTACCAATATTTAAATATTGAATATGAAATAAATGTCTTCTATCTTTTCTGTATGATGAGATACCACTAATGTACTGAATCAAGCACAATACCCCTAATCACCGACTACATTTTTTGGAAATGGTCCCTTATGTATTTTTAATTCTACATATGTCATGTAAGTAACCAATCAGAAGTTCAGTATGTCCCATAAGTGGATTTTTCAGCTATTTTTAAATACTGCAGACAAAGTTTCTTTATTTTGAGACAAACTTCATGCTGTTGAGTCCTAAGTGTGTTTGATTTTTTTTTCTACACTAGTTTGTTATTAAACTAGATAAATTCTGATGGATTTGTATGGTATCAGTAATTTATTATTTTTGAGATATTCAGATTATACATAAAACTTTAAAAAAATTGTTTTATTTCACATACTACACCTGTGGAATTTCTTAAGGCTTAGCAAACTAACAAGCAGCAACTAAGTACAAAGATTGTTACTAGAAAAGATAATTGTTTGCTTTATTTATTTATTTACTGTCCTATATTTTAAGAAAAAATATGTTTAAAATGTTATTTGTAAATAGTAATAATCTATATACACATGCATTATAACTGAAATATGATTCTATTTTACAAAATACTGGCCCATTAAAACATAACCAGGACTAGACACTTTGTAAAGACTAAAGGTCAATTTGATATTCTTGGATTCAATAACATAAGCACACGTTGTAACTTCTATCTTAGCCAGCAGTGGCAAAAGGGTCAATATAATAAAAATAGTAATATATATGTATGTAAATGTATAATGCTGTGACATTTAAGCTAATTTAGATTATATGCTTGTGATCATTCTAGAAAAGAAAGAAAAGTATAATTTATATTTACTTCCTAATTTTTTATGGTGGTTATGAGATTAGTCAAATCTGTTGAACGTGCACAGAGATTTTGATTTCATAGTGATAAAAGCCAATCAAATAGAAAGTTTTTTCTCAAAAACAGTTAACAATTACCTGGAAGTTATAAAGAATTCACTTGTGAAATTTGAAAATGTTCTCATACATAAAAGTATTTTTCATCTTAAGATTACTCTGCATGTTGCCAAGTCAACATTCTGAAAAAAATAATGTTTACATTATAAAAAAATAAAGATATCATGGTCACTTTCATGAATTCCTTCGTGGTTACAAGGAGGGGGGATTCCCTCCAAACCATAAGGATAGAGTTAATTTATAACGTTAATGTTTCAGTGTATGGAATTTCCTTGTTAAAAATTTTTACTTGTCATTTTAATGTTTGAGAGGTATTCTTGCTTAAATAGTTTATCTGTTCTTTCAGTGATTAAGTTTTCATTAGAAGCACATTAATCAATTATGACAATGTGTGATTTTTGTGCACTAGACAAAAAATAAACTACATCAATATCGTACGAAGAATCTCTTCATATTACTGATATAGAATAACTAAATTTTATTTGTATTTGTTTTCAGCTAAAGCATTACAAGTTTTACGATCTCATAACATAGCACACATGGATTTAAAACCACAGAATATCCTTCTGTCTTCTGTTTGTAATCCCAAGTTAAAACTTGCAGGTAAGACACGATCTTTTGTTTATGTCTTGCAGAATTTTTAATGAAAATTTTCAGCTTATTTCTGTTAGAATTTAATCTGTAAGTGTGAAACTGTCACACCCTTTTAATAGAACAAGAACTACATTAAGATAAAAATTTTTAAAGCTGCCTCTGCTTTAGTTTGACTGTAATCATTTTGTAGACTTTATAGAGTGGTGCTGGTATCCTTTTTGGTAAAGGCAGTTCTATAGTGTCTTATTTATTTAACATTCCAGTGAAATAATTATTTAAGTTTATTCGAGAGAAACTGAAACACACGTGCACAAATGGACATTAGCTGTAAATGAAGATATATTGAAGTTCTATCCACTTAATATAGAATAATCTAGGTTAAGTGAAACATTTGCTGGTATATTCAAGAAGAATTTTATTCCAGTGTTACTTCAGGACTGAAATTAAGAGACTAGTATAATAATTTGATGGCTTGTTATTAAGTTTGATTTTTAATGGTAAAAATTCAACACTGTATATAGGTGAGTGTCAATGTGTCAAAATCAGTTTTTTATATTGTTACATTCAAAATTTAATTAAACTACTCGATTAGCAATTTATGTCCATCAACTTGGTGTCAAAGTGTAGTTTTAATTAATTTTCAAGATTTGCGTATCTTCTGTGTTTTGGTGAATTGTCTGTCTTCTCTTTTCTGTACCACATGACCCACTGTCCTCAGAAATAGATTTTCTTTCTTTCTCTCTTCTCTTATATTGGTTTCAGATGTACAAAACAAACTGTAGGTATTGACATCAGAATATAAAATAATCTTTTCCTATTTTTTGTGGTGTCTGTCAATAAATATGACACAAATTCTCTCAATTCTTCATGTTTTAGAAATCACTTATATGATTGTGCCTATTTATTAGTCATACCTGTTTATAACCAATAAAAATGCTGTATTGTGAATTATAAGATTCTAATGATGCCTTTATGGTGAGACCTGGTATTTCAGAAGTAGATCTTTATGTGTGTAGACTGTAGTTAGTACTTCAAAGAATAATGAAAATTATTTAACATATTTTACTTAGAAAGCCAGGTAAATTATGGTAATCTTGGGACATTGTTGTAGTGCCAAAAATATGTAATGTTTGTGCTGTATAATGCATAAAATAAACAATGAGAACAGTTATATATATAATCAGTGATGTCGAGAAACACTTGTTGAGAATTTTATATGCAAAAACGGCTCGTTTGGGTTGAGTTTGCTCTTCTATTTGAAATATTTTCTCAACCCAAACGAGCCGTTTTTGCATATAAAGTTATATATATAAAAGTTAAAAAATGCAGGCACTCAAGTAAAGCTGGATTAGGGCTAAGGTAAGTGTTAAACATCACAATTTGTGTGTATATTTTTAAAGAAAAGTAACAAAAATTAAATTTCAGATAAAACAAGAAAACTGAATACAAGAAATGTAAGAAGTTCTGATTGTTCAAGAGCCACATGACACTGCATGATTTAACACAAACTTGCTTCTCCTAAGTTGTTGCACTGTTGCTGATTGGTGTATTGCTTGTCACAATAGTAATGTGTGTTTCAAAGAGCAACAAAAGTACATTAAAGCAGATGTGAAAAATGTAAATAGATCTGAAATTCTTAGGTAATTTTGATTGTCTGTTACAATCTGCAGTCATTCTAGAAAAAAATTATTTTTGATTTTATTTCATATATTTTTAACTTTTGCTCAGAATAAAAAATTCTGTAGGTTATACAAATGAAACATGAAATGAAAAAAAAAAACGTTTTATTCTTAGCACGAAAATCACCATTTACTCAGACATGATTGAACTGTAAAAGTACTTCATTAAAACTTTTACTTCTTTTGAACAATAGATTTGCAATGTTTACTGAAAGCTTGCCACATTTTTTTAAGGTACATCTTGTACATTAAGAATTATGTTTAATGATTACCAAGTTGGTCAAAATGACCCAGCTCACGTTTAGTGTTAATAGATCATACTTTGAAAGCTATCTTAGGTGTTCTTTTGAAGATTAAGATATTGGTATAGCTATTTATTTGCTTCTCTTTGAGTACTCACGAGTCAGTCCTTGTTATTTATAATATTTTTTGTTCAGCTTTTCAAATAATGTTTAGATTTTGTCTTGATTTTAAAGTACTTAATAAATTGGGTTTCACAAATATTTTTATCGTAAAAATGTATCTTATTATTCAATTCAACTGGAAAATAGAGTAAACAGAGGTTATTGGAATTGAAACCTTATTATAATTCACTGAAAAGCTTTTACGCTTAACACTGTAAATTTGATTATATATGTAAAAAGTTTTCAGTTGGTTATTTCAATATCATGAATATACCTTTTAGGAGTTTTAATATTTTGCTGTTTAGTCTTACAAAGACCACTAAAATGATTTTTTTTTTTGCAAATTGGGAAAATGGCAACGATAACACATGAACATAACAGGTTTAGTGATTAAGGTTATCTGAAGATTACCATCATTGTAGAAGAAAAATTTCTCTAAAACAATTATTTTCTTTTGATAATGCAGACTTTGGCTTTGCGCAATACCTTCAACCAGAAACAGAAGGTACTTCTCTTCGAGGCTCACCTCTTTATATGGCTCCAGAGATTTTATTGAATCGGCGTTATGATGCCAGAGTTGACCTTTGGTCAGTTGGCATAATTTTATATGGTAGGTTTCTTGTTGACTTTGTAATTTATATATTGAATTTTTGTGTTTTGGTAAATTATAGAAAATTTATGGTGTAGGTAAGGCTATAATATTAATTTTCTAAGCAGAGTCTCTTGTTCATAACGAAAGAAATTCAATAAATTTGGAAAGAATTTTGTTTTTCTTATTTTCGTAAAACAACGTATGAAACTTAATCAATTTGAGAAAAGTATTTAAAAGAATGTTTCAGTTTTTCTTTGAGATATTTCTCAACAAATATTATCCACAAAGTTCATGACCACTAATATTTCCGTGTTTTTGGTTACGATCATATTTTTTTAGAATGTTTATTTGGGCAAGCTCCGTTTTCATCTGGTTCGTTTGCAGAACTAGCAGAGAAAATCAAAAGTACGAAGCCAATAAAGGTGAATTATTTTAATGATATAACTATTAAATCTGACTTAGTCTGTTTTTGTTTAAGTGCAAAATGATGTCTATGTGAAGATCAAAAATGGTTTGTTTCACATTATAGTTTTCAAATTTCATTTACATAGTATCTAGAACTTCCTAAATTAATATTGGAAGTTTTTATTTATTTATTTTTTTTTGTAAAACTTTATATTTGATCTGTTATTTTCTCTGCTGTAATGCTGTGTGGACTCAGTTCATGTGATTAATATTGTAATCACCATAAACACACAAACCAAAAGTAAAGTAAATGAAATTACTCTTGTTTTTCTTACATGAATGATTTCATGTTGTAACATAAAATTATATGTACTTATTTTAAATATGACAGTGTCTCAGCAGTAGGTCTGATACCTTATAATCCTAAAAAAACTTTGTTTTGATACCTTTCATGGTACAACACAAATAGTTCTTTGTTTAGCTGAACTGGAAATAAACAATAACTAACACTAAATAATCTCAGGATTGTAACAGTTAACACCTGTTTTATTTAATTTTATCATTTTAATGTTCTTTGAATCATGTTTAACTACTAGACCTGGGTAGCAAAGTAAAGAACTCAAGTTATGCTAAAACAATGTATTAAATTATACATTACATCTACAACTTGTGCACATATCTCAGTGAGGAACGTATTCAGGCTGTTGAATTTTTAAGTTTTACATTCTGGTTGCTTTTGTAAAAACAAATTCAGATGTGCAAATTAATTAAATGAAAAATTGCTCAAATGTCTCTGAAAGCTTTGCTCATTCCAACACCAGTCACATGAACTGTATGTGTGCACTCTTTATAACAGCTTCACTACAATGCAATAAATGCAGCAACTAGTTTGGTTGCCAATTTCAGTTTCATTCCTTCAAGTGTTGCACTCAGTCCTTTCTTTGGCTACACGTTTTTCCACACCTAAGGTGTTTTTAATTAGGTTTCCAATATTCAGTTTGACCACAAAATAACAACATGTAGAAACTATACAACACCCTTTTACTGTTATAATTCAACAGGCGTCTTAACTAAGATATAAGTCTGTTAAAATAATTCCCTTAGGACGAACTCGTGTCATACAGGGTATTCCATAGTGAATGTAGAAAAAAATTAAAAATATTACCTGAACACTTGTAACATTAATCAATATACTTCTGCATGTCTTATGTTGTTAGCTGTAATCAATCCAATTCTGCATTTGAATTCTGAGAACATTTTTCTAACGCAACTGCAGGGAAGGATAGGACACAGCGACAGGTTCAAAATTTCGATTCCTCAAGAAATATTGGATTGTTATAACAGATTTTTGTTTTTAAAAACTCCAAAACATAAAAGTCCAAAAGCAGTTAAAGTGGGGGAAATGTTCAGGACTCTTCTCAAAAATGATAGATTCTGAAGTTTAAATATTCATAAATAATAATGATAAATAATGTAAGTTGTAACAATAATTAACTTAAACATTCATAATTTGTTATCTCAAATAATATAAATGTTACTCAACTTTTTCATGTATTTAGTATTGGACACTGTGTATATAAATTAGTAACATAAAACATATTCTTTATATTGGTTATAAATAGCAAATGCCAGAGAAAAATTATTAGAACTTTTTGAAATACAGTATGTGATAAGAGGGTATAGTGTAGGAGTTGAACTTTCTGTTTTATACCTCATTAAAACAAGATGATTGGAAGCTGTAAAATTGAATTATATCTCAGTAATATCTGTAATAGGAGTTCTAATTTGCATTAAAACTCATGTTAAAGAACACATTATTATCTCCTTACTTATTGATCTCACTGTCGTGATAAAGAACACACTAGTATCTACTGACTTGTTGACTTCACTATCATTTTAAAGAACACTGGTATCTACTGACTTATTGACTTCACTATTATTTTAAAGAACACTGGTATCTACTGACTTATTGACTTCACTATTATTTTAAAGAACACTGGTATCTACTGACTTATTGACTTCACTATCATTTTAAAGAACACTGGTATTTACTGACTTACTGACTTCACTATCATTGTAAAGAACACTAGTATCTACTGACTTATTGACTTCACTATTATTTTAAAGAACACTAGTATCTACTGACTTATTGACTTCACTATTATTTTAAAGAACACTAGTATCTACTGACATTTTGACCTCACTATCATTTTAAAGAACACTAGTATCTACTGACTTGTTGACTTCACTATCATTTTAAAGAACACTGGTATTTACTGACATTTTGACTTCACTATCATTTTAAAGAACACTAGTATCTACTGACTTATTGACTTCACTATCATTTTAAAGAACACTGGAATTTACTGACTTATTGACTTCACTATCATTGTAAAGAACACTAGTATCTACTGACTTGTTGACTTCACTATCATTTTAAAGAACACTGGTATTTACTGACTTATTGACTTCACTATCATTGTAAAGAACACTAGTATCTACTGACTTATTGACTTCACTATCATTGTAAAGAACACTAGTATCTACTGACTTATTGACTTCACTATTATTTTAAAGAACACTAGTATCTACTGACATTTTGACTTCACTGTCATGTTAAAGAACACTAGTGTCTTCCAATATAATTTCTTACCTCCCTCCCAAAATATTTATGAACGATGTTTTTATACCAAATTTATTGCTGTCTTTTACCATATTGAAAGAATTAATATTGGTTACTGTAAAATGTGGGAAATGTCACATGAATACATAATGATTCCAAAATGTTGTAGTTGTTTTTAATTATATTATTAAATATTATTAATAGCTCATCTGTTTGTTTGTCATCCTTCCTTGAAATATTTGTAAAGAAGCCTTATTCACCACTTTTAGAGGTCAGTTTGAATGTTCTTGTGGGTCAAAGTAGTGACCTACATCTGCAGTGGAGATTCAGGAGAGTATGGATGTATTATTATAGCATCTTGTTGAAATACTTTTACCATGTTATTTATAAAAGTGTGAGATTGATGGGTGTCACGTCTTGATGAAATATTTTAGTTTTACTTAAAAAGTAATAAAAAAAAGCCCCTCGGTGTGGATTCCTGTACGTGGTGAGGGGACCTCTCAGAGAAGGTTCTGTTCTTTCAGTTTACCTCCTCTGGTATCTAAACATCCACCCACATGTTTCCTGTGCGTGGCGACCTGTGAACGGGAGGAGTGAATCCTGGTGGTTGAGGGATCCAACCCTAATGCACCACTTTGGCCTTGAATTTCTGTAGACAGGCAGCCTTTGGGTGGCCACCCTTGGGTCAGTTGGCTGGTCCACTAGGGCTAGAGTCAACTAAGTACCAGTGTTGGAAGCTCTCAACGGGTGTTGTGGACATTGTGTCTTATGCTGGTGTTTGGGTATAGTGCTCATGAAACCCTGGCATTGCTGCAATGTCCTTGCATGACATTGTAGTGCATCCCCTTGAATGGCTCCATGGTAGGTGGGGTTAGTGTGAACCTAAATTTTCCTTTTTTCCTATGGATCCTCCAACAAAAAATTTAAATAAAATAGTGAAAAAAAAACAGTCAATAGGTAAATGACCACATCTTGATGACTGAGCAGCAATCTTCAACATCTGTAACACCTGTACCCCATTTAATTATATTACATTCTCTTTCAGAAAAATCTTCAGGGGAAATGTCCCCCTTTTTTATTCAGAAGGGACTAGATGGACTTGCTGGCTCTCCAAAGTCAGTAAACAGGCTTTGATCTGGAGACCTATTGGTGGAAACATCCACATCCCAACACAGTGATCTCCTCTTGAATTCAAAGGCAATTGGGGATGTACCTATTGAGGTTACCCCTCATGCTACCTTGAATTCATCACGAGGAGTTATTGTTGAGAGGGATTTGAAGAACGTCCCCGAGTCAGAGGTTTGGCTACTTAAAGATGTGTTGTCGTGGTTCCCTAACATGTGCTCCTTGTGGTGGCAAGGACCATGATGCCTATGAGTGTCACACAGACCCACATTTTGTCAACTCCAATGCTTCCCACACTTCCTACTTTCATTCTTGCCCAAAATGGTTGGAGGAAAAAGAGTTGCAGCATTTGAAAACAACCCAAAACATTAGTTATCCTGATGCTCAGAAATTGCTGTTCCCCACTCCATCTTGGACATATGCTGCTGCACTTTGTTTCACAGCTACAGTGGGAGTGCAGACAGACACACTGTACCTTCAAGAGAATCATTTTCAAAACAGATGAAAAGCCTTTAACCTCCATGGTTAAAAAGGTTGATGAATTGACTTCCACACCCATCTCTGTTCCTCCCATACAGTCCAACAAATCTCAAGATCCACATCCTTCAGTTTTAAATACAGGCATTTCTTCTGATACATCTTTTTCTCCAACCCCATGATGCAAAAAACTCATTTGTTCACGTCCTCAGTCACTGGAATCCCGTTTCAACAACAAAGACCTGCCCACTCGACCCAGGGCAGGATCCATGGAGGTCGATCGACCTTCTCTGAATTAGGACAGTAAGGAAAAAAGACATGGTCATAAACAGAAGGTTTCTCCAGCCACTTTGCCTACCCGTCCTTAATAATGGCCACCTGGATACAATGGAACTTTCGAGGTTTACGTTCTAATCTGGATGATATCAAAACACTGATTGCTTCCTACCAGCCTGTTTGTCTTTCTTTACAAGAAATATTACTCAAATCTTCTGATACAGTTTCCATTCAGCAGTTTTCTCTGTACAGAAATGACAGGCTGTGGGATGGACGAGTACATGGAGGGGGGGCACTATTGGTTAATCAGCATGTGCCCACCCTGTCTTTGTCACTCAACACACCCTTGGAGGCCATAGCCATCCGTGTTTCCTTGTGTCATGCCATCACTGTTTGTTTTCTCTACCTATTCCCTGGAGAGACATATGATCAGTCAAACCTTGAAGCTCTCATTGAACAGTTGCTGTCTCCATTTCTAATCCTGGGGACTTTAATGGACATCATCCCCTCAGGGAAAGTGCTGTTATTGATAGGAGTGGTTGCTCTGTAGAGCATATGCTCTCTGATCACAATTTTTCTCTTTTCAATACCAGTTCTTCCACTTATTTTCATGCACCTAGTCAGTCCTTTATCACAATGATCTCTCAGTTTGCTCCCCTTCATTTTTCTCCCATTTTTTCATGGAGGGTTGACAATAATCCACTAGGCAGTGATCATTTTCCTATACTTTTGAGAGAGACTGGCCGTGGCCAATGCCACCTTGCCTGCGTGCCCCAGTGGAAGCTGGATCAGGCAGACTGGTCCACTTTCACTGCTCTCGCAAAACTTGATCCTGCCATCGTGAATCAGCCATCAATAGACAACTGTGTGGCAGCAGTAACTGACTGTATTATACAAGCAGCTGCTCAGTGTATTCCTAAAACCCCAACATGATATCCTCATCTGTGGTGGAATCCTGCTTGCCACTTGGCAATGAAGGCTCAAAAATGGGCCTGGGATACATTTTGTAGATATCCCACACTTTCGAACTGCATCAGTTTCCAATGGGCCCATGCACATGCTAGGTGGGTAAGACGTCAAAGCCAGAAGGAATCTTGGATTCAGTTCACAACTAGCATATCTTTTACCACCAGTTTCAAAGTCACATGGGACAAGATTCAAAAGGCCAGTGGGAACTACAATTCTGTCCCCCTCTCAATCTTACTTCTCTGATGGCCAAGAGATAGCTGATGTCTGGAGCATTGCCAATACTCTAGGTGAAAGCTTTTGTCAGGTATCTAGCACTTCTAATTGTTCCTCCACCTTCTTGGCCATCAAGATTTGGACAGAGCATTCACCTCTTTCCTTTCATACTGACTGTCTTTTTTACTATAATTGTCCCTTTACACTGGTGGAACTGTAAATGGCCCTTCATCAGTCTGGCAGTACATCTGTTGGACCTGATGATATACACTATGACATGCTGTGCTATCTCTCTCCTGCTTCTCTTGATATTCTTTAAATTGTTTTTAACCAGATCTGACAGGAGAATGTTTTTCATGATGCCTGGCACCAGGTTATTATCTTACCTTTCTCTAAACCTGGGAAAGATCTCAGGATTCCTTCACACTACTGTCCAATTGCTTTGATGAGCTGTCTCTGTGAGACCTTAGAGAGGATGGTTAATGCTCGTCTTGTTTGGTTCCTCGAATCAAACAACCTTCTCTCGCCCACCCAATGTGGGTTCTGACGACAGCATTCCACCACGAACCACCTAATTCGACTTGAAACATCAATCACAGAAGCCTTTCTCAAACTACAACATCTTGTATCAGTATTCTTTGACATTGAGAAGGCTCATGACACAACATGGAGGTATGGTGTTTTGCGAGACCTCCATACATATGGGTTACGTGGCCATTTACCCATGTTTATTAAAAATTTTTTAATGGACAGGAGATTCCAAGTTTGTGTGGGTTCGACACTTTCCTGTTCTTTTCTACAGGAACTTGGAGTCCCTCAGGGCTGTGTTTTAAGTTTCACACTTTCCAATATAAAGATAAATGCCATCATTGAACCGTTACAAACAGGCTATATGGTGATGACTTTCACATTTCGTGTCAGTTGTCGAACATAAGATGTATTGAGCGGCAACTATAAACTGCCTTCAATCATGTACTGAAGTGGACTGTGGTGAACGGCTCTAATTTTTCTCTCTCTAAAACCATTTGCATGCACTTTTGCTGCCAACGGGGTATCCACCCTGATCCTGAACTCCGTATTGGTGAAGTTTTGCTGCCAGTGGTCCCTGAGACTAAGGTCTTGTGGCTTATCTTTGCTTGTAACCTGACCTTTATACCACACTTAAAGCAGCTGCGGGTCAAATACACAAGAGCACTGTACATCTTCCGTGTCCTTTCTACTGCCAGTTGGGGAGCAGATTGATGTTTTATGTTAAAGGTGTATCGTGCTCTTATTCGTTTAAAACTCGACTATGGATCAATGGTCTATGGCTCTGCCAGACCCTCGGCCTTAAAGATGCTGGACCCTATTCATGATCAAGGACTTCGACTCTGCATTGGGGCTTTCCACACCTCCCCAGTTTAGAGCTTATACGTGGGATCTCACGAACCTTCTCTGCACCTTTTACCATTTGCAACTGCCTTTACTGTTTTCTTTGAAACTTCTCTCCTTACCAAAGCATCCCACTTGGGGATGTGTTTTTCTTTTTCAGTGGGCCTTACTTTTTCAAAACAGACGATCTGCCATGGCTCCTTTTGGCCTTTTCATCCAGGTGCAATTGGATGAATTGGGTCTGTCCTTGGAAACCGTTGCAGAATCCACTGGTCAGCACATCACCCCATGGCTTATTATATCCCCAAATATGACCTTTCTTTAAGTCATCTGAAAAAGGCAGATACTCCCGATTGGAAGTACTGTCTTTTATTTACTGATCATCTTTTGAACAACCTTTCTATTCCAATTTTTATGGATGATTCAAAATCAGGTGACTCTGTGGGCTCTGCCACGGTTTGTTGCAGTTTGGTGGTTGTGCGTAAAATCCCCTTTACAGCTTCTGTGTTCACTGCTGAACTGTATGCCATATCTCTTGCCCTGGATCTTATTGAAGTTGACCAGTACTTCGACTACACTATTTATACTGACTTGCGTTGTTCCCTGCTGGCCCTAGAATCACTTCACATTGGCTCACACCCTGTTCTTGCTAATATTCAAAACTGGCCCATTTCTCATTTACATCTACTTCTATTAAGTTTTTTTGGATACCAGGCCATGTTGGTATTTGCGGGAATGCACTTGCAGACATGGCAGTTAAATCTATCTGCTCTGGCACTATCACCACTGTGCCTATTCCATACATGGACTATGGTCCTGTATTCAAGGCTTGATTCCTTTCCAGCTGGCAGTCCACTTGGAGTGAGCAACATGACAACAAGCTTTTTCAAATAAAACCCAATATTGGACTTTGGCCATCTTGCTTCCGTAAGGTTTGGAAGGAGGAAGTTGTTCTAACTAGACTACACATTTGTCACATTTTTTAAACTCTTCATTTTCTTTTATCTGGAACTGATGCACCAATGTGTAGTTTGTCTACCACTCAAATCACCGTAAGCCACATTTTACTTTCCTGCCATCGTTATGACTCTCAACAATGGCACTATTTTAAATATGTTCTGTCCCAGGGTTTGTCTGTAACATTAGACATTGTTATTGGTGATGGTGACACTGTCAATCTTGATAACGTTTTTAGTTTTTTACTAGCCATTAATCTTTTTAACCTCTTTAAAGTGTTTATCTCTCTGTTCAATTTGACATTGTAAAATGGCCAGAATATTAAATAACTCGACACCAGGATTGGAAAGGCCAACTTCAGGTGACTAATGCTGCAATTTGAACTACTTGTTGTTTGTCCTGGCAAGTTGCTCTTACAGTTTTGCTGCATGTCATTTCTCATTTCACACTTTTATTACTTTACCTTTTAGTACTGGCCATAATGACACATAACCCGGAACTAGGACTGGAAAGACCAACTTCAGGTGACTGACGGTGGTTCTTGTACTTACCTATTAGTCTTCCTGGCGGGTTATGATCATTACCATTCTGCTACAGGAAGTCCTTTACAACTTTTTAGACTGGATGTCAACATTGGTTTTATGTCATTTTATGTTTTTAATTGCTGTTTTGTTTTTACTTTCATTTCCTTTTATGAATTTTACTACATTTACTTTACTTTTACCTTTTTACTGGACATTTGGCAAACTGTTATTACATTTTGCTATATGTCTTTTAACACTTTTCTTATTTTACCGTTTGATAATGGCTGTTATGACATATAACCTGGAACCAGGACTGGAAAGACCAACTTCAGGTGACTGACGGTGGTTCTTGTACTTACCTATTAGTCTTCCTGGCGGGTTATGATCATTACCATTCTGCTACAGGAAGTCCTTTACAACTTTTTAGACTGGATGTCAACATTGGTTTTATGTCATTTTATGTTTTTAATTGCTGTTTTGTTTTTACCTTCATTTCCTTTTATGAATTTTACTACATTTACTTTACTTTTACCTTTTTACTGGACATTTGGCAAACTGTTATTACATTTTGCTATATGTCTTTTAACACTTTTCTTATTTTACCTTTTGATAATGGCTGTTATGACATATAACCTGGAACCAGGACTGGAAAGACCAACTTCAGGTGACTGACGGTGGTTCTTGTACTTACCTGTTAGTTTTCCTGGCAGGTTATGATCATTACCATTATGCTACAGGAAGTCCTTTACAACTTCTCTTACTCTGCTCTCTCTCTTAACATTGTAGACTAGGTGTCAACATTGGTTTTATACTTTTTTTGTTTTTCAATGATGTTTTGTTTTACCTTCATTTCCTTTTATGAATTTTACTACATTTAATTTATTTTTACCTTTTTACTGGACGTTTGGCACAGATAGCCTAGCTGCTTTGTGCCATAAAACAGTTAATCAATCAATCAATCATCAAGAAAAAGTATTTGAAATTACATTAATAACCAGTA
This sequence comes from Carcinoscorpius rotundicauda, assembly GCA_011833715.1. Taxonomy (NCBI): domain Eukaryota; kingdom Metazoa; phylum Arthropoda; class Merostomata; order Xiphosura; family Limulidae; genus Carcinoscorpius; species Carcinoscorpius rotundicauda. The sequence continues at coordinate 3,858,639 of CM022391.1, read as the reverse complement.
CCTGCTTTACTGAAATTGTAACTTAAGAACTATTTTGTTGTATTCATAATTCTGTACTTGAAAATACATTCTCTGTGTCTGTTGTCAGGTGAAAGGACATGCTGGTATCTCTTGACTTATTGACCTCACTGTCATGTTAAAAAACACTATTATCTCTTCACTTATTGACCTCACTGTCATGTAAAAAAAACACAATAGTATCTCCTAAATTATTGACCTTGTTGTCATGTTAGAGAACATTAGTGTCTTTCAATACAATTTCATACCTCCCTCCCTCCTAAAAAAAGATTTCCCAGTTAGTACTGCCTTCTATTGACATGTTTTGGTCAGCACCAGTGTTATAGTCACCATTTCTTTTTGCATATGTACATGCAGTAACCCTCTACTAATAAGAAGTGCAACACTACCCATGTTGTAATTAGAACTCTCTCTACTAACGCACTTGTTAATAACTTCTCAGTTAACAGTCTAACTGTAGATTGTTTTCACTCATGATTTAGTTAATTAAATCTCTGTTTTAACATTCTAATTTTATCACTGCAATTTTTCTTTTTTTTTAATGAGGAGTCACAATTTCAATTTCATTATCTACTTTTCCTTTTCTAATTTCCTGTTTTCCACTTTGTGAATTATTCAATCTCAGTTTAGGACGGTCACAACTACCACTTTGCTACTACTGCAGATCTCCCAACTATTGGCCACAAGCATGACAGTTATGGTCTATGGGGAATAGCACCATTTTTGGCAAAATTCTGAATGTTTCGTTGAGTAACCAGTGCTTAGGTGTGTCTGAATGGGTATATATGACTTTGAGCAGTGTTTTTTTCTCTCTCTTTCTACTGAATGTACTTTTTCCATCAGTAGTTTTTTTGGGGGAGGGAGGTCTTATCTAAGCCTCTTTTGCTCTTTTTAGCCATTGTTTTCTAAGATAGTGTCATTTTTAGACTTTGTTTCCTGGTCTTTACCCATGCTTTCTGTTGGAATTACATAGTATTAGATGGTCTTAATATTAAATATTGTATGATTCTTTAATACTTAGACTGTATTTGCTTTTATATAAATAACTTCCAAAAACCATATTCCAAGAATCAAGCAGATGGACTGTTACAAAAGTGCTTCAGAGTGGATAAAGTGAGTTTTTTGTTCATCTGTTTATTACCAGTAATTAAATTACTGCAAATTATCAGAGGAGTGTCAGGTGTATATCTCTGTTGGCTACAGCAAGGAATGTATGACTTCTCCGAGTGTCTAACTTAATCCCAGATTTTCATTTTTGTTATGATTTGATGAGTTCAACCCTTCTTTTTCTGTATTAATGATTGGTAAATATTTTCAAATTCCAGCATTATGTGTGAACCAGATCTTGCTACTTAAGTGTAGTTTTATGGTAAGTTATAAAACACAGTAAGTGTTCTTTATTGTTACTGGTAGTTCAACATGAACAAGCATTTGTATTAAACGACCATTATTTTATATCCTCATTTGATAAAGTGTGAAGTAATGAAATATTGCCCATTAGTACCACAGTTACTATAATTGTGTGATAAACTGTTTCATGCATACTTGGAAACATACATTTAAAATAATATACTTGTTGTTATTAGATTCCATATGGTGTGGACATTTCAGATAACTGTAGACATTTGGTCCTTCAGTTGCTTCAGAGAGATCCTGACAAACGTATCACATTTGAAGAATTTTTTGATCATCCTTTCTTGGATCTTCAACATATGCCCTGTCTTGAATCTTATAAAAAGGGAGTAAGTTAGTGTTAATAGTAAGGTACAGTTTAAATTTTATTTTATCTTCTCGAAGTGTTGTTTTTAACTTTGAAGGAACTGTTTTAACTTAATTTGTGTGTTACTTAATGTGCAAAACTGAATTTTTTTAAAGCTCTCATGATGCAAATTATGTGGTTTATAATGGAAAGTCAATATTAAGCTTAGCTTGTCTTTTGGTTACTGGTTAAAGTAAATGATAAAGCACAACACAATGAGAAGCTTCCTATTACTACATTCTTGTAGTAATTTATCATTGAGTTACATATACCGAAAACTGAGTTTATTATGTGAAGGTTAACATTAGGCCTAGCTAGGAGTGATATTTTATAGTTACATGCAAGTTATCACTGATGGTTTGTTAAGTTATAATGTACTTGTTATTAGTTTGAAAACTATAAAATGGAAATGCCAAATAAAATTGATGGCATGTTTTAAGTGTTAAATTGATAGTTACGTGTAAAAGGCAGTTGGAAATTAGCAGCTTTTGTGTAAAGTAATAAAACTGATACTGGTATCGTGTCCAGTATTTACAGATTTGTTATAAAATGTTCCTATAGTCGTTATCTTCAATTTTGAATAATCACAAGGATATATTTTCACTTTAAGTTATAAAGTAAAAAATAACTTTGTAACTTAAAGTAAAAATACAATAGGTGTAAAGACACAATGACAATTAAAATAGGTTTTTCTAATTGATTTTTTGTTTGTATATTTGATCAAACCAGACTCTTCTGCAAGAAAATAAGAAGTGATTGAGTTCAAGATAGTATGTGATATACACCAAACTTTATCTTTTATGTGTAAAACATAAACAGATATCAAAACTATTGAAAATGTAGATGTCTGTTTTCAGGTAGAACTTGTACATCGAGCTGTACTGAAGGACACAAGTGGTCACTACACGGAGGCAGTAAGGTTATATTGTGAAGGCCTGCAATATCTTGTCCCTGTTCTTCACTGTAGGTAGCACTTGGAGAAAATTTCATATTTTGTATGTGAGTGTGTGTGTTTGTAAGAACTTAATTCAAGGCTTCTTCCACTTTTTAAAAAAACGTTTTATTAAATTTAATTTTTACAACTACTATTTCTTTGTTTTTAAACCCTTTGAAATGTTCATAATTTTTGTTAATCATTTTCACCATAATAAATATTACAAATACAATAAGAACATGGTGAAAACTTTTAAATAAAACTTAAATGTAATAAACAAAAATAACACTTGCAGTTAGCTGAAAAAATCAGTGGAAAACTTCACTTTGTTAGTTTTAATTAGATAATCTAAAATTTAAATAAATAATGAAGGAGAAGAAAAGAAAAAAAATTACTAACCAGTTGAGCAAGGTAAAATAATTTTAGTATTATGTATGAATTGAGAGACACTTAGGAGCTTGTGAGAATCAAAACCCTATTTTAGTTCTTTGGGTTGCATTTTTCAAATCTGTATAACTCAGAATTACTGAGTTCACTTCTGGTTGATTTATTATTAAGGTAGCTTTAGTCCAGTTTGAATAGTAACCCTCTCACTCTGGACAGGTCAAAGTTTGCATGACATAGCTTTTTATAGAGTTATCTTCAAAATTTAATTAAATTACATTATTATTGTTGTATATGAGTAAAGTTTGCATAAAAATGTAGTTAACAAGTGAACTTTTAATTGTATATGAATTCTAAGTTCTTAATTTTTATATGGAAATATTTTTAAACATTCTTTATCTCACCCTAGTATGGTAATTATGACATCTCATATTCTCTAATTTATTTATTATTGCTAATTATAATATCGTTATAACTCAGGCAAAACATGATTTTTATAGGCTTCAATCTTATTTGGTCACAGATCTGTAAAATAGAAAATGAGACCCTTCTTGTCTACCTGTTACCACCTCTTTTACAACAGTTCTCTTTAGCATTTAATATTGTATTATTTTATAATCAATAGAATGTTTAAATGATCACAAAACAGTAATAATTAAGTAGGAATGTTTACTGTTTGGTGTTTTAAGCAACTTAGGATAAATAAATGTGAAAATTTTAATTTATACTAAAAAAGAAACATTTTGAAATTTATTTAAAGGGATTTAGAAATTATGCAAATGAAATTTGACAATTTTCAAGTGCAAAAAATATTTTAAATCATAACATGAAAATCATTTTGCACTTGGAGCTGTCAACAATTTGACTCCATGTATTTGTAGAAAAATATTTAATGAAAATACTTCATTAAATATTCTGATTATTTTTCTGGAAAGAGTTAATGTTTACTGAAAGCTTGTAAAATTTTGTGAAGACACACAGAACATATTAGAAGTTATAGTTTAATAATTTAAGGTTACAAATTCTGTTCATTTAGCTGAGCCTGTATTGAGAGAGTTTACAAATTATCACCAAGATTAGGGTCAGATTATTTCTTAATATTATGTAGCAACAGAGTCTTTATGCTTATGAATATGAGAGAGAAATTTTGCATAAAATCAGATAGTTTAAAGTTAATATTTCGATAACTTGCTTTTGCTTCATTATACCTACTTCAAAACTTGAGGAAATTATTGAAGGTGTTTAAAAACATTATTTGTGACATTTTTGAATACTGTTCTGTTATAAATACATGCAATAATTACAGTATTCCATTTTTCTTTTAATATTTTTCAATGTGCCAAAGGGACAGTGTGTGATACAGTTTTGTTAATATCTGTCTTCTTCATAGTTTCACCTTTGTATAAATCCTGTATATCAATACATAACTTTGTCAGTTACATTTCTGATTAATTTATACCCTCAGCCATTGAATCAGATTATGAAACATTAAATAAATGTAGAAAAGAGAGAAATCAAAGATTGTTTCTATTTTTACAGCAATTTGAATTATGATTTTTGACATAATGAACTGCATTTTTCATTTTGTTTTTCAGGTGTGAATGATTGTAACCTAAAGCCTACATTCACATGACTACAAAACTGTGGTGAATTAAATATTTAGTTCTGTGCACTAACAAAACTAGATCATTATCTAATGGCTGGGAAGTATGCTAGAGCTATTTTAAATAGTTTTTCATTTTATGTAGTATTGGTTTAAGTTCTTCACAAATAATCTGGGATTATTGGCTGAAAAAAACAACACAATTTCCCTCTTTTCATATGTAACTTTATTTACTAAACAAGTTTTGGACTTTTTATTTGGTTTGTTTTCTTCCTTCTGTGGTACATGTAAGGCCTAATGTATCCCAACATTTTAAATTCATTCTTAGTTTTATTGCATGTTACTCAGCACATAAATACGTAAATATTGAAATATTATTTTTATGCTGTTTGTTTTTGTGTAGCTGAGGAAGATATTAAAAGGAAAGAAGTGTTAAGGCTGAAGGTGAGTTTGATATTTCTAGTAATAAATTTTTAAATAGTTAAGATAAATAGATTAATGTACTTCTTATTACTGAAGTGGTAATCTTTTACTATTTTGTGGTAAAAGAAATGATGTAATAATAATACTGCCGCAGTTGTTAGTAACTTTGTTCAGTCATAGTGATGTGGGGAAGAAACTTTTCCCCCTCCAAAGTGGTTTAATCAGCCACTTATAATTTTTGTAATGTTTCTAAAAATAATTCTTATTTTATCATTGTTACCACAGATACCGAGATGTGTTGTTTTTTTATTGTTTAATATGAGCTTTCTTATTTCTCAAAACTTCACTATTTCTTGATACTCTGTGATCACGCATTAGACTACAAGCCTCATTTTGAGGTCTTGCATGAAGTTACACCTAAAGTATTTATGGTGTTTAAGATTACACAGAAGTCAAATTTATTTTGTGTTTACTTGTTGCCATATTTGGGGAAGTTGAAGAGCCAACAATCCTAGCTGTTTACAGAATGTTAGTTGGTGTTGAAGTTGGTATGATAACTGTGACAAAAAGATGAACTTAATGTTAATTGGTTTATGTGTTACCAAACGTGCAAAATCTCATGGTTTTAGAAATCATGTTAATTTGTTTTATTCAGGTGAACTGAAATAATGTTTTAGTTTTACTAAATGAATCTACTGAATAGAAGGTTTATTCAAGATATGAAATTATGGAGTAATACTAAAAACAGTTACAACCTGAGATTATGCATAAAGAAACCAGGCAAAATGTGATAATCTGTTGTGAATAACCGTTAATAAATTGCTCGACATAAAAGTAGTGTTTATAACTATTTGCTGAATGAAAGACTTGTCTTACCTAGCTATGAATAAATCTATTATTTATACTGTTCATCTAATGCCACCACGTGACAGGTTATTTTTATGTGTACTTGAAACATTAACTTCAGTGTATTAACTGAACAAGTAATGAAGGAAATTATGGACTTAGGTCTTACAAAAGGTCTCATTAAGCAATGTATTTCTGAAGCAGGAATAACATACTCTTAACTCTAAGAACAAAAAAGAAAAGCAAAGAAGAAACAAAATGAATTTATAAGTTTTGTTGACCACATATTGTGTGAAACTTGTATGTATTCAGAATAAAAAGTAAATTAATAATAGATATTAGAACACTGTGAGAATAAATAAACTCGTGTTCATACGCCATATTGATTCAGAATTTTTTTTTTTTTTTGAAATCTAAAAATTTTAACTACAGCTAAGTGGATATATTTTATTTAAACACACGGGTGCCCACATAAAAATTTCAAGGGAGGACAAAACATGTGTATCATTTTTCCGGTGAAACGCGGATTTCCTCGGTTTTCAAACGGTCAACGATCACCCACGAGATTTGTGTAAATTCGATGAGAAAATATGAGAGATTTGGGGGCCGGGTAGGTGGTTTTTGAGGAGAAATGGTATTTTTTCAATGTTTATTAACTTTATTAACTCATATTACTGATATATTTTGATTTAGAAAAAAATTAAACTTAATAAATAGCAAATAAACAATCTTAAATTTCATTTATTTACTTTTTATTTTATTTGTTAATTTTAGATATTTTGATAAATCTTCTAAAAATGAATGAAAATTAAAAGAATAAATCAATCTGCTAAAAACTGCAAATGAAAGCTATAGTTTTTATTAGTTTGATTTAGTCTTTTAATTTCCTTTTGTTATTTTATATGATATATATTGTGTACTTTTCTGACATTGCAATGTCATAAAACATAAAGAAATTATGTCACAGATTGCACCAAATCACACAAAATATCATCCATTTTTTTTTAAATTTCCCTGGGGGAACATGCCCCCTGACCTCCCTAGTCAGGTGCAGCTGCATTGTGCTGTGGTGCCTCTGGCACCAGGCTATATACCTTTCCCTCTTTTTTATCATAAATGTCATTGGCATGCCTGACAAAACATCTGGAGGAAATTAGCTTTTACAATATCAGACAACAGACTAAAAGAATAGGTGTCTTGTGAGTGTTTAAATGCTGACATAAATTTACATTTTTTAATATTCATTACTAAAAAATAAATAGTTTAACTGAGATGTTAAGCTTGCATCATCATGAGTTCAATGTCGGGGGGTATATGTCTCTTTTTGCTCCTTCCTGAGGGTGTCCATGTTTAAACAGCAAATGCATTGCATATAATATGGCTCTTTGTTCCACTGTATACATGCATTGTAAGCACAATTAATAGTAAATATAAACAAGTATCTCTTTCAAATTAGGTAAAAGAATATATGGAAAGGGCAGAGAGCTTGAAAGAAATCATCCAACCTAGCCGAGCGTTGGACTTCCCTGGGAATATGGCAACAGATTTGGGTAAGAATTTTAGACAGTTCTTTGTCTACATTGAAAAATTATCTTTTGTTGCTTAAAGTATTTTTGCAAATTAAGTTAATTACCCACTGTATCTTTATAGAGAATTATTGAATATGGAATGATGGATGTATGTAGAATTTAAAGTTGTATGTAACAGGTAAATTGTTTTATGCATTTCTCTGGATGTTAGCTGAGTTGAAGTTATATTTTCAATACAATTTAATGTTGTAAGTGGGGATATTATGTAATGTTTCATATGCACTGGTGTCTCGCTTTTCAAGTGACTTAAAGTTGTTTGTAATGCAGGAAACAACTAGTTTTTATAAATAATGTTGCATTCTTTCTTTAATACTAGTTAGTTTCATTAACAGTATTGGCTGAAATGTGTTAAATTTGTAGTATATTTGTTTCTGTTTTTTTACAATGTTTTTTTATTATGAAATTTATTTTTTTGCATTGTAAACTTGGTATTTATGCTTAAAACAAAGTTATGTCTCCTAAACTTATTGAGAAGTTATTAAACTTAGAACCAAAATTATTGGTAACAGATGCAATAGCTGACTGATGAAATAATGTACTCTAATAACTAGAAGTTTTTATGTCATTGGAAACTCATAATTAGACCAGTACATTAAATTTTTTAGTGGGTTAATATTGAATTATAATCCATGCTGTTGGGTTGCTTTAGTCAAAAGTTAATGATAAATGATATTTTTTATACTGATAAACCACCTAGTATTTTTAGTTTTTACTTTGTTAATTTGTTATGATACAAGTATTGTAAAATTCTGATAAGCTGTTTTAAATTTGATGTCATGGTTTGTTTATTCCAGTAACTGTAACATAGAACAGAAACATTCAGAAAATGTTTTTTTATGTGTAATTACTCCTGATTTGTGAAAGATTTCATGGTAACTATCATCAGAAGTTCTGTGAAAAATATCATACTGAATTATAAATTTACTTTGTGTAGAAAAACTTTCAGTCAAAGATTCAAAAATCGAGAGAGCTTTAGCTATGGTTGTAGAAGCTGAAACTTTGGTAAGATATTGATTTACTTACATTTATGGTCAATGAAATATTCATAATAAAGTCAATAGATTTAAAGTTTGGTATTATCATAGACTTAGTAGACAGAATTTAGTTGTGGAGTAACCACCCAGGTGAAAATGAAATGTTTTATGTAGTCTCTAATTTTCGTTGTGAAATTACTTTCACTTTCTGTAGATTTTTTAAAATTTATTTACAGTAAAAATTGTTTAGTCTTTCCATCCTTTCATTTTCATGTCATGAGGGTTTACTGAGTTACTTTTAACATTTAATTAAACAACCTTCTTTTCATGCTATATGAAGAAACTTGGCATAAAAACATGGCTAATAACCTAAGTTTAATATTGTATTTAATATTGTAATGATATTGTATAATTTTAAATTCTTAAATTTATAAAATATATTAAAAACAATTGTCAATCTCACCCAAGTATGAGAATTGTGACATTTGCTCTCTGGGTCTTCTCTCCTCTATAACTTATTTACCATTCCTCTGAGAGGTACAAAACACAGTTTCTTCTGTTATAAGATATATGAACAGTCTTGGAACAAGACTGCCTCTTCTTGATAAGTGTACATTGCTGCTATTATATTTTAAATGTTCTCATTTGTTAGTGGCACAAACATGTGTTTTGAGATAATTAACGTCATGTCAACATAAAAACAGTATTGTGATCTATTTAATACACTTTTATATTTGGTGCATTTTTATGTGGAAGTAGTGATTATATCTGGTCAAATGAGTTTTATAAAACATGAAGAGGAAAAAAGTTAATTTGATTTTTAATAATACCTCAGAAAGTCAACTGTTTGATCATTCATTCTTGCTTATTAGTGGACCAAAGTTTACCAAATTGTGAAGAAAAGAGGATTCTGTTTGAGAAGATTAGGTGAAGTATCGTGATTCAGTTTCTAAAAAGTTAATTTTGTTTCTTTAAGGTTGAAGCTGAGAAATATGAGGAGGCAGTGGAAAAATATCAGAATGCTTTAGAACTTATGGTTTCTCTTGTCAAGGGTAGGGATTTATACTTAATTACTTTGATATTTTGTGTAAAATAGTGAAAAACAACTTTCTTTTTAATCATGTAGGGCCTTCATAGAATATCTTTAAATGTTCTTGGCATACCTTAGGTATGTTGGGCCTTCATGCAACATTTGTAAATATTCTTGGCATATCTTGCTTATGTTGGGCCTTCATGTAACACTTGTAAGTGTTCTTGACAAACATCAGTTATTTTGGGTCTTCATGGAACATATATAAGTGCTCTTGACAAACGTTTTCTCGGAGAAACAGTAAATTTTATTTTTCTACTATTTTAAGTGTTACGTTTTTTGTTGTTTGTTTGTTTTATATGTAGACTGAACGCAACAGAAAAACACAGATAACAGCTTGTATAATTTATTACAGTGAACTATTATATATGTGACAGATATAACAAATTTTATAATAACAATGACAGATATCCAGTTTAAAATTAATTACAATACAAAATAGTACTGGCTTCAACCTTCAAAGTTAATTACAATACAAAATGGTACTGGTCTGTGTCTAATAATATGACATAGAATGAAAGTTCAAAAGTTCAGATCAGAAATCCAGAATTTCGGTCTAGGGTGTGAATTTGGTCCCACGAAGAAATTCCTAAGTTTGAATGGAGAAGTTCAGAAACAATTCACAGTTCAATAAATTTGACGAAGTTTTTTTCACTATGCCTCCGATGAACGTCTCAAATTTATCGCTTTCCAATTTTCCCGGTCTCCCCTAAACAGTTCTACATGTGTTGATTTTCAGTACAACCAGTAATTCAAATGAATCATAAAGAATGATGAAATAAATCACAGCTTCCATAGATCTAACTCTAGTCACAAATCCCAGTTGAATAAACACGCAGCAAACATTGAAAATTTCTCGAACAAAGACAATATCTCTTGAATCGAAATAAAAACTAATGACTGTCTCTCTCTTTTCTTTCTCGCATCTTCGTCTGTTTATATATTAGTAGGCCTTTCTTCTCGAACAATCGCGTAACTTCCCAGCATTCCAGAGTAATCCGCGCATGTCGGTTCTTGCACGAGACTAGACGTCTAGACACTAGGCCGCCATACATTTCCGTTTACAGTCAAATGATCAATCTACTTAATGCTAGAAATTTCTACATGAATACCAACGTATTTTATTGGTTTAAATTTCAAAATAATAATACAAACAACAATATGGCATTTCAAATGTTTTATACATAACATAAGTCATAATTATTAATACTGTTTCTTACATTTAAATTCTGTAGTATTTTATTTAAGGTATGCCGGAAAGTTATTTAACATTTGTTAACTTGTTTTCAGCATTTTACAGTAGAAAAGAGTTATCAGATACGTGAATATGTTTTTAGCTGTATATAACATTTCAAAAGAGAGTTTCATATCAGTTGGTTTTCTCCACATTTCTGGGAAACTGATTAGTTTCAGTTTTTGGAGTGAAACATACAAAGAAATGCTGTATATGTGAACTAGAGCAAGTGACTTCCAATTACTAAAGCCTTTTTAAACTAAAATAGATCACAGTGTCTGCCATGGAATTAGCGGAGATCATGTTACTGACATTGCAGTTTTTATCTGATCATGGAAGTTAGATATTTTCATATGAAGAGAGAGAGTCATCTTTACAACTCATTATGCACCATGTTTTTATGAAATGAAATGTTTACTACATTGTCATCAGCTATTTTTGATAGAAGTTACACAATCCTCAGGTGGTTTATCTTGTACAAGATGCACTATAAGTAGCATCTCATTAGAGTTTCTCATCTTCCAGCCCAACTGATAAGTTCTAATATTCAACAAAACCTTTCTTGGGCAGAGACAAAAGATAAATGTGAATTGATGTTTTTACAAACTTCTGATTTTTAGCTGTAATGAATAAAGTAAGAAGAATGTGTGTAAACACAGAGGTCATTAGTTAACTTGGTTTTCATGATAAATTATGTCTATCATTACCAGTAGTTTACTTTATTTTGAACCGTGACATTTCCCAAAAAATATTAATTACTTTACTTACAATGAGATAAATAACCTAAATTCTGCTCCACCAAATGATATTTAAACTTCTCTTCAGCTGTTTTCCAAATTTAAATTCATTAAAAACTGTTGAGATCACATGCTGTGACATCATAATTGGATTGGATGTATGGTCTGTGATTCATAAAACCAGTGAAAGAATAGATCCACATTAGAAATAACATTTGGATTAATAAATTCTCAACAGATAACAGTTTCTTAGCAGGTTTAAATCAAAGCTTTGAGATGGGCAGAGAACACCAAAACAAAAACAAATGCAGCTTAATTATTACACTCAAAACTCCTAGAGGCTGCAAACTGTACTGAATAAATAAAAATATTTATTATAAAAATAATGAACTCATTCTACAGGGTGGCTGCTAGAAAAGCAGAAAATTTGAGGGTCAGATGAGATCATGAATAAAATGCGTGCTTACTCATTTCTATTTTGATTTCTTTACATCATGAATAAAATGCATGATTTTAATATCATAAAATGCATTTTGAGCATCTATGAGTGTAATATAACACATGCCTTTAAAAAACTTTGTGAAAGTTATTCTTTGTAAAAATAAATAGCTGTTTGACAATTTTTTTGCTTTTCTAGTGACCACCCTGTAAAATGTTTTAAGACAAAAGTTATTTTAGAATTATCATTACTTAGAAATGCATGTGACACTTAATGGTATGATCACTGATCATAATGAGGACAAAACAGTCTTCTAATGACATCACAATGTTGATGATTTTGGAATACAAAATTAAATAATCTTTATTAAAGTCATCAATTTGCATATTTATGACACAGAAACTTTATTTTCACCAAAGAAGTGCTTAAATATAAACCATATTTAAGAAACAAACATAGTATAATCAAAACAATTTCAGACAAAACAATTCTGGTTTTATAAAATATTGTGTCTTCTGTCTGAGATTCCAGAAAGATGAATGGTAAGAACAATAATTAAAATAATATACAACTAAAGTCAGAACTTGTAATGACTTTTTGGATTTGAGATTACATTTTCACTTCAAGACTAATAATGAATAGTAAACATCATTAATGAATGTTTCAGTCACACATATTCAGTAAATCTATGAAATAAAATAACTGTGAACAGTGTGTAATATAATTACTCATAAAGTAATACATCAAATGGTGTTAAGTGCTTACAGAACATTCAATTAAAAAAAAAGGAGAGAGAGATATTTAAAATATGATGGGGGACAAATTTGAATATCTATTAGATTGTGAAAAAAATCTACAAATCATTTTCACTTATTGAGAATTTTATGAGTAGAGAAATCATTACATCAAAATACTTTTCAACACTCCAACCATATGTAACAAGAACAAACCATTTATTAAACATAAAACAGTGAAGCAGATAGATTGAATGTATCCTACATGCTAAGTGCAACAAGCAATTTCACTTGGATAATGGTAGCCAAATAAGGAGTAGTCATTGCTAACTGCTTAACTTCTCTCTAGTCAATACTTAGTGTCTATCATCGTTTTACTCTTGAGGACTTTGTTTTTTGTGTTTTATCCCAAGAGTCATTAAGGAACCATCTCTCAAATAGCAAACTCTTCTCTCTTTCATACTTAGAGTAAGAAACATTTCTCAGAGTATTTGGGTGTTTCATACTGTAGTAAAGCACTCGTGTTATCAAAACGTATTGCACGTTTTATTTAAGTGGAAGAGACACGTTAGTAATTTTTGTTCTTGTCAAACACATTTTCAGAAGCTAGCTTTTAAGCAGAATGAAAGCAATTTATTTTTTTAACGTAATTTTTGGAATATTTCTACAGGTGTTTTATTAGTAGATTTTTAATATTTTGTCAAATAATTAGACATTTTTTGTCAGTCTGTTTATTTTCCTGAATTTTATAGTTTTATTGTGTGATTTATTTAGCTGAACAGCCTGGTCCAAAAAAAGAATTACTACACAATGAGGTAAATATCTTAACAATGTTATAATAAATACAGTTGTTCAGATTTAGGTACAAACCTCGTGAAAAGTGTTTTCTTTATTCTTGAAGTTTATTAACTGATATATACACATATATATATATATATATTCAGAACTAAAAACTTTACTGTGATTAAAGCATTTTACTTAGTTCTTGTAAGACTTGTTTCTAATCGAGTAATTAAAACAGGTTTGTTTAATATTAATTACAGTTGATGTTTTATGTAAAATTCTAAAGTTCAAATGAAACTTTATCTATTGTTCAAGCAGCAAAGAAGTCATTGGGAAAACTCACCTGGTGGTAATATAATACAGGGTGGTCACTAGAAAAGCAGAAAATTTGAGGGTCAGATGAGATCATGAATAAAATGCATGCTTACTCATTTCTAATTTGATTTCTTTACATCATGATAAAATGCATGATTTTAATAATTTTGAGCATCTATGAGTGTAATATAACATGCCTTTAAAAAACTTTGTTAAAGTTTTTCTTTGTAAAAATAAATAGCTGTTTGACAAATTTTCCGCTTTTCTAGCGACCACCCTGTATATTGTGTTGTCTGTATTCATTCCCATGTTCATATGCTGGTAGTGAAACTTTTAACTTTTGTTTTTCAGAAAATTCAGATATTAAAGATTTTATGTTGTAAGCTTCTTTATGTTAACAGAACTTCGTGTTTAACTTTGTTTAAAATTTTATTTCAAATCCCTGGTGTTAATAATGTAGGTGGACAAATGGATGAGAAAAGCTGAAAACATTAAATCTTGTATTCTGGTCTCAAAACTGAAACAAGAAGAATTAGTGAGAACTAAAGGTGGAAATCAGAGTGAAATGACAGACAGTATTAGTAAGTACTGTATCTTACAGTTTGTGAAGTCAGACAGTATTAGTAAGTACTGTATCTTACAGTTTGTGAAGACAGACAGTATTAGTAAGTACTTATCTTACAGATTGTGAAGACAGACAGTATTAGTAAGTACTGTATCTTACAGTTTGTGAAGACAGACAGTATTAGTAAGTACTGTATCTTACAGTTTGTGAAGACAGACAGTATTAGTAAGTACTGTATTTTACAGATTGTGAAGACAGACAGTATTAGTAAGTACTGTATCTCATAGTTTGTGAATACAGACATTATTAGTAAGTACTGTATATTACAGTTTGTGAAGACAGACAGTATTAGTAAGTACTGTATCTTACAGATTGTGAAGACAGACAGTATTAGTAAGTACTGTATATTACAGTTTGTGAAGACAGACAGTATTAGTAAGTACTGTACATTACAGTTTGTGAATACAGACAGTATTAGTAAGTACTGTATCTTACAGTTTGTGAAGACAGACAGTATTAGTAAGTACTGTATCTTACAGTTTGTGAAGACAGAGTATTAGTAAGTACTGTATCTTTGTGAAGAATGTTTCTAATGTCTTGTTTTTTGTATTCAGTGACAAACAGTATTAGTAATTAATGTGCTGTACAGTTTGTGAAGACCGGTGGTATTAATAATTAATGTACTATACAGTTTGTGAAGACAGACAGTATTAGTAATTAATGTACTATACAGTGTGTGAAGACAGACGGTATTAGTAATTAATGTACTGTACAGTTTGTGAAGACAGATGGTATTAGTAATTAATGTACTATACAATTTGTGAACACAGACAGTATTAGTAATTAATGCACTGTACAGTTTGTGAAGACAGACAGTATTAGTAATTAATGTTCTGTACAGTGTGTGAAGACAGATGGTATTAGTAATTAATGTGCTGTACAGTTTGTGAAGACAGATGGTATTAGTAATTAATGTACTGTACTGTTTGTGAAGACAGACAGTATTAGTAATTAATGTACTGTACAGTTTGTGAAGACAGACGGGAACAGCAATTAATGTGCTGTACAGTGTGTGAAGACAGATGGTATTAGTAATTAATGTGCTGTACAGTTTGTGAAGACAGACGGTATTAGTAATTAATGTACTGTACAGTTTGTGAAGACAGACGGTATTAGTAATTAATGTACTGTACAGTGCGTGAAGACATGGTATTAGTAATTAATGTACTGTACAGTTTGTGAAGAAAGTTTCTAATGAGTTAGTAAAAGATAATGATTTGTGTAATTTATTAATTTCAATAGCCATTAGTTTCATTTCTGACAAATATTTTTCTAAAACTTTCTGTTTAAAAATAAACATGTTTTTATTGTATTTTTTAACACTTGCTTTGCATAAGTTACTTTTATTGTTTTATGTATGGAATGTGCTATCGACCCATGTTTCTTAACTAGCAGTCCATGAAATTTCACAGAAACAAAATGGAACAAACAAGAAACTTACAAAATACATGTGTATAAATCGTAACTTGTTTGGTCAAACTTGCAATTTATTGGTTTGAGGCAGTGAACCAGTCCCTGATTTCAAAAGGTTAAGAAAAGCTGACATAGGCTACTCCCAAAACTATGTTGTTGTAGTTTTTAATTCTGGCATATTAAATGTCTGTTATGTGTGACTTAGTAGTAAGAATGATGAACTTAAATCTAAGGGTTTGCACATGGAATCCACAAGGTGTTTTATAAGATTAATAGTCAAATCCTACTATCCAATCATAGTAGCCCGAAAATTGTAAGTGTTTGAACTTAACTGATTATTTCTGAACATTGGTTGAAAATTAGGGACAGTTACTTTATGTAGCCCAGATGTGAATATCAGAGATAGTGATAAAGCCACTGATTATCATAAGTGTTAGAGAAAAGTACAAATAACTTTTTTTATCCCAGAGTAGTTTGAAAAATACCTCATTAACCTCATTGAAGGACATTGAAATAGTAAAGATTGATACAGTCTGTGTAAACAGTAACCTCATTGAAGGACATTGAACTAGTAAAGATTGATACAGTCTGTGTAAACAGTAACCTCATTGAAGGACATTGAAATAGTAAAGATTGATATAGTCTGTGTAAACAGTAACCTCATTGAAGGACATTGAAATAGTAAAGATTGATACAGTCTGTGTAAACAGTAACCTCATTTAAGGACATTGAAATAGTAAAGATTGATACAGTCTGTGTAAACAGTAACCTCATTGAAGGACATTGAAATAGTAAAGATTGATACAGTCTGTGTAAACAGCATTCTTTTATATAGTGTAACTTCTTGAAGTAAAATGAGTAAGAAATGAATTTTTGGGCTCTGATTACATTGTAGTTTTATTTCAAAATACATATTCAAGATATTTTTAATAGAATTTCCAAATTGGGAACCCCTATTTATCAATAAGTAATATCATGCATGATGTTAACAAATCCAGTTGTTTGCAGAAAAATAGTATTTTAAATTTTTTACCAGTAAGTTAGGAAATATTGCGATTGTGTTACTAAACCCAGATGGTCTTACAACTCAAAAAGACACCACTGTCACAGCAGCATGTCTGTGGACTTACACCATTAGAAACTGGGTTTTGATACCCATGGTAGGCAGAGCAAAAATACCCCACTGTGTAGCTCTGTGCTTAACTACAAAAAAAACAAATAAATGACTCGTAATTGTTTTCATTGATGGATATTATTGACATAGTTAAGAAAAAGTAAAAAAAAAATGTTAACAGGAAGACTAATATAATATTCATGACCATAAAGATTTTCAATGTCTTTTTGAACATAGCATTTCTGTATTTTATTACCAAATTTCAATTGTTTTGTGATATTTTTTCTGATGTTAAAAATTATTTTCAGTTGATTTCAAGGTAAAGTTGAAGTGGCAGTCAGATTTTACTTGTTAAAATATTTAACTTAACTGTTAATGAATTTTGCACAAAATCTTTAAAAAACTTGTATATTAACTGCATTTAGGTCCATCATATACATAACAGATTTCAAGTTGAACTTTAGTTAAAGAAAAAATAGCATTTCTTTTACTTGCTAGTTGTGTTCAGTTTTGAAGGGAAAGTCATTCAAAGACCTGTTTGTGTACCGTTAATAAATTACCTTACTTTATCTATGAACTTAGCCACATGTACACTGTAATAAGTCTGCATTCCAAGTGATGCACAAAGTAAGTTTGATAGATAGCAAACAGTATTTACTGTCTTGTCTTTAAATAAGAGTTTTTCTCTTCTGAATATTTTGATTTATAATTTAGCTTTTAATGTCCCTTGAACACACTATGCCAAATCTAAAATTTTCTGGATGTTCTAAACATCTTAAACATTCTTATCTTAACATCTTTGTTAAGAACAGCAGCACCCTTTGACTAACAAATTACAAAAAGAAAAATGTAGCTTGTAACATTGTTAGATGCTGTGGAGTTCCCTCAGCCATAATTCTGCTTTTCAGTGTTAAACAAGAGAAATAGTGTTTATTACCAGTAATAGGATTAGGGTGCTTTGTTTCTCAACTTAGAGTTACATCAGAGTTGTACTAATAAGTGGAAACACCTGTTTGTTTTTATAAATATGTTATCCTTTCTTTATGAATGAATAGTTTCTAGATTTAGCTTATAGATAAAATGTAACATCACTTCTGGGTGTTTATGTGTATATAAGGGAACACCTGATGGCTCGAGAGTTAACTTTCAACACTAAAATGTGGAATTCAATCTCATGGCTAAAATATACAAATAATCCATTTTGTTGCTTGACTTTAAAACAAACGATATATAGGAGTAGTCACTACTACTGTTATTAATCTGACACTGGTATTAAAGACTGACTTGTAAAGTGAACCTGTAACTGAGCCTACTGTTTTGTTGTTGTCAGTCTGCAAGTGTTAAAACAACAAAATGTCACCTACAGCAGAAAAACCATTACATAATAACTGTATAATGTAAACTTACAATGTAGTACATTAGTAAAATGAAAGCCATTAAGTCTTCCACGGGACAACAACCATAAACTATGTGTTCAAAAACAACCATAAACTATGTGTTCAAAAACAACTGTAATCTGTGTTAAAAAACAACCATAAACTATGTGTTCAAAAACAACTGTAATCTGTGTTAAAAAACAACCACAATCTGTGTGTTCAAAAACAAACGTAAACTGTGTGCTCAAAAACAACCGTAAACTGTGTGATCAAAAACAACCGTAAACTGTGTGTTCAAAAACAACCGTAAACTGTGTGTTCAAAAACAACCGTAAACTGTGTGTTCAAAAACAATGTTGAAAGAAGATTTCTTGAATTTATTCAGTATACTTCTTTGTGTGACAACAGCTTGAATGGGTAATGAAGGAAACTTTATTGCAAGTTTAACATAAAATTGTAATGAAGAATTGTTTCCTACTGTATAGTAGAAATCCAAAGCCTGAATAGCAGTTTGTATGAGTGTGAAGTAATCATTACATTAAAGATAAAATAACAGTCTCTAAAATCAGTATAAGAGACCAAACTGTGATCATTTATTGTCTTCCTGCATTACCCACATGATAATAGTTGTTTCATACTGACAAATTAATTTTTAAAGTTTTCAGTTATCTACCATGACATATCTCACCACGTTTTAGTTCCATCAAACCACAATGAGATGTTCTAGGAAAACAAATTTTAAAATTAAATTCATCTCCTAATGTCTATAAGATAATTGGATTTGTTTAATAAATTGTGTTGTAATAATTGAAAACATTCTTTTATTTTAGAAACTTGTGTCTGTTTTATTCTACACAACCAATGTATGTTTAAAGTAGGAATTGTTTATGTTAAGAAAATTATGTCATGTATTCTTGCATTGAAAGATGTTAGTTTTCAGATAATATTCAAGTGGTGTAAGACATGAGTAGAATAGTGTGGAAGCTTGAATAATACAAACCGTCATTAGTAAAGTTTGTGGATGTGAATTTTGGTGCTAAATCTGGTATGCTTATTGGTTATTTGTCCACCTTTATAATTAGTTATAAAACAGGAACCTTTTTAAATCATCTATAAAAATTTAGAAAATAAGAATGAACAGTTAATTATGTAATAAATATTATAAGTTTTTGATTTAAAGAACTCCAGTGACATACATGTTTATGTTTTGTGTTCCAGGATCTTGCAGTGTCATGTGATAGCCTGGGACATGTGAACATGCAAATGACCATTATAAAAATACATATGAAATATTTACAAATTCCCAGCAGCATTGAAACACAGTACCATTGAGTTTGGAGATACTGGTGTAACCAAATTACTGTTAACATGCACCAATGTAACTTATGAAACTGTTTAACAAATATTGGAGTAACCAAATTACTGTTGACATGTATTGGTGTAACTTATGAAACTGTTTAACAAATATTGGTGGAACCAAATTACTGTTGACATGTATTGGTGTAACCAAATTACTGTTAACATGTACCAGTGTAACTTATGAAACTGTTTAACAAATATTGGTGTAACTTATGAAATTTTTAAACAAATATTGGTGTAACTTATGAAATTTTTAAACAAATATTGGTGTAACTGAATTACTGTTAACATGTACCGGTGTAACTTATGAAACTGTTAAACAAATATTGATGTAACCGAATTACTGTTAACATGTACCGGTGTAACTTATGAAATTGTTAAACATATGGCAGGTTGATGTAGTTCACGAAACACTGTTAAACATAATCAAAGAGTGTTTAATATATGAATTAGAGTAATAGATCTCGCATGCAAGATCTGATGCAACTTATTAAACATACAAGTACAACTTAAAAGCTGTTTTATCAAAGTTAATGAAAACTCCACTTTGTCATTTCAGTGTCACATTATGGTACTAGCTCTAATTCAATAAAATATCTGTTTTGCACTTTTTAATAAGTTTCTAGTTAGTGAATTTAAATTTTATTTAAAATGAAACCATGTTATAGTAAACTCACACAGTTTCTAGTTATAGAGGAAACATTTTTATATATAAACAGCATTTAATCAGCATAAACAAATTTCATTTCCTTTGTGAGCTTGATTGTTCACTTGACAAGACATAATTCTTTATTGCATAAACTTTAATAAAATATATTGAAATATGTGATTTAAAAAAAATCGGTTAATTGATGTATTATTGTGAGCTAAGGAAAGTTGTATTTTTCACATTTGTGTCTGTTAGTTTGCTATTCTGTAATCAGGAACAAGTCTCGAGGCTTATAATGCCAAAACTCAGATTTTGATATGGTGAGCAGACTATCTGTTGTGTAGCTTTATGTTTTAAACAAAACAAATTTTTTATTTAGTTTGATATAATTTACTTCAAATTTCACACACACTTTCACCTTACATTTATAAGATTGTTCACGAGGTGTGCTTTCTCGTCCACTAATTTCAAGACAGTTTTTAAAGAAGGTAATCAGAAACAAGGGACAAGATGTCACATGAATTATCATCAGTAATTTGTGTACGATAGGCCTACATTAACATTCATGGCTGATGCACTTTTGATAGTTTTAATCTTCCATCTAAAATATATGTACAGACATGTGACAACAGAACTTCTTTAGTACATTTGTAATTTCAATGAGATTAAAATATCAAACTAACTACAAAAATGTTAATGGTGACATACTGTCCAGTGAAGGTGGATTATTTCTGAAGAATTGAATATTGGGAAGTGTCGGGAGTTAAAACCATTACAAAGTTAGTAAGTCTTACTGTTTCAAGTTTAACTTTTTGCTTTATAGGCTGTTAGTTTTGTGAAGAGTATTTTGAACCTGAATGGTTGTTCATAATTACTTTTAAATAAAAAATGTCAGTTTTACTCATATATGTCAAACATTTTTAAATTTCACTTGTGTATACAAGTTTCACATTAAGTTTGCACATGAAATATTTCAGTTTGACTTGTGCGTATACAATTTCAACTGTGACTGGTACTGTCAGCAGTAAACACGAACTTGTGGCCTTCAAAATTGTCATTTCAAATAACTCGAAACGAACAGTAAATACAGGAATATCTGAAACCTAGAAAAGAAATTAACTGGAAAATAACTTTTTTTTTTATTTTACAAAAATTAAATCGTTGAATGAATACCTAGAAATATACTATTTAACAGCGATAAATTTTAGTAATAAAGTAAAATTAACTACACCAAGTGTAGTTAACATTTGATGCAAACTCACTTAACGCAGAGTACCAGACATAGAGACCCCGCTGACCATCTAACTTTTGATAACCGTGTAGTTCGTAATGTTTTTATTTACGATTGTTATTTAATAGTAGCTGATACAAAATATGAATATTTCTCGTTATAAACTGTTTGAATTAATCATGTAACAAACACTTATTAAAATGTGAGATTTTGGGTGAACTTTCAGAAAATTATGATAAATATTTTGTGAAATAATTTCGATGTAAATAAAGATTTATTGCAGATACACGTGTTTTTGTCATGGCACTGCTTTCTTTAAAAACGTAAGTTCTTAACTTTACTGTGTGTGAGATTTGCATTTTAGAGAACGCTCTTTCGACCGTTTTATTTTAATTTATTACTTTGCTGTTTTAGTCGTGCCTCCTTTCGTAAACGAATATCGTTTGCTTCTTGAAGAATTAGGGTGTGACTGACCTTGAGAATGATTTTTTTTTTTATATATATATCGGTGCCTCAATTTATCATCTTTCCTACTCGCTCCTCTTTTCACTATGGGGCGCGGAATGGCCTAGCGCGTTAAGGCGTGCGCTTCGTAATCTGAGCTAGCGGGTTCGCTCCAAACATGCTCGCCCTCCCAGCCGTGGTGGCGTTACATTGTGACGTTCAATCCCACTATTCGTTGGTAAAAGAGTAGCCCAAGAGTTGGCGGTGGGTGGTGATGACTAGCTGCCTTCCCTCTAGTCACACTGCTAGATTAGGGACAGATAGCCCTCGAATAGCTTTGTGCGAAATTCCAAAACAAACAAACTTTTCACTATACGAGCCCCCCCAGTGGATCAGCGGTATGTCTGCGGACTTATACGCTAAAATCCGGGTTTCGATACTCGTGGTGGGCAGAGCACAGAAAGCCCATTGTGTAGCTTTGTGCTTAATTCAAAACAACAACACTATACGAACCCGACAAACTAAACTTGAAATTAAAAAGCTTCAAAATAAATAACATCATAAATTTATAATGTGTAAGGGTTTTAAATTTAATAATTTATTTTTTGGCACATTCAACATAAAGGGCGTGACATGAAAGTTTGACGAAAACTATGAACAATCAACATCTTGAATTTGGCTGGTATATTATTAAGCTAAGTTACTTGCACACTTACAGCTACAGTCAACAAATAAAAAAAAAAATGAGCCAGTGCCAAAATAAATACATTAGTGTTCAAGAGCGGACCTGATGGAAAATGGAAACATTTTAAAAAATAACCAAGAACATTATGATCAGATAATGACGCCTCACTTTCACACTAAACATGCTCGCCATTTCAGCCGTGGGGGCGTTATAAGTTATGGTCAATCTTACTATTCGTTGGGAAAAAGAGTAGCCCAAGAGTTGGCGGTCGGTGGTGATGACTAGCTGTCTTCCCTCTAGTCTTGCACTGCTAAATTTGGGACGGCTAACGCAGATAGCCCTCGAATAGCTTTGCGCGAAATTCAAAACAAACCGTTCGTAGCAAAAACGACAATGTAGGTAAATTTATAAATAAAAAATAGGAGACAGAAATGAACTAAAATTATGTAAACTCACGCCCCCCAGTGGCTCAGCGGTATGTCTGCGGACTTACACGCTAAAATCCAGGTTTCGATACTCGTGGTGAGCAGAGCACTGATAGCCCATTGTGTAGCTTTGTGCTTAATTCAAAACAACAACAACATGTAAACTCACATAGAAAACCGATCCCCAAGTATCTTACTGTAATCTAAGCTAATATTATACCAAAGTGAAATTCGTGTTTGAAGTTGTAAGTTGCGGTCACTTTTGTGTGTGAAGGAAAAAGGACACTTCTGAATTTTATTATAGCTGCTCACAACACTGTACAGCAGACACAACACCGTTGCGAAATAAATATCATTGTAACAAATATTATGTTCTATCTCTTGCTTCAGTCTTGTTTTGAAAGTAAGTTGGATCGTGATGCGTGGACCGTTTACTTTTTTTTTATTAATTCTTACTCGCTCAAACTGACACACTCGTGTTGTTAAACTGTTGACTGCACCATCGTTTATTTTCCAAGATGTTCACTAAAGTGTGATCTTCACTTAAGTGTTTAGATAGAACAACTATCAGGGAATCCATATTTACATCTGGTTGTTACCCACATTAGACTGTGTATCTAGTTATAAATATGCGTACTCAGGTACCAAGACTGAGATATGTTTCTTTAGTTCCGGTAAATGATACGGTCTAATGTTTTAAATCAACACACAAACTGTACTGAATTTAATAATTAGTCCAATTGCTCACCGCATCATGACGTAAGACGAATGACAACTGAACAATCTCTTCACGAGTGAAGTCTTTGGTCGATAGATTGTATAATTCAATTGTGATGCTTATCGTGATCACGTGACATGTACAGGTTCTGGCCACAATCTAGATAGAAGAAGAAATTGCGAATGTTGTTTCTCAAAGACACGGAATGGGCTTGTGCCTGGGCTACGTTTTCACATAAGTAATTGTGCTTAGTAAAGTTTATTAAAGGTAGGGTTCTGTTTTGTACGTGTCCTGAAAATATTAAAAGAAAAAACATTGCTATTTATGTAGAAATGGTTCGTTTGGTTTGATGTTTGGATATTACTGTACGCACCTTTGTTAAATTTGTAAAATTCGTTTCTGTTTGTTATGAAGGCTGTATAAGACCGCGTAATTGTTTTATTTAAATGATATAACAGAAAATGCATGTTTGATATTATACTTAAATAGTTATACTTTTATTGTAGAGATTGTTTTGCGTTGTTGGGTTGACTGTGAATTTAAGAATTACCGAGTTATCCAACGTTTGTCGATCGAAATGGAATATTATTAGGGTTGTGGCCGAATGTACAAAGATAATTAAATAAAGAATTCTATTCTTTACAAGTAGGAAAGTAATAAACGTATATTTATTTAGCTATGCTCTTCACCGGGTTGATTTTTAGTTTCTTGCTAAGTACCTACTTTGTTTTCACTGAAAATTAATACACATTAATAGTTAAACAGCGGAGCTCTGATAGTGAAAACACAAATTAAACAACATAATGTTATGCTAGCATTACTCGAGAGGAAGAGAGGGTTTCTTGGAAGCGAAATAAATACAACTCGTCTTAACTGATGGTAATCCATGAAAGCCAATATCCCAGAGAAGACTCTTGACCAATTACGGACGTTTTTATCTCGAAACAAAGTGTTTGTCAAAAAGAAAATTATTTCTCAAAAGTTATTGAAGATGGCGTACTTCAACTGTGTATGTGTTCTTATTGTATTTCTTCTTATCAGCGATTATGAGGCACTAAACTAGAAGGGAAAAAATAAAAATATCGGTCAACCAGAAAAACTTTTATTTCAACCAACGCATCGTCACTGCGACTACATCAAAGATACAATACTGTTTTTTGTACTGACTCTGTTGAAGTCGCAATGTCGAAACGTTGGCTGAAATATGGGAGAAAATTATTTAGAAAGTCAAGCATAAAGTTATTTGTTTTGTTTTTCTAACTTTATTAAAGAAATGTTTAGATTTGATTTTCAGACTACAAAGAAGAGGTTGTGTGGCTCGTGCCTTGTTACCACTAGTAAAATGAAATAAAAGATTAAAAACTGCGTTTTACCCTTTGAGGCCGTGTGCGTATAGCAATATAAACGGTTAAATCCAACTATTCAATTTGAGCGTTAAGAGTGGGCGATGCTGACTACCGGACTTCCCTGTAGTTTGTCACTTCTTTGCGTGAAATATTATTGAGAAACGTGTATAACTACTTAAATATATATTAAAACGGATAGTTGGAAGCGATAAGAGTGTTTTTACTGTGCAGTTCTATCCTCCTTCCCCGGGATCTAAATCCTCCTACTTAGAATACATGATAAAACATCGTTTTTAAACGGAATCACATTTGTCGTTGTTGTTGTTTTGGAACTAAGCACAAAGCTACACAATGGGCTATCTGTGCTCTGCCCACCACGGGTATCGAAACCCGGATTTTAGCGTGTAAGTCCGCAGACATACCGTGGAGCCACTGGGGGCCACATTTGTCAAGTTTGAACTTTGCTATTCTTATCAATCGACTATCCGGTCGCGACACTTACTTTACGAAACAGTTCTGCTTAGATTTGTATCACCTTAACTGTTAAGTCTGCACGAAATTCAGCAACCAAACCCTAACACGTAGGTTTTGGCTTTTCTGTCTGTTTGTTTTTTAATTTCGCGCAAAGCTACTCGAGGGTTATCTGCGCTAATCATCATTACTCACCGCCAATTCTTGGGCTACTCTTTTACCAACGAATAGTGAAAATGACCGTCACATTATAACACCCCCACGGCTGGAAGGACGAGCATGTTTGATGCGACGAGGATTCGAACCCGCGACCCTCAGATTACGAGTCGAACGCCTCAACACACCTGGCCATCGGCTTTTCTTCCAGATATGTTTTTAGTTTATGAAGGGAAAACAACTTATAACATACACACACGGCGTCTTCACGTTTTTCTTCGCCTGGCATGGCCAAGCGTGTTTAGGCGTGCGACTCGTAATCTGAGGGTCGCGGGTTCGCATCCCGGTCGTGCCAAACTTGCTCGCCCTTCCAGCTGTGGGGGCGTTATAAAGTGACGGTCAATCCCATTTATCGTTGGTAAAAGAGTAGCCCAAGAGTTGGCGGTGGGTGGTGATGTCTAGCTGCCTTCCCTCTAGTCTTACACTGCTAAATTAGGGACGGCTAGCACAGATAGTCCTCGAGTAGCTTTGTGGGAAATTCCAAAAAAAACAACAACCTCCAACTCAAACACCAGATGCAATTTCTTCAAGCAATTTTTGAACACTTGCTTTCTCTTTCTCACACACCGTATTCTATCAAAACAGCTTAAGGTTTGGCAGTGGGTGGTTTGGACTAGCTGCCTTACGTTTTTATTGAACTGTTATCAGTTCAGGATTAAGGATGGCTAGAGAATGTTGTTCACGTGTGAATTTCCGCAAATATTCTGAATAATAAAATGTGCAAATGGTAATGAGCTGATATGAATCGTTAGAATTGAATTAATTACACATACCAATCCTCTGTTTCTTTAGTTTATTAGCCTCCCGTTAGTTGTAAGTCTACAACGCTAAAGTCAGGGGGTTTAGCTACCCTCGGTGGGCTTAGCACATCGTGCAATGTGCCTTTGCACTCAGAAAACACTTTTATTTATTTTTTTTACTTTTATTGCAAAGCTTTAAAACAGGAAATTTGTATTTGTTCCATCGCGGGGCATCGAGCCCTGGATTTGGTTATTATACGTCTGTAAACTTTCTAACTACCCACAAGAGGACTTTCGTGATAAAAATATTGAGCCATGTCAAGTTTTTTGAACTTCCAAACAAAGCATTTGTTTGTAAAGATGGATGTAACCAATGAA
Organism: Carcinoscorpius rotundicauda; assembly: GCA_011833715.1. Lineage (NCBI taxonomy): Eukaryota > Metazoa > Arthropoda > Merostomata > Xiphosura > Limulidae > Carcinoscorpius > Carcinoscorpius rotundicauda. The sequence continues at coordinate 3,831,587 of CM022391.1, read as the reverse complement.
TGTATTAAGTACTTACTAACACTATCAATGGTGAAGCAACAAAAACATTGTTTCAGCTGAAAAAACACAACCCAACATAAAACAACAAACGATGCTAAGTTGGAAATAATTTTGTTCGGTGTCAATCTGTGTTCTTTGTCATTACTTTACCATTGTACTGTTTACTATAATACAGTAAGAACAAAAATGTATTATCGTTCGTAATATAACACATAGATGACTACTCCAGCGACTTTTGACGGCTTGTCGAAATTCACTGTCCTCCAAGCTGGTGACATTATTAAACCGTATGTGACAAATGAAAAGGCAATCGGATTGGTGCACCGTCTTTACGGGCTGACAGTTAGGTCAATCAAGGAGATGGTCAGTTACGATGACAGAAATTTTCACGTACAGGTTTGTTATCTTGTCTCGCTTATCACTGGAACCACTCTTTGTTTACTTTAAAATGCTACTGTTAGTATGATAAATACTTTTGGCATGTTTTTTTTTGTTTAAATTCAATTCAACAACAATTTACTATTGCAATATTTAAAATAAATAATTACTTTTAATTCTACTCAATAAACTATTGTGCATTTTAAAACGTTAGAGTCGTAAACATATTATTTTATTAAAGATAATTTTACAAGGTTTATGTAACACGGATATTTATCTATTTTGTATAGGTGGAGAATTCTTATAATAATCATCATATCACTTCCCTTTGGCCACATGGATACACCTTAAAAGTTTTGAATCGAATGGATACGAGCCTGAATAATTTTGTTGGTTAGTGTACTTTCATTCCTATCATTTTCATTTCAAACAAGAGCTTTATTTCGCTAACAATAATAAAGTCAATTTTCTTTGCCCTTGTACGGAATAGTTACTTTAAAGAAATGTGACTGTGTTGGCAAAGTGCAGAAAATCCGTCAGTCTCTCTGACAAACCCAAACTATCAAATTCACACCCATCCACACTTACTACTCAAACAATGTGGTATTTTCAGATCAAAGTCATTATGTCGAATGCGGTTCCTCGTGGGACAGCAGTAAGTTTACGTATTTATGCAACGCTAAAGTCCTGGGATCGATTCCCCGCGGTTGATACAGCGGACAGTCCATCGTGATTTTGTACTAAATACGCAGCTCGAGAGAAATTTGATTCGTCTGCTTACTCACAGTTAATACGAAGTTTGATTTCAAAATGTCTATTTATTATTCTGTTTTGTTCGCATGCAAAAGATTCGTTCAATAAAACATTTCAGCTTTCCTTTGTCTGGTACTTACGAAACATGAATTAATTAACTAGCAATCAGAAACATTTTCTTGCAGAATAGCTTGTGGTGTTTTTTCAATCGGTGATTCAGATAACGGCTAGGTGCTGTGTCAAAGTGCAATTAATGAAGATTACTTGTTCAAACTTGACTGTTGTTAACACGTTGCTGTTTTTTGTCTTTAAAAGCCAGGTTGGTACCTGTAAAAAATATATTTTTCAGAGTTTAGTAACTTTAACTTGTTTTTCTGGAGATTGTTTTCAATCAGTTAATTATAATTAGTTTACTAATTAAAACAGGTAGCCCCCGAGTTGTTCTGGGCAAAATTTACAGGACTATTGTGGTGATTGGAAGTTATGTTTACCTAACATCCCGTCTTAAGTTTAAAAACGGCGATTATACCTGAATCCTAGAAATCTCTCATCTAATCGTTTAAGCCCACGTGCGCATAAGGAACCATCACAGTTTTTTATTTTAATTTTATCTGTTTAAGAATTTTACAGTAAAAAAAACAAACGAGTTTCAGTGTCAGTGATGGACATATCCAATTGTACGCAATAATGTTTTTTTTGTTTTCTTTCTATGAAACAGAAGATCAAAACTCACTCCAGCAGTATCTGGCACACAATGGTTTGACAGTTCCTGTTCCCATCCCGAATGTTCATGGCTCTTTGTGGTCGATAGAAAAGCTACCTGTTGGTTCTGAACTAAACAAACCGGGTAAGCTTGTTCGTTATGCAGCTATATTTTCGATTGTTATACATACAGCACTGAAAAAATAAACCTTGGAGAAGTAACACATACTTAATAGAAAAATATACAGAAAATTATTTCCTCATTAGTCAACATTTGTAGTGTGTACCCTCGTTGGGCTTCATGGTGGGTGGGGTCAGTGGGCACCGAAATATTCTTTATTTATTATTATGGACTTCTCTGAAATAAAAAAAATCAAGCATGACAATATAAAGAAAAATCCAATTACAGTGTTCCCTCGCCACTTCGCGGGCTCGGCCGACCCCCACATATATATAAAATAATAAACATTAAATCTAAAATATAGCATTAAATACCATTAAAATATTAAAAATAAATATAATTAATAGTGTAAAGAAAAAAACAGGTATATTTTGAGATATAAACATATATTTGAGTTTGTAACAGCGTAAAAATGGAAACAGAACCAACTGGAAAGGCTATAGATGTACGCATTGTGCGTCTGCGAAGGCTACGCGAGATCAGCTTCATGGTGTAGCGATGTGCAAGACAGGCTATGATTGGTGCAGAAATGAAAGACGGCCAATGACAGCTACCCATTTTGGTTGTCTTTCACCATTGCTACATGTCTTCAAAATGTTCATAAGGCATTCCAAGAGATGAAGCCCTGCACCGTTAATGCAAGCTGGAAGAAGTTGTGGCCTGAGGTTGTGCACGACGACAAGGGATTCACGTCTGAACAGCCAACACTCGGCTGTTCAAAAAGCTGTGCAATTAGCTTCGTTAATCAAAGATGAAGGATTTGCCGATATGACGAAGAAAGACGTAGATGAACTGATTGACTTAGAATCAGAACCACTCGCCGACCAAGACTTAGAAACACTGACGAAGTCTGCTGCCGAGGAAGACGACGAAGAGGAGACACCGAAAGAAGCCGAGGAAACAATCGAGCAAAGTGGATGGTCGTTAGAGCGGTTAGGTAAACTAATGAAACTAATTAACGAAGTGAAGGAGTGCTCACAGGAATGGGTCAACGAAAAGGTTCGATCAGTACAATTTTGCCATAAAATAGAAGAACTGATGACTCCTTATCAAATGATTTTCGATAGGCTAAAGAGGCAGAGAAAACAACTGCCAATAACAATGTTTTTCCGGCCGAGCAAGAAAGAAAGGGTACCGGTGGCAAGTACTGTTCCTGAAGTTGTAACGACCGACGAAGAAATTGGCGATTCACCTTTCACAGAAGAGGAAGTGGTGTCCCCCGAAAAGACACCATCTGCTGAAGATATGTAATTTTTAATTTTAAGGCTTAATATCTTAATAATTGTTCTTATTATTTCAGCAATAATGAACAGTATTGTAATGGGAGGGTTAAATTGTTGTACAGAGAGGGTTTTAAAAGTCTAAATGCACATAAATATATACGTAAAAATCGGCGATCCCACTTCGCGGAAATCTCCTTTCGCGGGGGGCTTTGGAACGCATCAATCGCTCTACACGAGGGAACACTGAACTGGCGAACAACCATGCATTGATAACTCTGTAAAATCATACTCACAGCGATTTTTAATTATACATTTTTTAATTGAAAAACGGATGGGACCGATGTCTCCAATTTTTATTCAAAGGGTTTAGAAGGGCTTGTTGGGTCACCTAAATTGGTACAAAAAAGTTACGGTCTGGAGACATTTTAGTGGAAACATTTTCATCACAACATTTCAAACTCCTCTTGAAGTCGAAGGCTTTAAGGATATACCCATTGAGGTCACTCCTCATTCGACTTTGAATTCTTCCAGAGGAGTTACAGTTAAGAAGGATTGAAAGACCATTCCTGAGTCAGAGATCCTCGAAGGTTTCAACAGCCGTCCACCGAATTTTTACTCATAGAGACGGAATTATGAAGCCGAGAAATCTTCTAATATTAACATTTACAACATCACGTTATCCTACCATAATCAAGGCAGGATATCAGAATTGAAAGATTTGGCCTTATATTCCTAACCCTATTAGATGTTTTCATCGTCAATGATTTGATCATTCGAAAACATCATGCCGTGGTTCTTTGATATGTGCCCTTTGTGCTGGTAAAAACCATGATGCTTTTGAATGCCAACTAGAACCACATTGTATTAACTGTAATGGTACACATCCTTCCCATTTTACTTCTTGCCCTGAAAGGATAGAAGAGTAAGAAGTACAACGTCTCAAGACAGTTCATAATATTACTTATCCAGAGGCTCGGAAATCACTATTCCCGATTCCATCTCGGACTTATGCTGCTGTAATCCGTTCCACTACTACTGTAGGAGTCCAGACAGACCTTTCCGTGCCTCCTACAGAACCCTTAACAGCGCACCTTCTAAAATCAACAAAGTTAACGAATCAGTGTCGACTTCTATCTCTGTCCCTACAATATCTTCCAGTCATTGCCCGACTTCACCTTATTCAAGCTCAGGTGTTTCCATGGGATCTTCTTCTCTTGACACCCCAAAAATTAAACCACTCGTTCACACCCTCAATTACTGGAATGTTTGTCCACAAACACCGACCTGCCTACTCGATCCAGTGCAGGATCAATAGAAGGTGACAGCCACGTTAATCCTATGGAACTGTTGAGGTTTTCAATCAGATGTGAAATTCTTCTTGTAATATAACATGAAAAGCTCAGAAACGTGTTTGGGATAAATTTTGTAGATATCCCATACTTTCAAACCATACTGCTTTTTGCAGGCCTGTACACATGCTCAGCCAGTTAGATTTCAAAGCCAAAAGGAATATTGGATTAGATACACCTTCAGCATTTCTTCAACCATGAGTTAAAAAGTCATATGGGAAAAGATCCAGAAGGTGAGTGGACGGTATACCTATGCCTCCTCTCTATCTTAATATCCAACGGCCATGAAGTTGGTGATACTCAGAGCATTGCCAACATTATTGGTGAATGTTTCTCTCATGTATTTAGCTCTTCAAACCCATTCCCTTTCTTCTTAACTATTAAAACACAAACTGAACATTCACCTCCTTCCTTTTCGAGTGATCAACCCTGTGACTACAATCGCCATCTTACACAGGTGGAACTCAAACTTGCGCCTCATCGGTCTGGCAATACATCAGTTAGACTTGATGATGTACATTACGAGATCTTACGACACCTTTCTCCTGCCTCGCTTTCTATTCTCCTGGCTGTCTTGGCCACAAGCTATTTTACTCCCTATTCTTAAATCTTGGAATGATCCAAAGATTCCTTTGAATTACCATCCAATTGCTTTGACAAGTTGTCTCAGTAAAACCTTAGAGAGGATGATTAATACTCATCTTCTTTGGTTCCTTCAATCAAACAACCTTTTCTCACCCACTCAGTATAGGTTCTGAAGACAACGCTCCATGATAAAACATTTAATTCTCCTTGTAACACATCAGTCAGAGAAGCCTTTTTGAAGCGACAACATCTTATTTCTATATTTTGTTATTTAGAGAAAGCTTACGATACAACATGGAGATATGGCATCTTGCGAGACCTTCACTCATACAGATTACATGGCAACTTGACACTTTTCATTAAGCATTTTTTAATGAACTGCTGAATCCAGATTTGTGTGGGCTCATCACTTTCCCGTTTTTTCCCACAAGAACTTGTGAGTTCTTCAGGGCTGTGTTATAAGTGTCACACTTTTCATTATAAAGATTAATGCCATCAGTGAACAACTACCCCCAACAGTTGTAAAAAGTCTTTTTGTTGATGACTTTCACATCTCATGTCAGTCATCAAATATGAGGTTTATTGTGTGATAGCTACAAAATGCAATCAATCGTATACTTAAGTGGACCACAACAAATGGTTTTCGACTTTCTCACCCTAGAACTGTTTGTGTACATTTATGCTACCAACAGGGTATTCATCCAGATCTAGAACTCCGTATTAATGATGTTCTACTTATCGTTATCCCTGAGGCAAAGTTCTTAGGTCTTATATTTGACTCTATATTAAACTGTATTTCACATATCAAGCAACTTCATGTCAAATGTATAAGAGCAGTGAACATCGATGTTCTCTCTCTTGGAAGTGGATCGATATTTCATGTTTAAAATGGTGCTTATCATGTTCTTATACGATCCAAACTTGACTATAGGTCTATGGTTCTGCCAGGACTTCAACACTGAGAATGGTGGATCATATCCACTTTCAGGGTCTTCGGCTTTGCACTGCGGCCTTTCGTACTTCTCCAGTCCAAAGATTGTACATAGACTCCCATGAATCCCCTCTGTATATTCGAAGTTTGCAATTATCTCTTATGTATGTTTCCAAACTTCGACCTTTGCCACAGCAATCTACTTGGGGTTGTATTTTCCATCCTCAGTGGGCCACACTTTTCTAATCTGCCATTGTTTCTTTTAGTCTTCGTATTCGGGCACAATAAAAAAAATGGATATATTTTTGAATAGCATAGCAGTATCAACAGTTCAGCCTCTTCCACAATGGCTAATTACTATCCCCAACTGTGACCTATCTTTGAGTCTTCTGAGGAATGCAGATACTCCTGATTGTAAATATCACTCTTAATTTGCTGAACATCTCTCAAACGATCCATCCATTCCAACATATACAGATGGTTCAAAATCAGGTGCTCTGTAAGCTCTGCCATGGTTTGTTACAGTTTGGTTGTAACACACAGAATCCTCTCTTCAGTTTCTGTGTTCACTACCAAATTGGATACCATTTCTCTTGCCCTGAATCATATTGAAACTATACAATATACGAATTGTACGATCTACATTGTTTCAATCAGCAGTCTATTGGCCCTGACATCATTCCATATTAGTTACCACCCTATTGTTATCAATATCCAGAACAAACTGGCCCATCTATTTTTTGGATACCAGATCACATTGGTATTCGTGCGAATGAACTAGCTGACAATGCGGCAAAGTCTATCTGCTCTGGCTCTATCACCACTCTACCTGTTCCATACATGGACTGTGGTCCCGATATCAAAATCCGACTGTACACCAGTTGACGGTCGCCCTCGAGTGAGTAACGAAATAATAAACTTTTTCAAATCAAACCTTCTACAGCTCTTCAGCCATCTTGTTTCTGTAAAGATTGAAGAGAGGAAGTTATTTTGGCTAGGCAATACATTGGTCACAGTTTTTTAACTCACCACTTTCTTTTATCTGGTACTGATGCACCAATGTGTGGTCTGTGGACACTCGGGCCACAATCATACATATTTTATTATCATGCCGTTTTTACAACCAAGAACAACACCATTTTAAACATATTTTTAAGGCAGATTTACCCTTGACATCAGCCAATGTCATAGGTGATAGTGCTCACATCAATGATGTTTTTACATTTTAAAGATCCATTTTAATTTAAAGTTCAAATGGACTATACACTGTTTTAGCATAATTTCTTTTATACATTTTAATTTTTATTTTGACCTGAACCCAGGACTGGAAAGGCTAACTACAGGTGACTGACAGCAAGTTTGGACTTAATATTTCAGTCTTCCTGGCAGATTTTAACTTTACTTATTTTACGTATTTTTACCTTAATTTCCATATACCATTATTGTGTACTACATCTTGTTTGGCACAGAGCCCAGCAGGTTTGAGCCAATAAACACGAAATATCTACCTACCTATCCATTATTAGTTGCACACTATCTGTTTCCCAATTTTAATGAAATATGGGGGGTAAAAATCCAGTTTATAAATTTTATCTATTGTAAGGATGTGCTATCATGTAGACATTAACTTACGACGTTCACCTACGTGAAGCGAAACTAAAAGTGAACCTGGTATGGGAAATGAATATAATTATTTGAAATAGTTTTATTTATTACCTTCTCATTTACGAAGCTTGGGCACCCTTACTGTGGAACGTTCTTTTAAGCCATAATTCCACTCATATTTTAGGAGGTTCGGCTAAGTTGAGATTAGTCCTAAATTTTTAATCTAATAACACTAAAAGTCTTGATAATGATAGCATAATAATGAAAATATGATTAAAAGATGATAAAATGAAATACAGTGTGCATTCTAACCACCACTTCCAACGAACAAAACAATAAAATTGAAAAATAGTAAACCTAACATACGGACCACACAAACACTAACAACCGCCTCACAGTGGTACCACCAACCAAACTATCGCCATTGTTTCTTGTTGTTGTTTTTGTTTCGTGGTTGTTATGAAAGTTTTAACCAAACCGATTGCCCAACCAGTCGCGTGATTGGTAGTAGAAATAAACACAGCTTTTTGCTGAGGACGTCATCACATATGTCCTGGTTCCTTTGTATTAACACAGAAACATGCTGGTAAACAAGTGGTCTTTATTTAAATGCCGCTTCATAGTTTTGAGTTTTCCTTGTTATCAGAATCTTTTTAAGTCTCGGTCTACTTTGAGGAATTTTTTATCTTGTGGATTAGTGCATGTTAAACCACAAATCTTTAAACGAAATTATTAAATAAAAGTAGTAAAAAAGTGAGCGACGTGGATGTGAAGTAGAAACTTTGTTAGATGTGGCAAGAAACATACGAATGGTGTATTTCAAACATATTAAAAAGAAACATAAAACTTGTTCCTATAGGCATATAGTTTTAGACAGGCATAATTACAGCAACATATGGCATGCACACATTCAAGACTTTTGAGTTACTCTTTCCTGATTTCATTTTGAAGTCTTACGCAAAAAACCTTAGTCCCGAACGGAAGGTCCGTTATGGTCAGGTGGGGTAAGGCGTTCGACTTGTAATCTGAGGGTTGCAGGTTCGAATTCCCGTCACATCAAACATTCTAGCTCTTTCAGCCGTGGGGGCGATATAAATTCGGTCAATCCCACTATTCGTTGGCAAAAGAGTAGCTCAAGAGTTGGTGGTGGGTGATGATGACAAGTTGCCTTCGCTCTAGTCTTACAGTGTTAAATTAAGATAGGCTAGCGCAGATAGCCCTCGTGCAGCTTTACACGAAATTCAAAAACAAACATACAAACAAACCGTAGATGAATATTTACGTTTCTCAGCTTTTAGCAAAAAATATCCCAGTGTGGCAAAACTTATGTCGCACCTGTCTTTGAAACTCATGTAGAGCACTTTGTATTTTTTTAGTTGCGGTGAATAATTTGAAAACCTATGTCGGTGGTCAAGTTCTTACAAAACTTATCATAAAATGTTTTTTATTGTCCAAAAAAAATGTCGAAAAGACGTTCCGGTTACCAAAGTAAGTTCCGAAACAGTGTTTAATATATATTTGGTATTATTTCCACTCATTATTTTATATTCTAGAGACAAGTTTTAAAACTTACTGATCACTGTAAAGAAATCATTGTTCTCTTTTTTCTTTGCATAACACGCATTTTTGTTTTATCTGCTGTTCTGGATTGTTTTAAATTTCGCGCAAAGCTACACCAGATTATCTGCGCTAACGTCACTAATTTTGCATTGTAAGACTAGAGGGAAGACAACTAGTCATCACCACCGGCCGCACGTTCTTGTGTTACTCTTTCACCAGTGAATAGTGGGATTCACCGTCACATTATAATCCCACCATGGCTGTAAGGGCTAGCATGTTTGATGTGACAAGAATTCGATCCCGCGACCCTTAGGGATGCCACTACGTAGTTTATCATGGCTGGAGATAATTTTTAACATACATCCCTACAACGCTCTTCTCGAAATTCAATTACCCGAAGAAAGTCTTTCTAGAAATTTATTCAACAAGCAGTGACTTTACTGGAAAGCATGCCTTTTAAGGTTCTAATTTTTGGATTCAAGTAACGAAAACATTTATCATATATTCATATTTCTGACAGCGACATTACCTGATTCTTGATATTCAGTTAAAATAATGCATGATAATAATGAAACTGTTATTCAAACAACTGCTAAAACCGCCATCCTGACACTTAAATAATTTGTTTATTGACTAATTGTGACATTGTGTCATGACTATGTTATTTAATTATTACGGGAACAAACCTGCGGATGTAGAATTCCAAATTGCTGATTTCGCCGTCCGGCTCTTCACCTTTTTACCGGGCACCCCACTGATCAACGTACCTTATACCGAAGATGTACTGTTCCAGACTGGTCAGTTTTTGGCTCGTTATCATTCGTGTATTCAGGTAATATGTTAAAACAATTATATTTTAATAAACTTGAAAACGTTATATATATAACCTAAGTGTTAAACAGTGACCCACGTGACAAAAATTTTTAGCACGATATTTTCTGATTATTATGCTTGCTGAAGAGATGCCAACCATTATGATTTTGGTATTACATTACAACTATAAGCTCATACAGATAAATATTACGACCTGTTGCAACTCCCAAATAAAATATATTATGTAGGCCTATACAATAAAGTGAAAAATTGTTCCCCCAGGGCTTCAAAAGGGTGAAAAGAAAATTTTTTGTGAAATACAAATAAATTCTGATAATAAATAAAAGACATAGTCCAAATGGCTACTTGCGATAATCATGTGTGTGCTTGAAATAACAAAAAAAAAAAATATTTGTTATCTCCCACGTCTATCAATAGTTTGAGTGCGGTGCTTCTCCATACTGGGTACGTGGGGAATCCATAGTTACGTCATCAGTGCTTGTCAGCCAATCAGCGCTCGCGTAGATGGGTATTTCTTGTTTTGTGAACGGCATAGAAACCCCAATGCGATCATAGACGAGTTGATAAAAAGAGGCCTCGTTCACCAGATTGTCTTGTTTCTGGCAAATCTAAAAGGACTACAACTATGAAGATAAAAATTAGAAAAGAGTATAGTGCAAAATATCCAGTCATTGAATCAAAAGAAAGTGACAGTCATGCGTTTTGTACAGTTTGTCACTTCGATTTTTCTGTAGTGCATGGCGGGATATACAATTGTTAGAGACAGACAAAATCGGCATCTCACCAACAAAAGGCTGAGAAGAAGACAAAAATGATGCAGATAACGACATTTATGTGTAAGAATTCTGAATATGAAACCATAAATGCGGAAGTGATGTTCGTGCAATTCGTCACTGCTCATAATTTACCGCTAGCTGTAAACGATCATGCAGGACATCCAATCAGAAAAATATTCCCAGACTTTGATATAGCGGAAAAATATGGTTGTGCTAGAACCAAAACTTCAGCCATTGTACAAATGTTTGGTTGTGAAGATGACAAAATGATTTCAGGCATACTTACTGACAGTATTTACAGTTTCGCCACAAACATGGATGACTCAAAACTCTTTCCAGTAGTTGTACGATATTTGTAAGGGCTCTGTCTACAATCATTATGCTCAGTCATTTGAAATTGTTGGCATCTCTTCTTGGTGTATGATAGTAACAATTCACAAATGGATTGATGTATAATGAAAAAAAAAACACAAGGAGAAATGAATCATAACGAGTGTCAATGGCAGGCATACTTTGTTGTGGTTCTCCTTCTCTACACAAATGTAGGAAGATGAAATATGGTAAAATACTGATATCTATTTGGATTAAGGTTTGATGAACCCCTATGCGTTACATGGCCTATATGGCTGCCACTGGGGGTAGTGGATAATAAGTAAAAATAATGGAAATATTAGCGGTACTGTTAGAACTAACCTGAGAAACAGTTTACCTCTAAGGTCATTCGAGGGTGATGATAACATAGGCGAGCGTAGGTTAGTTGGCCGAAAAAAGGGAACTGTGCCTAATGTTTTTTTTCTAAATAACTGATTACGAAATTTTAAAATAGTAAATTGGTAGCAATCGCGGTATATACAGGAGCATCAAAAGTCAGTGTGGGCCAGGAAGCAAATATTCTCTCTGAACTCACTTTCTTTTTTTTAAACATTTAAAAAACTTATTTAAAATATTCTTAATTATAACAGCAACAAGCTCATAGACAAAGGAAAATCACAGTAGTTTTAGTTCACAGTATAAACGTAAGATATCAGTAAAGTACATTTATCTATCAAATTTATATGGTAACAAATATATATTGTTATTAAAGTTACTGTTTCAACCATTCTTCATGTGTCAAACGCCTACACGCAAATAAAAGCAAAAATTACGCTCCTCATGACAAAATGATGATAAGAATTTTAAGGTACTTTGCAGGGTGTGTGTGTGTATGTATATACATTTTTTAGACAACCAGGTTTCATTTACCTGGCTCTGAACTGTAGTCAGTATTGTCTTAAGGTTTGTATTTTTTAGTTAGGTATATATAAATGGGGTACGAGTAAGAGCATTTTGTTTGTTTATACCTAATAATAAACTTTGATTGGACTTGGTCTATTTGCAATACCATATAGAGGTGGGGTATTTAGATGCACAAAAATCATATCAGAGGTTCTTCAATTAAATAGGTTTAGAGTTACCGTAAATTTCAGGTATATGTTTCTGCTACGAAAGATTGCATGCTAATGTAGTAGGAAAAACAAAGCCATGGAGTTACTTTGAACCAAATGCACAAGATAAGGCAAGCTCTCAAATCATATAAAAATTTCTCTGTATTCTTTTAATAACAGGGTTTTCACAGCAAAACATTAGAATCCCGAACCACACTCTGGAGCTTGTACAAGGTCCCTTGTATCAAAGAATTTATGGTTGCTATCGAAGAAGAAGAAAAACGAAAACTTGTTATAGATGTTATTGAAGTGTTTAAAAACAGAGTTTTATCGAGAGTGGACAATTTTCCCAAAGGTAAAACCTTAGCCCTTTCAAATTACTTGTCACTTGTTATCACACAAGTCAAGGTTTCCATTATCAGAATTAAAGTCTACAAGTTTGATCAGTATATCTATAAAATATCATAACATTAATTAATTAATTTACCAAGTCAGACAAAATCAATAATTATTTTGTTCTATCAGATCCACTTAAAAGCATTTCATTCAAATTACAAAACCACATTTAGATTTTAGACATTATCCATGTATCCTGATTCCTGTTTTCTAATATTTGTTTGTTTTTAAAGTATAACATTTAAGGACAACATGGGACCTATTGGTTCATCTCAGCTGTTCCACACTCTCAAATAAAGTAACTTAAAAACTTAAAGCCAGCTCTTGTAAATACACTTGAGCTTTTCCTTAAACTCACTGAAATTCTGAAGGCTAACAACCCTGTTAGAAAAACAAAATTGTTTTGGTTAAGGATGATTCCTATCCTGTCCAAATTTATGTCCCCTAGTCCAACTATTCTCACTGTTAAGTATGAAAAAAAATGATGCATCAAGAACACTATCCAAATTTTATCTTATTAACAATCCTTTATCCCTTAACAATCTTATTAAACACCTCAATCACATCTTCTCTACCTCTTCTTTTTTTCAAATATAGACAATGGGAGAGTTCAATCTGTACTTCTCTGACAACCCTTCAGCCACAGGCTTGTGGGTCATTCCATGTCAAATCACCCAGATTTTGGAAAATTTTCCAGGTGACCCCTTCAGAACAACTTGAAAATATTCACATATGTCGATCATATTCAGAGATGTAAGAATATATGGTAAAAATCTGAAATGGCTGAATAACTGGTGACATGGTCAAATTGTGGCCTGAAGTAGGGTTATTTTTAGCTAAATCATAAAGAGTTCCTTGCATGTTTTTACAGATCTGAAAAACTTTTTATTGCACCAATTGCTGATTTATCAGCTGATATGTTATAGGAAATTAGAAAAAAATCAGCTTTCTCTCATATTAAGTCATAGATCTATGGCTTATTACATAAACCAATGTTTTTTACAATTTTGGGTTTTCAGGTGATTTTACTGCCTCATTATGAAATTCCTAAGAAAGATAAACTTGGTTGGAGACCATTTTTTACTTTTGTGAGATTAATTCAGTCAGTATAGCAAATTTCAGTCTTCTCTTGCAGCTTAAAGCAGACAAAGTTGCCAGAAATAAAAAAATTAACTAAATTTTACAAGGTTCTAAATTAGAAACTATCAGAGATATTGATCTAATCTTTGGCAATGTTTCATTATATAGGTAGATGAGTACATGTAAATATTTACAAGGCATTCTGAGGGTGTCACCTGCACCCCCCCCTAGATGATTTGACATGGAATGACCATTGTGTATCTTTGTGTTTAATCTTAAACAAACAAACCCATCCAAATTACATTAATAACTCAATGTATGATAACCAACATAGATTTATTATAATTAAAAACCACGTACCATTTATTTGTTTAACTCACTAAGTATTTTTATAAAGCAGCAGAATCCTCTTCACAGATAGTAACACCAAATACTTTAGTATCATTGGTAAATGTAAGTAATTTAATAACTATTTCTTCATCTATATTACTAATGTAAGTAAAAAAGAACAAAGGTCCTAAGACCGAGCCCTGAGGAACACCACCTGTCATATTAATTCAGTTTGACTAAACTCCATTTCTAACAACCCTCTGCTTTTTTACAAACAGACACTCCTCTATCCAATTTTGCCTCATATGAAGCACCTTGTCAACTGCTTTCTGAAAATCCAGATACAAATAATTTACACTCTTACCCTATTTCTTCTTGAGTAGTGACATTTTCAGGGAATTGTCAAAAGATTTGCAAGGCAAGATTTTCCCTTATTGAAACCATGTTGACTATCGAATAAAATTACACTCTTTGTTCAATGATTTTGCAAAGCATCTACTAACATACTTTCCAAAACTTTTCCACAAGATTAAGGTGTCTGTAATTACTGGGACAATTTTTATCACTTCCCTTGAAAAGTGGAGTTTTGCCACCTAACTTACTATTCTATCACACCTGGCCACTATTGAAGAAATTATAACAAAATAAGAAAAAAGTAGTAACTCGCTTATCCAGTCTTTAACCTCTTTCGAAACCTTTTGGTGAAATATCTTGTTTGATGTGCTAATTTTCTGTTTCACCAACTTTCTTGATATTCTACAATCTTCTAAATTTCTTGTGATACCAGTCACTCCAATGTTTTTTTAAATTTATGATGGTTCTCTTTAGTTTTCTCTCAAACATCCTCTTCTTTCTATAAAGAATATATTTACCTTGAATATTTAAACATTTTCACATCTGATCAGTGTTTCCACTCAGCTTCCAAGTTCACAACGGATAATTCTTGTAGTATCTATTTGAAATTTGTAACCAAAATATCATTATTTCTTAACTCCATGTGCAGTAAAACGCAATACCTAATGGAGAAATAGTCACTGCTCCCAGTTTCTACCTTTTCATTTCTTTATTTGAAGTTTATAATCAATCTAAAATAGTATCATTTCTAGAAGGTTTCTTGACTGATTGGTGAAGAAAGCCATTCTGAACAACCTCCAAAAACCTTTCTCCATCATTTCCTAAACAATAAGCCTGAAATTATGTTTTCATCAACAGCTGAAATCTTAACCTCATTGTAAAATTTCTCACTAATACTATCAGTTTGATTTGGTGGTCTGTAACAAATTACTTATAAAAGCATTTTCCCTTTGTACAAATAGAAACTCAAATGGTTCTTTAATATCCTGAATGTCAACAGGATGTAACTCACATTTCACTTAGAAAGCCACTCCCCCTCTCTTTATCCCTATTAAACAGCATAAAACCTTGCATTTCAAAGAATCTTCTGTCATCAAAATCATTTTTGTTTATCCATATTTCAGCTCTTCCCATTACCTCAAAACCCTACACTCCTGTCTGTGCTCAAAAGTAATCTGTTTTATTTCTTATACTTCTAGTATTGCAGTAGTTATAATTAAACATATCCTGATAACTACTTCCATATTAAACTTTTCTCTGCCTCTATGCTTTTTTGCCTTCAAATTTTCTTGGCCCTAACCACCATCTAGTCTTAGTTGAATAGTCTTAGATGTCTATAAAAGTCCCCTGGGATGTATAAGGGAGATGATAACTGTTCAAGAGCATCAAGGTCTGATTGATCATATGTCTCTCCAGGCAATAGGTAGAAAGAACAAACAGTGATGGTATGACCCAAGGAAACACAGATGGCTATGGCCTCAAAGGGTGTGTTGAGTGGCAAAGACAAGGTGGACACCTGCTAATCAACCAACAGTGCCACCCCTCCATCTCACAGCTGTCATTTCTTTGTGAATAAAACTGCCGAAAGGTGACTGTATTAGCAGATTTCAGAAATGTTTCCTATGAGGAGAGACAAACAGGATGGTTGGAAGTAATCAGTGTTTTGATGTCATCTAGATTAGAACCTTGACAATTCCATTGTATCATGGTGGCCATTTTTTATTTATGTGTCAATGAATTAGGCAGAGAATTCTTCAGTTTATGACCATGTCTTTTTTCTTTGTTTTCCTTATTCTTCGAGGTCTATCGATCTCCATAAATCCTGCCCTGGGTTGATTGGGCAAGTCTTTGGTGTTGGAAGGGGATTCCAAAGACTAAGGACATGAACGATTGATTGTTTTGCATCGTGGAGTTGGAGAGGAAGATGGATCCAAGGAAATGTACCTGGAACCAAAGGATGTGTAACTCGGGTTTGGTGGAATGTATAGAAGTGACCGAGATAGGAGTCGAAGTTGATTTATCAATTTTTCTAACCATGGAGGTCAATAGACCTTTCATTTGTTTGAAGAATGACTCTTTAGGAGGCAGAGAGAGATCCGTCTGCACTCCCACAGTAGCTGTGGAACAAAGTGCAGCAGCATAACGTCTGAGATGAGGCAGTGGACAGCTAATTTTCAAGCCTCAGGATAGATAATGTTATGAAACGTCTTGAAATGCTGCATCTATTTTTCTTCCAACCATTTAGGGCAAGAACAAAAGTATGATGGGTGAGAGCCATTGCAAACTGATGTAATCAGGGTCCATTTCACACTAATAGGCATCATTATCCTTACCTCTCCAACGAGCACACCTCAAGGAACCAGAACATGACGTCTTTCAGTGACCGAACCCTTGACATTGGAAACATTAGACAGGGTTTGAAATGTATGGCCATACTCCACGATTAAGAAAATCTGCAGGCGTTTGTTGTGACATAAATGTCAGAATGAGGTCATTGGTCAGCATCATAATTCCATATTTGCAAGTGGAGATACACCTCACTGCAGAAACTCCTTGGGTGGAGAAACCAGTGAGAATCTCCGACTCTGGGATGTTCTTCAAATCCTTTTCAACAATAACTCCTTGTGATGAATTCAGAGTAGCACAAGGTGTAACCTCAATTGGTATATCCCCAATCATCTTTATATGGAAGAGGAGTTCACTGTGTTGACATGTGGATGTTTCCACTAATATGTCACCTGATTGAAGCTTTTTTACTGACTTTGGAGAGCCAGCAAGTCCTTCTGAATGAAAAAGGGAGACATTTGCCCTGAAGGTTTGTCTGAAAGTTAGTGCAATATAAGAAAATGAGGAACAACAGGTGGTATGGATGTTGAGGATTGCTGTTCAGAATCTTCAAAATGTGGTCATTTACCTTTTGGCTGTTGTTTCACTGTTTTATCAAGAATCCATAATAAAGAATGGGAAATTTCGGTGCCCACTGACCCCACCCACCATGGAGCCCCACGAGGGGATGCACTAAAATGTCAAACAAAGACACTGCAGCAACACCAGGGTTTTGTGAGCACTATATCCAAACACCAGCATCAGATATTATATCCACAAAACTTGTACTTGGTTAATTTTAGCCCGAGTAGACCAGCCAATTGACCTAAGGCTGCCCATCTACAGGGATTCAAGGCCAAAGTGGTGCATTAGGGTTAGATCCCCTCTTCTTCACGGGTTGCCATGCACAGCAAACATGTGGGTGGATGTTTAGATCCCAGAGGAGGTAAACTGAAAGAACAGAACTTTCCTTCGGAGGTCCCATCACCACGTACAGGAATCCACGTCGAGGAGTCTACCCCTTATACTTAATGAATTAGCTCCTCTGATATACCTTTCTCTACGTCATTAGCCCCTAAAGCAGCACCTCTGCTAGCCCACTTTATTTTTTGGTCTGTCAGTTATATCTTCCACCTCTGACCCTGGTAAACATGATCTGATGATTTTTTCCATATTTACTCCCACAGACTATCCTATCCATTCTCCTATTCAAGGAATCACCTGCAAGTATGACCTGCTAAACGTCCACATTCTTCTGTGACTCATTTCCCTTCCCTCCAATAGCTTATCATCTGCAGAAGCCAAGATCTGAAATTTGTTGTTCATCAGAATACTTATTGTAACTGACTTCACTACATACTTCAATAGTACTGTTTCTATCTTCCTGACTACCACTGTCAGAAGATGTATTCCTTGCTCATAACAGTTTAAGCTCCTGTTGAAATCCTGCTATTATCTTCTATTATCTATTGCCTCTACTTTAACTAAAAATTGCATATATTTATTGCTAGCTTTGTTAAAAGTACATGCCAGTCCCAAATAAAACCCATTTATTTCACCCATTGTCTCTAATAGACTATGAACACTTAACTTGTACACTGTTCTTACCCATTGTATTTATACTTGTAGCTTGCAAATAAAAACTTAATACCACATAGGAATTATTCATGGTGATTTTAATGAAAACAACGTGTTGATACTCGCTGATGTTGACAAGAATGAGTACAAGGTTTGTGGACTTTTGGGATATTCATAAGGCACCATTGATGTTTGATGTAGCAGTGATGATGACGTACTGCATGATTGAATGCACAACTATGGATCATTCAGATGCTGCCGGTCATGCACTTGCAGGTTACCTGTCTGAGAAAACTCTGACTGAAGGAGAATTATCACCCTTGCAGGTTAGTCTTTTTGTTATCCTAAATCTAAAACAACAAAAGAAAAACAATGTTTTGATTTTCTCTCAAGAAATGTGGATTAAATATTCTTTAGAACTAAAAACAATCTTAATATTTATTCAGTTATTTATGTTACCACAGGCCATTAGTTTGCAAGTTTTACCTAGCCATGGAACCTTTTAATTTCATTCCTTCTTTCATGGAACTCGAGCATTTAACCCACCCTAAATGAAAGCAACCATATTCGTAATAGTAGTTAATGTAAACTTGTATATAAAAATACATTTAATCCCTGGCTGGTTACCATTCAGTAGTAGAAAAAATTTGCTAATACTTATGTTTCTGAAGAACCCTCACAAATTGTACGCAGCTTAAAAATTACTACCATCCATCATATAAGTAAAGGTTCTTGTACATTTGACTGTCTTGCCTCAAATTAAATTTCAAGTGACCATTTTTCTGTCTCTGAAATAATACACACACAGATCAATGAACAAAACATTGTGAAAGATGTTTCACAGTTATCATTAGATAACAGAAACTTGTCATAACACAAAGTTGTGAATGTTAACTAGTACTTCAGTTTAATATTGTTTTGTTCTTTCAAGGTGTGCATTGCTGCCCGACTTTGTCAATCTCTTGTGATGGGTGCCTACACATACTCCTTAAACCCAACAAACACATACGTGCTGCAGACTTCACGAACAGGCTGGACTTTACTTCGCAAGTTATGGAAAACAGACTGGGATAGTTTATACAGTCGATGGAATGAGATAATCCACTCAAAGAAAAACAATTAACTTTAGAACTTTTGATGTTTGTTTTATTTAACCATGGGGACCACAATGCACTTTTGATGTCTGGACCAATCAACACTCGTTATTAGTCAATAGGAATGTTATAATAATTTTTTAGGTTTGAAGCACACGGATCTCTAGTTCTTTTGTTTTGCTTAAAATTAGAGTCTAGTAAGACTTACAATTGTTTGTAGACTGTTTCGGTGTTTAACTATTACATTAGGGAAGCCTTGTAAATTGATGTTATTAACAATAAAGATTATATTTTCCTTGTATTAAAATTTCACAGCTGCTTTCACAGTCAAGTTTTTAAAGTTTATGTCAGTTTTTGTTCGATCAGTTCGTGTTTTCTTAATTCATATTTAGAAAGTTCTGGAGCTGGTAGTAAATTTCTTTCTGGATAACTTTCATAAGTAGTTTACAAATTGCTAAAATGTTACGTAACCCATTAAATTCTAATTTTAAAACTTTTCAATCCTTGCATATCAAAACCCATTTATTTTAAATTCACAGCTGAATACATTAAATATTATTATAAACATAAGAGAATAACATTTATAATCACACCTCAATAAGTGAGTGTTTTTATTTGGAGTTAAAAGAGCAACATTCTTACACATAGTAAATATTCTGTGTATACTACATCGTATAGAACTGTTTAGAGACTTGTGTTTTGCTGTTATAACTAATTTATTTTACCTCCAATTATATACCAGGTCAATGATCTTTGGTAAAAAGCAATTTGGTCAAAAGGAATGCAGAGCCTTCACTTTCCTAAGAAGATTTAGAGTGTAATAAACCAAAATATTAACTTTAAGTTGGCTGTTAAAGAATAATAAGATTTTGTTTTAACTGTAAAATACATAAAACATTTCTTCGATGTTATTTTGTGGCAAATAAAATTACACGAGTTACTTTTTAAATTGTTTAAAAGTATGTCACTGGTCAGAACGTAAACATTTTTTGTTACACGAATGTGATCCCTTCTAATTATGCTAACAATTGTGCTGAATTTAGCTCCAATTTGTTTGTTGAATTTACTTTATAATATTCATCTTTAAAGCAAATCAAACTTGAAGTTACTCAAGGAGATGTCTGTGGTAGTGTAAAAAAGCCCATTTTAATCTAAAGTTTAAACTATTTTAAACTTGAGAAGAATTGATCTACCTTTCACACCAAGAAGCCTTAGGAACGACAGCTCATGAGTTGTGACACACACGAACAAGTTACTTTTGAAGTATTCAGTTTTATTGATGATTTAGAAGTCAGGGAAATACAAGTTTTTGTCTCTCAAATAATACATATTACAAGTTATTATACCTGCTGGAAGTGCCAGATAATTTATTCAAAGCTTTTGCTTATGAAGCAAAATTGAAAATGCAATAAAGAAGATGGAGAGCCTTTTTCAACATTTTATTTCCTACTTCTTGAAGGAAAAAAACAACTTTTAATGATCTTGTGCTTTTCAAAACAACATGAAAAAAAAACACTTAACTCAATTTTAAGTGATTTGGAAATACAGTGAAGGAATGTTTAAACAGTTTGTGTTCCAAGTCTGGGAGAGAGTTCAGTTATTGGATCTTCCTCAAAACAGATATACTGGTTATGAAACTACAAAATTAAATAAAAACAACAAACCAGACAAAATACCACAAGCATAAAATAAAGTGAAGTAGAACTACAGCCAGCATGTTTTATCCACTGTTTGGTGTCTAATCTGGAGAGTGAATTAACCGACAAAAAATATTTCATGTTTAAACTTCCTCGTTTTGTCCTTGGACAGCTGCTTCTGACTGAACTTGGAAACCTTTTTGTTTAGTCTTCTTCCTGTCGAGTCCTAATATCAGAGAAAACAAAGGTAATCACACGAAACTTGATCTGAAGTACACACAAGTGATTACTCTCTCGGTCATACATTCTACATCACGTAATTATTACCAAATCTTTATACTGAATGTTCTACTGTAAAGCTGTGATAAAAATAGCTTGGTTGTTGGATGCTGACATACTCATTTTACCTCAACAGTTAAATGTTCTACTCCTTTCAACAGGAGAAATTACTGTTAGCTCCACTAATTACTGTGAAGAATGTACGTACCTTCTTGTTTAGATTCTTCTCCGGTGCTGTTATGACGTCGTTTTCTGTTATAACGGCCACGGACAAACTTGGGGAGAGGAAGAGGATCGATACCCAGAACTTTATGTACTTGTCGAAACACCATCAAACGGAGGGCTTGCTGTACACAGAGGAACAGAAGGAGAAATTTGTAATCCTGATTTGCATGAGCTAATGTAAGTCAATCACCTTATTCTGAAAGCAGATACATTGTTGACTCGTGGCAAATTACCCAATATTTGACAGTGGAATATAGTTCAAGACTACATTAAGTCATGCTGTGTGTAGAAGTTTCTTTAATTACAGACAATGAAACTGATGCATGTTTATCTCCTCCTGAACAGAACATGGGAAATCATGTAATTATTCATCTACGGGTTGTTTGTTTAAACAGAGTATGTTCACACTGAATGGAATTTCTGAAGAGTTCACCAAATCATATGGTATGAGATTCATACCACTATCCTTTACAGAAGTTTATTATTACAGGATGTATGGGACGTAGGAAGTCCTTTTCACATAGCATAACTAACCTCCCAATAGTTTCGAACAACCTATTTTCATATAATTTTCTTTCGCTTGAAAGTCATTCCTTTTAGACAAATATTATTTGAAAACTCACTGTAAAATTATACGTCAGTTATTACACTTGTTTAATAAAATTATTTCACCAAGTAGATTTCTAATTAATAAAAAATGCCCAATTATGAAAATACATTATAGTTATCACCTGTGCATTAGCGGTGATATCCTCTCGATCCTGGTTCTTCAGATCAACTACATCTACTGGGTCCTTTTCCCAGGGATCGATAAGACCTGGACCACCTAAACATTGAGATAAAAGAAGGTTTTAATATAATCTTCTACATTAAGAATACTTTTAATTTACAAAAATGTTAGGTTTTATTATTAAGAAAAAAAAACTCTTTGAAATTGGCTCTTTCTTTATTTTTTTTGCATTTCAGTAATGACATGCATGTAAAGTACAAAGTATAAATGCAATTTTAATAAAATTAACAGCATGCCTGATAATTATAATGAGGCATGTCATTCAAATTTTTTTATTCACAAAAAGTAGATTCATGATATCTTGAAACTTCGATTGATTTTCCTAATCTAAAGAAAACTGACCTGGCAACAGAATTCTCCACTCACAGCCTCGAACACTCTACGGAGAGCGTCACCAGAACTGAGGGGCAACTGGGAACTACTCAGAACTTTTTCTACAAGCAACTCCAGTGCCTAACAAAACATACGTTGCATTTCATTCACAGGATCATCACAAAGTTTTCTGATCAGGTTAATATTTCAAATTAATGAGATAAGACATTTAATAAATGCCACGTTATAGTCACAAAACACTATTCAAACAAAGTGGTTGTACACAAACTTTTTTTCTGAACCCTCCAATTTTCTAAACATTAAATGGGTGTTAGCCTGAAGATGTTTCCTTAGGATAAACAAATGTTGCAATGTGGTTATTTAACCTGTTTAGACAAATACCAAAAGGCTATATTCTTTAGCTTATCTAAATATAGTAGTATTGGGATTCTTAGAATTAAAGGTCTGACTTTTTGTAATGTCGCTGTATAACACTTAAGATGTTGCTTAGATATATTAGCTGGTTCATAATCTCATTATTACTAATGGCTTCCAAGTTAACCAAATCTATGAGCCAATAACAGTTATACCACATTATGCATATGAACTTAAATTTACAGGTCTAGGTGTGTGCGTTATTTGTTTGCTGAAGACAGAAAGCAAAAATCAACCAACAAAAGTGAATATATCTCACGAATCAAAAAATCACGAAACCATACACTGCTGTATACCATATATTCTTGACATCAGCAAACAAATAACCAACATTTGGCAAAAACTAGTAACAAAATATAACATTCCAGTTAACACTAAATTTATTCAAAAACCAGGCACAAAACTAAGGTCTATACTATGTAAGAACTACACTGACAAACACCACACCAACATTATTTATAAAATACAATGTGATAACTGCCACGACTTCTATATAGGAGAAACAAGTAGGAAAATGGAAACCAGATTCAAAGAGCATAAAAGTCACCTTCACACGTTTTCGAACACTGCAAGTCAAATGGACACAACATAACCATAGAAAACACTAAAATACTAAATAAAGAAACAAACATAAACAAACGAAAAATTAAAGAAGCCTTACTTATACAACAACTTAAACCCAAAATAAACCAATATAAAGGAACACCATTATACCTATATTAATATTATAGATTATTATATATTCAAACATCTAACCGCGCCCTCTACATTGCGACACTCAGTTATACAACCCCTTCCAAATATGTGGTCAGCTTCCGAAGAAGGTCGAAACGTTGTTCTCTCTTCTATTTAAAATATTTTCTGAACCCAAAACGAGCCGTTTTTGCATATAAAATTCTCAACAAGTGGGTTTCTCGACATCACTGAAGGTAGTATAATACTTAAGAACATAAATTCAACCTTCAAGTATTGATGTTTTTAAATAAAATATAATATTACTTAATTTGTTTTATAAAAAATATCAAATTGCATGTAGTTTGGTAGACTATACCATTTCAAAACCTTTAAATCAAGCAACCAACTCCCACCTCCAAAATCCAATTACATTACTTTATAAGTACAACAAAACTAGTCTTCTCAGAGGGCTTTACCTTGCACATATTTCCCACGCATGTTTTATAACTTTACATCTTAATACTGTGTTAGTACAGCAATCGTCAGACTAAAATAAAATATTTAGAAAGTCTGACATGGTTTGTTTTTTGCCACAAGCATAAACAAGAAAATGAAAATAAAAATCATTAGAAGCGAAGCCAACTTGTTATTATTTTAACACCTTAGTCCTGTTTAATAAGCCAAACAACAATAATTTTATGTTTCCCCTACTTCAGTTCACTTTGGCAGATATTTACAAAACAGACTGAAACAAACTGGGAACGTTGTTAAAATGCAGAGTAAAATTACGAGTCAACTGTTTTAAGATAACATCACACCTACCCAACTAGAAAGTTGTCCCCAGCTTGGTAGCCGTCGACGCAAATCCTGAAGTATTCGAATTACCACCACACAGGAATGAAGACCACTAACTTTAGCCTAGGAAGTTCATTGGTTATAAATACTGGAAAATATACAAAATAATTAATAATTATTAAAAAATAATGTGCGAAACTTAACTGAAATTAATAAAAAGTACCTATAAAAATATGTATTATTTTAATTATTTTTATACAACAAACAAAAGCAAAAATACAAAAGACTGAGAAAAGCATTGTTACAATTATCAACCAATCAAATAGGTTGACTATCTTACATTTTGCACAAAAAAAGTTACAAAAATCAAATGAATACACCGTAGAATGTTCATTACTTCATTAACAAAGTTGAAAATTTAACAACTATATTTTTAGTCTCTCAAACAACTTCTTAACCAAGAAACATTTCAGGTGCAAGGTTGTACAGAACCGACAACAAAATCTGATAACAAAAATGACAAAACTTACAAATATTAGATATTTTGGAAGATTTAATGGGTTTTCTATAATTATTTGCATTTGGCTGTTGACAAATTATGAAATATTAGTGAAAGTCTACCTGCACTAACAAAAATAAAACTTCCACAATGAATGAAAATATCTGAGAACCTGGAACCAATAACAGACAACATAATGTGCATTTCTACATGTGTATCTACACACACAAGTGTAAAATATTTCTAGTGAAACATTTCTTTGCTTAGTTGTTTTGGGTTACCCTACTATAAGTTTAGAAGGGCAACAAACATAAATATCCCTGAAACAAAATGCTAGCAACACTTCACTTTTTTAATAGGTGTTTACTGTTACTGCTAAAGTAGTTACATTACTTTTACCCAAGAAAAGTTTATTTTTGTTTTTAATATAAGTAAATGATGAACGAGCAGCGATGAGAAGAAGTTCAAAGAACAAATGACCGGTTAACCCTTTTGTACACGATCAACATCGGCTGAATTTGGAATATTCACATTAAGTTTTCTGTTCATTCCTTTCTGAAAGTTGTGCAAAGCTATACATGGACTATCTGCACTAGCCATCCCTAACTTTGCACTGATAAACTAAAAGGAAGGCAGCTAAACCAACACCTCCTATCATCAACTATTAGGCTACTTTTCTCAAACAGTTATCTGCTACTTTTACAATACATACGTAGCTCCAAAGTGTGAGTGCATGCTTTATTTGTTTTCATGCAATACTGAGACACAAATCACGGATCCTTAATTTCATTCAGGCACATTAACCACTAAGCCACACCTGAAATTTTAGAGGTTTGTAGTACAATTCAATACTATAAATGTTTGAAAAATTATAACAACCAGTTTAATAGAATCCTTTCTTTTTAGGTAAATCTGCAATTGGGAAGGCACATTGTATTTTCATTTGCACTCCTATCGTGTTTGTGTTTAGGATGTAATTTGCAATTCAATATTACAGAGAAATGACACTTCTATTTAACTTCACTGTTTTTTTCATTGAATTTCAATAACCTGATTCAAAAACGTATATATCCGACAAAAAATTACCATATTTAAAAGTTCAGGCATCATAGATCTTTACGTCATCAAAACCTAAACTTATCAATATGCATTCTAAGTTTCTATGCTGTAATATTAAAAGAAAAAATTCTGTTTGCAAAAATATTCCCACAGGTTGTAACCTGTACATGAATTTCAAATGTTTTTGTTTCTTTAAACTGACTGAAAGTTTTCAAGTAAATAAAATCACACCTAAACATCAAGAAAGTATTTAAAAAAATGCACGCTTCTTATATATCAAAGCTTTACTAACATTGTATACACATTGATGTATTTATTTACTAAGAATTGGGGAATTATACTGGTTTTCCACTGACCTGTTTACATCTAGAAAAAGCAATAAACTTTTTAAACATTTTAGATTCAATAAGATTTATTAAACTTCGGTTATTTTCTCCAAACATTCAAACTTGTCAAAATTAAGCAATAACTTTTTTCTAATGGTTTCTACATCTGTATACAAACATGAAAGTCACTACAAACATTACGACACTAATGTCAAATGTATACAAACATGAATGGTACTACAAACATTTCTACACTGATGTCAAATTCAATCATAATACGCAAGACATCATTTCAACATATCTTTCAAGAAGCATAAATATTTAACCTGCATTCTTAGTGTATCTGAATGAACATTCTGACTTTGTTCGTCTAAAATGTGATTACAAGTGGAATTTCAACTGGCTGTGACCTATGACTTTCCAGCCTCATGTGCATTGAGGTCAGGTCATTTTTTGACCTCCAGTCCATACTCTACAGCAGGGAAATGTGTTCTGAACAACACCTCGTGGTACAACACACTCTTAACAGACAAACCCATTCAACTAGTACTTGTTTACACTGTTCTTTAAAAGAAATGTGGTTTTACACAAAGACAAGCCTGGAAAACATTCTTCACACAAACTGTCTCATATATTACAGATACTAATACTGTTAAGACATCTTTTTTGTTGAATTTGAATTTTCTAAAAGGCTTGATATTTCTAAAATAACTTTTTTCTTTTAAAAATAGGTTGTAGAATTATTGAGACAAGTTTTCAGAAGAATGTTACAGAGACTTGCCTAAAGATGGCAGTAGTGTTCATATGACATATCTACCTGCTGCAGGAAGTGAACAAAAGGTAATGAACAAATGAGTAGCACATGGACAAGAGGCTGAAAAGTAGAAGTTTGGTATTGTCATAGACTAAATAGACAGAATTTAGTTGTGGAGTACCCACCAAAGTGAAAACGAAATTTTTTATATGGTCTCTAATTTTCTTTGTGAAATTACTTTCACTTTCTGTAGATTTTTTAAAATTTATTTACGGTAAAAGTTGTTAAGTCTTTCCATCCTTTCATGTACATGTCATGAGGGTTTACTGAGTTACTTTTAACATTTAATTAAGCAACCTTCTTTTTATGCTATATAAAGAAACTTGGCATAAGAACATGGCTAATAACCTAAGTTTAATATTGTATTTAATATTGTAATGATATTGTATAATTTTAAATTCTTAAATTTATAAAATATTTTAAAAACAATTGTCAATCTCACCCAAGTATGAGAATTGTGACGTTTACTCTCTGGGTCTTCTCTCCTCTATAACTTATTTACCATTCCTCTGAGAGGTACAAAACACAGTTTCTTCTGTTATAAGACTCCTCGGAGTGGATTCCTGTACGTGGTGAGGGGACCTCCCACGGAAGGTTCTGTTCTGTCTGGTTACTTTCTTCGGGATCTAAAAATCCACCCACGTGTTTGCCGTGCGTGGCGACCCGTGAAGGGGAGGAGAAGATCCTTGTGGTTGAGGGGTCCAACCCTGACACACCACTTTGGCCTCGAATTTCTGTAGACGGGCGGCCCTTGGGTGGCCCCCTTTGGTCAATCGGCTGGTCCACTTGGGCTAGAGCCAACCAAGTACCAGTGTTGGAAGTTCTCAACGGGTGTTGTGGACATTGTACCTGATGCTGGTGTTTGGGTATAGTGCTCACGAAACCCTGGCGTTGCTGCATTGTCCTTGCATGACTTTGTAGTGCGTCCCCTTGTAGGGCTCCATGGTGGGTGGGGTCAGTGAGTACCGAACCTTTTTCTCTTTCCTATGGATCCTACAAAAAATTTAAATAAAATTGTAAAAACAGTCAATGGGTAAGCGACCACGTCTTGAATACTCAGAACAGAAATCTCCAACATCAGTAACACACGTACCTCATTTTTTGATATTGCATTCTCTTTCAAAAAATTCTTTAGGGCAAATGTTCCCTTTTTTATTCAAAATGGGCTAGAGGGACTTGCTGTCTCTCCAAAGTCAGTAAAGAAGCTTCGATCTGGTGACATATTGGTTGAAACATCCACATCCCAACACAGTGAATTCCTCATGAAATCAAAGGCAATTGGCGATATACCTATTGAGGTGACACCCCATGCTACTTTGAATACTTCACGAGGAGTTATTGTTGAAAGGGACATATGCTGCTGCACTCCATTCCACAACTACAGTGGAAGTGCAGACAGATCTCTCTGTGCCTCCAAGAGAATCGTTTTCAAATCAAATGAAAAGCCTTTTGACCTCCGTGGTTAAAAAGTAGATGAATCGACTTCCACACCCATCTCTGTTCCTCCCATACCTTCCAACAAACCTCAAGATCCGTGTCCTTCAGTTTCAAATACAGGCATTTCTTCTGATACATCATTTTCTCCCACCACAATAAACAAAACAATTATTCGTCCGCGTCCTCAGTCACTTGATTCCTCTTCCAATAACAAAAACCTGCCCACTCGACCCAGAGCAGGATCCATGGATGTTGATAGACCTCCTCCGAAGTAAGACAGTAAAGAAAAAAGACGAGGTCGTAAACCGAAGGGTTCTCCAACCACTTCACCTGCCCATCCTTAATAATGGCCACCTTGATACAATGGAACTGTCGAGGTTTACGTTCTAATCTGGATGATATCAAAACGCTGATTGTTTCCTACCAGCCTGTTTGTCTTTCTCTACAAGAAACATTTCTCAAATCTGCTGATACAGTCTCCATTCGGCAGTTTTCTCTGTACAGAAATGACAGGTTGTGTGATGGTCGAGTACATGGAGGGGTGGCACTGTTGGTTGATCAACATGTGCCCACCCTGTCTTTGTCACTCAACACACCCTTGGAGGCTATAGCCATCCGTATTTACTTGGGTCGTACCATAACTGTTTGTGCTCTGTACCTGTCCCCTGGAGAGACATATGATCAATCAGACCTGGATGCTCTCGTTGAACAGTTGCCATCTCCATTTCTAATCCTGGGGGATTTTAATGGACACCATCCCCTCTGGGGAAGTGCTGTTATTGATGGGAGGGGTCGAACTTTAGAGCAGATGCTCTCTGATCAAAATCTTTCTCTTTTCAATACTGGTTCTTCCACTTACTTTCATGCACCAAGACAGTCCTTCATCACCATTGATCTCTCAGTTTGCTCCCCTTCATTATTCTCCCATTTTTTATGGAGGGTTGACAGTAATCCACTAGGCAGTGATCATTTTCCGATCCTTTTGAGAGAGACTGGCCGTGGTCGATGCCACCCTACCCGCGTGCCCCGATGGAAGCTGGATCAGGTAGACTGGTCCACTTTCACTGCTCTTGCAGAACGTGATCCTGCCATTGTAGATCAGCCATCAATAGACGACTGTGTTGCAGCGGTAACTGATTGTATTATACATGCAGCTGCTCAGTGTATTCCTAAAACCTCGACACGTTTCCCACGATATCCTCGTCCATGGTGGAATTCTGCTTGGAACTTAGCATGGAAGGCTCAAAAACGGGCCTGGGATACTTTTTGTAGATATCCCACACTTTCAAATGGGGTTGCTTTCCAACGGGCCCGAGCACATGCTAGGTGGGTAAGACGTCAAAGACAGAAGGAATCTTGGATTAATTTCACAACCAGCATATCTTCTACCACCAGTTCCAAGATCATATGGGACAAGATTCGAAAGGTGAATGAGCACTACAATTCTGTTCCCATCTCGATTTTACTCTCTGATGGTCAGGAGGTGACTGATGTCCGGAACATCGCTAACACTCTAGGTGAAAGCTTTTGCCGGGTATCTAGCACTTCTGCTTCTTCCTCCACCTTCCTGGCCATCAAGACTCGGGCAGAGCGATCACCTCTTTCCTTTCAAACTGACTGTTTCTTTGACTATAATAGTCCCTTTACCCTGGTGGAACTAAAAATGGCCCTTCATCGGTCTGTCAGTACATCTGTTGGAACTGATGATATTCATTATGACATGCTGCACCATCTATCTCCTGCTTCTCTTGATGTCCTTCTGATTATCTTCAACCGGATTTGGCAGGAGAATGTTTTTTCCTGATGCCTGGTGCCAGGCTATTATTTTACCTTTCTCTAAGCCAGGGAAAGATCCGAAGATTCCTTCAAACTATCGTCCAATTGCTCTGACGAGCTGTCTCTGTAAGACCTTAGAAAGGATGGTTAATGCTCGTCTTATTTGGTTCCTTGAATCAAACAACCTCCTCTCGCCCACCCAGTGTGGGTTCCGTCGACAGCACTCCACCATAGACCACCTAATTCGTCTTGAAACATCTATCAGAGAGGCCTTTCTCAACCGCCAACACCTTGTATCGATATTCTTTGACATAGAGAAGGCTTACGACACAACACGGAGGTATGGCGTTTTGCGAGACCTCCATACATATGGGTTACGTGGTCATCTACCCATGTTTATTAAAAGTTTTTTAATGGACAGGAGATTCCATGTTCGTGTAGGTTCGGCACTTTCACGTTCTTTTGTACAGGAACTTGGAGTCCCTCAAGGCTGTATATTGAGTGTCGCACTCTTCAGTATAAAGATAAATGCCATTACTGAACAACTCCCTCTCACCGTTACGAATGGGCTATATGATGACGACTTTCGCATCTCATGTCAGTCATCGAACATGAGATATATTGAGCGGCAACTACAAACTGCTCTCAATCGGATACGGAAGTAGACTCTTGCGAATGGCTTTAATTTCTCTCTTTCCAAAACTGTATGCATGCACTTTTGCCGTCGACGAGGTATTCACCCTGATCCTGAACTTCATATCGGTGAAGTTTTGGTGCCAGTGGTCTCGGAGACAAAGTTCTTGGGGCTTATCTTTGATCGTAAACTGACCTTTATACCACACTTAAAGCAGCTTCGGGTCAAATGCACAAGAGCACTGAACATCCTCCGTGTCCTCTCTTCTACCAGTTGGGGGGCAGATCGCCGTTCAATGTTCAAGATATATCGTGCACTTATTAGATCGAAACTTGACTATGGATCAATGGTCTATGGCTCTGCCAGACCCTCGGCCTTAAAGATACTGGACCCCATTCATCACCAAGGACTTCGACTCTGCACTGGAGCTTTCCGTACCTCTCCAGTTCAAAGCAAATACATTGAATCTCATGAACCTCCTCTACACCTTTGCCGTTTGCAACTGTCTTTACAATATACTTCGAAACTTCGTTCCTTACCAAAGCATCCCACCTGGAATGTATTTTCCTTCCTCGGTGGGCAGTACTTTTTCAGAACAGACGATCTGTCATTGCTCCGTTTGGCCTTCGCATCCGGGCACAATTGGATGAATTGGGTCTGCCCTTGAATAACATTGCAGATTCCACAGATCGACGCATCCCACCATGGCTTATTACAGCCCCCAAGTGTGACCTTTCTTTCAATCACCTATAAAAGACGGATACTCCAGACTGGAAGTACCGTCTTTTATTCAATGAATATCTTTCAAACAATCATTCAGTTCCCATTTATACAGATGGTTCCAAATCAGGTAATTCAGTGGGCTCTACTATGGTTTGCTATGGGTCAGTAGTTGCACGCAGGATCCCCTCTACAGCTTCTGTGTTCACTGCTGAACTGTATGCCATATCTCTTGCCCTTGATCATATCGCAGCTGAGCAGTACTCCAGCTGCACTATTTATACTGATTTGGTTAGTTCTATACTTGCCTTGGAATCACTTCACATTAGCTCACATCCTATTCTCGCAGATATTCGAAACCGACTGGCCCATTTCTCATTAGCAGCTACTTCAGTCCAGTTTTTCTGGATACCAGGCCATGTTGGTATTCATGGGAACGAGCTTGCAGACATGGCAGCTAAATATGTCTGCCTCAGCACCATCACCCCTATGCCTATTCCGTACATGGACTATGATGTTGTCTTCAAGGCTCGGCTCTGTGCCAGTTGGCAGTCCACTTGGAGTGAACAGCGCAACAATAAACTTT
Source organism: Carcinoscorpius rotundicauda (assembly GCA_011833715.1). Lineage (NCBI taxonomy): Eukaryota > Metazoa > Arthropoda > Merostomata > Xiphosura > Limulidae > Carcinoscorpius > Carcinoscorpius rotundicauda. Next base: position 3,799,130 of record CM022391.1, on the reverse strand, counting down.
TTCAAATCAAACCCAAAATTGGAGTTTGGCCATCTAGCTTCCGTAAAGTTCGGAGGGAAGAAGTTGTTCTCACTAGGCTACGCATTGGTCACAGTTTTTTAACTCATCATTTTCTTTTATCTGGAACTGATACACCAACGTGTAGTTTGTGTAACACTCAAATCACTATCAGCCACGTTTTACTTTCTTGCCATCGTTACAATTCTCAACGACGGCAATACTTTAAACATATTTTTTCCCAAGGTCAGTCTGTAACATTGGACAGAGTTATTGGTGAGGGTGACTCTGTCCACCTTAATGACGTTTTTAATTTTTTAATGGCCGTTAATCTTTTTAATCTCATTTAAATGTGGTATATTTATCTATTACACCTTTTTAATTGTGGCTCCTTTTTTACAATTTTATTCTCTCTCATTCAATGTGACATTAAACAATGGCCAGAACATTAACTAACTCGACACCAGGACTGGAAAGGCCAACTTCAGGTGACTAACGCTTCTGTTTGAACTACTCGTTAGTCTTCCTGGCGAGTTACTATTATACTTTCCTTGCATATCATTTCACACTTTTACAACCTTTTTGTACTGGCCATATTGACTCGTAACCCGGAACGAGGACGGAAAGACAAACTTCAGGTGGCTGATGGTGGTTTATATACTACCTGTTAGTCATCCTGGCGGGTTATGATCATTCCCATTCTGCTACAGGTTGTCCTTTACAACTTTGTTGACTGGATATCGTCATTGGTTTTTGCATCATTTCCTGTTTTAATTGCCATTTTTCTTTAATCTTCAATTACCTTTACACATTTTACTCCATTTACTTGAGTTTTATCTTTTTACTGGGCATTTGGCTACTCTTTAATACAATTTTGCTGAGTGTCTTTTAAAACTTTTATTCCATTACATTTTGATAATAGCTACTATGACACATAACCCGGAACCAGGACTGGAAAGGCCAACTTCAGGTGACTGACGGTGGTTCTTGAACTTATTCGTTAGTCTTCCTGGCGGGTTATGATCATTGTTATTATGCTATGAGTAAATAGTTTATAACTTTGAAGACTGAATGTCACCATTGGTTTTTACACCATTTTCTGTTTTAATTGCTGTTTTGTTATTACCTACATTTACTTTTACAAATTTTACTCCATTTATGTGACTTTTCTCTTTTTACTGAACATTTGGCAACTCATTGTTGCGATTTTGCTATGTGTCTTTTAAAACTTCTATTATTTTACATTTTGATACTGGTCGCTGTGACACATAACCCAGAACCAGGACTGGAAAGACCAACTTCAGGTGACTGACGGTGGGTCTTTTACCTGCCTGTTAATCTTCCTGGCAGGTTATGATTATACCTTTTTGATAGAGTAAATACCTTACAACTTTTTACACTCTGCCTTCTATCTTAACCTTGTAGACTAGGTATCAACATTGGTTTTATACTTTTTTGTTTTACCTTAATTTCCATTTATGTCTTTTACTCCATTTTTACTGGTTGTTTGGCACAGATAGCCTCGTTGCTTTGAGCCATAAAACACTAAATCAATCAATCAATCAACTGTTATAAGATGTATGACCAGTCTTGGAACAAGACTGCCTCTTCTTGATAAGTGTACATTGCTGCTATTATATTTTAAATTTTCTCATTTGTTAGTGGCACAAACATGTGTTTTGAGATAATTAACATCATGTCAACATAAAAACAGTATTGTGATCTATTTAATACACTTTTATATTTGGTGCATTTTTATGTGGAAGTAGTGATTATATCTGCTCAAATGATTTTTATAAAACATGAAGAGGAAAAAAGTTAATTTGATTTTTAATAATACCTCAGAAAGTCAAATGTTTGATCATTCGTTCTTGCTTATTAGTGGACCAAAGTTGTCTTTGATGCAAGTAAAGTTTACCAAATTGTGAAGAAAAGAGGATTCTGTTTGAGAAGATCAGGTCAAGTATCGTGATTCAGTTTCTAAAAAGTTAATTTTGTTTCTTTAAGGGTGAAGCTGAGAAATATGAGGAGGCAGTGGAAAAATATCAGAATGCTTTAGAACTTATGGTTTCTCTTGTCAAGGGTAGGGATTTATACTTAATTACTTTGATATTTTGTGTAAAATAGTGAAAAATAACTTTCATTTTAATGATGTTGGGCCTTCATAGAACATCTTTAAATGTTCTTGGCATATCTTAGGTATGTTGGGCCTTCATGAAACATTTGTAAATATTCTTGGCATGTCTTGCTTATGTTGGGTCTTCATGTAACACTTGTAAATGTTCTTGACAAACATCAGTTATGTTGGGTTTTCATGGAACATCTATAAATGTTCTTGACAAACTTTTTCTCAGAGAAACAGTAAATTTTATTTTTCTACTATTTTAAGTCATAATTATTAATACTGTTTCTTACATTTAAATTCTGTAGTATTTTATTTAAGATATACAGGAAAGTTATTTAACATTTGTTAACTTGTTTTCAGCATTTTATAGTAGAAAAGAGTTATCAGATATGTGAATGGGTTTTTAGCTGTATATAACATTTCAAAAGAGAGTTTCAGATTAGTTGGTTTTCTCCACATTTCTGGGAAACTGAGTAGTTTCAGTTTTTGGAGTGAAACATACAAAGAAATGCATGTATATGTGAACTAGAGCAAGTGACTTCCAATTACTAAAGCCTTTTTAAACTAAATTAGATCACAGTGTCTGCCATTGAATTAGCCGAGATCATGTTACTGACATTGCAGTTTTCATCTGATCATGGAAGTTAGATATTTTCATATGAAGAGATAGAGTCATCTTTACGACTCATTATGCACCATGTTTTTATGAAATGAAATGTCTACTACATTGTCATCAGCTATTTTTGATGGAAGTTACACAATCCTCCGGTGGTTTGTCTTGTACAAGATGCACTATAAGTAGCATCTCATTAGAGTTTCTCATCTTCCAGCCCAACTGATAAGTTCTAATATTCAACAAAATCTTTCTTGGGCAGAGACAAAAGATAAATGTGAATTGATGTTTTTACAAACTTCTGATTTTTAGCTATAATGAATAAAGTAAGAAGAATGTGTGTAAACACAGAGGTCATTAGTTAACTTGGTTAAATTATGTCTATCATTACCAGTAGTTTACTTTATTTTGAACCATGACATTTCACAAAAAATATTAATTACTTTACTTACAATGAGATAAATAACCTAAATTCTGCTCCACCAAATGATATTTAAACTTCTCCTCAGCTGTTTTCCAAATTTAAATTCGTTAAAAACTGTTGAGATCAAATGCTGTGACATCATAATTGGATTGGATATGTGGTCTGTGATTCATAAAACCAGTATAAGAATAGATCCACATTAGAAATAACATTTGGATTAATAAATTCTTAACAGATAACAGTTTTTTAGCAGGTATAAATCAAAGCTTTGAGATGGGCAGAGAAAACAAAAACAAAAACAAATGCAGCTAAATTATTACACTCAAAACTCCTAGAGGCTGCAAACTGTATTGAATCAATAAAAATATTTATTATAAAAGTAATGAACTAATTCTACAGGGTGGTCGCTAGAAAAGCGGAAAATTTGAGGGTCAGATGAGATCATGAATAAAATGGTGTTTACTCATTTCTATTTTGATTTCTTTACATCATGAAAAAAATGCATGATTTTAATGTCATAAAATGCATTTTGAGTATCTATGAGTGTAATATAACATATGCCTTTAAAAAACTTTGTAAAACTTATTCTTTGTAAAAATAAATAGCTGTTTGACAAATTTTCCGCTTTTCTAGCGACCACCCTGTAAAATGTTTTAAGACAAAAATTATTTTAGAATTATCATTACTTAGAAATGCATGTGACACTTAATGGTATGCTCACTGATCATAATGAGGACAAAACAGTCTTCTAATGACATCACAATGTTGATGATTTTGGAATACAAAATTAAATAATTTTTATTAAAGTCATCAATTTGCTTATTTATGACACAGAAACTTTATTTTCACCAAAGAAGTGCTTAAATATAAACCATATTTAAGATACAAACATAGTATAATCAAAACAATTTCAGACAAAACAATTCTGGTTTTATAAAATATTGTGTCTGTCTGAGATTCCAGAAAGATGAATGGTAAGAACAATAATTAAAATAATATACAACTAAAGTCAGAACTTGTAATGACTTTTTGGATTTGAGATTACATTTTCACTTCAAGACTAATAATGAATAGTAAACATCATTAATGAATGTTTCAGTCACACATATTCAGTAAATCTATGAAATGAAATAACTGTGAACAGTGTGTAATATAATTACTCATAAAGTAATACATCAAATGGTGTTAAGTGCTTACAGAACATTCAATTAAAAAAAAGGAGAGAGAGATATTTAAAATATGATGGAGACAAGTTTGAATATTTATTAGATTATGAAAAAAAATCTACAAATCATTTTCACTTATTGAGAATTTTACGAGTAGAGAAATCATTACATCAAAATACTCTTCAACACTCCAACCATATGTAACAAGAACAAACCATTTATTAAACCTAAAACAGTGAAGCAGATAGATTGAATGTATCCTACGTGCTAAGTGCAACAAGCAATTTCACTTGGATAATGGTAGCCAAATAAGGAGTAGTCAATGCTAACTGCTTAACTTCTCTCTAGTCAATACTTAGTGTCTATCATCGTTTTACTCTTGAGGACTTTGTTTTTTGTGTTTTATCCCAAGAGTCATTAAGGAACCATCTCTCAAATAGCAAACTCTTCTCTCTTTCATACTGAGAGTAAGAAACATTTCTCAGAGTATTTGGGTGTTTCATACTGTAGTAAAGCACTCGTGTTATCGAAACGTATTGCACGTTTTATTTAAGTGGAAGAGACACGTTAGTAATTTTTGTTCTTGTCAAACACATTTTCAGAAGCTAGCTTTTAAGCAGAATAAAAGCAATTTATTTTTTTAACGTAATTTTTGGAATATTTCTACAGGTGTTTTATTAGTAGATTTGTAATATTTTGTCAAATAATTAGACATTTTTTGTCAGTCTGTTTATTTTCCTGAATTTTATAGTTTTATTGTGTGATTTATTTAGCTGAACCGCCTGGTCCAAAAAAAGAATTACTACACAATGAGGTAAATATCTTAACAATTTTATAATAAATACAGTTGTTCAGATTTAGGTACAAACCTCGTGAAAAGTGTTTTCTTTATTCTTGAAGTTTATTAACTGATATATACACACATATATATATATATATATTCAGAACTAAAAACTTTACTGTGATTAAAGCATGTTACTTAGTTCTTGTAAGACTTGTTTCTAATCGAGTAATTAAAACAGGTTTGTTTAATATTAATTACAGTTGATGTTTTATATAAAATTCTAAAGTTCAAATGAAACTTTATCTATTGTTCAAGCAACAAAGAAGTCATTGGAAAAAATCACCTGGTGGTAATATAATACAGGGTGGTCGCTAGAAAAGCGGAAAATTTGAGGGTCAGTTGAGATCATGAATAAAATGCGTGCTTACTCATTTCTATTTTGATTTATTTACATCATGAATAAAATGCATGATTTTAATAATTTTGAGCATCTATGAGTGTAATATAACATATGCCTTTAAAAAACTTTGTTAAAGTTTTTCTTTGTAAAAATAAATAGCTGTTTGACAAATTTTCCGCTTTTCTAGTGACCACCCTGTATATTGTGTTGTCTGTTTTCATTCCCATGTTCATATGCTGGTAGTGAAACTTTTAACTTTTGTTTTTAAGAAAATTCGGATATTAAAAATTTTATGTTGTAAGCTTCTTTATGTTAACAGAACTTCGTGTTTAACTTTGTTTAAAATTGTAATTCAAATCCCTGGTGTTAATAATGTAGGTGGACAAATGGATGAGAAAAGCTGAAAACATTAAATCTTGTATTCTGGTCTCAAAATTGAAACAAGAAGAATTAGTGAGAACTAAAGGTGGAAATCAAAGTGAAATGACAGAAAGTATTAGTAAGTACTTCGTCTTACAGTTTGTGAAGACAGAGTATTAGTAAGTACTGTATCTTACAGTTTGTGAAGACAGACAGTATTAGTAAGTACTGTATCTTACAGTTTGTGAAGACAGAGTATTAGTAAGTACTGTATCTTACAGTTTGTGAAGACAGAGTATTAGTAAGTACTGTATCTCACAGTTTGTGAAGAAAGACATTAGTAAGTACTGTATCTCACAGTTTGTGAAGACAGACATTAGTAAGTACTGTATCTTATAGCATGTGAAGACAGACAGTATTATTAAGTACTGTATCTTACAGTTTCTGAAGACAGACAGTATTAGTAAGTACTGTATCTTATAGCATGTGAAGACAGACAGTATTAGTAAGTACTGTATCTCAAAGTTTGTGAAGACAGACATTATTAGTAAGTACTGTATCTTACAGTTTGTGAAGACAGACATTAGTAAGTACTGTATCTTATAGCATGTGAAGACAGACAGTATTAGTAAGTACTGTATCTTACAGATTGTGAAGACAGACAGTATTAGTAAGTACTGAATCTTACAGTTTGTGAAGACAGAGTATTAGTAAGTACTGTATCTTACAGTTTGTAAAGACAGAGTATTGGTAAGTACTGTATCTTACAGTTTGTGAAGACAGACAGTATTAGTAAGTACTGTATCTCACTGTTTGTGAAGACAGACATTATTAGTATGTACTGTATCTTATAGCATGTGAGGACAGACAGTATTAGTAAGTACTGTATCTCACAGTTTCTGAAGACAGACAGTATTAGTAAGTACTGTATCTTACAGTTTCTGAAGACAGACAGTATTAGTAAGTACTGTATCTCACAGTTTGTGAAGACAGACATTATTAGTATGTATTGTATCTTATAGCATGTGAGGACAGACAGTATTAGTAAGTACTGTATCATACATATTGTGAAGACAGACAGTATTAGTAAGTACTGAATCTAACAGTTTGTGAAGACAGATATTATTAGTAAGTACTGTATCTTATAGCATGTGAAGACAGACAGTATTAGTAAGTACTGAATCTTATAGCATGTCAAGACAGACAGTATTAGTAAGTACTGAATCTTACACTTTGTGAAGACAGACAGTATTAGTAAGTACTGTATCTTACAGTTTGTGAAGACAGACATTATTAGTAAGTACTGTATCTTATAGCATGTGAAGACAGACAGTATTAGTAAGTACTGAATCTTATAGCATGTGAAGACAGACAGTATTAGTAAGTACTGAATCTTACACTTTGTGAAGACAGACAGTATTTGTAAGTACTGTATCTTACAGATTGTGAAGACAGACAGTATTAGTAAGTACTGTATCTTACAGATTGTGAAGACAGACAGTATTAGTAAGTACTGAATCTTACACTTTGTGAAGACAGACAATATTAGTAAGTACTGTATCTTACAGTTTGTGAAGACAGACATTATTAGTAAGTACTGAATCTTATAGCATGTGAGGACAGACAGTATTAGTAAGTACTGTATCTCACAGTTTGTGAAGACAGACATTATTAGTAAGTACTGTATCTCACAGTTTGTGAAGACAGACATTAGTAAGTACTGAATCTTACAGTTTGTGAAGACAGACATTATTAGTAAGTACTGTATCTTACAGATTGTGAAGACAGACAGTATTAGTAAGTACTGAATCTTACAATTTGTGAAGACAGAGTATTAGTAAGTACTGTATCTCACAATTTGTGAGGACAGACAGTATTAGTAAGTACTGTATCTCACAGTTTCTGAAGACAGACAGTATTAGTAAGTACTGAATCTTACATATTGTGAAGACAGACAGTATTAGTAAGTACTGAATCTAACAGTTTGTGAAGACAGATATTATTAGTAAGTACTGTATCTTATAGCATGTGAAGACACAGTATTAGTAAGTACTGAATCTTATAGCATGTGAAGACAGACAGTATTAGTAAGTACTGAATCTTACACTTTGTGAAGACAGACAGTATTAGTAAGTACTGTATCTTACAGTTTGTGAAGACAGACATTATTAGTAAGTACTGTATCTTATAGCATGTGAAGACAGACAGTATTAGTAAATACTGTATCTCACAGTTTGTGAAGACAGACATTATTAGTAAGTACTGTATCTCACAGTTTGTGAAGACAGACATTAGTAAGTACTGAATCTTACAGTTTGTGAAGACAGACAGTATTAGTAAGTACTGTATCTTACAGATTGTGAAGACAGACAGTATTAGTAAGTACTGAATCTTACAGTTTTTGAAGACAGAGTATTAGTAAGTACTGTATCTCACAGTTTGTGAGGACAGACAGTATTAGTAAGTACTGTATCTCACAGTTTCTGAAGACAGACAGTATTAGTAAGTACTGAATCTTACAGTTTGTAAAGACAGAGTATTGGTAAGTACTGTATCTTACAGATTGTGAAGACAGACAGTATTAGTAAGTACTGTATCTCACAGTTTGTGAAGACAGACATTATTAGTAAGTACTGTATTTCACAGTTTGTGAAGACAGACATTAGTAAGTACTGTATCTGATAGCATGTGAAGACAGACAGTATTAGTAAGTACTGTATCTTACAGATTGTGAAGACAGACAGTATTAGTAAGTACTGAATCTTACAGTTTGTGAAGACAGAGTATTATTAAGTACTGTATCTTACAGTTTGTAAAGACAGAGTATTAGTAAGTACTGTATCTTACAGATTGTGAAGACAGACAGTATTAGTAAGTACTGTATCTTACAGATTGTGAAGACAGACAGTATTAGTAAGTACTGAATCTTACAGTTTGTGAAGACAGAGTATTAGTAAGTACTGTATCTTACAGTTTGTAAAGACAGAGTATTAGTAAGTACTGTATCTTACAGAATGTGAGGACAGACAGTATTAGTAAGTACTGTATCTTACAATTTGTGAAGACAGACAGTATTAGTAAGTACTGTATCTCACAGTTTGTGAAGACAGACATTATTAGTAAGTACTGTATCTCACAGTTTGTGAAGACAGACATTAGTAAGTACTGTATCTTATAGCATGTGAAGACAGACAGTATTAGTAACTACTGTATCTTACAGATTGTGAAGACAGACAGTATTTGTAAGTACTTAATCTAACATTTTGTGAAGACAGACATTATTAGTAAGTACTGTATCTTATAGCATGTGAAGACAGACAGTATTAGTAAATACTGAATCTTATAGCATGTGAAGACAGACAGTATTAGTAAGTACTGAATCTTACACTTTGTGAAGACAGACAGTATCAGTAAGTACTGTATCTTACAGATTGTGAAGACAGACAGTATTAGTAAGTACTGTATCTTACAGTTTGTGAAGACGGAGTATTAGTAAGTACTGTATCTTACATATTGTGAAGACAGACAGTATTAGTAAGTTCTGTATCTTACAGATTGTGAAGACAGACAGTATTAGTAAGTACTGTATCTTACATTTTGTGAAAACAGAGTATTAGTAAGTACTGTATCTTACAGATTGTGAAGACAGACAGTATTAGTAAGTACTGTATCTTTCAGATTGTGAAGACAGACAGTATTAGTAAGTACTGTATCTTACAAATTGTGAAGACAGACAGTATTAGTAAGTACTGAATCTTACATTTTGTGAAGACAGGCAGTATTAGTAAGTACTGTATCTTACAGTTTGTGAAGACAGACATTATTAGTAAGTACTGAATCTTATAGCATGTGAAGACAGACAGTATTAGTAAGTACTGAATCTTACACTTTGTGAAGACAGACAGTATTAGTAAGTACTGTATCTTACAGTTTGTGAAGACAGACATTATTAGTAAGTACTGTATCTTATAGCATGTGAGGACAGACAGTATTAGTAAGTACTGAATCTTATAGCATGTGAAGACAGACAGTATTAGTAAGTACTGAATCTTACACTTTGTGAAGACAGACAGTATTTGTAAGTACTGTATCTTACAGATTGTGAAGACAGACAGTATTAGTAAGTACTGTATTTTACAGATTGTGAAGACAGACAGTATTAGTAAGTACTGAATCTTACACTTTGTGAAGACAGACAATATTAGTAAGTACTGTATCTTACAGTTTGTGAAGACAGACATTATTAGTAAGTACTGAATCTAATAGCATGTGAGGACAGACAGTATTAGTAAGTACTGTACCTCACAGTTTGTGAAGACAGACATTATTAGTAAGTACTGTATCTCACAGTTTGTGAAGACAGACATTAGTAAGTACTGAATCTTACAGTTTGTGAAGACAGACAGTATTAGTAAGTACTGTATCTTACAGATTGTGAAGACAGACAGTATTAGTAAGTACTGAATCTTACATATTGTGAAGACAGACAGTATTAGTAAGTACTGAATCTAACAGTTTGTGAAGACAGATATTATTAGTAAGTACTGTATCTTATAGCATGTGAAGACAGACAGTATTAGTAAGTACTGAATCTTATAGCATGTGAAGACAGACAGTATTAGTAAGTACTGAATCTTACACTTTGTGAAGACAGACAGTATTAGTAAGTACTGTATCTTACAGTTTGTGAAGACAGACATTATTAGTAAGTACTGTATCTTATAGCATGTGAAGACAGACAGTATTAGTAAGTACTGTATCTCACAGTTTGTGAAGACAGACATTATTAGTAAGTACTGTATCTCACAGTTTGTGAAGACAGACATTAGTAAGTACTGAATCTTACAGTTTGTGAAGACAGACAGTATTAGTAAGTACTGTATCTTACAGATTGTGAAGACAGACAGTATTAGTAAGTACTGAATCTTACAGTTTTTGAAGACAGAGTATTAGTAAGTACTGTATCTCACAGTTTGTGAGGACAGACAGTATTAGTAAGTACTGTATCTCACAGTTTCTGAAGACAGAGTATTGGTAAGTACTGTATCTTACAGATTGTGAAGACAGAGTATTAGTAAGTACTGTATCTTACAGATTGTGAAGACAGACAGTATTAGTAAGTACTGTATCTTACAGTTTGTGAAGACAGACAGTATTAGTAAGTACCGTATCTCACAGTTTGTGAAGACAGACATTATTAGTAAGTACTGTATTTCACAGTTTGTGAAATACAGTACTTACTAATAAGTAAGTACTGTATCTGATAGCATGTGAAGACAGACAGTATTAGTAACTACTGTATCTTACAGATTGTGAAGACAGACAGTATTTGTAAGTACTGAATCTAACAGTTTGTGAAGACAGACATTATTAGTAAGTACTGTATCTTATAGCATGTGAAGACAGACAGTATTAGTAAGTACTGAATCTTATAGCATGTGAAGACAGACAGTATTAGTAAGTACTGAATCTTACACTTTGTGAAGACAGACAGTATTAGTAAGTACTGTATCTTACAGTTTGTGAAGACAGACAGTATTAGTAAGTACTGTATCTCACAGTTTGTGAAGACAGACATTATTAGTAAGTACTGTATCTCACAGTTTGTGAAGACAGACATTAGTAAGTACTGTATCTTATAGCATGTGAAGACAGACAGTATTAGTAACTACTGTATCTTACAGATTGTGAAGACAGACAGTATTTGTAAGTACTGAATCTAACAGTTTGTGAAGACAGACATTATTAGTAAGTACTGTATCTTATAGCATGTGAAGACAGACAGTATTAGTAAGTACTGAATCTTATAGCATGTGAAGACAGACAGTATTAGTAAGTACTGTATCTCACAGTTTGTGAAGACAGACATTATTAGTAAGTACTGTATCTCACAGTTTGTGAAGACAGACATTATTAGTAAGTACTGTATCTTATAGCATGTGAAGACAGACAGTATTAGTAAGTACTGAATCTTATAGCATGTGAAGACAGACAGTATTAGTAAGTACTGAATCTTACACTTTGTGAAGACAGACAGTATCAGTAAGTACTGTATCTTATAGATTGTGAAGACAGACAGTATTAGTAAGTACTGTATCTTACAGTTTGTGAAGACGGAGTATTAGTAACTACTGTATCTTACATATTGTGAAGACAGACAGTATTAGTAAGTTCTGTATCTTACAGATTGTGAAGACAGACAGTATTAGTAAGTACTGTATCTCACATTTTGTGAAGACAGAGTATTAGTAAGTACTGTATCTTACAGATTGTGAAGACAGACAGTATTAGTAAGTACTGTATCTTTCAGATTGTGAAGACAGACAGTATTAGTAAGTACTGTATCTTACAAATTGTGAAGACAGACAGTATTAGTAAGTACTGAATCTTACAATTTGTGAAGACAGGCAGTATTAGTAAGTACCGTATCTTACAGTTTGTGAAGACAGACATTATTAGTAAGTACTGAATCTTATAGCATGTGAAGACAGACAGTATTAGTAAGTACTGAATCTTACACTTTGTGAAGACAGACAGTATTAGTAAGTACTGTATCTTACAGTTTGTGAAGACAGACATTATTAGTAAGTACTGAATCTTATAGCATGTGAGGACAGACGGTATTAGTAAGTACTGTATCTCACAGTTTGTGAAGACAGACATTATTAGTAAGTACTGTATCTCACAGTTTGTGAAGACAGACATTAGTAAGTACTGAATCTTACAGTTTGTGAAGACAGACAGTATTAGTAAGTACTGTATCTTACAGATTGTGAAGACAGACAGTATTAGTAAGTACTGAATCTTACAGTTTGTGAAGACAGAGTATTAGTAAGTACTGTATCTCACAATTTGTGAGGACAGACAGAATTAGTAAGTACTGTATCTCACAGTTTCTGAAGACAGACAGTATTAGTAAGTACTGAATCTTACAGTTTGTAAAGACAGAGTATTGGTAAGTACTGTATCTTACAGATTGTGAAGACAGACAGTATTAGTAAGTACTGTATCTTACAGTTTGTGAAGACAGACAGTATTAGTAAGTACTGTATCTCATAGTTTGTGAAGACAGACATTATTAGTAAGTACTGTATTTCACAGTTTGTGAAGACAGACATTAGTAAGTACTGTATCTGATAGCATGTGAAGACAGACAGTATTAGTAAGTACTGTATCTTACAGATTGTGAAGACAGACAGTATTAGTAAGTACTGAATCTTACAGTTTGTGAAGACAGACAGTATTAGTAAGTACTTTATCTTACAGATTGTGAAGACAGACAGTATTAGTAATTAATGTACTGTACAGTGTGTGAACACAGACAGTATTAGTAAGTACTGTATCTTACAGATTGTGAAGACAGACAGTATTAGTAAGTACTGAATCTTACAGTTTTTGAAGACAGAGTATTAGTAAGTACTGTATCTCACAGTTTGTGAGAACAGACAGTATTAGTAAGTACTGTATCTCACAGTTTCTGAAGACAGACAGTATTAGTAAGAACTGAATCTTACAGTTTGTAAAGACAGAGTATTGGTAAGTACTGTATCTTACAGATTTTGAAGACAGAGTATTAGTAAGTACTGTATCTTACAGATTGTGAAGACAGACAGTATTAGTAAGTACTGTATCTTACAGTTTGTGAAGACAGACAGTATTAGTAAGTACTGTATCTCACAGTTTGTGAAGACAGACATTATTAGTAAGTACTGTATTTCACAGTTTGTGAAGACAGACATTATTAGTAAGTACTGTATTTCACAGTTTGTGAAGACAGACATTAGTAAGTACTGTATCTGATAGCATGTGAAGACAGACAGTATTAGTAAGTACTGTATCTCACAGTTTGTGAAGACAGACATTATTAGTAAGTACTGTATCTCACAGTTTGTGAAGACAGACATTAGTAAGTACTGTATCTTATAGCATGTGAAGACAGACAGTATTAGTAACTACTGTATCTTACAGATTGTGAAGACAGACAGTATTTCTAAGTACTGAATCTAACAGTTTGTGAAGACAGACATTATTAGTAAGTACTGTATCTTATAGCATGTGAAGACAGACAGTATTAGTAAGTACTGAATCTTATAGCATGTGAAGACAGACAGTATTAGTAAGTACTGAATCTTACACTTTGTGAAGACAGACAGTATCAGTAAGTACTGTATCTTACAGATTGTGAAGACAGACAGTATTAGTAAGTACTGTATCTTACAGTTTGTGAAGACGGAGTATTAGTAAGTACTGTATCTTACATATTGTGAAGACAGACAGTATTAGTAAGTTCTGTATCTTACAGATTGTGAAGACAGACAGTATTAGTAAGTACTGTATCTTACATTTTGTGAAGACAGAGTATTAGTAAGTACTGTATCTTACAGATTGTGAAGACAGACAGTATTAGTAAGTACTGTATCTCACAGTTTGTGAGGACAGACAGTATTAGTAAGTACTGTATCTTACAGTTTCTGAAGACAGACAGTATTAGTAAGAACTGAATCTTACAGTTTGTAAAGACAGAGTATTGGTAAGTACTGTATCTTACAGATTGTGAAGACAGAGTATTAGTAAGTACTGTATCTTACAGATTGTGAAGACAGACAGTATTAGTAAGTACTGTATTTTACAGTTTGTGAAGACAGACAGTATTAGTAAGTACTGTATCTCACAGTTTGTGAAGACAGACATTATTAGAAAGTACTGTATTTCACAGTTTGTGAAGACAGACATTAGTAAGTACTGTATCTGATAGCATGTGAAGACAGACAGTATTAGTAAGTACTGTATCTTACAGATTGTGAAGACAGACAGTATTAGTAAGTGCTGAATCTTACAGTTTGTGAAGACAGAGTATTATTAAGTGCTGTATCTTACAGTTTGTAAAGACAGAGTATTAGTAAGTACTGTATCTTACAGATTGTGAAGACAGACAGTATTAGTAAGTACTGTATCTTACAGATTGTGAAGACAGACAGTATTAGTAAGTACTGAATCTTACAGTTTGTGAAGACAGAGTATTAGTAAGTATTGTATCTTACAGTTTGTAAAGACAGAGTATTAGTAAGTACTGTATCTTACAGATTGTGAAGACAGACAGTATTAGTAAGTACTGTATCTTACAGTTTGTGAAGACAGACAGTATTAGTAAGTACTGTATTTCACAGTTTGTGAAGACAGACAATTTTAGTAATTACTGTATCTGACAGTTTGTGAAGACAGACATTAGTAAGTACTGTATCTTATAGCATGTAAAGACAGACAGTATAAGTAACTACTGTATCTTACAGATTGTGAAGACAGACAGTATTTGTAAGTACTGAATCTAACAGTTTGTGAAGACAGACATTATTAGTAAGTACTGTATCTTATAGCATGTGAAGACAGACAGTATTAGTAAGTACTGAATCTTATAGCATGTGAAGACAGACAGTATTAGTAAGTACTGAATCTTACACTTTGTGAAGACAGACAGTATCAGTAAGTACTGTATCTTACAGATTGTGAAGACAGACAGTATTAGTAAGTACTGTATCTTACAGTTTGTGAAGACGGAGTATTAGTAAGTACTGTATCTTACATATTGTGAAGACAGACAGTATTAGTAAGTTCTGTATCTTACAGATTGTGAAGACAGACAGTATTAGTAAGTACTGTATCTTACATTTTGTGAAGACAGAGTATTAGTAAGTACTGTATCTTACAGATTGTGAAGACAGACAGTATTAGTAAGTACTGTATCTTTCAGATTGTGAAGACAGACAGTATTAGTAAGTACTGTATCTTACAAATTGTGAAGACAGACAGTATTAGTAAGTACTGAATCTTACATTTTGTGAAGACAGGCAGTATTAGTAAGTACTTTATCTTACAGTTTTTGAAGACAGACATTATTAGTAAGTACTGAATCTTATAGCATGTGAAGACAGACAGTATTGATAAGTACTGAATCTTACACTTTGTGAAGACAGACAGTATTAGTAAGTACTGTATCTTACAGTTTGTGAAGACAGACATTATTAGTAAGTACTGAATCTTATAGCATGTGAGGACAGACGGTATTAGTAAGTACTGTATCTCACAGTTTGTGAAGACAGACATTATTAGTAAGTACTGTATCTCACAGTTTGTGAAGACAGACATTAGTAAGTACTGAATCTTACAGTTTGTGAAGACAGACAGTATTAGTAAGTACTGTATCTTACAGATTGTGAAGACAGACAGTATTAGTAAGTACTGAATCTTACAGTTTGTGAAGACAGAGTATTAGTAAGTACTGTATCTCACAGTTTGTGAGGACAGACGGAATTAGTAAGTACTGTATCTCACAGTTTCTGAAGACAGACAGTATTAGTAAGTACTGAATCTTACAGTTTGTAAAGACAGAGTATTGGTAAGTACTGTATCTTACAGATTGTGAGGACAGACAGTATTAGTAAGTACTGTATCTTACAGTTTGTGAAGACAGACAGTATTAGTAAGTACTGTATCTCATAGTTTGTGAAGACAGACATTATTAGTAAGTACTGTATTTCACAGTTTGTGAAGACAGACATTAGTAAGTACTGTATCTGATAGCATGTGAAGACAGACAGTATTAGTAAGTACTGTATCTTACAGATTGTGAAGACAGACAGTATTAGTAAGTACTGAATCTTACAGTTTGTGAAGACAGAGTATTATTAAGTACTGTATCTTACAGTTTGTAAAGACAGAGTATTAGTAAGTACTGTATCTTACAGATTGTGAAGACAGACAGTATTAGTAAGTACTGTATCTTACAGATTGTGAAGACAGACAGTATTAGTAAGTACTGTATCTTACAGTTTGTAAAGACAGAGTATTAGTAAGTACTGTATCTTATAGCATGTGAAGACAGACAGTATTAGTAACTACTGTATCGTACAGATTGTGAAGACAGACAGTATTTGTAAGTACTGAATCTAACAGTTTGTGAAGACAGACATTATTAGCAAGTACTGTATCTTATAGCATGTGAAGACAGACAGTATTAGTAAGTACTGAATCTTATAGCATGTGAAGACAGACAGTATTAGTAAGTACTGAATGTTACACTTTGTGAAGACAGACAGCATCAGTAAGTACTGTATCTTACAGATTGTGAAGATAGACAGTATTAGTAAGTACTGTATCTTACAGTTTGTGAAGACGGAGTATTAGTAAGTACTGTATCTTACATATTGTGAAGACAGACAGTATTAGTAAGTTCTGTATCTTACAGATTGTGAAGACAGACAGTATTAGTAAGTACTGTATCTTACATTTTGTGAAGACAGAGTATTAGTAAGTACTGTATCTTACAGATTGTGAAGACAGACAGTATTAGTAAGTACTGTATCTTTCAGATTGTGAAGACAGACAGTATTAGTAAATACTGAATCTTACAGTTTGTGAAGACAGACAGTATTAGTAAGTACTGTATCTTACAGATTGTGAAGACAGACAGTATTAGTAAGTACTGAATCTTACAGTTTGTGAAGACAGACAGTATTAGTAAGTACTGTATCTTACAGATTGTGAAGACAGACAGTATTAGTAAGTACTGAATCTTACAGTTTGTGAAGACAGACAGTATTAGTAAGTACTTTATCTTACAGATTGTGAAGACAGACAGTATTAGTAATTAATGTACTGTACAGTGTGTGAACACAGACAGTATTAGTAATTAATGTACTGTACAGAGTGTGAAGACAGACAGTATTATTAATTAGTGTATTGTACAGTGTGTGAAGACAGACAGTATTAGTAATTAGTGTGCTGTACAGTGTGTGAAGACAGACAGTATTAGTAATTAATGTACTGTACAGTGTGTGAAGACAGACAGTATTAGTAATTAATGTACTGTACAGTGTGTGAAGACAGACAGTATTAGTAATTAATGTACTGTACGGTGTGTGAATACATGGTATTAGTAATTAATGTTCTGTACAGTTTGTGAAGAAAGTTTGTAATCAGTTAGTAAAAAAAAGATAATGATTTGTGTAATTTATTAATTTCAATAGCCATTAGTTTCATTTCTGACAATTAAATACTTTTCTAAAACTTTCTGTTTAAAAATAAACATGTTTTATTGTATTTTTTAACACTTGCTTTGCATAAGTTACTTTTATTGTTTTATGTATGGAATGTGCTTTCGACCTATGTTTTTTAACTAGCAGTCCATGAAATTTCACAGAAACAAAATGGAACAAACAAGAAACTTACAAAATACATGTGTATAAATCGTAACTTGTTTGGTCGAACTTGCAATTTATTGGTTTGAGGCAGTGAACGAGTCCATGATTTCAAAAGGTTAAGAAATGCTGACTTAGGCTACTACCAAAACTATGTTCTTGTTGTTTTTAATTCTGGCATATTAAATGTCTGTTATGTGTGACTTAGTAGTAAGAATGATGAACTTAAATCTAAGGGTTTGCACATGGAATCCACAAGGTGTTTTATAAGAGTTATAGTCAAATCCTACTATCCAATTATAGTAACCCGAAAATTTAAGTGGTTTAGCTTAACCGATTATTTCTGAACATTGGTTGAAAATTAGGGACAATTACTTTACGTAGCCCTGATGTGAATATCAGAGATAGTGATAAAGCCACTGATTATCATAAGTGTTAGAGAAAAGTACAAATAACTTTTTTTTCCCAGAGTAGTTTGAAAAATACCTCATTAACCTCATTGAAGGACAACTGTGCATTGAAATAGTAAAGATTGATACAGTCTGTGTAAACAGTAACCTCATTGAAGGACATTGAAATAGTAAAGATTGATATAGTCTGTGTAAACAGTAACCTCATTGAAGTAGTAAAGATTGATACAGTCTGTGTAAACAGTAACCTCATTGAAGGACATTGAAGTAGTAAAGATTGATACAGTCTGTGTAAACAGTAACCTCATTGAAGGACATTGAAATAGTAAAATTGATACAGTCTGTGTAAACAGCATTCTTTTATATACTGTAACTTCTTGAAGTAAAATGAGTAAGAAATGAATTTTTGGGCTCTGATTACGTTGTATTTTTATTTCAAAATACATATTCAAGATATTTTTAATGGAATTTCCAAATTGGGAACCCCTATTTATCAATAAGTAATATCATGCATGATGTTAACAAATCCAGTTGTTTGCAGAAAAATAGTATTTTAAATTTTTTACCAGTAAGTGAGGAAATACTGCGATTGTGTTACTAAACCCAGATGGTCTTACAACTCAAAAAGACCCCAGTGTCACAGCAGCATGTCTGTGGACTTACACCATTAGAAACTGGGTTTTGATACCCGTGGTAGTCAGAGCAAAAATAGCCCACTGTGTAGCTCTGTGCTTAACTACAAAAAAAACAACAAATGACTCGTAATTGTTTTCATTGGTGGATATTATTGACATAGTTAAGAAAAAGTAAAAAAAAAATGTTAACAGGAAGACTAATATAATATTCATGACCATAAAGATTTTCAATGTCTTTTTGAACATAGCATTTCTGTATTTTATTACCAAATTTCAATTGTTTTGTGATATTTTTTCTGATGGTAAAAATTATTTTCAGTTGATTTCAAGGTAAAGTTGAAGTGGCAGTCAGATTTTACTTGTTAAAATATTTAACTTAACTGTTAATGAATTTTGCACAAAATCTTTAAAAAACTTGTATATTAACTGCATTTAGGTCCATCATATACATAACAGATTTCAAGTTGAACTTTAGTTAAAGAAAAAATAGCATTTCTTTTACTTGCTAGTTGTGTTCAGTTATGAAGGGAAAGTCATTCAAAGACCTGTTTGTGTACCGTTAATAAATTACCTTACTTTATCTATGAACTTAGCCACATGTACACTGTAATAAGTCTGCATTCCAAGTGATGCCCAAAGTAAGCTTGATAGATAGCAAACAGTATTTACTGTCTTGTCTTTAAATAAGAGTTTTCCTCTTCAGAATATTTTGATTTATAATTTAGCTTTTAATGTCCCTTGAACACACTATGCCAAATCTAAAATTTTCTGGATGTTCTAAACATCTTAAACATTCTTATCTTAACATCTTTGTTAAGAACAGCAGCACCCTTTGACTAACAAATTACAAAAAAAAATGTAGCTTGTAACACTGTTAGATGCTGTGGAGTTCCCTCAGCCATAATTCTGCTTTTCAGTGTTAAACAAGAGAAATAGTGTTTATTACCAGTAATAGGATTAGGATGCTTTGTTTCTCAACTTAGAGTTACATCAGAGTTGTACTAATAAGTGGAAACACCTGTTTGTTTTTATAAATATGTTATCCTTTCTTTATGAATGAATAGTTTCTAGATTTAGCTTATAGATAAAATGTAACATCACTTCTGGGTGTTTATGTGTATTTAAGGGAACACCTGATGGCTCGAGAGTTAACTTTCAACACTGAAATGTGGAATTTAATCCCATGGCTAAAATATACAAATAATCCATTGTGTTGCTTGACTTTAAAACAAACGATATATAGGAGTAGTCACTATTACTGTTGTTAATCTGACACTGGTATTAAAGACTGACTTGTAAAGTGAACCTGTAACTGAGCCTACTGTTTTGTTGTTGTCAGTCTGCAAGTGTTAAAACAACAAAATGTCACCTACAGCAGAAAAACCATAACATAATAACTGTACAATGTAAACTTACAATGTAGTACATTAGTAAAATGAAAGCCATTAAGTCTTCCATGGGACAACAACGATAAACTGTGTGTTCAAAAACAACTGTAATCTGTGTGTTCAAAAACAACCGTAAACTGTGTGTTCAAAAACAACCGTAAACTGTGTGTTCAAAAACAACCGTAAACTGTGTGTTCTAAAACAACCGTAAACTGTGTGTTCTAAAACAACCGTAAACTGTGTGTTCTAAAACAACCGTAAACTGTGTGTTCAAAAACAACGATAAACTGTGTGTTCAAAAACAACGATAAACTGTGTGTTCAAAAACAACGATAAACTGTGTGTTCAAAAACAACCGTAAACTATGTGTTCAAAAACAATGTTGAAAGAAGATTTCTTGAATTTATTCAGTATACTTCTTTGTGTGACAACAGCTTGAATGGGTAATGAAGGAAACTTTATTGCAAGTTTAACATAAAATTGTAATGAAGAATTGTTTCCAACTGTCTAGTAGAAATCCAAAGCCTGAATAGCAGTTTGTATGGGTGTGAAGTAATCATTACATTAAAGATAAAATAACAGTCTCTAAAATCAGTATAAGAGACCAAACTGTGATCATTTATTGTCTTCCTGCATTACCCACATGATAATAGTTGTTTCATACTGACAAATTAATTTTTAAAGTTTTCAGTTATCTACCATGACATATCTCACCACGTTTTAGTTCCATCAAACCACAATGAGATGTTCTAGGAAAACAAATTTTAAAATTAAATTCATCTCCTAATGTCTCTAAGATAATTGGATTTGTTTCTTTTTAATAAATTGTGTTGTAATAATTGAAAACATTCTTTTATTTTAGAAACTTGTGTCTGTTTTATTCTACACAACCAATGTATGTTTAAAGTAGGAATTGTTTATGTTAAGAAAATTATGTCATATATTCTTGCATTGAAAGACGTTAGTTTTCAGATAATATTCAAGTGGTGTAAGACATGAGTAGAATAGTGTGGAAGTTTGAATAATACCAACCGTCATTAGTAAAGTTTATGGATGTGAATTTTGGTGCTAAATCTGGTGTGCTTATTGGTTATTTGTCCACCTTTATAATTAGTTATAAAACAGGAACCTTCTTAAATCATCTATAAAAATTTAGAAAATAAGAATGAACAGTTAATTATGTACTAAATATTATAAGTTTTTTATTTAAAGAACTCGAGTGACATACATGTTTATGTTTTGTGTTCCAGGATCTTGCAGTGTCATGTGATAGCCTGGGACATGTGAACATGAAAATGACCATTATAAAAATACATATGAAATATTTACAAATTCCCAGCAGCATTGAAACACAGTACCATTGAGTTTGGAGATACTGGTGTAATCGAATTATTGTTAACATGCACCAATGTAACTTATGAAACTGTTTAACATATATTGGTGTAACGAAATTACTGTTAACATGTACCAGTGTAACTTATGAAACTGTTAAACAAATACTGGTGTAACTTATGAAATTTTTAAACAAATATTGGTGTAACCAAATTACTGTTAACATGTACCAATGTAACTTATGAAACTGTTAAACATATGGCAGGTTGATGTAGTTCACGAAACACTGTTAAACATATGGCAGGTTCATGTAGTTCACGAAACACTGTTAAACATAATCACAGAGTGTTTAATATATGAATTAGAGTAATAGATCTCGCATGCAAGTTCTGATGCAACTTATTAAACATACAAGTACAACTTAAAAGCTGTTTTATCAAAGTTAATGAAAACTCCACTTTGTCATTTCAAGGTCACATTATGGTACCAGCTCTAATTCAATAAAATATCTGTTTTGCACTTTTTAATAAGTTTCCAGTTAGTGAATTTAAATTTTCTTAAAAATGAAACCATGTTTATAGTAAACTCACACAGTTTCTAGTCATATAGGAAACATTTTTTATATATAAACAGCATTTAATCAGCATAAACAAATTTCATTTCCTTTGTGAGCTTGATTGTTCACTTGACAAGACATAATTCTTTATTGTATAAACTTTAATAAAATATATTGAAATATGTGATTAAAAAAAAATAAAAACAGTTAATTGATGTATTATTGTGAGCTAAGGAAAGTTGTATTTTTCACATTTGTGTCTGTTAGTTTGCCATTCTGTCATCAGGAACAAGTCTCGAGGCTTATAATGCCAAAACTCAGATTTTGATATGGTGAGCAGACTATCTGTTGTGTAGCTTTATGTTTTAAACAAAACAAATTTTTTATTTAGTTTGATATAATTTACTTCAAATTTCACACACACTTTCACCTTACATTTATAAGATTGTTCACGAGGTGTGCTTTCTCGTCCACTAATTTCAAGACAGTTTTTAAAGAAGGTTATCGATTCTATGAACAAATACCGAGACTGAAACAATTCACTGCTTTGAAGTGAGAACAACTACATGAATCACTTATTTTAGGTCCTATTGTTAAGAATATATTTAAAATCTCTAATTATCTTTCAAATTTATCTTCTTGTATAGTTACTTCCACAGGGTTATTCTTTAATAAGACAACGTTGATACTGAAGAGGACGTATGAATGTGTCGAGACTATTTCCTCTAATATCAGGATTTCTGACGAGACTATTTCCTCTAGTATCAGGATTTCTGTCGAGACTATAAGATGTAACATGAATTATCATCAGTAATTTGTGTACGATAGGCATACATTAACATTCATGGCTGATGCACTTTTGATAGTTTTAATCTTCCATCTAAAATATATGTACAGACATGTGACAAGAGAACTTCTTTAGTACACTTTCAAATTTGTAATTTCAATGAGATTAAAATATTAAACTAACTACCAAAATGTTAATGGTGATATACTGTCCAATGAAGGTGATTTATTTCTGAAGAATTGAATATTGGGAAGTGTCGGGAATTAAAACCATTACAAAGTTAATAAGTCTTACTGTTTAAAGTTTAACTTTTCGCCTTATAGGCTATTAGTTTTGTGAAGAGTATTTTGAACCTGAATGGTTGTTCATAATTATTTTTAAATAAAATTTGTCGGTTTTACTCAAATATGTCAAACATTTTTAAATTTCACTTGTGTATACGAGTTTCACCTTAAGTTTGCACATGAAATATTTCAGTTTGACTTGTGCGTATACAATTTCAACTGTGACTGGAACTGTCAGCAGTAAACACGAACTTGTGGCCTTCAAAATTGAAATTTCAACTCGAAACGAACAGTAAATACAGGAATATCTGAAACCTGAAATTAACTGGAAAACAACCTTTTTTTCTATTTACAAAAATTAAATCGTTGAATGAATACCTAGAAATATACTGTTTAACAGCGATAAATTTTAGTAATAAAGTAAAATTAACTACACCAAGAGTGGTTAACATTTAACTCGTTTAATGCAGAGTACCAGACATAGAGACCCCGCTGACCATCTAACTTAAAATAATTATAGGCCTTTAACAATAACAGAGCGAGTTGTTATTACTGTTCTCAAATGTTGCCTCAGACCCATCAAACCTTAATCTAGCCTTGGAGTAACCTGTAGTGACGAAAATAAGTTTACGCCAACTTTTTGATAACCCTGTAGTTCGTAATGTTTTTATTTACGATTGTTATTTAATAGTAGCTGATACGAAGTATGAATATTTCTCGTTATAACTGTTTGAATTAATCAAGTAACAAATACTTATTAAAATGTGAGATTTTGGGTGAACTTTCAGAAAATTATGATAAATATTTTGTGAAATAAATTCGATGTAAATAAAGATTTATTGCAGATACACGTGTTTTTGTCATGACACTGCTTTCTTTAAAAACGTAAGTTCTTAACTTTACTGTGTGTGAGATTTGCATTTTAGAGAACGCTCTTTCGACCGTTTTACTTTAATTTATTACATTGCTGTTTTAGTCGTGCCTCCTTTCGTAAACGAATATCGTTTGCTTATTGAAGAATTAGGGAGTGACTGACCTTGAGAATGATTTTTTTTTAAATATCGGTGCCTCAATTTATCATCTTTCCTACTCGCTCCTCTTTTCTCTATGGGGCGCCGAATGGCCTAGCACAATAAGGTGTGCGCTACGTAATCTGAGGGTCGCGGGTTCGCGCCAAACATGCTCGCCCTCCCAGCCGTGGGGGCGTTACATTGTGACGGTCAATTCCACTATTCGTTGGTAAAAGAGTAGCCCAAGAGTTGGCGGTGGGTGGTGATGACTAGCTGCCTTCCCTCTAGTCTCACACTGCTAGATTAGGGACAGCTAGCACAGATAGCCCTCGAGTAGCTTTGTGCGAAATTCCAAAACAAACAAACTTTTTACTATACGAGCCCCCCAGTGGCTCAGCGGTATGTCTGCGGACTTATACGCTAAAATCCGGGTTTCGATACTCGTGGTGGGCAGAGCACAGATAGCCCATTGTGTAGCTTTGTGCTTAATTCAAAACAACAAGACTATACGAACCTGACAAACTAAACTTGAAATTAAAAAGCTTCAAAATAAATAACATCATAAATTTATAATGTGTAAGGGTTTTAAATTTAATAATTTATTTTTTGGCACATTCAACATAAAGGGCGTGACATGAAAGTTTGACGAAAACTATGAACAATCAACATCTTGAATTTGGCTGGTATACTGTTAAGCTAAGTTACTTGCACACTTACAGCTTCAGTCAACAAATAAAAAAAAATGAGCCAGTGCCAAAATAAATACATTAGTGTTCAAGCGCGGACCTGATGGAAAATGGAAACGTTTTAAAAAATAACCAAGAACATTATGATCAGATAATGACGCCTCACTTTCACACTGAACATGCTCGCCATTTCAGCCGTGGGGGCGTTATAAGTTATGGTCAATCTTACTATTCGTTGGTAAAAAGAGTAGCCCAAGAGTTGGCGGTGGGTGGTGATGACTAGCTGTCTTCCCTCTAGTCTTACACTGCTAAATTTGGGACGGCTAACGCAGATAGCCTTCGAATAGCTTTGCGCGAAATTCAAAACAATCCGTTCGAAGCAAAAACGACAATGCTTTGATTAGGTAAATTTATAAATAAAAAATAGGAGACAGAAATGAACTAAAATTATGTAAACTCACGCCCCCCAGTGGCTCAGTGGTATATCTGCGGACTTACACGCTAAAATCCGGGTTTCGATACCCGTAGTGGGCAGAGCACTGATAGCCCATTGTGTAGCTTTGTGCTTAATTCAAAACAACAACAACATGTAAACTCACATAGAAAACCGATCCCCCAAGTATCTTACCGTAATGTAAGCTAATATTATACCAAAGCGAAATTGTGTTTGAAGTTGTAAGTTGCGGTCACTTATGTGTGTGAAGGAAAAAGGACACTTCTGAATTTTATTATAGCTGCTTACAACACTGTACAGCAGACACAACACCGTTGCGAAATAAATATCATTGTAACAAATATTGTGTTCTATCCCTTGCTTCAGTCTTGTTTTGAAAGTAAGTTGGATCGTGATGCATGGACCGTTTACTTTTTTTTATTAATTCTTACTCGCTCAAACTGACACACTCGTGTTGTTAAACTGTTGACTGCACCATCGTTTATTTTCCAAGATGTTCACAAAAGTGTGATCTTCACTTAAGTGTTTAGATAGAACAACTATCAGGGAATCCATATTTACATCTGGTTGTTACCCACATTAGACTGTGTATCTAGTTATAAATATGCGTACTCAGGTACCAAGACCGAGATATGTTTCTTTAGTTCAGGTAAATGATACGGTCTAATGTTTTTAATCAACACACAAACTGCACTGAATTTAATAATCAGTCCAATTGCTCACCGCATCATGACGTAAGACGAATGACAACTGAACAATCTCTTCACGAGTGAAGTCTTTGGTCGATAGATTGTATAATTCAATTGTGATGCATATCGTGATCACGTGACATGTACAGGTTCTGGCCACAATCTACATAGAAGAAAAAATTGCGAATGTTGTTTCTCGAAGACACGGAACGGGCTTGTGCCTGGGCTACATTTTCACATAAGTAATTGTGCTTAGTAAAGTTTATTAAAGGTAGGGCTCTGTTTTGTATGTGTTCTTTATTTTTCGGATCGAAGTAACTGAAAATATTAAAAGAAAAAACATTGCTATTTATGTAGAAATGGTTCGTTTGGTTTGATGTTTGGATATTACTGTACGCACCTTTGTTAAATTTGTAAAATTCGTTTCTGTTTGTTATGAAGGCTGTATAAGACCGCGTAATTGTTTTATTTAAATGATATAACAGAAAATGCATGTTTGATATTATACTTAAATAGTTATACTTTTATTGTAGAGATTGTTTTGCGTTGTTGGGTTGACTGTGAATTTAAGAATTACCGAGTTATCCAACGTTTGTCGATCGAAATGGAATATTATTAGGGTTGTGGCCGAATGTACAAAGATAATTAAATAAAGAATTCTATTCTTTACAAGTAGGAAAGTAATAAACGTATATTTATTTAGCTATGCTCTTCACCGGGTTGATTTTTAGTTTCTTGCTAAGTACCTACTTTGTTTTCACTGAAAATTAATACACATTAATAGTTAAACAGCGGAGCTCTGATAGTGAAAACACAAATTAAACAACATAATGTTATGCTAGCATTACTCGAGAGGAAGAGAGGGTTTCTTGGAAGCGAAATAAATATAACTCGTCTTAACTGATGGTAATCCATGAAAGCCAATATCCCAAAGAAGACTCTTGACCAATTACGGACGTTTTTATCTCGAAACAAAGTGTTTGTCAAAAAGAAAATTATTTCTCAAAAGTTATTGAAGATGGCGTACTTCAATTGTGTATGTGTTCTTATTGTATTTCTTCTTATCAGCGATTATGAGGCACTAAACTAGCAGGGAAAAAATATAAATATCGGTCAACCAGAAAAACTTTTATTTCAACCAACGCATCGTCACTGCGACTTCACCAAAGTTACAATACTGTTTTTTGTACTGACTCTGTTGAAGTCGCAAAGTCGAAACGTTGGATGAAATATGGAAGAAAATTATTTAGAAAATCAAGCATAAAGTTATTTCTTTTGTTTTTCTAACTTTATTAAAGAAATGTTTAGATAAGATTTTCAGACTACAAAGACGAGGTTGTGTGGCTCGTGCCTTGTTACCACCAGTAAAATAAAGTAAAAGATTAAAAACTGCGTTTTACCCTTTGAGGCCGTGTGCGTATAGCAATATAAACGGTTAAATCCAACTATTCAATTTGAGCGCTAAGAGTGGGCGATGCTGACTACCGGACTTCCCTGTAGTTTGTCACTTCTTTGCGTGAAATATTATTGAGAAACGTGTATAACTACTTAAATATATATTAAAACGGATAGTTGGAAGGGATAAGAGTGTTTTTACTGTGCAGTTCTATCCTCCTTCCCCGGGATCTAAATCCTCCTACTTAGAATACATGATAAAACATCGTTTATATTTTAAACGGAATCACATTTGTCGTTGTTGTTGTTTTGGAACTAAGCACAAAGCTACACAATGGGCTATCTGTGCTCTGCCCACCACAGGTATCGAAACCCGGATTTTAGCGTGTAAGTCCGCAGACATACCGCGGAGCCACTAGGGGGCCACATTTGTCAAGTTTGAACTTTGCTATTCTTATCAATCGACAATCCGGTCGCGACACTTAGTTTACGAAACAGTTCTGCTTAGA
Source organism: Carcinoscorpius rotundicauda (assembly GCA_011833715.1). NCBI lineage: Eukaryota > Metazoa > Arthropoda > Merostomata > Xiphosura > Limulidae > Carcinoscorpius > Carcinoscorpius rotundicauda. Next base: position 3,770,932 of record CM022391.1, on the reverse strand, counting down.
TTTGTATCACCCTAACTGTTAAGTCTGCACGAAATTCAGCAACCAAACCCTAACACGTAGGTTTTGGCTTTTCTGTCTGTTTGTTTATAATTTCGCGCAAAGCTACTCGAGGGTTATCTGCGCTAGCTGTCCCTAATTTAGCAGTGTAAGACTAGAGAGAATGCAGCTAATCATCATTACTCACCGCCAATTCTTGGGCTACTCTTTTACCAACGAATACTGAAAATGACCATTACATTATAACACCCCCACGGCTGGAAGGACGAGCATGTTTGATGCGACGAGGATTCGAACCCGCGACCCTCAGATTACGAGTCGAACGCCTTAACACACCAGGCCATCGCCTTTTCTTCCAGATATGTTTTTAGTTTATGAAGGGAAAACAACTTATAACATACACACACGGCGTCTTCACGTTTTTCTTTGTCTGGCATGGCCAAGCGTGTTTAGGCGTGCGACTCGTAATCTGAGGGTCGCGGGTTCGCATCCCGGTGGTGCCAAACTTGCTCGCCCTTCCAGCTGTGGGGGCGTTATAAAGTGACGGTCAAACCCATTTTTCGTTGGTAAAAGAGTAGCCCAAGAGTTGGCGGTGGGTGGTGATGTCTAGCTGCCTTCCCTCTAGTCTTACACTGCTAAATTAGGGACGGCTAGCACAGATAGTCCTCGAGTAGCTTTGTGCGAAATTCCAAAAAAAACAACAACCTCCAACTCAAACACCAGATCCAATTTCTTCAAGCAATTTTTGAACACCTGCTTTCTCTTTCTCACAGGCCGTATTCTATCAGAACAGCTTAAGGTTTGGCAGTGGGTGGTTTGGACTAGCTGCCTTACCTTTTTATTGATCTGTTATCAGTTCAGGATTAAGGATGGCTAGAGAATGTAGTTCACGTGTGAATTTCCGCAAATATTCTGAATAATAAAATGTGCAAATGGTAATGAGCTGATATGAATCGTTAGAATTGAATTAATTACACATACCAATCCTCTGTTTCTTTAGTTTATTAGCCCCCCGTTAGTTGTAAGTCTACAACGCTAAAGTCAGGGGGTTCAGCTACCCTCGGTGGGCTTAGCAGATCGTCCAATGTGCCTTTGCACTCAAAAAACACTTTTATTTATTTTTTTTACTTTTATTGCAAAGCTTTAAAACAGGAAATTTGTACTTGTTCCATCGCGGGGCATCGAGCCCTGGATTTGGTTATTATACGTCTGTAAACTTTCTAACTACCCACAAGAGGACTTTCGTGATAAAAATATTGAGCCATGTCAAGTTTTTTGAACTTCCAAACAAAGCATTTGTTTGTAAAGATGGATGTAACCAATGAATGTATTAAGTACTTACTAACACTATCAATGGTGAAGCAACAAAAACGTTATTTCAGCTGAAAAAACACAACCCAACATAAAACAACAAACGATGCTAAGTTGGAAATAATTTTGTTCGGTGTCAGTCTGTGCTCTTTGTCATTACTTTACCATTGTACTGTTTACTGTAATACAGTAAGAACAAAAATGTATTATCGTTCGTAATATAACATATAGATGACTACTGCAGCGACTTCTGACGGCTTGTCGAAATTCACTGTCCTACAAGCTGGTGAAATTATTAAACCGTATGTGACAAATGAAAAGGCAATCTGATTGGTGCACCGTCTTTACGGGCTGACAGTTAGGTCAATCAAGGAGATGGTCAGTTACGATGACAGAAATTTTCACGTACAGGTTTGTTATCTTGTCTCGCTTACCACTGGAACCACTCTTTGTTTGCTTTAAAATGGTACTGTTAGTATGATAAATACTTTTGGCATGTTTTTTTTGTTTAAATTGAATTCAACAACAATTTACTATTGCAATATTTAAAATAAATAATCACTTTTAATTCTATTCAATAAACTATTGTGCATTTTAAAACGTTAGAGTCGTAAACATATTATTTTATTAAAGGTAATTTTACAAGGTTTATGCAACACGGATATTTATATATTTTGTATAGGTGGAGAATTCTTATAATAATCATCATATCACTTCCCTTTGGCCACATGGATACACCTTAAAAGTTTTGAATCGAATGGAGACGAGCCTGAATAATTTTGTTGGTTAGTGTACTTTCATTCCTCTCATTTTCATTTCAAACAAGAGCTTTATTTCGCTAACAATAATAAAGTCAATTTTCTTTGCCCTTGTACGGAATAGTTACTTTAAATAAATGTGAGTGTGTTGGCAAAGTGCAGAAAATCCGTCAGTCTCTCTGACAAACCAAAACTATCAAATTCACACCCATCCACACTTACTACTCAATCAATGTGGTATTTTCAGATCAAAGTCATTATGTCGAATGCGGTTCCTCGTGGGACAGCAGTAAGTTTACGTATTTATGCAACGCTAAAGTCCTGGGATCGATTCCCCGCGGTTGATACAGCGGACAGTCCATCTTGATTTTGTACTAAATACGCAGCTCGAGAGAAATTTGATTCGTCTGCCTACTCACAGTTAATACGAAGTTTGATTTAAAAATGTCTATTTATTATTCTGTTTTGTTCGCATGCAAAAGATTCGTTCAATAAAACATTTCAGCTTTCCTTTGTCTGGTACTTACGAAACATGAATTAATTAACTAGCAATCAGAAACATTTTCTTGCAGAATAGCTTGTGGTGTTTTTTGAATCGGTGATTCAGATAACGGCTAGGTGCTGTCTTAAAGTGCAATTAATGAAGATTACTTGTTCAAACTTGACTGTTGTTAACACGTTGCTGTTTTTTGTCTTTAAAAGCCAGGTTGGTCCCTGAAAAAATATATTTTTGAGAGTTTAGTAACTTTAACTTGTTTTTCTGGAGATTGTCTTTAATCAGTTAATTATAATTAGTTTACTAATTAAAACTTGTAGCCCCCGAGTTGTTTTGGGCAAAATTTACAGGACTATTGTGGTGATTGGAAGTTATGTTTACCTAACATCCCATCTTAAGTTTAAAAACGGCGATTATATCTGAATCCTAGAAGTCTCTGATCTAATCGTTTAAGCCCACGTGCGCATAAGGTACCATCACAGTTTTTTATTTTAATTTTTTCTGTTTAAGAATTTTACAGTCAGAAAAAACAAACGGGTTTCAGTGTCAGTGATGGACATATCCAATTGTACGTAATAATGTTTTTTTTTTTTTTCTTTCTATGAAACAGAAGATCAAAACTCACTCCAGCAGTATCTGGCAGACAATGGTTTGACAGTTCCTGTTCCCATCCCGAATGTTCATGGCTCTTTGTGGTCGATAGAAAAGCTACCTGTTGGTTCTGAACTAAACAAACCGGGTAAGCTTGTTCGTTATGCAGCTATATTTTCGATTGTTATACATACAGCACTGAAAAAATAAACCTTGGAGAAGTAACAGATATTTAATAGAAAAATATACAGAAAATTATTTCCTCATTAGTCAACATTTGTAGTGCGTGCTCTCGTTGGGCTTCATGGTGGGTGGGGTCAATGGGCACCGAAATATTCTTTTTTATTATTATGGACTTCTCTGAAATAAAAAAAAATCAAGCATGACAATATAGAGAAAAATTCAATTACAGTGTTCCCTCGCCATTTCGCGGGCTCGGCCGACCCCACACACACACATATATATATATATATAAAATAATAAACATTAAATCTAAAATATAGCATTAAATACCATTAAAATATTAAAAATAAATATAATTAATAGTGTAAAGAAAAAAACAGGTATATTTTGAGATATAAACATATATTTGAGTTTATAACAGCGTAAAAATGGAAACAGCATTGTGCGTCTGCGAAAGCTACGCGAGATCAGCTTCATGGCGTAGCGATGTGCAAGACGGGCTATGATTGGTGCAGAAATGAAAGACGGCCAATGACAGCTACCCATTTTGATTGTCTTTCACTACATGTCTTCAAAATGTTCATAAGGCATTCCAAGAGATGAAGCCCTGCACCGTTAATGCAAGCTGGAAGAAGTTGTGGCCTGAGGTTGTGCACGACGACAAGGGATTCACGCCTGAACAGCCAACACTCGGCTGTTTAAAAAGCTGTGCAATTAGCTTCGTTAATCAAAGGTGAAGGATTTGCCGATATGAAGAAGAAAGACGTAGATGAACTGATTGACTTATAATCCGAACCACTCGCCAACAAAGACTTAGAAGCACTGACGAAGTCTGCTGCCGAGGAAGACGACGAAGAGGAGACACCGAAAGAAGCCGAGGAAACAATCGAGCAAAGTGGATGGTCGTTAGAGCGGTTAGGTAAACTAATGAAACTAACTAACGAAGTGAAGGAGTGCTCACAGGAATGGGACAACGATATGGTTCGATCAATACAATTTTGCCATAAAATAGAAGAACTGATGACTACTTATGAAATGATTTTCGATAGGCTAAAGAGGCAGAGAAAACAACTGCCAATAACAATGTTTTTCCAGCCGAGCAAGAAAGAAAGAGTACTGTTCCTGAAGTTGTAACGACCGACGAAGAAATTGCCGATTCACCTTTCACAGAAGAGGAAGTGGTGTCCCCCGAAAAGACACCATCTGCTGAAGATATGTAATTTTTAATTTTTAGGCTTAATATCTTAATAATTGTTCTTATTATTTCAGCAATAATGAACAGTATTGTGATGGGAGGGTTAAATAGTTGTACAGGGAGGGTTTTAAAAGTCTAAATGCACATAAATATATACGTAAAAATCGGCGATCCCACTTCGCGGAAAATCTCCTTTCGCGGGGGGCTTTGGAACGCATCTACCACGAGGGAACACTGTACTGGCGAACAACCATGCATTGATAACTCTGTACAATCATACTCACAGCGATTTTTAATTATACATTTTTTAAATGAAAAACGGATGGGACCGATGTCTCCAATTTTTATTCAAAGGGTTTAGAAGGGCTTGCTGGTTCACCTAAATTGGTACAAAAAAGTTACAGTCTGGAGACATTTTAGTGGAAACATTTTCATCACAACATTCCAAACTCCTCTTGAAGTCGAAGGCTTTAAGGATATACCCATTGAGGTCACTCCTCATTCGACTTTGAATTCTTCCAGAAGAGTTACAGTTAAAAAGGATTGAAAGACCATTCCTGAGTCAGAGATCCTCGAAGGTTTCAACAGCCGTGCACCGAATTTTCACTCATAGAGAAGGAATTATGAAGCCGACAAATCTTCTAATATTAACATTTACAACATCACGTTATCCTACCATAATCAAGGCAGGTTATCAGAATTGAAAGATTTGGCCTTATATTCCTAACCATATTAGATGTTTTCATCGTTAATGATTTGATCATTCGAAAACATCATGCCGTGGTTCTTTGATATGTGCCCTTTGTGCTGGTAAAAACCATGATGCTTTTGAATGCCAACTAGAACCACTTTGTATTAACTGTAGTGGTACACATCCTTCCCATTTTACTTCTTGCCCTGAAAGGGTAGAAGAGAAAGAAGTACGAAGTCTCAAGACAGTTCACAATATTACTTATCCAGAGGCTCGGAAATTACTATTCCCAATTCCATCTCGGACTTATGCTGCTGTAATCCGTTCCACTACTACTGTAGGAGTCCAGACAGACCTTTCCGTGCCTCCTACAGAACCCTTAAGAGCGCACCTTCTAAAATCAACAAAGTTAACGAATCAGTGTCGACTTCTATCTCTGTCCCTACATCTTCCAGTCATTGCCCGACTTCACCTTATTCAAGCCCAGGTGTTTCCATGGGATCTTCTTCTCTTGACACCCCAAAAATTAAACCACTCGTTCACACCCTCAATTACTGGAATGTATGCCTACAAACACCGACCTGCCTACTCGATCCAGTGCAGGATCAATAGAAGGTAACAGACACACATCCAGTAAAGAAAATAAAATGCGGCCACAAGCCATATTATTCCCCAAAATGAAGAAAAATGGCCACGTTAATCCTGTGGAACTGTTGAGGTTTTCAATCAGATGTGAATAACATCAAGGATTTGATTGACTTTTATCATCCAAAATGTCTTTCTGTACAGGAAACATTTTTAAAACCTACTAATACAGTCACAATTCGACAATACTCCTTATACCGAAAGGACAGGCCATGTGTAGGACAAGGACATGGGGGAGTAGTACTGCTGGTTGATCAACATGTGCCTACGCAGTCCTTGTCATTGAATATGCCCTTGGAGGCTGTAGCCATCCGTGTCTCCTTGGGTCGTACCATCACTCTTTGTACCTTACCCCTGGAAAAAGTTGTAATCAACCAGACCTTGATGCCCTCATTAAGCAGCTGCCAACCCCATTTTTAATTTGGGGGGGATCTTAATGGACATAATCCTCTCTGGGGTGGTTCTAGTACTGATGTGAGAGGTCGTGCTACAGAGCATATGCCCTTTAATCACAACCTGCCTCTCTTCAATACTGGCTCTTACACCTATTTTCATGCACTCAATCAGTCATTTACAGCTAAATATCTTTCTATCTGCGCACTTGCTTTTCTTGAGAGGTTGACATCAATCCACGGGATAGTGATAATTTTCCTATCATATTAAGAGAGACTTGTTGTGGTCAGTGCCACCCGACCAGTGTGTCTCAGTGGAAGTTGGACCAGGCCAACAGGCCTTCTTTTACTGCTCTCTCGGAACTTGAACCTGCCATCTTATGTAAATGAACAATAAATGATTGTGTCGCAGCAGTAACTAACTGTATTGTCCAAGTAGCTGCTCAGTGCATCCCCAAAACCTCAACATATTTCAACGACATCCCCATCCTTGGTGAAATTCTGCTTGTAATATAACATGAAAAGCTCAGAAACGTGCTTGGGATAAATTTTGTAGATATTCCATGCTTTCAAACCATACTGCTTTTTGCAGGCCTGTACACATGCTCAGCCAGTTAGATCTCAAAGCCAAAAGGAATCTTGGATTAGATACACCTTCAGCATTTCTTCAACCATGAGTTAAAAAGTCATATGGGAAAAGATCCAGAAGGTGAGTGGACGGTATACCTATGCCTCCTCTCTATCTTAATATCCAACGGCCATGAAGTTGGTGATACTCAGAGCATTGCCAACATTATTGGTGAATGTTTCTCTCATGTATTTAGCTCTTCAAACCCATTCCCTTTCTTCTTAACTATTAAAACACAAACTGAACATTCACCTCCTTCTTTTTCGAGTGATCAACCTTGTTTCTACAATCGCTATCTTACACAGGTGGAACTCAAACTTGCGTCTCATCGGTCTGGCAATACATCAGTTAGACTTGATGATGTACATTACGAGATGTTACGCCACCTTTCTCCTGCCTCGCTTACAATTCTCCTAGCTGTCTTGGCAACAAGCTATTTTACTCCCTATTCTTAAACCTTGGAATGATCCAAAGATTCCTTCGAATTACCATCCAATTGCTTTGACAAGTTGTCTCAGTAAAACCTTAGAGAGGATGATTAATACTCATCTTGTTTGGTTCCTTCAATCAAACAACCTTTTCTCACCCACTCAGTGTGGGTTCTGAAGACAACGTTCCATAATAGAACATCTAATTCTCCTTGTAACACATCAGTCAGAGAAGCCTTTTTGAAGCGACAACATCTTATTTCTATATTTTGTTATTTAGAGAAAGCTTACGATACAACATGGAGATATGGCATCTTGCGAGACCTTCACTCATGCAGATTGCATGGCAATTTGACACTTTTCATTAAGCATTTTTTAATGAACTGCTGAATCCAGATTTGTGTGGGCTCAACACTTTCCCGTTTTTTCCCACAAGAACTTGGGAGTTCCTCAGGGTTGTGTTTTAAGTGTCACACTTTTCATTATAAAGATTAATGCCATCAGTGAAAAACTACCCCCAACAGTTGCAAAAAGTCTTTTTATTGATGACTTTCACATTTCATGTCAGTCATCAAACATGAAGTTTATTGTGTGATAGCTACAAACTGCAATCAATTGTATACTTAAGTGGACCACAACAAATGGTTTTCGGCTTGCTCACCCTAAAACTGTTTGTGTACATTTATGCTACCAACAGGGTATTCATCCAGATCCAGAACTCCGTATTAATGATGTTCTACTTTTCGTTATCCCTGAGGCAAAGTTCTTAGCTCTTATATTTGACTCTATATTAAACTGTATTTCACATATCAAGCAACTTCATGTCAAATGTGTAAGAGCAGTGAACATCGATGTTCTCTCTCTTGGAAGTGGATCGATATTCCATGTTTAAAATGGTGCTTATCATGCTCTTATACGATCCAAACTTGACTATAGGTCTATGGTTCTGCCAGGACTTCAACACTGAGAATGTTGAATCCTATCCACTATCAGGGTCTTCGGCTTTGCACTGCAGCCTTTCGTACTTCTCCAGTCCAAAGATTGTACATAGACTCCCATGAATCCCCTCTGTATATTCGCAGTTTGCAATTATCTCTTATGTATATTTCCAAACTTCGAGCTTTGCCACAGCATTCTACTTGGGGTTGTTCTTTCCATCCTCAGTGGGCCACACTTTTCTAATCTGCCATTGTTTCTTTTAGCTTTCGTATTCGGGCACAATAAAAAAAAATGGATATATTTTTGAATAGCATAGCAGTATCAACAGTTCAGCCTTTTCCACCATGGTTAATTACTATCCCCAACTGTGACCTATCTTTGAGTCTTCTGAGGAATGCAGATACTCCTGATTGTAAATATCACTCTTAATTTGCTGAACATTCCAACATATACAGATGATTCAAAATCAGGTGCTCTGTAAGCTCTGCCATGGTTTGTTACAGTTTGGTTGTAACACACAGAATCCTCTCTTCAGTTTCTGTGTTCACTACCAAATTGGATACCATTTCTCTTGCCCTGAATCATATTGAAACTATACAATATACGAATTGTACGATCTACATTGTTTCACTCAGCAGTCTATTGGCCCTGACATCATTCCATATTAGTTACCACCCTATTCTTATCAATATCTAAAACAAACTGGCCCATCTATCTCTGTCCAATTTTTTGGATACCAGGTCACATTGGTATTCGTGGGAATGAACTAGCTGACAAAGCGGCAAAGTCTATCTTCTCTAGCTATATCGCCACCCTACCTGTTCCATACATGGACTATGGTCCAGATATCAAAATCCGACTGTTCACCAGTTGACGGTCGACCTCGAGTGAGTGACGAAATAATAAACTTTTTCAAATCAAACCATCTACAGCTCTTCAGCCATCTTGTTTCTGTAAAGATTGAAGAGAGGAAGTTACTTTGGCTAGGCAACACATTGGTCACAGTTTTTTAACTCACCACTTTCTTTTATCTGGTACTGATGCACCAATGTGTGGTCTGTGGACACTCGGGCTTCACACTACGTGAAGCGAAACTAAAAGTGAACCTGGTATGGGAAATGAATATAATTATTTAAACATAGTTTTATTTATTACCTTCTCATTTACGAAGCTTGGGCACCCTTACTGTGCAACGTTCTTTTAGGCCATAATTCCACTCATATTTTACGAGGTTGGGCTGAGTTGAGATTAGTCCTAAATTTTTAATCTAATAACACTAAACAGTCTTGATAATGATAGCATAATAATGAAAATATGATTAAAAGATGATAAAATGAAATACAGTGTGCATTCTAACGAACAAAGCAATAAAATTGAAAAATAGTAAACCTAACATACTGACCACACAAACACTAACAACCGCCTCACAGTGGTACCACCAACCAAACTGTCGCCATTGTTTCTTGTGTTGTTGTTTTTGTTTCGTGGTTTTTCTGAAAGTTTCAACCAAACCGATTGCCCAACCAGTCGCGTGATTGGTAGTAGAAATAAACACAGGTTTTTGCTGAAGACGTCATCACATATGTCCTGGTTCTTTTGTATTAACACAGAAACATGCTGATAAACAAGTGGTCTTTATTTGAATTCCGCTTCATAGTTTTGAGTTATTCTTGTTATCTGAATCTTTTTACGTCTCGGTCTACTTTGAGGAATTTTTAAATAAAAGTAGTAAAAAAGTGAGAGACGTGGATGTGAAGTGGAAACTTTGTTAGATGTGCCAAGAAACATACGAATGGTGTATTTCAAACATATTAAAAAGAAACATAAAACTTGTTCCTAGAGGCATATAGTTTTAGACAGGCATAATTACAGCAATATATAGCATGCACATATTCAAGACTTTTGAGTTACTCTTTCCTGATTTCATTTTGAAGTCTTACGCAAAAAACCTTTGTAACGAACGAAAGGTCCGTTATGGTCAGGTGGGGTAAGGCGTTCGACTCGTAATCTTAGGGTTGCAGGTTCGAATTTCCGTCACATCAAACGTACTCGCTCTTTCAGCCGTGGGGGTGATATAAATTCGGTCAATCCCACTATTCGTTGGCAAAAGAGTAGCCCAAGAGTTGGTGGTGGGTGATGATGACAAGTTGCCTTCGCTCTAGTCTTACAGTGTTAAATTAAGAACGGCTAGCGCAGATAGCCCTCGTGCAGCTTTACGCGAAATTCAAAAAGAAACAAACACACCGTAGATGACTATTTACGTTTCTCAGCTTTTAGCAAAAAATATCCCAGTGTGGCAAAACTTGTGTTGCACCTGTCTTTGAAACTCATGTAGAGCTCTTTGTATTTTTTTAGTTGAGGTAAATAATTTGAAAACCTTTGTCGGTGGTCAAGTTCTTACAAAACTTATCATAAAATGTCTTTTATTGTCCAAAAAAAATGTCGAAAAGACGTTCCGGTTACCAAAGTAAGTTCCGAAACAGTGTTTAATATATATTTGGTATTTGTTGTTTTGAATTAAGCACAAAGCTACACAATGGGCTATCTGTGCTTTACCCACCACGGGTATCGAAACCCGGATTTTATCGTGTAAGTCCACAGACATACCGCTGAGCCACTGGAAGGCGTATTTGGTATTATTTCCACTCATCATTTTATAATCTAGTGACAAGTTTTAAAACTTACTGATCACTGTAAAGAAAACATTGTTCTCTTCTTTCTTTGCATAACACGCATTGTTGTTTTATCTGCTGTTCTGGATTGTTTTAAATTTCGCGCAAAGCTACACCAGATTATCTGCGCTAACGTCACTAATTTTGCATTGTAAGACTAGAGGGAAGACAACTAGTCATCACCACCAGCCGCTAACTCTTGTGTTACTCTTTTACCAGTGAATAGTGAGATTCACCGTCATATTATAATGCCACCATGGCTGAAAGGGCTAACATGCTTGATGTGACAAGAATTCGATCTCGCGACCCTCAGGGATGCTACTACGTAGTTTATCATGACTGGAGATAATTTTTAACATACATCCCTACAACGCTCTTCTCGAAATTCAATTACCCGAGGAAAGTCTTTCTAGAAATTTATTCAACAACAGTGATTTTACTGGATCGCATGCGTTTAAAGGTACTAATTTTTGGATTCAAGTAACGAAAACATTTATCATATATTCATATTTCTGACAGCGACATTACCTGATTCTTGACATGCAGTTAATATAATGCATGATAATAATGAAACTGTTATTCAAACAACTGCTAAAACCGCCATTCTGACACTTAAATAATTTGTTTATTGACTAATTGTGAAATTGTGTCATGACTATGTTATTTAATTATTACGAAAACAAACCTGCGGATGTAGAATTCCAAATTGATGACTTCGCCGTCCGGCTCTTCACCTTTTTACCGGGCACCCCACTGATCAACGTACCTTATACCGAAGATGTACTGTTCCAGACTGGTCAGTTTTTGGCTCGTTATCATTCGTGTATTCAGGTAATATGTTAAAACGATTCTATTTAAATAAATATGAAAACGTTATATATATAATTACCATTACATTTTCGTTACTACTACCGCAGGTAGTTAGGATTTATTAAACGAAGCTTTGTAATTATTGAATTTTATAATTTGAGAAAACCTAAGTGTTAAACAGTGACCCACGTGACAAACATTTTTAGCACGATATTTTCTGATTATTATGCTTGCTGCAGAGATGCCAACCATTACGATTTTGGTATATACATTACAACTATAAGCTCATACAGATAAATATTACGACTTGTTGCAACTCCCAAATAAAATATATTATGTAGGCCTATACAATAAAGTGATAAATTGTTCCCCCAGGGCTTCAAAGGGGTGAAAAGAAAATTTCTTGTGAAATACAAATAAATTCTGATTATATGGCTACTTGCGATAATCATGTGTGTGCTTGAAATAACAAAGAAAATATTTGTATCTCCCACGTCTATCAATAGTTTGAGTGCGGTGCTTCTCCATACTGGGTACGTGGGGAATCCATAGTTACGTCATCAGTGCTTGTCAGTTAATCAGCGCTCGCGTAGATGGGTATTTCTTGTTTTGTGAACGGTATACAAACACCAATGCGATCATACACGAGTTGATAAAAAGAGGCCTCGTTCACCAGATTGTCTTGTTTCTGGCAAATCTAAAAGGACTAAAACTATGAAGAAAAAATTAGGAAATAGTATAGTGCAAAATATCCAGTCATTGCATCAAAAGTCAGTGACAGTCATGCGTTTTGTACAGTTTGTCACTTCGATTTCTCTGTGGTGCATGGCGGGATATACGATTGTTAGAGACTGACAAAATCGGCATCTCACCAACAAAAGGCTGAGAGAAAGAGAAAAATGATGCAGATAACGACATTTATGTGTAAGAATTCAGAATATGAAACCATAAATGCGGAAGTGATGTTCGTGCAATTCGTCATTGCTCATAATTTACCGCTAGCTGTAAACGATCATGCAGGACATCTAATCAGAAAAATATTCCCAGTCTCTGATATAGCGGAAAAATGTGGTTGTGCTAGAACCAAAACTTCAGCCATTGTACAAATGTTGGGTTGTGAAGATGACAAAATGATTTCAGGCATACTTACTGACAGTATTTACAGTTTCGCCACAGACATGGATGACTCAAAACTCTTTCCAGTAGTTGTACGATATTTGTAAGGGCTTTGTCTACAATCATTATGCTCAGTCATTTGAAATTGTTGGCATCTCTTCTTGGTGTATGATAGTAACAATTCACAAATGGATTGATGTATAATGAAAAAAAAACACAAGGAGAAATGAATCATAATGAGTGTCAATGGCAGGCATACTTTGTTGTGGTTCTCCTTCTCTACACAAATGTAGGAAGATGAAATATGGTAAAATACTAATATCTATTTGGATTAAGGTTTGATGAACCCCTATGCGTTACATGGCCTATATGGCTGCCACTGGGGGTAGTGGATAATAAGTAAAAATAATGGAAATATTAGCGGTACTGTTAGAACTAACCTAAGAAACAGTTTACCTCTAAGGTCATTCGAGGGTGATGATAACATAGGCCGAGCGTAGGTTAGGTGGCCGAAAAAAGGGAACTGTGCCTAATGTTTTCTTTTTTTAAATAACTGATTACGAAATTTTAAAATAGTAAATTGGAAGCAATTGCGGTATATACAGGAACATCAAGAATCAGTGTGGGCCAGGAAGCAAATATTCTCTCTGAACTCACTTTCTTTTTCTTAAACATTTAAAAAACTTATTTAAAATATTCTTAATTATAACAGCAACAAGCTCATAGACAAAGGAAAATCACAGTAGTTTTAGTTCACAGTATAAACGTAAGATATTAATAAAGTACATTTATCTGTCAAATTTATATGGTAACAAATATATATTATTATCAAAATTACTGTTTCAACAATTCTTCGTGTGTCAAACGCCTATACGCAAATAAAAGCAAAAATTACGCTCCTCATGACAAAATGATGATAAGAATTTTAAGGTACTTTGCAGGGTGTGTGTGTGTATGTATATACATTTATGACAACCAGGTTTCATTTACCTGGCTCTGAACTGTAGTCAGTATTGTCTTAAAGTTTGTATTTTTTAGTTAGGTATATATAAATGGGGTATGAGTAAGAGCATTTTGTTTGTTTATACCTAATAATAAACTTTGATTGGACATAGTCTATTTGCATTACCATCTAGAGGTGGGGGTATTTAGATGAACAAAGGTCATATCAGGGGTTCTTCAATTAAATAGGTTTAGAGTTACCGTACATTTCAGGTATATGTTTCTGCCACGAAAGATTGCATGCTAATGTAGTAGGAAAAACAAAGCCATGGCGTTACTTTGAACCAAATGCACAAGATGAGGCAAGCTCTCAAATCATATAAATATTTCTCTGTATTCTTTTAATAACAGGGTTTTCACAGCAAAACATTAGAATCCCGAACCACACTCTGGAGCTTGTACAAGGTCCCTTGTATCAAAGAATTTATGGTTGCAATCGAAGAAGAACAAAAACGAAAACTTGTTACAGATGTTATTGAAGTGTTTAAAAACAGAGTTTTATCGAGAGTGGAAATTTTCCCAAAGGTAAAACCTTAGCCCTTACAAATTACTTGTCACTTGTTATCACACAAAATTTTGAAGTCAAGGTTTCCATTATCAGATTTAAAGTCTACAAGATTGATCAGTATATCTATAAAATATCATAACAATTATTAATTAATTTACCAAGTCAGACAAAATCAATAATTATTTTGTTCTATCAGATCCACTTAAAAGCATTTCATTCAAATTACACTATCCAAATTTTATCTTATTAACAATCCTTTATCCCTTAACAATCTTATTAAACACCTCAATCACATCTTCTCTACCTCTTCTTTTTTTCAAATGTAGACAATGGGAGAGTTCAATCTGTACTTCTCTGACAACCCTTCAGCCACAGGCTTGTGGGTCATTCCATGTCAAATCACCCAGATTTTGGAAAATTTTCCAGGTGACCCCTTCAGAACAACTTGAAAATATTCAGAGATGTAAGAATATATGGTAAAAATCTGAAATGGCTGAATAACTGGTGACATGGTCAAATTGTGGCCTGAAGAAGGGTTATTTTTAGCTAAATCATAAAGAGTTCCTTGCATGTTTCTACAGATCTGACAAACTTTTTATTGCACCAATTGCTGATTTATTATAGGAAATTAGAAAAAAATCAGCTTTGTGTCATATTAAGTCATAGATCTATGGCTTATTACATAAACCAATGTTTTTTACAATTTTGGGTTTTCAGGTGATTTTACTGCCTCATTATGAAATTCCTAAGAAAGATAAACTTGGTTTGAGACCATTTTTTTACTTTTGTGAGATTAATTCAGTCAGTATAGCAAATTTCAGTCTTCTACCACCATTTCTCTTGCAGCTTAAAGCTGACAAAGTTACCAGAAATAAAAAAAAATAACTAAATTTTACAAGGTTCTAAATTAGAAACTATCAGAGATATTGCTCTAATCTTTGGCAATGTTTCATTATATAGGTAGATGAGTACATGTAAATATTTACAAGGCATTCTGAGGGTGTTACCTGCACCCCTAGATGATTTGACATGGAATGACCATTGTGTATCTTTGTGTTTAATCTTAAACAAACAAACCCATCCAAATTACACTAATAACTCAATGTATGATAACCAACATAGATTTATTATAATTAAAAACCACGTACCATTTATTTGTTTAACTCACTAAGTATTTTTATAAAGCAGCAGAATCCTCTTCACAGATAGTGACACCAAATACTTTAGTATCATTGGTAAATTTAAATAATTTAATAACTATTTCTTCATCTATATTACTAATGTAAGTAAAAAAGAACAAAGGTCCTAAGACTGAGCCCTGAGGAACACCACCTGTCATATTAATTCAGTTTGACTAAACTAACAACCCTCTGCTTTTTTACAAACAGACACTCCTCTATCCAATTTTGCCTCATATGAAGCACCTTGTCAACTGCTTTCTGAAAATCCAGATACAAATAATTTACACTCTTACCCTATTTCTTCTTGAGTAGTGACATTTTCAGGGAATTGTCAAAAGATTTGCAAGGCAAGATTTTTCCTCATTGAAACCATGTTGACTATCCAATAAAATTACACACTTTGTTCAATGATTTTGCAAAGCATCTACTAACATACTTTCCAAAACTTTTCCACAACTCGTGTGAGATTAATGTGTCTGTAATTACTGGGACAATGTTTATCACTTCCCTTGAAAAGTGGAGTTTGCCACCTAACTTACTATTCTGTCACACCTGCCCACTATTGAAGAAATTATAACAAAATAAGAAAAAAGTAGTAACTCGCTTATCCAGTCTTTAACCTCTTTCGAAACCTTTTGGTGAAATATCTTGTTTGATGTGCTAATTTTCTGTTTCACCAACTTTCTTGATATTCTACAATCTTCTAAATTTCTTGTGATACCAGTCGTTCCAATGTTTTTTTTTAAATTTATGATGGTTCTCTTTAGTTTTCTCTCAAACATCCTCTTCTTTATATGAAGAATATATTTACCTTGAATATTTAAACATTTTCACATCTGATCAGTGTTTCCACTCAGCTTCAAAGTTCACAACAGATAATTCTTGTAGTATCTATTTGAAATTTGTAACCAAAATATCATTATTTCTTAACTCCATGTGCAGTAAAACGCAATACCTAATGGAGAAATAGTCACTGCTCCCAGTTTCTACCTTTTCATTTCTTTATTTGAAGTTTATGATCAATCTAAAATAGTATCATTTCTAGAAGGTTTCTTGACTGATTGGTGAAGAAAGCCATTCTGAACAACCTCCAAAATCCTTTCTCCATCATTTCCTAAACAATAAGCCTGAAATTATGTCTTCATCAACAGCTGAAATGTAGCCTCATTGTAAAAATTCTCACTAATATTATCAGTTTCATTTGGTGGTCTGTAACAAATCATAATAAAAGCATTTTCCATTTGTACAAATAGAAACTCAAATGGTTATTTAATATCCTGAACATCAACAGGATGTAACTCACATTTTACTTAGAAAGCCACTCCCCCTCTCTTTATCCCTATTAAACAGCATAAAACCTTGCATTTCAAAGAATCTTCTGTCATCAAAATCATTTTTGTTTATCCATATTTCAGCTCTTCCCATTACCTCAAAACCCTCTTCTCCTATCAGTGCTCGAAAGTAATCTGTTTTATTTCTTATACTTCTAGTATTGCAGTAGTATTAATTAAACATATCCTGGTAATTACTTCCATATTAAACTTTTCTCTGCCTCTTATGCTTTTTTGCCTTCAGTTTTTCTTGGCCCTAACCACCATCTAGTCTTAGATGTCTATAAAAGTCCCCTGAGATGTAAAAGGGAGATGATAACTGTTCAAGAGCATCAAGGTCTGATTGATCATATGTCTCTCCAGGCAATAGGTAGAAAGAACAAACAGTGATGGTATGACCCAAGGAAACACAGATGGCTATGGCCTCAAAAAGTGTGTTGAGTGGCAAAGACAAGGTGGACACATGCTAATCAACCATCAGTGCCACCCCCCCATCACACAGCTGTCATTTCTTTGTGAAGAAAACTGCCGAAAGGTGACTGTAGTAGTAGATTTCAGAAATGTTTCCTATGAGGAGAGACAAACAGGATGGTTGGAAGTAATCAGTGTTTTGATGTCATCTAGATTAGAACCTTGACATTTCCATTGTATCATGGTGGCCATTTTTTATTGATGTGTCAATGAATTAGGCAGAGAATTCTTCAGTTTATGACCATAACTTTTTTCTTTGTGTTCCTTATTCTTGGAGGTCTATGGATCTCCATGGATCCTGCCCTTGGTTGATTGGGCAAGTCTTTGCTGTTGGAAGGGGATTCCAAAGACTAAGGACATGAACGATTGATTGTTTTGCATCGTGGAGTTGGAGAGGAAGATGGATCCAAGGAAATGCCTGTACCTGGAACCAAAGGATGTGTAACTCGGGGTTTGGTGGAATGTACAGAAGTGACTGAGATAGGTGTCGAAGTTGATTTATCAATTTTTCTAACCATGGAGGTCAATAGACCTTTCATTTGTTTGAAGAATGACTCTTTAGGAGGTAGAGAGAGATCCGTTTGCACTCCTACAGTAGCTGTGGAACGAAGTGCAGCAGCATACGTCTGAGATGAGGCAGTGGACAGCTAATTTTCAAGCCTCAGGATAGATAATGTTATGAAACGTCTTGAAATGCTGCATCTATTTTTCTTCCAACCATTTAGGGCAAGAACAAAAGTAGGATGGGTGAGAGCCATTGCAAACTGATGTAATCAGGGTCCATTTCACACTAATAGGCATCATGGTCCTTACCACTCCAACGAGCACACATCAAGGAACCAGAACATGACGTCTTTCAGTGACCGAACCCTTGACATTGGAAACATCAGACAGGGTTTGGAATGTATGGCCATACTCCACAATTAAGAAAATATGCAGGTGTTTGTGGTGACATAAATGTCAGAATGAGGTCATTGGTCAGCATCGTAATTCCATATTTGCAAGTGGAGATACACCTCACTGCAGAAACTCCTTGGGTGGAGAAACCAGTGAGAATCTCCGACTCTGGGATGTTCTTCAAATCCTTTCAAACAATAACTCCTTGTGATGAATTCAGAGTAGCACAAGGTGTAACCTCAATAGGTATATCCCCAATCATCTTTATATGGAAGAGGAGTTCACTGTGTTGACATGTGGATGTTTCCACTAATATGTCACCTTGTTGAAGCTTTTTTACTGACTTTGGAGAGCCAGTAAGTCCTTCTGAATGAAAAAGGGAGACATTTGCCCAGAAGGTTTGTGTGAAAGTTAGTGCAATATAAGAAAATGATGAACAACAGGTGGTATGGATGTTGAGGATTGCTGTTCAGAATCTTCAAAATGTGGTCATTTACCTTTTGGCTGTTGTTTCACTGTTTTATCAAGAATCCATAATAAAGAAAGGGAAATTTCGGTGCCCATTGACCCCACCCACCATGGAGCCCCACGAGGGGATGCACTAAAATATCAAACAAAGACACTGCAGCAACAACAGGGTTTTGTGAGCACTATATCCAAACACCAGCATCAGGTATTATATCCACAAAACTGGTACTTGGTTAACTCTAGCCCGAGTACACCAGCTAATTGACCTAAGGCTGCCCATCTACAGGGATTCAAGGCCAAAGTGGTGCATTAGGGTTAGATCCCCTCTTCTTCACGGGTTGCCATGCACAGCAAACATGTGGGTGGATGTTTGGATCCCAGAGGAGGTAAACTGAAAGAACAGAACTTTCCTTCGGAGGTCCCATCACCACGTACAGGAATCCACGTCGAGGAGTCTACTCCTTATACTTAATGAATTAGCTCCTCTGATATACCTTTCTCTATGTCATTAGCCCCTAAAGCAGCACCTCTGCTAGCCCACTTTATTTTTTGCTCTGTCAGTTATATCTTCCACCTCTGACCCTGGTAAACATGATCTGATTATTTTTTCCATATTTACTCCCACAGACTATCCTATCCATACTCCTTGTCAAGGAATCACCTGCAAGTATGACCTGCTAAATGTCCACATTCTTCTGTGACTCATTTCCCTTCCCTCCAATAGTTTATCATCTGCAGAAGCCAAGATCTGAAATTTGTTGTTCATCAGAATACTTATTGTAACTAACTTCACTATATACTTTAATAGTACTGTTTCTAACTTCCTGACTACCACTGTCAGCAGATGTATTCCTTGCTCGTAACAGTTTAAGCTCCTGTTGAAATCCTGCTTTTATCTTCTATTATCTATTGCCTCTACTTTAACTAAAAACTCTACATAAAAATTGCATGTATTTATTACTAGCTTTGTTAAAAGTACATGCCAGTCCCAAATAAAACCCGCTTATTTCACCCATTGTCCCTAATAGACTATGAACACTTAACTTGTACACTGTTCTTACCCATTGTATTTATACTTGTAGCTTGCAAATAAAAACTTAATACCACATAGGAATTATTCATGGTGATTTTAATGAAAACAACGTGTTGGTACTTGCTGATGTTGACAAGAATGAGTACAAGGTTTGTGAACTTTTGGACTTTGGGGACATTCATAAGGCACCATTGATGTTTGATGTAGCAGTGATGATGACGTACTGCATGATTGAATGCACAACTATGGATCATTCAGATTCTGCCGGTCATGCACTTGCAGGTTACCTGTCTGAGAAGACTCTTACTCAAGGAGAATTATCACTCTTGCAGGTTCGTCTTTTTGTTATCCTAAGTCTAACACAACAAAAGAAAAACAATGTTTAGATTTTCTCTCAAGAAATGTGGATTAAATATTCTTTAGAACTAAAAACAATCATAATATTTATTCAGTTATTTATGTTACCACAGGCCATTAGTTTGCAAGTTTTACATAGCCATGGAACATTTTAATTTCATTCCTTCTTTCATGGAACTCGAGCATTTAACCCACCCTAAATGAAAGCAACCATATTCGTAATAGTAGTTAATGTAAACTTTTATATATAAATACATTTAATCCCTGGCTGGTTATCATTCAGTACTAGAAAAAATTTGCTAATACTTATGTTTCTGAAGAACCCTTACAAATTGTACGCAGCTTAAAAATTACTACCATCCATCATATAAGTAAAAGTTCTGTACATTTGAGTGTCTTGCCTAAAATTAAATTTCTAGTGACCATTTTTCTGTCTCTGAAATAATACACACACAGATCAATGAACAAAACATTGTGAAAGATGTTTTACAGTTATCATTAGATAACAGAAACTTGTCATAACACAAAGTTGTGAATGTTAACTAGTACTTCAGTTTAATATTGTTTTGTTCTTTCAAGGTGTGCATTGCTGCCCGACTTTGTCAATCTCTTGTGATGGGTGCCTACACATACTCCTTAAACCCAACAAACACATACGTGCTGCAGACTTCACGCACAGGCTGGACTTTACTTCGCAAGTTATGGAAAACAGACTGGGATAGTTTATACAGTCGATGGAATGAGATAATCCACTCAAAGAAAAACAATTAACTTTAGAACTTTTGATGTTTGTTTTATTTAACCATGGGGACCACAATGCACTTTTGATGTCTGGACCAATCAACACTCGTTATTAGTCAATAGGAATGTTATAATAATTTTTTCGGTTTGAAGCACACGGACCTCTAGTTCTTTTGTTTTGCTTAAAATTAGAGTCTAGTAAGACTTACAATTGTTTGTAGACTGTTTCAGTGTTAACTATTACATTAGGGAAGTCTTGTAAATTGATGTTATTAACAATAAAGATCATATTTTCCTTGTATTAAAATTTCACAGCTGCTTTCACAGTCAAGTTTTTAAATTTGTCATTTTTTGTTCGATCAGTTCGTGTTTTCTTAATTCATATTTAGAAAGTTCTGGAGCTGGTAGTAAATTTCTTTCTGGATAACTTTCATAAGTAGTTTACAAATTCCTAAAATGTTACGTAACCCATTAAATTCTAATTTTAAAACTTTTCAATCCTTGCATATCAAAACCCATTTATTTTAAATTCACAGCTGAATACATTAAATATTACTATAAACATAAGAGAATAACATTTATAATCACACCTCAATGAGTGAGTGTTTTTATTTGGAGTTAAAAGAGCAACATTCTTACACATAGTAAATATTCTGTGTTTACTACATCGTACAGAACTGTTTAGAGACTTGTGTTTTGCTGTTATAACTAATTTATTTTGCCTCCAATTATATACCAGGTCAATGATCTTTGGTAAAAAGCAATTTGGTCAAAAGGAATGCAGAGCCTTCACTTTCCTAAGAAGATTTAGAGTGTAATAAACCAAAATATTAACTTTTAGTTGGCTGTTAAAGAATAATAAGATTTTGTTTTAACTGTAAAATACATAAAACATTTCTTCGATGTTATTTTGTGGCAAATAAAATTACACGAGTTACTTTTTAAATTGTTTAAAAGTATGTCACTGGTCAGAACGTAAACATTTTTTGTTACACGAATGTGATCCCTTCTAATTATGCTAACAATTATGCTGAATTTAGCTCCAATTTGTTTGAGATAAAAGAAGGTTTTAATATAATCTTCTACATTAAGAATACTTTTAATTTACAAAAATGTTAGGTTTTATTATTAAGAAAAAAAAACTCTTTGAAATTGGCTCTTTCTTTATTTTTTTGCATTCCAGTAATGACATGCAAGTAAACCACAAAGTATAAATGAAATTTTAATAAAATTAACAGCATCCCTGATAATTATAATGAGGCATTTCATTCAAATTTTTTTATTCACAAAAAGTAGATTCATGATATCTTGAAACTTCGATTGATTTTCCTAATCTAAAGAAAACTGACCTGGCAACAGAATTCCCCCACTCACAGCCTCGAACACTCTACGGAGAGCGTCACCAGAACTGAGGGCCAACTGGGAACTACTCAGAACTTTTTCTACAAGCAACTCCAGTGACTAACAAAACATACGTTGCATTTCATTCACAGGATTATCAAAAAGTTTTCTGATCAGGTTAATATTTCAAATCAATAAGATAAGACATTTAATAAATGCCACGTTATAGTCACAAAACACTTTATTCACACAAAGTGGTTGTACACAAACTTTTTTTCTGAACCCTTCAATTTTCTAAACATTAAATGAATGGTATAAGAAATATTATAAGAGGTGTTTAGACCACATAAGATATTAAATCACAAAGAGAATATTTAATTGTCATTCACAGCTGAACATGTGTGTAAAAAGGTCTTTCCATTTTGACTTAAACATAAAACAGTTTACTTGTGAAAAACGAACGAATCTCGAAGGGGATTTTTCTTCAACATGATTTTCTCGGGTGGTCAGATTTTTAGAAGAATTTGAATATTAGATTTGGAAATAAAAAATCAAAAGAACAGCTGTGTTCATTAGTCTTTGAACTGATTATTTCAGCATGAAGTAAGAGGAAAGCAAAATGGATGCTATGTGTTCTGTTAAGAAGACTGGGTTTGTGGTTATTTTGAAGAATCTTCAATAAACCTTTAAAATGGGTGTTAGCCTGAAGATGTTTCCTTAGGATAAACAAATGTTGCAATGTGGTTATTTAACCTATTTAGACAAATACCAAAAGGCTATATTCTTTAGCTTATCTAAATATAGTAGTATTGGGATTCTTAGAATTAAAGGTCTGACTTTTTGTAATGTCGCTGTATAACACTTAAGATGTTGCTTAGATATATTAGCTGGTTGAAAATCTCATTATTACTAATGGCTTCCAAGTTAACCAAATCTATGAGCCAATAACAGTTATACCACATTATGCATATGAACTTAAATTTACAGGTCTAGGTGTGTGCGTTATTTGTTTGCTGAAGACAGAAAGCAAAAATCAACCAACAAAAGTGAATATATCTCACGAATCAAAAAATCACGAAACCATACACTGCTGTATACCATATATTCCTGACATCAGCAAACAAATAACCAACATTTGGCAAAAACTAGTAACAAAATATAACATTCCAGTTAACACTAAATTTATTCAAAAACCAGGCACAAAACTAAGGTCTATACTATGTAAGAACTACACTGACAAACACCACACCAACATTATTTATAAAATACAATGTGATAACTGCCACGACTTCTATATAGGAGAAACAAGTAGAAAAATGGAAACCAGATTCAAAGAACATAAAAAGTCACCTTCACACGTTTTCGAACACTGCAAGTCAAATGTACACAACATAACTATAGAAAACACTAAAATACTAAATAAAGAAACAAACATAAACAAACGAAAAATTAAAGAAGCCTTACTTATACAACAACTTAAACCCAAAATAAACCAATATAAAGGAACGCCATTATACCTATATTAATATTATAGATTATTATATATTCAAACATCTAACCGCGCCCTCTACATTGCGACACTCAGTTATACAACCCCTTTCAAACATGTGGTCAGCTTCCGGTCAGTTACCTCTTTCTTTGTGAACCTGACGATGACCGATGAAGGTCGAAACGTTGTTTGCTCTTCTAGTTAAAATATTTTCTGAACCCAAAACGAGCCGTTTTTCCATATAAAATTCTCAACAAGTGGGTTTCTCGACATCACTGAAGGTAGTATAATACTTAAGAACATAAATTCAACCTTCAAGTATAGATGTTTTTAAATAAAATATAAAATTACTTAATTTGTTTTATAAAAAATATCAAATTGCATGTAGTTTGGTAGACTATATCATTTCAAAAACTTTAAATCAAGCAACCAACTCCCACCTCCAAAATCCAATTACATTACTTTATAAGTACAACAAAACTAGTCTTCTCAGAGGGCTTTACCTTGCACATATTTCCCACGCATGTTTTATAACTTTACATCTTAATACTGTGTTAGTACAGCAATCGTCAGACTAAGATAAAATATTTAGAAAGTCTGACATGGTTTGTTTTTTGCCACGAGCATAAACAAGAAAAGGAGAATAAAAATTACGAGAGGCGAAGCCAACTTGTTATTATTTTAACACCTTAGTCCTGTTTAATAACCCAAACAATAATAATTTTATGTTTCCCCTACTTCAGTTCACTTTGGCAGATATTTACAAAACAGACTGAAACAAACTGGGAACATTGTTAAAATGCAGAGTAAAATTAAGAGTCAACTGTTTTAAGATAACATCACACCTACCCAACTAGAAAGTTGTCCCCAGCTTGGTAGCCGTCGACGCAAATCCTGAAGTATTCGAATTACCACCACACAGGAATGAAGACCACTAGCTTTAGCCTAGGAAGTTCATTGGTTATAAATATTGGAAAATATACAAAATAACTAATAATTATTAAAAAATAATGTGTGCAACTTAACTGAAATTAATAAAAAGTACCTATAAAAATATGTATTATTTTAATTATTTTTATACAACAAACAAAAGCAAAAATACAAAAGACTGAGAAAAGCATTGTTACAATTATCAACCAATCAAATAGGTTGACTATCTTACATTTTGCACAAAAAAAGTTACAAAAATCAAATGAATACACCGTAGAATGTTCATTACTTCATTAACAAAGTTGAAAATTTAACAACTATATTTTTAGTTTCTCAAACAACTTCTTAACCAAGAAACATTTCAGGTGCAAGGTTGTACAGAACCCACAACAAAATCTGATAACAAAAATGACAAAACTTACATATATTAGATATTTTGGAAGATTTAATGGGTTTTCTATAATTATTTGCATTTGGCTGTTGACAAATTATGAAATATTAGTGAAAGTCTACCTGCACTAACAAAACTAAAACTTCCACAATGAATGAAAATATCTCAAAACCTGGAACCAATAACAGACAACATAATGTGCAATTCTACATGTGTATCTACACACACAAGTGTAAAATACTTCTAGTGAAACATTTCTTTGCTAAGTTGTTTTGGGTTACCCTACTATAAGTTTAGAAGGGCAACAAACATAAATATCCCTGAAACAAAATGCTAGCAACACTTCACTTTTTTAATAGGTGTTTACTGTTACTGCTAAAGTAGTTACATTACTTTTACCCAAGAAAAGCTTATTTTTGTTTTTAATATAAGTAAATGATGAACGAGCAGCGATGGGAAGAAGTTCAAAGAACAAATGACAGGTTAACCCTTTTGTACACGATCAACATCGGCTGAATTTGGAATATTCACATTAAGTTTTCTGTTCATTCCTTTCTGAAAGTTGTGCAAAGCTATACATGGACTATCTGCACTAGCCATCCCTAACTTTACACTGATAAACTAAAAGGAAGGCAGCTAAACCAACACCTCCTATCATCAACTATTAGGCTACTTTTCTCAAATAGTTATCTGCTACTTTTACAATACATACGTAGCTCCAAAGTGTGAGTGCATGCTTTATTTGTTTTCATGCAATACTGAGACACAAATCACGGATCCTTAATTTCAGTCAGGCACATTAACCACTAAGCCACACCTGAAATTTCAGAGGACCCTGCCATAAGTTTGTAGTACAATTCAATATTATAAATGTTTGAAAAATTATAACAACCAGTTTAATAGAATCCTTTCTTTTTAGATAAATCTGCAATTGGGAAGGCACATTGTATTTTCATTTGCACTCTTATCGTGTTTGTGTTTAGGATGTAATTTGCAATTCAATATTACAGAGAAATGACACTTCTATTTAACTTCACTGTTTTTTTCATTGAATTTCAATAACCTGATTCAAACACGTATATATCTGACAAAAAATTACCATATTTAAAAGTTCACGCATCATAGATCTTTACGTCATCAAAACCTAAACTTATCAATATGCATTCTAAGTTTCTATGCTGTAATATTAAAAGAAAAATTTCTGTTTGCAAAAATATTCCCACAGGTTGTAACCTGTACATGAATTTCAAATGTTTTTGTTTCTTTAAACTGACTGAAAGTTTTCAAGTAAATAAAATCACACCTAAACATCATGAAAGTATTTAATAAAATGCATGCTTCTTATATATCAAAGCTTTACTAACATTGTATACACATTGATGTATTTATTTACTAAGAATTGGGGAATTATACTGGTTTTTCACTGACCTTTTTAAATCTAGAAAAAGCAATAAACTTTTTAAACATTTTAGATTCAATAAGATTTATTAAACTTCAGTTATTTTCTCCAAACATTCAAACTTGTCAAAATTAAGCAATAACTTTTTTCTAATTGTTTCTACATCTGTATACAAACATGAAAGTCACTACAAACATTTCTACACTGATGTCAAATTCAATCATAATACGCAAGACATCATTTCAACATATATTTCAAGAAGCATAAATATTAAACATGCATTCTTAGTGTATCTGTATGAACATTTAGACTTTGTTCGTCTAAAATGTGATTACAAGTGGAATTTCAACTGGCTGTGACCTATGACTTTCCAGCCTCATGTGCAGTGAGATCAGGTCATTTTTTGACCTCCAGTCCATACTCTACAGCAGGGAAATGTGTTCTGAACAACATCTCATGGTACAAAACACTCTTAACAGACAAACCCATTCAACTAGTACTTGTTTACACTGTTCTTTAAAAGAAAAGTGGTTTTTCACAAAGACAAGCCTGGAAAACATTCTTCACACAAACTGTCTCATATATTACAGATACTAATACTGTTAAGACATCTTTTTTGTTGAATTTGAATTTTCTAAAAGGCTTGATATTTCTAAAATAACTTTTTTTCTTTTAAAAATAGGTTGTAGAATTATTGAGACAAGTTTTCAGAAGAATGTTACAGAGACTTGCCTAAAGATGGCAGCAGTGTTCATATGACATATCTACCTGCTGCAGGAAGTGAACAAAAGGTAATGAACAAATGAGTAGCACATGGACAAGAGGCTGAAAAGTAGAAGTGTGCAAATCTGGAACCACTTGGCATGTCTCAAGGCGGCCAAAGCATCCAGGCATTTCTGCCTGTCCAACACATCCGGTGGGTTTTTTACATTCTCTGAAACCAGATGACAGAAGATGGTCAATGGCAGGGCCACACCAGATGAAGGGTGTTTGACCTCCCATGGACACAGTGCATCTCAATTTAAGAAAGTATAAAAACAACTGATGGCTAGCAATGTTTCACAACTTGTAAACTTAACATTCTAAATTTGAAATAGGTAACAGCCACAACACTTAATCTCCAAAATTATGGAGTAATACTAAAAACAGTTACAACCTGAGATTATGCATAAAGAAACTAGGCAAAATGTGATAATCTGTTGTGAATAACCGTTAATAAATTGCTCGACATAAAAGTAGTGTTTATAAATATTTGCTGAATGAAAGACTTGTCATACCTAGCTATGAATAAATCTTTTATTTATACTGTTCATCTAATGCCACCACATGACAGGTTATTTTTATGTGTACTTGAAACATTAACTTTAGTGCATTAACTGAACAAGTAATGAAGGAAATTATGGACTTACGTCTTACAAAAGGTTTCATTAAGCAATGTATTTCTGAAGCAGGAATAACATACATACTCTTAACTCTAAGAACAAAAAAGAAAAGCAAAGAAGAAACAAAATGAATTTATAAGTTTTGTTGACCACATATTGTGTGAAACTTGTATATATTCAGAATAAAAAGTAAATTAATAATAGATATTAGAACACTGTGAGAATAAATAAACTCGTGTTCATACGCCATATTGATGCAGAATTTTTTTTTTTTTGAAATCTAAAAATTTTAACTACAGCTAAGTGGATATATTTTATTTAAACACACAGGTGCCCACATAAAAATTTCAAGGGAGGACAAAACATGTGTATCATTCTTTTGGTGAAACGCGGATATAGTCGGTTTTCAAACGGTCAACGATCACCCACG
Source organism: Carcinoscorpius rotundicauda (assembly GCA_011833715.1). Taxonomy (NCBI): domain Eukaryota; kingdom Metazoa; phylum Arthropoda; class Merostomata; order Xiphosura; family Limulidae; genus Carcinoscorpius; species Carcinoscorpius rotundicauda. The sequence continues at coordinate 3,742,729 of CM022391.1, read as the reverse complement.
AGATTTGTGTAAATTCGAGGAGAAAATATGAGCGATTTGGGGGCCGATACGTGGTTTTAGACGAGAAATTATATTTTTTCAATGTTTATTAACTTTATTAACTCATATTACTGATATATTTTGATTTAGAAAACAATTAAACTTAATAAATAGCAAATAAACAATCTTAAATTTCATTTATTTATTTTTTATTTTATTTGTTAATTTTAGATATTTTGATAAATCTTCTAAAAATGAATGAAAATTAAAAGAATAAATCAATCTGCTAAAAACTGCAAATGAAAGTTATAGTTTTTATTAGTTTGATTTAGTCTTTTAATTTCCTTTTGTTATTTTATATGATATATATTGTGTACTTTTCTGACATTGCAATGTCAAAACACATAAAGAAATTATGTCACAGATTGCACCAAATCACACAAAATATCATCCATTTTTTTTTAAATTTCCCTGGGGGAACATACCCCTAACCCCCTAATCAGGCGCAGCTGCATTACGCTGTGGTGCCTCTGGCACCAGGCTATATACCTTTCCTCTTTTTTTCATAAATGTCATTGGCATGCCTGACAAAACATCTGGAGGAAATTAGCTTTTACAATATCAGACAACAGACTGAAAGAATAGGTGTCTTGTGAGTGTTTAAATGTGTAAATATAAACAAGTATCTCTTTCAAATTAGGCAAAAGAATATATGGAAAGGCGAGAGAGCTTAAAAGAAATCATCCAACCTAGCCGAGTATTGGACTTCCCTGGGAATATTGCAACAGATTTGGGTAAGAATTTTAGACAGTTCTTTGTCTACATTGAAAAATTATCTTTTGTTGCTTAAAGTATTTTTGCAAATTAAGTTAATTACCCACTGTATCTTTATAGAGAATTATTGAATATGGAATGATGTATGTATGTAGAATTTAAAGTTGTATGTAACAGGTAAATTGTTTTATGCATTTCTCTGGATGTTAGCTAAGTTGAAGTTATATTTTCAATACAATTTAATGTTGTAAGTGGGGATATTATGTAATGTTTCATATGCACTGGTGTCTCACTTTTCAAGTGACTTAAAGTTGTTTGTAATGCAGGAAACAACTAGTTTTTATAAATAATGTTGCATTCTTTCTTTAATACTAGTTAGTTTCATTAACAATATTGGCTGAAATGTGTTAAATTTGTAGTATATTTGTTTCTGTTTTTTTAATATGTTTTTTTATTATGAAATTTATTTTTTTGCATTGTAAACTTGGTATTTAGGCTTAAAACAAAGTTATGTCTCCTAAACTTATTGAGATGTTATTAAACTTAGAACCAAAATTATTGGTAACAGATGCAATAGCTGACTGATGAAGAAATGTACTCTGATAACTACAAGTTTTTATGTCATTGGAAACTCATAATTAGACCAGTACATTAAATTATTTAGTGGGTTAATATTGAATTATAATCCATGTTGTTGGCTTGCTTTAGTCAAAAGTTAATGATAAATGATATTTTTTACACTGATAAACCACCTGGTATTTTTTGGTTTTACTTTGTTAATTTGTTATGATACAAGTATTGTAAAATTCTGATAAGCTGTTTTAAATTTGATGTCATGGTTTTTTTATTCCAGTAACTGTAACATAGAACAGAAACATTCAGAAAATGTTTTTTTATGTGTAATTACTCCTGATTTGTGAAAGATTTCATGGTAACAAACATCAGAAGTTCTGTGAAAAATATCATACTGAATTATAAATTTTCTTTGTGTAGAAAACTTTCAGTCAAAGATTCAAAAATCGAGAGAGCTTTAGCTATGGTTGTAGAAGCTGAAACTTTGGTAAGATATTGATTTACTTACATTTATGGTCAATGAAATATTCATTGTTATTATCATAGACTAAATAGACAGAATTTAGTTGTGGAGTAACCACCCAGGTGAAAACGAAATGTTTTATATAGTCTCTAATTTTCTTTGTGAAATTACTTTCACTTTCTGTAGATTTTTTAAAATGTATTTACAGTAAAAGTTGTTAAGTCTTTCCATCCTTTCATGTACATGTCATGAGGGTTTACTGACTTACTTTTAACATTTAATTAAACAACCTTCTTTTCATGCTATATAAAGAAACTTGGCATAAGAACATGGCTAATAACCTAAGTTTAATATTGTATTTAATATTGTAATGATATTGCATAATTTTAAATTCTTAAATTTATAAAATATTTTAAAAACAATTGTCAATCTCACCCAAGTATGAGAATTGTGATGTTTACTCTCTGGGTCTTCTCTCCTCTGTAACTTATTTACCATTCCTCTGAGAGGTACAAAACACAGTTTCTTCTGTTATAAGACTCCTCGGAGTGAATTCCTGTACGTGGTGAGGGGACCTCCCAGGGAAGGTTCTGTTCTGTCTGGTTACCTTCTCCGGGATCTAAACATCCACCCACGTGTTTGCCGTGCGTGGCGACCCGTGAAGGGGAGGAGAAGATCCTTGTGGTTGAGGGGTCCAACCCTGACACACCACTTTGGCCTCGAATTTCTGTAGACGGGCGGCCCTTGGGTGGCCCCCCTTGGGTCAATCGGCTGGTCCACTTGGGCTAAAGCCAACCAAGTACCAGTGTTGGAAGTTCTCAACGGGTGCTGTGGACATTGTACCTGATGCTGGTGTTTGGGTATAGTGCTCACGAAACCCTGGCGTTGCTGCATTGTCCTTGCATGACTTTGTAGTGCGTCCCCTTGTAGGGCTCCATGGTGGGTGGGGTCAGTGAGTACCGAACTTTTTTCTCTTTCCTATGGATCCTTCAAAAAATTTAAATAAAATTGTAAAAACAGTCAATGGGTAAGCGACCACGTCTTGAATACTCAGAACAGAAATCTCCAACATCAGTACACACGTACCTCATTTTTTGATATTGCATTCCCTTTCAGAAAATTCTTTAGGGCAAATGTTCCCTTTCTTTATTCAAAATGGGCTAGAGGGACTTGCTGGCTCTCCAAAGTCAGTAAAGAAGCTTCGATCTGGTGACATATTGGTTGAAACATCCACATCCCAACACAGTGAACTCCTCATGAAATCAAAGGCAATTGGCGATATACCTATTGAGGTGACACCCCATGCTACTTTGAATTCTTCACGAGGAGTTATTGTTGAAAGGGACATATGCTGCTGCACTCCATTCCACAACTACAGTGGAAGTGCAGACAGATCTCCCTGTGCCTCCAAGAGAATCGTTTTCAAATCAAATGAAAAGCCTTTTGACCTCCGTGGTTAAAAAGTAGATGAATCGACTTCCACACCCATCTCTGTTCCTCCCATATCTTCCAACAAACCTCAAGATCCGTGTCCTTCAGTTTCAAATACAGGCATTTCTTCTGATACATCATTTTCTCCCACCACAATAAACAATACAATTATTCGTCCGCGTCCTCAGTCACTTGATTCCTCTTCCAATAACAAAAACCTGCCCACTCGACCCAGAGCAGGATCCATGGAGGTTGATAGACCTCCTCCGAAGAAAGACAGTAAAGAAAAAAGACGAGGTCGTAAACCGAAGGGTTCTCCAACCACTTCACCTGCCCATCCTTAATAATGGCCACCTTGCTACAATGGAACTGTCGAGGTTTACGTTCTAATCTGGATGATATCAAAACGCTGATTGTTTCCTACCAGCCTGTTTGTCTTTCTCTACAAGAAACATTTCTCAAATCTGCTGATACAGTCTCCATTCGGCAGTTTTCTCTGTACAGAAATGACAGGTTGTGTGATGGTCGAGTACATGGAGGGGTGGCACTGTTGGTTGATCAACATGTGCCCACCCTGTCTTTGTCACTCAACACACCCTTGGAGGCCGTAGCCATCCGTATTTACTTGGGTCGTACCATCACTGTTTGTGCTCTGTACCTGTCCCCTGGAGAGACATATGATCAATCAGACCTGGATGCTCTCGTTGAACAGTTGCCATCTCCATTTCTAATCCTGGGGGATTTTAATGGACACCATCCCCTCTGGGGAAGTGCTGTTATTGATGGGAGGGGTCGATCTGTAGAGCAGATGCTCTCTGATCAAAATCTTTCTCTTTTCAATACTGGTTCTTCCACTTACTTTCATGCACCAAGTCAGTCCTTCACCACCATTGATCTCTCAGTTTGCTCCCCTTCATTATTCTCCCATTTTTTATGGAGGGTTGACAGTAATCCACTAGGCAGTGATCATTTTCCGATCCTTTTGAGAGAGACTGGCCGTGGTCGATGCCACCCTACCCGCGTGCCCCGATGGAAGCTGGATCAGGTAGACTGGTCCACTTTCACTGCTCTTGCAGAACTTGATCCTGCCATTGTAGATCAGCCATCAATAGACGACTGTGTTGCAGCGGTAACTGATTGTATTATACATGCAGCTGCTCAGTGTATTCCTAAAACCTCGACACGTTTCCCACGATATCCTCGTCCATGGTGGAATTCTGCTTGGAACTTAGCATGGAAGGCTCAAAAACGGGCCTGGGATACTTTTTGTAGATATCCCACACTTTCAAATGGGGTTGCTTTCCAACGGGCCCGAGCACATGCTAGGTGGGTAAGACGTCAAAGACAGAAGGAATCTTGGATTAATTTCACAACCAGCATATCTTCTACCACCAGTTCCAAGATCATATGGGACAAGATTCGAAAGGTTAATGAGCACTACAATTCTGTTCCCATCTCGATTTTACTCTCTGATGGTCAGGAGGTGACTGATGTCCGGAACATCGCTAACACTCTAGGTGAAAGCTTTTGCCGGGTATCTAGCACTTCTGCTTCTTCCTCCACCTTCCTGGCCATCAAGACTCGGGCAGAGCGATCACCTCTTTCCTTTCAAACTGACTGATTCTTTGACTATAATAGTCCCTTTACCCTGGTGGAACTAAAAATGGCCCTTCATCGGTCTGCCAGTACATCTGTTGGAACTGATGATATTCATTATGACATGCTGCACCATCTATCTCCTGCTTCTCTTGATGTCCTTCTGATTATCTTCAACCGGATTTGGCAGGAGAATGTTTTTCCTGATGCCTGGCGCCAGGCTATTATTTTACCTTTCTCTAAGCCAGGGAAAGATCCGAAGATTCCTTCAAACTATCGTCCAATTGCTCTGACGAGCTGTCTCTGTAAGACCTTAGAAAGGATGGTTAATGCTCGTCTTATTTGGTTCCTTGAATCAAACAACCTCCTCTCGCCCACCCAGTGTGGGTTCCGTCGACAGCACTCCACCATAGACCACCTAATTCGTCTTGAAACATCTATCAGAGAGGCCTTTCTCAACTGCCAACACCTTGTATCGATATTCTTTGACATAGAGAAGGCTTACGACACAACACGGAGGTATGGCGTTTTGCGAGACCTCCATACATATGGGTTACGTGGCCATCTACCCATGTTTATTAAAAGTTTTTTAATGGACAGGAGATTCCATGTTCGTGTAGGTTCGGCACTTTCACGTTCTTTTGTACAGGAACTTGGAGTCCCTCAAGGCTGTATATTGAGTGTCGCACTCTTCAGTATAAAGATAAATGCCATTACTGAACAACTCCCTCTCACCGTTACGAATTGGCTATATGATGACGACTTTCGCATCTCAGGTCAGTCATCGAACATGAGATATATTGAGCGGCAACTACAAACTGCTCTCAATCGGATACGGAAGTAGACTCTTGCGAATGGCTTTAATTTCTCTCTTTCCAAAACTGTATGCATGCACTTTTGCCTTCGACGAGGTATTCACCCTGATCCTGAACTTCATATCGGTGAAGTTTTGGTGCCAGTGGTCCCGGAGACAAAGTTCTTGGGGCTTATCTTTGATCGTAAACTGTCCTTTATACCACACTTAAAGCAGCTTCGGGACAAATGCACAAGAACACTGAACATCCTTCGTGTCCTCTCTTCTACCAGTTGGGGGGCAGATCGCCGTTCAATGTTCAAGATATATCGTGCACTTATTAGATCGAAACTTGACTATGGATCAATGGTCTATGGCTCTGCCAGACCCTCGGCCTTAAAGATACTGGACCCCATTCATCACCAAGGACTTCGACTCTGCACTGGAGCTTTCCATACCTCACCAGTTCAAAGCAAATACATTGAATCTCATGAACCTCCTCTACATCTTCGCCGTTTGCAACTGTCTTTACAATATACTTCGAAACTTCGTTCCTTACCAAAGCATCCCACCTGGGAATGTGTTTTCCTTCCTCGGTGGGCAGTACTTTTTCAGAACAGACGATCTGTCATTGCTCCGTTTGGCCTTCGCATCCGGGCACAATTGGATGAATTGGGTCTGCCCTTGAATAACATTGCAGATTCCACAGATCGACGCATCCCACCATGGCTTATTACAGCCCCCAAGTGTGACCTTTCTTTCAATCACCTATAAAAGACGGATACTCCAGACTGGAAGTACCGTCTTTTATTCAATGAATATCTTTCAAACAATCATTCAGTTCACATTTATACAGATGGTTCCAAATCAGGTAATTCAGTGGGCTCTACTATGGTTTGCTATGGGTCAGTAGTTGCACGCAGGATCCCCTCTACAGCTTCTGTGTTCACTGCTGAACTGTATGCCATATCTCTTGCTTTTGATCATATCGCAGCTGAGCAGTACTCCAGCTGCACTATTTATACTGATTTGGTTAGTTCTATACTTGCCTTGGAATCACTTCACATTAGCTCACATCCTATTCTCGCAGATATTCGAAACCGACTGGCCCATTTCTCATTAGCAGCTACTTCAGTCCAGTTTTTCTGGATACCAGGCCATGTTGGTATTCATGGGAACGAGCTTGCAGACATGGCAGCTAAATATGTCTGCCTCAGCACCATCACCCCTATGCCTATTCCGTACATGGACTATGATGTTGTCTTCAAGGCTCGGCTCTGTGCCAGTTGGCAGTCCACTTGGAGTGAACAGCGCAACAATAAACTTTTTCAAATCAAACCCAAAATTGGAGTTTGGCCATCTAGCTTCCGTAATGTTCGGAGGGAAGAAGTTGTTCTCACTAGGCTACGCATTGGTCACAGTTTTTTAACTCATCATTTTCTTTTATCTGGAACTGATGCACCAATGTGTAGTTTGTGTAACACTCAAATCACTATCAGCCACGTTTTACTTTCTTGCCATCGTTACAATTCTCAACGACGGCAATACTTTAAACATATTTTTTCCCAGGGTCAGTCTGTAACATTGGACAGAGTTATTGGTGATGGTGACTCTGTCCACCTTAATGACGTTTTTAATTTTTTAATGGCCGTTAATCTTTTTAATCTCATTTAAATGTGGTATATTTATCTATTACACCTTTTTAATTGTGGCTCCTTTTTTACAATTTTATTCTCTCTCATTCAATGTGACATTAAACAATGACCAGAACATTAACTAACTCGACACCAGGACTGGAAAGGCCAACTTCAGGTGACTAACGCTTCTGTTTGAACTACTCGTTAGTCTTCCTGGCGAGTTACTATTATACTTTCCTTGCATATCATTTCACACTTTTACAACCTTTTTGTACTGGCCATATTGACTCGTAACCCGGAACGAGGACGGAAAGACCAACTTCAGGTGGCTGATGGTGGTTTATATACTACCTGTTAGTCTTCCTGGCGGGTTATAATCATTCCCATTCTGCTACAGGTTGTCCTTTACAACTTTGTTGACTGGATATCGTCATTGGTTTTTGCATCATTTCCTGTTTTAATTGCCATTTTTCTTTTATCTTCAATTACCTTTACACATTTTACTCCATTTACTTGACTTTTATCTTTTTACTGGACATTTGGCTACTCTTTATTACAATTTTGCTGAGTGTCTTTTAAAACTTTTATTCCATTACATTTTGATAATAGCTACTATGACACATAACCCGGAACCAGGACTGGAAAGGCCAACTTCAGGTGACTGACGGTGGTTCTTGAACTTATTCGTTAGTCTTCCTAGCGGGTTATGATCATTGTTATTATGCTATGAGTAAATAGTTTATAACTTTGAAGACTGAATGTCACCATTGGTTTTTACACCATTTTCTGTTTTAATTGCTGTTTTGTTATTACCTACATTTACTTTTACAAATTTTACTCCATTTATGTGACTTTTTCTCTTTTTACCGAACATTTGGCTACTCATTGTTGCGATTTTGCTATGTGTCTTTTAAAACTTCTATTATTTTACATTTTGATACTGGTCGCTGTGACACATAACCCAGAACCAGGACTGGAAAGACCAACTTCAGGTGACTGACGGTGGGTCTTGTACCTGCCTGTTAGTCTTCCTGGCAGGTTATGATTATACCTTTTTGATAGAGTAAATACCTTACAACTTTTTACACTCTGCCTTCTATCTTAACCTTGTAGACTAGGTATCAACATTGGTTTTATACTTTTTTGTTTTACCTTAATTTCCATTTATGTCTTTTACTCCATTTTTACTGGTTGTTTGGCACAGATAGCCTCGTTGCTTTGAGCCATAAAACACTAAATCAATCAATCAATCAACTGTTATAAGATATATTACCAGTCTTGGAACAAGACTGCCTCTTCTTGATAAGTGTACATTGCTGCTATTATATTTTAAATGTTCTCATTTGTTAGTGGCACAAACATGTGTTTTGAGATAATTAACGTCATGTCAACATAAAAACAGTATTGTGATCTATTTAATACACTTTTATATTTGGTGCATTTTTATGTGGAAGTAGTGATTTATATCTGCTCAAATGAGTTTTATAAAACATGAAGAGGAAAAAAGTTAATTTGATTTTTAATAATACCTCAGAAAGTCAACTGTTTGATCATTCATTCTTGCTTATTAGTGGACCAAAGTTGTCTTTGATGCAAGTAAAGTTTACCAAATTGTGAAGAAAAGAGGATTCTGTTTGAGAAGATCAGGTCAAGTATCGTGATTCAGTTTCTAAAAAGTTAATTTTGTTTCTTTAAGGTTGAAGCTGAGAAATATGAGGAGGCAGTGGAAAAATATCAGAATGCTTTAGAACTTATGGTTTCTCTTGTCAAGAGTAGGGATTTATACTTAATTACTTTGATATTTTGTGTAAAATAGTGAAAAATAACATTCATTTTAATGATGTTGGGCCTTCATAGAACATCTTTAAATGTTCTTGGCATACTTTAATCATGTAGGGCCTTCATAGAATGTCTTTAAATGTTCTTGACATATCTTAGGTATGTTGGGCCTTCATGAAACATTTGTAAATATTCTTGGCATGTCTTGCTTATGTTGGGTCTTCATGTAACACTTGTAAATGTTCTTGACAAACATCAGTTATGTTGGGTTTTCATGGAACATCTATAAATGTTCTTGACAAACTTTTTCTCAGAGAAACAGTAAATTTTATTTTTCTACTATTTTAAGTCATAATTATTAATACTGTTTCTTACATTTAAATTCTGTAGTATTTTATTTAAGATATACAGGAAAGTTATTTAACATTTGTTAACTTGTTTTCAGCATTTTATAGTAGAAAAGAGTTATCAGATATGTGAATGGGTTTTTAGCTGTATATAACATTTCAAAAGAGAGTTTCAGATTAGTTGGTTTTCTCCACATTTCTGGGAAACTGATTAGTTTCAGTTTTTGGAGTGAAACATACAAAAAAATGCATGTATATGTGAACTAGAGCAAGTGACTTCCAATTACTAAAGCCTTTTTAAACTAAATTAGATCACAGTGTCTGCCATTGAATTAGCCGAGATCATGTTACTGACATTGCAGTTTTTATCTGATCATGGTAGTTAGATATTTTCATATGAAGAGATAGAGTCATCTTTACGACTCATTATGCACCATGTTTTTATGAAATGAAATGTCTACTACATTGTCATCAGCTATTTTTGATGGAAGTTACACAATCCTCCGGTGGTTTGTCTTGTACAAGATGCACTATAAGTAGCATCTCATTAGAGTTTCTCATCTTCCAGCCCAACTGATAAGTTCTAATATTCAACAAAATCTTTCTTGGGCAGAGACAAAAGATAAATGTGAATTGATGTTTTTACAAACTTCTGATTTTTAGCTATAATGAATAAAGTAAGAAGAATGTGTGTAAACACAGAGGTCATTAGTTAACTTGGTTAAATTATGTCTATCATTACCAGTAGTTTACTTTATTTTGAACCATGACATTTCACAAAAAATATTAATTACTTTACTTACAATGAGATAAATAACCTAAATTCTGCTCCACCAAATGATATTTAAACTTCTCCTCGGCTGTTTTCCAAATTTAAATTCGTTAAAAACTGTTGAGATCACATGCTGTGACATCATAATGGGATTGGATATGTGGTCTGTGATTCATAAAACCAGTGAAAGAATAGATCCACATTAGAAATAACATTTGGATTAATAAATTCTTAACAGATAACAGTTTTTTAGCAGGTATAAATCAAAGCTTTGAGATGGGCAGAGAAAACAAAAACAAATGCAGCTAAATTATTACACTCAAAACTCCTAGAGGCTGCAAACTGTATTGAATAAATAAAAATATTTATTATAAAAATAATGAACTGATTCTACAGGGTGGTCGCTAGAAAAGCGGAAAATTTGAGGGTCAGATGAGATCATGAATAAAATGCGTGTTTACTCATTTCTATTTTGATTTCTTTACATCATGAATAAAATGCATGATTTTAATGTCATAAAATGCATTTTGAGCATCTATGAGTGTAATATAACATATGCCTTTAAAAAACTTTGTAAAATTTATTCTTTGTAAAAATAAATAGCTGTTTGACAAATTTTCCGCTTTTCTAGCGACCACCCTGTAAAATGTTTTAAGACAAAAATTATTTTAGAATTATCATTACTTAGAAATGCATGTGACACTTAATGGTATGCTCACTGATCATAATGAGGACAAAACAGTCTTCTAATGACATCACAATGTTGATGATTTTGGAATACAAAATTAAATAATTTTTATTAAAGTCATCAATTTGCTTATTTATGACACAGAAACTTTATTTTCACCAAAGAAGTGCTTAAATATAAACCATATTTAAGATACAAACATAGTATAATCAAAACAATTTCAGACAAAACAATTCTGGTTTTATAAAATATTGTGTCTGTCTGAGATTCCAGAAAGATGAATGGTAAGAACAATAATTAAAATAATATACAACTAAAGTCAGAACTTGTAATGACTTTTTGGATTTGAGATTACATTTTCACTTCAAGACTAATAATGAATAGTAAACATCATTAATGAATGTTTCAGTCACACATATTCAGTAAATCTATGAAATGAAATAACTGTGAACAGTGTGTAATATAATTACTCATAAAGTAATACATCAAATGGTGTTAAGTGCTTACAGAACATTCAATTAAAAAAAAAGGAGAGAGATATATTTAAAATATGATGGAGACAAGTTTGAATATTTATTAGATTATGAAAAAAAATCTACAAATCATTTTCACTTATTGAGAATTTTATGAGTAGAGAAATCACTACATCAAAATACTCTTCAACACTCCAACCATATGTAACAAGAACAAACCATTTATTAAACATAAAACAGTGAAGCAGGTAGATTGAATGTATCCTACATGCTAACTGGAACAAGCAATTTCACTTGGATAATGGTAGCCAAATAAGGAGTAGTCAATGCTAACTGCTTAACTTCTCTCTAGTCAATACTTAGTGTCTACCATCGTTTTACTCTTGAGGACTTTGTTTCTTGTGTTTTATCCCAAGAGTCATTAAGGAACCATCTCTCAAATAGCAAACTCTTCTCTCTTTCATACTTAGAGTAAGAAACATTTCTCAGAGTTTTTGGGTGTTTCATACTGTAGTAAAGCACTCGTGTTATCAAAAGGTATTGCACGTTTTATTTAAGTGGAAGAGACACGTTAGTAATTTTTGTTCTTGTCAAACACATTTTCAGAAGCTAGCTTTTAAGCAGAATGAAAGCAATTTATTTTTTTAACGTAATTTTTGGTATATTTCTACAGGTGCTTTGTTAGTAGATTTTTAATATTTTGTCAAATAATTAGAAATTTTTTTGTCTGTCTGTTTATTTTCCTGAATTTTATAGTTTTATTGTGTGATTTATTTAGCTGAACCGCCTGGTCCAAAAAAAAGAATTACTACACATGAGGTAAATATCTTAACAATGTTATAATAAATACAGTTGTTCAGATTTAGGTAAAAACCCCGCGAAAAGTGTTTTTTTTATTCTTGAAGTTTATTAACTGATATATACACATATATATATATTCAAAACTAAAAACTTTACTGTGATTAAAGCATCTTACTTAGTTCTTGTAAGACTTGTTTCTAATCGAGTAATTAAAACAGGTTTGTTTAATATTAATTACAGTTGATGTTTTATGTAAAATTCTAAAGTTCAAATGAAACTTTATCTATTGTTCAAGCAGCAAAGAAGTCATTGGGAAAACTCACCTGGTGGTAATATAATACAGGGTGGTTGCTAGAAAAGCGGAAAATTTGAGGGTCAGGTGAGATCATGAATAAAATGCGTGCTTACTCATTTCTATTTTGATTTCTTTACATCATGAATAAAATGCATGATTTTAATAATTTTGAGCACCTATGAGTGTAATATAACATATGCCTTTAAAAAACTTTGTTAAAGTTTTTCTTTGTAAAAATAAAAGCTGTTTGACAAATTTTCCGCTTTTCTAGCGACCACCCTGTATATTGTGTTGTCTGTATTCATTCCCATGTTCATATGCTGGTAGTGAAACTTTTAACTTTTGTTTTTCAGAAAATTCAGATATTAAAGATCTTATGTTGTAAGCTTCTTTATGTTAACAGAACTTCGTGTTTAACTTTGTTTAAAATTTTAATTCAAATCCCTGGTGTTAATAATGTAGGTGGACAAATGGATGAGAAAAGCTGAAAACATTAAATCTTGTATTCTGGTCTCAAAACTGAAACAAGAAGAATTAGTGAGAACTAAAGGTGGAAATCAAAGTGAAATGACAGAAAGTATTAGTAAGTACTGTATCTTACAGATTGTGAAGACAGACAGTATTAGTAAGTACTGTATCTTACAGTTTGTGAAGACAGACAGTATTACTAAGTACTGTATCTTACAGTTTGTGAAGACAGACAGTATTACTAAGTACTGTATCTTACAGTTTGTGAATACAGACAGTATTAGTAAGTACTGAATCTTACAAATTGTGAAGACAGACATTATTAGTAAGTACTGTATCTTACAGATTGTGAAGACAGACAGTATTAGTAAGTACTGTATCTTACAGTTTGTGAAGACGGACAGTATTAGTAAGTACTGAATCTCACAGTTTGTGAAGACACATTATTAGTAAGTACTGAGTCTCACAGTTTGTGAAGACAGACATTTTTAGTAAGTACTGAATCTTACAAATTGTGAAGAATGACATTATTAGTAAGTACTGAATCTTACAGTTTGTGAAGACAGACATTATTAGTAAGTACTGAATCTTACAGTTTGTGAAGACAGACATTATTAGTAAGTACTGAATCTTACAGTTTGTGAAGACAGACATTATTAGTAAGTACTCAATCTTACAGTTTGTGAAGACAGACAGTATTAGTAAGTACTGTATCTTACAGTTTGTGAAGACAGAGAGTATTAGTAAGTACTGTATCTTACAGATTGTGAAGACACAGTATTAGTAAGTACTGTATCTTACAGTTTGTGAAGACAGAGTATTAGTATGTACTGTATCTTACAGATTGTGAAGACAGACAGTATTAGTAAGTACTGTATCTTACAGTTTGTGAAGACAGAATATTAGTAAGTACTGTATCTTACTGTTTGTGAAGACAGTATTAGTAAGTACTGTATCTTACTGTTTGTGAAGACAGTATTAGTAAGTACTGTATCTTACTGTTTGTGAAGACAGAGTATTAGTTAGTACTGTATCTTACAGTTTGTGAACACAGAGTATTAGTAAGTACTCAATCTACCAGTTTGTGAAGACAGAGAGTATTAGTAAGTACTGTATCTAGCAGTTTGTGAAGACAGACATTATTAGTAAGTACTCTATCTAGCAGTTTGTGAAGACAGACATTATTAGTAAGTACTGAATCTCACAGTTTGTGAAGACAGACTATTAGTAAGTACTGAATCTTACAGTTTGTGAAGACAGACAGTATTAGTAAGTACTGTATCTTACAGTTTGTGAAGACAGACAGTATTAGTAAGTACTGTATCTTACAGTTTGTGAAGACAGACAGTATTAGTAAGTACTGAATTTTACAGTTTGTGAAGACAGACAGTATTAGTAAGTACTGAATCTTACAGTTTGTGAAGACAGACAGTATTAGTAAGTACTGTATCTTACAAATTGTGAAGACAGACAGTATTAGTAAGTACTGTATCTTACAGATTGTGAAGACAGACAGTATTAGTAATTAATGTACTGTACACTTTGTGAAGAAAGTTTCTAATCAGTTAGTAAAAGATAATGATTCGTGTAATTTATTAATTTCAGTAGTCATTAGTTTCATTTTTGAGAATTAAATATTTTTCTAAAACTTTCTGTTTAAATTGTTTTTATTGTATTTTTTAACACTTGCTTTGCATAAGTTACTTTTATTGTTTTATGTATGGAATGTGCTTTCGACCTATGTTTCTTAACTAGCAGTCCATGAAATTTCACAGAAACAAAATGGAACAAACAAGAAACTTACAAAATACATGTGTATAAATCGTAACTTGTTTCGTCAAACTTGCAATTTATTGGTTTGAGGTAGTGAACGAGTCCCTGATTTCAAAAGGTTAAGAAATGCTGACATAGGCTACTACCAAAACTATGTTGTTGTTGTTTTTATTCTGGCATATTAAATGTCTGTTATGTGTGACTTAGTAGTAAGAATGATGAACTTAAATCTAAGGGTTTGCACATGGAATCCACAAGGTGTTTTATAAGAGTAATAGTCAAATCCTACTATCCAATTATAGTAGCCCGAAAATTGTAAGTGGTTGAACTTAACTGATTATTTCTGAACATTGGTTCAAAATTAGGGACAGTTACTTTACGTAGCCCTGATGTGAATATCAGAGATAGTGATAAAGCCACTGATTATCATAAGTGTTGGAGAAAAGTACAAATAACTTTTTTTTTCCCAGAGTAGTTTGAAAAATACCTCATTAACCACATTGAAGGACGACTGTGCATTGAAATAGTAAAGATTGATACAGTCTGTGTAAACAGTAACCTCTATGAAGGACATTGAAATAGTAAAAATTGATACAGTCTGTGTTAACAGTAACCTCATTGAAGGACATTGAAATAGTAAAGATTGATACAGTCTGTGTAAACAGCATTCTTTTATATACTGTAACTTCTTGAAGTAAAATGAGTAAGAAATGAATTTTTGGGCTCTGATTACGTTGTAGTTTTATTTCAAAATACATATTAAAGATATTTTTAATAGAATTTCCAAATTGGGAACCCCTATTTATCAATATGTAATATCATGCATGATGTTAACAGATCCAGTTGTTTGCAGAAAAATAGTATTTTAAATTTTTTACTAGTAAGTCAGGAAATACTGCGATTGTGTTACTAAACCCAGGTGGTCTTACAACTCAAAAAGACCCCAGTGTCACAGCAGCATGTCTGTGGACTTACACCATTAGAAACTGGGTTTTGATACCCGTGGTAGTCAGAGCAAAAATATCCCACTGTGTAGCTCTGTGCTTAACTACAAAAAAACAAACAAATGACTTGTAATTGTTTTCATTGGTGGATATTATTGACATAGCTAAGAAAAAGTAATATTCATGACCATAAAAATTTTAAATGTCTTTTTCAACATAGAATTTCTGTATTTTATTACCGAATTTCAATTTTTTTGTGATATTTTTTCTGATGTTAAAATTATTTTTAGTTGATTTCAAGGTAAAGTTGAAGTGGCAGTCAGATTTTACTTGTTAAAATATTTAACTTAACTGTTAATGAATTTTGCACAAAATCTTCAAAAAACTTGTATATTAACTGCATTTAGGTCCATCATATACATAACAGATTTCAAGTTGAACTTTAGTTAAAGAAAAAATAGCATTTCGTTTACTTCCTAGTTGTGTTCAGTTATGAAGGGAAAGTCATTCAAAGACCTGTTTGTGTACTGTTAATAAATTACCTTACTTTATCTATGAACTTAGCCACATGTACACTGTAATAAGTCTGCATTCCATGTGATGCACAAAGTAAGTTTGATAGATAGCAAACTGTATTTACTGTCTTGTCTTTAAATAAGAGTTTTTCTCTTCTGAATATTTTGATTTATAATTTAGCTTTTAATGTCCCTTGAACACACTATGCCAAATTTAAAATTTTCTGGATGTTCTAAACATCTTAAACATTCTTTTCTTAACATCTTTGTTAAGACCAGCAGCACCCTTTGACTAACAAATTACAAAAAGAAAAATGTAGCTTGTAACACTGTTAGTTGCTGTGGAGTTACCTCAGCCATAATTCTGCTTTTCAGTGTTAAACAAGAGAAATAGTGTTAATCTGTGTGTTCAAAAACAACCGTAAACTGTGTTCAAAAACAACTGTAATCAGTGTTAAAAAACAACCGCAATCTGTGTGTTCAAAAACAACCATAAACTGTATGTTCAAAAACAGCTGTAATGTGCGTATTCAAAAAGAACTGTAAACTGTGGGTTTAGAAACAACAGTAATCTGTGTGTTAAAAATCAAGCACAATCTGTGTGTTAAAAAACAACCGTAAACTATGTGTTCAAAAACAATGTTGAAAGAAGATTTCTTGAATTTATTCAGTATACTTCTTTGTGTGACAACAGCTTGAATGGGTAATGAAGGAAACTTTATTGCAAGTTTAACATAAAATTGTGATGAAGAATTGTTTCTTACTGCCTAGTAGAAATCCACAGGTCTGAATAGCAGTTTGTATGGGTGTGAAGTAATCATTACATTAAAGATAAAATAACAGTCTCTAAAATCAATATAACAGACCAAACTGTGATCTTTTATTGTCTTCCTGCATTACCCACATGATAATAGTTGTTTCGTACTGACAAATTAATTTTTAAAGTTTTCAGTTATCTACCATGACATATCTCACCGCGTTTTAGTTCCATCAAACCGCAATGAGATGTTCTAGGAAAACAAATTTTAAAATTAAATTCATCTCCTAATGTCTCTAAGATGATTGGATTTGTTTCTTTTTAATAAATTGTGTTGTAATAATTGAAAACGTTCTTTTATTTTAGAAACTTGTGTCTGTTTTATTCTACAAAACCAATGTATGTTTAAAGTAGGAGTTGTTTATGTTAAGAAAATTATGTCACGTATTCTTGCATTGAAAGATGTTAGTTTTCAGATAATATTCAAGTGGTGTAAGACATGAGTAGAATAGTGTGGAAGTTTGAATAATACCAACCGTCATTAGTAAAGTTTGTGGATGTGAATTTTGGTGCTAAATCTGGTGTGCTTATTAGTTATTTGTCCACCTTTATAATTAGTTATAAAACAGGAACCTTCTTAGATCATCTATAAAAATTTAGAAAATAAGAATGAACAGTTAATTATGTAATAAATATTATAAGTTTTTTTTAAAGAACTCGAGTGACATACATGTTTATGTTTTGTGTTCTAGGATCTTGCAGTGTCATGTGATAGCCTGGGACATGTGAACATGCAAATGACCATTATAAAAATAGATATGAAATATTTACAAATTCCCAGTAGCATTGAAACACAGTACCATTGAGTTTGGAGATACTGGTGTAATCGAATTACTGTTAACATGTACCAGTGTAACTTATGAAACTGTTTAACAAATATTGGTGTAACCAAATTACTGTTAACATGTACCGGTGTAACTTATGAAACTGTTTAACAAATATTGGTATAACCAAATTATTGTTGACATGTATTGGTGTAACTTATGAAATTGTTAAACAAATATTGGTGTAACCAAATTACTGTTGATATGTATTTGTGTATCTTATGAAATTGTTAAACAAATATTGGTGTAACCGAATTACTGTTAACATGTACCGGTGTAACTTATGAAACTATTAAACATGTGGCAGGTTGATGTAGTTCACGAAACACTGTTAAACATATGGCAGGTTGATGTAGTTCACGAAACACTGTTAAACATATGGCAGGTTGATTTAGTTCACGAAACACTGTTAAACATAATCACAGAGTGTTTAATATATGAATTAGAGTAATAGATCTCCCATGCAAGTTCTGATGCAACTTATTAAACATACAAGTACAACTTAAAAGCTGTTTTATCAAAGTTAATGAAAACTCCACTTTGTCATTTCAATGTCACGTTATGGTACCAGCTCTAATTCAATAAATTTTTTTTTGCACTTTTTTAATAAGTTTCCAGTTAGTGAATTTAAATTTTCTTTAAAATGAAACCATGTATATAGTAAACTCACACAGTTTCTACTCATATAGGAAACATTTTTTATATATAAATAGCATTTAATCAGCATAAACAAATTTCATTTCCTTTGTGAGCTTGATTGTTCACTTGACAAGACATAATTCTTTATTGTATAAACTTTAATAAAATATATTGAAATATGTGATTTTAAAAAAATAAAATCAGTTAATTGATGTATTATTGTGAGCTAAGGAAAGTTGTATTTTTCACATTTGTGTCTGTTAGTTTGCTATTCTGTCATCAGGAACAAGTCTCGAGGCTTATAATGCCAAAACTCAGATTTTGATATGGTGAGCAGACTATCTGTTGTGTAGCTTTATGTTTTAAACAAAACAAATTTTTTATTTAGTTTGATATAATTTACTTCAAATTTCACACACACTTTCACCTTACATTTATAAGATTGTTCACGAGGTGTGCTTTCTCGTCCACTAATTTCAAGACAGTTTTTAAAGAAGGTTATCAGAAACAAGGGACAAGATGTGACATGAATTATCATCAGTAATTTGTGTACGATAAGCCTACATTAACATTCATGGCTGATGCACTTTTGATAGTTTTAATCTTCCATCTAAAATATATGTACAGACATGTGACAACAGAACTTCTTTAGTACATTCAATGAGATTAAAATATCAAACTAACTACAAAAATGTTAATGGTGACATACTGTCCAGTGAAGGTGGATTATTTCTGAAGAATTGAATATTGGGAAGTGTCGGGAGTTAAAACCATTACAAAGTTAATAAGTCTTACTGTTTCAAGTTTAACTTTTCCCCTTATAGGCTGTTAGTTTGTTGAAAAGTATTTTGAACCTGAATGGTTGTTCATAATTATTTTAAATAAAAAATGTCAGTTTTACTCAAATATGTCAAACATTTTTAAATTTCACTTGTGTATACAAATTTCACATTAAGTTTGCACATGAAATATTTCAGTTTGACTTGTGCGTATACAATTTCAACTGTGACTGTTACTGTCAGCAGTAAACCCGAACTTGTGGCCTTCAAAACTGACATTTCAAGTAACTCGAAACGAACAGTAAATACAGGAATATCTGAAACCTAGAAAAGAAATTAACTGGAAAACAACTTTTTTTTTTATTTTACAAAAATTAAATCGTAGAATGAATACCTAGAAATATACTATTTAACAGCGATAAATTTTAGTAATAAAGTAAAATTAACTACACCAAGAGTGGTTAACATTCGATGCAAACTCATTTAACGCAGAGTACCAGACATAGAGACCCCGCTGACCATCTAACTTAAAATAATTATAGTCTTTTAACAGTAACAGAGCGAGTTGTTATTACTGTTCTCAAATGTTGCCTGAGATCTATCAAACCTTAATTTAGCCTTGGAGTAACCTGTAGTGACGAAAATAAGTTTATTTTAACTTTTTGATAACCGTGTAGTTCGTAATGTTTTTATTTACGATTGTTATTTAATAGTAGCTGATACGAAGTATGAATATTTCTCGTTATAACTGTTTGAATTAATCAAGTAACAAACATTTATTAAAATGTGAGATTTTGAGTGAACTTTCAGAAAATTATGATAAATATTTTGTGAAATAAATTCGATGTAAATAAAGATTTATTGCAGATACACGTGTTTTTGTCATGACACTGCTTTCTTTAAAAACGTAAGTTCTTAACTTTACTGTGTGTGAGATTTGCATTTTAGAGAACGCTCTTTCGACCGTTTTATTTTAATTTATTACTTTGCTGTTTTAGTCGTGCCTCCTTTCGTAAACGAATATCGTTTGCTTCTTGAAGAATTAGGGTGTGACTGACCTTGAGAATGATTTTTTTTTATATCGGTGCCTCAATTTATCATCTTTCCTACTCGCTCCTCTTTTCACTATGGGCGCCGAATGGCCTAGCGCATTAAGACGTGCGCTACGTAATCTGAGGGTCGCGGGTTCGCGCCAAACATGCTCGCCCTCCCAGCCGTGGTGGCGTTACATTGTGACGGTCAATTCCACTATTCGTTGGTAAAAGAGTAGCCCAAGAGTTGGCGGTGGGTGGTGATGACTAGCTGCCTTCCCTCTAGTCTCACACTGCTAGAATTAGGGACAGCTAGCACAGATAGCCCTCGAGTAGCTTTGTGCGAAATTCCAAAACAAACAAACTTTTCACTCTACGAGCCCCCCAGTGGCTCAGCGGTATGTCTGCGGACTTATACGCTAAAATCCGGGTTTCGATACTCGTGGTGGGCAGAGCACATATAGCCCATTGTGTAGCTTTG
The DNA here is from genome assembly GCA_011833715.1 of Carcinoscorpius rotundicauda. Taxonomy (NCBI): domain Eukaryota; kingdom Metazoa; phylum Arthropoda; class Merostomata; order Xiphosura; family Limulidae; genus Carcinoscorpius; species Carcinoscorpius rotundicauda. The sequence continues at coordinate 3,722,057 of CM022391.1, read as the reverse complement.
TGCTTAATTCAAAACAACAAGACTATACGAACCTGACAAACTAAACTTGAAATTAAAAAGCTTCAAAATAAATAACATCATAAATTTATAATGTGTAAGGGTTTTAAATTTAATAATTTATTTTTTGGCACATTCAACATAAAGGGCGTGACATGAAAGTTTGACGAAAACTATGAACAATCAACATCTTGAATTTGGCTGGTATACTATTAAGCTAAGTTACTTGCACACTTACAGCTTCAGTCAAGAAATAAAAAAAAAATGAGCCAGTGCCAAAATAAATACATTAGTGTTCAAGCGCGGACCTGATGGAAAATGGAAACGTTTTAAAAAATAACCAAGAACATTATGATCAGATAATGACGCCTCACTTTCACACTGAACATGCTCGCCATTTCAGCCGTGGGGGCGTTATAAGTTATGGTCAATCTTACTATACGTTGGTAAAAAGAGTAGCACAAGAGTTGGCGGTGGGTGGTGATGACTAGCTGTCTTTCCTCTAGTCTTACACTGCTAAATTTGGGACGGCTAACGCAGATAGCCCTCGAATAGCTTTGCGCGAAATTCAAAACAAACCGTTCGAAGCAAAAACGACAATACTTTGATTAGTTAAATTTATAAATATAAAATAGGAGACAGAAATGAACTAAAATTATGTAAACTTACGCCCCCCAGTGGCTCAGCGGTAATGCTGCGGACTTGACGTTAAAATCCGGGTTTCGATACCCGTGGTGGGCAGAGCACTGATAGCCCTTTGTGTAGCTTTGTGCTAAATTCAAAACAACAACAACATGTAAACTCACATAGAAAACCGATCCCCAAAGTATCTTACCGTAATGTAAGCTAATATTATACCAAAGCGAAATTGTGTTTGAAGTTGTAAGTTGCGGTCACTTATGTGTGTGAAGGAAAAAGGACACTTCTGAATTTTATTATAGCTGCTCACAACACTGTACAGCAGACACAACACCGTTGCGAAATAAATATCATTGTAACAAATATTGTGTTCTATCCCTTGCTTCAGTCTTGTTTTGAAAGTAAGTTGGATCGTGATGCATGGACCGTTTACTTTTTTTTATTAATTCTTACTCGCTCAAACTGACACACTCGTGTTGTTAAACTGTTGACTGCACCATCGTTTATTTTCCAAGATGTTCACTAAAGTGTGATCTTCACTTAAGTGTTTAGATAGAACAACTATCAGGGAATCCATATTTACATCTGGTTGTTACCCACATTAGACTGTGTATCTAGTTATAAATATGCGTACTCAGGTACCAAGACCGAGATATGTTTCTTTAGTTCCGGTAAATGATACGGTCTAATGTTTTAAATCAACACACAAACTGTACTGAATTTAATAATTAGTCCAATTGCTCACCGCATCATGACGTAAGACGAATGACAACTGAACAATCTCTTCACGAGTGAAGTCTTTGGTCGATAGATTGTATAATTCAATTGTGATGCTTATCTTGATCACGTGACATGTACAGGTTCTGGCCACAATCTACATAGAAGAAGAAATTGCGAATGTTGTTTCTCAAAGACACGGAACGGGCTTGTGCCTGGGCTACGTTTTCACATAAGTAATTGTGCTTAGTAAAGTTTATTAAAGGTAGGGTTCTGTTTTGTATGTGTCCTTAGTTTTTCGTGTCGAAGTAACTGAAAATATTAAAAGAAAAAACATTGCTATTTATGTAGAAATGGTTCGTTTGGTTTGATGTTTGGATATTACTGTACGCACCTTTGTTAAATTTGTAAAATTCGTTTTTGTTTGTTATGAAGGCTGTATAAGACCGCGTAATTGTTTTATTTAAATGATATAACAGAAAATGCATGTTTGATATTATACTTAAGTAGTTATACTTTTATTGTAGAGATTGTTTTGCGTTGTTGGGTTGACTGTGAATTTAAGAATTACCGAGTTATCCAACGTTTGTCGATCGAAATGGAATATTATTAGGGTTGTGGCCGAATGTACAAAGATAATTAAATAAAGAATTCTATTCTTTACAAGTAGGAAAGTAATAAACGTATATTTATTTAGCTATGCTCTTCACCGGGTTGATTTTTAGTTTCTTGCTAAGTACCTACTTTGTTTTGACTGAAAATTAATACACATTAATAGTTAAACAGCGGAGCTCTGATAGTGAAAACACAAATTAAACAACATAATGTTATGCTAGCATTACTCGAGAGGAAGAGAGGGTTTCTTGGAAGCGAAATAAATATAACTCGTCTTAACTGATGGTAATCCATGAAAGCCAATATCCCAGAGAAGACTCTTGACCAATTACGGACGTTTTTATCTCGAAACAAAGTGTTTGTCAAAAAGAAAATTATTTCTCAAAAGTTATTGAAGATGGCGTACTTCAATTGTGTATGTGTTCTTATTGTATTTCTTCTTATCAGCGATTATGAGGCACTAAACTAGCAGGGAAAAAATAAAAATGTCAGTCAACCAGAAAAACTTTTATTTCAACCAACGTATCGTCACTGCGACTTCACCAAAGATACAATAATGTTTTTTGTACTGACTCTGTTGAAGTCGCAATGTCGAAACGTTCGCTGAAATATGGAAGAAAATTATTTAGAAAATCAAGCAAAAAGTTATTTATTTTGTTTTTCTAACTTTATTAAAGAAATGTTTATATTTGATTTTCAGACTACAAAGAAGAGGTTGTGTGGCTCGTGCCTTGTTACCACCAGTAAAATAAAGTAAAAGATTAAAAACTGCGTTTTACCCTTTGAGGCCGTGTGCGTATAGCAATATAAACGGTTAAATCCAACTATTCAATTTGAGCGTTAAGAGTGGGCGATGCTGACTACCGGATTTCCCTGTAGTTTGTCACTTCTTTGCGTGAAATATTATTGAGAAACGTGTATAACTACTTAAATATATATTAAAACGGATAGTTGGAAGCGATAAGAATGTTTTTACTGTGCAGTTCTATCCTCCTTCCCCGGGATCTAAATCCTCCTACTTAGAATACATGATAAAACATCGTTTTTAAACGGAATCACATTTGTCGTTGTTGTTGTTTTGGAACTAAGCACAAAGCTACACAATGGGCTATCTGTGCTCTGCCCACCACGGGTATCGAAACCCGGATTTTAGCGTGTAAGTCCGCAGACATACCGTGGAGCCACTGGGGGCCACATTTGTCAAGTTCGAACTTTGCTATTCTTATCAATCGACTATCCGGTCGCGACACTTAGTTTACGAAACAGTTCTTCTTAGATTTGTATCACCTTAACTGTTAAGTCTGCACGAAATTCAGCAACCAAACCCTAACACGTAGGTTTTGGCTTTTCTGTCTGTTTGTTTTTTAATTTCGCGCAAAGCTACTCGAGGGTTATCTGCGCTAGCTGTCCCTAATTTAGCAGTGTAAGACTAGAGAGAATGCAGCTAATCATCATTACTCACCGCCAATTCTTGGGCTACTCTTTTACCAACGAATAGTGAAAATGACCGTCACATTATAACACCCCCACGGCTGGAAGGACGAGCATGTTTGATGCGACGAGGATTCGAACCCGCGACCCTCAGATTACGAGTCGAACGCCTCAACACACCTGGCCATCGGCTTTTCTTCCAGATATGTTTTTAGTTTATGAAGGGAAAACAACGTATAACATACACACACGGCGTCTTCACGTTTTTCTTCGTTTGGCATGGCCAAGCGTGTTTAGGCGTGCGACTCGTAATCTGAGGGTCGCGGGTTCGCATCCCGGTCGTGCCAAACTTGCTCGCTATTCCAGCTGTGGGGGCGTTATAAAGTGACGGTCAATCCCATTTTTCGTTGGTAAAAGAGTAGCCCAAGAGTTGGCGGTGGGTTGTGATGTCTAGCTGCCTTCCCTCTAGTCTTACACTACTAAATTAGGGACGGCTAGCACAGATAGTCCTCGAGTAGCTTTGTGGGAAATTCCAAAAAAAACAACAACCTCCAACTCAAACACCAGATGCAATTTCTTCAAGCAATTTTTGAACACTTGCTTTCTCCTTCTCACACGCCGTATTCTATCAGAACAGCTTAAGGTTTGGCAGTGGGTGGTTTGGACTAGCTGCCTTACGTTTTTATTGATCTGTTATCAGTTCAGGATTAAGGATGGCTAGAGAATGTAGTTCACGTGTGAATTTCCGCAAATATTCTGAATAATAAAATGTGCAAATGGTAATGAGCTGATATGAATCGTTAGAATTGAATTAATTACACATACCAATCCTCTGTTTCTTTAGTTTATTAGCCCCCCGTTAGTTGTAAGTCTACAACGCTAAAGTCAGGGGGTTCAGCTACCCTCGGTGGGCTTAGCACATCGTCCAATGTGCCTTTGCACTCAGAAAACACTTTTATTTATTTTTTTTTACTTTTATTGCAAAGCTTTAAAACAGGAAATTTGTATTTGTTCCATCGCGGGGCATCGAGCCCTTAATTTTGTTATTATACGTCTGTAAACTTTCTAACTACCCACAAGAGGACTTTCGTGATAAAAATATTGAGCCATGTCAAGTTTTTTGAACTTCCAAACAAAGCATTTGTTTGTAAAGATGGATGTAACCAATGAATGTATTAAGTACTTACTAACACTATCAATGGTGAAGCAACAAAAACATTGTTTCAGCTGAAAAAACACAACCCAACATAAAACAACAAACGATGCTAAGTTGGAAATAATTTTGTTCGGTGTCAATCTGTGCTCTTTGTCATTACTTTACCATTGTACTGTTTACTGTAATACAGTAAGAACAAAAATGTATTATCGTTCGTAATATAATATATAGATGACTACTCCAGCGACTTCTGACGGCTTGTCGAAATTCACTGTCCTACAAGCTGGTGAAATTATTAAATCGTATGTGACAAATGAAAAGGCAATCGGATTGGTGCACCGTCTTTACGGGCTGACAGTTAGGTCAATCAAGGAGATGGTCAGTTACGATGACAGAAATTTTCACGTACAGGTTTGTTATCTTGTCTCGCTTATCACTGGAACCACTCTTTGTTTACTTTAAAATGGTACTGTTAGTATGATAAATACTTTTGGCATGTTTTTTTTTGTTTAAATTCAATTCAACAACAATTTACTATTGCAATATTTAAAATAAATAATTACTTTTAATTCTATTCAATAAACTATTGTGCATTTTAAAACGTTAGAGTCGTAAACTTATTATTGTATTAAAGGTAATTTTACAAGGTTTATGTAACACGGATATTTATATATTTTGTATAGGTGGAGAATTCTTATAATAATCATCATATCACTTCCCTTTGGCCACATGGATACACCTTAAAAGTTTTGAATCGAATGGATACGAGCCTGAATAATTTTGTTGGTTAGTGTACTTTCATTCCTATCATTTTCATTTCAAACAAGAGCTTTATTTCGCTAACAATAATAAAGTCAATTTTCTTTGCCCTTGTACGGAATAGTTACTTTAAAGAAATGTGACTGTGTTGGCAAAGTGCAGAAAATCCGTCAGTCTCTCTGACAAACCAAAACTATCAAATTCACACCCATCCACACTTACTACTCAATCAATGTGGTATTTTCAGATCAAAGTCATTATGTCGAATGCGGTTCCTCGTGGGACAGCAGTAAGTTTACGTATTTATGCAACGCTAAAGTCCTGGGATCGATTCCCCGCGGTTGATACAGCGGACAGTCCATCGTGATTTTGTACTAAATACGCAGCTCGAGAGAAATTTGATTCGTCTGCCTACTCACAGTTAATACGAAGTTTGATTTCAAAATGTCTATTTATTATTCTGTTTTGTTCGCATGCAAAAGATTCGTTCAATAAAACATTTCAGCTTTCCTTTGTCTGGTACTTACGAAACATGAATTAATTAACTAGCAATCAGAAACATTTTCTTGCAGAATAGCTTGTGGTGTTTTTTCAATCGGTGATTCAGATAACGGCTAGGTGCTGTGTCAAAGTGCAATTAATGAAGATTACTTGTTCAAACTTGACTGTTGTTAACACGTTGTTGTTTTTTGTCTTTAAAAGCCAGGTTGGTCTCTGTAAAAAATATATTTTTCAGAGTTTAGTAACTTTAACTTGTTTCTCTGGAGATTGTCTTTAATCAGTTAATTATAATTAGTTTACTAATTAAAACTTGTAGCCCCCGAGTTGTTTTGGGCAAAATTTACAGGACTATTGTGGTGATTGGAAGTTATGTTTACCTAACATCCCATCTTAAGTTTAAAAACGGCGATTATACCTGAATGTTAGAAGTCTCTGATCTAATCGTTTAAGCCCACGTGCGCATAAGGAACCATCACAGTTTTTTATTTTAATTTTATCTGTTTAAGAATTTTACAGTCAGAAAAAACAAACGGGTTTCAGTGTCAGTGATGGACATATCCCATTGTACGTAATAATGTGTTTTTTGTTTTCTTTCTATGAAACAGAAGATCAAAACTCACTCCAGCAGTATCTGGCAAACAAAGGTTTGACAGTTCCTGTTCCCATCCCGAATGTTCATGGCTCTTTGTGGTCGATAGAAAAGCTACCTGTTGGTTCTGAACTAAACAAACCGGGTAAGCTTGTTCGTTATGCAGCTATATTTTCGATTGTTATACATACAGCACTGAAAAAATAAACCTTGGAGAAGTAACACATACTTAATAGAAAAATATACAGAAAATTATTTCCTCATTAGTCAACATTTGTAGTGCGTACCCTCGTTGGGCTTCCTGGTGGGTGGGGTCAGTGGGCACCGAAATATTATTTTTTTATTATTATGGACATCTCTGAAATAAAAAAAAATCAAGCATGACAGTATAGAGAAAAATCCGCTACAGTGTTCCTTCGCGGGCTCGGGCGACCCCCCCCCCATATATATATATATATAAAATAATAAACATTAAATCTAAAATATAGCATTAAATACCATTAAAATATTAAAAATAAATATAATTAATAGTGTAAAGAAAAAAACAGGTATATTTTGAGATATAAACATATATTTGAGTTTATAACAGCGTAAAAATGGAAACAGAACCAACTGGAAAGGCTATAGATGTACGCATTGTGCGTCTGCGAAGGCTACGCGAGATCAGCTTCATGGCGTAGCGATGTACAAGACGGGCTATGATTGGTGCAGAAATGAAAGACGGCCAATGACAGCTACCCATTGTGATTGTATTTCACCATTGCTACATGTCTTCAAAATGTTCATAAGGCATTGCAAGAGATGAAGCCCTGCACCGTTAATGCAAGCTGGAAGAAGTTGTGGCCTGAGGTTGTGCACGACGACAAGGGATTCACGCCTGAAAAAAACCAACACTCGGCTGTTCAAAAAGCTGTTCAATTAGCTTCGTTAATCAAAGGTGAAGGATTTGCCGATATGACGAAGAAAGACGTAGATGAACTGATTGACTTAGAATCCGAACCACTCGCCGACCAAGACTTAGAAGCACTGACGAAGTCTGCTGCCGAGGAAGACGACGAAGAGGAGACAACGAAAGAAGCCGAGGAAACAATCGAGCAAAGTGGATTGTCGTTTGAGCGGTTAGGTAAACTAATGAAACTAATTAACGAAGTGAAGGAGTGCTCACAGGAATGGGACAACGAAAATGTTCGATCAGTACAATTTTGCCATAAAATAGAAGAACTGATGACTCCTTATCAAATGATTTTCGATAGGCTAAAGAGGTAGAGAAAACAACTGCCAATAACAATGTTTTTCCAGCCGAGCAAGAAAGAAAAGGTACCGGTGGCAAGTACTGTTTCTGAAGTTGTAACGACCGACGAAGAAATTCCCGATTCACCTTCCACAGAAGAGGAAGTGGTGTCCCCCGAAAAGACACCACCTGCTGAAGATATGTAATTTTTAATTTTAAGGCTTAATATCTTAATAATTGTTCTTATTATTTCAGCAATGATGAACAGTATTGTAATGGGAGGGTTATATAGTTGTACAGGGAGGGTTTTAAAAGTCTAAATGCACATAAATATATACGTAAAAATCGGCGATCCCACTTCGCAAAAAATCTCCTTTCGCGGGGGGCTTTGGAACGCATCTACCGCTCTACACGAGGGAACACTGTACTGGCAAACAACCATGCATTGATAACTCTGTACAATCATACTCACAGCGATTTTTAATTATACATTTTTTAATTGAAAAACGGATGGGACCGATGTCTCCAATTTTAATTCAAAGGGTTTAGAAGGGCTTGCTGGTTCACCTAAATTGGTACAAAAAAGTTACGGTCTGGAGACATTTTAGTGGAAACATTTTCATCACAACATTCCAAACTCCTCTTGAAGTCGAAGGTTTTAAGGATATACCCATTGAGGTCACTCCTCATTCGACTTTGAATTCTTCCAGAGGAATTACAGTTGAAAAGGATTGAAAGACCATTCCTGAGTCAGAGATCCTCGAAGGTTTCAACAGCCGTGCACCGAATTTTCACTCATAGAGACGGAATTATGAAGCCGACAAATATTCTAATATTAACATTTACAACATCACGTTATCCTACCATAATAAAGGCAGGTTATCAGAATTGAAAGATTTGGCCTTATATTCCTAACCCTATTAAATGTTTTCATCGTCAATGATTTGATCATTCGAAAACATCATGCCGTGGTTTTTTGATATATGCCCTTTGTGCTGGTAAAAACCATGATGCTTTTGAATGCCAACTAGAACCACATTGTATTAATTGTAATGGTACACATCCTTTCCATTTTACTTCCTGCTCTGAAAGAGTAGAAGAGAAAGAAGTACAACGTCTCAAGACAGTTCATAATATTACTGATCCAGAGGCTCGGAAATTACTATTCCCAATTCCATCTCGGACTTATGCTGCTGTAATCCGTTCCACTACTATTGTAGGAGTCCAGACAGACCTTTCCGTGCCTCCTACAGAACCCTTAAGAGCGCACCTTCTAAAATCAACAAAGTTAACGAATCAGTGTCGACTTCTATCTCTGTCCCTACAACATCTTCCAGTCATTGCCCGACTTCACCTTATTCAAGCCCAGGTGTTTCCATGGGATCTTCTTCTCTTGACACCCGAAAAATTAAACCACTCGTTCACACCCTCAATTACTGGAATGTATGTCCACAAACACCGACCTGCCTACTCGATCCAGTGCAGGATCAATAGAAGGTGACAGACACACATCCAGTAAAGAAAATAACATGCGGCCACAAGCAGAAGGTCTCTTTGCCATATTATTCACCAAAATGAAGAAAAATGGCCACGTTAATCCTATGGAACTGTTGAGGTTTTCAATCAGATGTAAATAACATCAAGGATTTGATTGACTTTTATCATCCAAAATGTCTTTCTGTACAGGAAACATTTTTAAAACCTACAAATACAGTCACAATTCGACAATACTCTTTATACCGAAAGGACAGGCCATGTGTAGGACAAGGACATGGGGGAGTAGCACTGCTGGTTGATCAACTTGTGCCCACGCAGTCCTTGTCATTGAATATGCCCTTGGAAGCTGTAGCCATCCGTGTCTCCTTGGGTCGTACCATCACTCTTTGTACCTTACCCCTGGGAAAAGTTGTAATCAATCAGACCTTGATGCCCTCATTAAGCAGCTGCCAACCCCAGTTTTAATTTGGGGGGATCTTAATGGACATTATCCCCTCTGGGTGGTTCTAGTACTGATGTGAGAGGTCGTGCTATAGAGCATATGCCCTTGAATCACAACCTGCCTTTCTTCAATACTGTCTCTTACACCAATTTTCATGCACTCAGTCAGTCATATACAGCTACAGATCTTTCTATCTGCGCACTTGCTTTTCTTGAGAGGTTGACATCAATCCACGGGGTAGTGATAATTTTCCTATCATATTAAGAGAGACTTGTTGTGGTCAGTGCCACCTGACCAGTGTGTCTCAGTGGAAGTTGGACCAGGCCAACAGGCCCTCTTTCACTGCTCTCTCGGAACTTGATCCTGCTATCTTATGTAAATGATCAATAAATGATTGTGTCGCAGCAGTAACTAACTGTATTGTCCAAGTAGCTGCTCAGTGCATCCCCAAAACCTCAACATATTTCAACGACATCCCCATCCTTGGTGAAATTCTTCTTGTAATATAACATGAAAAGCTCAGAAACGTGCTTGGGATAAATTTTGTAGATATCCCATACTTTCAAACCATACTGCTTTTTGCAGGCCTGTACACATGCTCAGCCAGTTAGATTTCAAAGCCAAAAGGAATATTGGATTAGATACACCTTCAGCATTTCTTCAACCATGAGTTAAAAAGTCATATGGGAAAAGATCCAGAAGGTGAGTGGACGGTATACCTATGCCTCCTCTCTATCTTAATATCCAACGGCCATGAAGTTGGTGATACTCAGAGCATTGCCAACATTATTGGTGAATGTTTCTCTCATGTATTTAGCTCTTCAAACCCATTCCCTTTCTTCTTAACTATTAAAACACAAACTGAACATTCACCTCCTTCCTTTTCGAGTGATCAACCCTGTGACTACAATCGCCATCTTACACAGGTGGAACTCAAACTTGCGCCTTATCGGTCTGGCAATACATCAGTTAGACTTGATGATGTACATTACGAGATCTTACGACACCTTTCTCCTGCCTCGCTTACTATTCTCCTGGCTGTCTTGGCCACAAGCTATTTTACTCCCTATTCTTAAATCTTGGAATGATCCAAAGATTCCTTTGAATTACCATCCAATTGCTTTGACAAGTTGTCTCAGTAAAACCTTAGAGAGGATGATTAATACTCATCTTGTTTGGTTCCTTCAATCAAACAACCTTTTCTCACCCACTCAGTATAGGTTCTGAAGACAACGCTCCATGATAAAACATTTAATTCTCCTTGTAACACATCAGTCAGAGAAGCCTTTTTGAAGCGACAACATCTTATTTCTATATTTTGTTATTTAGAGAAAGCTTACGATACAACATGGAGATATGGCATCTTGCGAGACCTTCACTCATACAGATTACATGGCAACTTGACACTTTTCATTAAGCATTTTTAATGAACTGCTGAATCCAGATTTGTGTGGGCTCATCACTTTCCCGTTTTTTCCCACAAGAACTTGTGAGTTCTTCAGGGCTGTGTTCTAAGTGTCACACTTTTCATTATAAAGATTAATGCCATCAGTGAACAACTACCCCCAACAGTTGCAAAAAGTCTTTTTGTTGATGACTTTCACATCTCATGTCAGTCATCAAACATGAGGTTTATTGTGTGATAGCTACAAAATGCAATCAATCGTATACTTAAGTGGACCACAACAAATGGTTTTCGACTTTCTCACCCTAGAACTGTTTGTGTACATTTATGCTACCAACAGGGTATTCATCCAGATCCAGAACTCCGTATTAATGATGTTCTACTTTTCGTTATCCCTGAAGCAAAGTTCTTAGGTCTTATATTTGACTCTATATTAAACTGTATTTCACATATCAAGCAACTTCATGTCAAATGTATAAGAGCAATGAACATCGATGTTCTCTCTCTTGGAAGTGGATCGATATTCCATGTTTAAAATGGTGCTTATCATGTTCTTATACGATCCAAACTTGACTATAGGTCTATGGTTCTGCCAGGACTTCAACACTGAGAATGGTGGATCATATCCACTTTCAGGGTCTTCGGCTTTGCACTGCAGCCTTTCGTACTTCTCCAGTCCAAAGATTGTACATAGACTCCCATGAATCCCCTCTGTATATTCGCAGTTTGCAATTATCTCTTATGTATGTTTCCAAACTTCGACCTTTGCCACAACAATCTACTTGGGGTTGTATTTTCCATCCTCAGTGGGCCACACTTTTCTAATCTGCCATTGTTTCTTTTAGTCTTCGTTTTCGGGCACAATAAAAAAAAATGGATATATTTCTGAATAGCATAGCAGTATCAACAGTTCAGCCTCTTCCACCATGGCTAATTACTATCCCCAACTGTGACCTATCTTTGAGTCATCTGAGGAATGCAGATACTCCTGATTGTAAATATCACTCTAAATTTGCTGAACATCTCTCAAACCATCCATCCATTTCAACATATACAGATGGTTCAAAATCAGGTGCTCTGTAAGCTCTGCCATGGTTTGTTACAGTTTGGTTGTAACACACAGAATCCTCTCTTAAGTTTCTGTGTTCACTACCAAATTGGATACCATTTCTCTTGCCCTGAATCATATTGAAACTATACAATATACGAATTGTACGATCTACATTGTTTCAATCAGCAGTCTATTGGCCCTGACATCATTCCATATTAGTTACCACCCTATTGTTATCAATATCCAGAACAAACTGGCCCATCTATTTTTTGGATACCAGATCACATTGGTATTCGTGTGAATGAACTAGCTGACAATGCGGCAAAGTCTAATTGCTCTGGCTCTATCACCACTCTACCTGTTCCATACATGGACTGTGGTCCCGATATCAAAATCCGACTGTACACCAGTTGACGGTCGACCTCGAGTGAGTAACGAAATAATAAACTTTTTCAAATCAAACCTTCTACAGCTCTTCAGCCATCTTGTTTCTGTAAAGATTGAAGAGAGGAAGTTATTTTGGCTGGGCAATACATTGGTCACAGTTTTTTAACTCACCACTTTCTTTTATCTGGTACTGATGCACCAATGTGTGGTCTGTGGACACTCGGGCCACAATCATACATATTTTATTATCATGCCGTTATTACAACCAAGAATGACACCATTTTAAACATATTTTTAAGGCAGATTTACCCTTGACATCAGCCAATGTCATAGGTGATACTGCTCACATCAATGATGTTTTTACATTTTAAAGATCCATTTTAATTTAAAGTTCAAATGGACTATACACTGTTTTAGCATAATTTCTTTTATACATTTTAATTTTTATTTTGACCTGAACCCAGGACTGGAAAGGTGACTGACAGCAAGTTTGGACTTAATATTTCAGTCTTCCTGGCAGATCTTAACTTTACTTATTTTACGTATTTTTACCTTAATTTCCATATACCATTATTGTGTACTACATCTTGTTTGGCACAGAGCCCAGCAGGTTTGAGCCACTAAACACGAAATACCTACCTACCTAACCAACATTAGTTGCACACTATCTGTTTCCCAATTTTAATGAAATATGGGGGGTAAAAATCCAGTTTATAAATTTTATCTATTGTAAGGATGTGCTATCATGTAGACATTAACTTACGACGTTCACCTACGTGAAGCGAAACTAAAAGTGAACCTGGTATGGGAAATGAATATAATTATTTAAAATAGTTTTATTTATTACCTTCTCATTTACGAAGCTTGGGCACCCTTACTGTGGAACGTTCTTTTAGGCCATAATTCCACTCAAATTTTAGGAGGTTGGGCTGAGTTGAGATTAGTCCTAAATTTTTAATCTAATAACACTAAACAGTCTTGATAATGAAAGCATAATAATGAAAATATGATCAAAAGATGATAAAATGAAATACAGTGTGCATTCTAACCACCACTTCCAACGAACAAAACAATAGAATTGAAAAATAGTAAACCTAACATACGGACCACACAAACACTAACAACCGCCTCACAGTGGTACCACCAACCAAACTATCGCCATTGTTTCTTGTTGTTGTTTTTGTTTCGTGGTTTTTATGAAAGTTTTAACCAAACCGATTGCCCAACCAGTCGCGTGATTGGTAGTAGAAATAAACACAGCTTTTTGCTGAGGACGTCATCACATATGTCCTGGTTCCTTTGTATTAACACAGAAACATGCTGGTAAACAAGTGGTCTTTATTTAAATCCCGCTTCATAGTTTTGAGTTTTCCTTGTTATCAGAATCTTTTTAAGTCTCGGTCTACTTTGAGGAATTTTTTACCTTGTGGATTAGTGCATGTTAAACCACAAATCTTTAAACGAAATTATTAAATAAAAGTAGTAAAAAACAGAGAGACGTGGATGTGAAGTAGAAACTTTGTTAAATGTGGCAAGAAACATACGAATGGTGTATTTCAAACATATTAAAAAGAAACATAAAACTTGTTCCTATAGGCATATAGTTTTAGACAGGCATAATTACAGCAACATATGGCATGCACATATTCAAAACTTTTGAGTTACTCTTTCCTGATTTCATTTTGAAGTCTTACGCAAAAAACCTTTGTCCCGAACGGAAGGTCCGTTATGGTCAGGTGGGGTAATGCGTTCGACTCGTAATCTGAGGGTTGCACGTTCAAATTCCCGTCACATCAAACATTCTAGCTCTTTCAGCCGTGGGGGCGATATAAATTCGGTCAATCCCACTATTCGTTGGCAAAATAGTAGCTCAAGAGTTGGTGGTGGGTGATGATGACAAGTTGCCTTCGCTCTAGTCTTACAGTGTTAAATTAAGAACGGCTAGCGCAGATAGCCCTCGTGCAGCTTTACACGAAATTCAGAAACAAACATACAAACAAACCGTAGATGAATATTTACGTTTCTCACCTTTTAGCAAAAAATATCCCAGTGTGGCAAAACTCATGTCGCACCTGTCTTTGAAACTCATGTAGAGCACTTTGTATTTTTTTAGTTGCGGTGCATAATTTGAAAACCTTTGTCGGTGGTCAAGTTCTTACAAAACTTATCATAAAATGTTTTTTATTGTCCAAAAAAAATGTCGAAAAGACGTTCCGGTTACCAAAGTAAGTTCCGAAACAGTGTTTAATATATATTTGGTATTATTTCCACTCATTATTTTATAATCTAGAGACAAGTTTTAAAACTTACTGATCACTGTAAAGAAAACATTGTTCTCTTTTTTCTTTGCATAACACGCATGTTTGTTTTATCTGCTGTTCTGGATTGTTTTAAATTTCGCGCAAAGCTACACCAGATTATCTGCGCTAACGTCACTAATTTTGCATTGTAAGACTAGAGGGAAGACAACTAGTCATCACCACCGGCCGCACGTTCTTGTGTTACTCTTTCACCAGTGAATAGTGGGATTCACCGTCACATTATAATGCCACCATAGCTGTAAGGGCTAGCATGTTTGATGTGACAAGAATTCGATCCCGCGACCCTTAGGGATGCCACTACGTAGTTTATCATGGCTGGAGATAATTTTTAACATACATCCCTACAACGCTCTTCTCGAAATTCAATTACCCGAGGAAAGTCTTTCTAGAAATTTATTCAACAAGCAGTGACTTTACTGGAACGCATGCGTTTTAAGGTTCTAATTTTTGGATTCAAGTAACGAAAACATTTATCATATATTCATATTTCTGACAGGGACATTACCTGATTCTTGATATTCAGTTAAAATAATGCATGATAATAATGAAACTGTTATTCAAACAACTGCTAAAACCGCCATCCTGACACTTAAATAATTTGTTTATTGACTAATTGTGACATTGTGTCATGACTATGTTATTTAATTATTACGGGAACAAACCTGCGGATGTAGAATTCCAAATTGCTGACTTCGCCGTCCGGCTCTTCACCTTTTTACCGGGCACCCCACTGATCAACGTACCTTATACGGAAGATGTACTGTTCCAGACTGGTCAGTTTTTGGCTCGTTATCATTCGTGTATTCAGGTAATATGTTAAAACAATTCTATTTTAATAAACTTGAAAACGTTATATATATAACCTAAGTGTTAAACAGTGACCCACGTGACAAAAATTTTTAGCACGATATTTTCTGATTATTATGCTTGCTGCAGGGATGCCAACCATTACGATTTTGGTATATACATTACAACTATAAGCTCATACAGATAAATATTACGACTTGTTGCAACTCCCAAATAAAATATATTATGTAGGCCTATACAATAAAGTGAAAAATTGTTCCCCCAGGGCTTCAAAAGGGTGAAAAGAAAATTTGTTGTGAAATACAAATAAATTCTGATAATAAATAAAAGACATAGTCTAAATGGCTACTTGCGATAATCATGTGTGTGCTTGAAATAACAAAAAAAAAATATTTGTTATCTCCCACGTCTATCAATAGTTTGAGTGCGGTGCTTCTCCATACTGGGTACGTGGGGAATCCATAGTTACGTCATCAGTGCTTGTCAGCCAATCAGCGCTCGCGTAGATGGGTATTTCTTGTTTTGTGAACGGCATAGAAACCCCAATGCGATCATATACGAGTTGATAAAAAGAGGCCTCGTTCACCAGATTGTCTTGTTTCTGGCAAATCTAAAAGGACTACAACTATGAAGATAAAAATTAGGAAAGAGTATAGTGCAAAATATCCAGTCATTGCATAAAGAGTAAGTGACAGTCATGCGTTTTGTACAGTTTGTCACTTCGATTTTTCTGTGGTGCATGGCGGGATATACGATTGTTAGAGACAGACAAAATCGGCATCTCACCAACAAAAGGCTGAGAAAAAGACAAAAACGATGCAGATAACGACATTTATGTGTAAGAATTCAGAATATGAAACCATAAATGCGGAAGTGATGTTCGTGCAATTCGTCATTGCTCATAATTTACCGCTAGCTGTAAACGATCATGTAGGACATCTAATCAGAAAAATATTCCCAGACTTTGATATAGCGGAAAAATATGGTTGTGCTAGAACCAAAACTTCAGCCATTGTACAAATGTTGGGTTGTGAAGATGACAAAATGATTTCAGGCATACTTACTGACAGTATTTACAGTTTCGCCACAGACATGGATGACTCAAAACTCTTTCCAGTAGTTGTACGATATTTGTAAGGGCTCTGTCTACAATCATTATGCTCAGTCATTTGAAATTGTTGGCATCTCTTCTTGGTGTATGATAGTAACAATTCACAAATGGATTGATGTATAATGAAAAAAAAAACACAAGGAGAAATGAATCATAATGAGTGTCAATGGCAGGCATACTTTGTTGTGGTTCTCCTTCTCCACACAAATGTAGGAAGATGAAATATGGTAACATACTGATATCTATTTGGATTAAGGTTTGATGAACCCCTATGCGTTACATGGCCTATATGGCCGCCACTGGGGGTAGTGGATAATAAGTAAAAATAATGGAAATATTAGCGGTACTGTTAGAACTAACCTGAGAAACAGTTTACCTCTAAGGTCATTCGAGGGTGATGATAACATAGGCGAGCGTAGGTTAGGTGGCCGAAAAAAGGGAACTGTGCCTAATGTTTTTTTTTTAAATAACTGATTACGAAATTTTAAAATAGTAAATTGGTAGCAATCGCGGTATATACAGGAACATCAAGAATCAGTGTGGGCCACGGGGCAAATATTCTCTCTGAACTCACTTTCTTTTTTTTAAACATTTAAAAAACTTATTTAAAATATTCTTAATTATAACAGCAACAAGCTCATAGACAAAGGAAAATCACAGTAGTTTTAGTTCACAGTATAAACGTAAGATATCAGTAAAGTACATTTATCTATCAAATTTATATGGTAACAAATATATATTATTATTAAAGTTACTGTTTCAACCATTCTTCATGTGTCAAACGCCTACACGCAAATAAAAGCAAAAATTACGCTCCTCATGACAAAATGATGATAAGAATTTTAAGGTACTTTGCAGGGTGTGTGTGTGTATGTATATACATTTTTTAGACAACCAGGTTTCATTTACCTGGCTCTGAACTGTAGTCAGTATTGTCTTAAGGTTTGTATTTTTTAGTTAGGTATATATAAATGGGGTATGAGTAAGAGCATTTTGTTTGTTTATACCTAATAATAAACTTTGATTGGACTTGGTCTATTTGCAGTACCATCTAGAGGTGGGGGTATTTAGATGAACAAAGATCAAATCAGGGGTTCTTCAATTAAATAGGTTTAGAGTTACCGTAAATTTCAGGTATATGTTTCTGCCACGAAAGATTGCATGCTAATGTAGTAGGAAAAACAAAGCCATGGAGTTACTTTCAACCTAATGCACAAGATGAGGCAAGCTCTCAAATCATATAAAAATTTCTCTGTATTCTTTTAATAACAGGGTTTTCACAGCAAAACATTAGAATCCCAAACCACACTCTGGAGCTTGTACAAGGTCCCTTGTATCAAAGAATTTATGGTTGCTATCGAAGAAGAAGAAAAACGAAAACTTGTTACAGATGTTATTGAAGTGTTTAAAAACAGAGTTTTATCGAGAGTGGACAATTTTCCCAAAGGTAAAACCTTAGCCCTTACAAATTACTTGTCACTTGTTATCACACAAAAGTTTGAAGTCAAGGTTTCCATTGTCAGATTTAGAGTCTACAAGTTAGATCAGTATATCTATAAAATATCATAACACTAATTAATTAATTTACCAAGTCAGACAAAATCAATAATTATTTTGTTCTATCAGATCTACTTAAAAGCATTTCATTCAAATTACAAAACCACATGTAGATTTTAGACATTATCCATGTATCCTGATTCCTGTGTTCTAATATTTGTTTGTTTTTATAGTGTAACATTTAAGGACAACATGGGACCTATTGGTTCATCTCAGCTGTTCCACACTCTCAAATAAAGTAACTTGAAAACTTAAAGCCAGCTCTTGTAAATACACTTGAGCTTTTCCTTAGACTCACTGAAATTCTGAAGGCTAACAAACCTGTTAGAAAAACAAAATTGTTTTGGTTAAGGATGATTCCTATCATGTCCAAATTTATGTCCCCTAGTTCAACTATTCTCATTGTTAAGTATGAAAAAAATGATGCATCAAGAACACTATCAATTCCCTTAGCAATCTTATTAAACACCTAAATCACTTTTTCTCTGCATCTTCTTTTTTTCAAATATAGACAATGAGGGAGTTCAATCTGTACTCCTATGACAACCCTTCAGCCACAGGCTTGTGGGTCATTCCATGTCAAATCACTGAGATTTTGGAAAATTTTCCAGGTGACCCCTTCAGAACAACTTGAAAATATTCACATATGTTGATCATATTCAGAGATGTTAGAATATATGGTAAAAATCTGAAATGGCTGAATAACTGGTGACATGGTCAAATTGTGGCCTGAAGTAGGGTTATCTTTAGCTAAATCATAAAGAGTTCCTTGCATATTTTTACAGGAGATCTGACAAGCTTTTATTTGCACCAATTGCTCATTTATCAGCTGATATGTTATATGAAATTAGAAAAAAATCAGCTTTGTGTCATATTAAGTCATAGATCTATGGCTTATTACATAAACCAATGTTTTTTACAATTTTGCGTTTTCAGGTGATTTTACTGCCTCATTATGAAATTCCTAAGAAAGATAAACTTGGTTTGAGACCATTTTTTACTTTTGTGAGATTAATTCAGTCAGTGTAGCAAATTTCAGTCTTCTACCACCATTACTCTTGCAGCTTAAAGCAGACAAAGTTGCCAGAAATAAAAAAAATTAACTAAATTTTACAAGGTTCTAAATTAGAAACTATCAGAGATATTGATCTAATCTTTGGCAATGTTTCATTATATAGGTAGATGAGTACATGTAAATATTTACAAGGCATTCTGAGGGTGTTACCTGCACCCCCCTAGATGATTTGACATGGAATGACCATTGTGTATCTTTGTGTTTAGTCTTAAACAAACAAACCCATCCAAATTACACTAATAACTCAATGTATGATAACCAACATGGATTTATTATCATTAAAAACCACGTTCCATTTGTTTGTTTAACTCACTAAGTATTTTTTTAAAGCAGCAGAATCCTCTTCACAGATAGTGACACCAAATACTTTAGTATCATTGGTAAATTTAAGTAATTTAATAACTATTTCTTCATCTATATTATTAATGTAAGTAAAAAAGAACAAAGGTCCTAAGACCGAGCCCTGAGTAACACCACCTGTCATATTAATTCAGTTTGACTAAACTAATAACCCTCTGCTTTTTTACAAACAGCCACTCCTCTATCCAATTTTGCCTCATATGAAGCACCTTGTCAACTGCTTTCTGAAAATCCAGATACAAATAATTTACACTCTTACCCTATTTCTTCTTGAGTAGTGACATTTTCAGGGAATTGTCAAAAGATTTGCAAGGCAAGATTTTCCTTCATTGA
The DNA here is from genome assembly GCA_011833715.1 of Carcinoscorpius rotundicauda. Taxonomy (NCBI): domain Eukaryota; kingdom Metazoa; phylum Arthropoda; class Merostomata; order Xiphosura; family Limulidae; genus Carcinoscorpius; species Carcinoscorpius rotundicauda. The sequence goes on along the minus strand of CM022391.1, from coordinate 3,702,076 downwards.
AACCATGTTGACTATCCAATAAAATTACACATTTTGTTCAATGATTTTGCAAAGCATCTACTAACATACTTTCCAAAACTTTTCCACAACTCGTGTGAGATTAATGTGTCAGTAATTACTGGGACAATTTTTATCACTTCCCTTGAAAAGTGGAGTTTTGCCACCTAACTTACTATTCTGTCACACCTGCCCACTATTGAAGAAATTATAACAAAATAAGAAAAAAGTAGTAACTCGCTTATCCAGTCTTTAACCTCTTTCAAAACCCTTTGGTGAAATATCTTGGTTTATGTGCTAATTTTCTGTTTCACCAACTATCTTGATATTCTACAATCTTCTAAATTTCTTGTGATACCAGTCACTCCAATGTTTTTTTTAATTTATGATGGTTCTCTTTAGTTTTCTCTCAAACATCCTCTTCTTTCTATAAAGAATATATTTACCTTGAATATTTAAACATTTTCACATCTGATCAGTGTTTCCGCTCGGCTTCCAAGTTCACAACAGATAATTCTTGTAGTATCTATTTGAAATTTGTAACCAAAATATCATTATTTCTTAACTCCATGTGCAGTAAAACGCAATACCTAATGGAGAAATAGTCACTGCTCCCAGTTTCTACCTTTTCATTTCTTTATTTGAAGTTTATAATCAATCTAAAATAGTATCATTTCTAGAAGGTTTCTTGACTGATTGTTGAAGAAAGCCATTCTGAACAACCTCCAAAAACCTTTCTCCATCATTTTCTAAACAATAAGCCTGAAATTATGTCTTCATCACCAGCTGAAATCTTAACCTCATTGTAAAATTTCTCACTAATACTATCAGTTTGATTTGGTGGTCTGTAACAAATTACTAATAAAAGCATTTTCCCTTTGTACAAATAGAAACTCAAATGGTTCTTTAATATCCTGAATGTCAACAGGATGTAACTCACATTTCACTTAGAAAGCCACTCCCCCTCTCTTTATCCCTATTAAACAGCATAAAACCTTGCATTTCAAAGAATCTTCTGTCATCAAAATCATTTTTGTTTATCTATATTTCAGCTCTTCCCATTACCTCAAAACCCTCCACTCCTGTTTGTGCTCAAAAGTAATCTGTTTTATTTCTTATAATTCTAGTATTGCAGTAGTAATAATTAAACATATCCTGATAACTACTTCCATATTAAACTTTTCTCTGCCTCTATGCTTTTTTGCCTTCAGTTTTTCTTGGCCCTAACCACCATCTAGTATTAGTTGAATAGTCTTAGATGTCTATAAAAGTCCCCTGGGATGTATAAGGGAGATGATAACTGTTCAAGAGCATCAAGGTCTGATTGATCATATGTCTCTCCAGGCAATAGGTAGAAAGAACAAACAGTGATGGTATGACCCAAGGAAACACAGATGGCTATGGTTTCAAAGGGTGTGTTGAGTGGCAAAGACAAGGTGGACACATGCTAATCAACCAACAGTGCCACCCCTCCATCACACAGCTGTCATTTCTTTGTGAAGAAAACTGCCGAAAGGTGACTGTATTAGCAGATTTCAGAAATGTTTCCTATGAGGAGAGACAAACAGGATGGTTGGAAGTAATCAGTGTTTTGATGTCATCTAGATTAGAACCTTGACATTTCCATTGTATCATGGTGGCCATTTTTCATTTATGTGTCAATGAATTAGGCAGAGAATTCTTCAGTTTATGACCATGTCTTTTTTCTTTGTTTTCCTTATTCTTGGAGGTCTATCGATCTCCATGGATCCTGCCCTTGGTTGATTGGGCAAGTCTTTGCTGTTGGAAGGGGATTCCAAAGACTAAGGACATGAACGATTGATTGTTTTGCATCGTGGAGTTGGAGAGGAAGATGGATCCAAGGAAATGCCTGTACCTGGAATCAAAGGATGTGTAACTCGGGTTTGGTGGAATGTATAGAAGTGACTGAGATAGGTGTCGAAGTTGATTTATCAATTTTTCTAACCATGGAGGTCAATAGACCTTTCAATTGTTTGAAGAATGACTCTTTAAGTGGCAGAGAGAGATCCGTCTGCACTCCCACAGTAGCTGTGGAACGAAGTGCAGCAGCATACGTCTGAGATGAGGCAGTGGACAGCTAATTTTCAAGCCTCAGGATAGATAATGTTATGAAAGGTCTTGAAATGCTGCATCTATTTTTCTTCCAATCATTTAGGGCAAGAACAAAAGTAGGATGGGTGAGAGCCATTGCAAACTGATGTAATCAGGGTCCATTTCACACTAATAGGCATCATGGTCCTTACCACTCCAACGAGCACACATCAAGGAACCAGAACATGACGTCTTTCAGTGACCGAACCCTTGACATTGGAAACATTAGACAGGGTTTGGAATGTATGGCCATACTCCACAATTAAGAAAATCTGCAGGCGTTTGTGGTGACATAAATATCAGAATGAGGTCATTGGTCAGCATCATAATTCCATATTTGCAAGTGGAGATACACCTCACTGCAGAAACTCCTTGGGTGGAGAAACCAGTGAGAATCTCCGACTCTGGGATGTTCTTCAAATCCTTTTCAACAATAACTCCTTGTGATGAATTCAGAGTAGCACACGGTGTAACCTCAATAGGTATATCCCCAATCATCTTTATATGGAAGAGGAGTTCACTGTGTTTACATGTGGATGTTTCCATTAATATGTCACCTGATTGAGCTTTTTTACTGACTTTGGAGAGCCAGCAAGTCCTTCTGAATGAAAAAGAGAGACATTTGCCTTAAAAGGTTTGTCTGAAAGTTAGTGCAATATAAGAAAATGAGGAACAACAGGTGGTATGGATGTTGAGGATTGCTGTTCAGAATCTTCAAAATGTGGTCATTTACCTTTTGGCTGTTGTTTCACTGTTTTATCAAGAATCCATAATAAAGAAAGGGAAATTTCGGTGCCCACTGACCCCACCCACCATGGATCTTCACGAAGGGATGCACTAAAATATCAAACAAAGACACTGCAGGAACACCAGATTTTTGTGAGCACTATATCCAAACACCAGCATCAGGTATTATATCCACAAAACTGGTACTTGGTTAATTCTAGCCCGAGTAGACCAGCCAATTGACCTAAGGCTGCCCATCTACAGGGATTCAAGGCCAAAGTGGTGCATTAGGGTTAGATCCCCTCTTCTTCACGGGTTGCCATGCACAGCAAACATGTGGGTGGATGTTTGGATCCCAGAGGAGGTAAACTGAAAGAACAGAACTTTCCTTCGGAGGTCCCATCACCACGTACAGGAATCCACGTCGAGGAGTCTACCCCTTATACTTAATGAATGAGCTCCTCTGATATACCTTTCTCTACGTCATTAGCCCCTAAAGCAGCACCTCTGCTAGCCCACTTTATTTTTTGCTCTGTCAGTTATATCTTCCACGTCTGACCCTGGTAAACATGATCTGATTATTTTTTCCATATTTACTCCCACAGACTATCCTATCCATACTCCTTGTCAAGGTATCACCTGCAAGTATGACCTGCTAAACGTCCACATTCTTCTGTGACTCATTTCCCTTCCCTCCAATAGTTTATCATCTGCAGAAGCCAAGATCTGAAATTTGTTGTTCATCAGAGTACCTATTGTAACTAACCTCACTATTTACTTCAATAGTACTGTTTCTAACTTCCTGACTACCACTGTCAGCAGATGTGTTCCTTGCTCATAACAGTTTAAGCTCCTGTTGAAATCCTGCTATTACCTATTGCCTCTACTTTAACTAAAAATTGAATATATTTATTGCTAGCTTTGTTAAAAGTACATGCAAGTCCCAAATAAAACCCTCTTATTTCACCCATTGTCCCTAATAGACTATGAACACTTAACTTGTACACTGTTCTTACCCATTGTATTTATACTTGTAGCTTGCAAATAAAAACTTAATACCACACAGGAATTATTCATGGTGATTTTAATGAAAACAACGTGTTGATACTTGCTGATGTTGACAAGAATGAGTACAAGGTTTGTGGACTTTTGGACTTTGGGGATATTCATAAGGCACCATTGATGTTTGATGTAGCAGTGATGATGACGTACTGCATGATTGAATGCACAACTATGGATCATTCAGATGCTGCCGGTCATGCACTTGCAGGTTACATGTCTGAGAAGACTCTTACTGAAGGAGAATTATCACTCTTGCAGGTTCGTCTTTTTGTTATCCTAAGTCTAAAACAACAAAAGAAAAACAATGTTTTGATTTTCTCTCAAGAAATGTGGATTAAATATTCTTTAGAACTAAAAACAATCTTAATATTTATTCAATTATTTATGTTACCACAGGCCATTAGTTTGCAAGTTTTACATAGCCATGGAACCTTTTAATTTCATTCCTTCTTTCATGGAACTCGAGCATTTAACCCACCCTAAATGAAAGCAACCATATTTGTAATAGTAGTAAATGTAAACTTGTATATAAAAATACATTTAATCCCTGGCTGGTTACCATTCAGTACTAGAAAAAATTTGCTAATACTTATGTTTCTGAAGAACCCTTACAAATTGTACGCAGCTTAAAAATTACTACCATCCATCATATAAGTAAAGGTTCTTGTACATTTGACTGTCTTGCCTAAAATTAAATTTCAAGTGACCATTTTTCTGTCTCTGAAATAATACACACACAGATCAATGAACAAAACATTGTGAAAGATGTTTCACAGTTATCATTAGATAACAGAAACTTGTCATAACACAAAGTTGTGAATGTTAACTAGTACTTCAGTTTAATATTGTTTTGCTCTTTCAAGGTGTGCATTGCTGCCCGACTTTGTCAATCTCTTGTGATGGGTGCCTACACATACTCCTTAAACCCAACAAACACATACGTGCTGCAGACTTCACGCACAGGCTGGACTTTACTTCGCAAGTTATGGAAAACAGACTGGGATAGTTTATACAGTCGATGGAATGAGATAATCCACTCAAAGAAAAACTATTAACTTTGGAACTTTTAATGTTTGTTTAGGGCAAACCATGGGGACCACAATGCACTTTTGATGTCTGGACCAATCAACACTCGTTATTAGTCAATAGGAATGTTATAATAATTTTTTAGGTTTGACTTTGTCAATTTCTTGTGATGGGTGCCTACACATACTCCTTAAACCCAACAAACACATACGTGCTGCAGACTTCACGCACAGGCTGGACTTTACTTCGCAAGTTATGGAAAACAGACTGGGATAGTTGATACAGTCGATGGAATGAGATAATCCACTCAAAGAAAAACAATTAACTTTGGAACTTTTGATGTTTGTTTAGGGCAAACCATGGGGACCACAATGCACTTTTGATGTCTGGACCAATCAACACTCGTTATTAGTCAATAGGAATGTTATAATAATTTTTTAGGTTTGAAGCACACGGACCTCTAGTTCTTTTGTTTTGCTTAAAATTAGAGTCTAGTAAGACTTACAATTGTTTGTATACAGTTTCAGTGTTTAACTATTACATCAGGGAAGCCTTGTAAATTGATGTTGGAATAGCTATCAGAATTATAATTCTGTCCAAAGCAACTAACAACAACTAATGTTTTTAAACCTTTTTGTTATTTTAAATAAAATATGTAGACTTAAAAATGTTAACTGGTTGATTAAAAACTTGTGTTTGGAATTACAAGTTCATTTAGTCTTTTACATTTAGAAGTTGACATATTAACAATAAAGATTATATTTCCCTTGTATTAAAATTTCACAAATTTGAAAGCTGCTTTCACAGTCAAGTTTTTAAAGTTCATGTCAGTTTTTGTTCGATCAGTTCGTGTTTTCTTAATTCATATTTAGAAAGTTCTGGAGCTGGTAGTAAATTTCTTTCTGGATAACTTTCATAAGTAGTTTACAAATTGCTAAAATGTTATGTAACCCATTAAATGCTAATTTTAAAACTTTTCAATCCTTGCATATCAAAACCCATTTATTTTAAATTCACAGCTGAATACATTAAATATTACTATAAACATAAGAGAATAACATTTATAATCACACCTCAATGAGTGAGTGTTTTTATTTGGAGTTAAAAGAGCAACATTCTTACACATAGTAAATATTCTGTGTTTACTACATCGTACAGAACTCTTTAGAGACTTATGTTTTGCTGTTATAACTAATTTATTTTACCTCCAATTATATACCAGGTCAATGATCTTTGGTAAAAAGCAATTTGGTCAAAAGGAATGCAGAGCCTTCACTTTCCTAAGAAGATTTAGAGTGTAATAAACCAAAATATTAACTTTAAGTTGGCTGTTAAAGAATAATAAGATTTTGTTTTAACTGTAAAATACATAAAACATTTCTTCGATGCTATTTTGTGGCAAATAAAATTACACGAGTTACTTTTTAAATTGTTTAAAAGTATGTCACTGGTTAGAACGTAAACATTTTTTGTTACACGAATGTGATCCCTTCTAATTATGCTAACAATTATGCTGAATTTAGCTCCAATTTGTTTGTTGAATTTACTTTATAATATTCAGCTTTAAAGCAAATCAAACTTGAAGTTACTCAAGGGGAAGTCTGTGGTAGTGTAAAAAAAGCCCATTTTAATCTAAAGTTTAAACTATTTTAAACTTGAGAAGAATTGATCTACCTTTCACACCAAGAAGCTGTAGGAATGACAGCTCATGAGTTGTGACACACACGAACAAGTTACTTTTGAAGTATTCAGTTTTATTGATGATTTAGAAGTCAGGGAAATACAAGTTTTTGTCTCTCAAATAATACATATTACAAGTTATTATACCTGCTGGAAGTGCCAGATAATTTATTCAAAGCTTTTGCTTATGAAGCAAAATTGAAAATGCAATAAAGAAGATGGAGAGCCTTTTTTCAACATTTTATTTCTTACTTCTTGAAGGAAATAAAACAACTTTTAATGAACTTGTGCTTTTCCAAATAACATGGAAAAAAATGAACTCTATTTTAAGTGATTTGGAAATACAGTGAAGGAATGCTTAAACAGTTTGTGTTCCAAGTCTGGGAGAGAGTTCAGTTACTGGATCTTCCTCAAAACAGATATACTGGTTATTAAACTACAAAATTAAATAAAAACAACAAACCAGACAAAATACTACAAGCATAAAATAAAGTGAAGTAGAACTACAGCCAGCATGTTTTATCCACTGTTTGATGTCTAATCTGGAGAGTGAATTAACCGACAAAAAATATTTCATATTTAAACTTCCTCGTTTTGCCCTTGGACAGCTGCTTCTGACTGAACTTGGAAACCTTTTTGTTTAGTCTTCTTCCTGTCCAGTCCTAATATCAGAGAAAACAAAGGTAATTACACGAAACTTGATCTGAAGTACACACAAGTGATTACTCTCTCGGTCATATATTCTACATCGCGTAACTATTACCAAATTTTTATACTGAATGTTCTACTGTAAAGCTGTGATAAAAATAGCTTGGTTGTTGGATGCTGACATACTCATTTTACCTCAACAGTTAAATGTTCTACTCCTTTCAACAGGAGAAATTACTGTTAGCTCCACTAATTACTGTGAAGAATGTACGTACCTTCTTGTTTAGATTCTTCTCCGGTGCTGTTATTACGTCGTTTTCTGTTATAACGGCCACGGACAAACTTGGGGAGAGGAAGAGGATCGATACCCAGAACTTTATGTACTTGTCGAAACACCATCAAACGGAGGGCTTGCTGTACACAGAGGAACAGAAGGAGAAAGTTGTAATCATGATTTGCATGAGCTAATGTAAGTCAATCACCTTATTCTGAAAGCAGATACATTGTTGACTCATGGCAAATTACCCAATATTTGACAGTGGAATATAGTTCAAGACTACATTGAGTCATGCTGTGTGTAGAAGTTTCTTTAATTACAGACAATGAAACTGATGCATGTTTATCTCCCCCTGAACAGAACATGGGAAATCATGTAATTATTCATCTACGGGTTGTTTGTTTAAACAGAGTATGTTCACACTGAATGGAATTTCTGAAGAGTTCACCAAATCATATGGTATGAGACTCATACCACTATCCTTTACAGAAGTTTATTATTACAGGAACTGTGATGTTGTACATCACAGTTCATGATGTCTGGGACGTAGCATAACTAACCTCCCAATAGTTTGGAACAACCTATTTTCATATAATTTTCTTTTGCTTGAAAGTAATTCTTATAAGACAAATATTATTTGAAAACTCACTGCAAAATTATACGTCAGTTATTACACTTGTTTAATAAAATTATTTCACCAAGTAGATTTCTAATTAAAAAAAATGCCCAATTATGAAAATACATTATAGTTATCACCTGTGCATTAGCGGTGATATCCTCTCGATCCTGGTTCTTCAGATCAACTACATCTACTGGGTCCTTTTCGCAGGGATCGATAAGACCTGGACCACCTAAACATTGAGATAAAAGAAGGTTTTAATATAATCTTCTACATTAAGAATACTTTTAATTTACAAAAATGTTAGGTTTTATTATTAAGAAAAAAAAACTCTTTGAAATTGGCTCTTTCTTTATTTTTTTGCATTTCAGTAATGACATGCATGTAAACCACAAAGTATAAATGCAATTTTAATAAAATTAACAGCATGCCTGATAATTATAATGAGACATGTCATTCAATTTTTTTTATTCACAAAAACTAGATTCATGATATCTTGAAACTTCGATTAATTTTCCTAATCCAAAGAAAACTGACCTGGCAACAGAATTCCCCCGCTCACAGCCTCGAACACTCTACGGAGAGCGTCACCAGAACTGAGGGGCAACTGGGAACTACTCAGAACTTTTTCTACAAGCAACTCCAGTGCCTAACAAAACATACGTTGCATTTCATTCACAAGATCATAACAAAGTTTTCTGATCAGGTTAATATTTCAAATTAATAAGATAAGGCATTTAATAAATGCCACGTTATAGTCACAAAACACTTTATTCACACAAAGTGGTTGCACACAAACTTTTTTTCTGAACCCTTCAATTTTCTAAACATTAAATGAATGGTATAAGAAATATTATAAGAGGCGTTTAGAACACATCAGATATTAAATCACAAAGAGAATATTTAATTGTCATTCACAGTTGAACATGTGTGTAAAAAGGTCTTTCCATTTTGACTTAAACATAAAACAGTTTACTTGTGAAAAACGAACGAATCTCTAAGGTGATTTTTCTTCAACATGATTTTCTTGGGTGGTCAAATTTTTAGAAGAATTTGAATATTAGATTTGGAAATAAAAAATCAAAAGAACAGCCATGTTCATTACTCTTTGAACTGATTATTTCAGCATGAAGTAAGAGGAAAGCAAAATGGATGCTATGTGTTCTGTTAAGAAGACTGGGTTTATCGTTATTTTGAAGAATCTTCAATAAACCTTTAAAATGGGTGTTAGCCTGAAGATGTTTCCTTAGGATAAACAAATGTTGCAATGTGGTTATTTAACCTGTTTAGACAAATACCAAAAGGCTATATTCTTTAGCTTATCTAAATATAGTAGTATTGGGATTCTTAGAATTAAAGGTCTGACTTTTTGTAATGTGGCTGTATAACAGTTAAGATGTTGCTTAGATATATTAGCTGGTTCATAATCTCATTATTACTAATGGCTTCCAAGTTAACCAAATCTATGAGCCAATAACAGTTATACCACATTATGCATTTGAACTTAAATTTACATCATTCACACAGACTCAGTTAAAGAAATACCTCGTGCTGACAGTCAGTTTATTATATGAGAAACAGAGTTAGAACATTACAAGTTCAATACATAACTGAGCAGTGTGGTATGGTAAATACCCTAACAAAAATATTTGCTATAAAAAATACATAATGAAGAAAGCAAAGAAATCATAAGGTTCCTTCATACAATAAAATATGTCTACATAAAACAGTAATCTTATGATTTGTTTCCTTCATTATGCATTTTTAAAGTTAAATATTTTTAGGTGGGGTATTTGCTATTAAAAATACTTAATGAAGGAAACAAAGAAATCATAAGATTACTTCATCCAATAAAACATGATGATACAAAACAGTAACTGACTAACCTCTTCGTTTGAAACATTACTATTATAAATTGAGGTAGTATAATACTTAAGAACATAAATTCAACCTTCAAGTATTGATGTTTTTAAATAAAATATAAAATTACTTAATTTGTTTTATAAAAAATATCAAATTGCATGTAGTTTGGTAAACTATACCATTTCAAAAACTTTAAATCAAGCAACCAACTCCCACCTCCAAAATCCAATTACATTACTTTATAAGTACAACAAAACTAGTCTTCTCAGAGGGCTTTATCTTGCACATATTTCCCACGCATGTTTTATAACTTTACATCTTAATACTGTGTTAGTACAGCAATCGTCAGACTAAAATAAAATATTTAGGAAGTCTGACATGGTTTGTTTTTTGCCACGAGCATAAACAAGAAAATGAGAATAAAAATCATGAGAGGCGAAGCCAACTTGTTATTATTTTAACACCTTAGTCGTGTTTAATAACCCAAACAACAATAATTTTATGTTTCCCCTACTTCAGTTCACTTTGGCAGATATTTACAAAACAGACTGAAACAAACTGGGAACGTTGTAAAAATGCAGAGTAAAATTACGTGTCAACTGTTTTAAGATAACATCACACCTACCCAACTAGAAAGTTGTCCCCAGCTTGGTAGCCGTCGACGCAAATCCTGAAGTATTCGAATTACCACCACACAGGAATGAAGACCACTAGCTTTAGCCTAGGAAGTTCATTGGTTATAAATAATGGAAAATATACAAAATAATTAATAATTATTAAAAAATAATGTGTGCAACTTAACTGAAATTAATAAAAAGTACCTATAAAAATATGTATTATTTTAATTATTTTTATACAACAAACAAAAGCAAAAATACAAAAGACTGAGAAAAGCATTGTTAGAATTATCAACCAATCAAATAGGTTGACTATCTTACATTTTGCACAAAAAAAGTTACAAAAATCAAATGAATACACCGTAGAATGTTCATTACTTCATTAACAAAGTTGAAAATTTAACAACTATATTTTTAGTCTCTCAAACAACTTCTTAACCAAGAAACATTTCAGGTGCAAGGTTGCACAGAACCCACAACAAAATCTGATAACAAAAATGACAAAACTTACAAATATTAGATATTTTGGAAGATTTAATGGGTTTTCTATAATTATTTGCATTTGGCTGTTGACAAATTATGAAATATTAGTGAAAGTCTACCTGCACTAACAAAACTAAAACTTCCACAATGAATGAAAATATCTCAAAACCTGGAACCAATAACAGACAACATAATGTGCAATTCTACATGTGTATCTACACACACAAGTGTAAAATACTTCTAGTGAATCATTTTTTTGCTTAGTTGTTTTGGGTTACCCTACTATAAGTTTAGAAGGGCAACAAACATAAATATCCCTGAAACAAAATGCTAGCAACACTTCACTTTTTAAATAGGTGTTTACTGTTACTGCTAAAGTAGTTACATTACTTTTACCCAAGAAAAGTTTATTTTTGTTTTTAATGTAAGTAAATGATGAACGAGCAGCGATGGGAAGAAGTTCAAAGAACGAATGACAGGTTAACCCTTTTGTACACGATCATCATCGGCTGAATTTGGATTATTTACATTAAGTTTTCTGTTCATTCCTTTCTGAAAGTTGTGCAAAGCTATACATGGACTATCTGCACTAGCCATCCCTAACTTTGCACTGATAAACTAAAAGGAAGGCAGCTAAACCAACACCTCCTATCATCAACTATTAGGCTACTCTTCTCAAAAAGTTATCTGCTACTTTTACAATACATACGTAGCTCCAAAGTGTGAGTGCATGCTTTATTTGTTTTCATGCAATACTGAGACACAAATCACTGATCCTTAATTTCAGTCAGGCACATTAACGACTAAGCCACACCTGAAATTTTAGAGGACCCTGCCATAAGTTTGTAGTACAATTCAATATTATAAATGTTTGAAAAATTATAACAACCAGTTTAATAGAATCCTTTCTTTTTAGGTAAATCTGCAATTGGGAAGGCACAATGTATTTTCATTTGCACTCTTATCGTGTTTGTGTTTAGGATGTAAATTGCAATTCAATATTACAGAGAAATGACACTTCTATTTAACTTCACTGTTTTTTTCATTGAATTTCAATAACCTGATTCAAAGACGTATATGTCCGACAAAAAATTACCATATTTAAAAGTTCAGGCATCATAGATCTTTACGTCATCAAAACCTAAACTTATCAGTATGCATTCTACGTTTCTATGTTGTAATATTAAAAGAAAAATTTCTGTTTGCAAAAATATTCCCACAGGTTGTAACCTGTACATGAATTTCAAATGTTTTTGTTTCTTTAAACTGACTGAAAGTTTTCAAGTAAATACAATCACACCTAAACATCAAGAAAGTATTTAAAAAATGCATGCTTCTTATATATCAAAGCTTTACTAACATTGTATACACATTAATGTATTTATTTACTAAAAATTTGGGAATTATACTGGTTTTCCACTGACCTGTTTACATCTAGAAAAAGCAATAAACTTTTTAAACATTTTAGATTCAATAAGATTTATTAAACTTCGGTTATTTTCTTCAAACATTCAAACTTGTCAAAATTAAGCAATAACTTTTTCTAATGGCTTCTACATCTGTACACAAACATGAATGGTACTACAAACATTTCTACACTGATGTCAAATTCAATCATAATAAGCAAGACATTATTTCAACATATCTTTCAAGAAGCATTGATATTAAACATGCATTCTTTGTGTATCTGTATGAACATTCAGACGTTGTTCGTCTAAAATGTGATTACAAGTGGAATATCAACTGGCTGTGACCTATGACTTTCCAGCCTCATGTGCAGTGAGATCAGGTCATTTTTGACCTCCAGTCCATACTCTACAGCAGGGAAATGTGTTCTGAACAACATCTCATGGTACAACACACTCTTAACAGACAAACCCATTCAACTAGTACTTGTTTACACTGTTCTTTAAAAGAAATGTGGTTTTACACAAAGACAAGCCTGGAAAACATTCTTCACACAAACTGTCTCATATATTACAGATACTAATACTGTTAAGACATCTTTTTTGTTGAATTTGAATTTTCTAAAAGGCTTGATATTTCTAAAATAACTTTTTTTCTTTTAAAAATAGGTTGTAGAATTATTGAGACAAGTTTTCAGAAGAATGTTACAGAGACTTGCCTAAAGATGGCAGCAGTGTTCATATGACATATGTACCTGCTGCAGGAAGTGAACAAAAGGTAATGAACAAATGAGTAGCACATGGACAAGAGGCTGAAAAGTAGAAGTGTGCAAACCTGGAACCACTTGGCATGTCTCAAGGCGGCCAAGGCATCCAGGCATTTCTGCCTGTCCAACGCATCCGGTGGGTCTTTTACATTCTCTGAAACCAGATGACAGAAGATGGTCAATGGCAGGGCCACACTAGATGAAGGGTGTTTGACCTCCCATGGACACAGTGCATTTTAATTTAAGAAAGTATAAAAACAACTGATGGCTAGCAATGTTTCACAACTTGTAAACTTAACATTCTAAATTTGAAATAGGTAACAGCCACAACACTTAATCTCCAAAATTATGGAGTAATACTAAAAACAGTTACAACCTGAGATTATGCATAAAGAAACTAGGCAAAATGTGATAATCTGTTGTGAATAACCGTTAATAAATTGCTCGACATAAAAGTAGTGTTTATAACTATTTGCTGAATGAAAGACTTGTCATACCTAGCTATGAATAAATCTTTTATTTATACTGTTCATCTAATGCCACCACATGACAGGTTATTTTTATGTGTACTTGAAACATTAACTTTAGTGTATTAACTGAACAAGTAATGAAGGAAATTATGGACTTAGGTCTTACAAAAGGTCTCATTAAGCAATGTATTTCTGAAGCAGGAATAACATACTCTTAACTCTAAGAACAAAAAAGAAAAGCAAAGAAGAAACAAAATGAATTTATAAGTTTTGTTGACCACATATTGTGTGAAACTTGTATGTATTCAGAATAAAAAGTAAATTAATAATAGATATTAGAACACTGTGAGAATAAATAAACTTGTGTTCATACGCCATATTGATGCAGAAATATTTTTTTTGAAATCTAAAAATTTTTACTACAGCTAAGTGGATATATTTTATTTAAACACACGGGTGCCCACATAAAAATTTCAAGGGAGGACAAAACATGTGTATCATTTTTTTGGTGAAACGCGGATTTCCTCGGTTTTCAAACAATCTTAAATTTCATTTATTTACTTTTTATTTTATTTGTTAATTTTAGATATTTTGATAAATCTTCTAAAAATGAATGAAAATTAAAAGAATAAATCGATCTGCTAAAAACTGCAAATGAAATTTATAGTTTTTATTAGTTTGATTTAGTCTTTTAATTTCCTTTTGTTATTTTATATGATATATATTGTGTACTTTTCTGACATTGCAATGTCAAAAAAGATAAAGAAATTATGTCACAGATTGCACCAAATCACACAAAATATCATCCATTTTTTAAAAAATTTCCCTGGGGGAACATGCCCCCTAATCTCCCTAGTCAGGTGCAGCTGCATTGCGCTGTGGTGCCTCTGGCATCATGCTATATACCTTTTCCTTTTTTTTTTCATAAATGTCATTGGCATGCCTGACAAAACATCTGGAGGAAATTAGCTTTTACAATATCAGACAACAGACTAAAAGAATAGGTGTCTTGTGAGTGTTTAAATGCTGACATAAATTTACATTTTTTAATATTCATTACTAAAAAATAAATAGTTTAACTGAGATGTTAAGCTTGCATCATTATGAGTTCAATGTAGGGGTATATGTCTCTTTTTGCTCCTTCCCGAGGGTGTCCATGTTTAAACAGCAAATGCATTGCATATAATATGGCTCTTTGTTCCACTGTATACATGCATTGTAAGCACAATTAATAGTAAATATAAACAAGTATCTCTTTCAAATTAGGTAAAAGAATATATGGAAAGGGCAGAGAGCTTGAAAGAAATCATCCAACCTAGCCGAGCGTTGGACTTCCCTGGGAATATGGCAACAGATTTGGGTAAGAATTTTAGACAGTTCTTTGTCTACATTGAAAAATTATCTTTTGTTGCTTAAAGTATTTTTGCAAATTAAGTTAATTACCCACTGTATCTTTATAGAGAATTATTGAATATGGAATGATGTATGTATGTAGAATTTAAAGTTGTATGTAACAGGTAAATTGTTTTATGCATTTCTCTGGATGTTAGCTAAGTTGAAGTTATATTTTCAATACAATTTAATGTTGTAAGTGGGGATATTATGTAATGTTTCATATGCACTGGTGTCTTGCTTTTCAAGTGACTTAAAGTTGTTTGTAATGGAGGAAACAACTAGTTTTTATAAATAATGTTGCATTCTTTCTTTAATACTAGTTAGTTTCATTAACAATGTTGGCTGAAATGTGTTAAATTTGTAGTATATTTGTTTCTGTTTCTTTACAATGTTTTTTTATTATGAAATTTATTTTTTGCATTGTAAACTTGGTATTTAGGCTTAAAACAAAGTTATGTCTCCTAAACTTATTGAGATGTTATTAAACTTAGAACCAAAATTATTGGTAACAGATGCAATAGCTGACTGATGAAATAATGTACTCTGATAACTACAAGTTTTTATGTCATTGGAAACTCATAATTAGACCAGTACATTAAATTATTTAGTGGGTTAATATTGAATTATAATCCATATTGTTGGCTTGCTTTAGTCAAAAGTTAATGAAAAATGATATTTTTTATACTGATAAACCACCTAGTATTTTGAGTTTTTACTTTGTTAATTTGTTATGATACAAGTATTGTAAAATTCTGATAAGCTGTTTTAAATTTGATGTCATGGTTTTTTTATTCCAGTAACTGTAACATAGAACAGAAACATTCAGAAAATGTTTCTTTATGTGTAATTACTCCTGATTTGTGAAAGTTTCATGGTAACTATCATCAGAAGTTCTGTGAAAAATATCATACTGAATTATAAATTTACTTTGTGTAGAAAAACTTTCAGTCAAAGATTCAAAAATCGAGAGAGCTTTAGCTATGGTTGTAGAAGCTGAAACTTTGGTAAGATATTGATTTACTTACATTTATGGTCAATGTATATTCATAATAAAGTCAATAGATTTAAAGTTTGGTATTGTCATAGACTAAATAGACAGAATTTAGTTGTGGAGTACCCACCAAAGTGGAAACGAAATGTTTTATATAGTCTCTAATTTTCTTTGTGAAATTACTTTCACTTTCTGTAGATTTTTTAAAATTTATTTACGGTAAAAGTTGTTAAGTCTTTCCATGCTTTCATGTACATGTCATGAGGGTTTACTGAGTTACTTTTAACATTTAATTAAGCAACCTTCTTTTTATGCTATATAAAGAATCTTGGCATAAGAACATGGCTAATAACCTAAGTTTAATATTGTATTTAATATTGTAATGATATTGCATAATTTTAAATTCTTAAATTTATAAAATATTTTAAAAACAATTGTCAATCTCACCCAAGTATGAGAATTGTGATGTTTACTCTCTGGGTCTTCTCTCCTCTATAACTTATTTACCATTCCTCTGAGAGGTACAAAACACAGTTTCTTCTGTTATAAGACTCCTCGGAGTGGATTCCTGTACGTGGTGAGGGGACCTCCCAGGGAAGGTTCTGTTCTGTCTGGTTACCTTCTCCGGGATCTAAACATCCACCCACGTGTTTGCCGTGCGTGGCGACCCGTGAAGGGGAGGAGAAGATCCTTGTGGTTGAGGGGTCCAACCCTGACACACCACTTTGGCCTCGAATTTCTGTAGACGGGCGGCCCTTGGGTGGCCCCCCTTGGGTCAATCGGCTGGTCCACTTGGGCTAAAGCCAACCAAGTACCAGTGTTGGAAGTTCTCAACGGGTGTTGTGGACATTGTACCTGATGCTGGTGTTTGGGTATAGTGCTCACGAAACCCTGGCGTTGCTGCATTGTCCTTGCATGACTTTGTAGTGCGTCCCCTTGTAGGGCTCCATGGTGGGTGGGGTCAGTGAGTACCGAAACTTTTTCTCTTTCCTATGGATCCTTCAAAAAATTTAAATAAAATTGTAAAAACAGTCAATGGGTAAGCGACCACGTCTTGAATACTCAGAACAGAAATCTCCAACATCAGTACACACGTACCTCATTTTTTGATATTGCATTCTCTTTCAGAAAATTCTTTTGGGGCAAATGTTCCCTTTCTTTATTCAAAATGGGCTAGAGGGACTTGCTGGCTCTCCAAAGTCAGTAAAGAAGCTTCGATCTGGTGACATATTGGTTGAAACATCCACATCCCAACACAGTGAACTCCTCATGAAATCAAAGGCAATTGGCGATATACCTATTGAGGTGACACCCCATGCTACTTTGAATTCTTCACGAGGAGTTATTGTTGAAAGGGACATATGCTGCTGCACTCCATTCCACAACTACAGTGGAAGTGCAGACAGATCTCCCTGTGCCTCCAAGAGAATCGTTTTCAAATCAAATGAAAAGCCTTTTGACCTCCGTGGTTAAAAAGTAGATGAATCGACTTCCACACCCATCTCTGTTCCTCCCATATCTTCCAACAAACCTCAAGATCCGTGTCCTTCAGTTTCAAATACAGGCATTTCTTCTGATACATCATTTTCTCCCACCACAATAAACAATACAATTATTCGTCCGCGTCCTCAGTCACTTGATTCCTCTTCCAATAACAAAAACCTGCCCACTCGACCCAGAGCAGGATCCATGGAGGTTGATAGACCTCCTCCGAAGAAAGACAGTAAAGAAAAAAGACGAGGTCGTAAACCGAAGGGTTCTCCAACCACTTCACCTGCCCATCCTTAATAATGGCCACCTTGCTACAATGGAACTGTCGAGGTTTACGTTCTAATCTGGATGATATCAAAACGCTGATTGTTTCCTACCAGCCTGTTTGTCTTTCTCTACAAGAAACATTTCTCAAATCTGCTGATACAGTCTCCATTCGGCAGTTTTCTCTGTACAGAAATGACAGGTTGTGTGATGGTCGAGTACATGGAGGGGTGGCACTGTTGGTTGATCAACATGTGCCCACCCTGTCTTTGTCACTCAACACACCCTTGGAGGCCGTAGCCATCCGTATTTACTTGGGTCGTACCATCACTGTTTGTGCTCTGTACCTGTCCCCTGGAGAGACATATGATCAATCAGACCTGGATGCTCTCGTTGAACAGTTGCCATCTCCATTTCTAATCCTGGGGGATTTTAATGGACACCATCCCCTCTGGGGAAGTGCTGTTATTGATGGGAGGGGTCGATCTGTAGAGCAGATGCTCTCTGATCAAAATCTTTCTCTTTTCAATACTGGTTCTTCCACTTACTTTCATGCACCAAGTCAGTCCTTCACCACCATTGATCTCTCAGTTTGCTCCCCTTCATTATTCTCCCATTTTTTATGGAGGGTTGACAGTAATCCACTAGGCAGTGATCATTTTCCGATCCTTTTGAGAGAGACTGGCCGTGGTCGATGCCACCCTACCCGCGTGCCCCGATGGAAGCTGGATCAGGTAGACTGGTCCACTTTCACTGCTCTTGCAGAACTTGATCCTGCCATTGTAGATCAGCCATCAATAGACGACTGTGTTGCAGCGGTAACTGATTGTATTATACATGCAGCTGCTCAGTGTATTCCTAAAACCTCGACACGTTTCCCACGATATCCTCGTCCATGGTGGAATTCTGCTTGGAACTTAGCATGGAAGGCTCAAAAACGGGCCTGGGATACTTTTTGTAGATATCCCACACTTTCAAATGGGGTTGCTTTCCAACGGGCCCGAGCACATGCTAGGTGGGTAAGACGTCAAAGACAGAAGGAATCTTGGATTAATTTCACAACCAGCATATCTTCTACCACCAGTTCCAAGATCATATGGGACAAGATTCGAAAGGTTAATGAGCACTACAATTCTGTTCCCATCTCGATTTTACTCTCTGATGGTCAGGAGGTGACTGATGTCCGGAACATCGCTAACACTCTAGGTGAAAGCTTTTGCCGGGTATCTAGCACTTCTGCTTCTTCCTCCACCTTCCTGGCCATCAAGACTCGGGCAGAGCGATCACCTCTTTCCTTTCAAACTGACTGTTTCTTTGACTATAATAGTCCCTTTACCCTGGTGGAACTAAAAATGGCCCTTCATCGGTCTGCCAGTACATCTGTTGGAACTGATGATATTCATTATGACATGCTGCACCATCTATCTCCTGCTTCTCTTGATGTCCTTCTGATTATCTTCAACCGGATTTGGCAGGAGAATGTTTTTCCTGATGCCTGGCGCCAGGCTATTATTTTACCTTTCTCTAAGCCAGGGAAAGATCCGAAGATTCCTTCAAACTATCGTCCAATTGCTCTGACGAGCTGTCTCTGTAAGACCTTAGAAAGGATGGTTAATGCTCGTCTTATTTGGTTCCTTGAATCAAACAACCTCCTCTCGCCCACCCAGTGTGGGTTCCGTCGACAGCACTCCACCATAGACCACCTAATTCGTCTTGAAACATCTATCAGAGAGGCCTTTCTCAACTGCCAACACCTTGTATCGATATTCTTTGACATAGAGAAGGCTTACGACACAACACGGAGGTATGGCGTTTTGCGAGACCTCCATACATATGGGTTACGTGGCCATCTACCCATGTTTATTAAAAGTTTTTTAATGGACAGGAGATTCCATGTTCGTGTAGGTTCGGCACTTTCACGTTCTTTTGTACAGGAACTTGGAGTCCCTCAAGGCTGTATATTGAGTGTCGCACTCTTCAGTATAAAGATAAATGCCATTACTGAACAACTCCCTCTCACCGTTACGAATTGGCTATATGATGACGACTTTCGCATCTCAGGTCAGTCATCGAACATGAGATATATTGAGCGGCAACTACAAACTGCTCTCAATCGGATACGGAAGTAGACTCTTGCGAATGGCTTTAATTTCTCTCTTTCCAAAACTGTATGCATGCACTTTTGCCTTCGACGAGGTATTCACCCTGATCCTGAACTTCATATCGGTGAAGTTTTGGTGCCAGTGGTCCCGGAGACAAAGTTCTTGGGGCTTATCTTTGATCGTAAACTGACCTTTATACCACACTTAAAGCAGCTTCGGGTCAAATTCACAAGAGCACTGAACATCCTCCGTGTCCTCTCTTCTACCAGTTGGGGGGGCAGATCGCCGTTCAATGTTCAAGATATATCGTGCACTTATTAGATCGAAACTTGACTATGGATCAATGGTCTATGGCTCTGCCAGACCCTCGGCCTTAAAGATACTGGACCCCATTCATCACCAAGGACTTCGACTCTGCACTGGAGCTTTCCGTACCTCACCAGTTCAAAGCAAATACATTGAATCTCATGAACCTCCTCTACATCTTCGCCGTTTGCAACTGTCTTTACAATATACTTCGAAACTTCGTTCCTTACCAAAGCATCCCACCTGGGAATGTGTTTTCCTTCCTCGGTGGGCAGTACTTTTTCAGAACAGACGATCTGTCATTGCTCCGTTTGGCCTTCGCATCCGGGCACAATTGGATGAATTGGGTCTGCCCTTGAATAACATTGCAGATTCCACAGATCGACGCATCCCACCATGGCTTATTACAGCCCCCAAGTGTGACCTTTCTTTCAATCACCTATAAAAGACGGATACTCCAGACTGGAAGTACCGTCTTTTATTCAATGAATATCTTTCAAACAATCATTCAGTTCACATTTATACAGATGGTTCCAAATCAGGTAATTCAGTGGGCTCTACTATGGTTTGCTATGGGTCAGTAGTTGCACGCAGGATCCCCTCTACAGCTTCTGTGTTCACTGCTGAACTGTATGCCATATCTCTTGCTTTTGATCATATCGCAGCTGAGCAGTACTCCAGCTGCACTATTTATACTGATTTGGTTAGTTCTATACTTGCCTTGGAATCACTTCACATTAGCTCACATCCTATTCTCGCAGATATTCGAAACCGACTGGCCCATTTCTCATTAGCAGCTACTTCAGTCCAGTTTTTCTGGATACCAGGCCATGTTGGTATTCATGGGAACGAGCTTGCAGACATGGCAGCTAAATATGTCTGCCTCAGCACCATCACCCCTATGCCTATTCCGTACATGGACTATGATGTTGTCTTCAAGGCTCGGCTCTGTGCCAGTTGGCAGT
Source organism: Carcinoscorpius rotundicauda (assembly GCA_011833715.1). Taxonomy (NCBI): domain Eukaryota; kingdom Metazoa; phylum Arthropoda; class Merostomata; order Xiphosura; family Limulidae; genus Carcinoscorpius; species Carcinoscorpius rotundicauda. The sequence continues at coordinate 3,680,809 of CM022391.1, read as the reverse complement.
CCACTTGGAGTGAACAGCGCAACAATAAACTTTTTCAAATCAAACCCAAAATTGGAGTTTGGCCATCTAGCTTCCGTAAAGTTCGGAGGGAAGAAGTTGTTCTCACTAGGCTACGCATTGGTCACAGTTTTTTAACTCATCATTTTCTTTTATCTGGAACTGATGCACCAATGTGTAGTTTGTGTAACACTCAAATCACTATCAGCCACGTTTTACTTTCTTGCCATCGTTACAATTCTCAACGACGGCAATACTTTAAACATATTTTTTCCCAGGGTCAGTCTGTAACATTGGACAGAGTTATTGGTGATGGTGACTCTGTCCACCTTAATGACGTTTTTAATTTTTTAATGGCCGTTAATCTTTTTAATCTCATTTAAATGTGGTATATTTATCTATTACACCTTTTTAATTGTGGCTCCTTTTTTACAATTTTATTCTCTCTCATTCAATGTGACATTAAACAATGGCCAGAACATTAACTAACTCGACACCAGGACTGGAAAGGCCAACTTCAGGTGACTAACGCTTCTGTTTGAACTACTCGTTAGTCTTCCTGGCGAGTTACTATTATACTTTCCTTGCATATCATTTCACACTTTTACAACCTTTTTGTACTGGCCATATTGACTCGTAACCCGGAACGAGGACGGAAAGACCAACTTCAGGTGGCTGATGGTGGTTTATATACTACCTGTTAGTCTTCCTGGCGGGTTATGATCATTCCCATTCTGCTACAGGTTGTCCTTTACAACTTTGTTGACTGGATATCGTCATTGGTTTTTGCATCATTTCCTGTTTTAATTGCCATTTTTCTTTTATCTTCAATTACCTTTACACATTTTACTCCATTTACTTGACTTTTATCTTTTTACTGGACATTTGGCTACTCTTTATTACAATTTTGCTGAGTGTCTTTTAAAACTTTTATTCCATTACATTTTGATAATAGCTACTATGACACATAACCCGGAACCAGGACTGGAAAGGCCAACTTCAGGTGACTGACGGTGGTTCTTGAACTTATTCGTTAGTCTTCCTAGCGGGTTATGATCATTGTTATTATGCTATGAGTAAATAGTTTATAACTTTGAAGACTGAATGTCACCATTGGTTTTTACACCATTTTCTGTTTTAATTGCTGTTTTGTTATTACCTACATTTACTTTTACAAATTTTACTCCATTTATGTGACTTTTTCTCTTTTTACCGAACATTTGGCTACTCATTGTTGCGATTTTGCTATGTGTCTTTTAAAACTTCTATTATTTTACATTTTGATACTGGTCGCTGTGACACATAACCCAGAACCAGGACTGGAAAGACCAACTTCAGGTGACTGACGGTGGGTCTTGTACCTGCCTGTTAGTCTTCCTGGCAGGTTATGATTATACCTTTTTGATAGAGTAAATACCTTACAACTTTTTACACTCTGCCTTCTATCTTAACCTTGTAGACTAGGTATCAACATTGGTTTTATACTTTTTTGTTTTACCTTAATTTCCATTTATGTCTTTTACTCCATTTTTACTGGTTGTTTGGCACAGATAGCCTCGTTGCTTTGAGCCATAAAACACTAAATCAATCAATCAATCAACTGTTATAAGATATATTACCAGTCTTGGAACAAGACTGCCTCTTCTTGATAAGTGTACATTGCTGCTATTATATTTTAAATGTTCTCATTTGTTAGTGGCACAAACATGTGTTTTGAGATAATTAACATCATGTCAACATAAAACAGTATTGTGATCTATTTAATACACTTTTATATTTGGTGCATTTTTATGTGGAAGTAGTGATTATATCTGCTCAAATGAGTTTTATAAAACATGAAGAGGAAAAAAGTTAATTTGATTTTTAATAATACCTCAGAAAGTCAAATGTTTGATCATTCATTCTTGTTTATTAGTGGACCAAAGTTGTCTTTGATGCACATAAAGTTTACCAAATTGTGAAGAAAAGAGGATTCTGTTTGAGAAGATTAGGTCAAGTATCGTGATTCAGTTTCTAAAAAGTTAATTTTGTTTCTTTAAGGTTGAAGCTGAGAAATATGAGGAGGCAGTGGAAAAATATCAGAATGATTTAGAACTTATGGTTTCTCTTGTCAAGGGTAGGGATTTATACTTTGATATTTTGTGTAAAATAGTGAAAAATAACTTTCATTTTAATGATGTTGGGCCTTCATAGAACATCTTTAAATGTTCTTGGCATATCTTAGGTATGTTGGGCCTTCATGGAACATTTGTAAATATTCTTGGCATATCTTGCTTATGTTGGGTCTTCATGGAACACTTGTAAATGTTCTTGACAAACATCAGTTATGTTGGGTTTTCATGGAACATCTATAAATGTTCTTGACAAATTTTTTCTCAGAGAAACAGTAAATTTTATTTTTCTACTATTTTAAGTCATAATTATTAATACTGTTTCTTACATTTAAATTCTGTAGTATTTTATTTAAGATATACAGGAAAGTTATTTAACATTTGTTAACTTGTTTTCAGCATTTTACAGTAGAAAAGAGTTATCAGATATGTGAATGGGTTTTTAGCTGTATATAACATTTCAAACCTGACGATGACCGAAGAAGGTCGAAACGTTGTTCGCTCTTCTATTTGAAGTGTTTTCTGAGCCCAAAAGAGCCGTTTTTTGCATATAAAATTCTCAACAAGTGGGTTTCTCGACATCACTGATTTCAAAAGAGAGTTTCAGATTAGTTGGTTTTCTCCACATTTCTGGAAAACTGAGTAGTTTCAGTTTTTGGAGTGAAACATACAAAGAAATGCATGTATATGTGAACTAGAGCAAGTGACTTCCAATTACTAAAGCCTTTTTAAACTAAATTAGATCACAGTGTCTGCCATTGAATTAGCCGAGATCATGTTACTGACATTGCAGTTTTTATCTGATCATGGTAGTTAGATATTTTCATATGAAGAGATAGAGTCATCTTTACGACTCATTATGCACCATGTTTTTATGAAATGAAATGTCTACTACATTGTCATCAGCTATTTTTGATGGAAGTTACACAATCCTCCGGTGGTTTGTCTTGTACAAGATGCACTATAAGTAGCATCTCATTAGAGTTTCTCATCTTCCAGCCCAACTGATAAGTTCTAATATTCAACAAAATCTTTCTTGGGCAGAGACAACAGATAAATGTGAATTGATGTTTTTACAAACTTCTGATTTTTAGCTGTAATGAATAAAGTAAGAAGAATGTGTGTAAACACAGAGGTCGTTAGTTAATTTGGTTAAATTATGTCTATCATTACCAGTAGTTTACTTTATTTTGAACCATGACATTTCACAAAAAATATTAATTACTTTACTTACAATGAGATAAATAACCTAAATTCTGCTCCACCAAATGATATTTAAACTTCTCTTCAGCTGTTTTCCAAATTTAAATTCGTTAAAAACTGTTGAGATCACATGCTGTGACATCATAATTGGATTGGATATGTGGTCTGTGATTCATAAAACCAGTGAAAGAATAGATCCACATTAGAAATAACATTTGGATTAATAAAATCTTAACAGATAACAGTTTCTTAGCAGGTATAAATCAAAGCTTTGAGATGGGCAGAGAACACCAAAACAAAAACAAATGCAGCTAAATTATTACACTCAAAACTCCTAGAGGCTGCAAACTGTACTGAATAAATAAAAATATTTATTATAAAAGGAATGAACTGATTCTACAGGGTGGTCGCTAGAAAAGCGGAAAATTTGAGGGTCAGATGAGATCATGAATAAAATGCGTGCTTACTCATTTCTATTTTGATTTCTTTACATCATGAATAAAATGCATGATTTTAATGTCATAAAATGCATTTTGAGCATCTATGAGTGTAATATAACATATGCCTTTAAAAAACTTTGTAAAACTTATTCTTTGTAAAAATAAAAAGCTGTTTGACAAATTTTTTCCTTTTCTAGCGACCACCCTGTAAAATGTTTTAAGACAAAAATTATTTTAGAATTATCATTACTTAGAAATTCATGTGACACTTAATGGTGTGCTCACTGATCATAATGAGGACAAAACAGTCTTCTAATGACATCACAATGTTGATGATTTTGGAATACAAAATTAAATAATATTTATTAAAGTCATCAATTTGCATATTTATGACACAGAAACTTTATTTTCACCAAAGAAGTGCTTAAATATAAACCATATTTAAGATACAAACATAGTATAATCAAAACAATTTCAGACAAAACAATTCTGGTTTTATAAAATATTGTGTCTGTCTGAGATTCCAGAAAGATGAATGGTAAGAACAATAATTAAAATAATATACAACTAAAGTCAGAACTTGTAATGACTTTTTGGATTTGAGATTACATTTTCACTTCAAGACTAATAATGAATAGTAAACATCATTAATGAATGTTTCAGTTACACATATTCAGTAAATCTATGAAATGAAATAACTGTGAACAGTGTGTAATATAATTACTCATAAAGTAATACATCAAATGGTGTTAAGTGCTTACAGAACATTCAATTAAAAAAAGAGGAGAGAGAGATGTTTAAAATATGATGGGGGGACAAGTTTGAATATTTATTAGATTATGAAAAAAAATCTACAAATCATTTTCACTTATTGAGAATTTTATGAGTAGAGAAATCACTACATCAAAATACTCTTCAACACTCCAACCATATGTAACAAGAACAAACCATTTATTAAACCTAAAACAGTGAAGCAGGTAGATTGAATGTATCCTATGTGCTAAGTGCAACAAGCAATTTCACTTGGATAATGGTAGCCAAATAAGGAGTAGTCATTGCTAACTGCTTAACTTCTCTCTAGTCAATACTTAGTGTCTATCATCGTTTTACTCTTGAGGACTTTGTTTTTTGTGTTTTATCCCAAGAGTCATTAAGGAACCATCTCTCAAATAGCAAACTCTTCTCTCTTTCATACTGAGAGTAAGAAACATTTCTCAGAGTATTTGGGTGTTTCATACTGTAGTAAAGCACTCGTGTTATCAAAACGTATTGCACATTTTATTTAAGTGGAAGAGACACGTTAGTAATTTTTGTTCTTGTCAAACACATTTTCAGAAGCTAGCTTTTAAGCAGAATGAAAGCAATTTATTTTTTTAACGTAATTTTTGGAATATTTCTACAGGTGCTTTGTTACTAGATTTTTAATATTTTGTCAAATAATTAGACATTTTTTTGTCAGTCTGTTTATTTTCCTGAATTTTATAGTTTTATTGTGTGATTTATTTAGCTGAACCGCCTGGTCCAAAAAAAGAATTACTACACAATGAGGTAAATATCTTAACAATGTTATAATAAATACAGTTGTTCAGATTTAGGTACAAACCTCGTTAAAAGTGTTTTCTTTATTCTTGAAGTTTATTAATTGATATATACACACATATATATATTCAGAAATAAAAACTTTACTGTGATTAAAGCATGTTACTTAGTTCTTGTAAGACTTGTTTCTAATCGAGGAATTAAAACAGGTTTGTTTAATATTAATTACAGTTGATGTTTCATGTAAAATTCTAAAGTTCAAATGAAACTTTATCTATTGTTCAAGCAGCAAAGAAGTCATTGGGAAAACTCACCTGGTGGTAATATAATACAGGGTGGTCGCTAGAAAAGCGGAAAATTTGAGGGTCAGGTGAGATCATGAATAAAATGCGTGCTTACCCATTTCTATTTTGATTTATTTACATCATGAATAAAATGCATGATTTTAATAATTTTGAGCATCTATGAGTGTAATATAACATATGCCTTTAAAAACTTTGTTAAAGTTTTTCTTTGTAAAAATAAATAGCTGTTTGACAAATTTTCCGCTTTTCTAGCGGCCACCCTGTATATTGTGTTGTCTGTTTTCATACCCATGTTCATATGCTGGTAGTGAAACTTTTAACTTTTGTTTTTCAGAAAATTCAGATCTTAAAGATTTTATGTTGTAAGCTTCTTTATGTTAACAGAACTTCGTGTTTAACTTTGTTTTAAATTGTAATTCAAATCTCTGGTGTTAATAATGTAGGTGGACAAATGGATGAGAAGAGCTGAAAACAAAAATCTTGTATTCTGGTCTCAAAACTGAAACAAGAAGAATTAGTGAGAACTAAAGGTGGAAATCAAAGTGAAATGACAGAAAGTATTAGTAAGTACTGTATCTTACAGATTGTGAAGACAGACAGTATTAGTAAGTACTGTATCTTACAGTTTGTGAAGACAGAGTATTAGTAAGTACTGTATCTTACAGTTTCTGAAGACAGACAGTATTAGTAAGTACTGAATCTTACACTTTGGGAAGACAGAGAGTATTAGTAAGTACTGTATCTCACAGTTTGTGAAGACAGACAGTATTAGTAAGTACTGTATCTTACAGTTTGTGAAGAATGTTTCTAATGTCTTATTTTTTGTATTCAGTGACAAACAGTATTAGTAATTAATGTGCTGTACGATTTGTGACGACAGATGGTATTAGTAATTAATGTACTGTACAGTTTGTGAAGACAGACGGTATTAGTAATTAATGTACTGTACAGTTTGTGAAGACAGACAGTATTAGTAATTAATGTACTGTACAGTTTGTGAAGACAGACGGTATTAGTAATTAATGTACTGTACAGTTTGTGAAGACAGACGGTATTAGTAATTAATGTACTGTACAGTTTGTGAAGACAGACGGTATTAGTAATTAATGTACTGTACAGTTTGTGAAGACAGACAGTATTAGTAATTAATGTACTGTACAGTTTGTGAAGACAGACACTATTAGTAATTAATGTGCTGTACAGTTTGTGAAGACAGACACTATTAGTAATTAATGTGCTGTACAGTTTGTGAAGACAGACGGTATTATTAATTAATGTACTGTACAGTTTGTGAAGACAGACGGTATTAGTAATTAATGTACTGTACAGTGTGTGAAGACAGACGGTATTAGTAATTAATGTACTGTACAGTTTGTGAAGACAGACGGTATTAGTAATTAATGTGCTGTACAGTTTGTGAAGACAGACGGTATTAGTAATTAATGTGCTGTACAGTTTGTGAAGACAGACGGTATTAGTAATTAATGTGCTGTACAGTTTGTGAAGACAGACGGTATTGATAATTAATGTACTGTACAGTTTGTGAAGACAGACGGTATTAGTAATTAATGTACTGTACAGTTTGTGAAGACAGACGATATTAGTAATTAATGTACTGTACAGTTTGTGAAGACATACGGTATTAGTAATTAATGTACTGTACAGTTTGTGAAGACAGACGGTATTAGTAATTAATGTACTGTACAGTTTGTGAAGACAGACGGTATTAGTAATTAATGTACTGTACAGTTTGTGAAGACAGACGGTATTAGTAATTAATGTGCTGTACAGTGTGTGAAGACCGGTGGTATTAGTAATTAATGTGCTGTACAGTGTATGAAGACCGGTGGTATTGGTAATTAATGTACTGTACAGTGTATGAAGACCGGTGGTATTGGTAATTAATGTGCTGTACAGTGTGTGAAGACCGGTGGTATTGGTAAGTAATGTACTGTACAGTGTGTGAAGACAGATGGTATTGGTAAGTAATGTACTGTACAGTGTGTGAAGACAGATGGTATTAGTAAGTAATGTGCTGTACAGTGTATGAAGACAGACTGTATTAGTAAGTACTGTATATTACAGTTTGTGAAGACAGACAGTATTAGTAAGTACTGAATCTTACAGTTTGTGAAGACAGACAGTATTAGTAATTAATGTACTGTACGGTTTGTGAAGACAGACGGTATTAGTAATTAATGTACTGTACAGTTTGTGAAGAAAGTTTCTAATCAGTTAGTAAAAGATAATGATTTGTGTAATCTATTAATTTCAATAGCCATTAGTTTCATTTTTGACAATTAAATATTTTTCTAAAACTTTCTGTTTAAAAATAAACATGTTTTTATTGTATATTTTAACACTTGCTTTGCTTAAGTTACTTTTATTGTTTTATGTATGGAATGTGCTTTCGACCTATGTTTCTTAACTAGCAGTCCATGAAATTTCACAGAAACAAAATGGAACAAACTAGAAACTTACAAAATACATGTGTATAAATCGTAACTTGTTTGGTCGAACTTGCAATTTATTGGTTTGAGGCAGTGAACGAGTCCATGATTTCAAAAGGTTAAGAAATGCTGACTTAGGCTACTACCAAAACTATGTTGTTGTTGTTTTTATTCTGGCATATTAAATGTCTGTTATGTGTGACTTAGTAGTAAGAATGATGAACTTAAATCTAAGGGTTTGCACATGGAATCCACAAGGTGTTTTATAAGAGTAATAGTCAAATCCTACTATCCAATCATAGTAACCCGAAAATTGTAAGTGTTTGAACTTAACTGATTATTTCTGAACATTGGTTCAAAATTAGGGACAGTTACTTTATGTAGCCCTGATGTGAATATTAGAGATAGTGATAAAGCCACTGATTATCATAAGTGTTAGAGTAAAGTACAAATAACTTTTTTTTTCCCAGAGTAGTTTGAAAAATACCTCATTAACCTCATTGAAGGACATTGAAATAGTAAAGATTGATACAGTCTGTGTAAACAGTAACCTCATTGAAGGACATTGAACTAGTAAAGATTGATACAGTCTGTGTAAACAGCATTCTTTTATATACTGTAACTTCTTGAAGTAAAATGAGTAAGATATGAATTTTTTGGCTCTGATTACGTTGTAGTTTTATTTCAAAATACATATTCAAGATATTTTTAATAGAATTTCCAAATTGGGAACCCCTATTTTTCAATAAGTAATATCATGCATGATGTTAACAAATCCAGTTGTTTGCAGAAAAATAGTATTTTAAATTTTTTACCAGTAAGTCAGGAAATACTGCAATTGTGTTACTAAACCCAGGTGGTCTTACAACTCAAAAAGACCCCAGTGTCACAGCAGCATGTCTGTGGACTTACACCATTAGAAACTGGGTTTTGATACCCGTGGTTGTCAGAGCAAAAATATCCCACTGTGTAGCTCTGTGCTTAACTACAAAACAAACAAACAAATGACTCGTAGTTGTTTTCATTGGTGGATATTATTGACATAGTTAAGAAAAAGTAAAAAAAAAATGTTAACAGCAAGACTAATATAATATTCATGACCATAAAGATTTTCAATGTCTTTTTGAACATAGAATTTCTGTATTTTATTACTAAATTTCAATTGTTTTGTGATATTTTTTCTGATGTTAAAAATTATTTTCAGTTGATTTCAAGGAAAGTTGAAGTGGCATTCAGATTTTACTTGTTAAAATATTTAACTTAACTGTTAATGAATTTTGCACAAAATCTTTAAAAATCTTGTATATTAACTGCATTTAGGTCCATCATATACATAACAGATTTCAAGTTGAACTTTAGTTAAAGAAAAAATAGCATTTCTTTTACTTGCTAGTTGTGTTCAGTTATGAAGGGAAAGTCATTCAAAGACCTGTTTGTGTACCGTTAATAAATTACCTTACTTTATCTATGAACTTAGCCACATGTACACTGTAATAAGTCTGCATTCCAAGTGATGCACAAAGTAAGCTTGATAGATAGCAAACAGTATTTACTGTCTTGTCTTTAAATAAGAGTTTTCCTCTTCAGAATATTTTGATTTATAATTTAGCTTTTAATGTCCCTTGAACACACTATGCCAAATCTAAAATTTTCTGGATGTTCTAAACATCTTAAACATTCTTATCTTAACATCTTTGTTAAGAACAGCAGCACCCTTTGACTAACAAATTACAAAAAGAAAAATGTAGCTTGTAACACTGTTAGATGCTGTGGAGTTCCCTCAGCCATAATTCTGCTTTTCAGTGTTAAACAAGAGAAATAGTGTTTATTACCAGTAATAGGATTAGGGTGCTTTGTTTCTCAACTTAGAGTTACATCAGAGTTGTACTAAAAGTGGAAACACCTGTTTGTTTTTATAAATATGTTATCCTTTCTTTATGAATGAATAGTTTCTAGATTTAGCTTATAGATAAAATGTAACATCACTTCTGGGTGTTTATGTGTATATAAGGGAACATCTGATGGCTCGAGAGTTAACTTTCAACACTAAAATGTGGAATTCAATCCCATGGCTAAAATATACAAATAATCCATTGTGTTGCTTGACTTTAAAACAAACGATATATAGGAGTAGTCACTATTACTGTTATTAATCTGACACTGGTATTAAAGACTGACTTGTAAAGTGAACATGTAACTGAGCCTACTGTTTTGTTGTTGTCAGTCTTCAAGTGTTAAAACAACAAAATGTCACCTACAGCAGAAAAACCATAACATAATAACTGTACAATGTAAACTTACAATGTAGTACATTAGTAAAATGAAAGCCATTAAGTCTTCCACGGGACAACAACCACAATCTGTGTGTTCAAAAACAACCATAAACTGTGTGTTCAAAAACAGCCGTAATGTGTGTGTTCAAAAACAACCGTAAACTGTGGGTTCAGAAACAACTGTAAACTGTGTGTTTAAAAACAACGATAAACTGTGTGTTCAAAAACAACCGTAAACTATGTGTTCAAAAACAATCCAAAGCCTGAATAGCAGTTTGTATGGGTGTGAAGTAATCATTACATTAAAGATAAAATAACAGTCTCTAAAATCAGTATAAGAGACCAAACTGTGATCATTTATTGTCTTCCTGCATTACCCACATGATAATAGTTGTTTCATACTGACAAATTAATTTTTAAAGTTTTCAGTTATCTACCATGACATATCTCACCACGTTTTAGTTCCATCAAACCACAATGAGATGTTCTAGGAAAACAAATTTTAAAATTAAATTCATCTCCTAATGTCTCTAAGATAATTGGATTTGTTTAATAAATTGTGTTGTAATAATTGAAAACATTCTTTTATTTTAGAAACTTGTGTCTGTTTTATTCTACACAACCAATGTATGTTTAAAGTAGGAATTGTTTATGTTAAGAAAATTATGTCATGTATTCTTGCATTGAAAGATGTTAGTTTTCAGATAATATTCAAGTGGTGTAAGACATGAGTAGAATAGTGTGGAAGTTTGAATAATACCAACCGTCATTAGTAAAGTTTGTGGATGTGAATTTTGGTGCTAAATCTGGTGTGCTTATTGGTTATTTGTCCACCTTTATAATTAGTTATAAAACAGGAACCTTCTTAAATCATCTATAAAAATTTAGAAAATAAGAATGAACAGTTAATTATGTAATAAATATTATAAGTTTTTTATTTAAAGAACTCCAGTGACATACATGTTTATGTTTTGTGTTCCAGGATCTTGCAGTGTCATGTGATAGCCTGGGACATGTGAACATGCAAATGACCATTATAAAAATACATATGAGATATTTACAAATTCCCAGCAGCATTGAAACACAGTACCATTGAGTTTGGAGATACTGGTGTAATCGAATTATTGTTAACATGCACCAATGTAACTTATGAAACTGTTTAACATATATTGGTGTAACCAAATTACTGTTAACATGTACCAGTGTAACTTATGAAACTGTTTAACAAATACTGGTGTAACTTATGAAATTTTTAAACAAATATTGGTGTAACCAAATTACTGTTAACATGTACCAATGTAACTTATGAAACTGTTAAACATATGGCAGGTTGATGTAGTTCACGAAACACTGTTAAATATATGGCTTGTTGATGTAGTTCACAAAACACTGTTGAACATAATCACAGAGTGTTTAATATATGAATTAGAGTAATAGATCTCGCATGCAAGTTCTGATGCAACTTATTAAACATACAAGTACAACTTAAAAGCTGTTTTATCAAAGTTAATGAAAACTCCACTTTGTCATTTCAAGGTCACATTATGGTACCAGCTCTAATTCAATAAAATATCTGTTTTGCACTTTTTATAATAAGTTTCCAGTTAGTGAATTTAAATTTTCTTAAAAATGAAACCATGTTTATAGTAAACTCACACAGTTTCTAGTCATATAGGAAACATTTTTTATATATAAACAGCATTTAATCAGCATAAACAAATTTCATTTCCTTTGTGAGCTTGATTGTTCACTTGACAAGACATAATTCTTTATTGTATAAACTTTAATAAAATATATTGAAATATGTGATTAAAAAAAATAAAAACAGTTAATTGATGTATTATTGTGAGCTAAGGAAAGTTGTATTTTTCACCTTTGTGTCTGTTAGTTTGCCATTCTGTCACCAGGAACAAGTCTCGAGGCTTATAATGCCAAAACTCAGATTTTGATATGGTGAGCAGAGTAGCTGTTGTGTAGCTTTGTTTTAAACATACCAAATTTTTTATTTAGTTTGATATAATTTACTTCAAATTTCACACACACTTTCACCTTACATTTATAAGATTGTTCACGAGGTGTGCATTCTCGTCCACTAATTTCAAGACAGTTTTTAAAGAAGGTTATCAGAAACAAGGGACAAGATGTCACATGAATTATCATCAGTAATTTGTGTACGATAGGCCTACATTAACATTCATGGCTGATGCACTTTTGATAGTTTTAATCTTCCATCTAAAATATATTTACAGACATGTGACAACAGAACTTCTTTAGTACACTTTCAAATTTGTAATTTCAATGAGATTAAAATATCAAACTAACTACAAAAATGTTAATGGTGATATACTGTCCAATGAAGGTGGATTATTTCTGAAGAATTGAATATTGGGAAGTGTCGGGAGTTAAAACCATTACAAAGTTAATAAGTCTTACTGTTTCAAGTTTAACTTTTCGCCTTATAGGCTGTTAGTTTTGTGAAAAGTATTTTGAACCTGAATGGTTGTTCATAATTATTTTTAAATAAAAAATGTCGGTTTTACTCAAATATGTCAAACATTTTTAAATTTCACTTGTGTATACGAGTTTCACCTTAAGTTTGCACATGAAATATTTCAGTTTGACTTGTGCGTATACAATTTCAACTGTGACTGGAACTGTCAGCAGTAAACACGAACTTCTGGCCTTCAAAATTGAAATTTCAATAGGAAACGAACAGTAAATACAGGAATATCTGAAACCTGAAATTAACTGGAAAACAACTTTTTTTTTCTATTTACAAAAATTAAATCGTTGAATGAATACCTAGAAATATACTGTTTAACAGCGATAAATTTTAGTAATAAAGTAAAATTAACTACACCAAGAGTGGTTAACATTTAAATCATTTAACGCAGAGTACCAGACATAAAGACCCCGCTGACCATCTAACTTAAAATAATTATAGGCCTTTAACAATAACAGAGCGAGTTGTTATTACTGTTCTCAAATGTTGCCTCAGACCCATCAAACCTTAATCTAGCCTTGGAGTAACCTGTAGTGACGAAAATAAGTTTACTCCAACTTTTTGATAACCCTGTAGTTCGTAATGTTTTTATTTACGATTGTTATTTAATAGTAGCTGATACAAAATATAAATATTTCTCGTTATAACTGTTTGAATTAATCAAGTAACAAACACTTATTAAAATGTGAGATTTTGGGTGAACTTTCAGAAAATTATGATAAATATTTTGTGAAATAAATTCGATGTAAATAAAGATTTATTGCAGATACACGTGTTTTTGTCATGACACTGCTTTCTTTAAAAACGTAAGTTCTTAACTTTACTGTGTGTGAGATTTGCATTTTAGAGAACGCTCTTTCGACCGTTTTATTTTAATTTATTACTTTGCTGTTTTAGTCGTGGCTCCTTTCGTAAACGAATATCGTTTGCTTATTGAAGAATTAGGGAGTGACTGACCTTGAGAATGATTTTTTTTTAAATATCGGTGCCTCAATTTATCATCTTTCCTACTCGCTCCTCTTTTCACTATGGGCGCCGAATAACCTAGCGCATTAAGACGTGCGCTACGTAATCTGAGGGTCGCGGGTTCGCGCCAAACATGCTCGCCCTCCCAGCCGTGGGGACGTTACATTGTGACGGTCAATTCCACTATTCGTTGGTAAAAGAGTAGCCCAAGAGTTGGCGGTGGGTGGTGATGACTAGCTGCCTTCCCTCTAGTCTCACACTGCTAGATTAGGGACAGCTAGCACAGATAGCCCTCGAGTAGCTTTGTGCGAAATTCCAAAACAAACAAACTTTTTACCATACGAGCCCCCCAGTGGCTCAGCGGTATGTCTGCGGACCTATACGCTAAAATCCGGGTTTCGATACTCGTGGTGGGCAGAGCATAGATAGCCCATTGTGTAGCTTTGTGCTTAATTCAAAACAACAAGACTATACGAACCTGACAAACTAAACTTGAAATTAAAAAGCTTCAAAATAAATAACATCATAAATTTATAATGTGTAAGGGTTTTAAATTTAATAATTTATTTTTTGGCACATACAACATAAAGGGCGTGACATAAAAGTTTGACGAAAACTATGAACAATCAACATCTTGAATTTGGCTGGTATACTGTTAAGCTAAGTTACTTGTACACTTACAGCTTCAGTCAACAAATAAAAAAATATGAGCCAGTGCCAAAATAAATACATTAGTGTTCAAGCGCGGACCTGATGGAAAATGGAAACGTTTTAAAAAATAACCAAGAACATTATGATCAGATAATGACGCCTCACTTTCACACTGAACATGCTCGCCATTTCAGCCGTGGGGGCGTTATAAGTTATGGTCAATCTTACTATTCGTTGGTAAAAAGAGTAGCCCAAGAGTTGGCGGTGGGTGGTGATGACTAGCTGTCTTCCCTCTAGTCTTACACTGCTAAATTTGGGACGGCTAACGCAGATAGCCTTCGAATAGCTTTGCGCAAAATTCAAAACAAACCGTTCGAAGCAAAAACGACAATGCTTTGATTAGGTAAATTTATAAATAAAAAATAGGAGACAGAAATGAACTAAAATTATGTAAACTCACGCCCCCCAGTGGCTCAGTGGTATATCTGCGGACTTACACGCTAAAATCCGGGTTTCCATACCCGTAGTGGGCAGAGCACTGATAGCCCATTGTGTAGCTTTGTGCTAAATTCAAAACAACAACAACATGTAAACTCACATAAAAAACCGATCCCCCAAGTATCTTACCGTAATGTAAGCTAATATTATACCAAAGCGAAATTGTGTTTGAAGTTGTAAGTTGCGGTCACTTATGTGTGTGAAGGAAAAAGGACACTTCTGAATTTTATTATAGCTGCTTACAACACTGTACAGCAGACACAACACCGTTGCGAAATAAATATCATTGTAACAAATATTATGTTCTATCTCTTGCTTCAGTCTTGTTTTGAAAGTAAGTTGGATCGTGATGCGTGGACCGTTTACTTTTTTTTATTAATTCTTACTCGCTCAAACTGACACACTCGTGTTGTTAAACTGTTGACTGCACCATCGTTTATTTTCCAAGATGTTCACTAAAGTGTGATCTTCACTTAAGTGTTTAGATAGAACAACTATCAGGGAATCCATATTTACATCTGGTTGTTACCCACATTAGACTATGTATCTAGTTATAAATATGCGTACTCAGGTACCAAGACCGAGATATGTTTCTTTAGTTTAGGTAAATGATACGGTCTAATGTTTTTAATCAACACACAAACTGCACTGAATTTAATAATCAGTCCAATTGCTCACCGCATCATGACGTAAGACGAATGACAACTGAACAATCTCTTGACGAGTGAAGTCTTTGGTCGATAGATTGTATAATTTAATTGTGATGCTTATCGTGATCACGTGACATGTACAGGTTCTGGCCACAATCTACATAGAAGAAAAAATTGCGAATGTTGTTTCTCAAAGACACGGAACGGGCTTGTGCCTGGGCTACGTTTTCACATAAGTAATTGTGCTTAGTAAAGTTCATTAAAGGTAGGGTTCTGTTTTGTATGTGTTCTTAGTTTTTTGGATCGAAGTAACTGAAAATATTAAAAGAAAAAACATTGCTATTTATGTAGAAATGATTCGTTGGGTTTGATGTTTGGATATTACTGTACGCACCTTTGTTAAATTTGTAAAATTCGTTTCCGTTTGTTATGAAGGCTGTTTAAGACCGCGTAATTGTTTTATTTAAATGATATATCAGAAAATGCATGTTTGATATTATACTTAAGTAGTTATACTTTTATTGTAGAGATTGTTTTGCGTTGTTGGGTTGACTGTGAATTTAAGAATTACCGAGTTATCCAACGTTTGTCGATCGTAATGGAATATTATTAGGGTTGTGGCCGAATGTACAAAGATAATTAAATAAAGAATTTTATTCTTTACAAGTAGGAAAGTAATAAACGTATATTTATTTAGCTATGCTCTTCACCGGGTTGATTTTTAGTTTCTTGCTAAGTACCTACTTTGTTTTGACTGAAAATTAATACACATTAAAAGTTAAACAGCGGAGCTCTGATAGTGAAAACACAAATTAAACAACATAATGTTATGCTAGCATTACTCGAGAGGAAGAGAGGGTTTCTTGGAAGCGAAATAAATATAACTCGTCTTAACTGATGGTAATCCATGAAAGCCAATATCCCAAAGAAGACTCTTGACCAATTACGGACGTTTTTATCTCGAAACAAAGTGTTTGTCAAAAAGAAAATTATTTCTCAAAAGTTATTGAAGATGGCGTACTTCAATTGTGTATGTGTTCTTATTGTATTTCTTCTTATCAGCGATTATGAGGCACAAAACTAGCAGGGAAAAAATAAAAATATCAGTCAACCAGAAAAACTTTTATTTCAACCAACGCATCGTCACTGCGACTTCACCAAAGATACAATACTGTTTTTTGTACTGACTCTGTTGAAGTCGAAACGTTGGATGAAATATGGAAGAAAATTATTTAGAAAATCAAGCATAAAGTTATTTCTTTTGTTTTTCTAACTTTATTAAAGAAATGTTTAGATAAGATTTTCAGACTACAAAGACGAGGTTGTGTGGCTCGTGCCTTGTTACCACCAGTAAAATAAAGTAAAAGATTTAAAACTGCGTTTTACCCTTTGAGGCCGTGTGCGTATAGAAATATAAACGGTTAAATCCAACTATTCAATTTGAGCGTTAAGAGTGGGCGATGCTGACTACCGGACTTCCCTGTAGTTTGTCACTTCTTTGCGTGAAATATTATTGAGAAACGTGTATAACTACTTAAATATATATTAAAACGGATAGTTGGAAGGGATAAGAGTGTTTTTACTGTGCAGTTCTATCCTCCTTCCCCGGGATCTAAATCCTCCTACTTAGAATACATGATAAAACATCGTTTATATTTTAAACGGAATCACATTTGTCGTTGTTGTTGTTTTGGAACTAAGCACAAAGCTACACAATGGGCTATCTGTGCTCTGCCCACCACAGGTATCGAAACCCGGATTTTAGCGTGTAAGTCCGCAGACATACCGCGGAGCCACTAGGGGGCCACATTTGTCAAGTTTGAACTTTGCTATTCTTATCAATCGACTATCCGGTCGCGACACTTAGTTTACGAAACAGTTCTGCTTAGATTTGTATCACCCTAACTGTTAAGTCTGCACGAAATTCAGCAACCAAATCCTAACACGTAGGTTTTGGCTTTTCTGTCTGTTTGTTTATAATTTCGCGCAAAGCTACTCGAGGGTTATCTGCGCTAGCTGTCCCTAATTTAGCAGTGTAAGACTAGAGAGAATGCAGCTAATCATCATTACTCACCGCCAATTCTTGGGCTACTCTTTAACCAACGAATAGTGAAAATGACCATTACATTATAACACCCCCACGGCTGGAAGGACGAGCATGTTTGATGCGACGAGGATTCGAACCCGCGACCCTCAGATTACGAGTCGAACGCCTTAACACACCAGGCCATCGCCTTTTCTTCCAGATATGTTTTTAGTTTATGAAGGGAAAACAACTTATAACATACACACACGGCGTCTTCACGTTTTTCTTCGCCTGGCATGGCCAAGCGTGTTTAGGCGTGCGACTCGTAATCTGAGGGTCGCGGGTTCGCATCCCGGTGGTGCCAAACTTGCTCGCCCTTCCAGCTGTGGGGGCGTTATAAAGTGACGGTCAATCCCATTTTTCGTTGGTAAAAGAGTAGCCCAAGAGTTGGCGGTGGGTGGTGATGTCTAGCTGCCTTCCCTCTAGTCTTACACTGCTAAATTAGGGACGGCTAGCACAGATAGTCCTCGAGTAGCTTTGTGCGAAATTCCAAAAAAAAAACAACCTCCAACTCAAACACTAGATCCAATTTCTTCAAGCAATTTTTGAACACCTGCTTTCTCTTTCTCACAGGCCGTATTCTATCAGAACAGCTTAAGGTTTGGCAGTGGGTGGTTTGGACTAGCTGCCTTACCTTTTTATTGATCTGTTATCAGTTCAGGATTAAGGATGGCTAGAGAATGTAGTTCACGTGGGAATTTCCGCAAATATTTTGAATAATAAAATGTGCAAATGGTAATGAACTGATATGAATCGTTAGAATTGAATTAATTACACATACCAATCCTCTGTTTCTTTAGTTTATTAGCCCCCCGTTAGTTGTAAGTCTACAACGCTAAAGTCAGAAGGTTCAGGTACCCTCGGTGGGCTTAGCAGATCGTCCAATGTGCCTTTGCACTCAAAAAACACTTTTTTTTTTTTTTTACTTTTATTGCAAAGCTTTAACACAGGAAATTTGTACTTGTTCCATCGCAGGGCATCGAGCCCTGGATTTGGTTATTATACGTCTGTAAACTTTCTAACTACCCATAAGAGGACTTTCGTGATAAAAATATTGAGCCATGTCAAGTTTTTTGAACTTCCAAACAAAGCATTTGTTTGTAAAGATGGATGTAACCAATGAATGTATTAAGTACTTATTAACACTATCAATGGTGAAGCAACAAAAACATTGTTTCAGCTGAAAAAACACAACCCAACATAAAACAACAAACGATGCTAAGTTGGAAATAATTTTGTTCGGTGTCAATCTGTGCTCTTTGTCATTACTTTACCATTGTACTGTTTACTGTAATACAGTAAGAACAAAAATGTATTATCGTTCGTAATATAATATATAGATGACTACTCCAGCGACTTCTGACGGCTTGTCGAAATTCACTGTCCTACAAGCTGGTGACATTATTAAACCGTATGTGACAAATGAAAAGGCAATCGGATTGGTGCACCGTCTTTACGGGCTGACAGTTAGGTCAATCAAGGAGATGGTCAGTTACGATGACAGAAATTTTCACGTACAGGTTTGTTATCTTGTCTCGCTTACCACTGGAACCACTCTTTGTTTGCTTTAAAATGGTACTGTTAGTATGATAAATACTTTTGGCATGTTTTTTTTTGTTTAAATTCAATTCAACAACAATTTACTATTGCAATATTTAAAATAAATAATTACTTTTAATTCTATTCAATAAACTATTGTGCATTTTAAAACGTTAGAGTCGTAAACTTATTATTTTATTAAAGGTAATTTTACAAGGTTTATGTAACACGGATATTTATCTATTTTGTATAGGTGGAGAATTCTTATAATAATCATCATATCACTTCCCTTTGGCCACATGGATACACCTTAAAAGTTTTGAATCGAATGGATACGAGCCTGAATAATTATGTTGGTTAGTGTACTTTCATTCCTATCATTTTCATTTGAAACAAGAGCTTTATTTCGCTAACAATAATAAAGTCAATTTTCTTTGCCCTTGTACGGAATAGTTACTTTAAAGAAATGTGACTGTGTTGGCAAAGTGCAGAAAACCGCCAGTCTCTCTGACAAACCAAAACTATCAAATTCACACCCATCCACACTTACTACTCAAACAATGTGGTATTTTCAGATCAAAGTCATTATGTCGAATGCGGTTCCTCGTGGGACAGCAGTAAGTTTACGTATTTATGCAACGCTAAAGTCCTGGGATCGATTCCCCGCGGTTGATACAGCGGACAGTCCATCGTGATTTTGTACTAAATACGCAGCTCGAGAGAAATTTGATTCGTCTGCTTACTCACAGTTAATACGAAGTTTGATTTCAAAATGTCTATTTATTATTCTGTTTTGTTCGCATGCAAAAGATTCGTTCAATAAAACATTTCAGCTTTCCTTTGTCTGGTACTTACGAAACATGAATTAATTAACTAGCAATCAGAAACATTTTCTTGCAGAATAGCTTGTGGTGTTTTTTCAATCGGTGATTCAGATAACGGCTAGGTGCTGTGTCAAAGTGCAATTAATGAAGATTACTTGTTCAAACTTGACTGTTGTTAACACGTTGCTGTTTTTTGTCTTTAAAAGCCAGGTTGGTCTCTGTAAAAAATATATTTTTCAGAGTTTAGTAACTTTAACTTGTTTTTCTGGAGATTGTCTTTAATCAGTTAATTATAATTAGTTTACTAATTAAAACTTGTAGCCCCCGAGTTGTTTTGGGCAAAATTTACAGGACTATTGTGGTGATTGGAAGTTATGTTTACCTAACATCCCATCTTAAGTTTAAAAACGGCGATTATACCTGAATGCTAGAAGTCTCTGATCTAATCGTTTAAGCCCACGTGCGCATAAGGAACCATCACAGTTTTTTATTTTAATTTTATCTGTTTAAGAATTTTACAGTCAGAAAAAACAAACGGGTTTCAGTGTCAGTGATGGACATATCCCATTGTACGTAATAATGTGTTTTTTGTTTTCTTTCTATGAAACAGAAGATCAAAACTCACTCCAGCAGTATCTGGCAAACAAAGGTTTGACAGTTCCTGTTCCCATCCCGAATGTTCATGGCTCTTTGTGGTCGATAGAAAAGCTACCTGTTGGTTCTGAACTAAACAAACCGGGTAAGCTTGTTCGTTATGCAGCTATATTTTCGATTGTTATACATACAGCACTGAAAAAATAAACCTTGGAGAAGTAACACATATTTAATAGAAAAATATACAGAAAATTATTTCCTCATTAGTCAACATTTGTAGTGCGTACCCTCGTTGGGCTTCCTGGTGGGTGGGATCAGTGGGCACCGAAATATTATTTTTTTATTATTATGGACATCTCTGAAATAAAAAAAAATCAAGCATGACAGTATAGAGAAAAATCCGACTACAGTGTTCCCTCGCCACTTCGCGGGCTCGGCCGACCCCACACACATATATATAAAATAATAAACATTAAATCTAAAATATAGCATTAAATACCATTAAAATATTAAAAATAAATATAATTAATAGTGTAAAGAAAAAAAACAGGTATATTTTGAGATATAAACATATATTTGAGTTTATAACAGCGTAAAAATGGAAACAGAACCAACTGGAAAGGCTATAGATGTACGCATTGTGCGTCTGCGAAGGCTACGCGAGATCAGCTTCATGGCGTAGCGATGTGCAAGACGGGCTATGATTGGTGCAGAAATGAAAGACGGCCAATGACAGCTACCCATTTTGATTGTATTTCACCATTGCTACATGTCTTCAAAATGTTCATAAGGCATTGCAAGAGATGAAGCCCTGCACCGTTAATGCAAGCTGGAAGAAGTTGTGGCCTGAGGTTGTGCACGACGACAAGGGATTCACGCCTGAAAAAAACCAACATTCGGCTGTTCAAAAAGCTGTGCAATTAGCTTCGTTAATCAAAGGTGAAGGATTTGCCGATATGACGAAGAAAGACGTAGATGAACTGATTGACTTAGAATCCGAACCACTCGCCGACCAAGACTTAGAAGCACTGACTAAGTCTGCTGCCGAGGAAGACGACGAAGAGGAGACACCGAAAGAAGCCGAGGAAACAATCGAGCAAAGTGGATGGTCGTTTGAGCGGTTAGGTAAACTAATGAAACTAATTAACGAAGTGAAGGAGTGCTTACAGGAATGGGACAACGAAAAGGTTCGATCAGTACAATTTTGCCATAAAATAGAACTGATGACTCCTTATCAAATGATTTTCGATAGGCTAAAGAGGTAGAGAAAACAACTGCCAATAACAATGTTTTTCCAGCCGAGCAAGAAAGAAAGGGTACCGGTGGCAAGTACTGTTTCTGAAGTTGTAACGACCGACGAAGAAATTGCCGATTCACCTTTCACAGAAGAGGAAGTGGTGTCCCCCGAAAAGACACCACCTGCTGAAGATATGTAATTTTTAATTTTAAGGCTTAATATCTTAATAATTGTTCTTATTATTTCAGCAATGATGAACAGTATTGTAATGGGAGGGTTAAATAGTTGTACAGGGAGGGTTTTAAAAGTCTAAATGCACATAAATATATACGTAAAAATCGGCGATCCCACTTCGCGGAAAATCTCCTTTCGCGAGGGGCTTTGGAACGCATCTACCGCTCTACACGAGGGAACACTGTACTGGCAAACAACCATGCATTGATAACTCTGTACAATCATACTCACAGCGATTTTTAATTATACATTTTTTTAATTGAAAAACGGATGGGACCGATGTCTCCAATTTTAATTCAAAGGGTTTAGAAGGGCTTGCTGGGTCACCTAAATTGGTACAAAAAAGTTACGGTCTGGAGACATTTTAGTGGAAACATTTTCATCACAACATTCCAAACTCCTCTTGAAGTCGAAGGTTTTAAGGATATACCCATTGAGGTCACTCCTCATTCGACTTTGAATTCTTCCAGAGGAGTTACAGTTGAAAAGGATTGAAAGACCATTCCTGAGTCAGAGATCCTCGAAGGTTTCAACAGCCGTGCACCGAATTTTCACTCATAGAGACGGAATTATGAAGCCGACAAATCTTCTAATATTAACATTTACAACATCACGTTATCCTACCATAATCAAGGCAGGTTATCAGAATTGAAAGATTTGGCCTTATATTCCTAACCCTATTAAATGTTTTCATCGTCAATGATTTGATCATTCGAAAACATCATGCCGTGGTTTTTTGATATATGCCCTTTGTGCTGGTAAAAACCATGATGCTTTTGAATGCCAACTAGAACCACATTGTATTAATTGTAATGGTACACATCCTTTCCATTTTACTTCTTGCTCTGAAAGAGTAGAAGAGAAAGAAGTACAACGTCTCAAGACAGTTCATAATATTACTGATCCAGAGGCTCGGAAATTACTATTCCCAATTCCATCTCTTTCTTATGCTGCTGTAATCCGTTCCACTACTACTGTAGGAGTCCAGACAGACCTTTCCGTGCCTCCTACAGAACCCTTAAGAGCGCACCTTCTAAAATCAACAAAGTTAACGAATCAGTGTCGACTTCTATCTCTGTCTCTACAACATCTTCCAGTCATTGCCCGACTTTACCTTATTCAAGCCCAGGTGTTTCCATGGGATCTTCTTCTCTTGACACCCGAAAAATTAAACCACTCGTTCACACCCTCAATTACTGGAATGTATGTCCACAAACACCGACCTGCCTACTCGATCCAGTGCAGAATCAATAGAAGGTGACAGACACACATCCAGTAAAGAAAATAAAATGCGGCCACAAGCAGAAGGTCTCTTTGCCATATTATTCACCATAATGAAGAAAAATGGCCACGTTAATCCTATGGAACTGTTGAGGTTTTCAATCAGATGTAAATAACATCAAGGATTTGATTGACTTTTATCATCCAAAATGTCTTTCTGTACAGGAAACATTTTTAAAACCTACTAATACAGTCACAATTCGACAATACTCCTTATACCGAAAAGACAGGCCATGTGTAGGACAAGGACATGGGGGAGTAGCACTGCTGGTTGATCAACTTGTGCCCACGCAGTCCTTGTCATTGAATATGCCCTTGGAGGCTGTAGCCATCCGTGTCTCCTTGGGTCGTACCATCACTCTTTGTACCTTACCCCTGGGAAAAGTTGTAATCAATCAGACCTTGATGCCCTCATTAAGCAGCTGCCAACCCCATTTTTAATTTGGGGGGATCTTAATGGACATTATCCCCTCTGGGTGGTTCTAGTACTGATGTGAGAGGTCGTGCTATAGAGCATATGCCCTTGAATCACAACCTGCCTTTCTTCAATACTGTCTCTTACACCTATTTTCATGCACTCAATCAGTCATATACAGCTACAGATCTTTCTATCTGCTCACTTGCTTTTCTTGAGAGGTTGACATCAATCCACGGGGTAATGATAATTTTCCTATCATATTAAGAGAGACTTGTTGTGGTCAGTGCCATCAGACCAGTGTATCTCAGTGGAAGTTGGACCAGGCCAACAGGCCCTCTTTCGCTACTCTCTCGGAACTTGATCCTGCCATCTTATGTAAATGATCAATAAATGATTGTGTCGCAGCAGTAACTAACTGTATTGTCCAAGTAGCTGCTCAGTGCATCCCCAAAACCTCAACATATTTCAACGAAATCCCCATCCTTGGTGAAATTCTTCTTGTAATATAACATGAAAAGCTTAGAAACGTGCTTGGGATAAATTTTGTAGATATCCCATACTTTCAAACCATACTGCTTTTTGCAGGCCTGTACACATGCTCAGCCAGTTAGATTTCAAAGCCAAAAGGAATATTGGATTAGAAACACCTTCAGCATTTCTTCAACCATGAGTTAAAAAGTCATATGGGAAAAGATCCAGAAGGTGAGTGGACGGTATACCTATGCCTCCTCTCTATCTTAATATCCAACGGCCATGAAGTTGGTGATACTCAGAGCATTGCCAACATTATTGGTGAATGTTTCTCTCATGTATTTAGCTCTTCAAACCCATTCCCTTTCTTCTTAACTATTAAAACACAAACTGAACATTCACCTCCTTCCTTTTCGAGTGATCAACCCTGTGACTACAATCGCCATCTTACACAGGTGGAACTCAAACTTGCGCCTCATCGGTCTGGCAATACATCAGTTAGACTTGATGATGTACATTACGAGATCTTACGACACCTTTCTCCTGCCTCGCTTACTATTCTCCTGGCTGTCTTGGCCACAAGCTATTTTACTCCCTATTCTTAAATCTTGGAATGATCCAAAGATTCCTTTGAATTACCATCCAATTGCTTTGACAAGTTGTTTCAGTAAAACCTTAGAGAGGATGATTAATACTCATCTTGTTTGGTTCCTTCAATCAAACAACCTTTTCTCACCCACTCAGTGTGGGTTCTGAAGACAACGCTCCATGATAAAACATTTAATTCTCCTTGTAACACATCAGTCAGAGAAGCCTTTTTGAAGCGACAACATCTTATTTCTATATTTTGTTATTTAGAGAAAGCTTACGATACAACATGGAGATATGGCATCTTGCGAGACCTTCACTCATACAGATTACATGGCAACTTGACACTTTTCATTAAGCATTTTTTAATGAACTGCTGAATCCAGATTTGTGTGGGCTCATTACTTTCCCGTTTATTCCCACAAGAACTTGTGAGTTCTTCAGGGCTGTGTTATAAGTGTAACACTTTTCATTATAAAGATTAATGCCATCAGTGAACAGCTACCCCCAACAGTTGTAAAAAGTCTTTTTGTTGATGACTTTCACATCTCATGTCAGTCATCAAACATGAGGTTTATTGTGTGATAGCTACAAAATGCAATCAATCGTATACTTAAGTGGACCACAACAAATGGTTTTCGACTTTCTCACCCCAGAACTGTTTGTGTACATTTATGCTACCAACAGGGTATTCATCCAGACCCAGAACTCCGTATTAATGATGTTCTACTTTTCGTTATCCCTGAGGCAAAGTTCTTAGGTCTTATATTTGACTCTATATTAAACTGTATTTCACATATCAAGCAACTTCATGTCAAATGTATAAGAGCAGTGAACATCGATGTTCTCTCTCTTGGAAGTGGATCGATATTCCATGTTTAAAATGGTGCTTATCATGTTCTTATACGATCCAAACTTGACTATAGGTCTATGGTTCTGCCAGGACTTCAACACTGAGAATGGTGGATCATATCCACTTTCAGGGTCTTCGGCTTTGCACTGCGGCCTTTCGTACTTCTCCAGTCCAAAGATTGTACATAGACTCCCATGAATCCCCTCTGTATATTCGCAGTTTGCAATTATCTCTTATGTATGTTTCCAAACTTCGACCTTTGCCACAGCAATCTACTTGGGGTTGTATTTTCCATCCTCAGTGGGCCACACTTTTCTAATCTGCCATTGTTTCTTTTAGCCTTCGTATTCGGGCACAATAAAAAAAAATGGATATATTTTTGAATAGCATAGCAGTATCAACAGTTCAGCCTCTTCCACCATGGCTAATTACTATCCCCAACTGTGACCTATCTTTGAGTCATCTGAGGAATGCAGATACTCCTGATTGTAAATATCACTCTAAATTTGCTGAACATCTCTCAAACCATCCATCCATTCCAACATATACAGATGGTTCAAAATCAGGTGCTCTGTAAGCTCTGCCATGGTTTGTTACAGTTTGGTTGTAACACACAGAATCCTCTCTTCAGTTTCTGTGATCACTACCAAATTAGATACCATTTCTCTTGCCCTGAATCATATTGAAACTATACAATATACAAATTGTACGATCTACATTGTTTCAATCAGCAGTCTATTGGCCCTGACATCATTCCATATTAGTTACCACCCTATTGTTATCAATATCGAGAACAAACTGGCCCATCTATTTTTTGGATACCAGATCACATTGGTATTCGTGTAAATGAACTAGCTGACAATGCGGCAAAGTCTATCTGCTCTGGCTCTATCACCACTCTACCTGTTCCATACATGGACTGTGGTCACGATATCAAAATCCGACTGTACACCAGTTGACGGTCGACCTCGAGTGAGTAACGAAATAATAAACTTTTTCAAATCAAACCTTCTACAGCTCTTCAGCCATTTTGTTTCTGTAAAGATTGAAGAGAGGAAGTTATTTTGGCTAGGCAATACATTGGTCACAGTTTTTTAACTCACCACTTTCTTTTATCTGGTACTGATGCACCAATGTGTGGTCTGTGGACACTCGGGCCACAATCATACATATTTTATTATCATGCCGTTATTACAACCAAGAATGACACCATTTTAAACATATTTTTAAGGCAGATTTACCCTTGAAATTAGCCAATGTCATAGGTGATACTGCTCACATCAATGATGTTTTTACATTTTAAAGATCCATTTTAATTTAAAGTTCAAATGGACTACACACTGTTTTAGCATAATTTCTTTTATACATTTTAATTTTTATTTTGACCTGAACCCAGGACTGGAAAGGTGACTGACAGCAAGTTTGGACTTAATATTTCAGTCTTCCTGGCAGATCTTAACTTTACTTATTTTACGTATTTTTACCTTAATTTCCATATACCATTATTGTGTACTACATCTTGTTTGGCACAAAGCCCAGCAGGTTTGAGCCAATAAACACGAAATATCTACCTACCTATCCAACATTAGTTGCACACTATCTGTTTCCCAATTTTAATGAAATATGGGGGGTAAAAATCCAGTTTATAAATTTTATCTATTGTAAGGATGTGCTATCATGTAGACATTAACTTACGACGTTCACCTACGTGAAGCGAAACTAAAAGTGAACCTGGTATGGGAAATGAATATAATTATTTAAAATAGTTTTATTTATTACCTTCTCATTTACGAAGCTTGGGCACCCTTACTGTGGAACGTTCTTTTAGGCCATAATTCCACTCATATTTTAGGAGGTTCGGCTGAGTTGAGATTAGTCCTAAATTTTTAATCTAATAACACTAAAAGTCTTGATAATGATAGCATAATAATGAAAATATGATTAAAAGATGATAAAATGAAATACAGTGTGCATTCTAACCACCACTTCCAACGAACAAAACAATAGAATTGAAAAATAGTGAACCTAACATACGGACCACACAAACACTAACAACCGCCTCACAGTGGTACCACCAACCAAACTATCGCCATTGTTTCTTGTTGTTGTTTTTGTTTCGTGGTTTTTCTGAAAGTTTCAACCAAACCGATTACCCAACCAGTCGCGTGATTGGTAGTAGAAATAAACACAGCTTTTTGCTGAGGACGTCATCACATATGTCCTGGTTCCTTTGTATTAACACAGAAACATGCTGGTAAACAAGTGGTCTTTATTTAAATCCCGCTTCATAGTTTTGAGTTTTTCTTGTTATCAGAATCTTTTTAAGTCTCGGTCTACTTTGAGGAATTTTTTACCTTGTGGATTAGTGCATGTAAAACCACAAATCTTTAAACGAAATTATTAAATAAAAGTAGTAAAAAAGTGAGAGACGTGGATGTGAAGTGGAAACTTTGTTAGATGTAGCAAGAAACATACCAATTGTATATTTAAAACATATTAAAAAGAAACATAAAACTTGTTCCTATAGGCATATAGTTTTAGACAGGCATAATTACAGCAACATATGGCATGCACATATTCAAGACTTTTGAGTTACTCTTTCCTGATTTAATTTTGAAGTCTTACGCAAAAAACCTTCGTCACGAACGGAAGGTCCGTTATGGTCAGGTGGGGTAAGGCGTTCGACTCGTAATCTGAGGGTTGCAGGTTCGAATTCCCGTCACATCAAACATTCTAGCTCTTTCAGCCGTGGGGGCGATATAAATTCGGTCAATCCCACTATTCGTTGGCAAAAGAGTAGCCCAAGAGTTGGTGGTGGGTGATGATGACAAGTTGCCTTCGCTCTAGTCTTACAGTGTTAAATTAAGAACGGCTAGCGCAGATAGCCCTCGTGCAGCTTTACACGAAATTCAAAAACAAACATACAAACAAACAGTAGATGAATATTTACGTTTCTCAGCTTTTAGCAAAAAATATCCCAGTATGGCAAAACTTATGTCGCACCTGTCTTTGAAACTCATGTAGAGCACTTTGTATTTTTTTAGTTGCGGTGAATAATTTGAAAACCTTTGTCGGTGGTCAAGTTCTTACAAAACTTATCATAAAATGTTTTTTATTGTCCAAAAAAATGTCGAAAAGATGTTCCGGTTACCAAAGTAAGTTCCGAAACAGTGTTTAATATATATTTGGTATTATTTCCACTCATTATTTTATAATCTAGAGACAAGTTTTAAAACTTACTTATCACTGTAAAGAAAACATTGTTCTCTTCTTTCTTTGCATAACACGCATTTTTGTTTTATCTGCTGTTCTGGATTGTTTTAAATTTCGCGCAAAGCTACACCAGATTATCTGCGCTAACGTCACTAATTTTGCATTGTAAGACTAGAGGGAAGACAACTAGTCATCACCACCAGCCGCTCGTTCTTGTGTTACTCTTTCACCAGTGAATAGTGGGATTCACCGTCACATTATAATGCCACCATGGCTGTAAAGGCTAGCATGTTTGATGTGACAAGAATTCGATCCCGCGACCCTTAGGGATGCCACTACGTAGTTTATCATGGCTGGAGATAATTTTTAACATACATCCCTACAACGCTCTTCTCGAAATTCAATTACCCGAGGAAAGTCTTTCTAGAAATGTTTTCAACAAGCAGTGACTTTACTGGAACGCATGCGTTTTAAGGTTCTAATTTTTGGATTCAAGTAACGAAAACATTTATCATATATTCATATTTCTGACAGGGACATTACCTGATTCTTGATATTCAGTTAAAATAATGCATGATAATAATGAAACTGTTATTCAAACGACTGCTAAAACCGCCATCCTGACACTTAAATAATTTGTTTATTGACTAATTGTGACATTGTGTCATGACTATGTTATTTAATTATTACGGGAACAAACCTGCGGATGTAGAATTCCAAATTGCTGACTTCGCCGTCCGGCTCTTCACCTTTTTACCGGGCACCCCACTGATCAACGTACCTTATACCGAAGATGTACTGTTCCAGACTGGTCAGTTTTTGGCTCGTTATCATTCGTGTATTCAGGTAATATGTTAAAACAATTCTATTTTAATAAACTTTAAAACGTTATATATATAACCTAAGTGTTAAACAGTGACCCACGTAACAAAAATTTTTAGCACGATATTTTCTGATTATTATGCTTGCTGCAGAGATGCCAACTATTACGATTTTGGTATATACATTACAACTATAAGCTCATACAGATAAATATTACGACTTGTTGAAACTCCCAAATAAAATATATTATGTAGGCCTATACAATAAAGTGAAAAATTGTTCCCCCAGGGCTTCAAAAGGGTGAAAAGAAAATTTCTTGTGAAATACAAATAAATTCTGATAATAAATAAAAGACATAGTCCAAATGGCTACTTGCGATAATCATGTGTGTGCTTGAAATAACAAAAAAAAAAAATATTTGTTATCTCCCACGTCTATCAATAGTTTGAGTGCGGTGCTTCTCCATACTGGGTACGTGGGGAATCCATAGTTACGTCATCAGTGCTTGTCAGTTAATCAGCGCTCGCGTAGATGGGTATTTCTTGTTTTGTGAACGGCATAGAAACACCAATGCGATCATACACGAGTTGATAAAAAGAGGCCTCGTTCACCAGATTGTCTTGTTTCTGGCAAATCTAAAAGGACTACAACTATGAAGATAAAAATTAGGAAAGAGTATAGTGCAAAATATCCAGTCATTGCATCAAAAGTCAGTGACAGTCATGCGTTTTGTACAGTTTGTCACTTCGATTTTTCTGTGGTGCATGGCGGGATATACGATTGTTAGAGACAGACAAAATCGGCATCTCACCAACAAAAGGCTGAGAAGAAGACAAAAATGATGCAGATAACGACATTTATGTGTAAGAATTCAGAATATGAAACCATAAATGCGGAAGTGATGTTCGTGCAATTCGTCATTGCTCATAATTTACCGCTAGCTGTAAACGATCATGCACGACATCTAATCAGAAAAATATTCCCAGACTTTGATATAGCGGAAAAATATGGTTGTGCTAGAACCAAAACTTCAGCCATTGTACAAATGTTGGGTTGTGAAGATGACAAAATGATTTCAGGCATACTTACTGACAGTATTTACAGTTTCGCCACAGACATGGATGACTCAAAACTCTTTCCAGTAGTTGTACGATATTTGTAAGGGCTCTGTCTACAGTCAATATGCTCAGTCATTTGAAATTGTTGGCATCTCTTCTTGGTGTATGATAGTAACAATTCACAAATGGATTGATGTATAATTAAAAAAAACACAAGGAGAAATGAATCATAATGAGTGTCAATGGCAGGCATACTTTGTTGTGGTTCTCCTTCTCTACACAAATATAGGAAGATGAAATATGGTAAAATACTGATATCTATTTGGATTAAGGTTTGATGAACCCCTATGCGTTACATGGCCTATATGGCTGCCACTGGGGGTAGTGGATAATAAGTAAAAGAATGGAAATATTAGCGGTTTTGTTAGAACTAACCTGAGAAACAGTTTACCTCTAAGGTCATTCGAGGGTGATGATAACATAGGCGAGCGTAGGTTAGGTGGCCGAAAAAAGGGAACTGTGCCTAATGTTGTTTTTTTAATAACTGATTACGAAATTTTAAAATAGTAAATTGGTAGCAATTGTGGTATATACAGGAGCATCAAAAGTCAGTGTGGGCCACGGGGCAAATATTCTCTCTGAACTCACTTTCTTTTTTTTAAACATTTAAAAAACTTATTTAAAATATTCTTAATTATAACAGCAACAAGCTCATAGACAAAGGAAAATCACAGTAGTTTTAGTTCACAGTATAAACGTAAGATATCAGTAAAGTACATTTATCTATCAAATTTATATGGTAACAAATATATATTATTATTAAAGTTACTGTTTCAACCATTCTTCATGTGTCAAACGCCTACACGCAAATAAAAGCAAAAATTACGCTCCTCATGACAAAATGATGATAAGAATTTTAAGGTACTTTGCAGGGTGTGTGTGTGTATGTATATACATTTTTTAGACAACCAGGTTTCATTTACCTGGCTCTGAACTGTAGTCAGTATTGTCTTAAAGTTTGTATTTTTTAGTTAGGTATATATAAATGGGGTATGAGTAAGAGCATTTTGTTTGTTTATACCTAATAATAAACTTTGATTGGACTTGGTCTATTTGCAGTACCATCTAGAGGTGGGGGTATTTAGATGAACAAAGATCATATCAGGGGTTCTTCAATTAAATAGGTTTAGAGTTACCGTAAATTTCAGGTATATGTTTCTGCCACGAATGATTGCATGCTAATGTAGTAGGAAAAACAAAGCCATGGAGTTACTTTCAACCTAATGCACAAGATGAGGCAAGCTCTCAAATCATATAAATATTTCTTTGTATTCTTTTAATAACAGGGTTTTCACAGCAAAACATTAGAATCCCGAACCACACTCTGGAGCTTGTACAAGGTCCCTTGTATCAAAGAATTTATGGTTGCTATCGAAGAAGAAGAAAAACGAAAACTTGTTACAGATGTTATTGAAGTGTTTAAAAACAGAGTTTTATCGAGAGTGGACAATTTTCCCAAAGGTAAAACCTTAGCCCTTACAAATTACTTGTCACTTGTTATCACACAAAAGTTTAAAGTCAAAGTTTCCATTGTCAGATTTAAAGTCTACAAGTTTGATCAGTATATCTATAAAATATCATAACACTAATTAATTAATTTACCAAGTCAGACAAAATCAATAATTATTTTGTTCTATCAGATCTACTTAAAAGCATTTCATTCAAATTACAAAACCACATGTAGATTTTAGACATTATCCATGTATCCTGATTCCTGTGTTCTAATATTTGATTGTTTTTATAGTATAACATTTAAGGACAACATGGGACCAATTGGTTCATCTCAGCTGTTCCACACTCTCAAATAAAGTAACTTGAAAACTTAAAGCCAGCTTTTTTAAATACACTTGAGCTTTTCCTTAGACTCACTGAAATTCTGAAAACTAACAACCCTGTTAGAAAAACAAAATTGTTTTGGTTAAGGATGATTCCTATCATGTCCAAATTTATGTCCCCTAGTCCAACTATTCTCATTGTTAAGTATGAAAAAATGATGCATCAAGAACACTATCAATTCCCTTAGCAATCTTATTAAACACCTAAATCACTTCTTCTCTGCATCTTCTTTTTTTCAAATATAGACAATGAGGGAGTTCAATCTGTACTCCTATGACAACCCTTCAGCCACAGGCTTGTGGGTCATTCCATGTCAAATCACTGAGATTTTGGAAAATTTTCCAGGTGACTTCTTCAGAACAACTTGAAAATATTCACATATATTGATCATATTCAGAGATCTTAGAATATATGGTAAAACTCTGAAATGGCTGAATAACTGGTGACCTGGTCAAATTGTGGCCTGAAGTAGGGTTATTTTTAGCTAAATCATAAAGAGTTCCTTGCATATTTTTACAGGAGATCTGACAAGCTTTTAATTGCACCAATTGCTCATTTATCAGCTGATATGTTATAGGAAATTAGAAAAAAATCAGCTTTGTGTCATATTAAGTCATAGATCTATGGCTTATTACATAAACCAATGTTTTTTACAATTTTGCGTTTTCAGGTGATTTTACTGCCTCATTATGAAATTCCTAAGAAAGATAAACTTGGTTTGAGACCATATTTTACTTTTGTGAGATTAATTCAGTCAGTGTAGCAAATTTCAGTCTTCTACCACCATTACTCTTGCAGCTTAAAGCAGACAAAGTTGCCAGAAAAAAAAAATAACTAAATTTTACAACGTTCTAAATTAGAAACTATCAGAGATATTGATCTAATCTTTGGCAATGTTTCATTATATAGGTAGATGAGTACATGTAAATATTTACAAGGCATTCTGAGGGTGTTACCTGCACCCCCCTAGATGATTTGACATGGAATGACCATTGTGTATCTTTGTGTTTAATCTTAAACAAACAAACCCATCCAAATTACATTAATAACTCAATGTATGATAACCAACATGGATTTATTATAATTAAAAACCACGTTCCATTTGTTTGTTTAACTCACTAAGTATTTTTATAAAGCAGCAGAATCCTCTTCACAGATAGTGACACCAAATACTTTAGTATCATTGGTAAATTTAAGTAATTTAATAACTATTTCTTCATCTATATTATTAATGTAAGTAAAAAAGAACAAAGGTCCTAAGACCGAGCCCTGAGGAACACCACCTGTCATATTAATTCAGTTTGACTAAACTCCATTTCTAACAACCCTCTGCTTTTTTACAAACAGCCACTCCTCTATCCAATTTTGCCTCATATGAAGCACCTTGTCAACTGCTTTCTGAAAATCCAGATACAAATAATTTACACTCTTACCCTATTTCTTCTTGAGTAGTGACATTTTCAGGGAATTGTCAAAAGATTTGCAAGGCAAGATTTTCCTTCATTGAAACCATGTTGACTATCCAATAAAATTACACACTTTGTTCAATGATTTTGCAAAACGTCTACTAACATACTTTCCAAAACTTTTCCACAACTCGTGTGAGATTAATGTGTCAGTAATTACTGGGACAATTTTTATCACTTCCCTTGAAAAGTGGAGTTTTGCCAGCTAACTTACTATTCTGTCACACCTGCCCACTATTGAAGAAATTATAACAAAATAAGAAAAAAGTAGTAACTCGCTTATCCAGTCTTTAACCTCTTTCAAAACCCTTTGGTGAAATATCTTGGTTTATGTGTTAATTTTCTGTTTCACCAACTATCTTGATATTCTACAATCTTAATTTTTTTTTAATTTATGATGGTTCTCTTTAGTTTTCTCTCAAACATCCTCTTCTTTCTATAAAGAATATATTTACCTTGAATATTTAAACATTTTCACATCTGATCAGTGTTTCCGCTCAGCTTCCAAGTTCACAACAGATAATTCTTGTAGTATCTATTTGAAATTTGTAACCAAAATATCATTATTTCTTAACTCCATGTGCAGTAAAACGCAATACCTAATGGAGAAATAGTCACTGCTCCCAGTTTCTACCTTTTCATTTCTTTATTTGAAGTTTATAATCAATCTAAAATAGTATAATTTCTAGAAGGTTTCTTGACTGATTGTTGACGAAAGCCATTCTGAACAACCTCCAAAAACCTTTCTCCATCATTTCCTAAACAATAAGCCTGAAATTATGTCTTCATCAACAGCTGAAATCTAGCCTCATTGTAAAATTTCTCACTAATATTATCAGTTTCATTTGGTGGTCTGTAACAAATTACTAATAAAAGCATTTTCCCTTTGTACAAATAGAAACTCAGATGGTTCTTTAATATCCTGAATGTCAACAGGATGTAACTCACATTTCACTTAGAAAGCCACTCCCCCTCTCTTTATCCCTATTAAACAGCATAAAACCTTGCATTTCAAAGAATCTTCTGTCATCAAAATCATTTTTGTTTATCCATATTTCAGCTCTTCCCATTACCTCAAAACCCTCCACTCCTGTCTGTGCTCAAAAGTAATCTGTTTTATTTCTTATACTTCTAGTATTGCAGTAGTAATAATTAAACATATCCTGATAACTACTTCCATATTAAACTTTTCTCTGCCTCTATGCTTTTTTGCCTTCAGTTTTTCTTGGCCCTAACCACCATCTAGTCTTAGTTGAATAGTCTTAGATGTCTATAAAAGTCCCCTGGGATGTATAAGGGAGATGATAACTGTTCAAGAGCATCAAGGTCTGATTGATCATATGTCTCTCCAGGCAATAGGTAGAAAGAACAAACAGTGATGGTATGACCCAAGGAAACACAGATGGCTATGGCCTCAAAGGGTGTGTTGAGTGGCAAAGACAAGGTGGACACATGCTAATCAACCAACAGTGCCACCCCTCCATCACACAGCTGTCATTTCTTTGTGAAGAAAACTGCCGAAAGGTGACTGTATTAGCAGATTTCAGAAATGTTTCCTATGAGGAGAGACAAACAGGATGGTTGGAAGTAATCAGTGTTTTGATGTCATCTAGATTAGAACCTTGACATTTCCATTGTATCATGGTGGCCATTTTTCATTTATGTGTCAATGAATTAGGCAGAGAATTCTTCAGTTTATGACCATGTCTTTTTTCTTTGTTTTCCTTATTCTTGGAGGTCTATCGATCTCCATGGATCCTGCCCTTGGTTGATTGGGCAAGTCTTTGCTGTTGGAAGGGGATTCCAAAGACTAAGGACATGAACGATTGATTGTTTTGCATCGTGGAGTTGGAGAGGAAGATGGATCCAAGGAAATGCCTGTACCTGGAACCAAAGGATGTGTAACTCGGGGTTTGGTGGAATGTATAGAAGTGACTGAGATAGGTGTCGAAGTTGATTTATCAATTTTTCTAACCATGGAGGTCAATAGACCTTTCATTTGTTTGAAGAATGACTCTTTAGGAGGCAGAGAGAGATCCGTCTGCACTCCCACAGTAGCTGTGGAACGAAGTGCAGCAGTATAACGTCTGAGATGAGGCAGTGGACAGCTAATTTTCAAGCCTCAGGATAGATAATGTTATGAAACGTCTTGAAATGCTGCATCTATTTTTCTTCCAACCATTTAGGGCAAGAACAAAAGTATGATGGGTGAGAGCCATTGCAAACTGATGTAATCAGGGTCCATTTCACACTAATAGGCATCATGATCCTTACCTCTCCAACGAGCACACCTCAAGGAACCAGAACATGACATCTTTCAGTGACCGAACCCTTGACATTGGAAACATCAGACAGGGTTTGGAATGTATGGCCATACTCCACAATTAAGAAAATGTGCAGGCGTTTGTGGTGACATAAATGTCAGAATGAGGTCATTGGTCAGCATCATAATTCCATATTTGCAAGTGGAGATACACCTCACTGCAGAAACTCCTTGGGTGGAGAAACCAGTGAGAATCTCCAACTCTGGGATGTTCTTCAAATCCTTTTCAACAATAACTCCTTGTGATGAATTCAGAGTAGCACAAGGTGTAACCTCAATAGGTATATCCCCAATCATCTTTATATGGAAGAGGAGTTCACTGTGTTGACATGTGGATGTTTCCACTAATATGTCACCTGACTGAAGCTTTTTTACTGACTTTCGAGAGCCAGCAAGTCCTTCTGAATGAAAAAGGGAGACATTTGCCCTGAAGGTTTGTCTGAAAGTTAGTGCAATATAAGAAAATGAGGAACAACAGGTGGTATGGATGTTGAGGATTGCTGTTCAGAATCTTCAAAATGTGGTCATTTACCTTTTGGCTGTTGTTTCACTGTTTTATCAAGAATCCATAATAAAGAAAGGGAAATTTCGGTGCCCATTGACCCCACCCACCATGGAGCCCCACGAGGGGATGCACTAAAATGTCAAACAAAGACACTGCAGCAACACCAGGGTTTTGTGAGCACTATATCCAAACACCAGCATCAGGTATTATATCCACAAAACTGGTACTTGGTTAACTCTAGCCCGAGTAGACCAGCTAATTGACCTAAGGCTGCCCATCTACAGGGATTCAAGGCCAAAGTGGTGCATTAGGGTTAGATCCCCTATTCTTCACGGGTTGCCATGCACAGCAAACATGTGGGTGGATGTTTGGATCCCAGAGGAGGTAAACTGAAAGAACAGAACTTTCCTTCGGAGGTTCCATCACCACGTACAGGAATCCACGTCGAGGAGTCTACCCCTTATACTTAATGAATGAGCTCCTCTGATATACCTTTCTCTACGTCATTAGCCCCTAAAGCAGCACCTCTGCTAGCCCACTTTATTTTTTGCTCTGTCAGTTATATCTTCCACCTCTGACCCTGGTAAACATGATCTGATTATTTTTTCCATATTTACTCCCACAGACTATCTTATCCATACTCCTTGTCAAGGAATCACCTGCAAGTGTGACCTGCTAAACGTCCACATTCTTCTGTGACTCATTTCCCTTCCCTCCAATAGTTCATCATCTGCAGAAGCCAAGATCTGAAATTTGTTGTTCATCAGAGTACCTATTGTAACTAACTTCACTATATACTTTAATAGTACTGTTTCTAACTTCCTGACTACCACTGTCAGCAGATGTATTCCTTGCTCATAACAGTTTAAGCTCCTGTTGAAATCCTGCTATTATCTTCTATTATCTATTGCCTCTACTTTAACTAAAAACTCTACATAAAAATTGCATGTATTTATTACTAGCTTTGTTAAAAGTACATGCCAGTCCCAAATAAAACCTGCTTATTTCACTCATTGTCCCTAATAGACTATGAACACTTAACTTGTACACTGTTCTTACCCATTGTATTTATACTTGTAGCTTGAAAATAAAAACTTAATACCACACAGGAATTATTCATGGTGATTTTAATGAAAACAACGTGTTGGTACTTGCTGATGTTGACAAGAATGAGTACAAGGTTTGTGGACTTTTGGACTTTGGGGACATTCATAAGGCACCATTGATGTTTGATGTAGCAGTGATGATGACGTACTGCATGATTGAATGCACAACTATGGATCATTCAGATGCTGCCGGTCATGCACTTGCAGGTTACCTGTCTGAGAAGACTCTGAATGAAGGAGAATTATCACTCATGCAGGTTCGTGTTTTTGTTATCCTAAGTCTAACACAACAAAAGAAAAACAATGTTTTGATTTTCTCTCAAGAAATGTGGATTAAATATTCTTTAGAACTAAAAACAATCTTAATATATATTCAATTATTTATGTTACCACAGGCCATTAGTTTGCAAGTTTTACATAGCCATGGAACCTTTTAATTTCATTCCTTCTTTCATGGAACTCGAGCATATAACCCACCCTAAATGAAAGCAACCATATTCGTAATAGTAGTTAATGTAAACTTCTATATATAAATACATTTAATCCCTGGCTGGTTACCATTCAGTACTAGAAAAAATTTGCTAATACTTATGTTTCTGGAGAACCCTTACAAATTGTACGCAGCTTAAAAATTACTACCATCCATCATATAAGTAAAGGTTCTGT
The DNA here is from genome assembly GCA_011833715.1 of Carcinoscorpius rotundicauda. Lineage (NCBI taxonomy): Eukaryota > Metazoa > Arthropoda > Merostomata > Xiphosura > Limulidae > Carcinoscorpius > Carcinoscorpius rotundicauda. Next base: position 3,642,043 of record CM022391.1, on the reverse strand, counting down.
ACATTTGACTGTCTTGCCTAAAATTAAATTTCAAGTGACCATTTTTCTGTCTCTGAAATAATACACACACAGATCAATGAACAAAACTTTGTGAAAGATGTTTTACAGTTATCATTAGATAACAGAAACTTGTCATAACACAAAGTTGTGAATGTTAACTAGTACTTCAGTTTAATATTGTTTTGTTCTTTCAAGGTGTGCATTGCTGCCCGACTATGTCAATCTCTTGTGATGGGTGCCTACACATACTCCTTAAACCCAACAAACACATACGTGCTGCAGACTTCACGCACAGGCTGGACTTTACTTCGCAAGTTATGGAAAACAGACTGGGATAGTTTATACAGTCGATGGAATGAGATAATCCACTCAAAGAAAAACAATTAACTTTGGAACTTTTAATGTTTGTTTAGGGCAAACCATGGGGACCACAATGCACTTTTGATGTCTGGACCAATCAACACTCGTTATTAGTCAATAGGAATGTTATAATAATTTTTTAGGTTTGACTTTGTCAATCTCTTGTGATGGGTGCCTACACATACTCCTTAAACCCAACAAACACATACGTGCTGCAGACTTCACGCACAGGCTGGACTTTACTTCGCAAGTTATGGAAAACAGACTGGGATAGATGATACAGTCGATGGAATGAGATAATCCACTCAAAGAAAAACAATTAACTTTGGAACTTTTGATGTTTGTTTAGGGCAAACCATGGGGACCACAATGCACTTTTGATGTCTGGACCAATCAACACTCGTTATTAGTCAATAGGAATGTTATAATAATTTTTTAGGTTTGAAGCACACGGACCTTAGGTTCTTTTGTTTTGCTTAAAATTAGAGTCTAGTAAGACTTACAATTGTTTGTATACTGTTTCAGTGTTTAACTATTACATCAGGGAAGCCTTGTAAATTGATGTTGGAATGGCTATCAGAATTATAATTCTGTCCAAAGCAACTAACAACAACTAATGTTTTTAAACCTTTTTGTTATTTTAAATAAAATATGTAGACTTAAACATGTTAACTGGTTGATTAAAAACTTGTGTTTGGAATTACAAGTTCATTTAGTCTTTTACATTTAGAAGTTGACATATTAACAATAAAGATTATATTTCCCTTGTATTAAAATTTCACAAATTTGAAAGCTGCTTTCACAGTCAAGTTTTTAAATTTTATGTCAGTTTTTGTTCGATCAGTTCGTGTTTTCTTAATTCATATTTAGAAAGTTCTGGAGCTGGTAGTAAATTTCTTTCTGGATAACTTTCATAAGTAGTTTACAAATTGCTAAAATGTTACGTAACCCATTAAATTCTAATTTTAAAACTTTTCAATCCTTGCATATCAAAACCCATTTATTTTAAATTCACAGCTGAATACATTAAATATTACTATAAACATAAGAGAATAACATTTATAATCACACCTCAATGAGTGAGTGTTTTTATTTGGAGTTAAAAGAGCAACATTCTTACACATAGTAAATATTCTGTGTTTACTACATCGTACAGAACTGTTTAGAGACTTATGTTTTGCTGTTATAACTAATTTATTTTACCTCCAATTATATACCAGGTCAACGATCTTTGGTAAAAAGCAATTTGGTCAAAAGGAATGCAGAGCCTTCACTTTCCTAAGAAGATTTAGAGTGTAATAAACCAAAATATTAACTTTAAGTTGGCTGTTAAAGAATAATAAGATTTTGTTTTAACTGTAAAATACATAAAACATTTCTTCGATGCTATTTTGTGGCAAATAAAATTACACGAGTTACTTTTTAAATTGTTTAAAAGTATGGCACTGGTCAGAACGTAAACATTTTTTGTTACACGAATGTGATCCCTTCTAATTATTGCTGACAATTATGCTGAATTTAGCTCCAATTTGTTTGTTAAATTTACTTTATAATATTCAGCTTTAAAGCAAATCAAACTTGAAGTTACTCAAGGGGAAGTCTGTGGTAGTGTAAAAAAGCCCATTTTAATCTAAAGTTTAAACTATTTTAAACTTGAGAAGAATTGATCTACCTTTCACACCAAGAAGCCGTAGGAATGACAGCTCATGAGTTGTGACACACACGAACAAGTTACTTTTGAAGTATTCAGTTTTATTGATGATTTAGAAGTCAGGGAAATACAAGTTTTTGTCTCTCAAATAATACATATTACAAGTTATTATACCTGCTGGAAGTGCCAGATAATTTATTCAAAGCTTTTGCTTATGAAGCAAAATTGAAAATGCAATAAAGAAGATGGAGAGCCTTTTTTCAACATTTTATTTCCTACTTCTTGAAGGAAAAAAAACAACTTTTAATGAACTTGTGCTTTTCCAAATAACATGGAAAAAAAAAACACTGAACTCTATTTTAAGTGATTTGGAAATACAGTGAAGGAATGCTTAAACAGTTTGTGTTCCAAGTCTGGGAGAGAGTTCAGTTACTGGATCTTCCTCAAAACAGATATACTGGTTATGAAACTACAAAATTAAATAAAAACAACAAACCAGACAAAATACCACAAGCATAAAATAAAGTGAAGTAGAACTACAGCCAGCATGTTTTATCCACTGTTTGATGTCTAATTTGGAGAGTGAATTAACCGACAAAAAATATTTCATGTTTAAACTTCCTCGTTTTGTCCTTGGACAGCTGCTTCTGACTGAACTTGGAAACCTTTTTGTTTAGTCTTCTTCCTGTCCAGTCCTAATATCAGAGAAAACAAAGGTAATTACACGAAACTTGATCTGAAGTACACACAAGTGATTACTCTCTCGGTCATATATTCTACATCGCGTAACTATTACAAAATTTTTATACTGAATGTTCTACTGTAAAGCTGTGATAAAAATAGCTTGGTTGTTGGATGCTGACATACTCATTTTACCTCAACAGTTAAATGTTCTACTCCTTTCAACAGGAGAAATTACTGTTAGCTCCACTAATTACTGTGAAGAATGTACGTACCTTCTTGTTTAGATTCTTCTCCGGTGCTGTTATTACGTCGTTTTCTGTTATAACGGCCACGGACAAACTTGGGGAGAGGAAGAGGATCGATACCCAGAACTTTATGTACTTGTCGAAACACCATCAAACGGAGGGCTTGCTGTACACAGAGGAAAAGAAGGAGAAATTTGTAATCCTGATTTGCATGAGCTAATGTAAGTCAATCACCTTATTCTGAAAGCAGATACATTGTTGACCAATATTTGACAGTGGAATATAGTTCAAGACTACATTGAGTCATGCTGTGTGTAGAAGTTTCTTTAATCACAGACAATGAAACTGATGCATGTTTATCTCCTCCGGAACAGAACATGGGAAATCATGTAATTATTTATCTACGGGTTGTTTGTTTAAACAGAGTATGTTCACACTGAATGGAATTTCTGAAGAGTTCACCAAATCATATGGTATGAGACTCATACCACTATCCTTTACAGAAGTTTATTATTACAGGAACTGTGATGTTGTACATCACAGTTCATGATGTCTGGGACGTAGCATAACTAACCTCCCAATAGTTTCAAACAACCTATTTTCATATAATTTTCTTTTGCTTGAAAGTAATTCTTATAAGACAAATATTATTTGAAAACTCACTGTAAAATAATACTTCAGTTATTACACTTGTTTAATAAAATTATTTCACCAAGTAGATTTCTAATTAATAAAAAATGCCCAATTATGAAAATACATTATAGTTATCACCTGTGCATTAGCGGTGATATCCTCTCGATCCTGGTTCTTCAGATCAACTACATCTACTGGGTCCTTTTCACAGGGATCGATAAGACCTGGACCACCTAAACATTGAGATAAAAGAAGGTTTTAATATAATCTTCTACATTAAGAATACTTTTAATTTACAAAAATGTTAGGTTTTATTATTAAGAAAAAAAAAACTCTTTGAAATTGGATCTTTCTTTATTTTTTTTGCATTCCAGTAATGACATGCATGTAAACCACAAAGTATAAATGCAATTTTAATAAAATTAACAGCATGCCTGATAATTATAATGAGGCATGTCATTCAATTTTTTTTATTCACAAAAACTAGATTCATGATATCTTGAAACTTCGATTCATTTTCCTAATGCAAAGAAAACTGACCTGGCAACAGAATTCCCCCGCTCACAGCCTCGAACACTCTACGGAGAGCGTCACCAGAACTGAGGGGCAACTGGGAACTACTCAGAACTTTTTCTACAAGCAACTCCAGTGCCTAACAAAACATACGTTGCATTTCATTCACAGAATCATCACAAAGTTTTCTGATCAGGTTAATATTTCAAATTAATAAGATAAGACATTTAATAAATGCCACATTATAGTCACAAAACACTTTATTCACACAAAGTGGCTGTACACAAACTTTTTTTCTGAACCCTCCAATTTTCTAAACATTAAATGAATGGTATAAGAAATATTATAAAAGGTGTTTAGACCACATAAGATATTAAATCACAAAGAGAATATTTAATTGTCATTCACAGTTGAACATGTGTGTAAAAAGGTCTTTCCATTTTGACTTAAACATAAAACAGTTTACTTGTGAAAAACGAACGAATCTCGAAGGGGATTTTTCTTCAACATGATTTTCTCGGGTGGTCAGATTTTTAGAAGAATTTGAATATTAGATTTGGAAATAAAAAATCAAAAGAACAGCTGTGTTCATTAGTCTTTGAACTGATTATTTCAGCATGAAGTAAGAGGAAAGCAAAATGGATGCTATGTGTTCTGTTAAGAAGACTGGGTTTATCGTTATTTTGAAGAGAATCTTGAATAAACCTTTAAAATGGGTGTTAGCCTGAAGATGTTTCCTAAGGATAAACAAATGTTGCAAAGTGGTTATTTAACCTGTTTAGACAAATACCAAAAGGCTATATTCTTTAGCTTATCTAAATATAGTAGTATTGGGATTCTTAGAATTAAAGGTCTGACTTTTTGTAATGTGGCTGTATAACACTTAAGATGTTGCTTAGATATATTAGCTGGTTCATAATCTCATTATTACTAATGGCTTCCAAATTAACCAAATCTATGAGCCAATAACAGTTATACCACATTGTGCATATGAACTTAAATTTACATCATTCACACAGACTCAGTTAAAGAAATACCTCGTGCTGACAGTCAGTTTATTATATGAGAAACAGAGTTAGAACATTACAAGTTCAATACATAACTGAGCAGTGTGGTATGGTAAATACCCTAACAAAAATATTTGCTATAAAACATACATAATGAAGAAAGCAAAGAAATCATAAGGTTCCTTCATCCAATAAAATATGTCTACATGAAACAGTAATCTTATGATTTGTTTCCTTCATTATGCATTTTTGATGTTAAATATTTTTAGGTGGGGTATTTGCTATTAAAAATACATAATGAAGGAAACAAAGAAATCATAAGATTACTTCATCCAATAAAACATGATGATACAAAACAGTAACTGACTAACCTCTTCGTTTGAAACATTACTATTATAAATTAAGGTTGTATAATACTTAAGAACATAAATTCAATCTTCAAGTATTGATGTTTTAAAATAAAATATAAAATTAGTTAATTTGTTTTATAAAAAATATCAAATTGCATTTCAAAAACTTTAAATCAAGCAACCAACTCCCACCTCCAAAATCCAATTACATTACTTTATAAGTACAACAAAACTAGTCTTCTCAGAGGGCTTTACCTTGCACATATTTCCCAAGCGTGTTTTATAACTTTACATCTTAATACTGTGTTAGTACAGCAATCGTCAGACTAAGATAAAATATTTAGAAAGTCTGACATGGTTTGTTATTTGCCACGAGCATAAACAAGAAAATGAGAATAAAAATCATTAGAAGCGAAGCCAACTTGTTATTATTTTAACACCTTAGTCGTGTTTAATAACCCAAACAATAATAATTTTATGTTTCCCCTACTTCAGTTCACTTTGGCAGATATTTACAAAACAGACTGAAACAAACTGGGAACGTTGTTAAAATGCAGAGTAAAATCAAGAGTCAACTGTTTTAAGATAACATCACACCTACCCAACTAGAAAGTTGTCCCCAGCTTGGTAGCCGTCGACGCAAATCCTGAAGTATTCGAATTACCACCACACAGGAATGAAGACCACTAGCTTTAGCCTAGGAAGTTCATTGGTTATAAATATTGGAAAATATACAAAATAACTAATAATTATTAAAAAATAATGTGTGCAACTTAACTGAAATTAATAAAAAGTACCTATAAAAATATGTATTATTTTAATTATTTTTATACAACAAACAAAAGCAATAATACAAAAGACTGAGAAAAGCATTGTTACAATTATCAACCAATCAAATAGGTTGACTATCTTACATTTTGCACAAAAAAAGTTACAAAAATCAAATGAATACACCGTAGAATGTTCATTACTTCATTAACAAAGTTGAAAATTTAACAACTATATTTTTAGTCTCTCAAACAACTTCTTAACCAAGAAACATTTCAGGTGCAAGGTTGCACAGAACCCACAACAAAATCTGATAACAGAAATGACAAAACTTACAAATATTAGATATTTTAGAAGATTTAATGGGTTTTCTATAGTTATTTGCATTTGGTTGTTGACAAATTATGAAATATTAGTGAAAGTCTACCTGCACTAACAAAACTAAAACTTCCACAATGAATGAAAATATCTCAAAACCTGGAACCAATAACAGACAACACAATGTGTATTTCCACATGTGTATCTACACACACAAGTGTAAAATACTTCCAGTGAAACATTTCTTTGCTTAGTTGTTTTGGGTTACCCGACTATAAGTTTAGAAGGGCAACAAACATAAATATCCCTGAAACAAAATGCTAGCAACACTTCACTTTTTAAATAGGTGTTTATTGTTACTGCTAAAGTAGTTACATTACTTTTACCCAAGAAAAGTTTATTTTTGTTTTTAATGTAAGTAAATGATGAACGAGCAGCGAGGGGAAGAAGTTCAAAGAACAAATGACCGGTTAACCCTTTTGTACACGATCAACATCGGCTGAATTTGGAATATTCACATTAAGTTTTCTGTTCATTCTTTTCTGAAAGTTGTGCAAAGCTATACATGGATTATCTGCACTAGCCATCCCTAACTTTGCACTGATAAACTAAAACGAAGGCAGCTAAACCAACACCTCCTATCATCAACTATTAGGCTACTTTTCTCAAATAGTTATCTGCTACTTTTACAATACATACGTAGCTCCAAAGTGTGAGTGCATGCTTTATTTGTTTTCATGCAATACTGAGACACAAATCACGGATCCTTAATTTCAATCAGGCACATTAACCACTAAGCCGCACCTGAAATTTTAGAGGACCCTGCCATAAGTTTGTAGTACAATTCAATATTATAAATGTTTGAAAAATTATAACAACCAGTTTAATAGAATCCTTTCTTTTTAGGTAAATCTGCAATTGGGAAGGCACATTGTATTTTTTATTTGCACTCTTATCGTATTTGTGTTTAGGATGTAATTTGCAATTCAATATTACAGAGAAATGACACTTCTATTTAACTTCACTGTTTTTTTCATTGAATTTCAATAACCTGATTCAAAGACGTATATATCTGACAAAAAATTACCATATTTAAAAGTTCACGCATCATAGATCTTTACGTCATCAAAACCTAAACTTATCAGTATGCATTCTACATTTCTATGCTGTCATATTAAAGGAAAAAATTCTGGTTGCAAAAATATTCCCACAGGTTGTAACCTGTACATGAATTTCAAATGTTTTTGTTTCTTTAAACTGACTGAAAGTTTTCAAGTAAATAAAATCACACCTAAACATCAAGAAAGTATTTAATAAAATGCATGCTTCTTATATATCAAAGCTTTACTAACATTGTATACACATTGATGTATTTATTTACTAAGAATTTAGGAATTATACTGGTTTTCCACTGACCTGTTTAAATCTAGAAAAAGCAATAAACTTTTTAAACATTTTAGATTCAAAAAGATTTATTAAACTTCGGTTATTTTCTTCAAACATTTAAACTTGTCAAAACTCAGCAATAACTTTTTTCTAATGGCTTCTACATCTGTATACAAACATGAATGGTACTACAAACATTACGACACTAATGTCAAATGTATACAAACATGAATGGTACTACAAACATTTCTACACTGATGTCAAATTCAATCATAATACGCAAGACATTATTTCAACATATATTTCAAGAAGCATTGATATTAAACATGCATTCTTTGTGTATCTGTATGAACATTCAGACTTTGTTCGTCTAAAATGTGATTACAAGTGGAATTTCAACTGGCTGTGACCTATGACTTTCCAGCCTCATGTGCAGTGAGATCAGGTCATTTTTTGACCTCCAGTCCATACTCTACAGCAGGGAAATGTGTTCTGAACAACACCTCGTGGTACAACACACTCTTAACAGACAAACCCATTCAACTAGTACTTGTTTACATTGTTCTTTAAAAGAAATGTGGTTTTACACAAAGACAAGCCTGGAAAACATTCTTCACACAAACTGTCTCATATATTACAGATACTAATACAGTTAAGACATCTTTTTTGTTGAATTTGAATTTTCTAAAAGGCTTGATATTTCTAAAATAACTTTCTTTCTTTTAAAAATAGGTTGTAGAATTATTGAGACAAGTTTTCAGAAGAATGTTACAGAGACTTGCCTACAGATGGCAGCAGTGTTCATATGACATATCTACCTGCTGCAGGAAGTGAACAAAAGGTAATGAACAAATGAGTAGCACATGGACAAGAGGCTGAAAAGTAGAAGTGTGCAAACCTGGAACCACTTGGCATGTCTCAAGGCGGCCAAGGCATCCAGGCATTTCTGCCTGTCCAACACATCCGGTGGGTCTTTTACATTCTCTGAAACCAGATGACAGAAGATGGTCAATGGCAGGGCCACACCAGATGAAGGGTGTTTGACCTCCCATGGACACAGTGCATCTCAATTTAAGAAAGTATAAAAACAACTGATGGCTAGCAATATTTCACAACTTGTAAACTTAACATTCTAAATTTGAAATAGGTAACAGCCACAACACTTAATCTCCAAAATTTATAATTAAATACTGACATTTTATTATATCTAATGTCTTATGCCAATGTCATGCAGGTTAATTGAAAAAAAATGCTATTTTAACAAAATATTATTCTCAAAACAATGGAGAACTATATACAAACGTTTAAGGAAGAGAAGGTACCTGTCTAAAATTGACTTTAATATATTCTGATTCAAAGTATTGAGGGTATAATGTTAATAAAAAAAAAGGTAAAATGTTTATTTTGCATTAAAGATAATTAAAATTAAAAAAGCAGAGAAATATTAAATGCTTAATTCTCAAATTAATAGTCTCATTATGCAGAAATGATTGGAAAAAAAAGAAGACAGAAAACAAAAACACACAACACTGAAAAACACTGTGCCCAGTGTGAAGAGGTCAAATATCCTTCCCAGCTACCGATTCTGTACACTCCTCACTGTTGTTGATGTTGGTACTTAATGTAGAACTGATGACCTCTGTACATTTGGACTGAACAAAAAATACAGGTTATACAAAGTAATCAACTCTTCAATTGGACTTATTAAACCAGGAGTTACAGCTAATAAACACATTACTTAATATGAAAATTCTGTTTTTAAAATAGCTATAGCCTTTATGGCTATAACCAATGAAGTTCTCACATCCTACAGTATCTCACACAAGCTTCTTTGTTCAGCTGCTTCACTCGTTTAACAATTTGTTCCTTTTTTCTCTCCTATCGATATAATCATAATTTCTGATCATTTATGAGGACACAGTCACTGCTCTACCAACAGGTAATCTTGGAAGTTATATCACAACAATAAAACCAATGTCTGTTAATGAATTTTTAACTCCATAAAATTCTGAGCAGCCCCATGGATATAAAGTTATAAATTCAAATCATCAGAGCAACAGAAAAGCAAAGTAAGAATTCAACGTGATTAAAAAACATATTTGCAAGTCTCATAAGAGATAGACAAACTATGTGGCCAACCAAACACGTGTTCAAACTATTTGAGGCATCAGAGTTCTCTCAAATGACTATGGAATAAGTGAACAGTAAGATAATAAAAACAATATAGAAATTTCTGAACTTACTGTATGATTACCTTATTTTTTAGCTCTGATACGCTTTAAAGTTCTTTATACTGACTTTATGCCCTCAGGTTTTTAATGCATGAACTTCAATAATTTTTCTTTTATGTCTTTTGTAAAAATGCATGCACGTTTACAAGCTTGACACACTCCTGGGATGTTGCTTCCTTCTGCAAGTCTTTACGAGTCTATGCCTTTTCCAATTTAACCCACTCATTTAATCCTCTTTCTCTGCATACATTTGGAAAGTTTGGTTTGAGTTATAATTTGCAAATTTCTAAAATGCAACCTAACAGTTACCTGGAGCTGTCTTCAAATTTGAAGTGACAGACTAGATATAAATAATAGAGCTGATCAACAGCACCCACAGCTAGTATACTTCTTTTACACGTGGAAAGTGAGACTGACCATGATATAATAATGCTCCAAAGATTGCGGGTTGAACACCCTAACCAACAATCAATGTCAGCCCCATCTAAAAAAACACTAGACTTTTTTAGATGTATGATCAATGGATATATAGCTGTAAACAAAATCCAACAAATTACTCCAAGAATTATTTTGTTAACAAGTACAATATTTTACTGTACTAGCTCCCATAGGAGACAATTTAGTGTTGAACTAATGAAGTTATTAACCCAAGTACTGGGCTGATTCTAGAAATCTTTTGATGTTATATTGATTTGATATGTTGGTTGTGTCCTAGCCCCCAGTGGCTCAGCGGTATGTCTGCGGACTTTCACGCTACAATCCGGGTTTCGATACCCGTGGTGGGCAGAGCACAGATAGCCCATTGTGTAGCTTTGTGCTTAATTCAAAACAACAACAACCTACATTCCAGTCAACATAAAAAGACAACCTTTAGAAGGCAACCTGTAGCTCCCTCTTACAGTTTAATTTGTACTAAACATTTTTAAAGAAATTTGTCTACTTTTCAGTACAAACTGTACAGCAAAGGTTCTAATCTCAATAGGTAAACCAATCAATGTCACCAGTTCATCTGCATTTAGTTGACATGTAACCAGTCAATGTCACCAGTTCATCTGCATTTAGTTGACATGTAACCAGTCAATGTCACCAGTTCATCTGCATTTAGTTCACATATAACCAATCAATGTCATCAGTTCATCTGCATTTAGTTGACATATAACCAGTCAATGTCACCAGTTCATCTACATTTAGTTGACATGTAACCAGTCAATGTCACCAGTTCATCTGCATTTAGTTCACATATAACCAATCAATGTCACCAGTTCATCTGCATTTAGTTGACATGTAACCAATCAATGTCATCAGTTCATCTGCATTTAGTTGACATGTAACCAATCAATGTCATCAGTTCATCTACATTTAGTTGACATGTAACCAATCAATGTCATCAGTTCATCTACATTTAGTTGACATGTAACCAGTCAATGTCATCAGTTCATCTGCATTTAGTTGACATATAACCAGTCAATGTCACCAGTTCATCTACATTTAGTTGACATGTAACCAGTCAATGTCACCAGTTCATCTGCATTTAGTTCACATATAACCAATCAATGTCACCAGTTCATCTGCATTTAGTTGACATGTAACCAATCAATGTCATCAGTTCATCTGCATTTAGTTGACATGTAACCAATCAATATCATCAGTTCATCTACATTTAGTTGACATGTAACCAATCAATGTCATCAGTTCATCTACATTTAGTTGACATGTAACCAGTCAATGTCACCAGTTCATCTGCATTTAGTTCACATATAACCAATCAATGTCATCAGTTCATCTGCATTTAGTTGACATATAACCAGTCAATGTCACCAGTTCATCTACATTTAGTTGACATGTAACCAGTCAATGTCACCAGTTCATCTGCATTTAGTTCACATATAACCAATCAATGTCACCAGTTCATCTGCATTTAGTTGACATGTAACCAATCAATGTCATCAGTTCATCTGCATTTAGTTGACATGTAACCAATCAATGTCATCAGTTCATCTGCATTTAGTTGACATGTAACCAGTCAATGTCACCAGTTCATCTGCATTTAGTTGACATGTAACCAATCAATGTCATCAGTTCATCTGCATTTAGTTGACATGTAACCAGTCAATGTCATCAGTTCATCTGCATTTAGTTGACATGTAACCAATCAATGTCATCAGTTCATCTGCATTTAGTTGACATGTAACCAATCAATGTCATCAGTTCATCTGCATTTAGTTGACATGTAACCAGTCAATGTCACCAGTTCATCTGCATTTAGTTGACATGTAACCAGTCAATGTCATCAGTTCATCTGCATTTAGTTCACGTATAACCAATCAAAGTCAACTACTGTAATTAACTACATAACATTGTACTGGTAAATATAACCTAATACAAACATATGACCTGTACAACTACTGTAATTAACTGCATAACATTGTACTGGTAAATATAACCTAATACAAACATATGACCTGTACAAATATTGTAATTAACTACATAACATTGTACTGGTAAATATAACCTAATACAAACATATGACCTGTACAACTACTGTAATTAACTACATAACATTGTACTGGTAAATATAACCTAATACAAACATACGACCTGTACAACTACTGTAATTAACTACATAACATTGTACTGGTAAATATAACCTAATACAAACATATGACCTGTACAACTACTGTAATTAACTACATTACATTGTACTGGTAAATATAACCTAATACAAACATACGACCTGTACAACTACTGTAATTAACTACATAACATTGTACTGGTAAATATAACCTAATACAAACATACGACCTGTACAACTACTGTAATTAACTACATAACATTGTACTGGTAAATATAACCTAATACAAACATACGACCTGTACAACTACTGTAATTAACTACATAACATTGTACTGGTAAATATAACCTAATACAAACATACGACCTGTACAACTACTGTAATTAACTACATTACATTGTACTGGTAAATATAACCTAATACAAACATACGACCTGTACAACTACTGTAATTAACTACATAACATTGTACTGGTAAATATAACCTAATACAAACATATGACCTGTACAAATATTGTAATTAACTACATAACATTGTACTGGTAAATATAACCTAATACAAACATATGACCTGTACAACTACTGTAATTAACTACATAACATTGTACTGGTAAATATAACCTAATACAAACATACGACCTGTACAACTACTGTAATTAACTACATAACATTGTACTGGTAAATATAACCTAATACAAACATACGACCTGTACAACTACTGTAATTAACTACATAACATTGTACTGGTAAATATAACCTAATACAAACATACGACCTGTACAACTACTGTAATTAACTACATAACATTGTACTGGTAAATATAACCTAATACAAACATATGACCTGTACAAATATTGTAATTAACTACATAACATTGTACTGGTAAATATAACCTAATACAAACATATGACCTGTACAACTACTGTAATTAACTACATAACATTGTACTGGTAAATATAACCTAATACAAACATACGACCTGTACAACTACTGTAATTAACTACATAACATTGTACTGGTAAATATAACCTAATACAAACATATGACCTGTACAACTACTGTAATTAACTACATAACATTGTACTGGTAAATATAACCTAATACAAACATATGACCTGTACAAATATTGTAATTAACTACATAACATTGTACTGGTAAATATAACCTAATACAAACATATGACCTGTACAACTACTGTAATTAACTACATAACATTGTACTGGTAAATATAACCTAATACAAACATACGACCTGTACAACTACTGTAATTAACTACATAACATTGTACTGGTAAATATAACCTAATACAAACATACGACCTGTACAACTACTGTAATTAACTACATAACATTGTACTGGTAAATATAACCTAATACAAACATATGACCTGTACAACTACTGTAATTAACTACATAACATTGTACTGGTAAATATAACCTAATACAAACATACGACCTGTACAACTACTGTAATTAACTACATAACATTGTACTGGTAAATATAACCTAATACAAACATACGACCTGTACAAATATTGTAATTAACTATATAACATTGTACTGGTAAATATAACCTAATACAAACATATGACCTGTACAACTACTGTAATTAACTACATAACATTGTACTGGTAAATATAACCTAATACAAACATACGACCTGTACAACTACTGTAATTAACTACATAACATTGTACTGGTAAATATAACCTAATACAAACATATGACCTGTACAACTACTGTAATTAACTACATTACATTGTACTGGTAAATATAACCTAATACAAACATACGACCTGTACAACTACTGTAATTAACTACATAACATTGTACTGGTAAATATAACCTAATACAAACATATGACCTGTACAACTACTGTAATTAACTACATTACATTGTACTGGTAAATACAATTAACACAAACGAGTGATCGGTTATTGAATATAAATTCTGCAGAACAAAAATACCTTTTCTAGAATGCAAAGTCAAAATATCTTTAAATTGCTAGAAAACAATGGTAAATACAAATAACTGGCCTTTGTGAATCAAAAGGAGTTTCCTACTATGCTATGGTAACAAATTTATTTAATATTTTATTACAATACAGACAATTATTTACAGATCTATGTTATGTAAAGTATTATCCTGTGTGCTTCAATTCTACTTAACAAAACATTCAGTGTTCTGTAACTACACACGCTGAGTAAGAGGTAGAAATAAATTCAGCTCCCAAATAAGAACATAAATTACCTTTCAATTTTAAAAAGACAGTTTTATAATTGAAAAAAATATTTCCGTCAACAAAAATCACGCTTAGTATAAATCTTATTGGCATATCACAACAAGTCCAAAAATTCTACATCTTTTATTCTACAACAAATATATTAAAATATACATCCTACTTCATCCTTAATCTGAACTAAACAAGTGTAATGACCATAATGAGCTGCTCAGAATATCCAACTCATTTACACACACAACTGTAACTACAGGTAATCAGTTTTGACCATCTTCTTGTCGTAAGAATCCTGTTGGCTTGCTTATTTAAATATGAATGTAATATTATGAAAAAATTAATTATTTCAGCCTATCGGTAACCCAACAGAGGGTTACTGTTGTCCTACCAGCACTTGCTTCGTCACCACTTTTTCTCATGACAGGTGATGTCAGGGTCACAGTGACAGTAACATTTTGTTCAGCCAAAACAGTGATGGCAGCCTCCTCAACACACAGTTTGACTTCGTAGCTGTCTTCTGGAGCTACAACCTAATTGGTTAACAAAATTCTCTTTAACATATAAATTATATACATGTTTAAAACAACAGACAATCATGAAATGGGTAATTCTGAATGTTAATTCAATCTTATCTACTCCTTAATCACAACAAACGTTAAATCTGTTACAACTAATATACGTTTCTGTAACAAATAACTTCTGGCACTATTAATACAGCTTAATTTCTATGCATCATAAATGTAAACCACAAGATGGACTTCTGAAAGCTTAACAACATGGAATTGTAATTTAACCCTCTTGCAACAGGTCACAGGTCATGTCATTTGCACTTGTTGACTTGCTTTCAAAAGTTTATTGAACTATTTTACAAATTTGTCAATAAGTTTGGAATCAAATTGCAGATAATAGTTTTATATTATACAGGGGTTAATTTTTTTAATCTAAACACAAATATTAAAATAACACAACCAAATATTGATGTTACTGAGTCATGTGGCATGCTGAATGCAGCACTGGTTTGTGATGTTGAAATAACAAGTTTGTAGTTTTGTATGAATTATGAACTCAAATTACTAATATTATCAAAATAAACATAAAATAAGAACTGAATATCTTTTTACTTTGTTGAGATATAGATTATGTACTGAAATGTGAAGGGTGGCCCCAATCACCTCTTTCGTTTTTGAAAACAATTCCTTATATACACTTGTTCACTGGATGTCCTGTGAATGACCAACTGACAATTCAGAATGTCCCTCCTCAGATGGTTTTCTCAGTCATTTTAATCTATGAAAAGGTTACTATGTTCTTTCAAATAAAGTTTTCAAGAAGGTACGTTGTGCCTTTTTGTCTGCTCGAACTTTCATATTTCTTTAAACCAAAATATCAGTTACTAAGCTTGATAAATTACAGAAGAATTCCATGATATCATTATAGTATTTTATGATTTTTTTTATTATTCAATTTTATACATAAAACTGAAACAAAAAAAAAAGTTTGACGTCCTTCACGTGCAAAATTTTAAAAGGCTTAGCAACCTACGTCCAGTAGAGTTCAAAGGTCATAGTAAGAAGAGATAATTGTTTTAATTCTTAATTTTTCAACCTTTTAAGAAAAACAAGTTTAATAATTTTATATGCAAAAACGGCTCGTTTGGATTGAGAAAATATTTCAAATATTTCTCGACATCACTGAAGTTTAATAATTTATTTCTAAATAGTGATAACCCATATACATATATATACTTTATAATAATTGAAATGTGACTGTATATTACAAAATACTACTCTACTAAGCAGCCAAGACAGAGGACTAAAGGTCAAGTTTTATATTACTGGATACATAACCTGAGTACATGTGCATCAAGTCAATACAAGTTATGTAATGTTAGCTAGACATGACTGGAAGGCCAACATAATAAAATAAAATGATAAATAGTGCTATGATATTTAAGATACTTAAACTAAAAATTTGTATTTGTGTTAGAAAAAGTTGTCATTCCAACTCAAAAAAAGCATAATTTATATTTCCTTTATTATTATGATGATGGTTACAAGGTAGTGTATAGAAAATGAAATATAAAGTCTTACTAAAAGCAAACATTTGAATTGTATTTTGGAAGTTTTTGAGATTACGCAAATATTTGAAATTTTGAGGACGAAGAAGAGTTTCTTTAACCATGATATGAGATCACTTTATACTCAGATTAGTAAAGATTTTAATAAAGAAATCTTCAGAAAAATATTTCTGTAAATAATTCAAATTTACATTTAAAGCACTTTTATTCTCTACTGAAGTTGACCAAATTTTGTGAAAATGCACACGCTGTATCAAATGTTACGGTGCAAATATTTAAAGTGTGCAAACGTGTAGATGAACTCATGTACATTACCCCAAGCCCACTGCTAAAGAGTAAATCATGGTTTTATAAATGATCATGATTTTAAATAATTGCAATTATTTAAAAAAAACTCACACACACACACCCAATGGTTTTTTAGACAACTGAATTTCAAACATCTCGTTTCATATGAAGAGACAATGTGTCATAATGATCACATCTAATCAAATTTCACATAAACGGGTTGAATGTGTTACAACAGCGCTCAGCCAATCAAAAAATCACCACATATCTAAAGTGATAACATTATATTTCACAAACTACAAACACTAGTACACATCAAAAAAATTAAAATTAATACAATGAAGGGAAGAATAATAACTAATTATTGATTAATTATATAAACTAATGAGAAATAATTTCAAAATACCCTGCATGCAATTGTACTCACATTTGAAATTACCTTAAAATTGCATCTATTATATTATTTATATCAAAGATAAACATAGTTAACTTGTGAGAACATGCATAGTTAAAACACATGGTTTTGGGAACAGTGAGAAAACCATTAACTAAAAAAATAACATGCACTAAAACTTCACAACAGTGTTTCAGCTGATCATCAAAACTAAAAGGAAAAGAAATAAAAATGCCCATAATGAAGGACTGTAACACAGAGGTCAAGATCTATTCACAGGTTGCTCTCCACTTCTGAAGTTAATTTAGGCCCAGTATTAAATACAATAAGAAAAAACAAAACATGTTGAACTACAATGACTTTATGAAACAAAAAATTCAAAAACTTGTACAAAACGTGTTAAAATATTTTAACAGTTACCTTAAGCTGTTTGGGTAAGTTGTCTGCCACTTGCTCTAGAAGAGTCCTAGTAGGTTTCTCAGTACACATAACCACTAACTGCACATTCAAATCTCCAGTCAAGATAAGACCTTTAGCAAGTACTCCAATTCTCATCACTCCCTTTAGTACTCGAGATGGCTGGATTTCTTCCTTTTCGTCTTTGCTGTAATAAGAAATATAACATTAACTCAGGAGTGGTGGTTCCATCATTTACCACCTTCGTGTATTTTTGTAGGTTTTAAGATACATTCTCACAAATTATTCATTCAAAAATAAAAACATTCTTATAGAAAATCCGTAAAATTTGAGTAAAAGCTAAGCCAGCCAGAAAATGTGTAAATACAGTGTTTACAACATTAGAAGAAACTATATATCAAATGTTAATCAAAAACATAAGCATATAAAACTAGCTTGGTTTGTTAAAAAAACAAGATAAAAGGTTGACATACTTTTCTGAAAAACATATTTACTTTAATAACAAAAATATATCAACGAAACAAACTTCTGTTGTTGTTTGTTTAGAACTTCAGTACAATCACTATATTTGAAACATGTTTCTGTCATGTGAGAAAAGTTTTTCATCAAACAAAAGCACTGTAATGAGCTGGAGAGCTTTGTTTTATTTCAATTACTCTTCTGATAGAGGAAGAAATAATTTATTTAAATGTCATACCTCTCTTCTGTGGATTCGTTTGGTAACTGAGAGCTGACATCTTGTTTAGGTCCATCACTAAGGAAAAAAGAAAAGAAAAAAAGACCGACTTATCCTAACATTTGATATTCTTTACAGAACAGAAGTCTATTACACTTCATAACAAGTTCTTATATATAAACAATTATTACCATGCACGTATGTAATTTCATTGTGAAGTCTCAATGTTAAGTACATGTCAGTTTACAGTTTATTTGAAAGTCAAAATCTACAATATTACACAGAATACCTACCAACTGGTATTATGTATTAGATCTAAATCAATTCAGGATGCATTGGAAGTGTGGCAAAACAGCAACAGAATACAACTATCTTACCTTGGATACGTATTATATCAATACATCGTCTGATACGAAGTACCATGGATACGTATTGTATCAACACATCGTCTGATACGAAGTACCATGGATACGTATTGTATCAACACATCGTCTGATACGAAGTACCATGGATACGTATTGTATCAATACATCGTCTGATACGAAGTACCATGGATACGTATTGTATCAATACATCGTCTGATACGAAGTACCATGGATACGTATTGCATCAATACATCGTCTGATACGAAGTACCATGGATACGTATTGTATCAATACATCGTCTGATACGAAGTACCATGGATATGTACTGTATCAATACATCATCTGATACGACGTACCATGGATACGTATTGTATCAATACCACATCTGATACGACAGATTTATAAATATTCATGAAATTTAACAAGCTTTCAGTAAACGTTGTAGGTCTTTTGTCAGAAAAGAAATCAAATTTATAATAAAGTATTTTTGCTAAAATTAATTATTAATTAAAGGAAGATGAATATTGAGTTTTCATTTCTTTCATGAAAAACATTACAAAGTAACACAACAAAATATTAACCAAAGTAACACAAAAAATATTAACTTTTGTTTTACTTCTCTTGCTACTTGTCGTTTAGTTGATCAAACCTCAGAATGTAAAAAAATCACAAATGTGTGAAGTATTTAACTAAGACAATGTTGGTAACATAGATAAATTACAGACAAGACTGTCAAATTTTCAACAAATTGTTGGTTAACCTTGTGCATTGAGATGCATATCTACTACTGTGATGAACTTTGCATCCTAGCATATAAACTGTTTCTTCCATGTTAATGCTTTTACTTTACATCTTTTTAAAACACACTATTTATTAAAATATGTCTACAAAACAAAAGTTCTTTTTCATCAATTTAGTTTAATGCTTTTACTCAAACCTTTGCATCCATGACAAATATGTGAAAAAACCTTTAAACACATAGTGAAATTTTAACACCGTACATAGTAAACTGAAAGTATCTCTCCTTCCACACATGACCCGGCATGGCCAAGCACATTAAGATGTGAAACTCGTAATCTGAGGGGGTCACGGGTTCTCATCTGCGTCGCGCCAAACATGGAACCAGATGGAAGGCAGCTAGTCATCACCACCCACTGCCAACTCTTGGGGTACTCTTTTAGCAACAAATAGTGGGATTGACTGTCACACTATAATGCCCCCACGACTGGGAGGGCGAGCATGTTTAATCACAGAAAAAAAAAAAACTTGTTTCAAAAGTGGCTGCTTATAACCAAATAACCACCCTATTCAAAAGAAAAGAAAGGCTGCATTATGAAAACACAGATAACACTTTTACACATCGCAAATTCTGATCCGAACACATTCCTCTTTGGACCAAATAATCTTTGCTACTTTCACAAAAATGGTTCTTTTAAATTCATAAAAACAGGAAATGGTTATTTTTGTACCTCTCACTCAGAAAGTCTGAGACCATCTTCAATGCCTTTTCTGTGGTTGTAACTGTCTTCTGCACTGCACTCAGCTCTTCTTCCTTCGGGTATATGCTCGCATGCTTCGCCATGACGTGTTTGTCGACTGAAGTGACTGAACGTTTAGGAGCAGGCTGAAAATTTATATAAGAATAATAAGTGAGTAATTATTAAAAACCATCGAACAATGTCATTACTGATGTTACTAGAAACCGTAACTCCAATAGCTATTGAAAAGGGAACAAAACAAAGAAATCACACCAAGCCTATCAATACTCTCTACAGAAAAATGCATAAACTCACCACTGTACAGATCATAGAGGAAAGAGGAAATCCACTCACAAGTGATCTTGGCAGAAGAGGTGTTGGAGGAAGAGATGATTCAATATCCAAGTGTAATCGTCTCTGCCAGTCAAAACATTTCAATTCTTCTTCAAACTTTCGTCTTAGCCTTTCTTCCTCTTCCATCAGTCTGTGAAATTTTAACAGTTATGTTTTCTTGGCATATTAATCAATTCTTCCATACTAAAATAATATGTCAGCTTAGTCCTCTGAGGGATATTAATGATACTTCAATCTTTTCTTTCCCACATAGCTTTCTATGTACTATCCAGCATATGCTTGAAAAAAAACGCACAATTTGATTTTGTATATTTTTTTTACAATGTGAAATTCTTGTATGATTTTCATAAGACAGTTTCAAAATAGTTATTGAAAGTTGTTTTTAGATACGTGTCAGAAACCTACATATGTAGACACAATTTCTTTGATACTCATCAACATATTTACTGATTAAAGCAATCACTGGCTAAAAATAAAATCTACAGCAAAACTGCACAAGATATATCAGTAACCATGCCTTTCAAAATGGTGTCACCATTAGTTTCTCCACCATTTTATCATGTTTTTTTTCTAATATGTATTACAGGTTTAGGTTATTTTTTATTTAATTTAGCTTTTCATTGAATTATACCATATTTAATTTGTGTGTTATTTAAATATAGTAAACTTATTAATGTATTCAACAAAAAACATTGGTGTTATCAAATTAGCTTGTTGTTGCTAACCCTACTTACTAACCCTAAAATTACCTGTTATCTTCGTATAGAAGATTTATGTAACTTTCAATGATATATGACTAACTTAAGTATTATGAGGTAAGAAAAGAATGTCAGAATAAACTATAAAAACTCTCAGTATTGAAGATAATTTCTGAGTGTTCTAACTTTCACACTAGGATTCTTTATTCACACATAAAGGAAGTCCAAAGCCCATGAAAAGAAACAAATTATTACTTTATTTGCTGGACAAAAACATCAATAGATTACATTCTCTTGTACACAGCCATCATTAGCTCCAGCTATTTTCAAGTCATGTTTTATTCGTAAAATTTATATTTTTTAAATCAATGTTATACAAAAATAAACATTTTCTTAATCTTTTACACTTGTGAAAATGTCTTATTACTGACCACCTTTAAATTTGTAAATTCAAATTTCACACAAATTTATTATTACTGATGCATCAAATCTTAAATGTTGATGTCTGTAACCTGACGCTTTACAAAATTACTAAAATCTTTCCAAACTTGTAATCACTTACCAAGAATATTTTCACTTACATTTTTACAAAGTAAAAAACAAATGCAGTTTGAAGATCAGTTCCTTAACATTGTTTCTCATAAAAGTCATTTTTATTTCTTGTAAAATAATCAATAACATTGACTAACATTACTTAACATTGAAATACCAATTCCTCAAGCCAAATATACCAGAAAACATCAAGTAATATATGCCAGATCGATCTACCTCTTAAAGGAACGTTTAAAAAAAGTATTGTAATTAGTCATTATCACCATAACCTTACACTGTTCTTCCTAATGCACTTTCTTTGTTATTAATAATAGTTTCAATTAGTTTTTGAGAGGCTAACATTTTTGAAGCTTTTTATGAATGCACAACTAACCTCATTTCTCCTCTCCATCGATCTTCTTCATAACGCCTGAATAGCTCTTCTCTGATCTGCTGTCGTATCAGTTTCTCTTCATGAACCTTCTTTTGTCGAGGATTTTGTTTAAAATCAACAACCAGATCAGGATCAACTTTTCTCTAGAATAAAAATAGAAAAATCACGGTTGTTATGTTTCACACGAAAACCTTTAATGCATTGTTTTCATACCATCATTCAGAAAAGTTTCTTTGAAACATCTTTGCAAGAGTACACGAAAAAAAGAATCCTTTTAATTATAACAAACACTGAAGTTATAAAACTCCAAAAACATTTAAAACATTAACATTACAGACACATCTCGAATCATTACTTTCAAGATTTAGTCTCTTTAAATATTTAAATATCAACCATTATGAATTGTTTCAAACAGTAGCATAAAGATGTTGATTGATTGATTTAGTGTTTTATGGCACAAAGCAACGAGGCTATCTGCGCCATACATCCGTCAACAAAACCAATCTTGACACCTAGTCTACAACGTTAAGATAGAAGGCAGAGTATAAGAAGTTGTAAGGTATTTACTCTAGCAAAAAAGTAATGATCATAACCCGCCAGGAAGACTAACAGGTAAGTTCAAGACTCACCGTCAGTCACCTGAAGTTGGTCTTTCCAGTCCTGGTTCCGGGTTATGAGTCAATATGGCCAGAACTAAAAAGTAAAGTAGTAAAAGTGTGAAACGATATACAGCAAAAGTATAATAACACCTCACCAGGATGACTAACGAGTAGCTCAAACAGTAGCGTTAGTCACCTGAAGTTGGCCTTTCCAGTCCTGGTGTTGAGTTATTTAATGTTCTGGCCATTGTTTAATGTCACATTGAATGAGAGAGAATAAAACTTTAAAAAAGAAGCCACAATTAAAAAGGTGTAATAAATAAACATACCACACTTAAATGAGATTAAAAAGATTCATGGCTATTACAAAATTAAAAACGTTATTAAGGTGGACAGAGTCACCATCACCAATAACTCTGTCCAATGTTACAGACTGACCCCTGGAAAAAATATGTTGAAAATATTGCCGTCGTTGACAATTGTAACGATGGCAAGAAAGTAAAACGTGGCTGATAGTGATTTGAGTGTTACACAAACTACACATTGGTGTATCAGTTCCAGATAAAAGAAAATGATGAGTTAAAAAACTGTGACCAATGCGTAGCCTAGTGAGAACAACCTCCTCCCTCCGAACTTTACGGAAGTTGGAGGGCCAAACTCCAATTTTGGGTTTGATTTGAAAAAGTTTATTGTTGCATTGCTCACTCCAAGTGGACTTCCAGCTGGCACAGAGCCGAGCCTTGAAGACAACACCATAGTCCATGTACGGAATAGGCATAGGGGTGACAGTGCTGAAGCAGACATATTTAGCTGCCATGTCTGCAAGCTCGTTCACACGAATACCAACATGGCCTGGTATCCAGAAAAACTGGATTGAAGTAGCTGCTAATGAGAAATGGGCCAGTCGTTTTCAAATATCAGCGAGAATAGGATGTGAGCTAATGTGTAGCGATTCCAAGGCAAGTATAGAGCTAAGCAAATCAGTATAAATAGTGCAGTTGGAGTACTGCTCAGCTGCAATATGATCCAGGGCAAGAGATATGGCATACAGTTCAGCAGTGAACACAGAAGCTGTAGAGGGGATTCTGCGCTCAACTACTGACCCACAGCAAACCATAGCAGAGCCCACTGAATTACCTGATTTGGAACCATCTGTATAAATGGGAACTGAATGATTGTTTGAAAGATATTCATTGAATGAAAGACGGTACTTCCAATCTGGAGTATATGCCTTTTTTAGGTGACTGAAAGAAAGGTCATATTTGGGGGTTGTAATTAGCCATGGTGGGATGGGCCGACCTGTGGAATCTGCAATGTTATCCAAGGACAGACCCAATTCATCCAATTGCGCCCGGATGTGAAGGCCAAACGGAGCAATGACAGATCGTCTGTTCTGAAAAAGTACTGCCCACCGAGGAAGGAAAACACATTCCCAGGTGGGATGCTTTGGTAAGGAACAAAGTTTCGAAGTATATTGTAAAGATAGTTGTAAACGGCGAAGGTGTATAGAAGGTTCATGAGATTCAATGTATATGCTTTGAACTGGAGTGGTACGAAAAGCCCCAGTGCAGAGTCGAAGTCCTTGGTGATGAATGGAGTCCAGCATCTTTAAGGCGAAGGGTCTGGCAGAGCCATAGACCATTGATCCATAGTCGAGTTTCGATCTAATAAGAGCACGATATATCTTTAACACTGAACAGCGATTTGCCCCCCAACTGGTAGAAGAGAGGACACGGAGGATGTTCAGTGCTCTTGTGCATTTGACCCAAAGCTGCTTTAAGTGTGGTATAAAGGTCAGTTTACGATCAAAGATAAGCCCCAAGATCTTTGTCTTCGGGACCACTGGCAGCAAAACTTCACCGATATGAAGTTCAGGATCAGGGTGAATACCTCGTCGACGGCAAAAGTGCATGCATACAGTTTTGGAGAGAGAGAAATTAAAGCCGTTCGCCAGAGTCCATTTCCGTACATGAAAGTGAGAGGGACTTGTTCAGTGAAGGCATTTATCTTTATACTGAAGAGTGGGACACTCAATACACAGCCTTGAGGGACTCCAAGTTCCTGTACAAAAGAATGGGAAAGTGTCGATCCCACACGAACTTGGAATCTCCTGTCCATTAAAAATTTTTTAATAAACATGGGTAGATGGCCACATAACCCATATGTATGGAGGTCTTGCAAAACACCCTACCTCCATGTTGTGTCGTAAGCCTTCTCTATGTCAAAGAATATTGATACAAGATGTTGGCGGTTGAGAAAGGCTTCTCTGATAGATGTTTCAAGACGAAGTAAGTGGTCTGTGGTAGAGTGCTGTCGACGGAACCCATACTGGGTGGGCGAGAGGAGGTTGTTTGATTCAAGGAACAAAACAAGATGAGCATTAACCATCCTTTCAAAGGTCTTACAGAGACAGCTGGTCAAAGCAATTGGACGATAGTTTGAAGAAATCTTCGGATCTTTCCCTGGCTCAGAGAAAGGTAAAATAATAGCCTTGCGCCAGGCATCAGAAAAAGCATTCTCCTGCCAAATCTGGTTGAAGACAATCAGAAGGACATCAAGAGAAGGAAGGGATAGATGGTGCAGCATGTCATAATGAATATCATCAGGTTCAACAGACGTACTGGCAGACCAATGAAGGGCCATTTTTAGTTCCACCAGGGTAAAGGGACAATTATAGTCAAAGAAACAGTCAGTTTGAAAGGAAAGAGGTGATCGCTCTGCCCGAGTCTTGATGGCCAGGAAGGTAGAGGAACAAGCAGAAGTGCTAGATACCTGGCAAAAGCTTTCACCTAGAGTGTTAGCAATGTTCTGGACATCAGTCACCTCCTTTACCATCAGAGAGTAAGATCGAGAGGGGGACAGAATTGTAGTGTCCATTAACCTTTCGAACCCTGTCCCATATGATCTTGGAACTGGTGGTAGAAGATATGCTGGTTGTGAACTTAATCCAAGATTCCTTCTGGCTTTGACGTCTTACCCACCTAGCATGTGCACGGGCCTGTTGGAAAGCAACTCAGTTTGAAAGTGTGGGATATCTACAAAAAGTATCCCACGCCCGTTTTTGAGCCTTCCGTGCTAAGTTGCAAGCAGAATTCCACCACGAACGAGGATATCGTGGAAAACATGTCGAGGTTTTAGAAATACGCTGAGCAGCTGCATGTATAATACAATCAGTTACCGCTGCAACACAGTCGTCTATTGATGGCTGATCTACAATGGCAGAATCAAGTTCTGCGAGAGCAGTGAAAGTGGACCAGTCTGCCTGATCCAGCTTCCACCGGGGCACGCGGATAGGGTGGCATCGACCACGGCCAGTCTCTCTCAAAAGGATCGGAAAATGATCACTGCCTAGTGGATTACTGTCGACCCTCCATGAAAAATGGGAGAATAATGAAGGGGAGCAAGCTGAGAGATCAATAGCGGTAAAGGACTGACTAGGAGCATGAAAGTAAGTGGAAGAACCAGTATTGAAAAGAGAAAGATTGTGATCAGAGAGCAGCTGCTCTACAGATCGACCCCTCTCATCAACAACAGCACTTCCTTAGAGGGGATGGTGTCCGTTAAAATCCCACAGGATTAGAAATGGAGACGGCAACTGTTCAACGAGAGCATCAAGTTCTGATTGATCGTATGTCTCTCCAGGAGACAGGTACAGAGAACAAACAGTGATGGTATGACCCAAGGAAACACGGATGGCTACGGCCTCCAAGGGTGTGTTAAGTGACAAAGACAGGGTGGGCACATGTTGATCAACCAATAGTTCCACCACCCCATGTACTTGACCATCACACAACCTGTCATTTCTGTACAGAGAAAACTGCCGAATGGAGACTGTATCAGCAGATTTAAGAAATGTTTCTTGTAAAAAAAGACAAACAGGATGGTAGGAAGCAATCAGTGTTTTGATATCATCCAGATTAGAACGTAGACCTCAACAGTTCCATTGTATCAAGGTGGCCATTTTTAAGAACAGGTAGGTGAAGTGGCTGGAGAACCCTTCGGGTTACGACCGCATCTTTTTTCTTTACTGTCTTTAATCAGAGGAGGTCTATCAACCTCCATGGATCCTGCTCTGGGTCGAGTGGGCAGGTTTTTGTTATTGGAAGAGGAATCCAGTGACTGAGGACGAGAACGAATAATTGTTTTGTCTCTTGTGGTTGGAGAAAATGATGTATCAGAAGAAATGCCTGTATTTGAAACTGAAGGACGTGGATCTTGAGGTTTATTGGAAGGTATGGGAGAAACAGAGATGGGAGTGGAAGTCGATTCATCAACTTTTTTAACCACGGAGGTAAAAAGGCTTTTCATTTGTTTTGAAAACGATTCTCTTGGAGGCACAGAGAGATCTGTCTGCACTCCCACTGTAATTGTGGGAGTTCATGTCACAGTCATAGGCATCACAGCCCTTGCCTCCACAACGAGCACATGTCAGGGAACCACGACAAGAAGTCTTTGAGTGGCCGAATCTCTGACATTGGAAACATCGAAGAGGGTTTGGAATGTATGGCGGAACCCTGCAAATGAGATAACCTGCCTTGATGGTGGCAGTTGCACGTGGTGAAGTAAATGTTAAAACGAGGGTATTTGTTGGCAGTGTAACTCCATCTTTGCGACTGGAGATGCACCTCACTGCAGAAACTCCTTGAGTGGAGAGACCAACAAGAATCTCTGACTCAGGAACGTTCTTCAAATCCTTTTCAACAATAACTCCTCGTGAAGAATTCAAAGTAGCATGGGGTATAACCTCAATAGGCATATCCCCAATTGCCTTTGAATTCAAGAGGAGTTCACTGTGTTGGGATGTGGATGTTTCAACCAATATGTCATCAGTTCGAAGCTTCTTCACTGACTTTGGAAAGCTAGCAAATCCCTCTAGTCCCTTTTGAATAAAAAAAGGGGACATTTGCCCTGAAGGTTTTTCCGAAAGAGAATGCAATATAAGAAAATGAGGTACGTGTGTTACTGATATTGAAGATTGCTGTTCTGAGTATTCAAGACGTGGTCGCTTACCCGTTGACTGTTTTTTTTTAAATTTGATTTAAATTTTTTGGAGGATCCATAGGAAAGAGGAAAAGTTTCGGTACCCACTGACCCCACCAACCATGGAGCCCTACAAGAGGACGCACTACAAAGTCATGCAAGGACAATGCAGTAACGCCAGGGTTTCGTGAGCACTATACTCAAACACCAGCATCAGGCACAATGTCCACAACACCTGTTGAGAACTTCCAACACTGGTACTTGGTGGGCTCTAGCCCAAGTGGACCAGCCGATTGACCCAAGGGGGGCCACCCAAAGGCTGCCCGTCTACAGGAATTCAAGGCCAAAGTGGTGTGTTAGGGTTGGATCCCTCAACCACCAGGATCCTCTCCTCCCCTTCACGGGTCGCCACGCATGGCAAACACGTGGGTGGATGTTTAGATCCCAGAGAAGGTAACCAAACAGAACAGAACCTTCCCTGGGAGGTCCCCTCACCACGTACAGGAATCCACACCGAGGGTCATAAAGATGTCTTGAAGACAGTAAAGATAAATATCGTAAAGAAATATGCTGATACACAGTATTATAAAGAGCTCTATAGTTCTCCATGATATTACTAATAAGTTATCCCGTAAGAAACTTAAGACAATATATAAAAATATAAACTATTGTTATGAACTCTTTAAGGCTTAACAACAGAACTGATATACAGTACCAAGAAACCTTCATGACTTGACAACAGTACTGATATAAAGTACCAAGAGACCTTCAGGTCTTGACAACAGTACTGATATACAGTACCAAGATACCTTCATGTCTTGACAACAGTACTGATATACAGTACCAAAAGACCTTCATGTCTTGACAACAGTACTGATATACAGTACTAAAAGACCTTCATGCCTTGACAACTGTACTGATATACAGTACCAAAAGACCTTCATGTATTGACAACAGTACTGATATACAGTACCAAGAGACCTTTATGTCCTGACAACAGTACTGATATACAGTACCAAGAGACCTTCATGTCTTGACAACAGAACTGATATACAGTACCAAGAGACCTTCATGTCTTGACAACAGTACTGATATACAGTACCAAGAGACCTTGATGTCTTGACAACAGTACTGATATACAGTACAAAGAGACCTTGATGTCTTGACAACAATACTGATATACAGTACCAAGAGACCTTCATGCCTTGACAACAGTACTGATATACAGTACCAAGAGACCTTCATGTCTTGACAACAGTACTGATATACAGTACCAAGAGACCTTCATGTCTTGACAACAGTACTGATATACAGTACCAAGAGACCTTCATGCCTTGACAACAGTACTGATATACAGTACCAAGAGACCTTCATGCCTTGACAACAGTACTGATATACAGTACCAAGAGACCTTCATGCCTTGACAACACTACTGATATACAGTACCAAGAGACCTTCATGTCTTGACAACAGAACTGATATACAGTACCAAGAGACCTTCATGCCTTGACAACAGTACTGATATACAGTACCAAGAGACCTTCATGTCTTGACAACAGTACTGATATACAGTACCAAGAGACCTTCATGTCTTGACAACAGTACTGATATACAGTACCAGGAGACCTTCATGTCTTGACAACAGTACTGATATACAGTACCAAGAGACCTTCATGTCTTGACAACAGAACTGATATACAGTACCAAGAGACCTTCATGTCTTGACAACAGAACTGATATACAGTACCAAGAGACCTTCATGCCTTGACAACAGTACCAAAAGACCTTCATGCCTTGACAACACTACTGATATACAGTACCAAGAGACCTTCATGTCCTGACAACAGTACTGATATACAGTACGAAGAGAACTTCATGTCTTGACAACAGTACTGATATACAGTACCAAGAGAACTTCATGTCTTGACAACAGTATTGATATACAGTACCAAGAGACCTTTATGTCCTGACAACAGTACTGATATACAGTACGAAGAGAACTTCATGTCTTGACAACAGTACTGATATACAGTACCAAGAGAACTTCATGTCTTGACAACAGTATTGATATACAGTACCAAGAGACCTTTATGTCCTGACAACAGAACTGATATACAGTACCAAGAGACCTTCATGCCTTGACAACAGTACTGATATACAGTACCAAGAGACCTTCATGCCTTGACAACAGTACTGATATACAGTACCAAGAGACCTTCATGTCTTGACAACAGAACTGATATACAGTACCAAGAGACCTTCATGTCTTGACAACACTACTGATATACAGTACCAAAAGACCTTTATGTCTTGACAACAGAACTGACATACATTACCAAGAGACCTTCATGCCTTGACAACAGTACTGATATACAGTACCAAGAGACCTTCATACCTTGACAACAGTATTGATATACAGTACCAAGAGACCTTTATGTCTTGACAACAGAATTGATATACAGTACCAAGAGACCTTCATGCCTTGACAACAGTACTGATATACAGTACCAAGAGACCTTCATGTCTTGACAACAGTACTGATATACAGTACCAAGAGACATCTTTACAATAGTACTAATATACAGTACTGTAAGGAACATTCATGTCTTGACAACAGTACAGTAAGGGACCTTCTTGTCTTGACAACAACACTGATACACATACTGTAAAGGACCTTCAAATCTTGACAACAATACGGATACACATACTGTAAAGGACCTTCAAATCTTGACAACAACACTGATACACATACTGTAAAGGACCTTCAAGTCTTGACAACAACACTGATACACATACTGTAAGGGACCTTCAAGTCTTGACAACAATACTGATACACATACTGTAAGGGACCTTCAAGTCTTGACAACAATACTGATACACATACTGTAAGGGACCTTCAAGTCTTGACAACAATACTGATACACATACTGTAAGGGACCTTCAAGTCTTGACAACAATACTGATACATATACTGTAAGGGACCTTCAAGTCTTGACAACAATACTGATACACATACTGTAAGGGACCTTCAAGTCTTGACAACAATACTGATACATATACTGTAAGGGACCTTCAAGTCTTGACAACAATACTGATACACATACTGTAAAGGACCTTCAAGTCTTGACAACAATACTGATACACATACTGTAAAGGACCTTCAAGTCTTGACAACAATACTGATACACATACTGTAAAGGACCTTCAAGTCTTGACAACAATACTGATACACATACTGTAAAGGACCTTCAAGTCTTGACAACAATACTGATACACATACTGTAAAGGACCTTCAAATCTTGACAACAATACTGATACACATACTGTAAAGGACCTTCTAGTCTTGACAACAATAATTTTTATTCTTGATAACATTTGTATGAGAGATAAAAATAACAAGGTGCTATTGTAGAAAATCCTGTGTTATAATGTCATCGTAAAAACCTCTTGTAAAGTTTCAATGTTATTTGCAGGAAACTCAGAAATGTTAAAACTAACGTATTCTTTTATAGTTCAAAAATATTTTACCTTGTAACGCAAACGATGTCGTCTTCCTTTCATGTGAATTTCTTTGGCATTGGGGTCATTGAAACGACACTCACACAACTTACACTGGAATGTTACAACCTTACCTTCATCATTCTTTATTTCTTCAATATATTCTTGACCTATGAAACAGAATACTAAAGGTTTAAACTGAGGACAAACAGCACAACATTATCACATCCACTTGTAAAACACTTAGACTAAAACACCACTCTTTATTCTCATCTTGCTAAAAGATTTTAAAAAATACTTTGAACTTAGTAATAACACATAAGATTAAAAAACATATGTTACTGTGAACCACTTTTTATGCTGAATAGATACATTCATCATTCTATTTGGATATGACACAAATTTACAAAACACTGGCTTGTTGAAGCATTCTTCACTATATTACCTCAAATACCAGATGGCTGACATTAATATATTCAATTTGAAACTCAGCATTTTTATTAAAAATATATACTGTAATTAGTTTGATTTTGTTTTAAAAACATTACAAAAATCATAAAACTGCTCTCACTCACTAAAGCTAATGTCTTCCAGTTACTTGTCTATTTTTCCATTAAGAAATGGCATTAAATACATGGTCATAATGGCTTTAGGAAATAAATTATTCTTAAAATCTTAAATTTCCGAGACAAAGCAAATGTTTGTCCAATTAACAGCTTTTACATACAAATTGGTTGTATGACTTGTTATTTTCAACAAATAGAGATGTAGCAAAGTCTTAAGAAAAATTATTTTCCCATGTTGGTTTCTGTTAGCTAGCTCTGACAGTTTCAATTTTATGCATTTTCCATGATCTACAACTTTTTAACATTGGTTATTAACAAGTTTAACCTTCCAATCCACTGGTATTAAAAACAAGGCTACTCTTATGGAAAGTATCAGTGAAAACACCAAGAATTACGATAAAATGTCATATCTTCTAACTGCAGAGTTCATTATCTCCAAATGCAAATACTCATTGCAGCTCAGCAACACTGTTATGATTTTGTTTGAAATTTTTCTCACTACCAAATTTCAGTTGTTAATCACCTCTAGTGTGATTTACATTGAAATACAGCATTTGTATTTTTATACAGTTTAGTATTTAACAACACTTATTAAAAACTTGTTACAGATGCAGCAATACTGTAATTTAGAAGATTAAGCTGAAAAATATCATAAGGAAAATGCTTTTTCAACCAGAATTTTAACCAATTCAGCAGCAACTGAATAATAAAGCTTACCTGTCACATATAAAAAATAATACACACATTCTTTTTAAAATTAGGTTTAATCATTTAAAACTTAACACATCAGGAGCATTCAAACTGAAAGCTAGTCAATCAGCAACAAGTTGTAAGAGATGGAATAACTTCCAACACTATACATGTAATGCCTGAAGATGGAATATTTATCAACACTATACATGTAGTGCCTGAAGATGGAATAACTTCCAACACTATACATGTTGTGCCTGAAGATGGAATAACTTCCAACACTCTATACATATAGTGCCTGAAGATGGAATATTTATCAACACTATACATGTAGTGCCTGAAGATGGAAAAACTTCCAACACTATACATGTAGTGCCAAAAGATGGAATAACTTCCAACACTATACATGTAGTGCCTGAAAATGGAATAACTTCCAACACTCTATACATGTAGTGCCTGAAGATGGAATATTTATCAACACTATACATGTTGTGCCTGAAGATGGAATAACTTCCAACACTCTATACATGTAGTGCCTGAAGATGGAATATTTATCAACACTATACATGTAGTGCCTGAAGATGGAATAACTTCCAACACTCTATACATGTAGTGCCAAAAGATGGAATAACTTCCAACACTATACATGTAGTGCCTGAAAATGGAATAACTTCCAACACTCTATACATGTAGTGCCTGAATATGGAATATTTATCAACACTATACATGTAGTGCCTGAAGATGGAATAACTTCCAACACTATACATGTAGTGCCAAAAGATGGAATAACTTCCAACACTCTATACATGTAGCGCCTGAAGATGGAATATTTATCAACACTATACATGTTGTGCCTTAAGATGGAATAACTTCCAACACTATACATGTTGTGCCTGAAGATGGAATAACTTCCAACACTCTATACATATAGTGCCTGAAGATGGAATATTTATCAACACTATACATGTAGTGCCTGAAGATGGAAAAACTTCCAACACTATACATGTAGTGCCAAAAGATGGAATAACTTCCAACACTATACATGTAGTGCCAAAAGATGGAATAACTTCCAACACTATACATGTAGTGCCTGAAAATGGAATAACTTCCAACACTATACATGTAGTGCCTGAAGATCTTTACAGATTCAATTAGAAAACAATGACAAGTTAACTATCAAGGATTACAATTTATATATTTAATTCATTGTGAAACTGGAAATATTACTGACACATTAATTTACAGATTTATTGTAAAAGCCAAAATCTATAGCAAATTTTTTTAGAGTATTATTATTGTTTTACTAAATTTTCTACACTTGTTGATAGACTTACAGCAGTAAAGAGACCAAGTAACAACCACTTCCAACTACCCAAGAACTGAAGGTTACAAAAAACAGCTGTTTTACAAAGAAAACTAATTCTGTTGTTTTATTACCATTACAGCTGGCAAACCTACTTCTGATAACAGTAAAAACCCGATTTGCACTTTACACTTTAACAGAGTTGTCTTATGCCTCTTAAACTTTCTAGATCTAAAATTAAGACTTTTAACAATAATTTATGCCCTCTACAAATTGTTAAATTGAGCAGCAGTGTGTTTGTGCATGTTTTCTTATAGTAAAGCCACGTCAGGCTATCTGCTGTGTCCACCAATGGGAATCGAACCCCTGATTTTAGTAAATCCAAAGACTTACCACTGTCCCAGCAGGGGACTATTAACAGTGAAGGTTATTATGTTATTGATACACAACTTTTATTACAATTCTAACATTTGTACTGGTTTTTATGAAATATAAATATCTTTTAATTAGTAGTTTTGTACCATCTTGAATTGATTAAAAGAGAAAGAAAAGACAACTGATTTTTTTTTCTTATCTTTTAGAAAGACAAAAGAAAACTTTTTACCTTTAATAATTACCTAACTACTACTTGTCCATTAGTCTAAACCACATATAAGCACTCTGTGGTAACCAAAATGCAACACATTCAGTTTACTGTTCTCTTTAACTTACCAATTAATTGAATATCTGTCTTTTCATCTAATTTAGAGGTGTCAGCTTTGCCATCTGAAACTGTCATATAAATATATATATATATAAATGCCTTGTATGTTGTATTAACTTCCAAACAATTCATATTAAAATAAAAAAAAACAACTAAAACATTTCACATTCAGGACTTTGAAACTATCATTAAGTGTAAAAAGGAAATAGCTACATCACTGTAATTAAACCCATTTAAGTCTTAAATCACTGACACCCTCGCCCCCAAATACAATGGCAGCTTCTAGAGAATCTTCTGACTGTCACCTTGATAACTACTTTAATATTAAATAAAATATTGCCTTCATATCAAAAACACCAGTGTCTCTCATACTTGTATGACAATGGCCTCTTATTAGAAGTTAGTGCAAGATATATGGTGGTGCAGTTTGTGATATATACACTCACAATGTTACATAGTCTGGAATTCACAATGTTACATAGTCTGGAATGTTTAGTCCTCATTCAACATATCAGCTACATGATGTTTTTCCATTTTTGAATACAAACAACAATTTTTAAGTTCAAGTCCAGTAGATTTCCATTCAAAATGGGCCTCAATACTCTTTTTTTGTTGATGCAGAATAATTTAACTTATATAAATCTTCAACAAGCCAAATCAATTTTGCAAACAGATCGTATTGGCTTTTAAATTATTTTAACAATTTCAGTTATTATGTAACATGAAATAAAATGCCTTAATGCAACATTAGACACTTTAAGACAACCATGAATTTTTTAGAGTGTAATATTTAGATGTTAAGTTTGTTTCTTCTGTAGAGAAATTACTTTGATAAAATTTTCACACAACTTTTTCTGTGTGAAAACAGAATATTTCAGTTTTGTTATTACAAACTTTGAATTTAATTTAACCTTCCTTCTACAACTTCCCTGTAAATTTCAACCAAGTAAAAAAAAACAAAACACATTCTTTGAGCAGCAATAAACATTTGAGTTTACTAGACACACAAGAACAGGAAAACTAAATTTCCTGTTGTAACCTTTACCAACTATATCCTCTAAACTCTAAATACTACAGGGTGTTCAGAAAGTCACTGTGCAGTTTTGTAATCATATGTCATTATATTTCAGATTTTGATCCCAATATGGTTTTAACAACTGAAAAGCGTGTATGGCTCATCAAACACGTATTCCAAGAAGGTGGTAGATACACAGATGTGGTGCGACAGTGATTTGCTGAAAAATTCCCGGATACACCTGTTCCACATCACAAGAAATATACAAGTGCACAGTGATTTTCTGAACACCACTGAAAGTTGTAAAGAGATAATTACATTTTATTCTGATATCTCACCAACTGGCTTCATGATTTAAAGTTTTACAATTTGGTATATTGTGTTTTTACAAGGATAAAATATAAACATCTAGTTTTGAGAGATTCTATGAAACTTGTAACCACAAACTATTTACTGTTATAATAACTAAAATACTTAGATTTCAAATCTATTCACGTAATGTTTTATTAGGCTTTACTTTGGATGAAGTTATAACAAATTCAAACTGCTAGTCCTAATTTTGCCTTCTTATTGCAGTTAGAGATTGTAGAAATTGTTCACTTTACTTCCTACACAACACATACAAATTGTCAATTTTTAAGTGTGTAAAAAAACAAACTAAACTTCAACTTTATACACATTTATACCTTCAAATTACTAAACTTTACAATCACTTTAACATTGGAATCAGTTCCTCTCTTACTATCTATTTGCCATTCATCTCCCTTCCTTACATAAAGAGATTGTAAATTATTAACTTTCACCTTTTTGCATCAAGGCTATGCTCATAATACTTCCTGGAAATAATGTGAATTACATATTGTTTATATACCAAAGAAAAGGTACTGGCTTAACCTAATGTCTTTTCTTTTGGGTTTATTTACTTACTTCGAAAGTTCACTTTCTGAATCCAAGAACTCTTGGTGTCGTAATTTTAGATAAGGCCTACACATCAACATTGTACAGATGGAATTAGTTTTTATTTCAATGTATCTTATAAAATAATAAAAAAAAACGTTAAAAATATTCTATGAAAATAAATTTCATATATGAAGTGTTCAGTGTCTCAGACAATACCATTTCATTTTTATTAATGCACAGTCAGAGATGGTAAGTTTAATACCACTGGTATGCAAATGGTTAATATTTCACTAGTAAAATCCACTCTAGCTAATCTACTCTTTAAGTGATATGCTCTACTATTCCTTACCTGCAAAATTCATCTTAGAAGGTTCTGTAACTTTCTCAGAAGCTACTGCTTTACTGACTTCACATACTGTTTCTATTTCAACTGTGTTATTACCTCCAGCTTTTGTGTCCACAACACCACCAGTAGTGGATACTGTGACAGGTTCTGTGGATGGGATTGGTTTGCCCAGTCTTGTATGTAGCTTAACCACCTGAGAAAAATACTCCACTTGTTAATTTTTGTGGGTTTTGACGATAAGCCTGAGAAATTATGCATGACAGCAAAGAACTGCTGGAAAAAAAATTACATAGCTTGAAGATGATTTTCAGAAAACAAAACTGATCAGTTTTACATTCTAAATCTAGAGGATCACCTTGGCACTTTCTGAAGTAAAATGTACACTCTTAAAGTATTGCTTCAATGTTCCCGAAGAACCTTTTATGTGGTCATACAAATTATGATAGACACTTGAAAATAAATCAGCCAGTTTATTACATTTTCAACTTCCATAATAAATACACGACCACCACAATCTATTATTAACAAAAAGAACCTGATTATTAAAAATAATTAACTTATGCCTGAAACTTAATTTTATTTGAATATATTTCTGTACTTCAACTTATATCTATAAATATTTGCTGCTGTCCCTAATTCTGAACTGGTAACTGTCACTATTCTAATGCACCCACACCTTAACACGAGGATATTATTGTGAATTCACACATGTTCAAAACTCAACAACTCTGAAATATATTTCTCTACTACAGAGCCAACCCACACTCCACAAAATAACAAAGGCTCAACCTCATAATTTTAAAGCAAAGAAAATTATACATTTAGTAATTTGCTGTAAATTTTTAAACATATTGAGTAAAAACACAAACATTGCTACTTTTAAATTTTAAAAGTTCATATTTTTTGTTGCTGTTCTTACATTATAAATGACAGTAACTACAACAATTTCACTGTACCTTTTGATGCTTGGCTCCACGAATATGAGCTGCATAGGCGTCACATCCTGTACAAGTGACATCACACAACTCGCACCTAAGTATAGCTCCTCCTCGAGTACTATGAGGTATAACGTTACTTGCCTTTAAGGAAGCTTCCCTCTTCTTGTGTTTTTGTCCCTCAATGTGTTCTTTGTAAGTCTTGAGTCACAAAATTCAATACAGTTAGCTAACTAAAGCTTGTTTCAAACACACTAGATTAATACTTCGAAAATACATTTTTCACATGCAAAATGGGAAAAGTCAGACATTTTGTTAAAAACTTTATTCAAATTTACTTTTATTTTAAATTTATATTTTATGATAAATCAATTCATTTTTTCAAAAAACATATCTCAATGATAAAATAAAACAAATTTGGTTATAGGAAACACGATACTGAACTTCTTGTAAAAGAAACATTATAAATAAAACCTCTCCTTCCTTCCATAAAGAATAAACACTCTTCACATGATTTACATATAGTTTAACCATTCTATTTGTGCCACGTTTTTTTTCATTTTCCTGTTTGTTTCTAGTTAACCTCAAAGCTACACATGCACTATCTGTGCCCTCCACACAACTGGTACTGAAACCTGGTCTCTGGTATTGTAAATCTGGAAACATACCACTGTACCACTGTGGGGATTCATTTTCTCGTCTTACATTTGTACATTCAAGTTGTAATAAAAGTTACAAAAATCACTCTCAGAACACATTCTAAAATAGATTAGTCAGTTCCCATGGAAAACAAGACATTCATTGAAATACTTAAATAATACTAAACCAATACTAACATTAATAAAAAGTATATATTTCTATTACTATTTTCAACTGAAAATATTTAAAATTTATATCATTCTCAAATCACGTAATATCTTTTGGTATTTGTTTAACATTTAATTAAATGGCTTAAGAATTGGTAGCTTTCAAATCTGTGCACTTCATTTTATGTTTTGAGTTTTCCACATCATATTTAAAACCTGTAAAACCCAGAATTAAATTACACTGCTAAAACTTAAAATAGGTTAACAAGTATTTAATAATATAATAATATAATGAAACTCTTTCTCATATGATACTGGAAAAACGATTTTATTACATGATGTGCAACCCCTAACTTCACAAAATTTTTATCCTGTGTGCATGTAGATTTGCAATAGGGGTCCACAATTTTTCCCACTTCATCTCCATTTTCTGTCATGGAGAACTTCATTTTTCTCCATTCTTTGAGTAGAGATACAACATCAT
Organism: Carcinoscorpius rotundicauda; assembly: GCA_011833715.1. Classification (NCBI taxonomy): domain Eukaryota; kingdom Metazoa; phylum Arthropoda; class Merostomata; order Xiphosura; family Limulidae; genus Carcinoscorpius; species Carcinoscorpius rotundicauda. The sequence goes on along the minus strand of CM022391.1, from coordinate 3,602,594 downwards.
GAATATGTCATGAGTAGATCTAATGTCACAGGTAATTGGCTAGTGTTATTAAACTATAAGGCATAACTTATACTAACTTAGTCATTTTAAATGGGCAACACCCACAAGTTACCAATGCATGTTACACTACATGTACTAATTATTACACATGATAAATTTATTTCATATTAAAATATTCTCTCACCACCACTCATATTTTCACAAATTAAATATTTCCTACCATATTTTGAGCCCTATGTTCAATTTTTGTGATGATTTCACCAATCTCCTTGCTAACACTTATAGAATTATTTATCTTACCAAATATCACAACCTGTCATGATTTATACTTTTAACTACAAAACATCAGCCCAAGAGGTTGACCACCACCAATTTCATCTTATTTCTTTTATAACTTGTCATTATACTTCATTGAAATTGTATTTCACTATATAGTAAACATTACATCATTCATGTCACAGTAGTTTCTGTTAGCTTCTTTAACTGTCATACTTATCAGTGTAACATTACATCATTCATGTCACAGTAGTTTCTGTTAGCTTCTTTAACTCTCATACTTATCAGTGTGTAACAATACATCATTCATGTTACAGTAGTTTCTGTTAGCTTCTTTAACTGTCATACTTATCAGTGTGTAACATTACATCATTTATGTTACAGTAGTTTCTGTTAGCTTCTTTAACTGTCATACTTATCAGTGTGTAACATTACATCATTTATGTTACAGTAGTTTCTGTTAGCTTCTTTAACTGTCATACTTACCAGTGTGTAACAATACATCATTTTAATAACATTAGTTTCTGTTAGTTACTTTAACAGTAAAACTAACCAGTGTGTGCAACATTACATCATTTAAGTCACATTAGTTGCTTTAACAGTCATACTGATGTGTATAACATTACATCCTTTACGCTACATTAGTTTGTTACTTTAACAGTCATAGTTCCCAATGTTGTTAATCAGGTGATTCATATCTTATTGTCACTTGAGTAGTCTTAGCTAGTTACAAAGATTTATATTTTAGTTCCAAATGCCTGCTAAATGAGTTGACCATGTTTGCACGTGTCATAAGTTAGTTGCCAGAAACAACTAACAATACATTACTTATTACATTTGTCTTTTTAATTGGTGTATTGACATCTGTATTTTTATTGCACTCTGATGTCAATCATTTCATTACTTACTTATTCACTGTATTACACTGTCCCCACTACCCAGTGCTATACTTAAAACAATATTTTGTAGCAATACGTTAGGCATTATGCCAATAATACAAGGTCAAAATATTTAAATGATTTTCACTGGTCACCAGAATGTTATCAAAAGTTACATATAGTTTATTTAATACTGGTGTAATGCTTTACTCGGGACAAAAAAACAAAGTCGTTTTTCATTGTTTCTTTACATAAATTACTTTATAGTCCTCCTTTAATCTTGCATCCATTAACCGTATTAAATAAAATCTATTAACACTTATTTTTAGTGCAAAAATTATTTTCCTCTGTTTGCTCAAGATTTAGGACAATCTAAAGTTCCTAAGCCTGACAAGTCTTACGAGTTGTTGAATTATGCAAGGGGTCTACAGTGAAGAATCATGCATTCAAATAATTGAGTTTTAGTTTAATAACAATGACTATTCCTAGTTAGACCAGTATAATAAATTCTTTATATTAATCAAAAGATTCATTTATATCTCTCACAGATGTAAATGGCCTACTCTGAACACAAGTTAACCATAATTATAATCAAAAGTCACTTTTTCATGAAAGGGCTTTATTGAATTTGAGTGAAGAAAATGAGAGAAAAGTTTAAAAGGATAAAACGAACATTAAGAATCAGGTCAACGACACTTTACCAGAAGTTATTTCTGAGGTCACTCACCTGAGGGCCAGCACAGCTGACCTTACATGTATCACAATAGAGCACCTGCTGAGGTTTAGGTGGAGGTTTTGGTCTTTGAGGTTTTCCAAAACCTTTCCTGAAGTTCCCCCAATTATCAGGCTGGTTCTTCTGTTTCATTCCAAGTCCACTATTATTCCTCTGCATATTCTCTGCATTGATTCTGTTTCTTCCTAGACCTGCTTCCATGTCGACAGAATGTTGCATGAAAGTTGCTGCAACGTATTGAAATATGCAACCTCCATATGTTATTTCTTGTCTTCAAAAGCTTTTATCTCAACTACACACTAAAGTATAATATTTAATACAAATACTACAACAGTCAAACTATTTCTACACTCTCTACGTTAAACAAGTATTGTGAACCAGGTTTAATATTCTTTGCATTCATACATGTATAAATTTAATTTATTCAAGGTAAAAATGTGTATGTTGTATGTATTGTTCATTACTCTTTAGTTATTAATACACCTTGATATCAACTATATACTGATTCCTATATATTTATACACAAGGAAACAGTTTTTGTTTTGCATGTGAAATACTGGAAGCATTTCACCCATAAAAGGAGCTAAAGATTCAAATTTGACTAACTACTGCTGTTCAAAGATGAGTGGCAACACAGCCCACGCTACAACAAAGATAAATAACAATACAGACCACACTACAACATTTTTTAGACAAATTAAAATTCTATTTTTCAACAAACCTGTATTTCTCAAATTTGAAATTTCTTCATCAGAATCGACTGTGAATTGAGTTTCCAACAATATTTTAAACCATTTCGTGGATAACTTATTACAACTGCCACATTAACATTTACCATTGTAATAATTACTACCTGGCTCTGTAGCAAATGAGCTGATGTAACTGCCCCCTGGTGATTCACCTTCAGTTTCAACAGCATTTGAAAAATCATAGAAGGAAGAGCCAAAGGAAAATGCTTGGGCTTTCTGACCACCTTGTCGCTGAGAGATGTAAGCTGTGTTGGTTGAGTATGATGGTTTGTTAGCTACAGAATAAAAAAAATGAAAAAAATAGCACAGACACGTCTGACAACAATAACTATGCACAAATCCCTTCAATGTTTTTCTTGAAAAACTAAAAAACAACTCTATCTTAACCAGCAGTTATCTCCATAACAAGATCTAAACAACTGTTAACTAGTTTTATTTCAAAACTTCTGTAAATCATAATCAATATTTTTAAAAACACTCCTAAAATACTTAAAGTGATGTATAATGTTTGTGTGAACAAGTTGAATTCTTATACGCAAGCTTATACAGGGTGTTCAGAAAGTCAGTGTGCGGTTTTGTCTCTTAACAAAATTTATAAGTGCACAGTGACTTTCCAAACACCCTATATTACAGTCAGTATTCTTTCAGTGAAGTACATCCACACTCTGTTTATAGACTTTTTTTCAAACATGACAAAACTTTTAAACTTCTATATAACGGTCCTCACCTGCCATGAAAAAATGAATTTTAAACATTTGTAGATAATTTAATTTCTTATATTATGATTGGGGTTCTTTCAACCCAATATTCCAACTTATTAAAAAAAATTAAAATCATACTACAAAGACACCACCAACACTTGGAAGTTTTTAAAATACAGCAACAAAATGAAATCAGACCTGAGGTGGGAAAATACATAAACTGTACTTTATAGTAATCAAGATTTATTCTTAAATTAACTTAAAATAAGTTCTATTCCTGTTAATCTAATGATGAATATCTTTCTGTAAACTATAAACAAAATTCATTCATTCAAAAATTATAAATACACAAAGAAACTACTATTCTTCAAATCAAAAACTTCTGTAGAAATATGGTTCAGTTACTACAGCAAAATTTTCTGTTATCAAACACTCAATTTATAAAATTAAAGAAACAAATGACCTAGTTAGTTGCATATCATTCAAATATTTACATCTAACGTTTAATAAAAACAAATAAAGTGGATTAACACTCCTACGAAAATTGGGGCCTAATAGGCCCCAGAGCAACTTGAAAGGTTATTAATATTAGGCTAATAATTTTGTGTTTAAATGAAATTGCCATTAACTGACCCTATCCCTTTATATTTTAAGAAGCAATAATATTAAGTTTTCATACATTCGCAAAATAATATTTAAATTTTTTTTTAAAACATCCACTGAGGGTATCACTTTAGTGGATGTAAATATTTTTTTCATCGGAGTGTTAATAAACACAGCCCAACTTACAAAAAAACAATACAAAAAGTTGAAAAATACAACAAAATAAACATCAACAATCAAGAGGAAAGAATGCCAACAGCTTTTGGCCAACCACATTTCTATGAAACACACAGCATTTGCAACAGATAGGTCTACATGTAAATACTGTCTAATAATTCAGATTACTTGTGAACTGTTACACAGAAGTTTAGCAATTCCATTTTACTTAACAGTTACCTTTGTTGATCATTTCACAAAATACAAATCTTTTAGTAATATAAATACTAAGCATGTCAGTTCTGTTAATCTGACATACCAAATATAGGATCAAAACATACTGTTAAATCTGAAGACATTTAGTACAGAATCATAAAAGATTAAAGTTATTCCAAGTTGAAGAAAACCTACACAGTTTAAGATGTTTAACCACCTATATTTCATGATTGTTTGTTATTAAACAAGAAGTTTCACAAGGAACAGTGTTGTGCTCATCAATAGTATTAATACCTGTTTCCTTCTCGAAGTGCAATCCTTCAGACTTAACTGCTGAGCAGCAGGGGTAAAGGTGGGGGCTATATTTTGTAAAATTAAACCCTTAGCTTTTCAAGATGTGTGTTAGACTAAAATTTTTCTCAGTAATTTAATTCTGGAGTAAACTGCAACCAAAATATATTTATTTTATTCATCAAATTAGCCAACTAACAGTCATTCCAGTCTGTTTAGTTGAAAATTTAACCACCTGTCCTTTCAAGTATAAAATATTTCTGTTTAATGTTCCATTTTTATTTCCATCTCCAAGCCACTTGTAATTACCAATCTGATTTCTTATCAGCTCTTTAATCAGACCTGTTTCGTCTTTCCTTCAACAACCTTATTCTAGTTTCCACTTTTAAAGTGTGCATGTTAGACATAAAGTTTCCAGAAAAAACAGTTTAACTCATAAACAACCACAAGTTCTTAAAGATACATAAAATACTTGACTTGTACTTCAAAACAAGTTATAGTGCTGTCTATAAATATGCATCCACTAATACGTAAAGCTTGATAATAAGTGAAATTTAATAATCATTAATTATTTACACACGAGTGTTTAGCAGACAGAACAATCTCAAACAGTAATAATCATTAATTATTTACACACGAGTGTTTAGCAGACAGAACAATCTCAAACAGTAATAATCATTAATTATTTACACACGACTGTTTAGCAGACAGAACAATCTCAAACAGTAATAATTATTAATTATTTACACACGAGTGTTTAGCAGACAGAACAATCTCAAACAGTAATAATTATTAATTATTTACACACGAGTGTTTAGCAGACAGAACAATCTCAAACAGTAATAATCATTAATTATTTACACACGAGTGTTTAGCAGACAGAACAATCTCAAACAGTAATAATCATTAATTATTTACACACGACTGTTTAGCAGACAGAACAATCTCAAACAGTAATAATCATTAATTATTTACACACGAGTGTTTAGCAGACAGAACAATCTCAAACAGTAATAATCATTAATTATTTACACACGAGTGTTTAGCAGACAGAACAATCTCAAACAGTAATAATTATTAATTATTTACACACGAGTGTTTAGCAGACAGAACAATCTCAAACAGTAATAATCATTAATTATTTACACACGAGTGTTTAGCAGACAAAACAATCTCAAACAGTAATAATCATTAATTATTTACACACGAGTGTTTAGCAGACAGAACAATCTCAAACAGTAATAATCATTAATTATTTACACACGAGTGTTTAGCAGACAGAACAATCTCAAACAGTAATAATCATTAATTATTTACACACGAGTGTTTAGCAGACAAAACAATCTCAAACAGTAATAATCATTAATTATTTACACACAAGTGTTTAGCAGACAGAACAATCTCAAACAGTAATAATCATTAATTATTTACACACGAGTGTTTAGCAGACAGAACAATCTCAAACAGTAATAATCATTAATTATTTACACACGAGTGTTTAGCAGACAGAACAATCTCAAACAGTAATAATCATTAATCTCTCACAAATTGTGGCACTACTCAATTAAGCTGAAAAATCTTGAATTAACACAATTACTGCGAGGCCAGTCACAGTGAAAAACGTTACAATTACTTTTTGCTCTTTACAGTTTCTACACTATAACTTAGGGTAGCAATTGCATATTCATAAAATTTGACAAACATTCAGTAAACATTACAAGTCTTTTGCAAAACAAATATCAAATCATCTCACTAAAGATTTGACACACACACAATTTTGTTTTTTTTCAATATTTCAAGTGCCAGGTAATTTTCATATTAAAATTAAAACTACTTTTCATCTCACAAATTTTAAATTTCATTTGCATGACCTTTAAACTCTCCTAAATAGACCAATTTCATACCTAAAACAAAAAATATAAATTATTCCTTTCTTCTTTCTTGAATGACTTCAAATTTTAGCACAAAACTTTGAACTCATAACAGTGCACATCTATTTGTAGTTAAATTTTGTTTTATTGTCATTTGGACCATGCTTAACTATTTTGTGCAATTAGCAGTTATAAATCACTTTACACTATTGAATTAAATTACATACAAGTAGCTACTCACAAGAATACCCCGTGAAATATTTTTAATATCATTTTATATAATATAGTCTTAATTATCAAAAACAAGTCTCATTTTATTTAAATTTATAATAATAGAGAATGCACATCAAAAACAGGAAATAAAATACAAACCAGGGTCTTATTTTTTTGCTGTCAGCTGTAAATGACACTAAACCCTACTATTATATAATAATGGTGGTACTGCATTAAGTAATTTAATGCACAAAAGAAGACAGAATAATAACATGCAAAAAGCAGACAATATTTCTTAACTATCACAATTTTTCTTGCTTTCTAACTACAGCAACAAGAACTGTTACAAATTCATCAAAGCCAATTAATGTTTTTCTTATGGCAATAAAGCTTGAAATGGAACTGAAACTAAGAATTCTCGGAATAGATTAAAACCTTGTTTTTTTTCTTGATTAAATATAATATACTATTAACTGTCAGAGAGAGCTTCTGGTAATTCCTCAAAGAGGCAACAGGGGTCTGATTTACTAAGATTGAAAACTATAAAAAATATGATTTGCATGTGTGATGAAAACTATCGAATAAATTAAAGATACCTAACAAAAAATATCACAAATCTCATTGTGGAGGAAATTCAGGGTTGTTTTCATACAACCTTAAAAAATTAAGAACTTGAAATTAATATAAAATATATGGATCATAAGCTACATTTTTATGGTATATTTGTTGGTATACAATAAAAAAAGATATTTTAATTAAATTTTGAATGCAACTCAATAAATCCTCATGACACACACAAAACTTTTCACGGAGAAAGGGTTAAAACTAATTAGGAACAATAATAGTAATCTGATTACTTGGATAAATGGAATAATCAAAAGCAATAATAGTTTGTTTTTGGATTTCGCGCAAAACTACATGAGAGCGATTTTCACAAGCCATCCCTAATTTGTCAGTGTAAGGCTAGAGGGAAGGCAGATGGTCTCCACCACCCACTACCAGCTCTTCAGCCACTCTTACCAATGAACAGTGTGAATGACCATCACATTATAACACCCCAACAGCTGAAAGGATTAGCATGTTTGGTATAACAGGGATTTGAACCCACAACCCTTAGATTACATATCAAATGCCTTAACTACCAGGCCAACAATAACAGCAGGAAATAATTTCAAATTAGTTGAGTTTTTGATGGTATTAATACTATTTTAAGTGATTGTTTTAGGACACAAATCAGCAATTGTAAATTATATATCCTGTCTACTAAACAAGTTAACTGTTTAACTTTATTAATACAAACTTAACATTTTCTCACAAATTTGGCTAATTCCAGTATAAATCTTTTATTTTAGTAGTTATACCAAATGACTAATGTTTCTGTTGTACCATATTTTTCACTGTGTTAGTCACACTTGGTTGTCAGCTTATTTGTATCCGTCTAACTTTCTCATTCTAATTTACACTTTTAATGAGTATTTACATTAAGCCTCAATAAAAAGGTTTTTTTTTCATTTACTGATAAACTCCTCAAACAATTTCAATTACATTGAGTAAATGAAACCTTCACATGCTTTTTGAGAAACCTGAATACATACATACAAGTGACCCTACCGTACAGATTTATAATTTGTTTGGGAAGGAAAATATAAAGTAGCGTGTTCTGTTAACTGGTAGTTGTTTAACAGCAGAGCTCTCATTGGTTCGACCACCTGATGTACGTCCAATGTTACTCACCAACATTACCATTTTTTTAAAGAAATTCCTAATGGCAATAATTATTAACATTACAGTTCGTTAGTATCCTATAAACAATACAATTACACATTAATGTGAACATTCAACTACATTGTGAACATTCCTTACGCAGACTGTCTATTCAATTAACACCAGGAGACAACTGATAAAGCTCAAAAGTTTTTCTTATTGTTTAATTTGTTTTTAATATTTCAAGTTTGAAGTCACCATTTCTTTGTTTTTGTAATATTTCTAAAATACCTAATCAAACTTTCAAAACCATTGTTAACAAAAAAAGCCTGATTTCTGTTTACTTTTACTTGACTCAAGTTTTCAATCCTTAATAATATTTATTTTACTGAATCTTTATTAACTAACAAACTTTTAAATCGTGTACTATTCTGTGAAGCACTTTTTACAATACAACTTGATTTTACAAATTCTTCACTTCATATTTTTACCAGTATGTTATTTTTCACTTTGCCTTGAATTTTTCATTATTGTACTGTCTGCATCAAAAAATAAAACTTTAAACTAAAGAGAATTTGATTATGATTAGTTTATCCTGTCATAAAGCTCCATGTCTGCATCAAAAAATAAAACTTTAAAACTAAAGAGAATTTGATTATGATTAGTTTATCTTGTCATAAAGCTCCATGTCTGCATCAAAAAATAAAACTTTAAAACTAAAGAGAATTTGATTATGATTAGTTTATCTTGTCATAAAGCTCCATGTCTGCATCAAAAAATAAAACTTTAAAACTAAAGAGAATTTGATTATGATTAGTTTATCTTGTCATAAAGCTCCATGTCTGCATCAAAAAATAAAACTTTAAAACTAAAGAGAATCTGATTATGATTAGTTTATCTTGTCATAAAGCTCCATGTCTGCATCAAAAAATAAAACTTTAAAACTAATAAGAATTTGATTATGATTAGTTTATCTTGTCATAAAGCTCCATTAAAGCAGTTTCAGAACAAGAGCTGCTTCTGTGATAGCTTCTTTTGTATAACTCTTTTTATTTATAATTTGTGATGAAAAACCCAATCAATATAAACATAACAAAAAATAACCAATTAAATGATAAGTAAAATGAAGTTAAATTCAACAAATAATAATTATTTGACTGACTGAATATTTGAAATTCAGCACAATGCTACACAACAGGCTGTATGTTCTCTACCCACCATGGGTATCAAAACCCAGTTTTTTGCTACATTTGTCCACAAACATACAGTTGTGCCCAATCTTCCCACCAGTCATAAGACTTCACAAAAGGGTTAAGAATATGGATATGTATCTTACCAATATGATGACATAACTGATCAGTGTCAGGAGTACCATACTTTGCTTGTGGAACCTGGGGATAGTAGGTATGTGACTTTTCATAAGTCTAAAGAATAAAGAAAATAAACTTAAAACATTAACATCCTTACTTTTATCAGTAAGGTTAATTTTTTTTTCTTGATAAACACTGTTGTTCAGCGAACTTTAATTTTTTAATATACAAAAATATTCTTTATTTAAAACACAATTTACATAATTACCAATTTCAATACAATTAAAAGAATTAGAACACTTAACTTTATATGTCTGCCATTAAATATACACATCTGTATCAGACTTGAACTCTGGCGGTTGTTACACTATGGAGAGATGAAGTGTTTAAATGCTGTGGAATACAATTATCAAGTTTCAGATTTTCAAAACATTTCATTGGTATTGCAAAAAGGAATTCCTACAAGGGCTTGTTTCATTCTGTTCTACATCTTAAAAAAATTATCAGTCTTTGATGTTGCAATTTTATTTTTCTGTACTACTCTTCACAATAGTTGTTGTTTTGAATTAAGCACAAAGCTACACAATGGGCTATCTGTACTCTGCCCACCACAGGTATCGAAACCCGGATTATAGCGTGTCAGTCCGCAGACATACCGCTGAGCCACTGGGGGGGGGGCTCTTCACAATAGAAATCAATCTGGTGGTCAGTATATTCAGAAATGAAAATATGTCAGCCCTTTTTCAACAAGTCAGGGTTCAAATGCCACATCATCATGCTTTTGACTCGCACCCAAAATGTTTCTGAACTATTATTTTGGGAATTTAAGTCTAACTTTAAAATCAAATTGCAGATTATAATTCAAGCTTTAATATTACATATAAGTTCACTTCTTCCTTTAAAAGTAAATATTAAAAAAACATTTAGATTTTAGTGAGTCAAAAGATATGCTGAATGCAGTACTGTTTAAAATTAAATGTTTGTGATGTTAAAATACAAAGTCTGTAATTTGAAAGAAATTAGAAACAAAAATTAGATATTAAAAAGGTACGATATAAAATAAGAACCTCATATCTTTTTTGCTGAGATATGGGTTATGTACTGAATCATCCAATCTTTTCATTTTTTGATGTGGTCTCTTATTAACATTTGCTTCAACAAATGACGTGAATAACCAATCAACAGCTGCGAATGTCTACACAGCAGTTTTCCCTACCATTTTAATCTTTGAAAATGCTACAAAGTTCTTTTGATTACAGATTTCAATGAGGCAAGTGTTGGCTTTAGTCTACTCAAGATTCACATTTTTTTAAAAATCCAAATAAATCTTAGTTACTACGTTTATCAAGTGTATACATAAAAACTAAAAATATTTTTATAACCTCCATGTGTGAAATTTTAAAAGGTTTAGCAATCTACATCCAGCAGCAACCGAATTTAAAGGTCATATCCAGAAGAGAATTGTTTACTTTTTGATTTATTGGTCTACATTTTAAGAAATGTTTTATAATTGATTTCTAAAGAGTAGTTTTGAAGTGAGAAGAGGTAAAACTGTGGTCCACTTCAGTAAATGATTGAGAGCAGTCTGTAACTGCCATTCAATAAACCTTATACTCCACGACTGACAGGAAAAGTGAAAGTTGTCAACAAAATATGTTTGCAACTGTAGGGGTTTTTCCATTAATGGCATTTATCTTTATAATGAAAAGTGTAACACTCTGGACACAACCCTGAGGAACCTCAAATTCCTGTGGGAAGAACAGGAAAGTGTCAAAACCACACAGACTTGAAATTGCCAGTTCATTAAAAAATGTGTAAATGATGATGCAACCAATATGAATGGAGGTCTTGCGAGATACAATACCTCCATGTTGTGTCAAAAAAGGTTAAAAAACAAAAAACAAACAAAACAAGACGTTGCTTAAGAAAGGCTTCCATGATTAACATTTTAAGTCAAATCAGGTGGTTCGTGGTGGAGAGTTATCATTGGAACCCACACGACTGGGTGAGAGGAGGCTGTTTGATTCAAGGAGCTAAACAAGACCAATATTAACAATCCTCCCTGAGACCTTACAGAGATAACTCAAAGAAATTGGATGGCAGTTCAAAGAAATTGAGGGATCCTTCCCAGGTTAAGGAAAAGAGTACAATAGCATCAGGAAAAATCATTCTCCTGCCAAATCCAGTTAAATACAACCAGAAGAATAGCAAGAAGGGTAGGAGAGAGATGATGCAGTATTACAACCAGAAGAATAGCAAGAAGGGTAGGAGAGAGATGATGCAGTATTACAACCAGAAGAACAGCAAGAAAGATAGGAGAGAGATGATGCAGTATTACAACCAGAAGAATAGCAAGAAGAGTAGGAGAGAGATGATGCAGTATTACAACCAGAAGAATAGCAAGAAGGGTAGGAGAGAGATGATGCAGTATTACAACCAGAAGAACAGCAAGAAGGGTAGGAGAGAGATGATGCAGTATTACAACCAGAAGAACAGCAAGAAGGGTAGGAGAGAGATGATGCAGTATTACAACCAGAAGAATAGCAAGAAGGGTAGGAGAGAGATGATGCAGTATTACAACCAGAAGAAGAGCAAGAAGGGTGGGAGAGAGATGATGCAGTATTACAACCAGAAGAATAGCAAGAAGGGTAGGAGAGAGATGATGCAGTATTACAACCAGAAGAACAGCAAGAAGGGTAGGAGAGAGATGATGCAGTATTACAACCAGAAGAACAGCAAGAAGGGTAGGAGAGAGATGATGCAGTATCTATAATGAGTATCATCTGGTCCAACTGATGTACTGCAAGACCAATAAAGAGTTCCGCCAGCATAAAAACTTTTACTTGTTACTTTCTTACTTCTGTGTGGGTTCAATGGATTTGACCACCATGAAAAATTAGGACATAGATAATTATCAAAATCTATGGAAATCAAAGATTTTGTGGGTGAAATTTAAAAATATTCTGATGCCTAAGTTTTTAATCTTAAAATCAAAATTACTTCACATGTTAGTCAGCATTTAAAAATAGGAAAGTAAATACTCACAAAATCTTAAAACATCAATTGATATTTTGTGTAAAAACATCATAATGTTTACTGAAAATCTGTAAAATTAAGAAGATATGCATACTGTATTGAAGGTTATAAGGAAATGGTTATGAGTTTGATCCCTTGGGCCAAGCATGTAGTGAGAAAGTTAAAAATATTTCAGAGAGTCTTAAAACATTCTCCATAATTTAAAATTGACAACATTAAATGAAGATCAAACACAAGTGTCATTGTATATCTGTTACTACTAAAAAAGAGCAAACAAGTAACATAATAAAACAAATTTACTCTGGTTATGACCACAGACTCACCTGTGGGCGAGAATCGTAGTTGTAAACAATTGTTCTACGTCCTGCTGTTTGATAGCTTTCATATTTGGGAAGACAACTTCTGTCAGCAGAAGCATAAGGATGTGCCGACCCTTGTCGAGGCTGAATACCGTATCCCACTGCAGGTGACACAGCTTCATCGGGTTGGTATTTACCCTGACTGGGTGTGAAACAAAATTATCCAAATCATCAAATGATCTGTCTCAATCTTGCTACTTACTACAAAAATTACCATTAAAATATGTCTATTACTAGTTTCTAAATTTAAGTCAAAACAATTAATACAAGTCACTTTTATTTATACATTGAAATATTTAACTTTCAAATGTCTTCCTTTTTCTTAAAAAAGTTGGGTGGTGGTGGCCATGACAAAGATGCTGCTGCTTTGTAGAAGGATTGAGATTACTTGGCAAGCGATACAAATAAATGTAAAATGGTTTTTAATCACAGTTTGTCAAAGTATTGCATACAGGTTCCTATAATCTATGTAAATTATAATTAAAATAACAGGAATGGGGCTGCAATAAAAAAGAAAACCCCATTTTCTAATTGCTCAGTCTCTCACACCATCCAAGTTGTGTGCTGTCACGTGTTAGGTCAAGCAGAATTTTAATTGTTTTGTTATAAATATCAATTATAGGTTTCTGTTTATGACTTCACAGAATAGGTCTTTGGTTATGCCTCATTTGGATTACCGAGATCACAGCTAAAGGATTATCTTTAGCTTCATTAAATGATTATCTTTGAGCATCAATTACCGTCTCATAAAATAATTAATCAAAATTATGAATACTCCAATTGATGTTATGAAAATAAAGTAATTGATATCAGTGTTTCTCATTAAATGTTGTCATTCTCAATATTTTTGAACAATTCAAGGTCTTAACTCATTAGCATAATGACTTACCAACAGTGATCAACTAATCAAAATTAATGTTTCTAACTATTACCATTATGAATCATTCAAGTTTCATGTGTGAATAATAAATTATTTGAATGCTGTTTAATGAAACACAATCAATTTGTAAGTTCCAACAATCTACCAGTTCTATTAAATTTTAGGTTTCAACTTTTATTTTCCTCAAGCTCTTAACATCAGTAGAGTATGTAAGTTAAAAATATGAGTAAATATTATGTCAACTATCATCATCTTACATCACTTGAAACATTTAAAATAGGGTTTTCAGAAATAAAATTTCAAAACTTATTAACCACAATGAATTTAAAAACCCAAGTTTTTAAATAAATTGAAACTATCTTTATTTTTATGTACCTGTCTTTGTAAACTTTTCTGTTGTTTTCTTAGTTGTCAAATATTAGTTTACTGAAGAAAGAAAATGTCCAGTTTGAAAAATACAAGTGCAATTAAATATGGTATTCATCAATAAGCAAAAAAAGGCCCAAAATTAATTCTAGACCTCCAAAAATATCTAATGATTTTGCTTGGGGTTTAGTAAATAGTACACAAGGACCCTGTAACCAGGGTACACATACAAAAATACCAGTAATAACTGTAGTAAATTTTTAAAGTCATGAAGCAAAATTCTGAACCATATTGATCAGTGTTTCACAGGGTTAACATCATTCACATGAAATATGACAGCAAATACAGGATGTGCCACTCCTATCATGTTCAGAAAAGCTGAAGAAAAAATGACTTCACACAGTTTCATTTTCATTATAACCATTTTAAATTAACTTATTCTTCACATAATAATACTTTCTAAATAATGTTCATGCTAAGTTTAACTAGGTTGCAGAGAATCGCACGTTTACAGACAGCTGTAGATATTAAGATGTTGTCAGAATATACTTCTGACATTAGGATACATGAGAAACAATAAATTATTAAGTATGGCAAAATATACCAATTATAGAAAATAGCATTCCAGACACTCACATTAAACTCAAAAACTCACAAATATTTGCAAATTTAGATGAGAAACTCAATCATTTAACCCAACAACAAAGTCAAGAGTTGAAAGGTTTGATTTTAGAATTTGCTCATTTGTTCCCTGATGTGCCTGGTAGAACCAATGTCATAGAACGTCATTATTGAGAACACTCGACCAATAAAACAACATCCATATTGGGCCAATCCTGTGAAATTGTCAAAAATCAGGTCAGAGTTACAATAAACGCTTGAAAATTATTTCACTGAGTTGTCAAAAAGTAATTGGAGTTTACCTTGTATCTTGGTACCAAAGTCTGATGGTTCATTTAGGTTCTGTACAGATTTCAGAAAGGTTAATGATGTGACCAAGACTGATTCATATCCTATTCCTAGGATGGATGATTGTATTGACCGTGTAGGTAACTCAAAGTACCTTACCAAATTTGACCTACTCAAAGGTTATTGGCAAGTACCTTTAACTTCTCAAGCAAGAGAAATTTCAGCTTTTATAACACCCGATGGTTTGTACCAATACAAAGTCATGCCATTTGGCATGAAAAACTCTGGTGCAACATTTCAAAGGTTGATGAATCATGTCATTGCAGGATTAGAAAATGTGTATGCTTACATTAATGATGTACTTGTAGTAAGCAGTGACTGGTATGAGCATTTAAGTCACATTCGTGCATTCTTTGAGAGGTGTTCCGAGGCTCAGTTGACTATCAACCTGTTAAAAAGTGACCTCTGTAAAGCAACAATTGTGTACTTAGACCATGAAACTGGTCGGGGTAAAGTGAAGCCTATCCAAGCTAAGGTACAGGCAATAGCGGAGTATCCAGAGCCGACGAACAAAAGAGGTGTTATGAGATTCTTCGGCATGGCAGGATATTATAGAAAATTTTGTCCAAATTTTTCTGATGTGGCTGCACCTTTAACAGCCTTACTAAAAAAGGATGTAAAATTTTCCTGGAATCAGAATTGCCAGACTGCCTTTGAAAGGATCAAGGTTATGCTCATGAATGCTCCAATCCTCAAAGCTCCCGATTTTGACAGACCATTTAAGCTTGCTGTAGATGCGAGTGACATTGGTGTTGATGCTGTGTTGTTGCAAGAGCAAAATGGTGTTGACCACCCTGTGTGTTACTTTTCAAGAAAACTTGATAAGCACCAAAGAAACTATTCAACAATTGAAAAAGAAGCACTTCCATTGTTGTTAGCTTTACAACATTTTGGTGTTTATTTGTGTTCTTCACCATTGATTGTTAATGTTTACACCGACCACAATCCACTTGTGTTCATGAACAAAATGAAAAACAAAAATCAAAGGTTACTCAGCTGGGGTATTATTTTGCAGCAATACAATTTGTCCATTAATCATATCCGTGGTTCAGACAATGTCATCGCGGATGCATTGTCACGGTAATTAAGTTGTTTTGTGTTTTGTAATAATTATCGGTTGACTGAAAATTTCTTTCTTTGTTCAATGTTATGTATAATAAGTTATAAAAAAAGTTTTCACAAGTTCAAACATTTTTTTTTTTGCTTTTAAGGTGGAGAGTGTTATGTATAAAGCGTTTGTCGTGTTGTGTTTGGATTTCCATATCTATTATTTATATTTCCATGTTTATATTATTGTTTTGAAATTTAAACCAATAAAATACGTTGTTATTCATTTAAAATAACATTTAGAAATTTCTAGAATTAGGTAGATCAATCATATGTTTATAAATAATTTGTATGTCGGCCTAATGTCTAGACGACGAGTCTCATGTAAAAACAGACATGCGCGGATTGCTCTGAAGTTCTGTGAAAGTTATGCAATTGTTCGAGAAAACAGTTGGCCTACTGGTATATAAACAGACGGCGATGCAAGAAGAAAGGAGAAGAGTCAGTCATTCGTTTGAGAAGTTTTCAACGTTTGCTGTGTGTTCATTCAACTTGGAAATGCGACTAGAGCTAGATCTACAAAAGCTGTGATTTTATTTTGTCAATCGTTACGATTCTTTACGAATTAGTGGTTATAATGAAAGTCAACACGAATAGAACTGTTTAGGGGAGACCGGAAAAGTTGGAAAACGACAAATTTGAGACATTCATCGAAAACATCGTAAAAAGAACTTTGTCAAATTTATTGAACTGTGAATTGTTTCTGGACTTCTCCATTCAAGCTTTGGAATTTCTTTGTGGGACCAAATTCACACCCTAGACCGGAATTTTGGATTTCTGATCTGAACTTTTGGACTTTCATTCTAGATCATTATATTGGACACAGGCCAGTACCATTTTGTATTGTAATTCATTTTAAACTGAATATCTGTCATTGTTGTTATGTAATTTATGTTAAATCTGTTACATATATAATAGTTTATTGTAATAAATTATACAAACTGTTATCTGTGTCTTTCTCTTGCGTTCAGTCTACAGTCAACATAAAAAACGTAACACAAGCAACTTAATTTTGAGCTCTGAGATATGACATATGCTTATCTAAAGAATCTACAAAAATTATTAATGTAACAAACAGTGAAAGAAGTAATTTCAGGTAATATGAAGTAAATAAAATTATTAAATTGATGTGTTGATACTCTTAAATGATGTGAAGCCACTGTTGATTGAATAAACACTTGAATCTTAATACATAGCCAATTTAGGAGTCAACAGAATTTTCAATGTGCAAAAACTTGACATCAGAGGGCAGTACCCTAGACTTTTAACATAAAGGAGAAACACATTATTTTCTCAAACAACTAACACTGCCCTCTACATCCCGACACTCAGTTACACAACCCCTTTCAAACATGTGGTCAGCTTCTGGTCAGTTACCTCTTTCTTTGTGAACCTGACAATGACCAAAGAAGGTCGAAACATTGTTTGCTCTTTTATGTAAAACATTTTCTTAACCCAAACAAGCCGTTTTTGCATATATACATTATTTTCTAAGTTCAAAAAAGTTATCTTTCAGTCAGCATGAGCTTTCACAAAAACCAAAGTATTTTAATACTTAAGTTCTCTTCTAATGCTAACTATAATTTTCTTGAAACTCCTGTTACTTGGTTGAAATGTCATATCAAATGTGGCACAGAAGGAAATTTTGAGTTCATGTCCATAACAATGCAAGTTCTTTCAAATTCCAAAGCAAAAAGTAATACGAGGTCTGTTCAAAAAATATGCGGACTGTTTGAATTGCGCAGCTACAGTTAGTTCCAGGGGAATCCGCTTGGTGTCGCTAGGCTTACACAGATCAGCTGATTACAACACCATTTCCCGATTGCAGATACCTTAATTTGTGTATTAGCAACACGTTTTTAAGTGAAGTGCAATGTCTTCGTTTGGTGGATTTCAGAATGAATTACCTGAAGGAGCAATGACTTACTGTGAAATTTTGTGTTAAACGTGGAAAATCTGCGACTAAAACTTTTGCTATGCTTAACACGGCTTAAGGTGATGTTGCTATGAATTGTACAGCATGTTTCATGTGGCACGAACGTTTTAAGGATGGTCGACAGTCCATTGAAGATGATGAGCATCCTGGACGTCCTTCTATACGTCAACTGACGACCCACATGTCGACAAAATCAACACCGTGGGGCAAGCAAATTGACATCTGACAGTCAGGGAACTTGCTGAAGAGTGTAGGATATCAGTGGAATCTTGTTACAAGATTTTTACCGAAAAATTGAAGATGCAAAGCATTGCTGTGAAATTTGTGTCTCAGAACTTGTGAATTTTTGGCCAAACACTCGATCACTGTCCTTCCCCACCCCACCTACTCACCTGACCTTGCGATTTTTTCTTGTTCCCCAAACTCAAAAGACCCTTGAAAGAAAGAAGATTTGAGACGATTCCCGAGATTAAGGCAAATGCAATGAAGGAGCTGGAGGACATTACAAAAGAAACGTACCAGGACTGTTTCAACAAGTAGAAACACTATTGGGATAAGTGTGTGCATTGGGGAGGAGAGTACTTTGAAGGGATCCCAGACCTGCAACTTCTAAATAAAGTACATTTTGTTTTATGATGTCAGTCTGCGTATTTTTTGAACAGCCCTCGTGTGTTTTATGTTAAGGTCAAAATCAATACCAAACAGGCATTTGTTGTTAGTTATCTCTGTAATAAATACTTCAGCAGGTTTTCAAATAAAAATACAATAACTGAATTTTTCAATGACATCTATTTACACACTTGTAGTGTTCCCTAGTTCAACCAGATTTTAGAACACCAGAAGTTTGTAAGGTTTCCATAAGCAATACAAAGCTACTTTATGTGCTGTGCTTCATTTAAAAGCACAGCTAATACAGCAGATAATTTTCAACTTAGAATACCTTACAGTTAACTGAGGCTTTTTATCACATTCACATGTAGATAGCATCATAGTAACTCAAACACATTAACAAATTCTCCCAAACAAAATAATCATATCAAATTTTTATTTTTACAACCAATAATACAATAATAGAAAAACCAAGTAAATTATCAGTTATTAATGAAACTGTGCAAGTAAACCAGAAAACAAAAACAGCATAATATTTCAATGGTTTTTTTTGGGCTAGTAAGGTGTGACGAATAGAATGAAATTCAGTATCTTGAAATAGAAAAACAACAATCAGTCCACTAAGTGCAACATTCCATTGTGTAAATGTACATGCAAGCTTTGTGTCAAGTTACAGTTTAAATAATAAGAAATAACCAAATCCTCCCTAGAATACTCCTCAAGTTCTAATATTTTTCTGCTTTTGTTTTCAGTCTGACACACACCAAAAACAAAAAACAAGATTTTACACTCAGACTGAAAAAATACAACCTGGCTAACCACAGCACTTCAAGTGGTAAAACATTAATAGTGTTCAACAGGCAGCCACTTTAAGTCTATGCATGGATATAAACACTATATAAATACAAGCTAATAAAGTGAGTGACCATCTGTTTTTATCTGATAGACATTCACCTGCCTCAGAGTCTAACAATGATTTAGGTTCAATATTATTCTCTAATGTCCGCCACTGTTGAAATGAAATGCCCTCTCTCAATGTACATTTTATGGTAAAAATAATAATCTAGTCTCAGTTACTGTATTGAAGTTTCAGAATATGTAGTCTTATTCATAAATAAATTAAATATATGACATTCAGCATGACTTGTACTTATTAATTGTAGTAATATGTTGTTACTATTAATATTAATGAATATACGAGAATATCTATTTGAAATAAAGGTTCCTATTTATGACGTTAAGGTAACGTTTCAAAAAATCTAAGATATCATGGTCATGAAAGTACACTACTGTGGTAATGCATTGTTTTGATTACCTTTCAACAAGATCTTTTCGGTGTTTAATTTTTTTAACCTTACGAACTAAATGATATTTTATGTTATGCAAGGCTTTTTTATTTAAATTATAAACGTACAACTTAAATTAACGCTGTAAATAACAATTAACAATAGTGCGGTTTGAGAATACACCAAGAGTTTGAAACAGCTTTACTAGATATAGGAGAGTCTTCAAGCTTAACACTAATCACATTCTGACCTGAGAAACTAAGCACTCATTCTATAACACCAATTTATTTGATACAGACGCGTTTTTACAAAATCAAATGAACTTCCATATGTTATATCATACTTACCCATATTGCATTCCGCCGATACTAAACCCATAGTAATTATTCCCCGCCATTTTCTTACACAATATTACCTTTACCGTTTAACAACCAAAAAATAAAACGATGACACCCGGATGCATAGAAACGCGGTTTGTAGTTATTGACACCTAACGGAGTGTTTACAAGTTAACTAATAAAAATAAAAATGTTTTCAAAGAATGTTGTGGTTCAAGATAAAAATTGGGCTTTGGTGCTAATTTAGTCATAAATTACATTTTGTTTCTACGTATAGTACTAATGAGGTAACAAAGTTAACGATATAATCAATAAAACCAAGATACAAACCTATGTTGTACTATAATATATTTTCAACAAACATACAATGTTTATTTTATTATACATAAAATGTTATGAAATAAATCTATTCATAACATAGTATAGGGACATACTTCATTTACGAACTTTCGATAATTTAATACAGGCTTCTTCACAGAGTTTCAAGTTTTATTTGAACAGAATGTGCCTAATCTTAAATTGTTTTAATCTTTCACTTGGTTACGTCAAACATTTTTTTTCAGGTTGTGCTTAGGAATTATTTGTATTTACACCTGGTTAATTTGTTGAATAATTAGTAATACTGTTTTAATGAGTCTTCTTACATTTTCACTATGTGTGTAGAAAGAATAATGGCGAACTTTGATTTTCTTTTTCTGTTAATTAGGCTTACCGAGTAGCATGAGTAGTGTGGCATCCAGAGAAGTCCTAGCAAGGCTTAGAATCGTAATATAATTTCAAGTAAAGTTAAATCTTCCTCAGATCTGCTTCCATCCTTGTCTGATAAAACTGTCTGTCCAGTATTAAATAGCCAATAAACAAAAAGCTGTGCTGAAAATAAAAGAGTAATATATTTGTGACTTAACATTTTTGTGAACTTAAGTTTATGCGCCAAAGTTGATGGCTTATTTTGTTCAGTAAGGCATTTTGCTGGTTGAACATTTTATTTCAGCCTTGTTCATTTCTTAAACGAGTCAAACATAAACAAAGTTGTTGGTCCAGACCAGTTTCCAATTTATGTAAACAAACCATGAATAAAGCTGTTGGTCCAAATCAGTTTGTAAACAAATCGCAAATTGTTTTTTGTAAATTTCAAATATTGTCTTAATATATCATAGGTTAGTTTTTTAAGCATAAAAATTAATATTTAGTATAGCTCTAGTTTTATATATATGCAAAAACGGCTCATTTGGGTTGAGAAATGTTGTTGTTTTTTACGTAGAGGAGTGAACAACGTTTCGACCTTTTCCGATTATTGTCAGGTTCACAAAGAAAGAGAGAGATAACTGACCGGAAGCTGACCACATGTTTGAAAGGGGTTGTGTAATGAGTGTCGGAATGTAGAGGGCGGGCTTAGATGTTTGAATATACAATTTTATATTATTATTTTTTTATTATTATTTATTATATTACATTTTAATATAGATATAAAGGTGTTCCTTTGTATTGGTTTATTTTGGGCTTAAGTTGTTGTATAAGTAACGTTTTTTTAATTTTGCGTTTGTTTATGTTTGTTTCATTATTTAGTGTTTGAGTGTTTTCTGTGGTTATGTTGTGTTTATTTGACTTGCAGTGTTCGAAAACGTGTGAAGGTGACTTTTTATGTTCTTTAAATCTGGTTTCCATTTTTCTCGTTGTTTCTCCAATACAGGCCCACCGCTAGTACAGCGGTATGTCTTCAGATTTACAACCCAAAATCAGGGATTCGATTCCCCTCGGTGAGCTCAGCAGATAGCCCGATGTGGCTTTTCTATAAGAAAAACACAAACACACACTTCTCCACTATTGAAGTCGTGGCAGTTATTACATTGTATTTTATAAATAACGTCGGTGTGATGTTTGTCAGTGTAGTTTTTACATAGTATAGACCTCAGTTTTGTGCCTGGTTTTTGAATAAATTTGGTATTAACTGGAATGTCATATTTTGTTACTAGTTTTTACCAAATGTTGGTTATTTCTTTGCTGATGTCAGTAATATATGGTATGCAGCGGTATATGGTTTCGTGATTTTTGATTCGTGAGATACATTTACTTTTGTTGGTTGATTTTGCTTTACGTCTAGGTATGTGCGTATAACGTTTTCTACGGTTTGTGGAGGAAACTTATTGATGTTGAAGAAGTATTGTTTTATTTTGTCTAATTCATTGTTAATTTTATATGGTGAGCATGGTTTTATGGCTGTGTTTATTTGCTTTCTTAGTATGTTGAGTTTTTGTTTTTTCATGTGCTGAGTCCCAAGGAATGGCCCCCCAGTAGCTCAGCGGTATGTTTGCGGACTTACACGCTAAAATCCGGGTTTCGATACCCGTGGTGGGCAGAGCACAGATAGCCCATTGTGTAGCTTTGTGCTTAATTCAAAACAACAACCCAAGGTATGTATAGTCCAGTATGGGTGATTTTTCGGTGGATTTCTCGGCAAGTAGGTTTTCTCGACATCACTGATTCTAGTTTTATATGTTTTTCACAGAGATATTTTTTCTGTTTAACTTGCTACGTATTTTTTATTGGAAAATTCATATTAAGTTGGTCTCCTAGAATTAACTATAATAATCCATTATTCAGATTGAGAGATAATGCTGACTAATAAAATATATTCTGCCTACAAAATCACACAAAAGCTAATATTATTATGCTAAAAGAATATTAACATGGAATAAATTTCATTTGAGTATTAAATATTCTTTAATGTTAATTATTGTTCGTAATTTATTTATGAAATACCAACAGAAATTTTAAAATGTTTGAAGTCCAATAGCTTCTAAGAGTGTTGAATTCCTTAGCTAGCAGTGTGTACGTTAGATATGTAGTGATATTATGCGTGTTATATGTGTGTAATAAGATTAATAATACATGAAATCACAAAGTTATGTTGAAATGTTATTAAACATTCTACTTACAGAAACCTTATATTAGGCCAGTAAAATAATTATTCGAGTTTTCGATTAATTTATTATCATTCTTATAAAGATTTAATGTGACAGAAATATTATTCCTTAAAATATGTGTTGTAACGTGCTGGAATATTTTTTAAAGGTAAATTTTACAGAAAAAAGAAAAATTTGCAGTCAAAAGAACTACTCATGCTGATTAATTTTCCAGGTTCACATTTTTTTTTGAAAAATATGTGATAATAAATGAAATATAGAACTTGGTGCAGAAAGAGCTCTTTCCGAGCGGCAGTACGAACGTTTTAGTTTTTACGTTTGCCGCTAGGAAAAGTACTGTGACGTAATAGTTGCCAAACAAACCGCCAACGCCAGTGCGTTGAATGTAAATAAACATGGCCATTGCACACGGAGAAACAGAGGCGGAGTCTGTTTTGACTTTGTGTTCTGAACAGTGTCGAATAGCGCCATATCAATTCGAACCTATACTAAACTAACCTAGAACAGTTACATTTGACATAAATCTGGCAAGTTCTAGTGATGAGAACCCCAGTCCTCGTTCCACGAGCGAGAGTAGCGGAACTGTGAGTGATACTGATAGCGCCCAGGCAGATTGCGAGTTGGTCGTACCTCCAGTGGAAGAATGGTAAGCTTAAGTCATGACAAAAAATATGATCTGTATTATTTCACGTGCAATTTTAAGCATCTCGAAACCTGTCTGGTGTTTATGAATTATTGGTATCACAGACTGGGATTTAATTGTTTGTACTTTGCCGACTATGGTAACTAATACTTGGCCCTTACGCAATCATTGTACTGGGTATTTATGATTCGTAACAAAATGAATTTCAATTATGCGTCATAATTCTGTCTATAAAATCAAACTAGATGTAGCAGTCTGAATAGTTGATTTATTTTGAAATGTTAAAATTTAAAAAATGGAATTATTCAAACTTTTCCATATTTAAAAATGATATAAAAACATCTACAGAATGATCCACCAGCTTTTAAACTTGGAATATACTCTATTTGTGATAGATGTGTCCACTGTCTAGACTGGAAAATCTAGGTTTCACTGACTTTCAGGTGTCACAAATGCCAAACACGCTTATGAATATGAGATGTGTATGTCCAGTTACATTCTTCAAAAACTTGTGCTTTTTAAATTATTATATTATACTGGTTATTGTTTATCGCTTTATGCTGCACACATACCTTTAAGTTTGTTCTTTCCGTAATGGCAAGGGATGGCTTTAGAGGGGTGGAACCTGTACGTTGCAGGCTGAGATCAGTCCTCAGCTCTGCAGGAGGAAAGATGGTGGAGACGATCCTGTCTGCTGCCGATGTTTTTTTTTCAGTTTCAACCTGCCTGTTTTGAAACCCACGGAATCCATAACAGTGGGATTCGACACAAAACATGAGCGTTTAAAGTGATCTTAACAAAGTTTTGCACGGTGTGAAGGTGTCCAGTTCTTCCTGCTGACCATCCGCAACCACTGTCGCCACCTTGCCGGTTTCTTCTCCTTGCACGGAAACGAAAGGAAGCTTTTACCCGATTCCGAACCGATTTTTCAACCATAAGCAACGCAGTAAACCATGTTATCATAAAACAAACATAGAGTACCAATATCAAGACAAAAAATAGTCTCACAAAGTGTGTAATCCGAAAAAAGCACCGATAGATTAATATGAAAACCAGGACTGAAAGGAACAGAATGGTCGGCGAGTAAAAAAGCGTGTTTGGCAAGTGTTACGTCATAGTTGTAAAACGTCACAGAAACAGTCAAACAACCGAAAGGTACTTGAGTTCGAGGACCCGCATATTTTATTTCATTTTTACTCAAAAACTAAAGTGTTTAAAAATATGGCAACCAGACAGGAATTATACCTGACCAAAGTACAGTTTCTAAAGCAATTATTAAATTTGTTGAAGATTCACCTTTTAAGGCGTACAGCTACCGTTATAGCTGAATGGTACTTCGTGTTGCTATAATATTTTCCTGCAGTATCATTATGGATTTTGTACAGCTTTTTACGGTAAGTAGGATTATTTGACGTCCCATCTCAATTATATCAAGTTTCTTGTAAATTCTAGACCGAAAATATGTTTCTAATTTTGGAATCAGAATGTTGTAAAATATCAAATTAAACAGAGTGTAAGAATAATATTATGTTTCTATAACTAAATGTTTTTAGACTTCAAATTCGGGAATTCGAAAGCTGGGTTTTTTTCCACGGAGGAACACGAATTTCACTCAGAATGTGAAAAAAGTTAAAAGTTTGAAAGTAGGGGTGAAAGTTGGCTTGGCATGGCCAGGTGATTAAGGCACTCGACTCATAATCCGAGAGTTGCCGATTCAAATCCAAACTAAACTTCTGAAACTTAGTGAATCACTGAGTGGACGTAGCAACGACCATGAGTCAACTTAAAATTAAACTGAATAGGATTAACAGCAATGATGACTGTTTTGGGGGTATATAGGAGTGTGATCTCAATAAGGTTTGTAAATTTGAAGAATAAAAATAAGTTTGTTACAATTTAATTGATGCTTTTTGTTTTTTTCATTTTTTTAAATAATTCAGGTAAGTGCACTTCTAGGCCTATCGAGAGGACAAGAAGCTGTGGAAATTCCACAGATGCTCCCAATATTGGGGTTTCTAAAGTTAGACAGGGGCCATAAAAGTGTACCAATATATAATAACATAACTAAACGTAACACTGAGTAAGTTTATCACAAAATAAGTGTTATAATTTGCCTTTTCTTTAACGCTGAGAGTTCTGCTGTCAGACTTCTGGGCCTCACCCTTGTTCTCTATGAACTTGTACACAACAACGATGGAAAGTAATGTTGTTGTTTTTGTTTTGAAATTCGCGCAAAGTTACAGGAGGGCTATCTGTGCTAGCCGTCCCTAATTTAGCAGTGGCCAACTCTTTTACCAGCGGAAAGTGGGATTGATGTCATATTATAACGACTCCACGACTGAAGGAACGAGCTTGTTTGGTGCAACGAGGAATCAAGCTCGCGACCCTTAGATGCCAAGTCGAGTGCCTTAACCACCTGACCATGCCGGGCCAAGTAATGCAATACTAGTTTCTATCGTTGTGTTTGCCCCCCAGTGGCTCAGCAGTATGTCTGCGGACTTACACGCTAAAATCCGGGTTTCGATACCCGTGGTGGGCAGAGCACAGATAGCCCATTGTGTAGCTTTGTGCTTAATTCAAAACAACAACTATCGTTGTGTCTGTTTTTGAGGTTTTTCGGTAAAATGAAGAATATAAAAGTCATATTCACTTAATGATAAAGAAATCATTTTATGTATTGTATTACATTTCTCCAAATTTCACTAAGTAATGCTCACTGTTAGGCTTAAGTTCAGAGTAGATGGAAAAAAAATCAAACTTGGTAACTTGTTACGCACGTATGGCATTTTACCGTATCGTTTTACTTTGTAATGAATAAAACCCAACATTTACTGAACTTAAGTACTGACTACCTTGCTGACAGTAACAAACAAAATGACTTGTTAAATTAGTTAACTCAGGAATCAATCGTCCACTGTAACTGACTCATAAATAATTCGTGATAACGAGAAACCCACATTAAGTAAAAATGTATCTCTGGACGGCTAATATGAGTATTAACACTTTTACTAATAAAGCAGAAACGTTGTTCTCTGTTTTATTAGTAAAAGTGTTAATATTCATACCAGCTGCCCTGAGAAACATGACTCACGAGTAAATTTTTATCTCTTTTGCGTTTTATATTAGTCAAGTCATTCTCAAAACGTTCGAGCCTGGCATGGCATGGCCAGGTGATTAAGACACTCGACTTGTAATCGGAGGGTCGCGGATTCGATTCCCCGTCGCACCAAAAATGTTTGCCCTTTCAGCTGGCCCCCCAGTGGCTCAGCGGTATGTCTGCGGACTTACACGCTAAAATACGGGTTTCGATACCCGTGGTGGACAGAACACAGATAGCCCATTGTGTAGCTTTGTGCTTAATTCAAAACAACAACAACAACCTTTCAGCTGTGGCGGCGTTATAATGGGATTGTCAATCCCACTATTCATTGGTGAAAGAGTAGCCTAAGAGTTGGCAGTGGGTGGTGATGAATAGCTGTCTTCCCTCTAGCCTTACGCTGTTAAATGAGGGACGGCTAACATAGATAGCCCTCGTGTAGCTTTGCGCGAAATTCAAAAAAAAAACAAAAAACAGCAACACCCTTTCATGTTTATTCTTATTTTTATGTTGATAAAACAAAACTGTGATGTTTTTGTCATCATTCAGTTTATTACTTTATGAGCATTATTGCTTTAAGTTATCAGTATGATACATTGTAAGGTAAATTGTAACGATTATACTACTAAACCTTATGTCTAGTGGCGTCGAGAGGTAGGTCGGGCCCCGGGAACAATTATTTCACCGGGCCCCTTTTTGAAGTCTTCATAAATTTGTGGGCGGAAGCCAAATGTGTTGAGAATTTACATGCTTTCGATAAAAAGGTGTTTTTTGAGGGAAAGCGATTTCCCGCAGTACTGCGACTTTTCCTCAAGTATGTGATAGAAATGAATTATTCCATAATTCACGAAGCTCCTAGCTCTCTGAATCCCCCTCTCGTCAGGTCTGCTTAAATCTCTTATCTTCATTGCAACTTATATACGTAGTAAATTTATTAAAAAGAAATCATTTTACAATATGATGTGACTTACATTTCACTTCACAAGCTTCAGTTTTATAAATGCGAATTTAATTATCAATTTGGCAGACGTTCGTGTGTCAATACAAGCTTCTGTGCAATCTAATGCTCAAACTCCCGGAAGTTAACGAGTGAATACGATAGTAGCCGAAAGCGGACAAAATATGTCATGCGCAAGAAAACGTTTGTAATCTGAAAGGTGCATTAATTTCGATGTTATGTAGTTGTATTAATAACAGCAAGTTTAAAAACATTGTGACTTTGCATGTTTCACTATATGTCTTGTGGAGTTCTGCATACGTTACGTTAAAAAGGTTCCTCAGTAAAAGGTAAGATATTGCTAAAGTCAAATTGTCTTTAACTTCATTTACGCCGAGTCCAGTGCGGTAGTTAAGTGTTAGTCCTAGCTGCTGAAGAACTCTGATTCTGAGCAGCATGTTAACAGTACCGTTCTGTTCTTTCTGTGTTGTGGTATTATATTACGGTAGGAAGTCCTTTTGTAAGGGTAAAACACTAACATTTTATACTGGTTCGGTTCATCAGTATGCTTACTTTCACAACAGTTACGATATTAATAAATCTTCGTGCTTTTAAATCCATTTCGTCACGATGAAACAGCTGGAAATAACATTAATTCAGTTTAATGTTGATGCATAAAAAACTGGAGAAATGATACAAGAAACAATTGTCGTACAAAGAGTTATAAACCACCTTACTTTTGTATTTACTTGATTCATCGTGATATTGCAAGAATGTATATGAACTTTATTAACAGAACTATTGCAGAATAAATTACGTAAGGGCAGTTTAAAAGTAATTTTTTGAATAGCCTTCATAAAGCTATCATGCTATTGCATATCTAGTACATAGAGGTGGTCGGTTGGTTTAACTTTAGTTTAATACTCTCTGAGTGTAAAGCTGGTAACAAAATTCACAAATATTTTACGTTATATAAAAATTGCTATAAATTAAAATGAGCTCTAAAGATCGTGTTTTAATGTTGAAAAGGAATACTAGTCAAATTAAAATCTTAGTAACGGATGAAGGTAACAAGAATAATACAGCGATGGAGGAAATAACCTACACTATTGAATCAGATCCGAGTAATCCAGTTTCTCAAGGAAATGGTTCTAGAAAAAGACAAAGGAAAAATATGAAAAATCTGTCAATTACTTGGTCAGGTAATTCATGTATTTCAAGTATTATTTTTACTGTGTTAACAATATTAATACATTGCAATGAAGTTATACAGAAAACTTCTGTTATTGACGTTAATTAATTGTTTTTTAAATGTACAACTAAGATTATGCTAGAACGATAAGTTGTAACATAGCGTAATGCTTTCTAGGATTATACTCTACCAATCAACCTTTTATTTAACTGTGAAAGCAACTTATCTTTAATCGTAATGCCTTTTTAGAATTATATCCAAGGAGAAAATCTACAAGAATTAGTGTAATATATCACTTCTTGTACAATTGAATATAACAAGATGTATACTGTTGTTATTAATTAGACCTTGACCTAAAAACAGCCTGACTTATATCATAGAATCTTTAGCCTAAAAGTAACCAGTCCAAAGTAGTGCTATTTTATTAAAACGTGAGATGTAATGTATATATTTATATCTGATAATGATATATTTTTAAAGAGCCCATTCGTAAAAATATATATTGCTTTTTACATATTACATTTGTCGATTAATGAGACACAGTATGTACACTGAGTTTGTAATTAAAAAATGAAAAATATCAGGGTCGTAGGAAACAGTCAGACCATGGCCTGACCACTTTTTTCTGGCCTGCTTTTGTAAAATTAAATGTCATGTTGTACGTGTGCAGTACTTGTAGGTAAAATGGCTCAATATTCACTCTCACAGCACTGAACTTTCAACAACCTTCTGAGGCCATACCCACAGATCCCCTACAAATGGCAACGTGGCAATGACCTGCCCATTCAAAAATTGTTTCCAGCTGTAATAAGTCAGCCTTAATAAGAGAAAATCGATTTTCGATTATTTTTCTCATATATAATCAGTATGTTAGAAAATTCATTACAACATGATTTAAAGTAATCCACCAAATTGACCAGATGTTGTTATGTATAAAGCGTTTGAATGCCATGTTGTTGTTTATATTATTGTTTCAAAGTTTAAACCAATAAAATATGTTGGTTTTCATTTAAAATAACATTTAGAACTTTCTAGAATTAGGTAATCAGTCATTTGACTATAAATGGTATATTTGACGGCCTAGTGTCTAGACGACAAATCTCGTGCAAAAACAGACATGCGGATTATTCTGGAATGTTGGGAAGTTACGCGATTTTTCGAGAAGAGGCCTACTAATATATAAACAGACGGCGACAAAAAAAAGTCAGTCATTAATTTTATTCAAATCAAGAGGTTGTCTACGTTTGAGAAATTGGCAACGTTTGCTGTGTGTCTATTCAACTTGGGTTTGTGACTAGAGTTAGATCTACAGAAGCTGTGATTTTATTTCGTCAATCTTTACGATTCACTCGAATTACTAGTTATACTGAAGGTCAACACGTGTAGAACTGTTTAGGGGAGACCGGGAAAATTGGAAGGCGATAGATAAGTTTGAGACGTTCATCGGAGGCATCGTGAAGGGAACTTCGTCAAATTTATTGAACTGTGAATTGTTTCTGAACTTCTCCATTCAAACTTCGGTATTTCTTCGTGAGACCAAATTCACACCCTAGACCGGAATTTTGGATTTCTGATCTGAACTTTTGGACTTTCATTCTAGATATTGGACACAGACCAGTACCATTTTGTATTGTAATTAACTTTGAAGGTTGAAACCAGTACTATTTTGTATTGTAATTAATTTTGAAGGTTGAAACTGAATATCTGTCATTGTTATTATATAATTTATGTTATATCTGTTACATATATAATAGTTTGTTGTAATAAATTATACAAGCTGTTATCTGTGTCTTTCTGTTGCGTTCAGTCTACGAATAAAACAAACAAAAAAAACGTTACAGAAAATTGGGGTCCGTCCAGGATCGATCAAACAATTTAATTCTATTCCAAAATTAGATTTATATTCTATACAGATTGACAGCTTGTATATTCAAAATGGCATTCCAACTCGAAGATTTTATAGACAAATTTAATCAAAATCCTTCTTTTGAATTGATCAGTGAATTAAAAATATCTGAATTGCTTGATGTTGGAAAACATTTTAATTTGGAAGTGAAGCAAGCAATGAAGAAAGCAGATATCAAACGAATTGTTGTTGAACATTTGGTCAGCCAAAAAGTTTTACCTCAAAAAGTTGTACAACAATTGCCAGCCGCTCATTTTGACCCAGATTTGGAATTAAAAAGAATGGAAATGGAAATAAAATTTCGTTTAGAAATTGAAAGCAAACGTCTTGAGGCAGAAAAAGAAACCAAACGACTTGAGACAGAACAGGAAAACAAACGTATTGATGCCGAAATACAAATAGAACGCATTAAAGCTGATAAGGAAATCAGTATGAGAAAGGCACAAACAGAAGAAAAGGTTGTCCAAATGCGGTTGGATAATTTTGATGCTTCCAAACAAATTCGTTTAGTGCCTCAATTCAATGAGAAGGCTGTAGATAAATATTTTCAGCAATTTGAAAAATTGGCCCTTAGGCTAAAATGGCCTACCGAATATTGGACAGTATTACTCCAGAGTGTTCTCAAAGGTAAAGCTCAGGAAGTATTTTCCAAACTCACAGTCGAGCAGAGCTATGATTACGAG
Source organism: Carcinoscorpius rotundicauda (assembly GCA_011833715.1). Taxonomy (NCBI): domain Eukaryota; kingdom Metazoa; phylum Arthropoda; class Merostomata; order Xiphosura; family Limulidae; genus Carcinoscorpius; species Carcinoscorpius rotundicauda. The sequence continues at coordinate 3,570,625 of CM022391.1, read as the reverse complement.
CACGTCAAAAATTGCATTTTGAATGCTTATGAATTGGTGCCAGAGGCATACAGACAAAAATTTCGTGGTTACAAAAAGTTTGACAGCCAAACTTATGTCGAATTTGCTCGTGAAAAAGAAACTGTTCGACAGGTGGTGTGATTCCAAAGAAATCAAAGATGATTACACAAAACTCAGATAACTCATGTTAGTTGAAGAGTTTAAAAGATATATTCCCGTAGAGCTCAAAACTTACATTGATGAACAGAAAGCTTCCAAAATTCATGATGCTGCTGTCTTGGCAGACGAGTATGCTTTGACTCGCAAAGATTTGTCATACAAAAGCAAAACAAATCGCACAGCAAAGAAACCCAATGACTCATTCAAACATTATACAAATGTCAACAAAGACAGAAAAGAGCAAAATTCTGATTCTCAAACAAAGACTTCATCTCGTTCTCAAAGCTCATCATCTACCAAAAACGTGTCATTCTCATCCAAAACGTGCTTATTGTAAGAAACATGGCCATCTGATTTCTGAGTGCTATAAGATCAAAAACAAGCCCTCACCCCACAGTTTCATTTCGCCCTCGTTGGATATGTCATTAGTTCCCAATGAGTTTGACCCTCTCCAGTCCACTGTGGATTCCAAGTCCAATATTCTTGATGTATCTGAAGATCTTGTTGAGGACAAATTTAAGCCTTTCATCACTGAAGGTTTTGTTTCTTTTGTTGGCGATTCACATCTACATCGAATTAAAATCCTGCGGGATACTGGAGCTTTTCAGAGTTTGATTTTGGAAAGTGTACTTCCGTTTTCTGAAAAGTCATCCGTTGGGGCCAGTGTGCTCATTTCTGGCGTAGAAGGTGGCGTCGTTTCTGTCCCTCTTCATAGATTGGATTTGCATTCGGACTTAGTTTCGGGCCCAGTGACTGTGGGTATTAAATCTTTATTGCCTGTTGAAGGTGTGTTCATGCTTTTGGGGAATGATTTGGCTGGTAGTAAGGTGGTACCAGAGGTTGGTGTTGTTGAAGCACCTGTTGTTAGTCCCAGTACAGAGCAATTCGTTGAATTTCCTGATGTTTTCTCCGCCTGTGCTGTTACTCGTTCTCAAACACGTTCTCAGGAGTAAAACTAAACTAAACTAATGTGGCAGGGGTTCAGTTTAGAGGGAGAGAAATCAGAAGAGTTCTCTCCCCAACCGGGGTGTTCAGGAACGTTGTGGTTCCTCTTCGTCCCCTTTCGTGGATTGTTATTAAGATTAAGTGTTTTTTTGTTTTTTTATTATTTATTTTTTATTTAAATAAATTAATTATTGTTATTATTTTTGACTATTTGGGTGGAGGATGTCTCTTCTAAATGTTGTCTTGGGTGGAGGCAAAGGCAGCAGCGGAAAGGAAGGCCGGGACCTGTCCCGAAAGGAAGAGGTTGAGCAGATGTGAACATGAATATTATTCAAATCCAGATCAAAACAAAACAATTCAAACGGCACGATTCAGGGTCTGGCAAAAGAGTTTCCTGGGCTGGGATCTATAAATCCAATGCCTGAAGATTTTGATGTGAGGGGAAACGGGAGTGCCCCGAGAAAACCCACTTTCACAGGACAGGCGCCGAAAGTTTTGCCTGTCGTGTGCCCTATATCTGAAAAAGAGGAATTCGTGTTAATGACATGGATTTTATTTATTTAGATTCTTTGTTGAGTAGATTGTGATTTTTGAAATATATTGTAAGGTGAAATGTATTTTGTTGGCGCACTTGATAATTTGTGTAGTGATGCCGTTAGTTTGTTTCTATTTTCTGCTTTTAGATAATATTTGAGAGAAAGTTCTGTTTTTCTATCTCTTATAGTTATAGTTATTGGACTCTCAGGAGTCCAAAGAGGATTTCCCTTTATCTGATACGTTCATGTCTCACATCGATGAGATTTCTAACTCAACTTCGAGTTCTACTGATGACTCCAAGTCATTTTTCAACTCTCTTTATCGAAACAAACTTGTTGAGGAACAGGACAATGATCCTGAAACTCGTTCTCTTCTACAACTGGCCGTTGATGAAAATGAAATAGGAACTGTCCCTATTTGTTACTACCAGAAGTCAGGGGTGTTAATGAGAAAATACAGACCTCCTAACGTTGCTGCTGATGAAGAGTGGAATGTTATTCACCAAATCGTCATTCCAAAATGCTATCGGAATGATATTCTTAGTCTTGCTCATGATCATGTGTTGTCAGGACACTTAGGTGTAAGAAATACCCTAGATCGTATCCTACGACATTTCTATTGGCCAAAGATGCGCCAAGATGTTGTTGACTATTGTAAGACATCCCATTCTTGCCAAATGACTGGAAAACCAAATCAGGGGATTCCCAAAGCATCACTGCAACCTATTCCTGCCTTTGAAGAACCGTTCTCAAGAGTCATTATCGACTGTTGGCCCAATGCCAAAAAGCAAAGTAGGAAATGAATACCTCTTGACAATCATTTGTGCTTCTACACGTTTCCCTGAGGCTATCCCTTTGAGAAAAATCACTGCTCCCAACATTGTCAAGGCTTTTGTCAAATTCTTTACCATGTTCGGGATTCCAAAAGTTGTGCAATCAGATAAAGGCTCAAATTTTATGTCCAAGCTATTTCAACAAGCCATGCATGAACTAAATATCCATCAAATTTCATCCAGTGCATACCATCCTGAGTCACAAGGTGTCCTTGAACTTTTCCATCAAACTCTAAAAGCCATGCTTAGAAATTACTGCCACGAGCACTCAAAGGACTGGGATGAGGGTGTTTCCTTGTTGTTGTTTGCAGTTCGTGAGGTTGTTCAAGAGTCTACTGGATTTAGCCCTTTTGAGTTGGTTTATGGTAACTCAGTTCGCGGTCCATTGAAGTTGGTTAAGGAGAAATGGTTGGAGGACAATAACTCACAAATTAGCTTGTTGAACTGTGTCTCTGATTTCAAAACCAGATTGCACGATGCTTTTAATGTTGCCAGGGAAAACCTGAAGTCTTCTCAGGAAGAGATGAAAACCTGGTATGACAAAAGGGCCAGGAAGCGATCTTTTAATGTTGGTGACCAAGTACTAGTCTTGTTACCCACATCAGGCTCTTCACTTCATGTTAAAAAATTGGACCTTATTCAGTTAAAAAAAAGTTTTCATAAGTTCAAACTTTTTTTTGCTTTTATGGGGGAGAGTGTTATGTATAAAGCGTTTGAATGCCATGTTGTTGTTTATATTATTGTTTCAAAGCTTAAACCAATAAAATATGTTGTTATTAATTTAAAATAACATTTAGATTTGTTTGTTTATTTTGGAATTTCGCACAAAGCTACTCGAGGGCTATCTGTGCTAGCCGTCCCTAATTTAGCAGTGTAAGACTAGAGGGAAGGCAGCTAGTCATCACCACCCACCGCCAACTCTTGGGCTACTCTTTTACCAACGAATAGTGGGATTGACCGTCACATTATACACCCCCACGGCTGGGAGGGCGAGCATGTTTAGCGCGACCCTCGGATTACGAGTGCACGCCCTAACGCGCTCGGCCATGCCAGGCCATAACATTTAGAAATTTCTAGAATTAGGTAATCAGTCATTTGACTATAAATGGTATATTTGACGGCCTAGTGTCTAGACGACAAATCTCGTGCAAAAACAGACATGCGGATTATTCTGGAATGTTGGGAAGTTACGCGATTGTTCGAGAAGAGGCCTACTAATATATAAACAGACGGCGACAAAAAAAAGTCAGTCATTAATTTTATTCAAATCAAGAGGTTGTCTACGTTTGAGAAATTGTAAACGTTTGCTGTGTGCTTATTCAACTTGGATTTGTGACTAGAGTTAGATCTACAGAAGCTGTGATTTTATTTCGTCAATCTTTACGATTCACTCGAATTACTAGTTATACTGAAGGTCAACACGTGTAGAACTGTTTAGGGGAGACCGGGAAAATTGGAAGGCGATAGATAAGTTTGAGACGTTCATCGGAGGCATCGTGAAGGGAACTTCGTCAAATTTATTGAACTGTGAATTGTTTCTGAACTTCTCCATTCAAACTTCGGTATTTCTTCGTGAGACCAAATTCACACCCTAGACCGGAATTTTGGATTTCTGATCTGAACTTTTGGACTTTCATTCTAGATGATTATATTGGACACAGGCCAGTACCATTTTGTATTGTAATTAACTTTGAAGGTTGAAACCAGTACTATTTTGTATTGTAATTAATTTTGAAGGTTGAAACTGAATATCTGTCATTGTTATTATATAATTTATGTTATATCTGTTACATATATAATAGTTTGTTGTAATAAATTATACAAGCTGTTATCTGTGTCTTTCTACATATAAAAAAAAAGTAACAGATGTGAACACAGATAATTCTGGAGTACATTTTAAAAAGATGTTTGACATAACCAAGTACAAAGTTACAGCTATTGAAGATTGGACACTTTTTGTTAAGGTAGAACTTCTGTCTGCTCTAAATTTGCTTCTCACAGCAATGATTATGAAATATTTTCGGGCGATAATATCTGACCAGTAACGTCTTGTGGACTGTTAACAGAACTATTCTGATGGAGGAACACTTTGTACACCACAAATATTCATCGATGTCTGGAGATAATCCAGAAGAACATGTCTTGTATTTTAAAATAAAAAACTACCTACAAGTAAATGGCTTAAGTATGGGGAACCTCGTGTCACCAATTCTGGTCAACATTTTTATGACACAAGTTGAATCTTAAGCGATCAATTCAACCATACACTCACTACAGTACTGGTATAGATATGTTGATGATACAGTTACTAGATTCAGATCCACAAAACACACACTTAGTTTTTCAACCTTGTCATCTCGATACACCCCAACATTAAGTTCACCTGTGAACATGAAAAAACTATCCAAATAGCATTTCTCAACCTCCAATCAGTGATGTCGAGAAACCCACTTGTTGAGAATTTTATATGCAAAAAACGGCTCTTTTGGGCTCAGAAAACACTTCAAATAGAAGAGCGAACAACGTTTCGACCTTCTGCGGTCATCGTCAGGTTCACAAAGAAAGAGGTAACTGGCCGGAAGCTGACCACATGTTTGGAAGGGGTTGTATAACTGAGTGTCGCAATGTAGAGGGCGCGGTTTGATGTTTGAATATATAATTTTATCTATAATATTAATATAGGTATAATGGTGTTCCTTTATATTGGTTTATTTTTGGTTTAAGTTGTTGTATAAGTAAGGCTTCTTTAATTTTTCGTTTGTTTATGTTTGTTTCTTTATTTAGTATTTTAGTGTTTTCTATGGTTATGTTGTGTCCATTTGACTTGCAGTGTTCGAAAACGTGTGAAGGTGACTTTTTAAAAGTATACAACAAACTGTAGAACCTTATATTGCTACATACCACATGTTCCTGACATCAGTGAAAAAATAACCAACATTTGGAAAAACCTTATAACAAAACACAACATTCCAGTAAACAGCAAATTTATTCAAAAATCGGCTACAAAAGTAAAGTCCATACTGTGTAAAAACCACACTGGCAAACACAACACCAACATAATTTATAAAATACAATGCAATAACTGTCAAGACTTCTATATTGGAGAAAGCAACATAAAAATGGAAACTAGATTCAAAGATCATAAAAAAACACCTTCATACGTTTTTGAACAGTGCAATTCAAACAAATATATCATAAACTTAGAAAATGCCCAGACACTCCATTGGGAAACAAATGCAAAATCAAAGAATCCCTACTCATACAACAACTAAAGCCAAAATCAAACCAATATAAAGAACACCTTTATACCTATACTAATTAATATCCTAACATTCAACTGCGACGCCCACTACAATACCGTACGTGTTTATACTCTCGTCCCCAACCCGTGCCCGGCAACGGGTTCAAACTCGCTGTTAACCTGAAGATGACCTAGGAAGGTTGAAACGTTGTTCTCCGCTTATCAGTAAAAGTACTTATACCAATACCAGCCGTTTCGAGATACATTTTTTATTGTATTTTAAAATATTTTGTTTTTGTCATAACTAAAAACAAAAACATTCTCATAATATAAACCCCTTGATACACGTTAGATCGTCAAACCTCTAATGTGTTTAGAACAACCATAAACAAACTCATGTGATTGGGGGTTTGGTCGTTATTCATAAATATTATTTTCTTTATTTATTAGCTCAGTAAGAATATGCAAAATGAAAGAAAGCAAAATCAACCAACAAAGTAAATATATCTCTCGAATCAAAAAATCACGAAACCATATACTGCTGTATACCATATATTCCTGACATCAGCAGACAAATAACCAACATTTGGCAAAAACTGGTAACAAAATATGACATTCCAGTTAATACCAAATTTATTCAAAAACCAGGCACAAAACTGAGGTCTGTACTATGTAAGAACTACACTGACAAACATCACACCAACGTTATTTATAAAATACAATGTGATAACTGCCACGATTTCTATATTGAAGAAGCAAGTAGAAAAATGGAAACCAGACTCAAAGAACATAAAAAGTCACCTTCACACGTTTTCGAACACTGCAAGTGAAATAAACACAACATTACCATAAAAAAACACTAAAATACTAAATAAAGAAACAAACGCAAAATTAAAGAAGCCTTACTTATACAACAACTTAAACCCAAAATAAACCAATATAAAGGAACGCCATTATACCTATATTAATATTATAGATAAAATTATACATTCAAACATCTAACACCGCCCTCTACATTGCGACATTCAGTTACACAACCCCTTTCAAACGTGATCAGCTGCCGGTTAGTTACCTCTTTCTTTGTGAACCTGACGATGATTGAAGAAGGTCGAAATTGTTCCCTCTTCTATTTAAAATATTTTCTCAACCCAAACGAGCCGTTTTGCATATACGAGTATATCAATTTAACTGTGTTCATATTACACAAGAAACTAGTTGATAGATATCAGTTTAACTGTGTTCATACTACACAGTAAACTAGTTGATAGGCATCAGTTTAACGGTGTTCATATAACACAATAAATTAGTTGATAGATATCAGTTTAACTGTGTTCATACTGCACAATAAACTAGTTGATAGATATCAGTTTAACTGTGTTCATACTACACAATAAACTAGTTGATAGATATCAGTTTACCTGTGTTCATACTACGCGATAAACTAGTTGATAGATATCAGTTTAACTGTGTTCATACTGCACAGTAAATTAGTTGATAGATATCAGTTTAACTGTGTTCATACAACACAATAAACTAGTTGATAGATATCAGTTTAACTGTGTTCATACTACACAGTAAACTAGTTGATAGATATCAGTTTAACTGTGTTCATACTACACAGTAAACTAGTTGATAGATATCAGTTTAACTGTGTTCATACTACACAGTAAACTAGTTGATAGATATCAGTTTAACTGTGTTCATACTACACAATAAACTAGTTGATAGATATCAGTTTAACTGTGTTCATACTACACAGTAAACTAGTTGATAGGCATCAGTTTAACGGTGTTCATATAACACAATAAATTAGTTGATAGATATCAGTTTAACTGTGTTCATACTGCACAATAAACTAGTTGATAGATATCAGTTTAACTGTGTTCATACTACACAATAAACTAGTTGATAGATATCAGTTTAACTGTGTTCATACTACACAATAAACTAGTTGATAGATATCAGTTTACCTGTGTTCATACTACGCGATAAACTAGTTGATAGATATCAGTTTAACTGTGTTCATACTGCACAGTAAATTAGTTGATAGATATCAGTTTAACTGTGTTCATACAACACAATAAACTAGTTGATAGATATCAGTTTAACTGTGTTCATACTACACAGTAAACTAGTTGATAGATATCAGTTTAACTGTGTTCATACTACACAGTAAACTAGTTGATAGATGTCAGTTTAATTGTGTTCATACTACGCAATAAACTAGTTGATAGATATCAGTTTAACTGTGTCCATACTGCACAGTAAACTAGTTGATAGATATCAGTTTAACTGTGTTCATACTACACAGTAAACTAGTTGATAGATGTCAGTTTAACTGTGTTCATACTACACAATAAACTAGTTGATAGATATCAGTTTAACTGTGTTCGTACTGCACAGTAAATTAGTTGATAGATATCAGTTTAACTGTGTTCATACAACACAATAAACTAGTTGATAGATATCAGTTTAACTGTGTTCATACTACACAATAAACTAGTTGATAGATATCAGTTTAACTGTGTTCATACTGCACAGTAAACTAGTTGATAGATATCAGTTTAACTGTGTTCATACTACACAGTAAACTAGTTGATAGATGTCAGTTTAACTGTGTTCATACTACACAATAAACTAGTTGATAGATATCAGTTTAACTGTGTTCGTACTGCACAGTAAATTAGTTGATAGATATCAGTTTAACTGTGTTCATACAACACAATAAACTAGTTGATAGATATCAGTTTAACTGTGTTCATACTACACAATAAACTAGTTGATAGATGTCAGTTTAACTGTGTTCATACTACACAATAAACTAGTTGATGGATGTCAGTTTAACTGTGTTCATACTACACAATAAACTAGTTGATAGATATCAGTTTAACTGTGTTCATACTACACAATAAGCTAGTTGATAGATATCAGTTTAACTGTGTTCATACTACACAGTAAACTAGTTTATAGATATCAGTTTAACTGTGTTCATACTACACAATAAACTAGTTGATAGATATCAGTTTAACTGTGTTCATACTACACAATAAACTAGTTGATAGATATCAGTTTAACTGTGTTCATACTGCACAGTAAACTAGTTGATAGATATCAGTTTAACTGTGTTCATACTACACAGTAAACTAGTTGATAGATATCAGTTTAACTGTGTTCATACTACACAGTAAACTAGTTGATAGATATCAGTTTAACTGTGTTCATACTGCACAGTAAACTAGTTGATAGATATCAGTTTAACTGTGTTCATACTACACAGTAAACTAGTTGATAGATATCAGTTTAACTGTGTTCATACTACACAGTAAACTAGTTGATAGATATCAGTTTAACTGTGTTCATACTACACAGTAAACTAGTTGATAGATATCAGTTTAACTGTGTTCATACTACACAATAAACTAGTTGATAGATATCAGTTTAACTGTGTTCATACTGCACAGTAAACTAGTTGATAGATATCAGTTTAACTGTGTTCATACTACACAGTAAACTAGTTGATAGATATCAGTTTAACTGTGTTCATACTACACAGTAAACTAGTTGATAGATATCAGTTTAACTGTGTTCATACTACACAATAAACTAGTTGATAGATATCAGTTTAACTGTGTTCATACTGCACAGTAAACTAGTTGATAGATATCAGTTTAACTGTGTTCATACTACACAGTAAACTAGTTTATAGATATCAGTTTAACGGTGTTCATACTACGCGATAAACTAGTTAATAAATATCAGTTTAACGGTGTTCATACTACGCGATAAACTAGTTAATAAATATCAGTTTAACGGTGTTCATACTACGCGATAAACTAGTTAATAAATATCAGTTTAACTGTTTTCAGACGTTGCGGCAAATTGCATGGTTAACAGATGTCAGTTTAGTTGGGTAGACTTTGCAACAAACTGTGTGAATGATAGATGTATGTTCCAGAAGTCGCTGTGTTTCCAAAACGTTTTCAATCTTTTATGTGAACATTTTGTTAATTTGATATTTAATAGAAACAAATTAACGAATGCTAAAAGAGAAGAAAATTTAGTTTGTGTTTGAAACTGGACTTGCATTAGATCAAATCCTCTTTGACCCTTTATCACATGACCAATTGTGAAGAAGGAAAAGTTTGGCTAACTAAATTCATTCATTCATTTTTTGGAGCTACATAATGCTGTGTATGTGTACTGTGCTGTGCCCAACGCAGGTATCGAAACTTGGTTTTTAGCATTATAAGTCCACAGGCTTGACATCGTGGATGGGACTGTTTCTTCGTGAACATGTAATTTTCTATTCTCGTTTCTATGCTAATCAAATGGGATGAATATGAGACCTTCTGTGGTATATTAAAGTCACCCAGTAGGGTAAGCATTGGCATTGGGGACTTGTTATTGCTACTTGTCCTGGTGGTCAGATAGCGAAATGTTTAGCTTTAGACTGAAAAAAGAAGATGAAACTGAACTAAGAAATACAGTTGTTTGTTTCTCTCCTCCCTCATCAGGACCACTACATAAAGTTTCACCATTGTGTCAGAGTTACTGTTATATATTTATTTTGAAAATCGATGTCTGTTTAAGTAATATTTGTTTATAAATGTGCACAGCTTTATACTGTTAAATCTATACATGAAATTACCGCCTGTTCACTAAACTGTAGAACTACAACAGTTGTGTTCATTTGACTAATTTAAACGCTGTACAAGTGACGACCTAAAAACTTATTTGTATTAAAAGAAAGTTGAAACAGTTGCTTTTTCTGATTGTTACACTTTAATACATAAAATCACTTCTCACAGAAAGAAATTCCTGCCATGTCAGCAAAAACCTGTATCTGCTCAATCCATTAAACTTGAGGATTCTTCTTAAAAATCCAACTCCTCCTCTAGTTCGAAGTCAGAAGACAATCAGAATAAAACGTCATCAAAGCCCGTCTGCCATTTTTGTAATAAACCCTGGTCATGTTACATTCCCTTGTTGGAGTTAGACAAAAGAAAAGGAGGTACCATCCAGTGTGTTCGTGTCCACATATGGACGTAGTTTCACTATATCATCCAACGTTGTTTACCAGGGGAGGTACCATCCAGTGTGTTCGTGTCCACATATGGACGTAGTTTCACCAGATCATCCAACGTTGTTTACCTGGGGAGGTACCATCCAGTGTGTTCGTGTCCACATATGGACGTAGTTTCACCAGATCATCCAACGTTGTTTACCTGGGGAGGTACCATCCAGTGTGTTCGTATCCACATATGGACGTAGTTTCACCAGATCATCCAACGTTGTTTACCTGGGGACCTCCAGTGTGTTCGTATCCACATATGGACGTAGTTTCACCAGTCATCCCGTTGATCCTGAGGTACCATCCAGTGTGTTCGTATCCACATATGGACGTAGTTTCACCAGTTCATCCAATGTTGTTTACCTGGCCACTGAGGAAAGAGACTGATACATTTAGCGAGGAATTTAGAGTTTTCGTGTCTGTCTGTTGTTTGTCTCTGACGAATAACACTGCTAATCCCACACCCATACATATGTTACATGATTGGAAAACCAATTGAGAAAAAACAACAAAACTTGACAGAAGTGAAAATAAACCATATTAGGGTGTACTGAAAATAACACAGACATGATCAGCTAATGTTAAATAACGGACAAGACCACAACAGCATGTCTTGACTTCCAGAATCTCTTGTCATTTATACTTAAATAAGATTATTTTCTATTACATCTTGTAATAAATTACACAGATCAGGTTTCTTCTAAAAGTTAAGGAGAGAAAGCTAAATCACCCCTTTGTCGATAAGGCTTAATGTCGAACGGGTTTAAGAGAAATTTAACCATTTTTCTCTCTCTCTCTATTCACGTTGTAAAGCATAAAAGGCCGTCTGTGCTGTACCGGCCATAGGTATCGAAATTCGGTGGTATGATTTCTCCGATTTACGCCTGACCCACTGAAGAGCTGAACCGTTCTGTAAATATCAGGTGTGTAATGTGGGGCTATGAGACATGTTTTATTTTTGTACCATAACCTAATCTTTTCTTATCATGGGCTTGCCCTTCGAGTGTAATGCCGAACAATCTGATGACATCACGGGAAAATCACAACTTTCGGTCAAACTGTAAACATGTCGGTAGAACGTGATAACATGAGACTTGCGAAATACATGAAACGTCCTCGTTGTCGTATGTTCTAAATAGTTCATATATTAATGCCAGTTAAACATTTACACTATGATAACACAATATAAAACCCTTTAAACTACACAAAATATAAAACTCTTTGAAGTACAGTAAGAAAATATAAAAAAAAAATTAAAAATACAATAAGATGACATAAAAACTCGTGAAAGTATAACGCAGTTTGAAGTTCTTTGAAATGCAACGTAAAAACCTTTTGAAATACAATAAACAACGTAAAACCCTTTAAATTACAGAAAATATAAAAAGAAAGGTGTGTGTAAACATATCTTTACTTGAGAGATAATAATAGGTTATAATAAAATTATTTGTTCGGTAAACGAAGTAACTAATATTTTATATCCTAAATTGTTTAATTTACGTCATAAACGAAACCGCTAATCGTTATCCAGATGATTCATTTTTACTAACCTTTTGAGGTTTTCGAAAACCGCTCACGTTAAGCTAACAATATGTAACACTGCAAGCTCGAGGAACAACTTCACGAGAAAGGTAAGCTATACCGCGTTTTGTTCTCGAGAAACTATACCTGTATTGTTAATATAAGTAGGCCTAGAATTAAAACGAAGAATTTAATGTTTGTTTATCTGGCATTCAAACAAAACAACTTTGATTTACCCAGAGTAATACACTTCTCGAAAGACATGTATACATTTATAACGTTCGTACTGAAAAAGTTTTCTAATTCACTGTAGTTGAAAAAGTAACACGACATTTTGGGTGGTGATCGTAGGTAGCTAAGACCGTTTTATTTTTCTCCCAGGGTGGTTAGTCTTTGGAAGAAGTTGTATTCAGATATTATAAGAATAAGAAAAGGCTTAATAAATATATGAATTAAGGGCTGACTTTAAGTTTACTTGTTATTTTTTTATAGTTTTAGATGCAGCGGTAGGACCCATGTTGCTCCCAAATATTGTTATTTCGTTATTGTTTCCTGCAAAGTTATGGAAAATATAGTACGGACTTGAGTTGTTGATTGTGTTACAGATTTCCTGTGTACATTTTGTTTTGGTACTTTGATTTTGTTCACGGTAACTTTTTACACTTTCTTCAAAATAAATATTTGAAATTACACATAAAAATTCATACCCAAAAATGTTCCATCTCAAGTTTAAAAAGCGAGTTAATAATAAGTTTTACCGGAACGCGTGGTTTGTGAAAGAAGAAAATAATTCCAAATATAAATAATATAGTATTTGGTGTCGGTATGTTTCATATCAACCATTTATTGAATTTTTTAACGGCCTTTTACCAAGAAAACAAACAAATAACTCATCCATATCGAGAGATGCACAGACAACCGTGTCTAATAATATTGTTAAAAACAAAACAAAAAACGGGATGGTAGAAACCTGCCTGGTCCGGATTCAACTGGGGAAAAGTAGTGGTGGCCTGTTTACAACTGATTACTGTGTTCCTACTCACTCATTCAAGAAAATCAGGGTTTCTTTTTTTGTTGTTGTTTATTTCATGAAAACGAAGAGAAAATATCAAGTGAGGTCTGTTTCAGATTAACCGCTGTAGATCCACTTTTCTAAAAAAAATATGTTGTTTTTCAAAGAACAAAGACAGTCAATAATATTATTTTATTATTATTGTTTTGGTGAACATTTATTCACTTAATATTGTTGGTATGGCTAGATGGTGAAGGCGCTCAACTCTTAAGCAGATCATAATGATTTCGAATCCCCGTTTTACCAAATAGGCTCTCCCTTTTAACTGTGGAGGCGTTGTATTGGGACGGTCTATCTCCTCTCCTTATTTGTTGGAAAAAGAATAACTCAAAATTTGAGTGAGATGATTAGCTGCCTTCCCTGTAATATTTCGCTGTTATATTCCGGACGACTAACGCAGCTAGTCCTGGAGTAGTTTTGCGCCTAATTCACAACAACATGGCCGAGCGCGTTAAGGCGTGCACTCGTAATCCGAGGGTCGGGGGTTCGCGCCCGCGTCGCTCTGAACATGCTCGCCCTCCCAGCCGTGGGGGTGTATAATGTGACGGTCAATCCCACTATTCGTTGGTGAAAGAGTAGCCCAAGAGTTGGCGGTGGGTGGTGATGACTAGCTGCCTTCCCTCTAGTCTTACACTGCTAAATTAAGCACGGCTAGCACAGATAGCCCTCGAGTAGCTTTGTGCGAAATTCCAAAAAAACAAACAAAACAAACAATTCACAACAATGTCAGGTGCTCATTTTTATTGTTTCCATCTATCTTACAGTTTAATTTTAATTGTTTAAACTTCCAGTAGTGATCGTAGGCTCAAAGGATTAATAAGGTATTAAAATTAAAACCTATAAGGTGAGGATAGAGTTATTAGGTGAATGTTTATTTATTCCTAAGGTGTTAGAGAGGAAAAAGAACGAAAGATACAAAGTTTTTGTTTTCTTAAGATTTTATTATTTATATCGTCGTCAGCTGTATCGATGTCTTTAATAGTTGTTCTAAATTACATGTAACCTTTTCTCTTGTAATAATAATAAAAAAGATCTGATTCAAATTTGTGGCCGAGGTCATGAGTTATCAGTTTTGAGAAACAGGAAACTTTGTGAAAAAGCACGTTTCAAACGTTGTTTTACTTGCTGTGTAAACTGTAAATATATCTTAATTTAAAATATGTTTTGTCATAAAAATCTTTCTTGATTAACTTTCGATATTATATTACTACTGTGGTTAGGTATGGTCTTTTCACTTTTTTTGTTTGTAATGATTGAAGAGCGTGTGTGGGTGTGGGTGCGTGCTTTCTCATAACAAAGCCACATCAGGCTATCTGCTGAGTCCACCAAGGGGAATCGAACCCCTGAATATTTTAAGAAGGGCGACCTAATGTTCTGTCATAATGTATAGATAGTACAATGTTTATAAAATAAAATATTCATATTAACTTTATGGTGAGGCGAGGCCTAGGATTGGATTCCAGAAATAAGTCAAATACAGTTCATTACAATATAATAACAAAAGTGTAAGTGATAAACACAAATGGCGAGTAGATAACACACAAAATAGTGACTTTAATAATTATGATAAATATAATTCCATTACAAGAAATGTTTAAAGTAATTGTAAAAGTAGTGACAGCGAATTTAGTTAGATGGCCGAGGAAATATTTATGAATGTGTAAGAGCATGTTAACAGAAAATTGAAAAATAATGGGGGTTATGAAAAGACTACACTCGCTGTTGTCATAGTGACAATTCTAAACATATGCTTTTCAACGAAACATCCAGTGTTTATTTTTTATCAGACGTTCGAGGCTGTCAGTTGCACCCGTTTATCTCTCTTCTTCTAACTCGTCCGTGGTGAATAATGTAAATGTGTTCATGGTATAGAAATCCAGTTTTGAAAATCTTTCAGATTAAATAATATATAAAAATGAGGCTTTATAAAATATTACATAAATCATGTTATTTTTCACGTGCTTTTTTTTTGACAAATTTACAAGAGAAATCCCTTGTTTTACTTGCAACTACTTCTCCAGGACTAAACTTTCATAGAAAATCAACTTGAAACAATTATTTTGAGATAGATTGCTTTACATAATTTACTGTCTTGAAGACAAGCAACCTTGATAAATTTGGATGTTGGGTACAGTCATTGTTAATTTTATTTGCACATAAATGTCTCAGTAACAAAGTAAAGGCCTGAATTATTTATAAATTCCGAATTAATTTAATTAAAAGACGACCCATTACTTAACAATAAACAATCGGTAAGTAATATTTGGGTTTTAACCTTCTTTATTTTCATTAGATCATTTTCACTCCTACAATAAATGTACGAAAATCTTGCATTTGTAAAAATATTATGATCACTGGCATGCATAAGCGCCTTTTTTGGGATGGGATGGGTTTAGCTAGAATAAAGAACTGATAAGCGAAGCGAGACCTGTTTTTGTTTTTTTTAACGTGGTCAGACGTTCTTGCTGGAATGTGATGTCATCTGTGTGTTTGAGTCTTATGAATGGGGATCTGTAAAACTCGTTTGATTTTGCTCAATACCTTCAAAGAACGAAAGTTTCTGGTGGTGTTATAGTTATACGGGAGTGTTATTGTAACAACGATCAGATGATGGTCTTCCCAGTATGATATTTCAACACCCCACAGTTCTCTTACTGCACATGACTGAATAGAAGAACATTACATACATCTATTAACAAGTACCGAAGTGTACAGTGGAACATTTTTTGGGATGAAACCTCTCATCGCATTGTCTCGACTGGAACAGCTTTTGTATATTTTCTGTATGATTTGAGACTATAATTTTCTGTAATTATTATACCACATTGAGTTCATACTGTTAATGCGATTAAAGTTGGTTCAACCCTCTATTGGGTGGATAATAAATACGTAAAAATGCACTTTTAGGGTAGAAATGTGATTTAAATATCGCTTTGTCGTTCTAGGTATGGTTCTCGAGTTCCCGATGCAGCACCTCGTACCAGTAAAAATAATGTGATTTAATATGATGTAAGTTGTTTACTAACAGTAATAAATTCAAGTCATATTACCAGTATCAAGTTACAGTGGGCTTCATGTAAAATGGTCCAGCATGGTCAGGTGATTAAGGCACTCGACTCGCAATCCGAGGGTCACGAGTTCGAACCCACGTCACACCAAACATGCTCGCCCTTTCAGCCGGCGGTGGCGTTTTAATGTGATGGTCAATCCCGCTGTTTGTTGGTAAAAGAGTAGCTCAAGAGTTGGCGGTGATGACTAGCTGCCTTTCCTCTAGTCTTACACTGATAAATTAGGGACGATTAGTTCAGATAACTCTCGTGTAGCTTTGCGCGAAATTCATAAACTAACAAACTTTATACAAATCCCTCAATATTTCTTGTATTATAGACAACGTGACAAAACTAGTAAATAATCCAGTAGGTAGACTCACTGAATTTAGAACTTGGTCGTTAAGTCAGTGCATCAAACAAATAAACCGTATGGATGGCCTAATGGCTAATGTGCTGTATATGGATCTGAGGATTCATGGTTCGCACCCCAAAAAAAACTTGTTCTGCGCATTAGGTTGGTTGTGAGAGAGAAAAGTAATGGTTAACTCCAGTAATTTTCTAAGATGAGCCCAAGAGTTAGTTCTAGGCGCTGGTAAGTAAGACGCTTATAAGTTCAAATTTAGAAACGACTAGCGCATATGGCCCTTGTGTAACTTTACACGAAAATCCGAAACAAAGAACAAACAAATGATGTTTTAAAATTGGATAGTTGGTATTACAAAACGTATATTATTCAGTATATTTTTTATTCGTTTTGGTGTATTTGGTTGCACCGGAAACTTCTTGGATAATTATAGCCCTCTAAAATAAACTTTTGTATGACGCAAAATAATTTGTGGGAAACCTTTCATATCTGCTCTGGGAAACTAAATTAAGTCTTGAAATCTGTACACCTGTTAATTTAACCTACAAAATTTTACCACCAATTTCACGATATGTTTTTCAACTTTTTTCCGGATTTCTTGGGGTGAAATGTGGCCTTTTGGCTCATTCCTCAGTACACTTATAAAATGGTGAGTCAAAACTGTTCAGATACTATTATTTTTATATTCGATGTAGCTGTTACAGGTATGTTAGAAAGTAATTCAACGTGGCCTTCTGTGTCAAATTTCCGGAAATGGCTACGTCATACTTTGGAAGGTACAGGATTCCCTCAAAACTTTCGTCCTTTTTTTATTAAGTTCCTGGATAATCTGGTTGACTCACTGTGACTACTAAAAGTTTTGTCTGTACGTGTAGTTTATAATATTATACAAAGTGGAGACAACAAACAAACATTTTGTTGTTGTAAAGCTCCTATTTTGTATTTCAATAATATGATAGTTGAGTTAAATTTCGAGGTAAATATTTGTACAATACCAGAAATAATTGCCAAATATATTTTTATGTATTACAAGTTAATAATTATTTTTTATATAACGCTGTCTTTTCGTTCGTTCCTTCTTGTTAATTTCCAATCAGGTTTTTTTTTTCTCACTTCAAGATATTTCAAATGAAACGCAATCGCACATGTACATACATTGAAAAAGTAATATATTTTCAGGAATATTCCAAAAAATAACTTCTGACTGTATACGAGTGAGTGTGATTGGGTACGTTATGAATAATTGTTATGTAGGACTTGCAAAGTTTACACTCACTAAGAAGGACGTGAGTTCATGTTATTTATATATAATTTGATCACCATAAATCTACGTTGTTTCGTTACATTTAGTTGTTATTTGCTTTATGAAATCAAAGTTAGCAATGACAGTAACTTTTATTTTGAGAAAAATATTACTTGTTGGCGTCATTCAACTTCAAACAAATGACGGTTACGTAAGTTTTGGCGATTTTTCCGTTTTCCCTTCACCAATTTTGTGGTGCTTGGAATGTATTTTAATTCACACAGAGATACTAAAATGACAGATCACTATAATACCTTGTATTTAACATTGTATGTTTTACTTTTTTCACTATCAAAGCAGCGAGCGAAATGAATTCTACTAGTAGGTTTTTAATTCTCATGTTTTCTTGGAAGTGATACCAACAGATAAGGTTAAATGAAATTTGTTTGTGAACATAAAATGCTAGAATCCAAGTTTCGATACTTTTGTTGGGCAGAGAACAATATCATTGTGTAACCTTATGCTTAATCTAAAACCAAATAAATAAAAGAAACTTAAAAGTAAAGTAAGTGTAGTTTGTTTGTTTTTCAGACATGGAAATGAATTGTAATCCTAGCACTGAAGACTTGGTATCTTTAGAAAGTGGTATTCACTCAGCCGAGGCAAACCAAGCAACAGTTAACAGCATTCGATCTCTGGATGTAGACATTACTGTTTCAGCCAATACTACACCAGGAGAGTCGCCAACTGAAACCCCTACTGCAGATAGGAAACCAGCTTCTCTACAGTTGAGTGTGGAAGATAATACTTGGAAGGGCTCTGAGAAATCAAGTAAAATTTCATCTGGTGGGCACCTGAGGAAGAATATTCAAAATAGGGTACGTATTGTGTCTTTGTAAGGACAAAAGTTGTAACTGTTACCTGAGGTAACAAATCATGTGGCATCCTTCATGAGTTTTACAGAAAAAGGAAAATTAAAATAGAAAAAGTACTTTAAAACTAGAGTAAGATGGAATGTATTTATGTACGTATTGTGAATTTTTTATTAACTGTTTTTTCTTTAATTTACATAATTAGAGGAAATTTTACTCATCACATTTTAACATTTAAAGATTTCATCTCAGAAAAACCAGTCATTATAAGACAGGCTACATTTCTTTCACAATCTAATTGATAGAATTTTGACTAACTTGATTTGATTGAGCTGTGATCTGTTAATAGCCTTCTTATTGTAATTGTTCTTATTACTGGTTTTGCAAACCAGCAAAGGCTTTGTAAGAAAGTTATTTTGGATTTAAGGATAAGTTAGCCCAGTGGAGTAATAGTTGGCTACATGAGGCAAAATGTTTTAATAGATGGAGTTCAGTCAAACAGGATTGAAGTTACAAGGAGGATTCTTCAGGACTACTTGTCAGGATTGTTACTTTGTTTGATATATGTTAAAGGTATCATTAATGGAGTGATTACAAAACTGGTCAACTTTACTGATGTTTTTATGTTTTAGGTGTATATGGCTGTGAGGGAGAGCAAATAAGTGGCAGGGGAAATTTAACTGTGCTCAGTGCAAAGTAACAACTGTGGGCTACCTTACTTTAATCTGTAAATATTGCCTTGATAGAGATGAATTGAATAGTGTTTAAGAATAAAACTATTTTGATTTTTGTTTGGTCATTCAGTCTCTTAAGCTTTCCAGGCAGCATATTATTGCCTCATCTCCCTGTGCAGGAAGTCT
This sequence comes from Carcinoscorpius rotundicauda, assembly GCA_011833715.1. Classification (NCBI taxonomy): domain Eukaryota; kingdom Metazoa; phylum Arthropoda; class Merostomata; order Xiphosura; family Limulidae; genus Carcinoscorpius; species Carcinoscorpius rotundicauda. The sequence continues at coordinate 3,550,858 of CM022391.1, read as the reverse complement.
ATGGGCTTATGATGCTAAAATACAGGGTTCATTTTTTAACAGTGGACACATCAGATAGTCCAGTGTGACTGTGCTCTAAAACAACCAGTTAAATATTGTTGTCAGTGGGCCAGCAAATAGAATTTAGGGTTTTATCTAGAGGAATACATAATATGAATCAAAGGAGATGCCATCTTCAGCTAAGACAGTTTTATTTTTCTAATAGGGTGATTGGCTTCTTGAATGGATTACTTTCAGGTGTTGTGGAGGTAGTAAGTTTAAGTGGGTTCAAGAGAAAGCTTGGTAACTGCGTGAATGAAAAGCCCTGAATTTAAGACTTTGTGTTTAATGGTTTTAGTTTAGTTTAGAGGATAGGACAGCTGAGATGGACCAGTAGATCCATTGTTGTCTCTAAGCATTTTTATATTAGCATTTCTTGATAGAGATGTCTGGTTATGTCTCATTTAATGTATTGTGTTCAGTCTTGGACTCCTAATCTTACCTTAAGAAGGACATTGAGTTGTCTGAAGGTGGTTCAAAGAAGGGTGACTAAAAGTATTTTGGGGATGGGAGGAGCTTTCCTGTTAGGATAAGTTAAAGTTCTTAAAATTATTTCCTGTTAAGAAAGAGGTTAGCAGAGATTTGATTGAAGTGCTAAAAATTATAAAAGGAATAGCTAGAATTGAAGAATAATATTTTTTTTGTTTAATTGTAAAATTGGTCTGCAAATTAAATACTTTTATTTTGCAAAGAAGGTATTCAGTTTCTGGAATACATTTTCCTTCAAACCTGCATCAGAATTGAGAAAGTTCAAAGAGAGGGCTTCATAAGTATTTGGGAAGTTGGAGCTAGATGTAAGTAGACGGGTAGTGAGTGTTTGGTAAAATCTGTGGGACAGTCAAGATGAGTGAAGGGAACCATTATAGCCCCTCAAAATATTAAAGTCTTTAAATAATTTCATTTGGTAATCACCCAAAGTCAGGTTACATTTGGGTAATAACAACAAACTCTGGCCTCTGTTCTCTAGTTTTGTGAATCATAATTTTTTTTTATTCATGTGGGTGGCTAGTGGCATCTCTGTAGATCCTAATACTAAATGACTTATGCATTAATCAACATTTACCTAAGAATTTACTAATACGTTCAACTTATTCTGGCCTTTTTACATGGAATATATTGTTCTTATGATTATGTAACCATCATTATGTGGAAAAGACATAACCTATGTATGTGAAGAGCAAGTCAGTCAAAGGATACTTTATGTCATTGGTAATCATTCTTTTGTCATGGGTACAATGATTAGAACACAGTCCAATGTGGTTCAAATTAATTTTTACAATTTATACAGCTGATACAATCACTGGTTCAAATTTGGTTTGGATTGTTTTGAATTTCGCACAAAGCTACACAAGGCCTATCTGCACTAGCTGTCCCTAATTTAGTAGTATAAGACAAGAGGCAAGGCAGCTAGTCATCACCACCCACTATCAACTTTTGGGCTACTCTTTTACCAATGAATAGTGGGATTGACCAACACATAATAAAGCCCCCATGGCTGAAAGGGCAAGCATGTTTGGTGTGACATGGATTTGAATCTGTGACCCTTGGGTTATCAGTCGAGTGCCTTAACCACCTGGCCATGTCGGGCCCAAATCACTGGTTCATATTTCTTGATGATTTAATATTTCTCAGCTTAACTTTAACATTGAAATACTCAAGATATAAATTTACTTTGATATAAAATTTTAATCCCGTTATCTGTTGGGTTTTTTGTCCCGATAAAATATATACAAAATGTGAATGATGCATTCTGATGACATTTTTTATATATATATAATCTATAACAAGTGACAAAGTACTGTAATCATTTAATAATATAAATGTTTATGGTACTTTATGTCACTTGTTACAGATTATATATATAACAGAATGTCATTAGGATGCATCATTTTGGGTTTAAATTTAAAGCTTTTATTGGGGAGGTCCCCATCTTCATCACCAGTGAGAGGGAAGAAACATCCTCTCCCATCACAACTGTTGCCTGTAACTCATATTTACACACATTTATGCTCCTATTTCTGGGTGAGAGTACACAGCTTTCCAAAGGGACACAGTCATTGTGTTGTTGATATAGTATTTATCAATAAATTAGGTTTTACATTCATGATTCAATTGCACAAGCCCACGTCCATAAAATTTGATATACACTCTCAGTTATATTGTGGTCTAGCATGAACTAGTGGTTACAGTGCTCAACTTTTAATTTGCAGGTTGTGAATTAAAATCCAGTCACCAAACTTGCTCACCCTTTTGGCCAAGAGGGCATCATAATGTGTCGTCAGTTCCAATATTCATTGGTAAAAGAGTAGTTCTAAAATTGATATTGGGTGCTGTTAGCTAGCTTCCTTCCTTCTAATCTGCCACTTCTAAATTAAGAACAGCTAGTGTAGATAGCTCTTGAGTTGTATTGCATATTAGTTTAGTCACCAGTGCATTTATCTCAAAGTTATACAGCTGAGTAACTTGTAACATAATGGTTTGGCATTTGATTTGGTACTAAACTACAAAAATAGAAACCATACAGAATTAGATGACAGATTCAAAAAATAAAAATAAGCAGTGTGGTTACTTACTGCATTATTACCACGTAACCTCACAATCTTAGAGTTTACAGATGTATTAAGTCCTATTATAACAGTTTCTGGACAAGAAGATCAGATTATTTCTACTAAGTAAAGATTGTCCTCCAGTACAAAGAAGGAAAAAAACTGACATAAAGATGTCAACTCTCTGAGGAACATCATACATCACAAATGTTTCCTCTCAGACCACATGTTGTTACACAACCTCAGTGGTACAGTACTAGTCACATAACTTGGGAAATTTTCTCTACTTCTAACAAATCGCACATCCTTATAACCTGCTTAACACAAATATGAAGGAAAAAAAGAGAATTGTTAAAAGTTCTTTGATTCGCTATTCAATGAAACCGCCTGATGAAAAATTGGAAACAGATCCATTATAATTATATAAAAAAAATAATTTTTAACCAAAATTACTTCAACATATTTGTTTACATGAGTGTGCTGAGCCATCTAGTAGTGGGAATGATGAGATATTTGTGAACAACAAGGAGTTGATTTTGTATTCTGTCTTATATTCTTGAGAAAAATGAACCTACATTCAGATTTTGAAATTGTGTTAGCCTCAAATTAGTTTAAAATGCATTCCAAACCTTAAAATTTATTACCAACGTTTTAAAATCCAAAGAAAGAATACTGCCACTGAAAACTTCTAATGTTTTTCAATACTTTACTTATTTTTCTTGTTCATAAGGTTTTGTCACTTCTACCACAGAGTTGTGCCCTTTGTGAGCAACCAAGTAATTCTAAATGAGAACATACCTCCCTTGATCATGGGATTGTTTTATAAAGGCTGAATAACTGGTGACATGGTCAAACTGTGGCCCGAAGTAGGGCTATTTTTAGCTAAATCATAAAAAAGTTCCTTGCAGCTACATATTTTTACAGGAAATTATAGATATTAATTACAACAATTGCTGATTTATCAACTGGTATGTTATAAGGAGCCTCCTGAATGATTTGACATGGAATGACCCTTCTGTAAACTAAGGTTAGAAACCAATTTCGTTTAGTTATGAACTGTAGGTATAGAATACTTTATTTTATTATTTATTATGAATATGTTAATGATTTTATCATTTTTTTTCTTCCAGGTCGCCAGGGTCAGAGCTGTATTTCACCAAAGCAAACCATCAGATTTAAAGTTCCGGTTAATCTTGGTATTATTATTTTGTTGCATTGTGGCACTAGTAACATTTACGTGGTTTTTATATCATCAGAAACTGATGAATCTTGAAATTGGTGATAAAATTAGGTTTCATGAAGTTCAGAGAATTCTTCATCTACTACGAGAGAATGGTGAAGAGCATCTTACTGGTTATTTAGGTTTAAATATGCCTGTTAACCTTAACCCTTACAACTGCCAGTTCCTTCAACGTGGCTTGGACCCAAATATTTGTGTAGAATGGAAGTATAGAGCTCGCCTAATGATTGGTTATTGGCACAAAGGGAACTTAAGTTGTTATTCTGTGAACTGGAAGGCTCTCTCCCATCACACTCATTTAGAAGACTGTTTCAACCTTCGTGGAGCTTTTTGGTATGGAATGGGAGAGATAAAAAATATCTCCTGGCCACTGTCTAATATATCCCTGAACATGCAGCCATTTGTGTCAGGAGATATTTATGACAGTGACTTTGGATCTATCCTGGAGCGGTATTGGTTGTCTTCGGAGGGAATTGCTATCTATGTTGATCCTGAGGTTCCTCTCTATGTTAGTTTGAACAGCAGCAGAAATGAACGGTTATGCTTTATAGCAAAATACCAGGGGTTTCCTTACCATGTTTCTGAAAACAAATTACCAAATTTAAAGTACACTCTGTGTACTGGTACAGATATTAAGTCTGTTCATCTTGATACTATGCACAAGTTTCACAGTCTTCCTTCTAATATTTCTAGTTCAGAATTTTTAGAAAGCCCAGTGTGGGCAACTGGGCCAAAGTTTGGTACATCTCTGAGTCAGGAATCTCTGCAAGTGTATGCAAACCACATCATGGAACACGGGTTTGAAGCTGGTAATATTCTTATAGACATCAGATGGCAAGAAAAAGAGGGTGACCTTCAATTTCGAGTTGATAATTTTACAAATCCTGAGGAAGTACTCAACATTCTCCATCACAAGGGTTTCAAAGTGTTATTGGCAGTTCACCCTTACGTTTGTGTGGATTCTGTTGCTTTCTTAAATGGTACTGAAGGAAAGTATTTCATCACTGATGAAAAATGGAATGTACCACTTCTAACACGATGGCAAGATTCTGTTTGTGCGGTTGTTGATGTTACAAACAAAACATCTGCTCAGTGGTTTCTAGCACGTCTGAAAGAGTTAAAATCAAAGTACAACATTGATGGTTTTGTTTTTTTAGGGGGTCAATCTTTATATCTTCCAAAGTTTTACAATTTTCAGCAACTAAATATCAATCCTGATACGTATATCACACAGTATATTCAGATTGCTTCTAAAGCTGGTAATTTCATGGGAACAGGAGTTGGGTTTAATACCCAGAACATTGCAGCCTTTGTTGCTATAGCCCCAAGAACATCTTCTTGGGATGCAACAACTGGATTAAGATCAATCTTGCCAACAGTTCTTTCTCTTGAATTACTTGGTTATCCAGTCGTTAATCCAGGATCAGTTGGTGGAGATGTTTTGCTCAGAGAAAATGCTACTCTACCCGATAAAGAACTTTATCTACGTTGGCTACAACTTGCAGCTTTCATGCCAGTCGTTCAGTTTTCCGTACCACCAGGAGACTATGATCTTGATGTCATCAAGGCTGCAAAGGTTTTGTTTAAAATACGAGAAGAACGCGTCTTGCCTGTCATGCAGCACAGTATCCAAGAGTACCTTAAAACTGGTGCCCCAATCATTCGTCCACTCTGGTGGCTGGAGCCCAATAAGCGAGATGTTCATGTTTTAAACACACAGTTTGTCATCGGTGAGGAGATTATCGTAGCCCCTATCTTACATAAAGGAAAGCGTAACCGAGATATCTACTTACCTCGAGGATGGTGGCGAGATGAACTGTTAGGACAAATCCAGCGTGGTGGGAAATGGTTACACAACTATACTGTGTCCTTAGATAAAGTGGCATATTTCACTAGAACAGAGAAGCCAACCTAATGGCTTACATGACAAACGAAAGTGCTGATAGACAATCAATATTGATTAAAGCTCATTTTATAAAATAAGTCAAATCCATGTCTTTCATGACAGTGTGAATGTTTTATGTATTTGTTAAGTAAAACTTTGTAATTAACTAAACAGATGGAAGTTAGGGAATCCAGTGATTTCTTTAATATAGTAACTTATTTCAACTCCTGGAGAAAACCATCCAGTTTTTAAGATAAATATCAATGTGTGATACTTAGTTGTAACTAATCCTAAATTGAAACATTAAAGTTTGTAGAAAGAAAGAAATCTTTAAAGGATAAGTAAAATGATTTATGTAAATAATTTTTTGAACAGAGAAGTTTGAAGTCAAAATTGAAATAATAAAATTGATAATTTTGAATTGAAATATGCCATTTAAAATAATGTATGACTGGATCGTTCTATGCCAGCTTACCAGTGTGTTAGTTGAAGGACTACAAATAAATACATTGGGTAACATACAAAGGAAATAATTATTTTTTTTTAAATTCCATGCAATGAAACATCCATGATGCACAGTCATGTTTTACAGCACTGAAAAAAAAAACACAACAAAAAGTAATTGGCATATTAAAAGTAAATGTCATTTATTCTGTTACAGGAACCATGAATAATTTATTGTTAGATATCTAGTAAGAATGTTATAGAGTAGAAATAAGTCCAGATCATTCTGCTTGCATTAAATTCTGAAACTTGGCACATGATGCATTTCCATTTAGATGTGTTATTGTCGAAACTCTCAAGTAACTGGAGGAGTTTATTTTATATATATATTCAAGTAATATAAATTAACAATTATTTCTCCTTAAGTCATACATTGTAAGCATTACTTGCAAGTTAAAATATTGTATTTTATAATGGTCTTGAAAAAAAGTTCTTGAACATGTTTTTATATTAAATTTAAAAGCTTAGTTACAAACATGTATGACAGTGATGATTTATGGGAACATAACATTGTACAGTCCACTGTATTTTACATATTAGAATATATTTGGAAGAAAGTTTTAAAGCATTTCTGTTTTTATATTAAAAAATAACTATTTGAAAGGGTGTATTACATTACCTTTATTGTTGAATAATGTATTTTACTCCTAGAATATTTTTAATCCTTTTATTACGAAGATGTGAAAAGAGAAGTATGCAGCCAGTGTCATTCTTATTGTTTTAAATAATTATTCTATCTACGATGTGAGAGGAAAAACCCCAACTAGATTAACTTTTAATTGAGTATCCATGTTAGTAAGGTATGTAAATGTACTCATCTTGCTGGCGAATGAGTTAATCAGGGTAATATATCATAATCAAACGTGATTTCTTCCAGATGACCAGCTCATTTGGTTCCAGAGATACTATAATACAGAGTTCAAATATTTATAAATAATTATATGTATGTATTAGTATACAAAACATTCCATATACCTAAGACTGGATTGACATTATGGCAAAGATAATTTTTTCTAAAATTATAGTTATATGTGTTACTGTCAGTGAAATGTACAGATTACTCTTCGCATGTTTTTATGATAGGTCATATTTGTGTTGTTTTTTTTACATTCATGATAATTATAAGTAGTAATAAATAAATATATATTATAATTTGTATGTCTGAATAATTTTCTTTTTGCATTTTTAATAGAAAAACAAGAGTGAAATTGTCCTTTCTGAGTATTGGAGATATAATTTCCTAAGAGGATGAATAATCGGTATCATTGATATAAAATATTCAAGTTTGCACTTGAGCCGAAGAGAGGCCCAGAAATTTTAATACTAGACTCTGGAGCTGATTTTTTTCCTACTTAATAAAACAAACTCTCAGTCCACACTTTGTGGCCATAAGTGCGTTATAAGAGTGATGGTAAAATACCACAGTTTAGTCTGACAAGAGCAGCCTGAAACGGATGGCGTTAACTAGATGCCAAAGCTTCCATTTATTGCTTCAATATTGAAAATATTCGCATTTGTGTATTTTTTTATAGCAAAGCCACATCAGCCGAACTGCTGAGCCTACTGAGGAGAATCGAACCCCTGAATTTAGTGTTGTAAATCTGAAGACATACCTCATTACTAGCGGGGGAGGGGGGGGTCAAAATTAAGCACAGTTAGTACAGTTAGCCATTACGTAGTTTTGCACAGGATCCAACAAACACATACAACCATAATTCATTTAACTTCACTAATTTGAAATAAGATGCTTATCTCTCTGCATCTAAGAGCAGAACTTGTTTACAAAATGACCTTCAAACATCACAACACCATAAAACACTACTTCAAATGATACATTTTGATGAGCGGTGTTGGTTATTTTGGAGTCAGTAAGCATTGGGTCACTAATATAAACCTTGGTTTCTACAAAGAGTAGTCCTCTTTCACATTCAAGTGTGTTTATCCTGCCCTCAAACCAGTGTTGCTTACAAACAACCTGTGAATGTGGCACATTACCAAAATATGCTTCAGCTAGTGTGTATTAAAATAGCTGAGATTTTTCTGAGGTCAGTAATCATTGGAACACTAACATGAATCTACAGAGGGAAGGACCTCTATATTACATACCAGTGTATTTACCCCACCACAAAATTCAGTTGTTTTACAGGAACTGTAAGTGAAGTATTCTCAGAGTAACTAATTTCTTGAAAGTATATAAGATTAGTTAATAACAGGAAGATTGTTCAGGATGACTGCAGAGTAAATTTAAATTTATCTGAACAGACTAATTTTTTTAAAGAACTGCATGAATCTGATATATCTTGTTTAACAGAAAACCTCAGCTTTACCTATACTGGTTAGCGCTACCCAATGGGTAAATGACAATTCTTAAAGAATATATACATATATATATATAGTTAAGGCCATGAACTTTAGGTGTCACATACTTGGCCAACAAAGGACACTGGTTTGGCCAGACAGTTAAGGCACTTGACACATAATCTGAGAGTTGCAGGTTCGAATTTCTGTCGCACCAAATATGCTTGTCCTTTCAGTTATGGGGGTGTTATAATGTGATGGTCAATCTCACTATTAGTTGGTAAAAGAGTAGTCCAGGAGTTGGCAGTGAGTGATGTTGACCAGCTGCCTTCCCTCTAATCTTACACTGCTAAATTAGGAATGGCTAGTGCAAATAGTTCTCAAGTAGCTTTGTGTAAAATGCAAAACAAACCAAAGCCATTGGCTTCTTGCATAATTTATAGTTTTTTTCATGGGTGGAGAAAGTATCAACTAAAAAAAGCTGAAGAACAAAGTTTTTCTGAATGACATGTTTACACAAAAACCACATATTCTGTTCACATGTTAGAGCACAATGCTCTGCAATGGACTGTTCTGTGCCATCTAGGGGTATCAAGGCTGAAATCTGGGCACTGTCAGCCTTCAGTCTTACCACTGAGCTGCAGGGAGACAAGCTGCATTGATAATACAAAAAACATATTTCTTCATTAAATATAACAAAGCAAAATAAAAACATGATTTCTGCTTACCATACTTCTTCATTCCCACTCAGTTTCAGTGATATTGTCAAACTAAAAATTAAATTGAACTTTAAACTTATGACATGGTGTAGACACATGCTAATTTTCCCTTATACTTGCAAGTGTTTAAAAGATGACATTAACCTTAATAAGAAATAATGATGAAGTTTGATGGGAAATGAAAACCTTTTGTAATTAAAAGCAATGAAATGTGAAAATAAAGTTTAAAACTGGTACATCACATGAGATGCAGATGTAAGAAAATACTTCAACAAATATATATGGATTTTAAGTTAAACGTTACCCATTAAAATATAAATCAATTTATAAAACTTTATTTTTGCAATGATATGAAATATATAAGGTGAAACAAAGTTATACCTTAAGAGTTCTACCTCTGGGTCTACTAACTAGTAGGTTCTTTATGGCTGCTAATACATCCAAGTTTTTCTTTGTCTTGATAATTGTTGGTCATTCCCAAGAAGTGGATGCTATCTCATTCATATAATTTACTCTTGATGATGGTGCAAGCAATGGGGATAGCCCTTGTCTGTTCTGCCCTCGTGGTACGTGAAGAGGCGTTACTTTAATAAAGAAACTTTTAGTGGAGAGTACTTACATTTAGAAGCCAAACCTGCATCTTTCTTCCCAAGGATTGGTCATCTCTTGAGAGGATCAGTGCTTCAGGGTATACAGCTTCTGTCAGAGATGTGAGTACATCTAGCATTGTTTATGCATGGCACCCTCTGACATTGAGTCTAATTTTTTTGTATCTGTTAGTCTTTTTTTTTAGTAATATCAAGATAGGTAGTGAAGAAAGCTGCTATTGTCTGCAGAACTGGCTTCTCTAGTACAGATTAAGTAGTCAACATCATGCCCTTTGATACAAGGATGTCTCAAGAATTAGCATAAGTGAAACCGTTTATTTTTTATATAGAATGCTCAGACTGTGGCAACTATAAGGCTAACCCAACAGTAAACTTTATGAGAAGCTTTTCAGTGTTTCTTGAATCAGAAAACTGCATTTTCTTCAGTGGGCTCAGACATAGTTAATGTCGAGCTGGCTTACAAAGTGACACATTTGGCAACATCATCTGTTTCCCTGCTAAAAGCAAAATTACTGCACTTCCTGGAGGTATTGGTTGGCCTGTTATGATGATGAGACCATGGTAATGGAAAAATACTTTGAAAAAATATTTCAGCAAAAGAGCAACAACTGGCTTGTTAAGTGTAAAGAATAGGTGTTTTCAATATTCAATCTAAAATATCGGAAGTGCAGGTTTGAAGGTAAGATTAGATTAATTTTAGCTGATAAAAAATTTAGCTAATTGTGTAGGTTCAGGAGAATCATTACATGCAGTTAGGACAATGAACTGACTCCAGGTATTGGTGAAATGACATCTCTGTAGGTTTTGTGCTTGCTCACGGCATATCTTACTCGCACAAGAATTGAAGATCTTTTTAATTCCTATATTTCCTTTGGTCTTCAGGAACAAACATCTGCAGCAGTTCTGATTTAGGAAGTTTTCATCATGTGGGTGTAGTTTTCTTTTCTGAGTACAGCCTGAATTTTTATGTGTTATTACTGATCCTTATACTGAAACAATGTTAAGAAAATATTAAGTAAAACTATGTGTTTATTAAAAATATTTAAAGATTTGTGTAGTAACACAAAACACTCGTGTAGCTGTGCCTGGTAGCTCTCCCTAACTTAGCAGTGTAAGTCTATTGGGAAGACAGCTAGTCATCACCTCTTGGTTTATTCTTTTACCAATGAATAGTGAGATTGTTATATTATAACGCCTTGACAGTGAAGGGCGGCCATGTTTGGTGTGACAGGGATTTGAACCCACGACACTCAGATTAAGAGCTGAGCACCCAAACTACTAAGCCATGCCAGACAAAAATATTTCAGTTAACATTAAACTGTTCTGTCACAACCAAATGAAAAAGTGGGTACACCAAATGTATATTTGTTATTATACTTAAACTGCTGTTCCTACATTTCATTACTAATAGTCTCAACTGTTCACAAATATTTCAATTTGCTCCAATTAAAATGCCTGTTTATGAGAAATAACAGGTAAAACTGTGTTTTCTCTCAGATGTGTTATGAATCTCCTTATTACTTTTACCTTTTGGTACATAAATTCACAACTTGCCAAACATTTCAACATTAAAGTTGAAACATTCCAGTATTAATTAAAGCAAGAAGTGCATTGTATTTTCAAATAATGCTTTTTAACTCAGCTGTCTAAAATAATTTCATACAATCAATTGCTAACATCAAATCCTTGAAATTGTTGTGTACTTGATTCAGTCATGTTATACAACACTCATAAACATTTATGTAACGTTCATATGCATGTGGAAGACTACACACACATTTTATCTAGGTAGACATTACCATTATCCATTGTAAAATGCCTTATTAATTAATAAATGATTGCTTCAGGCTCCCACTTGAATGACTTTAGTGATATTGGATTACCCTGAGAAGCTATATCTTGTTAGTATCAGTATTGTGATTTAAGCGCTATCTAACTCAACGCGTTTCTCATCTCAGATATCATATAATAAAAAACCACTGCAACATTTAAATTGAAACTGTTTCTATGTTGATTGCACATATTACAACGAAACATGTCCATTCCTTTACTATTATACCATAGAACTGGATTGTTGGATTATCAAAAGGGATTGAACTGGCACTGAATGAATATTGGATGTTACTGTGTTTTAGCCCTCTTGTTGAACTTTGTCTGGGCATTCAGTGGTGTTCAGGGCTAAATTGTCTGAGTTAAAGGTCAGGCACTAAGTTGTTTACTCCAGATTCAAAGCAGCAGAGCAATGAGTTGTTCGTGACGCCTCTGCTGCTTCAACCAGAATACCTCATGGTTGATAGTCTTTAACTATTGATGTACAGGGAAACAGCTTTGACTGGAAAATGTCATTCATCAGCAATACTTTTTGATCAGAGTTATAATTTTGATACTCTAGTTGGTGAGAGCCTGCAACCTCAGCAACCCTCAGTCCATGCTTCACGTGCACCAAAAGTGATGCATCAGAGTAATCATCAAGCACGTGTACTAAAGCATGTCTTCACAAAAGTGTATATACAGAATTTTCGTACAGAAAATATCAGATTTTTAAATTAATGATTTGTTCGTTTATTTTTTTTTCGGATATTGACCATCCAACATGCAAAGTAATTTTGATTTTAAGATTGAAAATACTTTTATGCGTCAGAAAATTATTATATTCTTTATGTCAAATGACTGTGACTCCCAGGTAGTTGTCAAATGTTTTCTTTTCAGAAAAACAAAATTTTATTTGCTCTGTCTTATCTGCGTACTGGTTTGGTCGATTTGACAAATCTTGTAACTATAAAAAAAATATGAAATAGATCTAAGTTATGCTGTTTTATTCTGAAATGAACATAAATTATAACAAAAACCACAAATGCTTATTCTAAACAACTTAGATCCAGTAACATCATACATCGTGGGTATTAGTTTTATTCTATTGATCTTTCGGTGTTTCTGACTAATATTATAGAGGTTGCACGTGGCCGAGCGCGTTAAGGCGTGCACTCGTAATCCGAGGGTCGCGGGTTCGCGCCCGCGTCGCGCTAAACATGCTCGCCCTCCCAGCCGTGGGGGTGTATAATGTCACGGTCAATCCCACTTTGCGTTGGTAAAAGAGTAGCCCAAAGAGTTGGCGGTGGGTGGTGATGACTAGCTGCCTTCCCTCTAGTCTTACACTGCAAAATTAGGGACGGCTAGCACAGATAGCCCTCGAGTAGCTTTGTGCGAAATTCCAAAACAAACAAACAAACAAACGAGGTTGCACGTGTGCAACTTCTTGAAATACCCAATAGTGTAAAAATGATTTCAGGCTCAATAAAATGAAATTAGCTTTCATCTAGAAGGTCAGTATTTTGTGCAACACATTGACATTTCGGTTATAATGTATTACACACACGTCTATATATATATATACAGGGTGTCCCAGAAGTCGCGCACCATACGTACATATAATAATGTCAAAGGATTAGCACTGCAACCCTCAACAAAGTAAAAGACAGTTTTATAAAGAGAATTGATGAATGTATCAAAGCAGAGGGTGAACAGTTTGAGCATCTGTTATGATTATTATCATATAAAAATTTATATGGTGCGCGACTTCTGGGACACCCTGTATATATATACACACTCATCATTACTGTTTACAAATAATCTTTTTAAATTTTAGTTATGTTTTTCAAAGCATAAATAATATAGAAAACAATGGTCTATTCTACGTATGAACATAGCCAGGTAGGTTAAAGCGTGCGACTCGTAATCTGAAGGTCGCGGTTTTGCATCCCAGTCGCACCAAACATGCTCGCCTTTTTAGCCATGGGGGTGTTATAACGTTACGATGAATCCCACTCTTCTTTGCTAAAAGTGTAGCCCAAGGGTTGGCGGTAGGTGGTGATGACTAGCTGCCTTCCCTCTAATCTTACGCTGCTAAATTAGGGACGGCTAGCACAGATAGCCCTCGAGTAGCTTTGTGCGAAATTCCACAACAAACAAACAAACTTTGCACGATATTCAAAAAACAAGTAAACCTACTGGTTGTAACTGCTGAACTTCGAACATGGAATATTTAAAACATTTTTTTTTAGGTCTCATACACGCATTTTGAAATGACAAAAAATCATAAACTACTATATCGCTACCCCAGAATTCCTGTAATTTATCAGGCTAACTAACTGAGCTGTATGTTGGTCTCAAAATGTTTTCTCTGGCCAATAACAAGTATTATCTACTCTCAAGGACAGAGGTAACTTGAAACAAGGTTAACTTAATGGCTTTGTCAATTTCGTGTTATGCGAAACCTACACATATTCAAAGGAAATAACATAATATTTCAATAATGCAGTGTGGGATTGACCGTCACATTATACATCTCCACGGCTGGGAGGGCGAGCATGTTTAGCGCGACGCGGGCGCGAACCCGAGACCCTCGGATTACGAGCGCACGCAGCTGAAGACGATTTTTTTTTTTGAAAGAGTAATGCAAAATATTTTGTTTGGGGTAAACTGAATTGTTTCATGAGGTGAATTTATCAGTGCATATGAAGTTCACAAACAGGAGCTTGACACTTGACAGATATATCTTACAGTGAAACACCGCTTGAAAGCTCGGAAATAAGGGTTGCAAAGCCCTTTTAGCCCTATTTACCTCATAGTCGACAAACCATTATAACTTCAGATGATTGGTTGGTAATCATACAATATGGAACATATATTGCATCTTACAATATCCTTGATAACTCAGAAAACAAGAATCATGACACTCTTTCAGTTGAGTCTTCATATGTATAAAATGGTGATACATTAGACATTACATCCACTTGCACAAGCCTCATTAACTTCGTGGTAATCAAGTGCAGATTACACAATGTAGTGCAAACATTATATGGCAGATTATAAATTGGTAATGTGTAAAACAGAGATTGTCATTTCCTTTCAGTTATCAAGTGCTCTATCTGATTGTCGTCTTAGTTTCAACGATCGGGTTTTATCATGTTGACATTTACGTCAGTCAATGAAGCAGAATATCACTTCTGGATCTCGTACTTTCTCGTCTGACTCATCCTGGACAATTAAATAAGCACTCCCAGCTTTCTTCTCCTCACCCTTGTGGTTGGAAGGAGAATTATGAAGTAGCTTCACGCTCGTTCAGCTTGACTACTTCCTGTTTTGATTGTTGATGAAACAAGTTTTCCAGATTTATGTACAGACATACTGATAAATACATACTGGTTGTTTTTAAACGTATGTCGACTGTTGGAATCTGTAAATTAATAAATTTACTCATGCACAGTATAAAAAGACAGGCCCCCCGCTAGTACACCGGACTTACAACGCTAAAATCAGGGGTCCGATTCCCCTCGGTGGGCTGAGCAAATAGCCCTTTGTGGCTTTGTTATACGAAAAACACACACACACTCAAAAGACAGTGTTCAATACAACCGGAGCTAAGAGACCTTCATGATACTTGCACATAAAAAGCTGTGCTTAGTCTTCAGTTTGTTATGTTAGTTCCTTCACTTTCAGTGGCCCACCATTATCTAAGGTTATTCTCTGTAGAGAAGAACAAATAAGTGTCTGCTAATGGCTATGCAGGCTGTTTCTCCAAGTTGCACACACTGTAAAGTGTTGAAAATGTACTCGAATATATTCAATAAAAATGATATCAGTATTAGAACAAATGTAAGCCACACATTGGCTCCTTCCATTACTCTATTATGCATTACAAATTGTAGATAATTTTGTACCTCAAAGTAATGGGGACCTCAAACTCTACCACAGACTGAAAAACAGGTTGTTAGTTGGTAAAAATTGTACATCACACCTTCTTACACTTATAACTGCTCATACAAGTGCCATATGTTACGTGTGTTCATGCTAAATTCTTTAAATTGAGTTGGTTACAGCTTTATCTTGATTCCTTCAGTTGTTATTCTTGGAACTTCTGAAGTGTTAATTTAAGCATTCATCCAATAATACAGGCCTCTAACTTTGGATTTTTTATTGCTATGAGAAACAGTTTCAGCTCTAATATGACGTCCCAGATCTGGACATTCAATGAATGGATAGTCTCATTGTGGATAAAAGCGGTCTATCAGCATTTGTGTATTGTGGGCCTGGATGATAATATATGATTGAATCCTACTCATACAATGCTCTTAATTAGCATCTTATCCTTGCTTCTGGATTTTTAAAGTTCATCAACAAATTCAGTGATGCATAACCTATCCAAATAGTGAACTTTGTATCATAAAAGTAGATTCAATAATGTTTCAATAAGGCTATAATTACAACCAGTTCTTTCTGTGATATACAGTATTTATATTCAGAAGTAATGAGCATCTAACCAGCTTAAGCGATTACATTTTCTTCTCCTTTCTGCGACTGCCAAATTACCTCTTTGATTGCAGTATCACTGCTATCAGTATTTAGCAAGAACTCAATTCTCCCGTCGATATGTCAACGCTGTTACTTCTACTAAAGCAGGCTTCAGAGACTGGGGTAATTGCTCACATTTGTCACTCTATCTGAAATGCGTCCCAATTTTGTAACCTTGGAAGAGTGGATAGGATCCGTAGAAATTCTATCTCTACCTTCAATATGACACACAATATTTTCTGTGCTTATGCTTGCACATTTTCCTGAGTTCAATTTCAAGCCTACCTTTTGTATCCATTGGAATATCATTTTCAAGTCTACAATCACAGACTCAAATAAGTGACTAAACATCGACATCAGCAACATTAATCAAACACTTTGCAGTTCCTTCAATGTAAGCTCCGTTAAAAGTGGTTGAGTTTTCTGTACAATCAGAGTTAGGTTGTTGAATACACGCTATTGCAGTATACTAATGCTTTATTCTTCTTTTTTTTTTCATTCCCTTGCAGTATTAAATAAAGTGAGCTTTCTTAATACGAAAATTAGCTATTTCCGTACATTTACGGAACTGCCTGGCATGGCCGAGCGCGTTAAGGCGTGCACTCGTAATCCGAGGGTCGCGGGTTCGCGCCCGCGTCGCGCTAAACATGCTCACCCTCCCAGCCGTGGGGGTGTATAATGTGACGGTCAATCCCACTTTTCGTTGGTATAAGAGTAGCCCAAGAGTTGGCGGTGGGTGGTGATGACTAGCTGCCTTCCCTCTAGTCTTACACTGCTAAATTAGGGACGGCTAGCACAGATAGCCCTCGAGTAGCTTTGTGCGAAATTCCAAAACAAACAAGTAATGCACTAAACATTTACGGAAATTAAAAAGTTGTTAAGAAATAAGACTTCTGGAATACATAACAAGTAAACAATTTTAATTTACAAGTTATAATAAGATAAATTATTTATTTAAATTAAAATAAGTTTAAGTCAAGTGTATTTTCTTATAGTAAAGCTACATCGGACTATCTCCTGAGTCCACCGAGGGAAATCGTACGCCTAATTTTCGTGTTGTAAATACGTAGACTTATCGCAGTAAGTCAGGTGAAAAATATCTATTAGGACAGAAGAAGTTTTTTTTTTAATTTTATGTACAATGTTTCTTTTGTTTGTCAAGAGATTATGAACAAAGAGCGATATAACCTAGCCTTCTGCAGATTATAAACATAAAGGTCAAATATATTGGTTAGTGAATAATCAATTGTAGAATACATCAGTTATTGAGTATTTGGTTTTAACAACATTGTAATTTAACTAAAAGATTATTTTATGATTGTTATTATAATATCGTTTTTACTATTTTAAATTTGACAAAATCTAATAGAGGACGCTTTAGGAGTGTATTCGTCAGCATTCGCCATAATTGTTGTTCTGAAAATTCCGTCTTTATTTTGAGTTAAAATTGAAGGAAATCGGTATATGAAGATAATTAAAACATGTAGAAAACCTTGTTTTTCCATGCCAAGAATATAAGTTAGTGATACTGAAAGCAAAATACTACAAAGGCCTTTGTACGAGGCAAATAAGCTGTAGAAAAACAATGAATAGGTCTGAAGGTTTGGTACAAAGAAAAAATGTTCATACTTCTTCCGGCGATCGGACTGGAACAGGATCACAAGATAAAGGTGGATCTGGAATTGAAGATCAGAAACAACTGGAAAATGATGAAGAGGATGTTGACGCCAAAGAGACACGTTTGACATTGATGGAAGAAGTTTTACTGTTAGGTTTGAAAGACAAAGAGGTATCCGATATTTTGTTTGATTCTCAGTTGCCCGAGGAGGCCTGACCTAGTAATAGTATAACTCTCACAGTGTCAGTAGGTTATAATTAAAAGATAAAACAGCTCTCGTAGTTAAGGAGGTTATTCAATTTTGCTTGAAGTAATTTATTTTACTTTTAATAGATATTATTAATAGAAGTTGGTCTCATGTAATTAAACTAAATATGACTTAGAGGTAAAATTTATTCAGGAACTTGAAGGCACCATAAGTAATTCTGAAACCGTATTAAAATCAAAGTTCTAAGTCGTATACTTTCTAGTGAGATCTTTGATATGTAGAATTAAAAAGCAGTTACTCCCAAACTCAATAAATTCTTAAGCCCCCCAAGAGAAAGATACAGATTTTGTCAGTATTTCTGAAATTAAAATTTCACATTATAATGAGCCTGTATTAAAGGTGGGAATAGTTTCTTGCATGATGTGCATGGATTTCTGGAGGCACTGGCTAGAACTCCTATTTTCTGGTAACTTGTGTTGTTTTTTTCTTTTGCATATCAGACTCCAATGTTTTAAAATTTGAAATACACAGGAATTAAAAATTATTGGTAGCTTGGAATATGGATTATAGAAAATGATACTTGTGGAATTTCATTCTAATAAATTTTGGCCACATATGGCTTTGAGATTTGTTGGCATCCCATATCTGATATTTAGGATGAAAAGGTTTTCAAATATAATAATCATGATTGGTCTTCCAAAGTGAACTATGTAAATTCAAGAAAAACATTATTACTGTTTTTAAATGGTAAAAAAGTTTATTTTAATTAACTAATGAACATTTTGGCAAAAGTGAAAAAAACCCAAAAATTTTAAAGTATTATATGCAATAAATAATAACCACCTGAAATGGAAAGTTGAATTCTAAAAGTTTTCAACAGTATGTGGAATTATTCTTTCCTCCTCTCCATCCAAAAATACTGCCTTGTATGTTTTTATTGACAGCTTAGCTTATCTTATGTTATCAGTTTCAATGAGATGATCAAGATACCTGTTAAAATTAGATTGGTGATTTTATTCTAGAAATATATTTTAAGACATCATTAATCTCGCAATTTTTCAGATTTATTTTTCTGAATAAATTGATAAACTTGTTTCCCACATATAAGATAGTTATAAAACATTTCAGAATCCTCTAAACTAACACCACAATTTTCATTTAATTAAGTTTCATGAAAAAGGTATTGACCACAACTGAAATATGCAATTCCAGCAACTAATTGTAAAGAATTGTAATGTTATTTAAAAAAACAATTGTTGAATTTTGTTTTGTTACTTATAGCCAGTTAATTTTTTGTATTGTGTTTGAAAATCAAGAAGTTTATTGTGACTGTGTAAAATGACAATTCATACATAAGCCACATAATATTTCATCAAACAGTAATTCTCCAACCTGCTTAAATGTGAACTTCCACACATCAGTATTTTCCCTTACCCTAAAACCAGTTTACACTTGATCCAGACGTATCTTCAATAATGTGTTCTAATTCTTGCACTTCATTCAAAATGAAGCTTGCATTACATAGACCATCATGTCTGACACTAAATTGTATTAACTCCACAGCATACTGAACATAAATAACTGGTGAGCAAATTATCAGAGTTTTGATAAATTCAACTGGATATGTAATTTTTACTGTGTTTTGAGAACTACAAACACACAAGAATCCTTTTCTTCCTCAACCTTATTCTTTAAGGGTTCAAAACTGTTTGACATAGTTACATGCATTAGTCTCTGACTTGTTTTATGAGATGTACAAGTAGATTTTCTTTATTGCATACTATATTAATTTCAGATTTCTACTTTTACCTTCTAATAAATGAAATTAAAACCTTAAAATATATTTTTCCTCTAAACATATAACTCTGCTAGTTCTGTACCTCTTCAAGTAAACTTCACTTTGTTTCCTACAAAAAACAAATTTTACAGTCTCAGAGTTTCTTAAAAAAATAGTTTAATTTCCTGCTTTGTAAGATTATTAATTTTGCATAAAGCATGTAGTAATTTTTATTTTTTATCACTATAATTGCTGCAGTGTATAATTATGAATAAAAGTATGGATGTCACATTTTGAAATTTTCCCAATTTCTCGTGCTTCAACTGATAAACAAGTTTGTCTTCAAATGTTAATGACGGTCTGTGCCATATTGTGAATTGATACAGATAACACAATTAATTAAACTTGTTTTTACTTAAGTTTGGTTTTTATTATTCGCTTGTACATTAAAAGAGAAGTACAATGTTAAGTCAGTGCTTTGTTTGATAACAAAAACATGAAATAATTTAGACAATTTGACATGTTAAACTTGCTGCTTTGGTTCATGTATATTTAGAATTAGACAGGAAGTAAATCATTCTTTACGAGTGTTTTTGTATATTTAGAATTAGACAGGAAGTAGTCATTCTTTACAAGTGTTTTTGTATATTTAGAATTAGACAGGAAGTAGTCATTCTTTAGAAGTGTTTTTGTATATTTAGAATTAGACAGGAAGTAATCATTCTTTAGAAGTGTTTTTGTATATTTAGAATTAGACAGGAAGTAATCATTCTTTACAAGTGTTTTTGTATGTTTGTTTCCATTTGTTTAGTAAAACATCTAAGCTTTTTAACTTTCACATTGACTGTTTGCCATGTGTATTACAGTCGAGCATATTACACATGACAAAATAAAACCAGGTATGATATAAAAAAATGGCTTTAAGTAGTGTTTAAGGACTCAGTTCACACTGATGGAAACCAACAAGTTTTTTTTTCCAGTACAAAACTTTTATGCTACCCAAGTGTTATTGTTTTCTAGTTTACATGTTAAAGATATAATATTGTTATTTGGAGGACAGTGCCAGATGAAGAATTTGATAGGAGTTATACATTTGTGAAAATTGGGAATCCTATATAGACGATGCAATTATATAAGTACTTCTAACATTAAATATTTAAACCTTCCCTTTATTTTTCAAAAAATAACCAATTTCCTTCATGAACTTTGATAAAGTATTAGCCTTCACTACTGCTAATGGCAACTCATTCTGTAAGTCAGTCACTATGTTAGAAAAACAAGAGGTAATCCTCAGTAGTTGTGGTACTTGAAATTCTTTTATGCAGGATTAGAATAAATTAATCTCTGTTACTTTTTTTATATAGCTATGTTTGTGTGTGCCACCAAGAACAAGTGAGCTGTGCGTGTGTAACTGTTCTTTTACTCTTCATGATCTGTACCAACCAACTCTTAAAACTGAAACTATTTTACACAAGATTACAATTAGCCACAGGACATGGTCAGATGTGTCAGTTGGAAAGTGTTTGATTTCTTAAGTCCCAAACTGTAATTAATTTCAAATTGGCCAAGTGATGATGGAGCTGTGAGTTATAAGTTTATACTTGGAAAAACAAAACTCAAAGCCATTCTATGAGCCACTCATTTGAGTTTAATAAGACTGGAACTTAGCCTGTCTTTTCTTCCAATATAAATTTTGGGAAGGTTGGGGATCATCTTCAGTTTAAAAAGACCATCTTGCTTATTTAATAGGGCAGTTGTGTTGTTCTTATGGTTCTGTGTTTTCTGTCCATCTTACTTATTTAATAGGGCAGTTGTGTTGTTCTTATGGTTCTGTGTTTTCTGTCCATCTTGCTTATTTAATAGGGCAGTTGTGTTGTTCTTATGGTTCTGTTTTCTGTCCATCTTACTTATTTAATAGGGCAGTTGTGTTGTTCTTATGGTTCTGTGTGTTTTCTGTTCCCTTGGTAAATGTTTGGAAATTATTGTATATTCTTTTATTTCTGTTTAGATGTGGAACATCTTCAAATAAACACAAGTTTTGCTTCTCCCTATTTGTGTCTAGAATCTCTTTGCTATTAACAGCTAATGATTTCTTGCACAGAAGGTAGCAGATGATGGGTAGGAGTAGAAAGTTGTCTTTTCTGTCAATAAGTCAAATAAGTATGATTACTGTACTGATTGGACACACCAGCTCTGTATGCAGTTATTTATCTTAGCAAACCATTCAGATTTTTAGATCTTAATCTGTCAATAATCTATATGTCCCGAGTAAATTGATTGTTTTGTATATACTTTATTCTCTAAATATTTCCATGGATTTACAAAGAAAGGAACTCTGAGTTGTTAGTCTTTGATACTATGAAGTTGTTAGTAATGTTGATACAGCCAAAAGACCAAGTGCATTATCTGTGGATTGGAGGTTAAGCATGACAGTTAACAACTGGTGTTGCTTATTGCAAAAAGTTGGAAACTCTATAAACATAAGTCATTAAGAGTGGTTATTCTTTATGCATTTAGGAAAAGTATATATATATATTTTTCAATAAAACTTTTGAAGGAAATACATTTTAAAGATAGGATGAATGTTTCCTGTTTGGTAGTTCACTAATGTTGAGAGGACCACATGGTAACTATTTTGTTTATTTACAAAATATGCAGTAATTTCCCAGTGCTATTATGTAAGTTAAATAAATTGTCATTGAAATCATGTAAAAATGTTTTCATGTCACTAATAATAGTAATAACATTTTTATTTAAAACATGTTATGATTGAACTTAGAAAAGTATCCAGTTAACCAAATTAATTATTCATGTTGTTTGAATATGAGAAAAACAAGAATAATATTCAGTAAATAAGGACTTGAATCACAAAAATATTTTTACTGTCATCTGCCATACTCACTAAATCTGAGGTTATTTGATGTCTTCTAACTGAAAAAAGATTTCATAATAATACAGTTCAAAACCCAAATTCCTTCACCAGACTTTCTTGCCCTGTTTATTTTGGCAAAACTATAATAACTGTTTGCCACTGTCATTGGTTTTGAACTGTTCACTAGAGAGAACCACTATTATCACCTGCCACTAATGTTGTTTTTATTTGCATGAATCTTGGTCTGAAAAACACTACTAATTGATAAATGTAATAAATGAATGTGACCATTGATTAACCAGTTACTATATATTACTAATTGCACAGCTCTACATGCTACCCCATAAACTTTTAAATTTTTTGGAGGCATTACCAAATGATTGCTAGTTATTTTTTCAGATCCTGCACAGACCACAATGGTATTCTTTGTATTATAGTGAAACAGTCCATCGAGTGGGACTCATTTTGAAAGTCAACTCTGTTAGTAGAATTCCTAAAGTCTGCTAAAACTAGAGGAGTTTATTATCCTAATCTGAAACTTGTGTCACAGAATGTCTTGTATGGGGGGGGGGGCAGCTGAAAAAGTTCATTATCCTAATCTGGCATCATGGAATGTCTTTCATGGGGGACAACTAGAGGAGTTCATTATCCTAATCTGGCATCATGGAATATCTTTTGTGGGGGACAACTAGAGGAGTTCATTATCCTAATCTTGAATGTGTGTCACAGAATGTCTTGCATGGGGGGCAGCTGAAGAAGTTCAATATCCTAATCTGGCATCATGGAATATCTTTCATGGGGGACAACTACAGGAGTTCATTATCCTAATCTTGAATGTGTGTCACAGAATGTCTTGCATGGGGGACAGCTGAAGAAGTTCATTATCCTAATCTGGCATCATGGAATATATTTCTGTTTTCTTCAGTTGCTGTTTTTCTATGTTCTACAAATCTAATACCTTATTATTATAAGAAAAAAAATGTTTTATTTTTTTCAGGGTTACACATCATTCTGGAATGACTGCATTTCTTCTGGACTTCGTGGATGTATACTTGTAGAGCTGGCTTTACGAGGGAGAATAGAACTTGAGAAAGCTGGAATGCGCAGACGAAGTGTTTTGATGAGGAAAGTTTTAGTAAAAAGTGACACACCCACTGGTGATGTTTTGTTAGATGAAGCCTTGAAACACATAAAAGAGACCAGTCCTTCAGAAACTTTGCAGAGCTGGATTGAATATCTTAGTGGTAAGTTACAATTAAATCTAAATACCTTGTAACATGAGATGTTATTTTCAAAATCTGCAGAGTGATTACTCTTCACCCATGAGCACAGAACAAAAATCTAATTCTGTTTTGTATTTCCTGTCATAATACAGTTGTTTATTTGTCCATGGTGAACTTTTATTGTTATAAAAATTGTGTCTCTTTTAAATAATCCAGAATAAAAAAATATCTAAATCTAACAGATGACTCATATTAAAAGTAACTATTTCCAGAGAGTGTAATGTTGACTAGAAAGGTGAAGATGGCATTTGAGAAATAAACAACAGTTTTTTGTATATGTTTAAGATTATTTCAAAATTATGAACTTTTGATATCTTAAGGCGAAACTTGGAATCCATTGAAACTACGTTACCAACTTCGGAATGTAAGAGAACGTTTGGCTAAGAACCTAGTGGAGAAAGGCTTGTTGACCACAGAGAAACAAAACTTTCTTCTTTTTGACATGACCACACACCCACTGACTGACAATAATGCAAAAAGTAAGTTGATAAAAAAAGTCCAGGATGCTGTTCTAGGAAGATGGGTTAACGATCCACATCGGATGGACAGAAGGTTACTTTCTCTTATCATACTAGCCCATGCTTCAGATGTTTTAGAGAATGCCTTTGCCCCCTTGAGTGATGATGACTATGAAGTGGCTATGAAACGTGTGCGTGAACTTCTAGATTTAGACATGGAGGCCGAAAGTATGAAACCCAATGCTGTTGAAACAATGTGGGGTGTGTTTGCTGCTTTTGTTAAATGATAGAGCAGGCACTTATATTTTGTCATTTTCAGAATATGACAAGTCTGTTTTATTGTAAGTGCTTGAGTGACCAAACTATCCAGGAGCTATTGGGACTGTTCCACTTCTCTCTTTATTTTTACTTTTCACAGGGTTAGGTGAAAAGCACTGTTTTGTTATTTTGTCTAGGTTCAGTAGTTTATTAATGGGGAACACAAATAAAGAGCACTTTTGCTTCAACTGAATGAAATGAAAAATGGATCATATGACAGATAAAACTGATTCAATAACTTGAAATTCTTAAATCACTCGAATAAAAGTTTTCTGAACTGATAATTCTGTGATAGTGGTTCACTTTAAAATATCTAAACAGTGTTCTAGTCTTGCTTTTACATCAATAATATTAATAAACCATATTCTCAAACCAGTACATTTTTCAGCATATCTGTATAAATATTTGTACATGAAATGAATTTAATTACAAGAATTACTATGTTGAAATTTCCCACACATTTTATTATTTGTTTTGAAAAATATAAATTCTAAAAAGTTGCACACAGTATTGCTGCTTTCAGGCTGTGTTACGGTAATCTGTAATTGTTTGTGATAATTAGCTCATGTTAATATCTAACTTATTTTCAGTAACATAACTCTTGACTTGCAGTGAATTTTAAGAAGTTATTTCTACATGAATAATTAAAAATAGGATGTAGAAAGAATATGATATAAAATAATTTTTTTATCGAGAATATGAATTTTTGTTTTTACTGATGGAAGCTGGTTAATATTTGATTGTTGGATAGAAAATTTAGTGAAGTTTGAACCATATCTTGGCTTACAGTAATGTATATTCATGCTTTTATTGAAAGTGGTTGAATGCAGTTTTATCTATCATTTACTACCTGGTTTAAAATACAACTCTATTCTATTCTGAGTTGTTGTTTTTTTGCTTATATGTAATTAAGTAAATCATTGAAAAATTTTGCTTCAAGGTTATGAATACACTGATATATCACACCTAATGCCATATTGTACATTCTTGATGACTTGTTCATGACTGTTAACTGTAGTTATTAAAAGTGTATAAATTTGATTCATTTTATGCTTCGCTTCTTCATTTTTTTGTTACTCTTAAAATTGCTTAAAACTTAGATATAAATACTGAAAGATATATGTATAGAAAGTAAACATTCAGAGTAATATTAATACACTTGCTTTGTAAGAATTTAAATTTTGAATTAAATGGACATGTGTAATTTTTTGCCATATTTGGTCTGTGAAAAAGCTCAGATACTGAGAAACTTTCAGACATTCATTTGAGGAAACATAAGAAAGAAAAACAAAGAAAAATGTTACTTTAGTTTTTTGTTTTTCTGAGTTTGAGGATATTGTTTTAGGAAGGTGTGCACTTATCGTTTGTTCTCGTTCTGATGATGGGCTTATCAGAACCTAAAGTAAAAACAGCAGAACTTCTTCAATAACATTCTCGCATTGTTCTCTGAATAAAAAAATAAAAAACATTTTTGTGCAATTTATTTATATGATTCACTGTATATTTATCTGTAAAATTAAATGTTTGTAATTGTAACTAAATAAAATAATATCTGTATAGAAATAATTTTCAGTTTACGAAAGGTTTGACGAAAATTCCCACTGTACATTTTCAATGCATATTAGAGAATGCTTAGAAATCAAGTGTAATTACTATATCTTATGAAAACAGAATTAAAAATGGTTTTCATTAAACACTTCTCTAAAATTATTAGCATCTGTTTATTTTACAGTAGCAGTATAAATGTATAAACGAATTAGATTTTCGTGGAGCTTCTCTCAATATAAACAACTGCTTTGTTAAAAATAAATTTCAATGTTAAATATAACTGATAGGGATATTCTGATACAGTAAAGGAAAAAATATCTGGTTATAAAGTGCACTAAGAAAACAAGTTACATTATATGATGTATTATTAACAAATTTATGAAGCATTTTACGAGTTACAGATTTTATAATTATGAATTTTTCCATGGTGAAATAGATATTCTGACCAAATATCCCCCCAAATGATAAAAACAGGAAAAGTTGTTTATTGAAAATCATTTTATTGATATTAGTTTTGAGTTTATGTTTGAAAAATAAACGTGGCTTATACTAAAGTTTCAGCCATAATTGATTTTTGATCAATAAAAATGAATGTTGCTGAACTTTTAACACATTCCAAAGTCGGGCATTTGTTTCATAGCTCCTTGTGTAATTCATTAATTATTTATCAAAAATTCTAAAATAGTCAACTGTGTGTCCATGTATCTTTATTATTTTAATTCAACTATGACTTGTTTATGTTTTAATGTAGCTATTGATATGTGTTATAGGAATGAATGAAGTGAGACAGACATGAATTATAAATAGAGAAATGTAATGTTAAGTTTAGTCAAAAATTGTATTTTTGTTTTCACTTAAGAGAACAGAATTTAATGAATTGACAATTACTGCTATTATTAAGTTCACTATTTGTAAAAAAGAAAAAATATCCATCAGTACTTATTGGAAAATAATTTTTTTAACACTTGCGTTTCTGCACATAGATATATAGCCTACTGATTTTAAGGACTTCCACTAACCTTACTTAAATGAATTGTGAAATCCTATATTTTATAAGAAAGGTGACACGAAATATGTATCATAAAAATTAATGGGTATTACATCAGGACTTCTGGTTTAACAAGGAACTGCATGTGTCATCTTGTCTTGTAAGAGTAACTTTCATGCTTAAAGAAATCCCATTAGTGTGTGTATACTTAATGTAGATAGAAGTGAAGGTTTTTGTGGGGAAAGTATAAACAAAATTTAGTTCATACAGAAAAATCTAGGTGTATGATATATATTGTAAAGTTATGAATACACTTTGTTTAGTGTTGAAGTTACCTTACAAAACAAAACATGTCAGTTTGGATGCTGCTGATTCATTGTTGTGGCACAACATAACAACAGAAATTGACAAGATATTATTTTCCACCATGTGTTTCCCAAAGCAACATAAAAATTGTAATTTTTTTTTTCAGTACCTTAAAAGTTATTTCACATTTGTTTTGCTATATTTATGATAGTCAGAGACCAAAGTATTATAACACTTGTAATTTGATTCATGTGAAAAGAAATGCAACTTAGATTATTTTGACCACTTTTAAACATATATATTTGTGTCTTGTATTGTTCATTGTATGATAACAGGGAGTTGTCAAGTCATTGTTCAAAAATCAGGTTGTAGTAAATTAAAATTTTAGATCTCGTTCAAAGTGCAGATGTTGATCAGGTCCACTTTCACAAGGCCTTGCAGATGTTTTGATAATCAGTCAAATATATTTCACTGAGAATTTCATGAAGTGGTTGAATATGCATAGGTACATTTTATAAGCCACAGTTGTTTTGTATTTAACAGTTGGAACTGATAAAGCTAGCTAAGAAATATTAATTTTATGCACAAGGTGTTTATAATAGTGATAGATATTTCATTTCACTTTTGGTATAATACAGATTATTGTGAGTTTTAGAGACTGTTTCTTTAATATAACATCTGTAATATTTCTTTCAGAAGTCTTATTTTATACATGTTTGTTATTTGTTTTTCACTTATTTCATTGGTTTTAATTACACAAGAGTTTCCTAACTGAGAGTAGTGTGTGTAGATGTTATCTTCATGTTAACATTACAAGTATCTTTAACTTCACAGAATAAAATAAACTATTAACCCAATGTTTAATCACTGAAAACTATTCCGAATTGTCAGTCCTACTGTAGACTGTGGTGAAGACTTCTTTAAATTCAATAAGGACTTGACCATCAACCATGTTTCACATCAACATATGAAGCTTCAAGTTGTTCTCTAATGTGAATGTCTTTTTTTGCTTGCATCTTTATTACCAATATTGTTAAACTTAGCTAAAATGCACTTTGTACTCTAGACCTGTTGGATTTGCTAACTGATGACTCCATTAACCGATAAGTACACGGTATGTACAAATATGGTTGGGGAAGGGTGTTGCAAACCACCTGTCTCTCCTCTACTCAGCATTTCAAAAGTGGTGACAGCAACAAGTCACAGATAATATCAGTAGATGGGAAGGAAACATTTGGTGGTAGTGTTTCTTCACTTGAATATTCAAAAACATTCACTAAGCCATTAATTTATGTAAGAATTGCTCACAGTCAATAGTTTGTACATAAAATTCAGTTAAATAGGCAGCACTGTTATTAATGTTTCCTGTCAGTTTAACATTAAGCTCTACTGGTCTGGTTGTATTGCATGTGTTTATTCTTGAACAGTATAATATTCACTTCTTACATACATGCACACAGATAAATTTCAATAGGTTGTTTTGGACAGTATAATATTCACTTATTACACACAGATAAATTTCAATAGGTTGTTTTGGACAGTATAATATTCACTTATTACACACAGATAAATTTCAATAGGTTGTTTTGGACAGTATAATATTCACTTATTACACACAGATAAATTTCAATAGGTTGTTTTGGACAGTATAATATTCACTTATTACACACAGATAAATTTCAATAGGTTGTTTTGGACAGTATAATATTCACTTATTACACACAGATAAATTTCAATAGTTTGTTTTGGACAGTATAATATTCACTTGTTACACACAGATAAATTTCAATAGGTTGTTTTGGACAGTATAATATTCACTTGTTACACACAGATAAATTTCAATAGGTTGTTTTGGACAGTATAATATTCACTTGTTACACACAGATATATTTCAATAGGTTGTTTTGGACAGTATAATATTCACTTGTTACACACACAAATGTCAGTAGTTTATTTTGGACAGTACAATATTCACTTGTTACACACAGATAAATTTCAATAGGTTGTTTTGGACAGTATAATATTCACTTGTTACACACAGATAAATTTCAATAGGTTGTTTTGGACAGTATAATATTCACTTGTTACACACAGATAAATTTCAATAGGTTGTTTTGGACAGTATAATATTCACTTGTTACACACAGATAAATTTCAATAGGTTGTTTTGGACAGTATAATATTCACTTGTTACACACAGATAAATTTCAATAGGTTGTTTTGGACAGTATAATATTCACTTGTTACACACACAAATGTCAGTAGTTTATTTTGGACAGTACAATATTCACTTGTTACACACATGCACACAGATAAATTTCAGTACCTTGTTTTGGACAGTACGATATTCACTCGTTACACACACACACACACTCACATTTCAGTTGTATTTTTGGACAGTATAATATTCACTTGTTACACATGCACATGGATAAATTTCAGTACAATATTCACATGTTATATACATACATAAATTTCAGTTGTTTGGTATGGACAGTCTAATCATTTTTACACACAAACATAAATTTCAGTGCCTTGTTTTGGACAGTATGATATTCACTCGTTACACATGCACACAGATAAATTTCAGTACAATATTCACATGTTATATACATACATAAATTTCAGTTGTTTGGTATGGACAGTCTAATCATTTTTACACACAAACATAAATTTCAGTGCCTTGTTTTGGACAGTATGATATTCACTTGTTACACACACATTTCAGTAGTTTTTCTTCACAGTATAATATTCACCTGTTATATACACACAAATTTCAGTACTTTGTCCTAGACAGTATAATATTCACTTGTTACACACACAGGTAAATTTCAGTATGTTTTGGACAGTATATTATTCACTTGCTATGCACATAGATAAATCTCAGTAGTTTGTTTTGGACATTACAGTGTTCACATATACACACCAATTTCAGTAGTTTTGTCTGGACAGTATAATATTCACTTATTACACACACAGATAAATTTGAGTAGTTTTTTTTCTGGACAGTATAATATTCACGTGTTACACACACAGGTAAATTTCAGTATGTTTTGGACAGTATAATATTTACTTACTACACACATATGAAGTTAAGTAGTTTATTTTGGACAGTATAATATTCACTTATTACACACAGAGATAAATTAAAGTAGTTTGTTTTGGAGAGTATAATGTTCACTTGTTACACACAAATTTCAGTAGTTTTTTTGGACACTATAATATTCACTTGTTACACAAAGATAAATTTCAGTACGTTTTGGACAGTATAATATTCACTTGCTACACACACAGACAAATTTAAGTAGTTTATTTTGGACAGTATAATATTCACTTGTTACACACACATAAATTTCACTTGTTTTTTGTGAAGTGGTGGTAATTTTGCACTGCATTTAAACTTTTTAATTGTGAAATTATTTTCTGGAGATAATGACAAACTTATTTGTGTGAAAAATTTATCACCTCTTTGAAAAGTCCAGCAGAAAAGCTGTCGTAAGAATTTGTGTAAAATTAAATGTAATAAAAATGTTAGGTGTTGTGTGTGTTTGTGATATCATGTGAACATTAGTACACCAGAGGGAAGTGTTATAGTTCCAACTTTGCTTTGCTCTGGTAAATGTCTTGTGTGTCACCAGAAGGCAGCTTCCTCATTTGGCTAGTAACAAGAAGATACTACAGTTGGTGAAATACACATGAAACATATCTGTCAGTTTTCTTTTTAAGTATAACAAAGTGAGTCAGGTGTGATAACATACTTTTTCTTAACCAAGGCTTTGTTTGTGTGTGACAAACTTTAAGGCAGGATTGTGAACAGGTCATGGCTTAGAATTGTATATTAATATATATATCATATGATTATGACAGGTTGTAAGATTTGTATAGCACTGTCTTTTTTCCCTTTATCTTAAGCCTTTGTTAATTTTAACATTCGTTCAAATTCTTAGAGCCAGTTACATACCCATGATCCATATAATGTTTTAAAAATTTAATAAGAGTGACTGATATTAATTGATATAAATAATTCAATGGTTAGTCAATAGTATAAAAATTTTGAGTTTTAGTTTGTGGAATATGTTGGCAATTCACTGAGAACACCGTTTGATTTTGAGCTGTTGGGGTTTATTTTCTCTCTACTCATTTTTAAAAATACAATATTTCGAGTTGGGAATCACTGATATGGAGAAACAATCATTTAAAATAATGAACACCATGACATTTAAACAATATGACTTTGTAACACAGAAAACCTTTCCATGATTTAAATACACAAGAAATAACTACTTGATAATGTTAGGTTGCTATCTAAACTTTTGTTTAAAAATGAATATTTTTGGATCATGTGTTACAGGGCCTAACCTTATACACAGAATAAAATGCACTGAGACAAGTCTGGATGTGGGAACTCCTTACATTCAAGAACTGTGTCTATTGGAACTTCAGTTCTAAAGTGTAGCTGTCACTGACTGTTACTCAGTTTGCCAACAGGGAAAACAGAATTGTATTCTTAACATCTTGTGTCCCCTTCCTTCTAAGATTATCATTTGTCAGTTAATAAACCCACATTTTTAGACACTCAAAACAGGAAAAGTACTATTTGAATGATACTCTGCACCAAAACAGAATTCTGAGAAGCAGTCATTTTGAAAAAAATGTAAGTCTTTACAAAGTGGTAACAGGTACACACTGCTATCGTATAATGTATCTTTTACCTTCAAGCCAACCAAGCTATTCCTATATATATAACTTTAAATACAAAATTTAATTTCATGTTGTTCAAAACAAATACTAAAACAATGTGCTCACAACACTACTAACCACAAAGGCAAAAACAATGAACAGAAAAAGAAGCATGGTTGACTGACTAACCCTCATCTTTAGAAGGGAATAGTTTTAACGCAACAAACATTCATCCATAACTACAGAAAGTCATTACAAAAGCACGTGGGGGAATAACCATTACAGCTGGGATTGTGGAGAATTAACTGATCAAAGTTTAGCTGAGAATACCCCACTGTCCCAATTGAGAAAAGAAGAAAATTATTTGAGGAGAACTGCCCATAAGTCAATGGTTTATTGAAGAAGAGTTAACCATACTTTTCTTAGCCTCGTGATGTGTGTGTGTATTTGACATTGAGGAAGAATCCATATTGGGAATTGACTTTATCCAGTTATATATATAGCTTCACAGCCCATAAGCACCAGATGGCAACTACAACACCAAAGGTTAAACTTCAAATAAAAACACTTTGAATTTAAATTCTCATAGTAGGTGTTAGGATTAAATCTTTCTTGTGTAGTGGAGCCAAACACTAACATGTTTTGATTGGTTTTATGATTGGAAGAACTCTCATGGTCTGAAGAATAGACTTAATACATGAATTTACCTGGAAAAGGCTTAAAAAGAATTGTAATAAAATGAAAAGTCATTGATGGTTAGGATTATAAAACTGTATTTCATCAACATGGTGTGGAATGGCTTCATAAACCTTACCAAAAGAAAGGGAAACCTACAAAGTAGATGTAGGAACGGAGCTTCTGTTTTAAAAAAACTGAAAATAATAAAGAACATGGTACTTGTATGATGCCCCCCAGTGGCTCAGCGGTATGTCTGCGGACTTACACGCTAAAATCCGGGTTTCGATACCCGTGGTGGGCAGAGCACAGATAGCCCATTGTGTAGCTTTGTGCTTAATTCAAAACAACAACAACAACTTGTATGATAATATTTAATGAAAATCTCAGTTTGAACAATGTTTGAAGGTACAGTGTACAATTCAACAAATTACTAAGTTTTAGTGAAAAGAATCAAGAAGGTGGTTCACAGAATCAAAGAAGACTGTGCATGTTATAGGTTGGTCACCAATCATTCTAAATGCACTGGCATGAGAACAGCCAACTGGGTTTATCCAGAGAAACATTTATCTGCAGAAAAGCATTGAGTTCCTGTTGTGACAACATCCAGAGAATCAAAAAAGGACAGAATTGTCATTGGACTCATTTTACTACATACTCTGTTAAACGAAAGGACAGACAGTGATGATAATGGATAACACGTTATCCCTCTGCATGCCACAAGCTTCAGAAGAGAAGTAAGAAATATGGAATAGAAAACAGCATGATTTTTCAACAAGACTGTTCAACAGATGTCACAACTAAAGGTGTATTTTAAATGTTTTGTTTCAGTTGTATGATAGAAGGAACTGATAGCACGATGATGACGTTAGGCCTAGAAAGTTTATAAAAGTTGACCAAGAATATTGTCGGTGAATGTTAACGAGAAAGAGATGGCAAAGAAATATTTTGAAAATAAAAACATTTTCTGTGAATTGTTTGTTTCGAATTTCGCACAAAGCTATTCGAGGGCTGTCTGCGCTAGCCGTCCCTAATTTAGCAGTGTAAGACTAGAGGGAAGGCAGCTAGTCATCACCACCCACCGCCAATTCTTGGGCTACTCTTTTACCATGCTCGCCCTCCCAGCCGTGGGGGTGTATAATTTGACGGTCAATCCCACTTTTCGTTGGTAAAAGAGTAGCCCAAGAGTTGGCGGTGGGTGGTGATGACTAGCTGCCTTCCCTCTAGTCTTACACTGCTAAATTAGGGACGGCTAACACAGATAGCCCTCGAGTAGCTTTGTGCGAAATTCCAAAACAAACAAAACTTACGGGCCACTCTGTATAGTATAACAACATTTTGAGCATAACGGCCCATCCTTAACTCAGACGCGTTGACCAGGTGTCAAGCAACAGCATCTAACCGAACACTAAAATTAACTTTCTTGGAAAATATCGTTCAAGTGCACATATTACGCACTTGCCTGTTCTTTTGTTACTCAATATCAACTACACTCTTCACTATGACGTAAAAATACATTTGTTCCAACCTTTAGTGAATATGTCGCTCTGCCAGCTTTATGTGGAAAACAATACGTCACCAGATTCCTCACTGTACTGAAAGCTGTGGATACAACCACGTGCATGAATCACCTGCTATTATTAGTTCATTGTCAAAGAGACGAGGTACAGGTTTAATAGAAAATGGAAGTTGGTCGAACTGCAACCAGTATGTTACTTTTGTAACTAAAATTAGTTACATGTTTTTTTTTTAAACATATCTGAATAAATAAGTAAAATCACGCTTCAATTGTTTTTTGAATTCCGCACAAAGCTACTCGAGCGCTACCTGTGCTATCCGCCCCTAGTTTAGCAGTAAGGCAGCTAGTCATCACCACCCACCGCCAACTCTTGGGCTACTCTTTTAGCAACCAACAGTGGGATTGATCGTTACATTATAACGCCCACACGGCTGAAAGGGCGAGCATGTTTGACGCCACGGATATGCAAACCCGCGACCCTCAGATTACCAGTCGCACATCTTAACACTCTTGGCCATAACGCTTCATCAATAAATCCAAAATTATATTCGTGTGGTGCAAAAATTATTGCACAACATTGAAGGAAAGTGTAATTTACTCAAAAATTCGAGTTCGAAATTAACTTGTTAAGAAACTAAAATTGAAATAAAACATATGATAATATTTACCAAAGTTTGGGATTTGTACAAATCAAATATATACATAGGTACGGCATATTTTATTTCAAATAAAAAGTAATTTTGATTTCAGTTCTTGGACTAAGTCACCTGAAATTACTGCGAACTGTGTTTATATTTTGATATTCGTAAGAGTGCAAATGATGACGTTTATAAATATAATGACAATTAGTGAAAAATCGAGCCAGTGTTTAGTTGGAAGAGCTCTAGTCATGAAGTTTTTGAATTAATGTTAGTTATCGCATGTATTTAGTTATTCCATATACCGATACGAATGTGTCCAGAAAAAAATACCTTTACACATATATATATGCAACAGTTCGTGACACTCCGTGGTGTATTTCAATCTTTGCGCTATACAGAGTGATGTATATCTTGAAGTTCTTGGGACCATGTGTACTCACTGCATCACAGCACAATATTCTATTCTCATCTCGTGACTGATTATAAGAGTATCAGATGTTACAGATCTTAATAATACATTTGCCAACTTTGATGGACATTGTTCTACCTCTCCACTCAATAAGAAGCACCCAAGCTGAACATGGGTCTTTAAGTTGGTCCTTCGGGAGTAATCTTAATGGTCATTCACGGTGTTCACCCAAGTGTAAAATTACTACTGCTTGTTTGGGTTGATATAATCTTTGTTGTAGTGGTATTAACCACTACACTGTGTTCGGGATACAAACATTAAGTAAGTGGACGTGATCTCACCAGTGAGAGACGTACTGTATCAACATTTCTATACTGCTGACCTAGGCAGTATTGTACTTTGCAACATCATTATACAAAACGCCATCATACCTTCTAAATTTTGAAAGTTCATCAGAAGTCATTTCATTGGGCACTGTCCATCAAATCATCAAATTTCTGTCCTACAAGTTGTGGTTGTCCTGTTTCATGAAGATTACAAGTACAAACGAAGATTCCATCGTCACTGGCAACTATATTCAGCAGGAATGAACAAGTTTAACGAAGATAGCCAGTACTAGTGCTCTAAACAAAGAGTACTTTAAATACAGGAAGACATCTTTACTTTATGATGTCAATGCAAAGCACCTACAAACATCAGTCAATGTAGACAGTGACGTGGCTATTTCGGAGAAATTGATTAAGAAATGTGGAAAATACAACACAAAACCTGGAAAGCTGCAAATTTTTAATTTATCAAAAGGTAGGTGTTATTCTTGGACCACTAATCTTTGCACATCAGTAAATATCTCTTCTTTACCAAAGAAAATACTTCGTCATACAATTTCAAGTTCGATCACACGTTCTTGATATATTGGAATATCATTCTCAGTTGTAGCTTGAAATGTGCAATCAAAAATAAGTATTTCATACTCATATATGAGGCCTCCTTTCGACTGAAGTTTTCCAAGTGCATTAAACAGACAGAATACACGATTTGGAATTCATACAGTCATAAGCATCCACAAAATTTTTTCCAAAGGATAAGTAAAGTGAACATTAATGAACGATGGACCAGTCTTCAAAGTTTTGTCATTACAGTTAAGAAAATGTGCAAACTACCACAGTCAGATTTTATGCATTTCATATATGTAAGATTAAGACTCCATAATAGTAAGTTTTGGTTGACCCTGTCCACAGTGTCTCATGGGATATCTGCTAGGCTGCATCATTCTCTTTAATAACCTGTTGTTGCTATTACTGACAGGAGGCAATGGATTGACCCGATCACATTGTGTCAGTGCTTACGGTGCGTCAGTAAGACCTTGTGGGTCTCTTTGAAGATCTGAATGAAAAATGTCAGGTCCAATATCCAAGAAGCCACTGCGGTAGTGACGTTTTTTCAATATTCAGCTACAGTGTAGGTATTTAGAGGTTTTAAATGAAGCTGATAAAGCTGGTCAGTTTTATTGGAATTGGAAAGTTAAGGGGAAAAATAATGTGAAATTATGAAGTGAACAGAAACTTGTAAATTCGTATATGAATAAAGTAAGAGTTACGTTTTTTATTTTACAGGAGAAAAAGTGCCCACTTGTTTCGCCTGTTGGTGACCAGGCATACAGTCCTTCTTGAGTTCGTTTAAGCAATATTATGTCTGCTTTCTTTATCCAATTTAAATAAACGGGAGCCATATATAGTGTAATGAACAAATTGACATCTACTAACATTTCCACACGTTCACATGTATAAGTATGAAAAGGCATCAGTATACTTTACTGCACTGACCTATCTGACGTTTCTTCCTTTTTTATGACGATAACTTTACATTTCTTTGAAGGTTGTTTCGTTTATTTCTTTTACATCTACTGAAATTTAGTATTGGCTGTGTTCTTGACATCCAAGAAAGCCTATATGATGTGACAAATTTCACCTGTACTTACACATTGATGTGTAATTTTTCTTAGACTCAGTTGATCATCTGTTTCATGAACAAGTTACTAGCAATTTCTAAGAAGTTCACCGAATTCATTTCTCAAACAGTGTTTAGATGCACTGGAAGTTCCAAATCCATTCTTCAATCTTATAAAGTGTTTACAACATTAGCCATCCAACCATTTTGTGTTACTTTTACTTCTAGTGCCATGCTAATGACCATTCCAGCAAGTATCTAAATAGCTAGTTGGATGTCTGTAGCTACAAATTACTACTAGAATAACATTATCC
This sequence comes from Carcinoscorpius rotundicauda, assembly GCA_011833715.1. Taxonomy (NCBI): domain Eukaryota; kingdom Metazoa; phylum Arthropoda; class Merostomata; order Xiphosura; family Limulidae; genus Carcinoscorpius; species Carcinoscorpius rotundicauda. The sequence continues at coordinate 3,513,107 of CM022391.1, read as the reverse complement.
ATACTCTACCATATTACATTTGCGTAATTGCAGCTGATTTCAGTGTGAAATGTAGTGTATTTCATGACCTATTTATATCATAAAATATGGTGTCAATACAAAAGACTTCTTCTGTAGTACATCATAAAATACACACTTCTAAACATGTAATCCACTGTTCTAGAGTTTTACCAGATTTTCAATCGATTATTTTGGTCTAGAACTGCAGCTTGCCAGTTAATAAAACAAACACGGTTGACAATTGCTGCATTACATTCATTCCTAAAATTCATCCAGAATTGTGACAACTATCTTTGTTCAGCACTATTGCCTGTATTTCCTTTGCTCCAATGCAGTGGTTCTTAACTTGGGTTCAATAGAACCCCAGAAGTTCAGTGAGACAGTCTCAGGAATTCGGCAGAGGTAAAGACACAATGTCCGTTCCGTTTACCCCACTCGTATGATTTATGACGTCATACTCCACTTGGCAATCATTCACTGCGTCACATTACTTGGCTTTGGTATCTGTGCTGCAGGGAATTTCGTGCGCTTAGTAGTCGACTTGTGACTGTAGTAATCGTGCGTCATTTGTGATTTTTTTCCCTAATCATACAATCCCTTCATACCAGCTATATCGAGCGAAAACAGAAAGTGGTCGGACAAATACGTACAATATGGATTCACGTGAATAACGAAACGTAATGGGAGTCAGCGTCCTCAATGCATGATTTGCAATGTCAAGTTGAGCAATTCTAGTCTAGCACCGGCAAAACTAAGAGAACACTCCCTAAAGCTGCTTGGAGATGGGAAATACATGGACAGAACGCTTGCTGAATTCAAGGTAAAGAGAGCCAGGTTCGGTGGAAAGGTTACTTTGCTTTCTCTCGGCTTTGTACCCATCGACAAACCGATCCTCACAGCATCGTACGAAGTTGCGTACGGGATCGCAAAGCAGGGCAAACCACACACCATTGGTGAAGTACTTGTAAATCCAGCTGCGTTAAAGATGACGAATATCATGTTGGGAAAAGCTGCTGAAAATAAGTTATCCCAAATTCCTCTTTCAAATGGCACCATCAGCAGCAGAATAGATGATATGAGCGATGACGTCTTGGCTCAAGTAGTTGAAGATCTGATTTCAAGCCTAGCAAAATTTAGCCTTCAACTCGACGAGACCACAGACATTTCCAATCTAAGCCAGCTTGTTGTATGAAGAACGACGAGATAAAAGAAGATTTTTTTATTTTGTAAGCCTCTTACAACAACAACTAAGGCAGCCGACGTGAAGAAACTTGTGGATGACTTCTTCAGAGACAACGATCTTTTGTGGGATATGGTTTCTGTAGTTTGTTCGGACGGAGCTCTAGTCATTCTGGGATGTAACTCTGGTTTTGGTGCGCTAGTGAAAGCCGATGCGCCACACATCATGGTAATGCACTGTGTTTCGCACAAGCATGCATTGGCAACAAAAACCTTGCCTTCAAAACTGGTAGAAGTATTAAAATTGTAATGGAATGTGTGAACTTTGTGTAAAATAGTGCCCTGAAGCACCGCATCTTCAAAGAGCTGTGTAATGAAATGGGCTCTGAATTCGGGGTACTTCTGTACCATTCTAACGTTCGGTGGTTATCCCGAGGAAAGGTGCTGAATCGTGTTTTTGTCATGTGTGTGGAATTAGCCCTGTTTTTGCGAGAGCATCAACATTGTCGTGCAGATTGCTTCGAAAAATCTGAGTTTATTCTCATTTTGACGTACATGGCCGATATCTTCAATGCTCTCAATCATCTCAATTAACAGATGCAGGGCGGTGGAGTCAACATCATCGAAGTGGAATAAAACCTGAAGGCTTTAAAGAAAAAGTTACCGTTATGCAAACGACGAACAGAGAATGATAACTTCGCAAACTTTCCCTTAGTGCATGACTGTGTGAGTAAGATCGAAGATATGTCTAAAATCGGAGAAATTTCTGTACCCACGCCCTTAGATGATCTCGCAAAGTCTCTCGACGGATACTTCCCCACCAGAGAGTCATATCCAGCATGGATGAGACAGCAGTTCACGTTTAGTGTTGCAACAGCAGATGTCAATGATGAATACCTTGACGAAATCATTGAACTTCAGCAAAGCCAGGATCAACAGAACAACAGCAACTTTTCAGAACAACAACGTTCTCAGCGTTTTGGTGTCACCAAATCGTAACGTACCCTCTTATTGCTAAGAAACCCCTTGAGATACTCGTACCGTTTGTTACAACGTATCTTTGCGAGCAATTCTTTTCGAGGATGGTAGACATAAAAATGAAGAAAAGGAACAGACTTTGTTGCGAAAGTGACACGAGAGAGGCCCTTGCCAAGATGAAGCCGCACACTTATAAACTTGTCTCTGAAAGGTGAAAGGCAACAAGAAAAGTCACATTGATTTGAAATAAATATTCATTGAGTTATGTTTTTGTTTCTGTGTGAAATTCATGTTTTGTTCTTTGAATACAGTGATATTTAGTGTAACTGATGTGTGGTTCATTTTGTGCACTAATAAAATATCTACTTATATTTTAAATTATATTTTTATTTTTCCAATTACGAAGGGTTCAGTGAATGCAAGTACGAAACTTCTGGGGTTCAGAACCTCCAACAAGGTTAAGAACCACTGTTCTAGAGTAAGTGTGTCAAAATGGTTTTAGTTTTCTATGTTTGATGTTCCAAGTTTGTGTAGGAAGCGTTCTGTTAAAAGCCACCCAACAATAACATACTGTTACGTCACATGTTGATATGTGAATCACAGTGCTATTAATTCCTAACAAGTTAATGAATAACATTCTGTTTGTTGCACCTGTATTCGTACCTGTTCTTTTGTTATTTAAATAGTTAATGTTGAACTTTGACTCAATCAACTTTTTCAAATTCAGCGAACAAAAAGGGTACCATGAACAGTAGACAGAGATAAACTGTTGGACAGACACTACGGTTCACGATATATGTAAAACAAGTGATACATAATGTCCAATCACATTCAGATGTTGACGACAGCTGCTTTCAAAGTCTATCTTCATTGGTTGTTGTTCAGATCGAAGTCTGTAATATCATAAAAGGGTAAAGTAAAAAGTCTGTAAAAATTAAACCACTAAGAAAACTGTACTAAAACGAGGCTTGAGTATTTAGTATCTCAAGAAATGAGAATTACTTTACAAATACAATAATCGGATTTGAGATTAGGAGTTAAAAAACAATGGGTAAAGTGCCTATTGTTAAAAACACGTCCATTGGCTGTGGGATTAAGGGTTAAAAATAAAAGGTAAATTGTATACCGGGGAATCTCGTCAGACTTCACATATAAACAAACATGAAAGTCTCGATTGGTTTCTCACATCTTTGCGACTTACACTGAATAAATCTCACAAAATTATAAAGTCTAAAGTATATCTGAGTAAAACTGTTCGTACAGATTCATAATCATTATTTTTATTTAAAGTTGGATGTTGTTCCGATGTAAAGGTAAATTAGTGAAGCAGGCAAAATAACCGTTAGAGTATTCTTACTGTAACTTTTGATAATGTGTTAATTTTCACAAAATCTCACATGGTATTAGCAAACATTATGAGAATTTTGCACACAAAATATCAGTTTCATTTATTATTATAATATTTTTTTAATTAAATATTTTCTTGTGATTTTTTTCTTTTGGAATATTCGTCATTCAAGATGATTGTACAAAGTGGTTTTTATTTTAAGATTAAATGTAATTTTCTTTATCTGAAAATTGTCAAATTTCATTTGCATAATCACCGTAACCTCCTAAGTAACTATCAGATGTTTTTATCAGAAAAACTGTATTTTAGCTGTTCCCTTTTCTACCTTAACTCTGTGATTGGTTGATTCGACTGACTTTGCAACAAATCAGATATTCCAAATTACCCTAATTTTTTCACAGATGCACTGTTCATTGACAAGTAAGTCCCGAAACTGTTTTATAGGAGCAGCTGTTTAATATACATAAAGTCTGTTCAACAACCACTGCTATTCTAGTTTGGTAACAGCTGTTTAATATGTGTAATTTTTATCCAACAGTAACTGTTGCTTAGAAATAGTACCAACTGCACGTGTAAAGTTCGTTAAACAAAAACTGATGTTTAGGTTTTTTATTATGTTTATAGCTGTTTACTATGTTTCATATTTATTCAAAAGAACCGATGCTTAACTTGGTAGGTGCTGTTTATCTTCTCAAGGTTTTACAACATGAGCAAATGTGGTAAAAACTGTTTGACACATCAATACACTTTTCAACAACAATTTACATTGTTATAAAACTCTTAATCTCACAACCACCTGTAAACAGGATTAAACATGATGTATTTCTATATCAGATCCTGTTGAACAGTCTGAGATGTTTCTGACTATTCAACGGGAACTGACACAAAAATATGTTATGTTTAATCCTGTTAATGGATATTTACAGTTATTTAGAATGCCTCCAAATAGTTCAAGAGAAACTAACATAAAATACTAAATTATCAATAACAAATAGTTACACACACCCTTATTTCTTTTACCATGACATACATAGAAATTCTTTTTCAACTCTCCCTTCATTAAACACAAAAGGTGTTTATGTTACTGGAAAACAATGGTTAGCTTCAGAAATTAAACGTTTATATTTTTTGTGTCTAAAAAATCTGAACATTAATGAATGATGATTTTATGTTTACTAGTGTAATGTTTTTCTAATTATCTATGTTATGAACACAGAGTGAGACCTCTCCTTTCTATTTCACGATAACAAATATTTGTTTGAAGGTACTTTATTTTATTTGCAATGTATGTTTCTTTAAAGTGCGAATTAAAAATGTCCCTTTACAATTTATAAAATAACCATTTTAGAGATCATTACATTATAGATTTCAAAAAACTTACCACTGGAAAACTACCATATTGTTAATATACTGTTATTACATGTGAAACACCAGAAGCATATATCAGTACAATCAACCCAAATATACTTCATCTTACTAACCATCTTTTGAGGGATATTACGTCATTCAAAATTGCCTCAGAAGGCCAAGGAGATAAGTCAAAAAACAACTTCTTACCAACTCAATAAAGAAAAAACGGTATCAATAGTGTCTGAAATACAAGAACTGAACTCAAGAACAATTGAGGAAGGTGTTATTCAGTGACGAGACTCATTTCTTCATACAGGGTCAAAGAAGTCTGCATGTTCGCAGATCTCAAGGTGAGAAACTTCGAGAATCTCACATCAGTCAGTTCGTAAAATATCCCTTAAAGAAGATGTTTTGGGGCATTTTTCAGCTACGATGGTGTCGGAGGCTTACGTATCTTAGAAGGTATGATGTAAGGACCCCAATACATCGACGTTTTGCAGAGTAGAGTCGTTCCAGAATTGAAGAAGAGATTTCCAGATGTATCTGGCATTTTTCAGTAAGATCTGGCTCCATGCTACACATAGAAACTTGAAAAGAAGTTTATGACTACAACGCGAATAAAGGTGCTGGACTGGCCTGGAAACTCTCCAGACTTAAATCCTATTGAAAATCTTTGGGCGATTTGTAAAGAAAGACTTCGGGGAAAAGACTGTACTACGAAAGCTAAGCTAATTGAGGCCATAATTGAGGTGTGGTACTGTTATGTAAAATGGAACTGTAGATTGGTGAAAAGAACAAAAGTTTTTATAAATGTTGACAACTACTAAAACACATGGAAATTCAGGAATAAATCATTAACACACTGATTTTATTTTACCTATGAATCAGGTAGTTAACGTAATAAAACACCATCTATCGGGCCTGGCATGGCTAAGCGTGTGAAGGCGTGCGACTCGTAATCTGAGGGTCGCCAAACATGCTCGCCCTTTCAGCTGTGTGAGCGTTATAAAGTGACGGTCAATCTCACTATTCGTTAGTAAAAGAGTAGCCCAGGAGTTGGCGGTGGGTGGTGATGACTAACTGCCTTCCTTCTAGTTTTACGCTGCTAAATTAGGGAGAGCTAGCACAGATAACCCTTTGTCGCTTTGCGCTAAATTTCAAAAACAAACAAACAAACAAAGATAATGAGAGAACTTGAGAAAGACAGCGGGTACATCAACACGGTATATTAAGTTATTACTGTAGTTATAAATTATCAAAAATTTACTAAAATCACAACTAAATTATTTCACTTTTGATATTCGGATAATTATTAAATTAAACGCGACACATATAGCATTCCTTTCTTTATCACGGAACATAATTTAAAGTATTCTCCTTATAAAAAGAACCCGGCTTTCACTAGGATCGACCCTGAAGATTTGATTATATCTTCTATTGTTTGTTTTGTTTTTGAATTTCGTGCAAAGCTACTCAATGTTTATCTGCGCTAGCCGTCCCTAACTTAACAGTGTAAGACCAGAGGAAAGACCATATTTAGATATTAAAACTCACACTACAGCACATGACCCATAGGTTGCTAGTCGAGCACTCTAACTACTTACAAGTGCTACTGTTATGTGCGATTTATTTATTCATATTTTTAAAACAGACACACTGACAGTCATTGAGATGTTTGTAAATATATAATACTTAAGTTAAAGAAGTTTTTAAAGTTATAATTGTTAAAAGTTTATTGTTTTGTGATGATATATTTATATTGTTTGTTTTTGAATTTCGCACAAAGTTACTCGAGGACTATCTGTGCTGCTAGCCGTCCCTAATTTAGCAGTGTAAGACTAGAGGGAAGGCAGCTAGTCATCACCACCCACCGCCAACTCTTCGGCTACTCTTTTACCAACGAAAAGTGGGATTGACTGTCACATTATAACGCCCCCACGGCTGGGAGAGCGAGCATGTTTGCCGCGACCCTCAGATTACGAAGCGCACGTTTTAACGCGTTAGGCCATGCCAGACCATATATTTATATAATAATAATTAGCTAAAATGTGACGTCAAAAATATGTTACAATCGCGCGTAGATAGAAAATATACCAAAAAGGGTTAGAAAAGACAGCCACTGTACTGCAGGTAATTATAAAAACTTTTTATTTTAACAATTATTTCATTTATGTTGTTTATACGTACATAACATTATTACACACTGATGAATATACGGATATGGGTCTACCGGTTCCACTGAGTGAATACATATCACTTTGAAACAAAACTTTTAACATTTGTAATTTTATAAAAAATGTGTTTTTAAAAACCGCTGGTATGAGTTGAAAATTTTTTTTATGCAGAGAAGCGAACAACGTTTTGACCTTCTTCGGTCATCTTCAAGTTCACAAAGAAAGAAAGAGGTAACTGACCAATAGCTGACCACATGTTTGAAGGGGGTTGTGTAATTGAGTGTAGGAATGTAGAGAGCGTGCTTAGATGTTTGGTTATAAATATAAAGAGAACCATAAATGTTTTATGAGTCTCGAAGTTTCTCACCTGAAGATCTGCGAACATGCAGACTTCTTTGACCTTGTACGAAGTACCAAGAAATGAGTCTCGTCACTGAATAACACATGTTCATATTTACTTTGACATCTGCTTTTCGGGATCTGCTCTGGCTGGTTTCTCCGGTGCTACCTGTGTCTCGCTCATCAATATTATGACCAACCTCACTCCTTCACCCCCCCTAAAAAAAGTCAAAATAAAAGAAAAACAAAAAAACCCTGCTATTTTCAATAATCTTTCACGGAAAGGGACAAAGAGGAAACACAACGTTCCTAATCACCCCACTTGGAGAGATAATTCTTTAAATTTCTCTGTCTCTAAACTAAACCCCTGCCACGTTAGTTTGCATTTTGCGTTTTTATGATTATTTTGTTTTTAGCAGCATCTGTGTCTATAGATGTTTGATTATATTTACACAACCCCCTTCAAACATGTGATCAGCTATTGGTCAGTTACCTCTTTCTTTCTTTGTAAACCTGACGATAACCGAAGAAGGTCGAAACGTTGTTCGCTTCTCTACATAAAAAAATTCTCAACCCTTACCAGCCATTTTTAAACATATATTCTTCTCTACAAGTGGGCTTTCTCGTCATCACGGATTTAAAAAAAAAGGTTTTTCCCCAATAACACGTGGCTAAATACATGAAATCCATTATATGTGTGTCTATTTTCAAAATAGGTATGAAGACCTTTTCACATCTCAGAACACATCAGTTCATTATATACGTATGCACAATATAACGCCCCCATGGCTGAAATGGCGAGCATGTTTAGCAAGACGGGGAAGCAAATCCACGACCCTCAGATTATGAAATGCACGCCTTAACACAAAAAATATTTTTATTCTTTGCTAATTTCTTCTTGTATCATAAAAGCTGAATTTACTAAAACGTGCCATTTTTCATATAATTTTTTTACAAACTGATTAGTATATCTTTATCAACCTGTCTCCGGGTGTCACCTTTACTTTACTTAAACGCTTAAATACAGTTTTATATACACACATATTTTGCCATTTCTAAAGTAAAATATTCCTAACATCCTTTCACATACATTCTTACAATTGGCTATATTATACTGGAAATGAGACATTTACACCAGAACACAGAGAAATAGACATTTCTTGAAAAACCAGATGGCCTTCCTGATGTTACTAAACTAACTTTATCACTCATTTGATTACACCACCATTTTCAATTTGTAACAGAAGAAACGTCCATCTTTCAAAAGTGATCAAATTATGGGGTTTTTATTCATTTGTATCAAGACTTCTTGATCCTACATGTTTTTGTAGCATCTTGAATGATCTTTACAATATATTGTCCAAATAAAAAAGCACACACACCTCTAATACTTATAGTAGGTTACAGTCTAAGAGCAGACTTCTTTTCAAACTGTTTAATATCAAAAGACTCTATATGTATTGTATCACAACACATAACGTCATGTTTTTGCCGTTTACAATGCTAACTATATAGGACTGACCTAAACATTAGGGAAACTTGCTTACTTTCTACATAAAATACAGAGTGGACCATAGCTGAAATTATTTGAATTAACTGTGCATTGGCTTCCATTTTTGTGTGATTGTATCAGGAATAACCAGAGTTACGGGGATTTTATTAATTTCTATTAAGACTTCTTGAACTTGCATGTTTTTCTAACATCATAATTACACTGTTCTCATAACATCTTTAGTTTTCCACTGATGTTCTGCTATTTTTTTATACATCAGTTAATGTGTTAATATTACAACTTCCTAAACTGTAGAGAGGAGACAGTGGTTCCAAGTAGAGGCAGTAAAACCATAAAGTTAAAAGAGTATGGGAAAATGCCAAGTTGAAACTTTGAAGAAAATAGAAAACCAGCATTCAGGTAGGAAAAAAACATGTTTATTCATTATATTTCATATCTTTCAGTTTCTCATTTCACTGCACATTGGTAATTTTATTACTGTCAATATTAGGGTTGAAGAAATAGTAGATAAAATATAAAGTTTTGTCAGAAAAAAATAGCTTTGAAAAGAAGTATTTTTTTACTTTTTTAGCATAGAAACTTTCACTCAGACTGGTTCATTTAAGGATTTTATATGCAAAAACGGCTCGTTTTGGGTTCAGAAAATATTTTAAATAGAAGCCAAAACGAGCCGTTTTTGCATATAAAATTCTCAACAAGTGGGTTTCTCGACATCACTGATGATTCATTTAAGGGTTTGGAAATTCACAGGCAGATCTTTATGGGAAATATTTTAACACTCCTACGAAAAAAATATTTACATCCACTAAAGTGATTTTGGGGCCTATCAGGCCCCATATATTTTTCCAATAGAAACACAGTGATTTAGCAACATTCATTACAAACAACTTTAGAATGGCTCTGACAAAAAAGTTTTTTTACAATTTGAGCAAACAATTTTCGACTGTCTATCTTTTGATCTGCCGCACAAATGGCATCGTCCTCTTTTTGCCCTCTTTGCAGGCGGTTCACATGAGGTTGTTTTGTCATTATCTTTGCAGTAAATTTCTTTAATTTCAAGCATCAATTGCCGTATAAATTCTCTTCTGGCTCTTGATTTATGTTGACGAAGAAATTCTGGATGTTTTGTCGAGTATAGAACGAAAGCATTGTACACAGCAAGATCTAGAATGTTATAGAATATGCAGACTGACCAGCGCTTTGATCGCTTCTTTGTTGTAAAATATCTCACCAGTTGATCGAGAGTGTCGACATCTGCCTTCGTTGCATTGTAAAGATTGACAATTTCGGGCTTTCCATTCTCTTCTACTTCACCAGACTGATGCTGAGAACTCAGTAGTAGCACATATTTTCCTGGTTTGTCTGAGTGCCTGAGAAGAGTGATGTCGTCATTGTAGAAAAACTTTGGTGATAACTCTCTAAATTTTGCATTTATTTATTTCCTATTTTTTTTGTTCGTAGGTACTTGGCAAGTGTCACTGTTGTGAAGAAATTATCTGTCGTTATTGTCCTTCTTTTTCCAAGAAATGACTGACTCAGTTCTCTGACTATTCTTTCTCCTTGATTTGTTTCTGTCGTATTTTCAACATTTCCAGTATAAATTTGAGCGTCGAGGCGGTAACTTGTCTTTGCATCTGTTAGGCACCAAATCTTTATTCCGTATTTGCCTGGCTTTGTCGGAATGTATGTTCTGAAGCCAACTCTTCCTTTGAAGTTACATAGTTGTTCATCCACTGTCAGGTATTTGCTTGGGTTGTAACTGTTTTTGCAATTTTCAATGAAAAAATTCCAGATTCCAGAGATGGCGGAATCTTTGATTTCTCTATTTCTTTGAGAGTGGATGTCAAACCTGATTTTTGAGCACATTTTTTTGAATTTGTCTTGTGTAATCAGTTTTCGCAAAAATGGCAAACCGAATTCGGTTGAAAACATTTCGTCTATCGATGCATTTTTGTATTTGCTTATTCCAAGAAAAAGATTAGCTCCGATCCATTTCTAAAGGTCTTCTTCAAAAATTGGTTCTTTCATGACGGTGTTTGTTGAGAGAATGATCTGTTCCATCATGTTATCAGAAATGAAAATTTTGAATGTTTCGAATGGTGTAGAGACTCTTGGAGCAGCTTGCCCTGTAATGCCTGGGTTTCCATTGAATATATTGAGAGCTGCGGTTCTCCTGTTGATCCCTGAAGGTGTTGTTGAATAACTAAAATTCTTATCTTTGGACAAAAGCTCGTTCAGTGGCATCGTAGTAAGATCTTCTTGATTACTCTCTTCACTTTCAGAAGGGTACGGCGCGATTTGTTCATCATTTTCTGCTTTAGAAGGATCATCATCGCAACTTTCAAAGTAGTCTTCGACATTATCATGTTCACTTTCATCGTCGGATGGTTTTGTTAGTAAATGTACAGCTTCATCAAGAGATATCATTTTTATCACGGTTTGAAGATTTCAGCTCCTATATCTACAGGATTTGTGGATTCTTCTAGAATATTCTAGATTATTCTAAATACTTCTGTAAAGGTTTTAGAATGTTTTAGAACAGGCGTGGGCAAACAAGGCAATAATCAGGACCGCCTAAGATTATTGTTGGAGTAGAGTATTATCCTAAATATCCACCTTTGGAAAATAAGTTGTAAAATTAATATATTTTTACTATAATTTGCTTTTTTCGGTTGCCCAGGCCTGTTCTAGAATTATTCAGGAAATAAATAATCATTTTTATGTTTTTTGATCTGGGGCCTAATAGGCCCCAAAATACCCTTAGTGGATGTTTTAAAAAAAAATTTAAATATTATTTCGCAAATGTCTGAAAAGTCAAAATATTATTGCTCCTTAAAATATAAAGGGATATGGTCAGTTAATGGCAATTTCATTTAAATACAAAATTATTAGCCTAATATTACTAACCTTTCAAGTTGCTCTGGGACCTATTAGGCCCCAATTTTCGTAGGAGTGTTAATAGAAATATTGATTACTTGTGTACAATACAGTTATGACTACTAAAAGATTGACAAGTTTCACAAATAAATGTGTTATAAATTTAGAATTATAGTAAAAATTAGTACTTACAGTTCCACATGAGCAAGTGTTTCCCAATCGGACTGACCCCATACACATAGTGTTCATATTATTTATCACTATTAATTTTTATATTTATAAATATTATTCAGCACTAATAAATTTTAGGGCTAAAACTTTATCCAGTTGAACCTTATGAGAGTGTTGATAAGCAAAGGTAGCCAATTGATCAACAGTACATTCTAATAATTATAGGTTCTTGTTTTCTGTGTATTAACTTATGAATATTGCATACTTCTAGTCAGTTTGCTACATAAAATTAGATTCATTAACTATTAACATCGTGTGATAAATAACAGAACTTCTAGTACACACTAATAGCCTCATGTCAAACTACATTAAAAAATACAAGTCTCCAAATTTAAATTGTAAAGTTTAATATGACAGAAATGTTCAGGTGGATGTTCCATCTTGGGATTTTATATACACATGAGAAAACAAATAAGCAGCTGGTCAGTGTAAGGTCAAAACTACATATAATGATGATAAGTATGAATCATTATCACCCAAAGAGTATTTTAAGACAGATATTTAAATGTTAGCCCTAAAAATACACACTGTAGCTTTTAATTAACAGATTTCTTACAATTATTTCTACTAAATATTTGAGGGCTATCTGTGCTAGATGTCCCTAATTTAGACTAGATGGAAGGCAGCAAGTCATCACTGCCCAACATTAAAGTGCAGTTAGTGGGATTGACTGTTACACTATAATGCCCCCACAGTTGAAAGGCAAGCATGTTTGGTGTGACAGGAATTTAAACCTGCAACCCTCAGACTGTGATTCAAGTGCCCTGTCCATCTGACCATGCTGGATTAAATAATTTAAGTAAATCAAAAAGGTACGCTTTGCTAATTTCAGATTCTTACATGTAATTATGTTTAGCTCATGCTTCTATGTTAATGTAAATTTTAGTAGTTTAATGTTCGTGTTAGTAACTCCTAACATGATATAGAAAAGTTACATCTTACAGCCTTTGTTATGTTACTTGTACAAATTTAGAAGTTAAAACTGATTGGCCTAAACTAAAAACTAAATTTATTATAACAGACTCTTCATAAAAGTGTTTAATTCATTTTTGTGTACAACATGGTAGGCGATTGTGGTACTAGCACTTTGAATCACCCACAGCAGAGGTCACAGCAAAAGAGTAAACATAATTTATGAAAGCTAATCTGCACTCAAACCTGAAATTTGTATCACCACTTACATATGATGGTACTTTGTGTAAAACTTTATTATAAGTAAACACAATGAACCACCTACTAGAATAGTTGAAAGACTTACAGAAATTATTACAAAAGTCAATTTAAAAAGTTTGGTTTGTTTGGAAACTTTTTTATACTTTTAGCACCTCTCAGAAAAAGCTAACTACATGCATATTAATTATTATAAACTCATCACTTAATGTTATCATTTAAAACTACAAGGAAAAACATATAAGCATGAAACATACAAGAATTTATTATTTTATAAAATTAACTGAAAAAATTCAGTTTTCTCCTCCAGATTATCTAATGATTCAGTTCCTAATAAAGAAATTTATTTTCAAAAAGTATAAATTTAGCTTATAAATTTTTTCAGTAATTTTGATGCACAATAAATTAAACACATGCTATGTTAAAATATATTGTGGGAAATTATATATTTTTTCACTTGCCAAATGCGTAAGATTCTCCTCTAATATTACTGATTTTTTTCCGCTTCAAAATAAAATTCACAATTTGAGTACATTGGGCTGGGTTAAAGAAATCTTCTTTCCTCATTGGAACATCATATCTTTAACCGGACCAGTAAAAATAACTTTTACACAAACATGAACACACATGAACAAAATATTTTTAAAATTACAAACCTCTTTCATCTGTTAGAGCAAGTCACATTTAAAAAGTAATTAACTGTAAGAGTTCCTTAAGATATATGACATACTAAATGATGATGCATGTTATGTAAATGTGTAAATATTTTGTAAACGACGGCATGTCGTGTTGTGTTTGGATTTTCATTTCTATTATCTATGTTTCCATATTTATATTATTGTTTCGAAGTTTAAACTAATAAAATGTGTTGTTATTCATTTAGGGAAACATTTAGAATTTTCTTGAATTAAGTAGACCAATCATATGTTTGTAAATGAAGTGCTGGTGACTTCAAGTCTAGACGTGTAGTCTCGTGCAAGAACGGACATGCGCGGATTGCTCTGGAGATCTGTAGAAAGTTCGCGGTCTTTCGAGGAGTTTAGGCCCACAATATATAAACAGACGAAGATGCGAGAGAGATAAGAGAGATTCAGACATCAATTTTTATTCGAAGAAAAGAGGAAAGGAGAGTCAGACATTAGTTTTATTTCAAAAGAAGAGAGTCAGTTATTTGAGAAAGATTAAGTGTTTGCTGTGATTATTCAACTTGGATTTGTGACTGAAGTTAGATCTACGGAAGCTGTGATTTTATTTCGTCAATCTCTACGATACATCTGAATTACTGCTTGTGCTGAGAGACGGTGAATTTATTGAACTGTGAACTGTTTCGGAATTTCTTCGTGGGACCAAATTCACACCCTAGACTGGAATTTGAGACTTTCATTTTAGATCATCATATTAGATACAGGCTAGTACCGTTTTGTATTGTGATTAATTTTGAAGTTTGAAACTAGTATTATTTTGTTTTGTAATTAATTTCGAATGTTGTAACTTAATATCTGTCACTGTTATCATATAATTTATGTTATATCTGTTATATTTGTTAATAGTTTAGTGTAATAAATTATACAAGCTGTTATCTGTGTTTTTCTGTTGCGTTTAGTCTACGAAGAACATAAAACATAAAAAATACGTAACAATGCACTACATTTATTAATAGATACAGATGTCGTGACACAACAATATTCTCTTTTCTTCCTGGAAACCTGTACTGAGCCAGTAAAGGATGTTATGATTTATGTTAATGTTATTCTGATGTAACATTACATGCACTATTATATAGATCTTACTTATCAATCTAAAGTCTTTATTTCGAAACTGATGAACCATTCAGGCTTAATAATAAATACAAATCCTTTGTTATATCTAAATTCCTTTCTAACTGACATTACATATGATGGCTTTACACAACATTATAACTATCATCCAAATTATTAGTTTCTTGAAGTGTATTGCAATTTATTACTCTGTATTTTTTTTAAATCATAAAGGGCAAGTAATATCAAAAGTACCATTACTGACTGACTCATGTGTTCACTTATGGTAAACAAAAACTTATCATAAAGCAAAACATTAAACCACAGTGTACATTCGTGAACATCTCACCTGTCACGTCATTCATAATGACAACATGAGCTATATCTTCCTTGTTTATAAGTTCTGTGGTGGGTGAATTTATGTTTATATAAATCAAAGGCAACAAAACCATATACACTGCTGGCCAAAATCTTTAGGTCAATGAACATAAAGAAAAAATTTGCCTTTATCATTGTTAGACTCAACCACTTATTTGAGTAGACTTTCAGAATACAAAAATAAGTAAAGGAAAATAAAAATAAAAACCTTTTTAGCATTTAGTAGGGAAAATGTGAATACTGTGAAATTAGCCTAAACACTAGCTGGTCGAAAGTTTAAGACCATATGAAACGAAGTGTTAATTGGTAAACACGTCACGAAATTTAGTTGTGTTCAAGCGTCAGTGTTTTCAACACCTCCCACTGACATCTCCTGTGTTACATTAAAAACATGGCAAAGGCTAAAAGGTTGAGAATTTGAACGTGGTAGAATCGTCGAGCTGCAAAAGCAAGATCTCTCTCAATGCGCCATCGCTATTGAGATTGAGCAGAGTAAAACTGCTGTTGTAAATTCTCAAAAAACCCTGGGGGATACAGAACGAAAATTTAAAGTGGTCGGCCCAAGACAATTTCAACAGTGTTGAGCAGGAGGATTCAAAAGGTTGTCCAACAACACACCAGTCAACCATCAAACCAGATTAAGGCCTTTACAGATACAGAATGCAGCTCAAGAACAAGACGGCATCTACGAGAGAAAGGCTTTAAAAACCATAAATGCCTCAAAAAGCCATGCCTCCTTCCACACCACGAAACAGCTTGGTTAAACTTTGCTGAGAAGCACCAAACATGGGATGTAGAAAAGCGGACAAAGGTTTTGTTCTCTGATGAGAAAAAATTAACCTAAATGGTCCAGATGGCTTCCAACGTTATTGGAACAATAAGGATGTCACACCAGAAACACTTTCTACTCGACGCAGTAGAGGTGGTTCCATCATGATCTGGGGTGCTTTCTCCTTTCACGGAACAATGGTTATACAAGGGCATCAAACAGTAGCTGGCTACATTGGCAAGTTGAAAGAGCATTCTTATTGACTGAAGGCCCATGCTGTAGTGGAAATGACTGGATCTTTCAGCAGGACAATGCAGCAATCCACAATGCGTGCAGGACAAAGGACTTTTTAATGACGAATAATATGATTTTTTTGGGGGTGTATGTAAAGGGAAGTCTACAGAAATGGACATCATTTCCAAGCAATGCGTGATCATTGTGAAGCCGTTTTCACCACTTGGAATAACATTCCAGCCAGCCTTCTGCAAACGCTTATATCAACCATGCAAAAGCGAATGTTACAAGTTACTTGCAATGACGGCTGTGCAACTCACTACTGAGACCTCTTGTTAGGCATTTCCTACCCTGTTTAGGACTTCTTTTTGGTTTTGTCTCAAACCTTTGACCAGCTAGTATTTAGGCTAATTCCATAATGTTCACATTTTCCCTAGTAAATGCTAAAAAGTTTTTTATTTTTATTTTTCCTTTTCTTATTTTATCTTTCAAAGCTCTACGCAAATAAGTGGTTGATTCTAACAATGCAAAATGCATATTTTTCTTTTTGTTCATTGGCCTAAGATTTTGGCCAGCAATATAATTACGTATACATGAATGCAGACTGTTACAAACTTTAAAAGCTATTTAAGTTAAATAATTGCTATTTTCTGTTACAATGTGCAGTCATCTTAGACAGAAAGAAAAAAAATGATGAAACGGTAGAGATGAAGTTGGTTGATTGGCGATCTGCATCACACAGCCAGTGAAAAATTAAAAATAAAAGTTACTAAAATACAAAAAAGGAATCATCGTAGAAACAACATACGTTAATTTTCTAATTAAAAACTTAAATAGAATTAAAATAGCAAATGACCCGTAAAAATTTTAAAACAAAACTGAGATGGACAGTGTCACTATCGCTAATAACGCTGTCCAGAGTAAGGGATGAACCCATCGTAAAAATGTCTAAAATGATGTTGTAATTCACAGTCGTAATGACTGCATGACAGTAAAATGTGAGCTACATGTGACTTGAATGTCAAACAGATCACATTTTGGTGTGTCATTCCCAGATAAAAGAAAACGATTGGATAAAAACCGTGACCAGTGTGTCGACTAGCCAGGCAACCTCCTCCTTTTAATACACATGGAAGCAAAAGGGCCAAAGAACAACAGAGGGTTTGATCTAGAAAAGTTTGTTATGATGTTGCTTATTCCAAGTCGACTGTAAATCGAGGCATAAGTGAACCTTGAATACAGGACCATATTTCATGTGTGAGTCAGGCATGACTGTGATATCACCAGAGCAGACAGACTTAGCTGTATGCCAGTGAGTTCGTTCCCACAGATATAGATGTGGCCTGGTGGTAAAAAAAAACTGGATAGAAGTAGATGATGGTGAGTATGATTACCCAAATCTTGCTTGGAACGAGTGCAAAAATGGCAGTCGCCAAGAAACAAGTGAAAACACACAACTTCAAAGATACAGAGAGATGCTGAACCCAAACCCAAAGGTAGAGAATGAAACTGTATGTTACACTACGATAGAAAAATAAAGATATGGGTTATAACATTCTGATGTAGGATTGTAAAGAAAAACCTTGGAGGTGCCCAACTTAATCATCCATATCTGAAAGGAGAAATTTCACTAAAATTTAAGTGAGGATTCCATGATGAAGAATGAACATGTTTTTAACATTAGACAAGCCCATGGTCATTTTGGACGCCACAAACTAGCCGGAGAAGACGTCTTATACCTCGCAAGAGAGATTCAATGACCTCTTTTGTAAAAAGATCATTGCACCACCTCTGAAAGACGTTAGCGTAGAATGAGATCCTGGGGAGAACAAAAGGAAGCAGGTACAATGAATAGGTATGAAGAGTAAGAAAGGGATGATGAAACCTTCAAACAATACCCTGACAAACTTCTACTGGATCTGAACTCATCAGGTGAACATTAGAACTGTTTGTTGACTAATCATGCGACTTCATGACAAACGATAAGTATGGCACCAGAGGAAGAAGGAACAGACCAAGGCTAGGAAAGGGATGGTTGGAGGACAGAAATCGGTGCTATTCTTGGCCCTGTATCAAAGAAATGGGTCACTAAATGATAAACGATGCATTATTGTTGGACTGAAGCAATCTTCAACTCCAAAGACTCAAAAATTATGTCACACATGCAAGGTCTCACAAACTGTGCCACATGAAGGTTTCATTGATAAGAAGTATGGAGATGGATCCACAAGCATGAACTAAGTAATCCTAACAACAAAGAAACCACGTTTGCACGGACAGAGCCGAAGGCAACAGGTAGGCCAATGTGGAAATAAGGAGTGAGAGGACTTTCCCAGAAAAATCCTTCATATTCCTGTGAAAGCTTCAGACAAGAGAAAGATCATTGAAATGTATTGCAACAAAGTCATCACAGTATCACAAAGACAGGAGTAGTGAATACCTGGTACATAAATGGGAGATTTGTTGCCACTCCAACCCCTGAACAAGCAGAAGTGAACGTAACCATTTTTTGGTCCACATGTGAATAATCTATCCAACCTTAAGAGAGATAGAAGAAAATGATCCATCGCGCGTAAGGGTTGAGACATGTTAATGCCATCATCGAACTGAGATGAGAAATACTCAACACAAATCCGATTATCAAGGGATAGGTGAGAAGTAAATGAGGTGGGGAGGCAAAAATATATAAAAGATAAAGACTGGAACTATAAAGAGAATAAAGAGACAAAACATCACATGAAAAATAAATTCCAAGAAATAGATTAAAATTGATCAGAAATCTCTGGAAGCGTGTGAGAAGGCATGGGAAACTCGGTTGGGGTGAGGAGAAATGATCAAAATCCCTTTCAGACAAATGTTGTTTCATATAATGCTCAACTTTCCTATGAATGAATGCAAGTAAATAGCCTCCTAGGTCGCTTGCACCTGCGGCCTGAAGTATTGCATCATATGAATCAGAAGTTCCGAAGTAGTCACGTTAATTGCGTAATTCAGGCTTGAGATCGTCACGTGACGATGGTGTATTCCTATTGGTGGAAAGATGACGCTTTATGATTTGCATGGAAGATATGTTGAAATCTTTGATTCCAATAGATGGGAGGGTAAGCATGTTTAGCGCGACGCGGGCGCGAGCCCCGGATTACGAGTGCACGCCTTAACGCGCTCGGCCATGCCAGGCCTAACAAAGAAGGACCAACATCCGTAAGACAAAAGTAGTAGAAATTTTATATGCAAAAAACGGCTCTTTTGGGCTCAGAAAACACTTCAAATAGAAGAGCGAACAACGTTTCGACCTTCTTCGGTCATCGTCAGGTTCACAAAGAAAGAGGTAACTGGCCGGAAGCTGACCACATGTTTGGAAGGGGTTGTATAACTGAGTGTCGCAATGTAGAGGGCGCGGTTTGATGTTTGAATATATAATTTTATCTATAATATTAATATAGGTATTATGGTGTTCCTTTATATTGGTTTATTTTGGGTTTAAGTTGTTGTATAAGTAAGGCTTCTTTAATTTTTCGTTTGTTTATGTTTGTTTCTTTATTTAGTATTTTAGTGTTTTCTATGGTTATGTTGTGTCCATTTGACTTGCAGTGTTCGAAAACGTGTGAAGGTGACTTTTTATGTTCTTTGAATCTGGTTTCCATTTTTCTACTTGTTTCTCCTATATAGAAGTCGTGGCAGTTATCACATTGTATTTTATAAATAATGTTGGTGTGGTGTTTGTCAGTGTAGTTCTTACATAGTATAGACCTTAGTTTTGTGCCTGGTTTTTGAATAAATTTAGTGTTAACTGGAGTGTTATATTTTGTTACTAGTTTTTGCCAAATGTTGGTTATTTGTTTGCTGATGTCAGGAATATATGATATACAGCAGTATATGGTTTCGTGATTTTTTGATTCGTGAGATATATTTACTTTTGTTGGTTGATTTGGCTTTCTGTCTAGGTGTGTGCGTATAATGTTTTCTACGGTTTGTGGAGGAAACTTATTGATGTTAATGAAGTATTGTTTTATTTTGTCTAATTCATCGTTAATTTTATCTGGTGAGCATAGTTTTATGGCTGTGTTTATCTGGTTTCTTAGCATGTTGAGTTTTTGTTTTGTTTCATGTGCTGAGTCCCAAGGAATGTATAGTCCAGTATGGGTGATTTTTCGGTGGATTTCTGTTTTGAATTGTGTGTCGGTTCTTATAATTTTGAGGTTAAGAAATGATATTTGATTGCTTTCTTCCTGTTCACATGTGAAGTTAATGTTGGGATGTATAGAGTTAATGTGAGTGAAAAAGTTAAGTATGTGTTCTGTAGATTCGAATCCCGCAACCGTGTCATCTACATATCTGTACCAGTATAGTGGTGGATGTAATGCTGTATTAATTGCTTGTGTTTCAATTTGTGTCATAAAAATATTGGCTAGAGCTGGTGATACTGGGTTGCCCATGCTTAGGCCATTTGTTTGTTTATAGTTTTGGTTGTTGAGCATGAAGTTTGTCTTTATTGTGGTGAATTCTATGAGGGTTGCTAACTGGTTACTGGGAATGTCTATAATCGGGTTAGGGTCTCGAATATAGAGTTCTAAGGCTATCTTGCAGGCTTCTGTTGTTGGAACTTCTGTGAAGAGGGATATAACATCGAAACTGGCCATTAAGGCTTTATGATTAAGTTGATTTAGATTGGACTTGAAATTAAAAGAGTCTTTGATGAATGAGCTGGCTGATGTTGCATATTTGGAGAATATTTTTGCATATAAAATTCTCAACAAGTGGGTTTCTCGACATCACTAAAAGTATTAGAAAGAATATAAATAAGTCGTTCAATGCAGGTAACGTACGAATAATCGAGCGCAACAAATAAACGAATCTTTATTGCATAGTTTATTTAAGGTTTTGAAATATTGCTTATAAAATATTGAAAGTAGAATATGTCTTTTTATTGTTTTGAAATCTCATTTTCTTTATTTTTATCCTTTTTATATTAATATAAAAAATTAGTGGATGTCTCAGCTTCCTGTCCAACAACCGTTGTGCTTGTTAATTTCACTTCTCACTTCATAGTTTGTTTACCGTTCGATTGTTGTGTGAAGATATATAGTCTGAGATATTAGTTGCAAAACGATTACTTTCAGAAAGACAGAAGAATTGAAGAAAAAGATAATTTTTACAGTTACGTTCTGATTTTCAGTGTTCCAAGTTTTATGAGTCGTTCCTTGTCATCAGTAGAAGTTCTGCAGTTACAGACGTCACCAAAAGCAATACATCGTCTGCTGATGTCATCTTCGTCACAACGGATGGGATAGCGAACGTTCACAAGTGTTGTACGTTATATTTTGTTTCAATGGAAAACATGATAGAAAACGCATTAATGTTAAAGTGATGTTTAAAAATGGAATACTTCGTAAGATTAGTATTTAAAACTTAAACTGGAAAATGTGACGACGGCAGTTGTGTACGAGTGGTTAAGGTGATGAATTTGAAATCCATTGGGATAATCCCACGTAGGTACGAGTCCTACCGACTGTAAGTTTGAATATCCTGAGAGAAGTGGAGTAGTTTTCACTATTAGTAGTTTTGACAACATTCCACTATTTCGGTGAAGTGAAATTCTTCTCAACTAATTTCAATAATTTCTGCTTGAGTCCAGCGAAATGTGAGAGAGAAAGTAATTTTGACAAACTATGGATAACTTTTCATATATAGTAAACCGATCAAGTGTTTCTTTATTTACGACCTAACCTTTAAAGACATGGACTCTAAGGATTCTTATCATTTAAAGAATATTGACTGATGTTGGAACGTTTCGCAGTTCTGGAAATATACGTGGGAATTCTTACAGCGTGCGATGTTTTGGCCACTAAGTGTGTCATGTTTAGTTTAATTGCTGCTCTGCTAACATATTCAAAAGTGTCGATTGTTTCCATTCGAAAAAGAATAAACAAACAGAATGTAGGCAAAAGTGGTAACGGTTTCGCAGTCCGTAGGATTCGAACTTACGCGGGAAAAACCCAATGGATTTCTAGTCCATCGCCTTAACCACTCGGCCACGACTGCCCTTACTTATTCTACCAAGTGAGCGTAAGTTCTCAGTTGGAAAATAAAAATTAAATTTGAATATGTTTAATATACAAGTAATAAAATCGTGTGATGTGTCATTTAACTAAGAAGTGTTTAAAAACTTCATGCTATTTGAACTTTTCTGTCATTTCATTTGGGAGCTGTCATAACACTAAAATATTATGCTGTATCATCGACCACAAAACTAAACCTACACAGTATAGCAACCGTGGCTATCGAATGAATAACGTATATTATTGGTAAAGTGTTGTGTCTGTGCATCCGAGTGTTTTCTCTCTTCATCGGGATTCGATCTCTGTTTTTGTTCTCTCTTCATCGGGATTCAATCCATGTTTTTGTTCTCTCTTCATCGGGATTCGATCTATGTTTTTGATTACTGACGGTCAGGTTGAGCGTAATTATTTTCTTCCCTTTCAAAAATTGTATTTCATTTCTCTTGTTACAGAATCCTTCATAGTAATCCTTGTTAAGTTGATGAGTAACTTATATGTTGTCCATTGTCTGCAGTTATGATTAACATCCCCCTTTTGTGCCTCGTCCAGTTCGTAGAGTAATTTTAACTCGTATGTTTTCAACAACTTCTCTCATGATCGCACTATCGGTCCGTCTTCACTGTTCCATTCCACCTTAAGTAACGAAAAAATTGACGGTCCTCATCCACTGGTTTATACTTTTACAAACTCCGCAGTTCAAAAACGACATTTACTTCTGGACAACCTTATACTTTAAAGTTCAGAACAGCATTTTTTCCTGTTCAGATCATCTTCATGTTAACAAAAAGAGCTTATACCTTTGTTAACCTGTAGATGACTTAAGAAGGTCGAAACGTTGTTCTGTACTTTATTTTAATAAAAGATATATTTTTACTTCAAGTGGGTTTCTCGTTACGAATCTATTATCCAAGACCGATTCTTTACGACTTCTGTTGCAATAACACCACACTTGATAATTAAACTTAGATAGATTTATCAATTTTTCATTCATAAAAAGGCCTTGAAGCGAAATTGTAGATAAATATAATTTGATCTTTAGGCTGAGAATGGAATAAAAACTGTGTACAATAACTATTTCTAACCGCACTAGGAGTGTTTCGTACGGAATTGTTAAACTCCAACATGCATAGTAAGAAGCAAGTCAATGATTTACAGCTCACAACAGACGACAAGGAAAGAGGCGGAACCTTCTTCCCCTCACCAATATAAAAAATGGACATTTTTATGCTCCCTCTGATAGATAATTTCCTTACTGTGATATCATAGGCTCACAAAAGTTTCGTAAACAAATTTTAACATTTTGTTTTCTAAACCCCAATTTTTGATTAACACAGTCGAAGAACGCAAGCTGTTTCTTATTTTGAATAACAAGGACCGTAGCTAGTCAACAGCACCCACTTCCAATTCTTGGGCTACTCCTAACTGAAACATCAGAGGAATTTCACTGTTACTCACATTTCCAAAATCCAGAGTGCGCTTTAGCAGAAACGGGAGTTGTTTTTTTTACAAGTTTTCATAACTTCCAACTTGTAACAAAACGAGCTGAACAAAGCGTCTATAGTTACAATATAAAGGGCAATAACAAGAGATCAGACTACTTGTTTATAGTGCCTGCATTCTAAAACACTAGATTTCTCCATTATTGACACATGTTATCACCAACACACATGAAAGTTAAATCAGTCAATCCAACATGGCATGTCAAAGTCACAGATAAACAACCCACAAAACATGTTCATACAATTAGCAAACACTCGCCGAAAAATAATTACATTTGATTTCTCATATGTTTGAAAATTGTCCTCGTTGCCATAGAGACAGATATCAAATTGAATGGATATAAATGTATACATATATCCTTCCTTTGCTCATCGGTTAGTGAAACTGGCCTCTAAATAGGTGTAAATTGATATTTTAAATTTGTTACAGTTTGTAGTTATTTTTTTTTCTAATTAAACACAAAGAGCTGTCTGTACTCTGCCCACCATCGGTATCGAAACTTGGTATAAGTCCGTGGACATGCCGTTGTATTACTTGGTTCATTCATCGCTCTTGTTTTACAATTGACACTGGATAAATCATCACGAAAACAATTTGATTTATTTTAGAGCAAGTCGTTGGAAGTTAAACTATTTTCTAAATGAAACTATTGTAGTAGTTCTAAACTGACTGGTCTGACTCAAATCATGAAAGTGGTACATTGATATTTTTGTGCCCAAAAGGCCTCCTTGTGATACTTATTACCAACTCAGATCTGTTCGTTACAGAAATACACAAAAGTAACACTTTTAGGAATCTGAAACCTACATGAAAATTCCGCATGTGCACATGGGTTGCGCGAGGCTTTCATATTCAAAACAGTGCAGTTAGGAGTGTCTGTATTTCGGGATATTATGACTGGACGACTAAAAAAAAAATTCAAAGTTATAGACCTTTTATCGGCCGGAGATTTATATATATACTTTCAGGATTATAACAACAATTGTTTTAATAGCAAGTCTGAAACAGAGATTGATCACAGAACAAAACACTAGAGGGACACTCAAAGCGTATATTCCCACCACACAATAGACAGTGTACCTCCACCACTCAGTAGTGATCACACTTGGTCCTCAGAAAATACAAAATTGTGTCGTTATCAAAGAATACGAATCATTTTAAGCAGAACAATAGGAAATACTGTTCTACAGACGTCCACCAAGTTTATCAAAAACCGATTATTTATCTTGACGTATAGAATAAAAATGACGTGGAATATGTTAACATATAGGATTTTTTCATCACCTTCCAAAACTTCTAAATTGAATCCAAGTGTCTGCCAACTTTCGCTAAGTCCATTCCGTTGGTTTCAAGAAGTATTGCTGACAAACACGTGCACACAGGAGGTAACAAGGTCGAAAGTACAAAAAAAGTAGTTGTTATTGTTTTGAATTAAGCCCAAATCTACACAATGGGCTATCTGTGTTCTGCTCACCAGGGGTATCGATACCCTGATTTTAGCGTTGTAAGTATGGAGACCACTGAGCCACTAGGGGGAAAGCTCAAAAGTGAAGTAAAACCGATTAGAATAATAAGGAATGAAATACAGTCCATGTAACCTGTCTTAGAAATATGTAAATATATACACACACGTGTTAGGACGGTATAATTAATTCATTCAAAATTTAAATGAACATTTCCTAAAAGTGGTGGCGCTTTGTGATATCATTATAAGTTATATTTACAGTTTCTGTGTTGATCAGAGAAAGTTTATAATCGTTCCCTCTGATAAGTTATTGATATAGTTGTTATTTGTTGATAAGCGAAAGCTGCACAATTAGTCATATGTACTCTGCCCATGGCATTAACAGCTCTTACACTTTTCTCTGGTCCACTAGATGGCAGCAGCAACGCATAAGTAATTATACGATGGTGTTGTCTTGAATTAAGTTACTCAATGTACCATTTGTGCTCTGCCCACCACGAGCATCGAAACCAGGTTTTGGCGTGGTTAGTCCGCGTGCACACCGCTGAGCCACTGGGGGCGTAATTATACGAATTGTGACACTTTTATATAATTTGTTTTCTCACGCAAAGTGTTAACCATCTTTGAGCCGTAACTACAGAAGGGCATTTATTTAACAGTACTCACCGCCAACTCTTGAGCTGCTCTAATCGAATAGGAATATTTGATAACTTTTATAACGCATACAGGCGCGTTTTTGTGATAAATGAGAGTTAACATAACAAAATATGGTTTGTGTAATTAGTTCGATGTTTCACAAAAAGTGGGTCAGGTGATCCCGCAAGAACAAAGATCAGGAAATTATTACACGGATTTCGTCAAATAAATTAATTAGAAGTGTGCTGTTTGTAGTAGTGATGTAGATTGGAGAATGTACAACATTTGCGATCCCTCCGAGGTTCCAGTCCCAGGTATTCAGGCGGCTCTGACAATATCGACTCCTGAAACCGAACAAAAACGAAAGGCACACTCGTTTACGCGAGATGGTGTTTATTTAATAACAACACGAATAAAAAGTCAGTGTTTAATTCCAGTTTCAATAATATCGATATTAAAGTGATAAACAATAATTTTTGAACCCAAATAATCATTCTAAGTTGGTTAAAGCGCTCGACTCGTAATCTGGGGGACGCAGGTTCAAATCTCCGTCACACTAAACATGTTCGCCCTTTCAGCCGTTGGAGCGTTATAATATTTGGGTCAATCCTACTCTTCGTTGGTAAAAGACTAGCTCAAGAGTTGGCAGTGGGTGGTGGTGACTAGCTGCCTTCCATCTAGTCTTACACTGCTAAATTAGGAACGACTAACGCAAAGTCCTCGTGTAGCTTTACACGTAATTCAAATCAAAACTCGTGTAGATTTTCACGAAAAAAATTCTAAGACTCGTACAAAATAATTATGACATACCTACACTCTCGACAACAGGCCTAGTTACAGGGCAATAAAAAGTTAAATAAAAGAGTTCGGAGTAGGCGTAGGTACACAATCAAAAATGTTTTAAAAAACGAAATATTACATTTTCTCTTCTCTTTTAATCTTCGGTAAAACGTTCCTGATTTCCTTATGTAAAAACAGAGTTATACGGTAGTGATTATAATTTTAAAATTTATTGTAGAAATGTTTGTATCATACAAACTTGAGAGTACGCATACAATGTTCACGTGCTTGAGTAAAAAGTGTAATTAAAATAACACTCACTACGACTTGTTTGTTTGTTGTGAAATGTTTCTCAGTCGAAGCTCTCCTACTGAAATCACCAGTGACTGTTTCTCCTATAACACTGGTTGAGCTCTGAAAAACACTCTTTTGTTGATATTATTTGTTGGAGTTTATTAAAAATACTATATTCTTCTAGAGGTTAAACTAAACATTGTTTAGTATTACTAGGATTAATTCAAGGACGTGACATTGGTTATAAACCTGTGGGGGTGGAGATCATAATTACTGCTGTCGTCTTCAACCGAAAGTTAGTCTGGGTTTTTCTCTACAATATCTTTTATGATCACGTTAAACTTTAACTTCTCACACAGAAATGAAACGGCGGCACGAAGCGGAAATCGTTGAGACAGTTTGAACTTTGAACTAATCTCTAACAGGAAATCTTTACTGTGACGCCACCTTTCTCGGATGTAATGTTGTCCACATTAACTCACTTATAGAAATGTAGTACTCTGATTTTAATTTTATATTTCGCGACCATGCCAAATGGTCCAGTTGCGGTTAGATCATAGAGATAAAATTATTTCTAAAGTTCGTCAAAAAAACAACAAACAAACCAAAAGCAAATTATAGAAATAGCCGGCTTTTACCAGTGTTGTCATAAAACATACACCGAAATTTCTCGAACCTTTTGTAAGTAAACAGAAAACATCTGTGAAATAAAATGCGCATGTGTAAACAACCGAGATAGTGTCGTGTGTGTCACTGTTACTGATATTAACAATTTCTTCTGAGCTATCTTGGTTTATCGGAAGACAATCAATTCAACTTTTCCGGTTTCGGTCACTTTCTTCTTGAGGAATAACTTTCTCCTGTACGTAACTAAACATCCTTTCTTGTCCTTTAGGAGCAGGAACTGTGAATAACGTCATCCGTAACCGAAGAAATTTTCAGTATAATTTTACATTCTAAATATTGCTCTTTTAAACAGTAGCGTGAGACGTGTGAAAAGAACACACATGTTGCACATAAGCCATTAAAGATATTTACTGGATTTCCGGTGTCAAAACGTCTTCTATCATCTTGTATAAGAATAAAGAAAACTGTGTCAGTGTATACGAGATTGGTGATTTAAGTTTCATCGTATAAAATAACACAAATGACATCAGAACACAAAGTTTCGATATACATTCAATTAATTTACAATTAATCAAATAAAATCAAACAAATTCAAGTATTTTGAAAGACTTGAGACCTACTAGAGTGATTTCTCTGATGATAATGAGATGCTTTTATGAAAGTCTAATTTAAAAGGTTTAATGAATGAACATGAATTTGGAAAATGTTTTTCACTGATAAGATCTACAGTAGAGTTGTTTTATGGAGAATAAGACACTTGTTCTGCAAATATTAAGGCTAATTTGTGACACCTTTACTATTTTTCTCATAAGTGCAAAGAAAATTAGCTTGTTAAAATACACTCTATGATTTCAAAAAAATCACTTACAGGACTAAAGAAGAATAATCTCTGAAAACTGTGACAACTAGCCTTGCAAGAAGGAAACAACAAACATAAACAAGTGAATAAGAATAAAATATTGTTACTTAATGTCACTTGTGAGTATGAATGTCAGAAATAAATATCTACTAACTCGTGATGTAGAAAAACCTGGAAATAATATTAAAAAACTGCAGACAAGAAGTCTAAACCCTGAATTCCAAAGGGTTGAGAGCAACCTCAAAGACCAGAACTGTAAAAAATTGGATAAGGCAAAGCACCTAGATATAAGATGGAGGGATATGAACACCAAACTAAGGAAGTACCAAAAACAAAAAAAATCAGAACAAAGACAGAAGGAAAAAATTA
Organism: Carcinoscorpius rotundicauda; assembly: GCA_011833715.1. Classification (NCBI taxonomy): domain Eukaryota; kingdom Metazoa; phylum Arthropoda; class Merostomata; order Xiphosura; family Limulidae; genus Carcinoscorpius; species Carcinoscorpius rotundicauda. The sequence goes on along the minus strand of CM022391.1, from coordinate 3,484,221 downwards.
AAACTAAAGTAACAAACAAAGATGAAGAGAGGTCTTCATCAAAATAATTGGAGTCAAGATGACAAACATCAATAAGGAGGTGAAAATATAGATAAAAATGAACAAATAATGGGAAAGAAAAGAAGAAGAAAGAGGAGACCCTAAGGAGAAAAAGATGATGTTGGGTATCACAAAATATAAATTGACTGAAGCAAATGTGTCAAAAAGATGTGGGACAGTACAGAAACAGATCAGGAAGAAGTAGAATGACTAAAGATAATTTATAATACACAGTTATAAAAAAAAGAATATCACATACCTGATTCATGAGCATAGCAAACATAAAAAGTGTCATTTCATCCTCAGAGAGAGATAAGCCAGGAACAAAGGCCAAATGTTCACCTCTCCAACAGTTTTGATTTTATGAACTATACATCTTTTTTGTATCAATTCAAAACCCATCACACACACTGTTGTAAGATAAAAATTGTACTCTCTTAAAACTGTGTCCAAATTAACTTTGTTTCATTGTTAAAAGGTTTCTCTTAATACAAGTAATAATTTTTAAAACAATTTTTTTTATTAATTTACATATAATTTTTGATGATTCTTTTTGGTAATTACTTTCACTTCTTCAAACAGTTACTTAAACAGATAAGGCCTAATGTACACAGCCGATCCAACAGTGACCTTGTCTCTGAAATACCATGTGGTATAGTGAAGTGCTGTAAAGTGATTTTTTTTTTGTAATTTATGATGTCTGTATCCTTTGGTAATATCTTCTAACAGGATATTTTACTGGGGTCAGACTATTCATGCTCAGTTAACTCTTTAAACTCATCACTGAAAATCTTGGATTTTTATTCTAAATATGCTACTTAATATTCTTTCGTGATATATCGCATCAGCAAAAATTTGATAATTTTTCCAGGAAAATTAAATACTAACACATAAAAAACATGAAAACATTCACATCATCAACACACGCTTGATATAAAAAAACTGCAGAAGCCATCAATCTCTGTAGAATAAACAAAAATAATTCAAGTTGAAAAATCTGATAAATGTATTCATATTAACTAAAATCAAAATAAAACAACTTGAGAAACAAATAAAAAACTGAAATACACATCCTTCACACAAATCACACTTGAAACCTCACTTCATCAAATAATTATGACAGCAAGCACAGTTTTTTCTCAGGTGCACAATTTCACTAAAATTAGTTATTTGATAAAATAAAAACAAAATCACTGTATTAACCTTTTATCACTAATTTTCTTAACATTTTACAATCATCTTAACAAAACATCTGATATATTTACATCTTTTTTCAGCAATCAAAAACTGAGGTTAATTTTCTCAAAGTAAATTGGTTTTTCAATGAGTATTGCCACAAAAATAAAAAACTTTGCATATTATTATCCTTAAATTCACTACTCACCGTATTTATAAAATGAAACTGTTCCTGTCCCAAGTGTTTACTTTTCACAGGACTATAGTTTAGTACATACTGCTAAATATTGGCTGTTTCATAGTTTGAACAAAGTAATTTTAAATTTTAGAACGATAAAGTAAGTCAACAAAGGACATTATTGTAAACTCAGGTTTTGCTCATTTAAATAAAGCTCATGTGGTTCACTCCAGTTATGTAAGGGATGCAAAAATTGAGCCTTTCTTGCTGGTAGGTGTTATGTAAATGTCGTGTTGTGTTTAAATTTTCATTTCTATTAATCATTTTTCTATATTTATATTATTGTTTCGAAGTTTAAACTAATATGTTGTTATTCATTTAGGGTAACATTTAGAATTTTCTTGAATTAAGTAGACCAATCATATGTTTGTAAATGAAGTGCTGGCGATTTCGTGTTTAGACGTGTAGTCTCGTGCAAGAACGGACATGCGCGGATTGCTCTGGAGATCTGTAGAAAGTTCGCGGTTATTCGAGGGGTCTATAAACAGACGAAGATGCGAGAGACAAGAGAGATTCAGTCATCAGTTTTTATTCGAAGAGAAAAAAGGAGGAGAGTCAGACATTAGTTTTATTTCAAAAGAAGAGAGTCAGTTATTTGAGAAAGATTAAGTGTTTGCTGTGATTATTCAACTTGGATTTGTGACTGAAGTTAGATCTACGGAAGCTGTGATTTTATTTCGTCAATCTCTACGATTCATCTGAATTACTGCTTGTGCTGAGAGTCGGCGAATTTATTGAACTGTTTCTGAACTTCTTCATTTAAGCTTCGGGATTTCTTCATGGGACCAAATTCACACCCTAGACTGGAATTTGAGACTTTCATTTTAGATCATTATATTAGATACAGGCCAGTACCATTTTGTATTGTGATTAATTTTGAAGTTTGAAACTAGTATTATTTTGTTTTGTAATTAATTTCAAATGTTGTAACTTAATATCTGTCACTGTTATTATATAATTTATGTTATATCTGTTATATTTGTTAATAGTTTAGTGTAATAAATTATACAATTATACATTATATCTGTGTTTTTCTGTTGCGTTTAGTCTACGAAGAACATAAAACATAAAAAATACGTAACAGTAGGTTAAACTGTCAAAAATTACTTCATTAAAAAACCTGGTTTTTCATGTGCAAAAGCCATGTAAAGTTTCAAAGTTTAGAATTACACATTAATGAATTTCTTAATTTAAAGATGAGTGTGACAACAAAGTTCTTGAATAACAAATTTTGTGTGCCACCTGGTATGTTGATTGCAGCTTTGGTAGATATTAGATGTTTGTGATGTTCAAATATAACAACTATAGTTTCCTGTGAATTAAAAACTCAAATTACCAATACTGTAAAGCTAGAGTGTAAATTTAGAACTTCCTATCTTTTCTATTTACAGTTATCACTAAATTTAACAGATCAAACATAGTGTGTACTGCCCAAATCTGCATTTTTGTAAGTACCTGTTTATATACATCTACTAACATGTGAATAATCATGTGAAATATCAGAATACTTCCCTCACATGGTTTACCCAGTCTTCAAAAAGTGGGTAGTTTCCAAGATTATTATTTCTTCCATCTTAATAGGAAGGGGAAAATGTTATCCAAAAAATCACAGTACTTTTTGTATTTATTACCAAAATACAGATCAGTTAGTAAGTCTGGTAAGTCACAGTAGAATTCTGCATTATTGATCAAGTAATTGGCAACACTTACTTATTTTAAAATGCATATATAAAACCTAAAATGATCATTTTGTTTTATATCTTCCAAATGTAAAATATGATAAAGCTTAGCAAATTTAAATACATTAAATCATCTAGGTATTAAAAGTTTATAAATAATAAAACTGAAATTTCTGTTTTATTAGATTTTAATATACATTTGGTCAGACCAAATATTGTTAAACTTACATTACTTCAGATTCTAAAATTACATAAAAATACTGTGAAAATATAGGTTTTATTCCAGCAATAAAAAGCTGTAACAAAGGAAATATCAATTATTGTGGGTAATGGTCTGAATTACAAACAATGTTTAAAGAAATAATACAATGTTATTAAAACAAAAAAGAGAGACAGAGAGAGTAAGATAGAACAAGTATTAGTCAATGGTAATTCTGTTTAATGTCAACAAAAAATTAAAAGCTTTCAAACAATGACAGTGTAAACTTTTGAGTTTAGTAATCTTTGCACCAGTTTTCCTATTAATAAAATTAGAGGGTTTGATGAAAAATTTTAGTTTTTTGGTGACTTTAGCTTGTGTCTTTTCTGATTCTGTAAACAGAGGACCGTATATAGCACATCACTTATGAAAATTACCACTATTTCTGTCAAGTACATGTTTACAAGCTATGAAATTTTTACTTGATAATACATTTATGCAATTTGGTCAACATGTATTCAAACTGGTACAAGAAACTCCAATGAGTGTTAACTTTAGTCTACAAGTTGCAGATCTTTATTTATTTGGACTAAAATTTCCCCACATTGCAAACCTTACAAGTCAGACTATAGTAAAGCTTTACAGACATGTAGGTTTTCTGGGCACAGCTTTCTTTATGTTGACCAGAGCTTACTAAAGAAAAAACTTTTCTACTAGAAATAAAGCAAACCAATTAGATTTAAATATCACCATCATTAATTGTGTTAAACTTTTAAAGTTCATTTTCATTTTTAAATAGGAAATTCCCAACAAGTTATATAACCATGTTTAATTATTTGATACAGAAGAATTTGTCCATCATAAAAAGGTTTCATAGATAAAGTACATAAATTCACTCACATTTTTCATAACTGTAGCTTCTCATTGGTTGGTTTGTCTACTGGTGGCTTATGTCACAAAGCAACACTATATGTCCCAGAAATATTTGAAAACACAAACAAGTTCGACAGTGTCACCATTGATAATGACATTGTCCATGGTCAGAGGTAAACCTGTGAAAAGTACATGTCTAAAATGGCACCATCACTCAGATTCATAACAGCACAACAATAAAATGTAAGCTATTGAGACTTCAATGTCACAAAAGCCACATAATGGTGCATCAATCCCAAATAAAACAAAATTATTGATTCTTCACCTGTGAAAGTGCATAACCTAGCCGGAACAACTTCCTCCTTCCAATCCTTACTGAAACAAGATGGCTAAAGAGAAACACAAGATTTGACTTAGAAAAACTCATGGCATTGCTCATTCCAAGAACACTGCCAACTGGTACAAAGCTTAGCCTTGAATACAGTGCTGTAGTCCACATACAGAACAAGCAAAGCAGTGACAGCACCAGAACAGACAAACTTAATGTCAGCAAACTCGTTCCTGTGAATACCAACATGGCCAGTTATCCAGAAAAACTGGATGTGAATAAAAGATAGAAGAAAAATAGGCCATCTAGTGTTGAATATTGTGAAAATAAGGTGAGAATTAACACAAAGCGATTCTCTGACTAGTAGAGAGTGAAGAGTATAAATAGAACATTGAGTGTACTGTGTAGCTTCGATATCATCCAGAACAAAACAAATGCCATATAACTTGACAGTGAACACAGAAACTGTAGAGGGGATATTGTACAAAACCACCTAGCTACAACAAACCATGGCAGATCCAATAGACTTAACTGATTTTAAACCATCTGTATAAATGAGAATGAAAGAATGGTCTCAATATATGTCTGGCAATGAAAATCGTACAGCCAGTTGGAAGTATCAACCTTCCTCGAATGACTCAGAGAAAGGTAACAGGAAGAGGTTGTAATAAAACAGTGTGGTGGGCTGACTGATGGAAAAGCAACGTCAATCTGTGATGTACTGAGCTCAGTCAGCTTCACCTAAATATGAAAACCAAAGTGAAGAATGGCAGACTGTATATTCCTAAAAAGTAGAGCCAGTGGAACCCAGTGTACAGACTATGAACTGGAGATGTATGGAAAGACCCTGTTTAAGGCTGAAGTCTCAGATGGTGAGAAGTGTACAGCATCTTCAAGGCAAGGTCCTGGCAGAAACTTAGACAAGAGACAAATAGTCCAGTTTTGAACAAAAAATCAATCTGCTTCACAAGAGGTGGAAGAAGGGATCTGGATGTTGAAGACGTTCAGTTGTACACTTTGTATTTCAGTCAGTTGGTTAAGTTTTACTACAATGTATATTTGACTATGACATCATTATATTGGGTCAGAAAGGCATTGTAAAGTAATAAAATCAAAAGCAGCCAATCAGGAAATGTTTAGAAAACTGAGGCTGTGCTAAAATAAAAATTGTTATTGCATTTTCACAATCTGCAGTTATTTTGTATGTCCAACATTTGTTTCACTACTTTCATTACAGTTGGTGTTAAGGTATAGAATATAAGAGAGCAAGTTTAAAAGTCTATGAAAAATAAATAAAATGATATTCATTTTGATGGTATTATAAGTAAGGTAAATTAAACATAAAAACCATGAAATGAGCACAATTAATTTTATTCTTAGCATGAAAAAATCACACTTTACACAGAATTACTTGACAGAGAATTCATAAATTAATGGATAAATGTTTCATGAAAGCAATTTATTTGAAATATAATTTCAGTTAATAAATGGCTTGTAGCTTTCACATAAACATTTGCCAAAACTCATGAAGATACACTTTGTATATTTAGAATATTTCAGTAGTTTATGTAGTTTCATGTTTACATGGAGATTACAAAACTGGTCAGAATGACCAAGCATACATACAGGTTTAATAGAATATATTTTAATTAATAATGGAATATGCATGTGGATCACAATCAGTAGCCTGAATGTTTTTGTTTGAAGTGCATTTTTTTTCAAATTCTATAGATACACTTACCATTTTGGAAACTTTTTGTAAGCCTAATTTTTTTTCACCTTTTATAAAACACCACCAGTGACTTCATCAGGAAAATTGCTCTTGATTGGATGCTCTAAAAAATTACTTTTTCTGAATTTTCTTGCTATAGTTAATTTTAAACATAAGTGAGGAATAAAATCAGGGAGAATGTTTATAATAAGTAATATATAGTTTGTTTTTCAAAGTCCCATAATTAATCTTTTTGTTAAAATACAGTTTACTACTAATTATTTAGTATTGGATATTTTGTATTAAGATGGTTAATTACTTCAGACACATTTCAGTTACATTGTTAACCATACTGTTGGCAAGTCTTTCTAGAATTTTATATCAAATCATATTTCTTTATTCAAGAAATTATAATAAAATAAATAAATTTTATTATCTTAAAATCCTTTTCTATGGGTAAAGATTAAGTACATAAAATCTTTGTGGTTTACATAAAAAAAACATTATTAAAGAAAAAGTTATTAATTCAAATTCTGTTAAACATTTATGAAACAAAAAGTAACTTCTGAATTACAAGGGGTGTCAAGTGCCTGAAGGATCAATCTACTTCATGAGAAAGATAATCAATATATCTTGCTCTGATCCACCAAATACTTATGAAGTAGTGTACAGCTTTGGTCTTCTTACACAAGAAGGAATAGTGATGTATAAAGGACTGTTCAGAGTGATGCAACTTAAACTGATTATCAAGTAAAAAAAGTGGGCGTTATCTTTCTATTCAAGTCACTAGTTGGTCCTCAAATGTATTCACTTGAAATATTGTGTGAGCTTTGTCTGAGTAATGACACTGATTTGTTGTAAATTGTTCACATTACAGCTACTAAAATTACTCCAGAGATGGAAAGGATATGTTAAGAATTCTTCAGAAAAGAGCAACAGGCAAGGTTTTCAGTATGTTTAAGTGGGTGATAATAATGAATCAGGGAGATAATCCTGTCAGTGTACCATGTAGTGCTGGCTTGTGACTCTACACCATATTTTATGCACAATATCTTAAGGAAGATCCAGAGGCATGCTCCCCCAGAAATATTTAAAATTAGAAACACCATTCTCTCTATTTTCTGGTCTCTTTTAAAATAAGGGTATAAAAAGTGATTAAATTTGCAATGAACATGTGATTTAGCATTTTCTTCATGAGGTGTAAAAAAATTTTAATTAATGTCATGACTTTTCTCCTTTTGTAATGTAAAGATGCCTTTGAAGTAAGCAAAGCTCTTTGGTAAATATAATTTTGTGGGGGAGTGGGTGGGGTGGTTTGATTTACTGGCTGAATATGAAACAACATGACAATATTTAATTTTGTATGATTGAGTAGAGAATGCCCATTAAGTACATACTACTGACCATACAATCTACATTACATTTTTCTCTCTCACAATAAAGTATTTAAAATTACTTTAAAACATATTCCTTTAATTAAAAACATGAAAAGTTCAGTTAAAATAATGTTGATGACTGAAATTTTACAAAATAAAAAAGCTTGTTGACAAGAAATGTACAAAACCAAAAAAACTAGATAGAATTAGGTAGGTTCTCTGTTTTCAACTGAAATACGATTGACTTACCTGGAAACTTATGAAAAGCATGTTAAGAGCATTAAACAAAGGAGAGAATAGATTTTATTGAAATATATAAAATATTCAGGAAGGATGAATGTGTTGTGATTTCTTGTGATACATCTAAAAATCAAAGGATAAGAATATACAAGTTCAGGATTTTAAAAAGACACACTAGATTTCTGGTAAGACCAATTTTATCCTCTTAACAAGGTGTCACGCATAAACAATAAACTATCACTAGCATTAGTGTACAGCAACACCTTGCAAGATAGGAATAGACTCCAAGAGTGCATCCAGTGACAAAGACAGGGTGGGTACATGCTAATCAACCAACAATGCCACCCCTACATGCGCTCGTCCATTACACAGTCTGTCATTTCTGTGCAAAAAAAATGCTGAAAGATAACTGTATTGGCAGGTTTCTTATATATTTCCTGTAAGGAAAGAAATGATGAATGGTGGGAAGCAATCTGTGTTTTGATATCATCCAGATTACAATGTAAACCTTGACAGTTCAATTGTATCAAGTTGGACATTATTATTTATGTACAGGTAAGTTGGGTGAAGAACCCTTCTGTTTTCGACCATGTCTTTTTTTCTTTACTGTCTTCATTTGAAGGAGGTCTGTCAACCTCCATGGCAGGTTGACGTGGTAATATAAATATCAGGAGATGGATGTCTTACACTCATACTGGTGGAGGGCTGTTGAATACTAATTTGCACACGTGGCATACATGTGTAATTAGATAGTAATTCAAAGCTCATAGTGAGTGACAATCTGTATACTAGAGGGAAATCATATGAAAAACAGCTATAACTATGAAAAAGGGTGGGTAATTGCACTGGAATTCCAATGTGTGTTTTTTCAGTAAAACTTTAGGTGTTATGTTATTTTCCCCATTCTAACTCTACACCTCATATACCGTGAAAATAAAACACATTGCCCTTTTTATTTCCAAGAATGACTTCATGACACATTTGGCTATCTTAAATAGCTTTATATCCAAATAATATATGTATATTTATGTTAAAATTTTATTCTTTGAGCTGTGTCTAACTAATGATATCACCACACAAGTTGTGAACCACTTTGTAAACATGTAGCTTACGTTACCTGAAGAAATTATGTAATGCATTGGTTACTAATCAGCATATCACAGGAAAACATTATTTTTATTTATTTAACCTAATCTAAAACTTATATTTTATTTACCTTTATAATAATAAATAATACACATGAAAAACTAGAAATATAGTACTAACCTGAGTCTTTTTTTTTACCAACTCTTATTTATTTATTTATTTATCATTTATAAACGTTGTTGATGTCTGTACTCGTCACGATCATAAGTTTAGTAGAACTTCTACACTTTATCTTCTGATGAGACATCATTATACATCTAGAGAAGGTTCATGAAGATATGTTTTTGTTTCTAATTTTATGTAAAGCTGTTGTCGTGAGCTGTCTATGGTATCCGTCCCTAATTTAACAGCTACAACTATAGTAAACACAAGAAGTTCACATTACCTACTTCCCATCATAGGGTTACGATGTTCTGTAGAAAGTAGTGTTACTCTTTGTTTGAAGTGCAGTAGTAAATTACACAGTCTTTCTAAATTTGAATAATAAAAGTTTATTTCTTATTCACAGAATCTCTCTGGAATAAAAAACCTTACAGCTACATGCCATTGGTTGAATATTATTCATCGTATAAATATTTATCTTCATCTCTTGTCCGATTTTATGAAAATCTTCAGCTTACTCAACACAGGATTCGTTTCTTTATAAGCTCAGAAAACTGCTGCCTCAAGTTATGGATCTGGATGTTTCTTTCTACATCTAGTGGAACATCAGATGTTGTCAGTTCAAATTTGTTCAAGGAAAGAAATCCAGTCAGGACTGCGATAAATAACAGATCATTTTTCTCCGGAAATTATCAATATTACACTTTCAACTTTACTTGTGTTTAATGCTTATCTGGGACGAAGTCTGGCAGCAACACCTTGTCATCCAAAATGCTTTACTCAACGTTCAGGACATCAAAGAGTAGATAACACAAAAAATATCATGTTTACAAAACCAGGTGTTGTCACGGACAACTACTTAATGTCCCTTTGTATCTTCGCTTAATATCTCATCTCAATAACAGTAATGTGAACAGATTATCATCGAAAGGATAGAAAAACAACACAGAAACACACATTAGTCGATCTAATAGTGATGCTTACCTGACAACAGCATCGGTAATATACCAGACAACAAAGGGAATTTAAACATTCTTACTGGATGGAACTAATAAAGATCTTCACGAACCTTCTAATAGCAGCACACATCAGTTTCAGAATCTAGTCACATTTATAATATCTTAACATGTATAAAACCTGAGCGAGATTCAAGAGCTTTCCAAAGTCTTTTTATTTAAAAGCTAGAGTTGTACAACTATAAAAAGTGAACCCAGTTTAAACATGGTGGTTTCTTCTTTGGATACTGACCTTTATCTCGATAATGGTAACCACGAGATTTTCATCATAAGTTCATCTCAACAAGTTGTCATTAACATGAACATCCAGAGATGAAACGAGGCGCGTCTTCACAAACATTCTGACTGCGTGTTCAACATGATCAAAGTGTATTTTTGATTAACCTCTGTGGTCTCAGTATAATTAAAAGAACAAACGACGTTTTCACATTATAAGTGGACTGAGACTTCTGTGTGACACAACGGTACATTTGTAGACTCACACCGATAGAAACCGGGTTTCGATACGCTAGGCAACCAGAACAAAAATAGCCCATTGTTTAGTTTGTGCGCAATTCCGAAAACAAAGCACAAACAAGTCGACTAAAAATGTTCAACAATATGCACTCAAGTAAGCTGTTCGAAAATATCGAAGTACGCAGATTGTACCAAGTGTTAAGTATGCAGATTGTACCAAATATTAAAAACTCTGGGGATTTTCGAACATTCGATGTCGACCATCAGATAGAAGAATCTCTATACCTTGGTAACAATACTGACTCGAATTACTTCGTCCGTAATTCATCATTTTTACTGCAACACAAACTACATTTAACTGTAAAAAATATATAGAAAGAAATAACATCTTTGTAAAACCACAAGTTATATTAGCATTTAAACGAAAGAAATCAATCCAGAAACTTAGGGTGCGAAAAAATTGTAATGTGGTTTCAATAGTTTTAACATCTTAGTGATGTTTTCTGGTTACCGTTACGCGCAACTATGATCACATAAATAATGTACGATAGATTAGTTGTTGTTCATCCTGTACTACATATCTCAATTTACCAGGTTCTAACTGATCCTTAGCTGTTGTTCATTCTGTACTACATATCTCAATCTACCAGGTTCTAATTGATTCTTACCTGTTGTTCATCCTGTACTACATATCTCAATTTACCAGGCTCTAACTGATCTTTACCTGTTGTTCATCCTGTACTACATATCTCAGTCTACCAGGTTCTAACTGATCCTTAGCTGTTGTTCATTCTGTACTACATATCTCAATCTACCAGGTTTTACTTGATCCTTACCTGTTGTTCATCCTCTACTACATATCTCAATTTACCAGGTTCTAACTGATCCTTACCTGTTGTTCATCCTGTACTACATATCTCAGTCTACCAGGTTCTAACTGATCCTTAGTTGTTGTTCATCATGTACTACATATCTCAATCTATCAGGTTCTAACTGATCCTTATCTGTTGTTCATCCTGTACTACATATATCATTCTACAGGGTTCTAACTGATCCTTACCTGTTGTTCATTCTGTACTACATATCTCAATCTACCAGGTTTTAACTGATCCTTAGTTGTTGTTCATCCTGTACTAAATATCTCAATCTACCAATTTCTAACTCATCCTTAGCTGTTGTTCATCCTGGACTACATATCTCAATATACCAGGATCTAACTAATTTTAAGCTGTTGTTCATTCTGTACTATATATCTCAATCTACAAGGTTGTAACTGATCATTAGTTGTTGTTCATACCGTACTACATATCTCAATAAACCAGATTCTAAATAATCCTTACTTGTTGTTCATTTTGTACAACATATGTCAATCTACCAGCTTCTAACTGATTCTTAGATGTTGTTTATTCTGTACTACATATATCAATCAACCAGGTTTTAACTTATATTAGTTGTTGTTCATCCCGTACTACATATCTCAATCAACCAAATTCTAACTAAACCTTAATTGTTGTTCATCCCGTAATACATATCTCAATCTACCAGGTTCTAAATGATTTTCACCTGTTGTTCGTCCTGTACTACATATCTCAATTTACCAGTTTCTAACTGATCCTGACCTGTTGTTCATCCTGCACTACATATCTAAGTCTACCAGGTTCTATCTGGTCCTCAGTTGTTGCTCATCCTGTACTACATATCTCAATTTACCACGTTCTAACTGATCCTTATCTGTTGTTCATCCTGTACTACATATCTCAGTCTATCAGGTTCTAATTGATCCTTAGCTGTTCATTCTATACTACATATATCATTCTACCAGGTTCTAACTGATCCTAAGCTGTTGTTCATCATGTACTACATATCTCATTCTACAGGGTTCTAACTGATCCTTACCTGTTGTTCATCCTGTACTACATATCTCAGTGTACCAGGTTCTAACTGATCCTTAGTTATTCTTCATCCTGTAGTACATATCTCAATCTACCAGGTTGTTACTGATCCTTAGCTGTTGTTCATCCTGTACTACATATCTCAATAAACCAGATTCTAAATAATCCTTACTTGTTGTTCATTTTGTACTAAATATCTATATGTACCAGGTTCTAACTGATCCTTAGTTGTTGTTCATCCTGTACTAAATATCTCAATCTACCAGGTTCTAACTGATCCTTACCTGTTGTTCATCCTGTACTACATATCTCAGTGTACCAGGTTCTAACTGATCCTTAGTTATTCTTCATCCTGTAGTACATATCTCAATCTACCAGGTTGTTACTGATCCTTAGCTGTTGTTCATCCTGTACTACATATCTCAGTGTACCAGGTTCTAACTGATCCTTAGTTATTCTTCATCCTGTAGTACATATCTCAATCTACCAGGTTGTTACTGATCCTTAGCTGTTGTTCATCCTGTACTACATATCTCAATAAACCAGATTCTAAATAATCCTTACTTGTTGTTCATTTTGTACTAAATATCTATATCTACCAGGTTCTAACTGATCCTTAGTTGTTGTTCATCCTGTACTAAATATCTCAATCTACCAGGTTCTAACTGATCCTTACCTGTTGTTCATCCTGTACTACATATCTCAGTGTACCAGGTTCTAACTGATCCTTGGTTATTCTTCATCCTGTAGTACATATCTCAATCTACCAGGTTGTTACTGATCCTTAGCTGTTGTTCATCCTGTACTACATATCTCAATAAACCAGATTCTAAATAATCCTTACTTGTTGTTCATTTTGTACTAAATATCTATATCTACCAGGTTCTAACTGATCCTTAGTTGTTGTTCATCCTGTACTAAATATCTCAATCTACCAATTTCTAACTGATCCTTAGCTGTTGTTCATCCTGGACTACATATCTCAATATACCAGGTTCTAACTAATTTTAAGCTGTTGTTCATTCTGTACTACATATCTAAATCTACAAGGTTCTAACTGATCATTAGTTGTTGTTCATCCCGTACTATATATCTCAATCTACAAGGTTGTAACTGATCATTATTTGTTGTTGGTAATGTATCACATATCTCAATCTACCAGGTTGTAACTGATCCTTACCTGTTGTTCATTCTGTACTACATATCTCAATCTACCAGGTTTTAACTGATCCTTAGTTGTTGTTCATCCTGTACTAAATATCTCAATCTACCAATTTCTAACTCATCCTTAGCTGTTGTTCATCCTGGACTACATATCTCAATATACCAGGATCTAACTAATTTTAAGCTGTTGTTCATTCTGTACTATATATCTCAATCTACAAGGTTGTAACTGATCCTTACCTGTTGTTCATTTTGTACAACATATGTCAATCTACCAGCTTCTAACTGATTCTTAGCTGTTGTTTATTCTGTACTACATATATCAATCAACCAGGTTTTAACTTATATTAGTTGTTGTTCATCCCGTACTACATATCTCAATCAACCAAATTCTAACTAAACCTTAGTTGTTGTTCATCCCGTAATACATATCTCAATCTACCAGGTTCTAAATGATTTTCACCTGTTGTTCGTCCTGTACTACATATCTCAATTTACCAGTTTCTAACTGATCCTGACCTGTTGTTCATCCTGCACTACATATCTAAGTCTACCAGGTTCTATCTGGTCCTCAGTTGTTGCTCATTCTGTACTACATATCTCAGTCTACCAAGTTCTAACTGATCCTTAGCTGTTGTTCATCCTGTACTTCATATCTCAATCTACTTGTTTCTAGCTGATCTTTACCTGTCGTTCATCCTGTACTACATATCTCAGTCTACCAGGTTTTAACTGCTCCTTAGCTATTGTTCATTCTGTACTACATATCTTAATATACCAGTTTCTAACTGATTCTCAGCTGTTGTTCATTCTGTTCCACATATCTCAATCTACCAGGTTTTAACTGATCCTTAGCTGTTGTTGATCCTTTACTACATATCTCAATCTACCAGGTTTAAACTCATCCTTAGTTGTTGTTCATCCTGTACTACGTATCTCAATCTACCAGGTTCTCACTGATCCTTAGCTGTTCTTCCTGTACTACATATCTCAATCTAACAGGTTCTAACCTATTCTTAGCCTTTGTTCATCCTATACTGCATAATTAAATCTACCAGGTTTTAACTGATCCTTAGCTTTTGTTCATCCTGTACTACATATCGGAATTTACCAGGTTCTAACTGATTCTTAGCTGTTTTTCATCTTGTACTACATATGTCAATCTACCAGCTTCTAACTGATTCTTAGCTGCTGTTTATTCTGTACTACATATGTCAATCAACCAGGTTTTAACTGATATTAGTTGTTGTTCATCCTGTATTACATATCTCAATTTACCTGGTTTTAACTGATCGTTAGTTGTTGTTCATCTTATACTACATATCTTAATTTACCATGTTCTAACTTATCCTTACCTGTTGTTCATCCTGTGCTACATATCTCAATTTACCAGGTTCTAACTGATCCTTACCTGTTGTTCATCCTGCACAACATATCTCAGTCTACCAGGTTTAAACTGATTCTTACCTGTTGTTCATCCTGTACTACAGAACTAAATTTACAAGGTTGTTATTGATTTTTAGCTGTTGTTCATCCTGTACTACATATCTCAACATACCAGGTTCTAAGTGATTTTTTGTTGTTGTTGATCCTGTACTATATATATCAATCTACCAGGTTTTAACTGATTATCAGCTGTTGTTGATTTTGTACCACATATCTCAGTCTACCACGTTTAAACTGATCCTTAGTTGTTGTTCATCCTGTACTACATATCTCAATTTACGAGGTTCTAAGTGATCCTTACCTGTTGTTCATTTTGTACTACATATTTGAATTTACCAGGTTCTAAATCCTCTACTACATATCTCAGTTTTCCAGGTTGTATCTGATCCTTAATTGTTCCTCATTCTATCGTACATATATCAATCAACCAGGTTTTAACTGATCCTTAGATGTCATTTATCCTGTACTACATATCTCAATCTACCGGGTTCTAACTGATCGTTAGTTGTTGTTCATCTCATACTACATATCTTAATTTACCAGGTTCTAACTGATCCTTACCTGTTGTTCATCGTGTGCTACGTATCTCAAATTACCAGGTTTTAACTGATCCTTACTAGTTCGTCATTTTGTAGTACATATCAAATCTAACAGGTTCTGTCTGATTCTTAGATGTTTTTTATCCTGTACTACATATCTCAATCTACCAGGTTTTAACTGATCCTTAGTTGTTGTTTATTCTGTGCTACATATCTCAATATACCAGGTTCTAACTAATTTTAAGCTGTTGTTCATTCTGTACTATATATGTCAATCTACCAGCTTCTAACTGATTCTTAGCTGTTGTTTATTCTGTACTACATATATTAATCAACCAGGTTTTAACTTATATTAGTTGTTGTTCATCCCGTACTACATATCTCAATCAACCAAATTCTAACTAAACCTTAGTTGTTGTTCATCCCGTAATACATATCTCAATCTACCAGGTTCTAAATGATTCTTACCTGTTGTTCATCCTGTACTACATATCCCAATCTACCAGGTTTCAACTGATCTTTACCTGTCGTTCATTCTGTATTACATATCTCAATCTACCAGGTTCTAACTGATCCTTAGCTGTTGTTCATTCTGTACTACATATCTCAATCTACCAGGTTCTAATTGATCCTTACCTGTTGTTCATCCTGTACTACATATCTCAATTTACCAGGTTCTAACTGATCCTTATCTGTTGTTCATCCTGTACTACATATCTCAGTCTACCAGGTTCTAACTGATCCTTAGTTGTTGTTCATCATGTACTACATATCTCAATCTATCAGGTTCTAACTGATCCTTAGCTGTTCATTCTATACTACATATATCATTCTACCAGGTTCTAACTGATCCTAAGCTGTTGTTCATCATGTACTACATATCTCATTCTACAGGGTTCTAACTGATCCTTAGCTGTTGTTCATCCTGGACTACATATCTCAATATACCAGGTTCTAACTAATTTTAAGCTGTTGTTCATTCTGTACTACATATCTAATTCTACAAGGTTCTTACTGATCATTAGTTGTTGTTCATCCCGTACTATATATCTCAATCTACAAGGTTGTGACTGATCATTATTTGTTGTTGGTAATGTATCACATATCTCAATCTACCAGGTTCTAATTGATTCTTACCTGTTGTTCATCCTGTACTACATATCTCAATTTACCAGGCTCTAACTGATCTTTACCTGTTGTTCATCCTGTACTACACATCTCAGTCTACCAGGTTCTAACTTAACCTTAGTTGTTGTTCATCCTGTAGTACATATCTCAATCGACCAGGTTGTTAATGATCCTTAGCTGTTGTTCATCCTGTACTACATATCTCAATCTACCAGGTTCTAACTGACTCTTAGTTGTTGTTTATTTCGTACTACATATCTCAATCTACAAGGTTCTAAATGATTCTTACCTGTTGTTCATTTTGTACTACATATCCCAATCTACCAGGTTTCAACTGATCTTTACCTGTCGTTCATTCTGTATTACATATCTCAATCTTCCAGGTTCTAACTGATCCTTACCTGTTGTTCATCCTGTACTACATATCTCAGTTTACCAGGTTCTAACTGATCCTTATCTGTTGTTCATCCTGTACTACATATCTCAGTCTACCAGGTTCTAACTGATCCTTAGTTGTTGTTCATCATGTACTACATATCTCAATCTATCAGGTTCTAACTGATCCTTAGCTGTTCATTCTATACTACATATATCATTTTACCAGGTTCTAACTGATCCTAAGCTGTTGTTCATCATGTACTACATATCTCATTCTACAGTGTTCTAACTGATCCTTAGCTGTTGTTCATCCTGTACTACATATCTCAGTGTACCAGGTTCTAACTGATCCTTAGTTATTCTTCATCCTGTAGTACATATCTCAATCTACCAGGTTGTTACTGATCCTTAGCTGTTGTTCATCCTGTACTACATATCTCAATAAACCAGATTCTAAATAATCCTTACTTGTTGTTCATTTTGTACTAAATATCTATATCTACCAGGTTCTAACTGATCCTTAGTTGTTGTTCATCCTGTACTAAATATCTCAATCTACCAATTTCTAACCGATCCTTAGCTGTTTTTCTTCCTGGACTACATATCTCAATATACCAGGTTCTAACTAATTTTAAGCTGTTGTTCATTCTGTACTATATATGTCAATCTACCAGCTTCTAACTGATTCTTAGCTGTTGTTTATTCTGTACTACATATATTAATCAACCAGGTTTTAACTTATATTAGTTGTTGTTCATCCCGTACTACATATCTCAATCAACCAAATTCTAACTAAACCTTAGTTGTTGTTCATCCCGTAATACATATCTCAATCTACCAGGTTCTAAATGATTTTCACCTGTTGTTCGTCCTGTACTACATATCTCAATTTACCAGTTTCTAACTGATCCTGACCTGTTGTTCATCCTGCACTACATATCTAAGTCTACCAGGTTCTATCTGGTCCTCAGTTGTTGCTCATTCTGTACTACATATCTCAGTCTACCAAGTTCTAACTGATCCTTAGCTGTTGTTCATCCTGTACTTCATATCTCAATCTACTTGTTTCTAGCTGATCTTTACCTGTCGTTCATCTTGTACTACATATCTCAGTCTACCAGGTTTTAACTGCTCCTTAGCTATTGTTCATTTTGTACTACATATCTTAATATACCAGTTTCTAACTGATTCTCAGCTGTTGTTCATTCTGTTCCACATATTTCAATCTACCAGGTTTTAACTGATTTTTAGCTGTTGTTGATCCTTTACTACATATCTCAATCTACCAGGTTTTAACTGATCCTTAGTTGTTGTTCATCCTGTACTACGTATCTCAATCTACCAGGTTCTAACTGATCCTTAGCTGTTCTTCCTGTACTACATATCTCAATCTAACAGGTTCTAACCTATTCTTAGCCTTTGTTCATCCTATTATCCATAATTAAATCTACCAGGTTTTAACTGATTTTTAGCTTTTGTTCATCCTGTACTACATATCGGAATTTACCAGGTTCTAACTGATCCTTAGCTGTTTTTCATCTTGTACTACGTATGTCAATCTACCAGCTTCTAACTGATTCTTAGCTGCTGTTTATTCTGTACTACATATGTCAATCAACCAGGTTTTAACTGATATTAGTTGTTGTTCATCCTGTATTACATATTTCAATTTACCGGGTTTTAACTGATCGTTAGTTGTTGTTCATCTTATACTACGTATCTTAATTTACCATGTTCTAACTTATCCTTACCTGTTGTTCATCCTGTGCTACATATCTCAATTTACCAGGTTCTAACTGATCCTTACCTGTTGTTCATCCTGCACAACATATCTCAGTCTACCAGGTTCTATCTGGTCCTTAGTTGTTGCTCATTTTGTACTACATATCTCAGTCTACCAGGTTTAAACTGATTCTTATCTGTTGTTCATCCTGTACTACAGAACTAAATTTACAAGGTTGTTATTGATTTTTAGCTGTTGTTCATCCTGTACTACATATCTCAATATACCAGGTTCTAAGTGATTTTTTGTTGCTGTTGATCCTGTACTATATATATCAATCTACCAGGTTTTAACTGATTATCAGCTGTTGTTCATTTTGTACCACATATCTCAGTCTACCACGTTTAAACTGATCCTTAGTTGTTGTTCATCCTGTACTACATATCTCAATTTACGAGGTTCTAAGTGATCCTTACCTGTTGTTCATCGTGTGCTACATATATCAAATTACCAGGTTTTAACTGATCCTTACTTGTTCGTCATTTTGTAGTACATATCAAATCTAACAGGTTCTGTCTGATTCTTAGATGTTTTTGATCCTGTACTACATATCTCAATCTACCAGGTTTTAACTGATCCTTAGTTGTTGTTTATTCTGTGCTACATATCTCAATCTACCTGGATCTAACTGATTTTTAGCTGTTGTTCATCCTGTACTACATATCTCAGTCTACGAGGTTCTATCTGATACTTAGTTGTTGTTCATCCTGTACTATATATCTCAGTTTTCCAGGTTCTATCTGATCCTTAGTTGTTGTTAATCCTGTACTATATATCTCAATCTACCAGGTTTTAACTGATTCTTAGCTGTTGTTCATCCTGTACTACATATCTCAGTCTACGAGGTTCTATCTGATTCTTAGTTGTTGTTCATCCTGTACTATATATCTCAGTTTTCCAGGTTCTATCTGATCCTTAGTTGTTGTGAATCCTGTACTATGTATCTCAATCTAACAGGTTCCAACTGATTCTCAGCTGTTGTTCATTTTGTACCACATATCTTTATCTTCCAGGTTTTAACTGATTCTTACTTGTTGTTCATCCTGTACTACATATCTCAATTTACCAGGTTCTAACTGACCCTTACCTGTTTTTCATCCTGCACTACATATCTCAGTCTACCAGGTTCTAACTGATCCTTAGCTGTTGTTCATCCTGTACTACGTATTTCAATCTAGCAGGTTTTGTCTGATCCTTAGCTGTTGTTCATCCTGTACTTCATTTCTCAGTCTACCAAGTTCTAACTGATTCTCAGCTGTTGTTGATTTTTTACCACATATCTCAATCTACCAGGTTTTAACTGATCCTTAGTTGTTGTTCATCCTGTACTACGTTTTTCAATCTACCAGGTTCTAACTGATCCTTAGCTGTTCTTCCTGTACTACATATCTCAATCTAACAGGTTCTAACCTATTCTTAGCTTTTGTTCATCCTATACTACATAACTGAATCTACCAGGTTCTAACTGATCCTTAGCTGTTTTTCATCCTGTACTACATATGTCAATCTATCAGCTTCTAAGTGATTCTTAGCTGTTGTTTATTCTGTACTACATATATCAATCAACCAGGTTTTAACTGATCGTTAGTTGTTGTTCATCCTGTATTACATATTTCAGTTTACCGGGTTTTAACTGATCGTTAGTTGTTGTTCATCTTATACTACATATCTTAATTTACCATGTTCTAACTTATCCTTACCTGTTGTTCATCCTGTGCTACATATCTCAATTTACCAGGTTCTATTTTATTCTTAGCTGTTTTTCATTTTGTACTACATATCTCAATCTACCAGGTTCTAACTGATATTTAGTTGTTGTTGATTCTGTACTACATATCTCAATCTACCTGGTTCTAACTGATCTTTACCTGTCGTTCATCCTGTACTACATATCTCAATATACCAGGTTCTAAGTGATTCTCAGCTGTTGTTCATTCTGTACCACATATCTCAATCTACCAGGTTTTAACTGATCCTTAGTTGTTGTTCATTCTGCACTACATATCTCAATCTACCAGGTTTTAACTGATCCTTAGTTGTTGTTCATTCTGTACTACATATCTCAATCTACAAGGTTCTGTAGATTAAATTTTGTATTGTCAGAGAACAAAACCTTCGTCCACTTTTCTGTGTCTCATGTTTGGTGCTTCTCAGCAGTGTTTAACCGAGCTGTTTCATGGTGTGGAAGGAGGCGTGGCCTTTGGATACGTTTACGGTTTTCAAAGCCCTTCTCTCGAAGATGCCGTTTTGTTGTTTTTGAGCTACATTCTGCATCCGTAAGGGCTTTAATGTGATTCGACGATCGCCTGCTCAACGCCGGCAAAACTTTCTTGGGCCGACCATTTAAAATTATAGTTTCGTATTCCTCAGAGTCTTTTAAGAAATTGTCAACAGCAGTTTTACTACGCCCAATTTCACCAGCGATGGCATGTTGAGAGAGACCTTGCTTTTGCAGCTCGACAATTCTGCCACGTTCAAATTCTGTCAACTTTTTAGCCTTTGCCATGTTTTTACCAATTGTAACACAGGAGATGTCAGTGTGAGATGTTGACAATGCTAATGCTTGAACACAAATGACTTAAGTTTCGTTACGTGTTTACTTATTAACGCTTCGTTTCAGTATGGTCTTAAACTTTTGACCAGCTAGTATTTAGGCGAATTTCATAGTGTTCACATTTTCCTCATTAACTGGTGAAAAGTTATGTTTCTTTATTTTTCCTTTTCTTATTTTCATCTTTTTATCTTTCATCTTTTTTTACTCAAACGAGTGGTTGAGTCTAACAACGCAAAATGCATATTTTTTTTCTTTATGTTCATTGGCCTTAAGATTTTGGCCAGCAGTGTATTTAAAACACAACACAACAAATCACCTTCACACGTTTTCAAACACTGCAAATCGAATAAGAACAACATAATCATAAAAACACCCAATTACTAAATAAAGAAACCAACATTAACAAACTCAAAATTAAAGAAGCCTTACTTATGCAACAACTCAAGCCGAGAATAAACATCAAACATCTGAGCTCGTCCTCTACATTCCTACACTCAGTTACACAACCTTCTTCATACATGTGGTCAGCTAACAGTCACTTACCTCTTTCTTTTTTTGTGAGCCTGACGACGACCTAAGAAAGTCAAAACGTTGTTCGCTCCTCTTCATAAAAATATTCTTAACACATACAAGCAGTTTTTAAATGTATGTGTTTTTCTGTCAGATCTCTAGATTCTGTCAGAACATGACGTGTATAAAATTCAACTTGTTACGTATTATTCTTTATCCTTGACGAGTCTCCTCTTTATTACGTTACTTACTTTACGGGCCTGGCATGGCCGAGCGCGTTAAGGCGTGCACTCGTAATCCGAGGGTCGCGGGTTCGCGCCCACGTCGCGCTAAACATGCTCGCCCTCCCAGCCGTGGGGGTGTATAATGTGACGGTCAATCCCACTATTCGTTGGTAAAAGAGTAGCCCAAGAGTTGGCGGTGGGTGGTGATGACTAGCTGCCTTCCCTCTAGTCTTACACTGCTAAATTAGGGACGGCTAGCACAGATAGCCCTCGAGTAGCTTTGTGCGAAATTCCAAAAAAACAAAACAAACAAACAAACAAGTATTTGTTTGTTTGTTTTGGAATTTCGCACAAAGCTACTCGAGGGCTATCTGTGCTAGCCGTCCCTAATTTAGCAGTGTAAGACTAGAGGGAAGGCAGCTAGTCATCACCACCCACCGCCAACTCTTGGGCTACTCTTTTACCAAACAAGTATTTGTTTGTTTGTTTTGGAATTTCGCACAAAGCTACTCGAGGGCTATCTGTGCTAGCCGTCCCTAATTTAGCAGTGTAAGACTAGAGGGAAGGCAGCTAGTCATCACCACCCACCGCCAACTCTTGGGCTACTCTTTTACCAACGAATAGTGGGATTGACCGTCACATTATACACCCCCACGGCTGGGAGGGCGAGCATGTTTAGCGCGACTCGGGCGCGAACTCGCGACCCTCGGATTACGAGTGCACGCCTTAACGCGCTCGGCCATGCCAGGCCAACAAATACTTACTTTACGTATTACTGATTCAAATCAGTACAAATATGAATTTGAAAAAAGAAGATAAATAAATGTTAATACATATTAAATTTATGATATTTTGTAACAAGTTTGAAACAAACAATGTTCTTTTTTAACACAAATATATTTCAATACAAAAATTATAATTTATGAAAACGGTTATTACTAAGAGTTATTACAAATGATGGATTATATACAACAGTTTAACAAAACGGTTATCACTAAGAGTTATTACAAATGATGGATTATATACAACAGTTTTACAAAACGGTTATCACTAAGAGTTATTACAAATGATGGATTATATACAACAGTTTAACAAAACGGTTATCACTAAGAGTTATTACAAATGATGGATTATATACAACAGTTTTACTAAACCGTTATCACTAAGAGTTATTACAAATGATGGGTTATATACAACAGTTTTACAGACGTTAATACCGTTCCTCACCGTTTAAGTTAGCTAGTTTGATAGGCTGCACATTCTTACAAACTGAATGTTTCCGCCGAATATATTTAATATTTTCGAAGTAAAAATAACGTAAAAGTTGATTAACTGAAGTTGAACGGTTTGTAATGTTAAAGATCTGTAAGTGTTGCTAGTCAAATTGTGTAGTTTTCTGATTAGTTAGGGCTAATCACAGTTCTAATATTCCATTCTGATGGTAAGTGACTAACAACATTCTTCATGTATTACTGTCTCTAGGTTTTTATATGAATCAAGTGCGTCGTTCGAAGTTTCAAGAATGTTCTAGCGCGTTTTCGTAAAAGAAATTTTGTGAACTACACTCAAGAAACTTCTACAAATTTCTGGAAAAGGCTGGTCTAGAAACAATACAAATACCAATCAAATTAAAGTATTTTTGTTTTTAAAATTTCTTCGTTCAACGTGTTTTATATGTTTGTACAGCAGATTCATGACTTTATATTTGTGATTAAGATACGAAAAAAAGGTTTGGTACCAATTACAACATCAAAACACAACTTGTTTTTGAATTTTGCTCAAAACTACTCGATTGCTCTTTGCGCTAGATGTCCCTTATTTAGCAGTGTCAGACTAAAAGGAAGACAGCTAGTTATCACCACTCACCACCAACTCTTGGGTTACTCTTTTATCAGCATTTTACCAAGATTGACCGTCATATTATAACGCTCCAACGGCTGAAAGGTTAACCATGTTTGGAGTGATCATGATTCGAACCTCAGATTACGAGTCGAACACCTTAACCTACCTGGCCATACTGGACCTTGAATGTAACACCTTAGCCCTCCTGGCCAAGCTGGACCTTGAGTCGAACACCTTAACCCACCTGGCCATGCCGGACCTTGAGTCGAACACCTTAACCCACCTGGCCATGCTGGACCTTGAGTCGAACACCTTAACCCACCTGGCTATGCTGGACCTTGAGTCGAACACCTTAACCCACCTGGCCATGCTGGACCTTGAGTCGAACACCTTAACTCACTTGGTCACGCTGGACCTTGAGTCGAACACCTTAACCCTCCTGGCCATACTGGACCTTGAGTCGAACACCTTAATCCTCCTGGTTATGCTGGACCTTGAGTCTAACACCTTAACCTACCTGGCCATGCTGGACCTTGAGTCGAACACCTTAATCCCCCTGGCCATGCTGGACCTTGAGTCGAACACCTTAACCTACCTGGCCATGCTGGACCTTGAGTCGAACACCTTAATCCCCCTGGCCATGCTGGACCTTGAGTCAAACACATTAACCTACCTGGCCATGCTGGACCTTGAGTCGAACATCTTAATCCAGCTGACCATGCCGAAGTTTTCTATTGAAAAGGCGAATAACTAATTTAAAAATTTTGAGAAGCTTTTACGTTACTTTGTGTTTTCAGCCTTTTAGAAGTTTTCTTTCATTAATAGTGTGATTAAGTTTTTTGTTACATATCTTCTAGTTGAATTTAAACAATTTTATCTTTACTAACTTTAATTGTCCTGTGGTTTGTTTGTTTTTATAACTTCAATCACCAAAGTATAAGTTTCTATAATTACATCTCTTCTTGCTGTAGTGTACATTCGAATTTTGTCTCTGTCATCTCACTGGCAAAGACTCGAATGCGCTTTTATCTTTTCACCAAAAAACACTGACATCTGTACAGTTTCTTATATTTCCGATGGTAGAAAATAATAATAGTTTAAATAACTATGATTTTCAAAATCAAGTGTAGACGTTTTCAAAGGCCGTTAATAGTGTGGTGTCGCATATTTTACTGCACACGTTATTAACAACACATAGACTATATACACAGTGATTCGAATTTTAGCATAAAAGTCAACTGTATTTTTATCTGCACGTTTTGTTTTTCACATTTTAACTGTCTCAAAGAAGGAACATGCCAGTAGGTACATAGTAAGGCTGAGCTTTGTTTGTGGGGAATTTTACCCGTTTAGGTTGTGGTGACCTTCGATTTTGCCTTGCTATGGTTTTTAAACGTTGTAGTTATTACCGTGTGTTTTCTTGGTTAAGTGGATTATTTTCATTTTTCTATAATCGACATCGCAGGAAACAGATGCAGTTTCGGTTTGTTTTGTTTCAGACAGTTGCCATGACAACTTTAGACGAAACGTTAAAAATTCTGATGTCTGTCAATACCCCATCTTCTTGTCGCATGCTGTATACTGCAGTATATTTAGAACGTAGATAATCAAGTAATTTTATTTTCTAAATAAGTTATTCACACGCGTGAGAATTAAACATTGAATAGCTGTGTATATATTGTGCTTTAATTAAGATAATTTTGAATCTCTCAAGTGAAAGTACAGTGGGATGTCTTGATCCAGAGACCAAAACACTCTTAACTTAAATACCCTTGGTTGATTTTTGTGTCGGCTAAGAATAAGTACAGGTTTCATGTGAAGTTGGTCTAATAATATCTACAAATAAGGAGAACATAATTTAGATATTATCATGAGAAAACTGTTTGGATTGTCTTTAAATTAACCAGAAACTTGGAAAAGGATATAATCTGTATTTTGTAAAAGACAGTATTATAAATCATGTACATTCATTTGTCAGTAAGACGATGGTGACTGTTAGCTTTATTAATTAAAAACAAAATATTGGAACAGTCAACACATGAAAACACATGATTAAAGTGTTAAATGTATTACAAGTTAAAATAAGCAATTCGTCTTAGAGCGAGAATATGAAGTTTATTAATCATACTGAATAATTTATTTTGTATTGACTGTTTTTAGAAATAAACCAATTCAAACGAGGGCTTTATTGACTGTGAAGAATTTTGTAGAGTTTGTGTTGTTATTGTTTTATATTGTCTGGAGAAGTTTTCTGATCTATATATTATTTTTGTAATCAATTACAAAGCTACAAAATTCGGTGTTTGTTCTCAGCCCACTGTGTCACAGAGGGGTCAACTCGAGCTACCCAATTTCTATCACTTATTTATTTTATCTTCAACTTTATATATCTTTAAATTTATATGTCACTCTTACATTTTTTCCTTTAATAATTCGCAAAAGGAAAACTCTACAAATTCGTCACAATAAAGAAACATTTTTTTTTATATATTTCTCGTCAGTTCATGAAATAAAATATCACGAACTGCTTCACTGAATAATACTTCGGCAGGATGTTCAAAACAGACTGGGAAAAGTCTCTCATGGTATGAACACAATTTGTTTTAAATTGCAGTTCTATGTTTTTCTACAGCAGAACAAAAAGCTATAGAAGTAATCGGTCTTTCAACACAAGATGTGAAGGTATGTTGAGGCGTAATTGTTGTTCTCTTTATGTGTTTATCAGAAAAACTCCCAGATAGTGGACGGTCAGTTGAGAACTCACATGCGATTTTAATATCAATATAAAAATGGACAAACCAAATAATTCTTGTGGCTATTTGTTGTTAAGCGCAAAGCTACACATTGATGTATCCTATTTGTTAACACCCCAGAATGACTGAAACCCGAATCGTAACACTGTAAACTCATATGATAACCAATGACTCAAGGAAGGTATATGTAGTTTTATCTCGTTACGAGAAATAGTTTATATCTTTATAGAAGTGACCTTGAAAGAAAACTAAAGTTTACAAAAATTAAATGAATTAACAGCTTTAATCAATATTCTCAAATTCAAACTAAGGTGTACAAATTAACGACGGATTATAACGATTGAATATAAATAAGTAACACTGGTTTATATATGACAAAATAACACGTGCTAGGTGCCTTTAATTCATTGTAATAAGTAGGAAGTAAAACATGTCGATCCACCAATATAACGTATGATTTCATAATACTGAGATGTCATCGTTATGGTTCAGAATATTTTGAAAACAATTTATGTTTGATACTGTAACATAGAGTCAGTACTTTACAACGGATAATTATAAAAATTGACAAAAATAATGAAAAATGAGTCTCACAGTCACTTGTAAACGAAACTAAATCAGAACGAAAGATTGTGAAGATACTTTAAAACACCCAGTGTAATAATGTTGTGGAGCATTTCTATACAGTATGCAGAAGACACAATAAGAATGACGTTGAAATCCCACAATTCGGTTGTTGTCCAAGAGGTGGTGGAAGACGATGCTGACTAGTGTATCATATCAAAACTAGAAACAGTTCATTCTAGTTTAAAATTATGTGTAGTTTTTATTTCTATACGACAGAACAAAAGTTACCGAACTTTCTCAACAAGAAACTAAAATGTAAAAGTGTAATTCTTACACTCGTGTACACATGGTGTTCATGTCTCACCTGTTGATTAAATATAATTATAACTTATTTTGTCAGTACAAATACTCTATAGTAACATCTCTCTCTTTAAAATGTGTCAGCTGTTTATATGTTTCCTTTAGTACGTTATATAAGAGACATTTTGTTTAGTTTGGAAGATGTTATATAAGACATTTAAACATTCTTACATGTATACTTATTTACATTTCGTTAATTATTAAATATGAGCATTCTCTGATGTGTTGTAAATTACAAAATACAATATTATAGTTAATAATATGTCCACTAGGGTGTACATTCTAGACATTTTACACACCAGTTGCTACTGATCTCTACATGTTGTTGTAACCTACACTAAGTTTCCAGGACAGATATATCAATTGTATTCTTATGACACAATAGTAACTGGCTACTTTACATTTCTCCATCTGCCTCTGACCCACTCGTGAGTACAATCACAAAGTCTTAATGTTAACATTATATTTTTCCTAAATTTTAATGGTTCACCTGTGATCCAGCAATAAGTGTGAGAACTTACAAATCTATATTTTGTTATTAGGTGCTTCAAGTTGGTTCTAATGATAAAACAATAACTCACTAAACACTCAAGCAACAACGTATTATTATGATACATGAAAGAGAATTTAAGTTTCTAGCTACTCTGATGCCAGAAGGGTTGTTGTAAAACAATCACCAATAGTGGCATTATTTCAACAATAACTTCTTGTTCCTGTTCACAATGTCAAACAATTGTATTTTGTTCATATTCTGAACTGTTTGTTTTTTGTACTAATAATGAATTTTAAATAGCAGACTGTGATATTTTTTGACGTAAAGAAACGACATGAATATTTGAAGACCTTTTGCTTCCTTTTTAAAAATTAGCTAGATCTGTTTAGAGCATGCTGTAAGGACTTTGAACAGAAACATGAAGAAAGCTAACAACGTGAGTTTCCAACTATATAGTACCGAGTTCAAGGTCAACAAACAGTTAAATTTATTGGTATTACCTTCACTAGTAGACTCACATGGAATGTTTACTTTTAAGAAATATGTACCTACCCCAAATGTAAACCATCTTCGCAAAATAGGCAGTTAACTGAACTGTGCAATAAATTATGTTAATATATGAAATGTGTGTAAGGTTTATATTTGAATATTGTAACGTGCAATATGTCAAACTATCTTTTGAAAATGTTCACAGTCCTCATAATTGTATTCAGATTATTCTATATTATCTGGGGCTGAGCGTTTTGTTCCCAGATGTGGGCGTGAGAACTGGATTTACTGGTTCTTGGTGTTTATCTACGTTGGTGTAGATGGGTCGCTAATGAAACCTCACCACTCTGAACCAACCAATCAAGAAATATTATGTGTATAAAAAACGGCTGGTATGGGGTAGAGAAAGCACTTTATAATTTTGTCTACAAGTTGGTTTTCTCGTCATTACAGATAATCAAGAGACATTACAATCAGAGTTGTTATCTTTATAACCGTTACAGTTGAAGTGTTTGTGATTTCCTTGAACATTTTCCCTTTCTATAAACGTAAATAATCACTGATGACGAAAAAACCAACACTTGTAGAGAAAAATATATTTGTAAAACAGCTGGTTTGGATTGAGAAAAATTTTACGAAGAGAAGCGAACAACGTTTCAACCTTCTTCGGCCATCGTTATGTTCACAAAGAAAGAAAGACATAACTGACCGATAGATGACCACATGCTTGAAGGGGGTTGTGTAACTGAGTGTAGGAATGTAGAGGGCGTGCTTAGATGTTTGATTATATTTGTTAATATAGGTGTAAAAATGTTCCATTGTATTGGTTTACTTTGGGCTTGAGTTCTTGTAAAAGTGAGGCTTCTTTAATTTTGCGTTTGTTTCTTTATTTAGTATTTGAGTTTTTTCTATGGTTATGTTGTGTTTTTTGGATTTGCAGTGTTCGAAAACGTGTGAAGGTGACTTTTTGTGTTCTTTAAATGTGGTTTCCGTTTTTTCACTTGTTTTTTCAATATAAAAGTCTTGACAGTTATCACAGGAACTGTAAAACCATTATAATAACCAAACGACATCTAGTGTATGATTTTTTAACGATACAAATTTCGCTTTCTAAATAACTTTTAAAAATGAAATGAATTTTATATTGAAAATTTTCTAATCCTTGATGTTTTCATTCTTAAATAACTTTGCATCTGACAACCAAGACCAATACCCGAGATATCAACCAAAACACATAGAAAGAAAGTTTAACAGTAGATAGAAAAACGTCAGAGTTACCATGTATGTCACGAAATATCGACTTGTAAAATGAAAACAAAATATCACTTTCTGACAGCATGATGATAAGAGTTATTCAGTCAAGTACTTAAGGTATGTATTTAGTATATCATTCATTAAAATTATATAATAAAAAAAAACTTTCTCATAAGATATAAATATTATATTACCCAAGACTGTTTAATTATTAGTTACTTCAGCCACATTTTATTGGAATGTAAACATGAAATGAGATTAAGGTACTGAAACTTAACTATTATAGTTTTAATGAGATACACAGTTCTTAGAACATCACAACCAATCAGAATGACTCCATCAACAGTTGACGTCAAGAACCAAATTACAGTGTTATAGAGACATGCAGAGAGATAAACACTGAGCCAGTAGGAAACTGTGAGTGAATATTTGTTATTTATATGTAAAACATTTCTGTTAACGTGGCTCATGTAGTGGTGGAATAACTATAATACTGTAAATGTAAGTTGTGTGATTAGGGTAGAATGGATGTAAGTAGTCAAAACTGTTTGAAAACCCTCACACACAGTTTACATATAACGGATATACACATGTAGTTTATATACAAATAAATTGTCTGGAACACACCTAGCTATTACAACATTAGAATAAACGAACCTCAATGATCACTATAATAGCCACTACTTAGATATTTTAACATAAAAACACACAACACAGGTTTCTATAAAGATATTTCATTTATTTCACTAAGGTATACAGGCTGCATTGATGATTTTTCTACCCTAAATCATGTAGATGGGCTGTTTGTTACTTTGTTATACTATTAAAATTCTCACAAAGTTACACGAGAATTATCTGCGCTAGTCGTCCCTAATTTAGCTGTGTGAGATCAGAAAGAAGGAAGATAATCACCACCAACCGTTGGTTACATCTTAACTTACAAATTGTGGAATTGCCCATCTGGCCATACCAAAATTAACTATCACTTTTAAAGCCTCTTTCGATGAGAGAGCTTGCAAGATTTATCAGAGGAGGATTCGAACTCGCGACCCTTATAATTCCAGCTGAGATCGCTATCCATGTGGCCATAACTACATACACTTAGTTCAGTGTGACCACATACTCCTGTTTGTCACTTGACAGGAGTCATTTGTACCATTTTGCAAAGCTCTACAGTTTCAAACATCTGAAACTCTGACTTGAGTATTTATTATGATTAACCTGTCGTCTTTTTTACATCTACATATTGAGAAAACTTAGAAATCAAGAATTTTTTTTCTTCAGGGGTTGTCAGAGAAATGAATTTCTCATTGTTTCGGTCATGTTTTGTCCAAACAGAAAACAAAAATATTTTACTGTGACTTGTAACATCATGGTTTATGTGAAGATTTATGAAAACAACCATGAATGCAACGTTCACAGGTTCGTTGGTTTTGAATGGGGAAGCTTCAAGGTAACACAGCTACAGCGGGTGTGGAAAAACACCAGGATCCAGTGGATTCTACTTTCACCAGTTCATCAGGGAACCAAACTCTCCGCTCCAGAAAGAGACACTCACGACAAAGGCCGATTTATTTAAAGTTATACATGAAGATACATAGATTGATAACAATGTAACGTGATATTTAACTTTGACAATATCTGACAGAAATGTTGAACTTATAGTATAATGTCTGAGTAATGATCAAACTCGTGAATAATAAAAAAATGGCTTGGAATTAAAAATAGACATGAAGCGTAATACTTTAACACTAAATATTATGACTCTCTAACAGAGGGCGCTATTTTTGAGAGTTAGATATTGTTTTTTACAACAAAACGTAATTAACACTTTAGTAAACCTACTGGACCCTAATGTGTATTATTTTTTTGATCTTTCATAAACGTTTTTTTTTACAATCAAACTCACATCTAAATATTAAGAACAATCTATAATAATTTAAGATAAATAAACAAAACTAGTTTATATGTGACTAAATAAAACTTATTATCAGACTTTTTTGCCGGGTAACACATTCAATACAATCAAAAAACATTTTCCATTATTTACCAATAATTTAAGTTCAAGGTCCGGTTTTATTGATAGTTCAACTGTATATGTTTCAAAATAGTCTCCATACAGGAAAGTTTGTTTAAGTTGATAAAGTAGATGTGTTGTATGTGATTACTATAACCCTGCTATTCATTTTTCATCATCAGATACCTAAAATGAAATACTAAACGACTTCCTGTACATTACAATTTATATTTTGTTCACAGTTCCAACTTTTAGAGAATTCAACTGTATAGGATTCTGAATATAATTACAATAAAAACATATCGTTACATCACAGTGTAAGAATATGTTTCGTGTTAAATAACTGGTCCGTAACAATTCTGAAGATACTTCTGAATGGGACACGTTTAATAAAACACTAAATGACTTCCTGTTTGTTTGGTTTGTTTTGGAATAAAGCACAAGTGTATTCAATGGGCTATCTGTGCTCTGCCCACAACAGGTAACGAAACCCAGTTTTTAGCGGTACTTTCTGCACTTTAACAGGTTCGTTCTGTTTCAAGTTTTGGAGTTAAGACAATTACATATAACATGCTATATAATCAAACTAAGAAACTAATTATCCGTATAATAATGATACAGTACACAGAGTGCCAGCTATCAGACATAACACTATCTTTGGATCAGTAAATAAAAACTTACCAGTCCTTTAAAATGTACTATTTTACTCTTTTTTATGTGTCATGTAATTTATAAGAGAATTATATAGAGGTCTCCAAGTTACTGTAGAAAACAACGGTAAGTGTCGAATCCACACAAATTGGAATCGTCTGTTTATGGAAAAAAAGTTTAATAAGATTGTGCAGATGACCTCGTAAACCCCATAAGTGAAGGTGTCTCTAAATTCCATACCTCCATGTAGTATCATAAGCTTTTTGAAGGTCAAATAATGTTGACACAACATGTTATCAGTTGAGAAAAGCTTCTCAAGTCGAATCAGGTGGCCTAAAATAGAGAGTCGGAATCTATACTGTGAGAAGAGGAGTTTCATTCTTGGAATCAACATTAACTACACATGTGAACAGGAAGAAAGTAATCAAATGTCATTTATTAATCTCAAAATTATAAGAACCGACACACAATTTAAAACAGAAATCCACCGAAAAATCACCCATACTGGACTATACATTCCTTGGGACTCAGCACATGAAACAAAACAAAAACTTAACATACTAAGAAACCAGATAAACACAGCCATAAAACTATGCTCACCAGATAAAATTAACGATGAATTAGACAAAATAAAACAATACTTCATCAACATCAATAAGTTTCCTCCACAAACCGTAGGAAACATTATACGCACACACCAGGACAGAAAACAAAATCAACCAACAAAAGTAAATATATCTCACGAATCAAAAAATCACGAAATCATATACTGCTGTATACCATATATTCCTGACATCAGCAAACAAATAACCAACATTTGGCAAAAACTAGTAACAAAATATGACATTCCAGTTAATTCTAAATTTATTCAAAAACCAGACACAAAACTATGTAACACATACACTGACAAACACCACACCAACATTATTTATAAAATACAATGTGGAAACTGCCACGACTTCTGTATTGGAGAAACAAGTAGAAAAATGGAAACCGGGTTCAAAGAACACAAAAAGTCATCTTCACACGGTTTCGAACACTGCAAGTCCAATAAACACAACATAACCATAGAAAACACTCAAATACTAAATAAAGAAACAAACATAAACAAACGCAAAATTAACTTAAACGCAAAATAAACCAATACAAAGGAACACCTTTAAACTTACATTATAAATAATAAAATAAATAATATAAAATTATATATTCAAACATCTAACACCGCCCTCTAGATTCCGACACTCAGTTACACAACTCCTTTCAAACATGTGGTCAGCTTCCGGTCAGTAACCTCTTTCCTTCTTTGTGAACCTGACAATGACCGAAGAAGGTCGAAACGTTGTTCACTCCTCTTCGTAAAATATTTTCTCAACCCAAACGAGCCGTTTCTAACATATATATTTCTCTGTATAAATATTATTCATCTGTTTTGTTCAAACCTTGTTTTATTTCCTGATAAATCATTTAGAACACAATTAACCCTTGACGTTTCATTTACACTCCTCCATTTTCTTTTCTTGGCAGTTTGCCAGTACTGTTTTTAAACTATCGAATGTCTTCTATATTGTTCATGATACAAATATCATTATATATTAAGTTAGTGCCCGGCTTGTACAGCGGAAAGTCTGCGGGTTTACAACGCTAAAATGAGGGGTTTGATTCCTCTCAGAAGATAGCCAGATTTGGTTTTGCTATAAGAAAACACACACAAACATTTTAAGTTATAAATATCTTTTCTGTCATAAATCACAAATTTGAAACTCTTCATATCCAGCACCTTAAATATATAAATTTGTTTTATATTTCCAATAAAGTTTCATCAGTCGCTTCACCGTTTATCGTAAAAGAAACATCTTGAAATAAACGTTTTTTTTAATATTATTTAAACTGCAACGAGGACTAGAGAAAGTTCACTTGGTCTGAAAAACATTTTTTTTTTAATTACAGAAACTCACCGCTGTTGGGGAACAAATAATGATCGTTCATTCTAGTTCCTCGTCTCTATAAATTATTAATGCCATACAAGATGGACAGTCAACCGTTTTTTCTTAAAGGTAATTGGAAGGTGCTACTGATTGGTTTTATTCCCTGTGGTCAATAACTAAATATTAGGGGCGGTGGAAAACAGTTTTATTGTTTCTTCCCTTACACAACACGTCTTATTAAGTTTATCTTGTCTTCAACGTCTTATGATTTTTAAGACGTTACGTTTTACTATTGTCGTTAAGGTAAGGTTGAAAACGTTTTAACTTCACTATTTTTTAAAAATTCTTGAAGCTAAATTCTAAAACCGCTAACTCGATGCCTTCACATCGTCCCCTGTGACACAGCGGTAAGTTTAAGTTGTTAGAACATTTAAAATCTGTGTATTATTCCCAAGACAGACAGACCAGTGTGGCTTTGTTCTTACAACAAACAAATAAAGTCTTCAGATATTTATACAGTTCCGTCAGAGAAATAAAACATTCTGTTGTTCGTCTTTATTCTTATGAAACTCTTCAGAACCAGTGAATATTAGACGCATCAAGACATGATTTAAACATATTGGTTATAATTATAGAAAACTAGATGTCCTTAATTTTATGTAACATATGTGGTTATACTTTGGTTTTATTTGTAAAAAAAAAAAGACTCCAATTAATCAACGCTACCTAAATTTGAAAGTAAAAAGATTTAATAACTATTTGGTAAATGAGAGAGGAAATATTAATAATGACAGCAAATAGAAAAAAATACTTGATAACAAAAAAGAAATAATTTTCGATTTACTAAATTATTACACTAGGTGACGCTCTTTTATTATTTGTAACTCGTAACGAAAGTTTTTTTTCATTCAACACTAAATACATCTCTAAACTCTATTTTCTGAAATTGGTTGTCAAGTAATTATGGTAACCTATTTGACACAAACGTAAGGTAGGGGTCCAAGGTACGAGAGTAGCGTACATCTCATTGTTAGAATAAAAAAGACAGTTATACATGTCATGTTTCTCCGGAAAACAGATAAAATTTATATCACGTTTACGAAATAATGTTGTATACTATCTGCTATCAGAATTAAAACATAAATACTGTTGAAGAAATGATGAAGGTAATACTGAGAGACTGCCTGTAGAAGAGACCACAGTGAACAACCACGTATTGAAACAGTAGGTAGAGAGAAATGGATACTTTTGTGTAAAATACCTGGTTTGACTGGTCGATATTTGATTTATTGTCATGATCTATTGTTATAGTTGACATTGTAACAGGGAATGTGTTTTATGTTTAATTTTTAATAAAATAAAGACAACTATAAATGTTTTCTCCAAACTGTGTGTTATCTGTGGACCTGAATTGAAATGTTACTTAAAGAAGCCTTTCTCAAATGACAACATTTTGTATCAACATTCTTTGACCTTTAGAATGCTTATGACAGGACATGGAGGAATGACATTTTGCAAGACCTCCACATACATGGGTTATGTGGTCATTTGCCAATTTTTGTCAAACATTTTTAATAAAGAGACAATTCCACGTTGGTGTATGTTCGAAACTTTCCTGTTCTTTTCTATAGTAACTTGGAGTCCCTCAAAGCTGCGTTTTGAGTGTCTCACTTCTCAGTATCAACATTAAGACCATCACTGATAAACTCCCTCAAGTGAGATCTGTGTCGACGATTTTCATATCTTACGTCTGTCGTCGAGCATGAGCTACACTGAGCGTCAGGTACAGACTGCCCTCATGCGTTTACTGAAGTGGACCTGATAAAACGGTTTTAACTTCTCTTTCTCTAAACTCGTTTACATGCAATCTTGCTGCCAATGGGATATTCTCTCCGATTCTGAACTCCTTATTGCTGAATTTGTGCTACCCGTGATTTGTATTCATCTGTGGAGCGCTATACTTTGTATTAATCTGTGGAGCGCTGTACTTCGTATTCATCTGTGGAGCGCTATACTTTGTATTAATCTGTGGAGCGCTATACTTTGTATTCATCTGTGGAGCGCTATACTTTGTATTCATCTGTGGAGCGCTATACTTTGTATTCATCTGTGGAGCGCTGTACTTTGTATTCATCTGTGGAGCGCTATACTTTGTATTCATCTGTGGAGCGCTATACTTTGTATTAATCTGTGGAGCGCTATACTTTGTATTCATCTGTGGAGCGCTATACTTTGTATTCATCTGTGGAGCGCTATACTTTGTATTCATCTGTGGAGCGCTGTACTTCGTATTCATCTGTGGAGCGCTATACTTTGTATTCATCTGTGGAGTGCTATACTTTGTATTCATCTGTGGAGCGCTATACTTTGTATTCATCTGTGGAGCGCTATACTTTGTATTCATCTGTGGAGCGCTATACTTTGTATTCATCTGTGGAGCGCTGTACTTTGTATTCATCTGTGGAGCGCTATACTTTGTATTCATCTGTGGAGCGCTGTACTTCGTATTCATCTGTGGAGCGCTATACTTTGTATTCATCTGTGGAGCGCTATACTTTGTATTCATCTGTGGAGCGCTATACTTTGTATTCATCTGTGGAGCGCTATACTTTGTATTCATCTGTGGAGCGCTGTACTTTGTATTCATCTGTGGAGCGCTATACTTTGTATTCATCTGTGGAGCGCTATACTTTGTATTCATCTGTGGAGCGCTATACTTTGTATTCATCTGTGGAGCGCTGTACTATGTATTCATCTGTGGAGCGCTATACTTTGTATTCATCTGTGGAGCGCTATACTTTGTATTAATCTGTGGAGCGCTATACTTTGTATTCATCTGTGGAGCGCTATACTTTGTATTCATCTGTGGAGCGCTATACTTTGTATTCATCTGTGGAGCGCTGTACTTCGTATTCATCTGTGGAGCGCTATACTTTGTATTCATCTGTGGAGTGCTATACTTTGTATTCATCTGTGGAGCGCTATACTTTGTATTCATCTGTGGAGCGCTATACTTTGTATTCATCTGTGGAGCGCTATACTTTGTATTCATCTGTGGAGCGCTGTACTTTGTATTCATCTGTGGAGCGCTATACTTTGTATTCATCTGTGGAGCGCTATACTTTGTATTAATCTGTGGAGCGCTATACTTTGTATTCATCTGTGGAGCGCTGTACTTTGTATTCTTCTGTGGAGCGCTATACTTTGTATTAATCTGTGGAGCGCTATACTTTGTATTCATCTGTGGAGCGCTATACTTTGTGTTCATCTGTGGAGCGCTATACTTTGTATTCATCTGTGGAGCGCTATACTTTTTATTCATCTGTGGAGCGCCATACTTTGTATTCATCTGTGGAGCGCCATACTTTGTATTCATCTGTGGGAGCGCTATACTTTGTATTCATCTGTGGAGCGCTATACTTGGTATTCATCTGTGGAAGCGCTATACTTTGTATTCATCTGTGGAGCGCTATACTTTGTATTCATCTGTGGAGCGCTATACTTTGTATTCATCTGTGGAGCGTTATACTTTGTATTCATCTGTGGAGCGCTATACTTTGTATCATTCATCTGTGGAGCGCTATACTTTGTATTCATCTGTGGAGCGCTATACTTTGTATTCATCTGTGGAGCGCTATACTTTGTATTCATCTGTGGAGCGCTATACTTTGTATTCATCTGTGGAGCGCTATACTTTGTATTCATCTGTGGAGCGCTGTACTTTGTATTCATCTGTGGAGCGCTATACTTTGTATTCATCTGTGGAGCGCTGTACTTCGTATTCATCTGTGGAGCGCTATACTTTGTATTCATCTGTGGAGCGCTATACTTTGTATTCATCTGTGGAGCGCTATACTTTGTATTCATCTGTGGAGCGCTATACTTTGTATTCATCTGTGGAGCGCTATACTTTGTATTCATCTGTGGAGCGCTATACTTTGTATTCATCTGTGGAGCGCTATACTTTGTATTCATCTGTGGAGCGCTGTACTTCGTATTCATCTGTGGAGCGCTATACTTTGTATTCATCTGTGGAGCGCTATACTTTGTATTCATCTGTGGAGCGCTATACTTGTATCATCGTGAGGATATACTTGTAGCATCTGTGGAGCGCTATACTTTGTATTCATCTGTGGAGCGCTATACTTTGTATTCATCTGTGGAGTGCTATAACTTTGTATTCATCTGTGGAGCGCTATACTTTGTATTCATCTGTGGAGCGCTATACTTTGTATTCATCTCGTGGAGCGCTGTACTTTGTATTCATCTGTGGAGCGCTATACTTTGTATTCATCTGTTGGAGCGCTATACTTTGTATTAATCTGTGGAGCGCTATACTTTGTATTCATCTGTGGAGCGCTGTACTTTGTATTCTTCTGTGGAGCGCTATACTTTGTATTAATCTGTGGAGCGCTATACTTTGTATTCATCTGTGGAGCGCTATACTTTGTGTTCATCTGTGGAGCGCTATACTTTGTATTCATCTGTGGAGCGCCATACTTTTTATTCATCTGTGGAGCGCCATACTTTGTATTCATCTGTGGAGCGCCATACTTTGTATTCATCTGTGGAGCGCTATACTTTGTATTCATCTGTGGAGCGCTATACTTTGTATTCATCTGTGGAGCGCTATACTTTGTATTCATCTGTGGAGCGCTATACTTTGTATTCATCTGTGGAGCGCTATACTTTGTATTCATCTGTGGAGCGTTATACTTTGTATTCATCTGTGGAGCGCTATACTTTGTATTCATCTGTGGAGCGCTATACTTTGTATTCATCTGTGGAGCGCTATACTTTGTATTCATCTGTGGAGCGCTATACTTTGTATTCATCTGTGGAGCGCTATACTTTGTATTCATCTGTGGAGCGCTATACTTTGTATTCATCTGTGGAGCGCTATACTTTGTATTCATCTGTGGAGCGCTGTACTTCGTATTCATCTGTGGAGCGCTATACTTTGTATTCATCTGTGGAGCGCTGTACTTCGTATTCATCTGTGGAGCGCTATACTTTGTATTCATCTGTGGAGCGCTATACTTTGTATTCATCTGTGGAGCGCTGTACTTCGTATTCATCTGTGGAGCGCTATACTTTGTATTCATCTGTGGAGCGCTATACTTTGTATTCATCTGTGGAGCGCTATACTTTGTATTCATCTGTGGAGCGCTATACTTTGTATTCATCTGTGGAGCGCTATACTTTGTATTCATCTGTGGAGCGCTATACTTTGTATTCATCTGTGGAGTGCTATACTTTGTATTCATCTGTGGAGCGCTATACTTTGTATTCATCTGTGGAGCGCTATACTTTGTATTCATCTGTGGAGCGCTATACTTTGTATTCATCTGTGGAGCGCTATACTTTGTATTTATCTGTGGAGCGCTATACTTTCTATTCATCTGTGGAGCGCTATACTTTCGCCTTCTTGAAAGCAAGAAAAATGAAACTTGATATATATTTTTAAAATTTATAAGTTAAGTTGACACATATAATAATTAATAATTTTTGTTCAAAATATGTAATAAAACTCGGATGTAAACGTAAGTTTATTATTGAACCATCAAATTCCTCAACATTCTACCTACACAGTACAGTGGTACTGGTAGTTCAGTGTAAAATATATTCCAAGATATATCTGATATTCAGTATTCTATTTTTATCTAACAATTAGCTTGGATATATTCTATATTCCATAGTTCTAGTAGATATCAATGTTAGGAATTGATGACGTAATGACCTATTGATTGTTTCAGGTTGTGATGTTACTCACAAATATATGAACTGTTTGTTCGCTATGAGCTCAGTTTACACATTCGGCTTATAAATAACATTATTTATTCTAATAAAATTAACTACAGACTATTTCCAAGAGATTTTTTGTTTGTGCATGAAAAAGGTTTAGCTAAATATAAAAGAAAATGCAAAGCTCAACCCTGTTAAACACCATATAATATAATACCATCAGCTACAAACGTCTGTGTTATCCTGTGTACTATATCGTGATGTGAAAGTTCAAACAGGAATTAATAACATACTCCTCACAGACACAGGATGCAACTTTTCGGACTTCCATGTATTTGGATTTCTCAGGATGTCTCTCTGAATTCCTTGAAAATAGACATTGATGGTGTTTGATAATTGTGTAGAGAAACGGGAAGGGGGGAAGTCAAGAAATTTAATGTACAAAACATTCCTTCAATGGAAATTTCCCCCCGCAGTGTGCGTAGCCCCCCGCTAATATAGCGGTATGTTTACGGATTTATAAAGTTAACATCAGGGGTTCGATTCCCTTTGTTGGGATCAGAAGATAGCCCGATCTTAAGAAAACACACACCCACTCACAAACCCATCAGGTGTAATTTTGTCGGTGGTGAAAGAAAAGTCTACACCCTTGTTCTTGTACCATTACCTCAGGTTATGAATGTCTCACAGTTGGACTAAATCCGACAGTTAGGATTGTTGTTGTTGTTTTCAATTAAGCACAAAGCTACACAATGGGCTATCTGTGCTCTGCCCACCACGGGTATCGAAACCCGGATTTTAGCGTGTAAATCCGCAGACATACCGCTGAGCCACTGGGGGGGGGGCGTGTGAAGTAAATTATCGCGCTAACAGCTAAGCAAGACAGGATTCAATCAGTTATTAAAACTAAATTATTAGTAGGAACAAAAAGTGTTATGAAAGTTTTATTTTTGGTAAATGTTAAATTTAGATGTTAATCATGATTCATATTATAAGTACTATTGTATAGTTTTAATATTCACTGCTTGTGAAGATTTTCTTGTTTCGTACCAATAACAAAATGTTTTGTTACTGTGACATGACAGTATAAATATCTGAACACTTTGTTTGTTATAAGAACAAAGTCACAATGGTGTTTCTGTTGTGTACCATTTAACTACTTAAACTTATGCTGTACTCCAGGGAGCTGTGTGAAGGTGTTGAGTCAGCCGTTTGAGAATTTAGCTTCATGAATTAAAAAAAGGCCCGGCATGGCCAGGTGGTTAAGACTCGTAATCTCAGGGTCGAATCCCCGTCGCACCAAATGTGCTCGCCCTTTCAGCCGCAGGGGCGTTATACAGTGACGATCAATCCCACTTCTCATTGTTAAAAGAACAACCTAAGAGTTGGTGGTGGAGGTGATGACTAGCTGTCTTCCCCTTTGTCTTATACTACTTAATTAGGGACGGCTAGCACAGATAACCCTCGTGTAGCTTTGCGAAAAATTCCAAAAGAAACAAGCGACTGCCGACCTATTTTTATTATACACTAGTATGATCGTCACAGAGATATTATGTTCAACAGTTATATCACATATTGTTAATGTTAAATATGTTCTTATTACGTTACATTGTTATCAATCCAGGTATTGTTGTGTATAACGTTAAAAAAAATCAATCTTTGTGATGAGAGTTTTTTCTGAAGCGGAGAGTTTGGTTCCCTTTTTTTTTTATATGCAAAAACGGCTCGTTTTGGGTTCAGAAAATATTTTAAATAGAAGAGCGAACAACGTTTCGACCTTCTTCGGTCATCGTCAGGTTCACAAAGAAAGAGGTAACTGACCGGAAGCTGAACACATGTTTGGTTCCCTGATAAGCGCGTGAGAACAGAATATCCCTAGCTCGTGGTGTTTTTCCACACGTGCTGTACCTGGGTTACTTTGAAATCTTGCTACTTAAAACCAACGTTTCAACGTTACTTTCACAGTTGTTTACAAAAATCTTCACATGAGCCGCTATGTAACCTTAAGACATTAAAATATTTTTGTTTTCTATTTCCACACAAAAACAACATCAAAATGATGAGAAACTTTGTCCTCTGAGAACCTCAGAGGAAGAAAATTTCGTAATCTCTAAATTTTCTAAATATATTCAAGAAAAGAAGACAACCATAATAAATAATTAGATAAGAGTTTCACATCTTTGGAACTGTAGTGTATCATAAAACTGTACAAATGACTTCTGTCATGTGACAAACAAGACCGTGTCGTCACACTGAACTGAGTGTATGTATACAGTCCTGATACGGCTAGGTGGTGAGTGACTCGAATTCTTAGGGTAACGAGTATGAATTCCCCATTCAGCC
This sequence comes from Carcinoscorpius rotundicauda, assembly GCA_011833715.1. Taxonomy (NCBI): domain Eukaryota; kingdom Metazoa; phylum Arthropoda; class Merostomata; order Xiphosura; family Limulidae; genus Carcinoscorpius; species Carcinoscorpius rotundicauda. The sequence goes on along the minus strand of CM022391.1, from coordinate 3,441,585 downwards.
AAAGAGGGATTATAAATAACTGTTGATCCCAGAATTTGTAAATAAAAAGTAACTAACAGTTGAGGTGGATGGTGATGGCTATTAGCCTTCCTTCTTATCTCACACAGGTAACTTAAGGACGGCGAGCGCAGATAATTATCGTATAAATTTGTGGGAAGTTTAAGTCAAACAAGTTTGTTTGTTTGTTTTTGGAATTTCGCACAAAGCTACTCGAGGGCTATCTGTGCTAGCCGTCCCTAATTTTGCAGTGTAAGACTAGAGGGAAGGCAGCTAGTCATCACCACCCACCGCCAACTCTTGGGCTACTCTTTTACAAACGAATAGTGGGATTGACCGTCACATTATACACCCCCACGGCTGGGAGGGCGAGCATATTTAGCGCGACGGGGGCGCGAACCCGCGACCCTCGGATTACGAGTGCACGCCTTAACGCGCTCGGCCATGCCAGGCCTTAAGTCAAACAAAGAAACAAACATCGTGTCAACATGATTATTATAGAAAAATCATTTAGTTAGCCTGTATACTTATGGTTAAATAAGAGAAATGTCTTTATAGACACCTGTGTGTTTTAAAGTTAAAATAACTACGTTTTGTCTATAATATCGCACATCGAGGCTCGTTTGTTCTAATGTTACAATAGCTACGTGTGTTCCACACGATTTATTGATATATAAACCATTTGTGAATATCTGTGAAACACAACTACTTGCATGTTACTATCCATTCTAACCCTAATCACACACCTTCTTTACCACTTACAGTTTCCACCACTACATAAACCACTTTAACAGAAAGGTATCACATGTAAATAACAAACGATCACTCACAGCTTCCTATTGGTTCAATCTGTCTCTCTACATGTCTCTATAATATTGTAATTTATTCTTGACGTCAACTGTTACTGGAATCAATTTGATTGGTTGTGATGTTCTCAGAACTGTGCATCTCATTAAAAATACGACTATATAAGCTGAATATCAGGACCGAAGTCTAACTGTATATTTACACTCTAATAAAACGTGGTTGAAGTACCTAATAATTGACCACTCCTTGGTAATATAATTTTTATATCTTGTTTGAGAACATTTATTTACAATATTAATAATAATGAATATTAAACTAAGTACAGATTTTAAGTACTTATAATTTTTATCTTATAGAAATCTTGCATTAGATGTTGTCCAGTTATTGTAATGGTTTTAGTGTCCCTGTGATAAATCGGGAACTTGTTTCTTCTGTAACTCTCTACTTCCGTGTATAAAAAGTACCTCTGTTCTAATATATCTGAAGCTAGTAAGATATAGAATTCATGGGCAGTACTAAGTTTCGAGCTTTGTTTTAGGCTTCGTTAAAAGTCGCATTTCTCTAACTGTATTAATACTGATTTTAACAGATCAGAGAAATGAAGACTACAATTATTATACTATTGATGTTTACAACACTGTTGGAATCAACTCCAGGTAAGAGTATGAATTCTTTAACACTGAATTCATACAAACAGTTTAAATGGTATAATAGAAATATCAATTATAAGTTACGTTTGTCTGTATCGTTTAAGAAACTGCCACAATGTTTATTTCTTGTTACTAACGGAGGTTTGTAACATAATATTTAATGAAAGTAAGTTTATAACAACAACGTGTATCCAAACATTCGAATACTGTTTATAATGAAATAATGTAAAATAAATAATACTTTTGTTGACGACTATATATTTTACAGCAATTTAAAGTGAGAAATTAAATTATTTCAAAATGATTACATGTGTGAAACAGCAACACAGCGTGATACAACCGTGCATTTTTATAAAATTTGTTCTTATAACTTTTAAAGTAAATATTTAAATTACATTTGTTACTACAACTGAATATCTAACTGATCGTAAGTAATATAGACAATAAAGTAACAGATAATTGTTAATTAGCTAGTGTACAAAATAATAATCACATTAATACTGTTTATATGATTGATCTTGTGCTGTGTTTGTTATGACATACAATCCACAACCATGAGAACAATATACCGTATTTTATACAATGTAATACGAACATATTTTTTCTTTAAATCCCCATGAGTGTCCCAAGACAAAGGTGATGGGTTAAGACAAGAGGTTAACTTGGGATCTACTCAAATCGGCCTCTCATACAGATCATAATGTCAACACTTACTAATTACAAGTATCTTCAGTAGAATAAAACAATTGAACTAATATTGTCGATATACTGTGGAGTATATTGTGTCTGTACTCAGTAAATTGAAGAAAGTCAAGGATATATTAAAGTGTTGGTTGTAAAGCCAATTTGTTTTATTAGAATTCTGTCACAAATTAGGGTTCGTCTTCCACGATGTAGCCTCTAACTAAGGCGTAAAGTACGGTATTTTGTGTATAAGGTAACCAACGGAGAATTACTTTAATGTGTTTTTGCAGATAATGATAATTTTATGCACTTTTAGTGACGCAAAGGAAAGTTAAAATTTGATATAAGATACTGTTCTGGAAACAAAGTAGATTGGTTTATAGATTATCAATAGATTTTACTGACAAACTCGTTAAATAACGTAACTGTTAAATATGACTATTTTTTGTGACGTGTTCTGTAACATCAACGGTTGATCTTGGTATTGACGTAATTTTAACAGTTTTATTAACATAATGTTTATTAGTTAGGCTTCACAAGTAGATAAACAGTGATGATTTAAAAATTATTATAAAATATTATAGGCGACATATATTCTAATGACGTCACTTTGTTTACTACCTGAACTAGTGGGGAATTTCCGAGATGACATCGCATGTCCAACAAATCTTGTTCGTTGTGATGTTCCTCCTTCCTATTGTTGTTCTGATAGTAGTGGACTTGTTGGAGGTGGAGTTCTAGGTTCACAAGGAGTTGGAGGTGGTTTATGGATCTCTAACAGGAACCGTGTGGTTTAAAGTGTAGAAGGAAGCGATATATCCTGAGGATACTTTAGTATCCGTATGGAATTTTGTTATCAATAAAAAATAAATAATACAAATAATTCATGAATTTTCTTGTTGTTAAACACAAAGCTGACTAAGATCTTAGTTGAAAACACGCAGGGAATCGAAACCCGGAATTTAGTAATATAAGTTCTCCACCTTGGTAGCTGCTCAACGGAAGGTAAATGTGTGTGTGTAGTTAGAATATTAATACTGAAGTGTTAAGTTAAATGAATCAAAACTGAGGACTGAGTTAAAAACGGGAAATCAAAACCTCTGATTGATATTAGTTTGTTATAAACAACAACAATCCAAAACAGATATAAAAACAGATATAAAAATTGATATACAAATTGAAATACTTCCAGTGTAGAGACTATAATGTGGGATATAAAATGTACTCTAGATTTTGGAGGTGACTGAGGAACCTTACATCTGTCAGTTTTATCCTACATTCGCCAGTCTCACATAAAGTAATAATAGTAATAAAGATTAAAATAATATAAACCAGAATAATGAGATGTCGGTGTTCAAACGACATATTACATATTAAGAATGGTGAAATATCACATTTTATAACACATATTGGTAATTAGTTTCTCAGTTCGGTTATGTAATAGGTTATGTTAGTTGTCTTCCACGTACGTTGGAAGGTATTAAATCAATAATTACACAAATAATGAAATTTAATGTGTCAAATCAAGATAGTTTTATCTTGAAGTTTTTAACATGCTTCGGTTAATATTTTTGGACACTTTCAAATAATTTGGTAAAAATTTCAGATGTTCTAAATCATCAAACTTTAATTCTGACGTTCATTTGGTCCCCAACTCGTTCACTCGTAGTAAATTTAACTGATTATTGAAAATACAAATCGAATAATATTTATAGTGTTTACCAATTCTGTATTTTATTAAAATATAAGAAGTCAATATTTATTGAGTTAAATTTCTTCACAAAAATTAGCTTCCGTCTGGTGTGTAGAAAGACAACTCTTGAAATAATAATTTTTGTCAATGATAATAACACTATGATGCCTGTCTTTGTATCTCAGAACGGCTACTATGGGTATCAACACTTTTATTGATAAGAACAACGTTTCCCAGGTGATCTTCAGGTTAAGAGAGAATATCCTACTTTGTAGAACGACCACTTATTACAAGAAACGACTGCAGTCAAAGATAATTAAACAGCAGTTCATTTTCTGTGTAATAAAATCAAGTCTTTTATGTTTAATTAGTTTGGTTTTGGCGCAAAATTACATGAGGGTTATTTATACTAAACATTCCCAATTTTGTAACGTGAGACTAGATAATTACTCATCAACTCTTGGACTACTCTTTTAACCAACGAATAATGGAAGTAAATAATGCCCAACATGGCTGAAAGAGCGAGCATGATGGGTGGGATAAGGAATCGAACCTGCAACCTTCAAATTACGAGTCGATTACCTTAACCACCTGGCCATCTCAGGCTTTTAACACCAAAATTAAGTTGTAACATACAATAAGTATTAGCTTTTTATTCAAAATTTGTAATATAACTCCTAATTAAACGTAATTCTATTTTGAAATCAATAAAATAATTAAATCCTTGAACATTATGTCTAATCGGATAAACGAATATTCGAAATAATGGTACTGGTAGTTTAGTGTTAAATATTTCTAAATGTTTATCTGATTTACGATATTCCATTTCTGTCTATTATGTTGGATGTATTCTGTTTTCAGAGGTACTGGCATTTAATGTATTGATGTTGCTTACAAATGGAAGAACTATTTGTCAGTTTGGTTTCAAAATTCTACTGATAAATAACATTATTTATTCTACTAAAATTTACTACAGACCATTTCAAAGATGTTTTCTCAAAGGTATTTCTAACTAATCCGAGTTACAGATTTAGTTAAGTACAGAAGAAAATGCCAGCCTCAAATCTACATACTTAGAATCTGACACCAATGTACTGTTAGTACTGACTGTCAGGTATAGTATGGTTCATCAAATATGGAACAATTAGCCACGGAAGTTCATGTTAACCTATGGGATATATCATTACATAAAGGTTCAAACAGGAATTAATAATATACCGCTTGTAGACAGTGAATGTGTTCAGATGTGGGAAGACGGAGGATGGGGAGACTGGAGATTTAATGTAATGCACAAATATTTCTCTCAATGAATATTTTCTCACAGATCCATCACATGTCGATGAAGGAAGAAAATCTCTACACAACTGTCCTTGTATTATTATCCAGTTTATATTTATCCAACAGTTGGTCTAAATGTTTTGTGTTCTGATGGTTAGGTTTTTCATGCACTATCTGGAATGTATACATGTAATCACAGTGTTATAATTAAACTTGACAAATAGTATTGAATTAGAATATATAACTGAATTTTACATAAGATGTTATCCTGAAAACAATAAAGAAGATTGGTTTAGAAACAAATAGAAGGAGGTTTTTATTGACGAACTCAAAACTAACGAAAGTGTGAAATACTATTATATTTTGTGATGTGTTCAGTAACGTCATTGGTTGACCTGAGTACTGAAGTAATTTTAAGTTTTATTGTAGTGATGTTTATTAGCTTGGTTCACAAATGGAGAAAGAGTGACGAATAAAATTCATTATAACACAGTGACAAAGGATTTCATAATACTTATATATTATTGTTATGAATCAATATGTTTATTTATATTTCATATAACATTATGGAGTCAGTAGTTTGGAACACGTAATTACAATAATTATGCAAATACTGAAAACTGAATGTCAATTTTACTCATAAATATAATTTAAAGCAGTGCCATCTACTGTAAAAGCAGCGTCACTTACCGTAATAATAAAGTATATAGAATTCAGTTCCAGTAACGTTAAGAATTCTTCTAATTTCGCTATTTCTTTTTTTTATTATATTTTCTGTGTCAGTTACAAAATAATTACTAAACTCATTTTTAGGTCTCATTAACTTGCTCAGAACTATAAATCCGAGAGCTAATGGTTCGGATCTCGTTGACGAAGAAGCTTCTCATGTAATTTTGATCAAATGGTATGTTTTATTTTGTCTAAGGTTGAGCTCAAGGTTGAAACATAAATATCGTGATCCGCTTTGTATTCTAAATAAAGGTGTTTAACATCATTTCTTTATAACTGAGTAAAATAAATAAAACAAATTTATAACTGTATGTACTATAACAAATCGAGGTTTCTAACTTTATCACTAAAATCTCTAAATCACGTGGTGATGTTTCTAACACTCACCGTTTCTAGAGAGTTTCTTATTTCATAAAATTAAAGCTGAACGACAGAATGTTTTATTTCTCTGATATGACATAACGATAAAAATATTTTGTTGTTTTACAAGAACAAAGCCACACTGGTGTATCTACTTTGTTCACTTGTGAACCGCATTTGAACGTTGTAACTACATAAACTTACCGCTGTGGTATAAATATTAAAAACAGACTTGTTTATGAGCTTTCTGATATTTTAGTTATTAAACTTTCTACACTCCAATTGGTAACAGAACATTTTGTTGTATCATAAATTTAATACCTGTTTAGTTTAATAACCTGACTGTATTCAAGAAGTATTATCTTCACGATTGACTAACCAAAAAAGTATCTTACTGTAAAAGACTACTAATTCTTATGGTATTACTTTTGACATAGAGACCCTGTAACCCCAAGCACCTTTGAAAGGTTGACCTTTCTTCCTCAAGGATAAAATGGGTGTGGAGGTATAATTGAAGAGTGATATGTATATATTTGGTTCTCCATGAAACGTTTATTTTTCTATTAATTATTGTAAGCGTTTCACTTCTGGTACAATGTAGCTGATGGCAAAAATGTATGTGAAAAGGTGTTATGGATATTTTAGTTTAGAAATGGATAAATGTGCATATATAAAATTATGCTTAGGTGTTTAAGTAAAATAAATGACACCTGGTGACTGACTATTAAAAATACAGTAATCAGTTCATAATAACAGGTATGAAAAATCAGCTTAAAATAGTAAGTTTTAGTAAATTTGGCCTTCATAAAACTAATTAATGAATAAAGTTATTTTTCTGATGAAACCCGTGAATGTAGATCACTGACTCTAAGATCTATGTTATTTATGAAAGGTTTAACAGTATTTAGATGTGCAATCCCAAGTAATACTAAACTTTCTTAAGTTTCTTTCTTAACATCCAAGTGAAAAATGATTGTTTTCCATGCAATAAAACCCTTTGTCACACCTGCAAGTCCATATAAACCACGAACTCATTTTCTGACATGCACAAACAAACTTTATATAATGAAATCACTTGTTAAACAAAAAAACACCATTTTTCTTACATGGTGTAAACAAAATGCAGTCCTCATTAATTAGGACAAAAACAACCTTCAGAGAACATTTCAGCAACCATAACTATTCTATTAACACTGAAAATGATCTCTCAGTTGCTCAAAACATTTTCCAACCCACTTGGGTTATAGGATTCTCCATTTCATTTCTATCAATACTTCCTGAACCTGTGTGTTTTTCTATCATGAAGAATATGTTTAGAATGTTTTACGTTTCTCAACAACCTACTAATAGAGCTGTAAAAATTATTGTTACAGTCTTGTTGCTCTGAATGTTTACTGAGAGTATATATGATAAAAACTTGTTATAATCATGTTTAAACAATCCACTTAACTCTTCATACAATACTAATTCTTGTGTGTCAACTCTTGAGGTTTTGCTTATGCCACCAATCTTGAACTATTTCTCACCTAAATCACGTTATGACATGAATTGCAAGAGTACATAATATAGTCATCGTGTAGTAATATCCCTCCACCAGTAGGAAGGTGACACATCCTCCATGCTCATGGGTCCTCACATGAACTTGAAATTATCTTTATTCTTTATTTAGGCACATTCATTTTATTAATTTTGAAAAAAAAAGTGCAATCTTTGTGATTGATATATTAATCTTTATAATAAAGTAACTATCTTTTTGATGATATCTTATGACTTTCATGAAATTTATAATCGTTTCTTTTCATGGTTTCTCTGCAAGTGAGATCTATTTGTGTGTGACACCCTTTTCTCTGTCATTTGCATTCCCCAGTCTTCTGTACATGACTTCAGTCTTGCCCCACTCGTTTGCCACAAGGTGTTCAAGATGCTCATCTTTCCTTGGAGTCTTGGGTGGAAGTTTTATGCCATCATCTTTACCATCCCTTGATCCACATGCACTTGTTATTTCATCATTTCCTCTTCTCACTCTCTCTGCCTCCTCTGACCATACTCTCCTCCCAAGGGGTTATCCTTTGCCTATTCTACTGGTAGCTACCTCTAACCTTTGAACTTAGTTGACTTGGTTCCTGTTGAATTGCTTTTTTATCTTTTCTACTCACTTCATAACTGACCTTTGCATCACTTTGGTTTATACCTTTTGTCTATCATCTCTTCCACCTATTCTTCTTTCCCGATTGTTTTTCTTCTGTTTTCAACACCATTGTCCCAATGACACAATGTCAGAGCTCTTGGCTTTAAATGCCTTATAGAATGTTACTTTTCTTGGTTACTGTTCCCACCTCTCTATAGAACCCTGAATCCTGGAGACTGATATCTTCTCATTGTACTTCTCTAAGCAACTTTGATGATCTCCTTGTTTTAAATAAAGGAGTTTTACTGCCTAAATAGATTGTTTTCCCCCAACCTTTAAATTAAGGTGGTCCATGTCTTGGATGTCTTTCATCACCTTCCAATGATCCCATCATCACAATACATTATACTGCTTTAGGGTTCTACGTTTTGGTATGACTCTTGCTCCTTATGTTTCCAGCCATGTTATGAGGGCTTTAACTTCCTACATTCACAGTCTTGGCCTTTGTTTCTTTTCCATTTTGGACACATGGCTGCATTTTGCTTCTACCTTTTCCACAGATACATTCATTATTAATTAAGAAACAGTTTCCATGGAAAGGCATGTTTTAATTTTTGGGTTGTTTCTGACTCTTATATTTGTTCCTTTTCTCTTCACTCATTATTTGGGCTCATCCATTTTCACTTTGTTTGCAAATTATGAAATATCTGGTTACCTGAGCTCTTTTAATTCAAGGTCACATAACCAGCGGTCTGGCTGTATACACCATCTTGCTCGTGTTGTTCATTTCTGCATGTGTTCCCTGCCATCTAACCCCCTCCCTCCAGTTTCTAGTTGAAGTTCCATAACACCCCTTGTCAAGTTCTGTTGATAGCACATTGTTAGCCAGCTCTCTCTTGGTTTCCTCCTTCTCCAACTTTAATACTATTTTATTTGGGAACGTTGTCCTTTATTGTTCACACGTGGGATTGTCCATTTCTTTTTCAATGGGCACTTTATCATGTTGTATTGTCCTTTTTTTGTTCTGCTTGATTCATCCTTTCACTCTGAGATCCCAAACGCAGTTGGTGTTTTTATCCCGACTGACTCATCAGGCACCTTCTGCCACTGGGCTGTCTTTTCGCTCATTGTTTGGTCTTCTTTATCAGGTTTTTGACCAGAGATTTTCAGTCTGCACCATGGCAGGATGTCAGAAGGCTTTGTTAGCTATCTTTGACTTTTACTGCTATTGTTTCATGTTCTTCCTTCCTTTTCGTGGCTCAGTTTATGTGCCTTATTGAGACTTTCTTGTGGTTCTTTACACGTTTATCTAATACCTGTTTGAAATCTTAGCCACTTGTTTTTCACCTTTACATGAAGCTTTTTTCCTTCTTCCTTAGGCTTAAGGTCATCAGGTTTCTGATATTTAAGCCTTATATGCCTCCTGTGCTTTGTTCCACAAATTTTGCTCCATTTTGTTCCCCAACTGATCTTTCCTTCCATACATATAAGCAGTTTGGACAAGTGATGGGTTATTTTTTTCTGATTCTCTTTCATTAATTTCAGCTCACAATGATTGTTCTGATCATGATTGTCTTTTTATACCCAATTCAGGCAATCTAGTTTTGCACTGCTCTATTTCAGGATGCATATACCTGTTCTTACTCTAAGATTCCTCCTTATTCATGGATCATGAGTCAACTATTCTTATCAGATGGGTTCAGGTTTTATATGGGTTATATCTTTTTCCATGAGGATGACATTCTCAAATTCTGTCATTTCACTTCTCAACAGATTTTTACCTTGATTTACTCTGATGTCACTGTTTTGAAAACCATTGGATTGAATCTTACAGATGACATACACACCTTCATTGTCTGGCATTTATCTTTAAACAGACATATTATCCCTCCAGGTGTGAGTATCTTGATGTCCATTCCAAACCCCATCTTTCACATAATATCATGTAAAAAGCCAGCATCAGGGAAGTGTCTGCCTATTTTACTGGCTCATACATGCCAGGTTTTCAAAATAGGTTTCTTGTGTAAAGTACTTTTGCAGTGATCGGGATAAATGGGATAAAAGAACCTTTCTAAAGTTTACCCAGTGCGACCCCCCCATAATGTGTTTGAGTGAAATACTGGACAGTTCCTCTCTGGTCGTGTCCAAGCAGGCAGTGTAGTGCAATAGGAAATAAGGCAGAAGTACCCATGTCAGTGTAGCATAGGCCCCCACTGTTATATAGTTGTATTTACCAGCCAAATGGGGCAAAAGTATTCTTGTTTGGAGTCAGTTCATGTATATATGTGGTAACTTGTACATATAAACCATATGGCCTGATGATTACACTACACCTTGTGTCCATCTGACTTGTTATGTACAGATAGTTCAACTGGTCTTGTATTCTACCTGACTTAAGTTTGCTTTCCTTCTTTCATACATCTACCCAAACAAAGAGTATACTGTCTCCTCTAATAAGCTCTTACTATAATATATCCTGTTTCAAGAGCTGTTCACCTTTTGCTTTCCTTCTTTCATACATCTACCCAAACAAAGAGTATACTGTCTCCTCTAATAAGCTCTTACTATAAAATATCCTGTTTCAAGAGCTTTTCACCTTTTGCTTTCCTTCTTTCATACATCTACCCAAACAAAGAGTATACTGTCTCCTCTAATAAGCTCTTACTATAAGATATCCTGTTTTAAGAGCTTTTCACCTTTTGCTTTCCTTCTTTCACAGATCTACCCAAACAAAGAGTATACTGTCTCCTCTAATAAGTTCTTACTATAAGATATCCTGTTTCAAGAGCTTTTCCCCTTTTGATGCCTTTTCTGAAGTACTGTGTGAAGAGAGATAAGTGGATTGTTTTGAAAGTTAACATTTTCCTTACTTTTAAATGTATTTCTGATTGACACCTACCTTTCCACACATTGCATTGTCTAAGAATGAAAATTTCAAGTGCAAATGCTAATGGGGATGCATTAAACATGAAAGATGTATCATTCTCCTCTAGACAGAGGGTTATTGTTGCATGATAATTAAATCATGTACTACCATAGTTCACATAAGAATGAAAGTGGGAGACACTTCGAGCTACTGACATGCACAAAATCTCAAAGGTAAGCACGTGAGGAATGGCCACTGCATGCAGAAAGATAAGTATTTATCAGAAATACATTTTTAAGTGGGAAAAATTTCAGTGACATACACTTTGTTGGGTTATTAAAACAATAAAATCAAAATAACCAAACGTCTTTGATATATTATAAGTGATCTAACTAATTTCTCTGACAAATAATTTTAGTTATTTTTATTCCATTTCCTAAAGTTAAGGAATATGTGAAATAATACATGGCACAGTAAATTTATAACTTGAGAACAAGCTCTGTTGACCACAATCTTTTCTTTCATTGTGAAATATCTGAATCTGATGTGGATATCTTTGTAAGTTTGAACCTTAACTAATGTTATATTGTTGGCTATTCATATCCTTGTAGATTTGTAAATATTTTTCAGAACCACTTGAGAATAATAAGTATGGTTGGTTCTGGGACTGCCCTAATGGAGGAGACAAGTATCATTACCGACATACACTCCCACCAGGTTTTGTTCTCAATAAAGACAAAAAGAAGAACCACAAAAAGAAAGATGACATTTCTATTGAAGAGCTTGTAGTGAAAGAGGTTTGTTAAAGCATTATAAAACTGATTTATATTTCACTCAGATCTCTTTTTTTAAATAACCAAAAGTTTAAAGATAATAATTTAGTGAGATAGCTAACTGTAAAACTGGAGTGTTTATGTTCACAGCTATTTACTGTAGATTATGTATGAAAGTATATAAAATAAAACTTCCATGGATTGACATCATCACAACACTGTGGAACTCTGGATGTGTATCTTATTGAAGGAACTGTTTATACAAAATGTACTTCATATACCACCTCAGGTTTTGCTAAGAATGGATTGGTTAGATTTTATAATTTATTGTATGTGAAAAAAGTTGTCTTTAAGATGTAAAAGAATTAGGAGAGCCCTTTTCTCCAGTTCCTTGAAAACTAATGGAAACAAATATTTTAATTTACGAAAACCAGCATATTAAGAAAAATTAAAAATGTTTCTAAATTTCTCACAATACATTTTCATAATTCATAGTCTTTCTGAAAACTGCACTGTGAATATTATTTTGTCTCATTTTTAAGATAATTTTGTAAACTTGTATTTTAATTTTATCACATTAGTGACACTCTGCAACCTAAATAATGATTAATTTATGTTTTATAAAAACTAAACAGAATTTTACATTAGGTTGAAACTGCATTACATTTCTTTATAGGTCTGTGACATAAAATCCATTGGTTCATTAAATAAATTACTCCAGTTTGAGTGACTGTAAAATGAGTTGGTGAATGAGATATTACTGTTATTTATGAAAGAAGAATGTGTCATCATGCAGAAGTTGATACCTGTTACTTTAAGATGTTCCAAAGCTTCTCTTTTGTACTTCTTTAAGGTGAGTATTAACAAATAATTCTGAAAAAAGTCAAAATTTCACCTGTCTATAGGTCTAACCACATGTAGCTTGAATTAAGTCATGTCAAATTTCAAGAGCAAAATTAAATCATTGAATTATAAAGAATATATAAAATAAACTTGAAGTTATTCTTCTACACTTTTAAAAAATACATCAGAATTGAAATGTATTCAATAAAGTTCATAATGAGACACTAATACTAAGGTAAATAATGCCATTTGTCTCCAGCATGTTTCTTTATCAGCTAAATACTTTTCTGTTACAACATTATTAGGGTCTGTCGGTATTCTATAAATTCAACAATCCATTTAAACTGGATTAGTGAACTAGTAGGATGTTTAACAGCTTCTGAAAAATCTCACGTTAGAAATCTGAGGTTCATTTCCACATGGTGGACACAGCAGCTATCCCAGTGTAGCTTTGCTCTAAAATGGCCAAGCTTCTGAAAAACTGTAATAGCAAAATGTTAAGCTAATGAAGATACATTCAAGAGATATAAAGCATTATTAATTTGTCTTAATGGAACTAGTTTAGTACTTAATGCCTATTTGGGCCAGGTGTTGGTTTAGTGTTATTTTTTTTGTCATGATATCCTCTTGAAACATATAAGTGAAAGGATCTTTTGTGTTGGAAGTGCAAAGTTTTTAATGCATAATTCTGTCACTTTGACATAAGCAATTAGATTATTCTGTACCACCCTGTCCAGAAATATTGCACTAAACTGGTGATGTAAGTAAATATTTTAGATGCAACTTTTAAACATGCAGAATGAACCAATGTATCAACGAAAGCCAAAACATGAGTTTTGTGTACAATAGCTGGAACTCCTCCTAAGGCATGAAGTTAAACATTTATAATGTGGTGTAGTTTCAGTACTTAGTTTCTGTGAATATTAAAGTTTAAACTAAGTGATAAGTGTTTAAACCAAATATGAATATATTAATTTACTGATGATAATTGTTGTAAAGATACTTTCTGCTAGTGTGTGTGTATGTCGGACTAATGACTCTTCTACAATAAGTGTCTGACTTGTTGGTGAATGAACAGTATGCATTCCTTGTTTTTACAATAATGAATATACATATATATTCAGAAAAAGTTAAATTTATGTATAATATTCTTTGTGCTATGGAGATCATAGTTGTATGTTAAACATTACACAGTTTTTTTTCTTGTCAAAAGTTCACTTAGACCAATTCATTTGTTCTAGAATTCAGCTGACAAGCCATATTGTTGTTCTTTATTTTAATTACAGTACTGTCCATGTATAATTCATTTATACTGTCACATGATTTACCACAGTTGTCTTTTGAACTTTGAACTTCTAATAATCATCTAGCTTTTGTCAAGTCCACACAGGTGGGTTCATGTAGTTTAGAATACCTTTTGATGAGACACATTATTCTCCTGATCTCTTTAAAACTGTTTAATATCACTCTTAACATATCACCCATTAGGCTATTATCTCCTATGACAGTTACCTTTACATTTTGTAACTTTTCTCCAACCAAACTTCTCTTTTACACGACTTTTACTCTATTTCCTCTCGTTTGGTCACAGTTATTTATACGTCCATCACTTTAAGCCTTCTATAAATTTCCATAGCCTTTATATTAATGAATTACAAACATAAATTAATTAATAACAGTACCTACATTTAACAGTCTTAAATAACTGACAATAAGCCCCTCTTCAAGGAAATTATTTAAGATATTTTTTGTTCACTATATATAAAGATGTTTTCAGCTCACCCACAAAGTATACTGATACTGACTGCACTGATGTTTGTGGTACTTTTAATGGCTTCAATGTGGACCTGTTTGTTCCAAAGGTACAATACTCACCTCATGATCCTTACATTATTGACTTGCATCTCTGAATGTAGACAAATTGTTTATAGTCTGTCTAGATAATGAACTCCTTCCTGTACAGATAGTTCTGGAACTTCTTAATGGTAAGTATGATGGACAGACACGCTCATTTAATAACGGAGTAGTTTCTCTCACTACTTAACAGCATTTTACTTGTATATATTACTGGAAACGGTCCATCTCTATATCATTGTAAAACCACTTTCCCAATTTCAATGACTGAAGCATCAGTCTAATCAGTCTATGGTTTGTTGAAGTCTGGAATGCATCCTGGTGTTATTGTTTCCACTTTTCTTTGTTGGATAAACCTTTCTTGGTCAAGTCAGTCAATGTTGCTTTAATTTCAATATAGTTTGGGATGAATTTCCTGTAATATCATATTAAGCCCAGAAAGGATCTGATTCATTGTTTTTTTAGTTGGAGCGAGTGTGTCTTGCATTTGGAAAACCTTTTCCTTTTCCATGGCTGTCTTTCAGTCTCAGCACATAATATTCAAAGTAGCACTTGGATGGTCTGATGGTGAGACCTGCTGCACAGCATTCTCTTAATCATGCAGTTCAATGCTTGTGCCGAGTTGACTTGGCATCTGTTTAAATTGGTAACATCCTTCTAGTATTACAAATGCTGTCTTCTCTGTAAATCATGTCTTTATTAGGATTTGGTAGTAACCTTTACTGAGGTTCATCTTTGAAGAGAACCTGACATGACAGTTTCTAGGTTGTCCATAGGTTTGGTGTTGAACTTCGTCACAAGACTCAGCTTTTGGTAATTTATGTGCAAACAGTTAATCTATCCCTAATTTTTGAGATAAAAACTGGTAAATGGGAGGCTGAATTTGAAGGCTTAACAATTCCAGCTTCCAACATTGCCTCAGCTTCCTGCTTTATAAGGTATCTGAAAGGGCTTCACTTTAGCTGATTGCCTTGTTGTTGTAATACACAAGGCCTATCTTTCCTTGTCTCTCCATGAAGATATATCTCCTTTTTCCATCCATTTATCAAAATTTAAGATGGTTCTATAGCTATTTGCACTTCCACTATAATTGTGCACAAATAGGTCTATTTATTTCCACTGTCCTTAGCATTTTATTCCACCACAACTTACCACTGTATAATCACGGCTGTGGCTCACCAAATATTGTAAACTAACACAATAGTAATGAAAATTTATCGGTGTGTTGGGCTACAAATTTTTCTACAGTAGGTGTCTGTGACTTGCTGGCAGTGAAACTGACAAAAAATGAACAACATGCACTCTACTTGTTTTTAAAATAAAATATGTTTGAAACAAGTTAAATGTATGTACAAAATTATTTACACTATGGAGATAATATTTATATTTTAGACACTATACAGTTCTCTTTTTATTGTCAAAAGTTCACTTAAGCCAATTCAATTGTTTTAGAATTCAGCTGACAAGCTAAATTTTATATTTGTTAATCGCAGTAGTACCATTCTATCACACGCGATATTACAGTTGTATTATTAAGTTCAGTATTATTCTACTTTTGGTGCTTCCAATAATCATCTTTCTTATGTCAAAGCCCACACATGTGCGTTTCATTGGCTAAACACAACCTTTTATGAGACATATTATTCTCTTATCTCTTTCAAACTTTAAATCTCGAACAAGGTCGAAACGTTGTTCGCTCTTCTATGTAAAATATTTTCTCAACCCAAACGAGCCGTTTTTGCATATATATTTCTCTACAAGTGGGTTTCTCGACATCACTGAATAACTATATCCTGATATGTTTGTTTAAGTTTTCGTAAAGTTACACAAGGGCTACCTGCGACAGCCGTCCCTTCTTCAACAGTATATGAGTGGAGGGAGGGTAGTTAGTTATCACCTCCCAGTGCCAACTTGCTAACGAATAGTGATATTGTACGTCACATTATAACTCCACCATCTCTGAAACGGTTAGCACGTTTGGTGTGACGGAAATTCGAACCTAAACCGACTACATGTTCCCATTTTACGCATGTCTATCTCTTTATTTGCTGTTAAGGTACTTTTGCACCAGTATCTTAACATGTCCATTTCTCAGTTAAACTACCAATAAACCGAGAACAAAAGCATCCAAAACTTAAGCATAAATCATTTAACAAACTCGAAAAAGTAATGTAAGCTTTCGTTAATCTATTATTATTTTGTTTACTGTAACATTTCAGTTTTTGAAATGTTCTTTTATATCTCTATAAATGTTTAATAAATATCATCATAGATACTTCGTCTTTGAAACGTGTTGTGGGTTCGTAGAGTGACGTTCACATAACTTATGTTTTACTTTATCTGTTTGAAGAAAGAAGCATCATTCAGAATGATAATTTGGTTGTTAGATACCCAGCTCCTCTAATCGCTACAAACCTCATAGAGCAACAATTTGGCCAAGCTACTAATTCTGTCATCAGACTGTCATATAAAGTTAAGGTTTTATTATGGAGTCTTCAACAGAATGTACTTCGTGATCACGAGAAACCTACTTGAAGTAACAACGTATTTCAATACGGCCAGTGTGGATATTAAAACTTTTATTAAAATAAAGAAAACAACAAGGGTTCAAACTTCGTATGTCATCTTCAGGTTAACAAAGAGAATTTAGATATTTCTGTTTTTTCTTTAGATGACACTTTACAACTATGTTTTTGAAGGCTGACTTAATTTCTTTGTGTCACCGCTTCTTTGTACACATACATTTCATGATAATATTTCACTGTTAAAAAAACTGTTGACACCTCCTGGAAAAGTAAATAAATATATGTAATTGTCAACTATTTTAGTAAAACAATACCACTCCGTCATATATATGTTTTTAAATAAATATACGTCTTGGCAAAAAATATCAAAACAATAACTCGTTACAACAATAATTGACACATCTTGGAAAATAAGGATTCATGTTTTATTTTCTCAATCATTAAATAACTTTTCGTGACTACATCCTTACTTATTTAAATGGGTCTCTAAGTATTAAAAGAAGGTTAATAAGAAATTCACGTAAACCTACTTACCATAAGGACATCGAAAAGTCTGTACCGATAGATCTTGTGAATGTCTCTGGCATCTTGAATGCTCTCAGCATACGTTATGAATATTATTACTGGCAGTTAATTTCAACAAAGGAAGATGATCATTGTGGAGTACCTGTTTCTTTATTTCTGTGATAAAAAATTATATCTGCAAAGAAACTTTTACTTTGCATGTAAAACTCTTGAGTTATAAAAGAAATTAAAAATGATGAAAATGGAGAAATATATTAAACTTATAGTTATGAAAGCGAGTGTCTAGGACACCTGTGAACATCGATCAAGTTCCTTTCAGCTATGACCAATCCCGCTTTGTGTAGAAAGAAAGCAATGTATTCCCGATACCTAATTGCACAGTTAAGTGCCTCAAGTCAAAATTACAGTCTGCCTCGAAAGCTCTTCAGGGTGTAAGTTTGGCCTTTCTATTTGATATAGGTTAGCTAAAATTGTGAAGAACACCTTCTCGTGGTTTATGACGCTTCCATACATCGTACTGCACAAAGCAGTTTTCTCTTGTTCATAGAATTAAACAGTCATGTTTTATTTTCTCAATTATTAAATAACTTTTTGTGATTACTACCTTATTCATTTAATTGAGTCACTAAGTATTAAGAGAAGGTTCATAAATGATTTACGTAAAACAACTTACCATGGGGACATCGAGAAGTCTGTACCTATAGGTCTTGTGAATGTCTCTGGCATCTTGAATGCTTTCAGTATACGTTATAAATATTAGTGCTGGCAGTTAGTTTCAACAGAGGAAGATGATCATTGTGTAGTACCTGTTGAGTTTATTTCTCTGATAAAAAA
This sequence comes from Carcinoscorpius rotundicauda, assembly GCA_011833715.1. Taxonomy (NCBI): domain Eukaryota; kingdom Metazoa; phylum Arthropoda; class Merostomata; order Xiphosura; family Limulidae; genus Carcinoscorpius; species Carcinoscorpius rotundicauda. The sequence goes on along the minus strand of CM022391.1, from coordinate 3,423,039 downwards.
ACAAGACCTGGAAAAAACTTTTATTTTGCATGTAACACTTTCGAGTAACAAAAAAATTTAGCAGTGAATTAAAAGGAGAAATATATTAAATCTGTAGATTTGGAAGAGTGTGTCTAGAACACCTGTGAATATCGATCAAGCCCCTTTCAGCTATGACCAGTCCAGCTTTGTCTTCAAAGAAAACAATGCATTCCCGTTAGCTAATTGCATAATTAAGTGCCCAAAGTCAAAATAAAAGTCTGCCTCGAGGGCTGTTCAGGGTGTATGTTCGGCCTTTATATTTGATATAGGTTAGCTAAAATTGGGAAGAAGACCTTCTCGTGGTTTATGACGCTTCCATACATCTTACTGCAGAAAGCAGTTTTCCCTTGTTCATAGAATTAAACAGTCATGTTTTATATTCTCAATCACTAAATAACTTTTCGTGATTACGTCCTTATTTATTTGATAGAGTCTCTAGGTATGAAATAAAGGTTAATAAGAAATTGACGTAAACCTACTTACCATGAGGACATCGAGAAGTCTGTACCGATAGATCTTGTGAATGTCTCTGGCATCTTGAATGCTCTCAGCATACGTTATGAATATTATTGCTGGCAGTTAATTTCAACAAAGGAAGATGATCATTGTGGAGTACCTGTTTCTTTATTTCTGTGATAAAAAATTATATCTGCAAAGAAACTTTTACTTTGCATGTAACACTCTTGAGTTATAAAAGAAATTAAAAATGATGAAAATGGAGAAATATATTAAACTTATAGTTATGAAAGCGAGTGCCTAGGACACCTGCGAACATCGATCAAGTTCCTTTCAGCTATGACCAATCCAGCTTTGTGTAGAAAGAAAGCAATGTATTCCCGATACCTAATTGCACAGTTAAGTGCCCCAAGTCAAAATTACAGTCTGCCTCGAAAGCTCTTCAGGGTGTAAGTTTGGCCTTTCTATTTGATATAGGTTAGCTAAAATTGTGAAGAACACCTTCTCGTGGTTTATGACGCTTCCATACATCGTACTGCACAAAGCAGTTTTCCCTTGTTCATAGAATTAAACAGTCATGTTTTATTTTCTCAATTATTAAATAACTTTTTGTGATTACTACCTTATTCATTTAATTGAGTCACTAAGTATTAAGAGAAGGTTCATAAATGATTTACGTAAAACAACTTACCATGAGGACATCGAGAAGTCTGTACCTATAGGTCTTCTGAATGTCTCTGGCATCTTGAATGCTTTCAGTATACGTTATAAATATTAGTGCTGGCAGTTAGTTTCAACAGAGGAAGATGATCGTTGTGTAGTACCTGTTGAGTTTCTTTCTCTGATAAAAAACAAGACCTGAAAAAAACTTTTATTTTGCATGTAATACTTTCGAGTAACAAAAAAATTTAGCAGTGATTTAAAAGGAGAAATATATTAAATCTGTAATTTTGGACGAGTGTGCCTAGAACACCTGTGAATATCGATCAAGCCCCTTTCAGCTATGACCAATCCAGCTTTGTCTTGAAAGAAAACAATGCATTCCCGATACCTAATTGCACAATTAAGTGACCCAAGTCAAAATAAAAGTTTGCCTCGAGAGCTGTTCAGGGTGTATGTTCGGCCTTTATATTTGATATAGGTTAGATAAAATTGGGAAGAAGACCGTCTCGTGGTTTATGACGCTTCCATACATCGTACTGCAGAAAGCAGTTTTCCCTTGTTCATAGAATTAAACAGTCATGTTTTATTTTCTCAATCATTAAATAACTTTTCGTGACGACGTCCTTATTTATTTAATAGAGTCTCTAGGTATTAAAAGAAGGTTAATAAGAAATTGACGTAAACCTACTTACCATGAGGACATAGAAAAGTCTGTACCTATAGATCTTGTGAATGTCTCTGGCATCTTGAATGCTCTCAGCATACGTTATGAATATTAGTGCTGGCAGTTAATTTCAACAAAGGAAAATGATCATTGTGGAGTACCTGTTTCTTTATTTCTCTGATAAAAAATTATATCTGCAAAGAAACTTTTACTTTGCATGTAACACTCTTGAGTTATAAAAGAAATTAAAAATGATGAAAATGGACAAATATATTAAACTTATAGTTATGAAAACGAGTGTCTAGGACACCTGTGAACATCGATCAAGTTCCTTTCAGCTATGACCAATCCAGCTTTGTGTAGAAAGAAAGCAATGTATTCCCGATACCTAATTGCACAGTTAAGTGCCCCAAGTCAAAATTACATTCTGCCTCCAGGGTTCTTCAGGGTGTATATTTGGCCTTTCTATTTGATATAGGTTAGCTAAAATTGTGAAGAACACCTTCTCGTGGTTTATGACGCTTCCATACATCGTACTGCACAAAGCAGTTTTTCCTTCTTCATAGAATTAAACAGTCATGTTTTATTTTCAAATTATTAAATAACTTTTTGTGATTACTACCTTATTCATTTAATTGAGTCACTAAGTATTAAGAGAAGGTTCATAAATGATTTACGTGAAACAACTTACCATGAGGACATCGAGAAGTCTGTACCTATAGGTGTTGTGAATGTCTCTGGCATCTTGAATGCTTTCAGTATACGTTATAAATATTAGTGCTGGCAGTTAGTTTCAACAGAGGAAGATGATCATTGTGGAGTACCTGTTGAGTTTATTTCTCTGATAAAAAACAAGACCTGAAAAAAACTTTTATTTTGCATGAACACTTTCGAGTAACAAAAGAAATTAGCAGTGATTTAAAAGAAGAAATATATTACATCTGTAGTTTTGGAAGAGTGTGTCTAGAACACGTGTGAATATCGATCAAGCCCCTTTAAGCTATGACCAGTCCAGCTTTGTCTTGAAAGAAAACAATGCATTTCCGATACCTAATTGCACAATTAAGTGCCACAAGTCAAAATAAAAGTCTGCCTCGAGGGCTATTCAGGGTGTATGTTCGGCCTTTATATTTGATATAGGTTATCTGAAATTGGGAAGAAGACCTTCTCGTGGTTTATGACGCTTCCATACATCGTACTGCAAAAAGCAGTTTTCCCTTGTTCATAGAATTAACCGGTCATGTTTTATGTTCTCAATCATTAAATAACTTTTCGTGACTACGTCCTTATTTATTTAATAGAGGCTCTAGGTATTAAAAGAAGGTTAATAAGAAATTGACGTAAACCTACTTACCATGAGGACATCGAGAAGTATGTACCGATAGATCTTGTGAATGTCTCTGCCATCTTGAATGCTCTCAGCATACGTTATGAATATTATTGCTGGCTGTAAATTTCAACAATGGAAGATGATCATTGTGGAGTACCTGTTTTTTTATTTCTGTGATAAAAAATTATATCTGCAAAGAAACTTTTACTTTGCATGTAACACTCTTGAGTTATAAAAGAAATTAAAAATGATGAATATGGAGAAATATATTAAACTTATAATTATGAAAGCGAGTGTCTAGGACACCTGTGAACATCGATCAAGTTCCTTTCAACTATGATCAATCCCGCTTTGTGTAGAAACAAAGCAATGTATTCCCAATGCCTAATTGCACAGTTAAGTGCCCCAAGTCAAAATTACAGTCTGCCTCGAGGGCTCTTCAGGGTGTAAGTTTGGCCTTTCTATTTGATATAGGTTAGCTAAAATTGTGAAGAACACCTTCTCGCGGTTTATGCCGCTTCCATACATCGTACTGCACAAAGCAGTTTTCCCTTGTTCATAGAATTAAACAGTCGTGTTTTATTTTTTCAATTATTAAATAACTTTTTGTGATTACTACCTTATTCATTTATTTGAGTCACTAAGTATTAAGAGTAGGTTCATAAATGATTTACGTAAAACAACTTACCATGAGGACATCGAGAAGTCTGTACCTATAGGTGTTGTGAATGTCTCTGGCATCTTGAATGCTTTCAGTACACGTTATGAATATTAGTGTTGGCAGTTAGTTTCAACAGAGGAAGATGATCATTGTGTGGTACCTGTTGAGTTTATTTCTCTGATAAAAAACAAGACCTGGAAAAAAACTTTTATTTTGCATGTAACACTTTCGAGTAACAAAAAAAATTAGCAGTGATTTAAAAGGAGAAATATATTAAATCTGTAGTTTTGTAAGAGTGTGTCTAGAACACCTGTGAATATCGATCAAGCCCCTTTCAGCTATGACCAGTCCAGCTTTGTCTTGAAAGAAATCAATGCATTCCCGATACCTAATTGCACAATTAAGTGACCCAAGTCAAAATAAAAGTCTGCCTCGAGGGCTGTTTAGGGTGTATGTTCGGCCTTTATATTTCATATAGGTTAGCTAAAATTGGGAAGAAGACCTTCTCGTGGTTTATGACGCTTCCATACATCGTACTGCAGAAAGCAGTTTTCCCTTGTTCATAGAATTAACCGGTCATGTTTTATGTTCTCAATCATTAAATAACTTTTCGTGACTACGTCATTATTTATTTAATAGAGTCTCTAGGTATTAAAAGAAGGTTAATAAGAAATTGACGTAAACCTACTTACCATGAGGACATCGAGAAGTCTGTACCGATAGATCTTGTGAATGTCTCTGGCATCTTGAATGCTCTCAGCATACGTCATGAATATTATTGCTGGCAGTTAATTTCAAGAAAGGAAGAAGATCATTGTGGAGTACCTGTTTCTTTATTTCTCTGATAAAAAATTATATCTGCAAAGAAACTTTTACTTTGCATGTAACACTCTTGAGTTATAAAAGAAATTAAAAATGATGAAAATGGAGAAATATATTAAACTTATAGTTATGAAAGCGAGTGTCTAGGACACCTGTGAACATCGATAAAGTTCCTTTCAGCTATGACCAATCCAGCTTTGTGTAGAAAGAAAGCAATGTATTCCCGATACCTAATTGCACAGTTAAGTGCCCCAAGTCAAAATTACAGTCTCCCTCGAGGGCTCTTCAGGGAGTATGTTTGGCCTTTCTATTTGTTATAGGTTAGCTAAAATTGTGAAGAACACCTTCTCGTGCTTTATGACAACTCCATACATCGTACTGCACAAAGCAGTTTTCCCTTGTTCATAGAATTAAACAGTCATGTTTTATTTTCTCAATTATTAAATAACTTTTTGTGATTACTACCTTATTCATTTAATTGAGTCACTAAGTATTAAGAGAAGGTTCATAAATGATTTACGTAAAACAACATACCATGAGGACATCGAGAAGTCTGTACCTATAGGTCTTGGGAATGTCTCTGGCATCTTGAATGCTTTCAGTATACGTTATAAATATTAGTGCTGGCAGTTAGTTTCAACAGAGGAAGATGATCATTGTGGAGTACCTGTTGAGTTTATTTCTCTGATAAACAAGAAGACCTGGAAAAAACTTTTATTTTGCATGTAACACTTTCGAGTAACAAAAAAATTTAGCAGTGAATTAAAAGGAGAAATATATTAAATCTGTAGTTTTGGAAGAGTGTGTCTAGAACACCTGTGAATATCGATCAAGCCCCTTTCAGCTATGACCAGTCCAGCTTTGTCTTCCAAGAAAACAATGCATTCCCGATAGCTAATTGCACAATTAAGTGCCCCAAGTCAAAATAAAAGTCTGCCTCGAGGGCTGATCAGGGTGTATGTTCGGCGTTTATATTTGATATAGGTTAGCTAAAATTGGGAAGAAGACCTTCTCGTGGTTTATGACGCTTCCATACATCGTACTGCAGAAAGCAGTTTTCCCTTGTTCATAGAATTAAACAGTCATGTTTTATGTTCTCAATCATTAAATAACTTTTCGTGACTACGTCCTTATTTATTTAATATAGTTTCTAGGTATTAAAAGAAGGTTAATAAGAAATTGACGTAAACCTACTTACCATGAGGACATCGAGAAGTCTGTACCGATAGATCTTGTGAATGTCTCTGGCATCTTGAATGCTCTCAGCATACGTCATGAATATTATTGCTGGCAGTTAATTTAAACAAAGGAAGATGATCATTGTGGAGTACCTGTTTCTTTATTTCTCTGATAAAAAATTATTTCTGCAAAGAAACTTTTACTTTGCATGTAACACTCTTGAGTTATAAAAGAAATTAAAAATGATGAAAATGGAGAAATATATTAAACTTATAGTTATGAAAGCGAGTGTCTAGGACACCTGTGAACATCGATCAGGTTCCTTTCAGCTATGACCAATCCAGCTTTGTGTAGAAAGAAAGCAATGTATTCCCGATACCTAATTGCACAATTAAGTGACCCAAGTCAAAATAAAAGTTTGCCTCGAGAGCTGTTCAGGGTGTAAGTTCGGCCTTTATATTTGATATAGGTTAGATAAAATTGGGAAGAAGACCGTCTCGTGGTTTATGACGCTTCCATACATCGTACTGCAGAAAGCAGTTTTCCCTTGTTCATAGAATTAAACAGTCATGTTTTATTTTCTCAATCATTAAATAACTTTTCGTGACGACGTCCTTATTTATTTAATAGAGTCTCTAGGTATTAAAAGAAGGTTAATAAGAAATTGACGTAAACCTACTTACCATGAGGACATAGAAAAGTCTGTACCTATAGATCTTGTGAATGTCTCTGGCATCTTGAATGCTCTCAGCATACGTTATGAATATTAGTGCTGGCAGTTAATTTCAACAAAGGAAAATGATCATTGTGGAGTACCTGTTTCTTTATTTCTCTGATAAAAAATTATATCTGCAAAGAAACTTTTACTTTGCATGTAACACTCTTGAGTTATAAAAGAAATTAAAAATGATGAAAATGGACAAATATATTAAACTTATAGTTATGAAAACGAGTGTCTAGGACACCTGTGAACATCGATCAAGTTCCTTTCAGCTATGACCAATCCAGCTTTGTGTAGAAAGAAAGCAATGTATTCCCGATACCTAATTGCACAGTTAAGTGCCCCAAGTCAAAATTACATTCTGCCTCCAGGGTTCTTCAGGGTGTATATTTGGCCTTTCTATTTGATATAGGTTAGCTAAAATTGTGAAGAACACCTTCTCGTGGTTTATGACGCTTCCATACATCGTACTGCACAAAGCAGTTTTTCCTTCTTCATAGAATTAAACAGTCATGTTTTATTTTCAAATTATTAAATAACTTTTTGTGATTACTACCTTATTCATTTAATTGAGTCACTAAGTATTAAGAGAAGGTTCATAAATGATTTACGTAAAACAACTTACCATGAGGACATCGAGAAGTCTGTACCTATAGGTGTTGTGAATGTCTCTGGCATCTTGAATGCTTTCAGTATACGTTATAAATATTAGTGCTGGCAGTTAGTTTCAACAGAGGAAGATGATCATTGTGGAGTACCTGTTGAGTTTATTTCTCTGATAAAAAACAAGACCTGAAAAAAACTTTTATTTTGCATGAACACTTTCGAGTAACAAAAGAAATTAGCAGTGATTTAAAAGAAGAAATATATTACATCTGTAGTTTTGGAAGAGTGTGTCTAGAACACGTGTGAATATCGATCAAGCCCCTTTAAGCTATGACCAGTCCAGCTTTGTCTTGAAAGAAAACAATGCATTTCCGATACCTAATTGCACAATTAAGTGCCACAAGTCAAAATAAAAGTCTGCCTCGAGGGCTATTCAGGGTGTATGTTCGGCCTTTATATTTGATATAGGTTATCTGAAATTGGGAAGAAGACCTTCTCGTGGTTTATGACGCTTCCATACATCGTACTGCAAAAAGCAGTTTTCCCTTGTTCATAGAATTAACCGGTCATGTTTTATGTTCTCAATCATTAAATAACTTTTCGTGACTACGTCCTTATTTATTTAATAGAGGCTCTAGGTATTAAAAGAAGGTTAATAAGAAATTGACGTAAACCTACTTACCATGAGGACATCGAGAAGTATGTACCGATAGATCTTGTGAATGTCTCTGCCATCTTGAATGCTCTCAGCATACGTTATGAATATTATTGCTGGCTGTAAATTTCAACAATGGAAGATGATCATTGTGGAGTACCTGTTTTTTTATTTCTGTGATAAAAAATTATATCTGCAAAGAAACTTTTACTTTGCATGTAACACTCTTGAGTTATAAAAGAAATTAAAAATGATGAAAATGGAGAAATATATTAAACTTATAATTATGAAAGCGAGTGTCTAGGACACCTGTGAACATCGATCAAGTTCCTTTCAACTATGATGAATCCCGCTTTGTGTAGAAACAAAGCAATGTATTCCCAATGCCTAATTGCACAGTTAAGTGCCCCAAGTCAAAATTACAGTCTGCCTCGAGGGCTCTTCAGGGTGTAAGTTTGGCCTTTCTATTTGATATAGGTTAGCTAAAATTGTGAAGAACACCTTCTCGCGGTTTATGCCGCTTCCATACATCGTACTGCACAAAGCAGTTTTCCCTTGTTCATAGAATTAAACAGTCGTGTTTTATTTTTTCAATTATTAAATAACTTTTTGTGATTACTACCTTATTCATTTATTTGAGTCACTAAGTATTAAGAGTAGGTTCATAAATGATTTACGTAAAACAACTTACCATGAGGACATCGAGAAGTCTGTACCTATAGGTGTTGTGAATGTCTCTGGCATCTTGAATGCTTTCAGTACACGTTATGAATATTAGTGTTGGCAGTTAGTTTCAACAGAGGAAGATGATCATTGTGTGGTACCTGTTGAGTTTATTTCTCTGATAAAAAACAAGACCTGGAAAAAAACTTTTATTTTGCATGTAACACTTTCGAGTAACAAAAAAAATTAGCAGTGATTTAAAAGGAGAAATATATTAAATCTGTAGTTTTGTAAGAGTGTGTCTAGAACACCTGTGAATATCGATCAAGCCCCTTTCAGCTATGACCAGTCCAGCTTTGTCTTGAAAGAAATCAATGCATTCCCGATACCTAATTGCACAATTAAGTGACCCAAGTCAAAATAAAAGTCTGCCTCGAGGGCTGTTTAGGGTGTATGTTCGGCCTTTATATTTCATATAGGTTAGCTAAAATTGGGAAGAAGACCTTCTCGTGGTTTATGACGCTTCCATACATCGTACTGCAGAAAGCAGTTTTCCCTTGTTCATAGAATTAACCGGTCATGTTTTATGTTCTCAATCATTAAATAACTTTTCGTGACTACGTCATTATTTATTTAATAGAGTCTCTAGGTATTAAAAGAAGGTTAATAAGAAATTGACGTAAACCTACTTACCATGAGGACATCGAGAAGTCTGTACCGATAGATCTTGTGAATGTCTCTGGCATCTTGAATGCTCTCAGCATACGTCATGAATATTATTGCTGGCAGTTAATTTCAAGAAAGCAAGAAGATCATTGTGGAGTACCTGTTTCTTTATTTCTCTGATAAAAAATTATATCTGCAAAGAAACTTTTACTTTGCATGTAACACTCTTGAGTTATAAAAGAAATTAAAAATGATGAAAATGGAGAAATATATTAAACTTATAGTTATGAAAGCGAGTGTCTAGGACACCTGTGAACATCGATCAAGTTCCTTTCAGCTATGACCAATCCAGCTTTGTGTAGAAAGAAAGCAATGTATTCCCGATACTTAATTGCACAGTTAAGTGCCCCAAGTCAAAATTACAGTCTGTCTCGTAAGCTCTTCAGGGTGTAAGTTTGGCCTTTGTATTTGATATAGGTTAGCTAAAATTGTGAAGAACACCTTCTCGTGGTTTATGACGCTTCCATACATCGTACTGCACAAAGCAGTTTTCCCTTGTTCATAGAATTGAACAGTCATGTTTTATTTTCTCAATTATTAAATAACTTTTTGTGATTACTACCTTATTCATTTAATTGAGTCACTAAGTATTAAGAGAAGGTTCATAAATGAGTTACGTAAAACAACTTACCATGAGGACATCGAGAAGTCTGTACCTATAGGTGTTGTGAATGTCTCTAGCATCTTGAATGCTTTCAGTATACGTTATAAATATTAGTGCTGGCAGTTAGTTTCAACAGAGGAAGATGATCATTGTGGAGTACCTGTTGAGTTTATTTCTCTGATAAAAAACAAGACCTGAAAAAAACTTTTATTTTGCATGTAACACTTTCGAGTAACAAAAGAAATTAGCAGTGATTTAAAAGAAGAAATATATTAAATCTGTAGTTTTGGAAGAGTGTGTCTAGAACACCTTTGAATATCGATCAAGCCCCTTTAAGCTATGACCAGTCCAGCTTTGTCTTGAAAGAAAACAATGCATTTCCGATACCTAATTGCACAATTAAGTGCCACAAGTCAAAATAAAAGTCTGCCTCGAGGGCTGTTCAGGGTGTATGTTCGGCCTTTATATTTGATATAGGTTATCTGAAATTGGGAAGAAGACCTTCTCGTGGTTTATGACGCTTCTATACATCGTACTGCAGAAAGCAGTTTTCCCTTGTTAATAGAATTAAAAAGTCATGTTTTATTTTCTCAATCATTAAATAACTTTTCGTGACTACGTCCTTATTTATTTAATAGAGTCTCTAGGTATTAAAAGAAGGTTAATAAGAAATTGACGTAAACCTACTTACCATGAGGACATCGAGAAGTATGTACCGATAGATCTTGTGAATGTCTCTGGCATCTTGAATGCTCTCAGCATACGTTATGAATATTATTGCTGGCAGTTAATTTCAACAATGGAAGATGATCATTGTGGAGTACCTGTTTCTTTATTTCTGTGATAAAAAATTATATCTGCACAGAAACTTTTACTTTGCATGTAACACTCTTGAGTTATAAAAGAAATTAAAAATGATGAAAATGGAGAAATATATTAAACTTATAGTTATGAAAGCGAGTGTCTAGGACACCTGTGAACATCGATCAAGTTCCTTTCAGCTATGACCAATCCAGCTTTGGGTAGAAAGAAAGCAATGTATTCCCGATACCTAATTGCACAGTTAAGTGCCCCAAGTCAAAATTACATTCTGCCTCCAGGGTTCTTCAGGGTGTATATTTGGCCTTTCTATTTGATATAGGTTAGCTAAAATTGTGAAGAACACCTTCTCGTGGTTTATGACGCTTCCATACATCGTACTGCACAAAGCAGTTTTTCCTTCTTCATAGAATTAAACAGTCATGTTTTATTTTCAAATTATTAAATAACTTTTTGTGATTACTACCTTATTCATTTAATTGAGTCACTAAGTATTAAGAGAAGGTTCATAAATGATTTACGTAAAACAACTTACCATGAGGACATCGAGAAGTCTGTACCTATAGGTGTTGTGAATGTCTCTGGCATCTTGAATGCTTTCAGTATACGTTATAAATATTAGTGCTGGCAGTTAGTTTCAACAGAGGAAGATGATCATTGTGAAGTACCTGTTGAGTTTATTTCTCTGATAAAAAACAAGACCTGAAAAAAACTTTTATTTTGCATGAACACTTTCGAGTAACAAAAGAAATTAGCAGTGATTTAAAAGAAGAAATATATTAAATCTGTAGTTTTGGAAGAGTGTGTCTAGAACACGTGTGAATATCGATCAAGCCCCTTTAAGCTATGACCAGTCCAGCTTTGTCTTGAAAGAAAACAATGCATTCCCGATACCTAATTGCACAATTAAGTGCCACAAGTCAAAATAAAAGTCTGCCTCGAGGGCTGTTCAGGGTGTATGTTCGGCCTTTATATTTGATATAGGTTATCTGAAATTGGGAAGAAGACCTTCTCGTGGTTTATGACGCTTCCATACATCGTACTGCAAAAAGCAGTTTTCCCTTGTTCATAGAATTAAACAGTCATGTTTTATTTTCTCAATCATTAAATAACTTTTCGTGACTACGTCCTTATTTATTTAATAGAGTCTCTAGGTATTAAAAGAAGGTTAATAAGAAATTGACGTAAACCTACTTACCATGAGGACATCGAGAAGTATGTACCGATAGATCTTGTGAATGTCTCTGGCATCTTGAATGCTCTCAGCATACGTTATGAATATTATTGCTGGGAGTTAATTTCAACAATGGAAGATGATCATTGTGGAGTACCTGTTTCTTTATTTTTGTGATAAAAAATTATATCTGCAAAGAAACTTTTAATTTGCATGTCACACTCTTGAGTTATAAAAAAAATTAAAAATGATGAATATGGAGAAATATATTAAACTTATAGTTATAAAAGCGAGTGTCTAGGACACCTGTGAACATCGATCAAGTTCCTTTCAACTATGATCAATCCCGCTTTGTGTAGAAACAAAGCAATGTATTTCCCATACCTAATTGCACAGTTAAGTGCCCCAAGTCAAAATTACAGTCTGCCTCGAGGGCTCTTCAGGGTGTAAGTTTGGCCTTTCTATTTGATATAGGTTAGCTAAAATTGTGAAGAACACCTTCTCGTGGTTTATGACGCTTCCATACATCGTACTGCACAAAGCAGTTTTCCCTTGTTCATAGAATTAAACAGTCGTGTTTTATTTTCTCAATTATTAAATAACTTTTTGTGATTACTACCTTATTCATTTAATTGAGTCACTAAGTATTAAGAGTAGGTTCATAAATGATTTACGTAAAACAACTTACCATGAGGACATCGAGAAGTCTGTACCTATAGGTCTTGGGAATGTCTCTGGCATCTTGAATGCTTTCAGTACACGTTATGAATATTAGTGTTGGCAGTTAGTTTCAACAGAGGAAGATGATCATTGTGTAGTACCTGTTGAGTTTATTTCTCTGATAAAAAACAAGACCTGGAAAAAAACTTTTATTTTGCATGTAACACTTTCGAGTAACAAAAAAAATTAGCAGTGATTTAAAAGGAGAAATATATTAAATCTGTAGTTTTGTAAGAGTGTGTCTAGAACACCTGTGAATATC